>CAMRHE010000455.1:0-1414848 GCA_947044405.1 Leptodactylus fallax | reverse complement strand
GCTGTTCTGGGGCCTGTGGATGGGGGGTTGGGGGTCTGGCACTGAACTTCTGTAGCTTCCCTGTATACATCTACTGTATTTTCTTGCAACTGCCACTAGGGGGAACTCAATGCAAAGAGATTTTTACAACTTTCATTGAGTTCAATGGTAGCTACATTGATTCCTATGTACTGAGCTCCCCCAGGTGGTGGCTGCAGGAAGCCAGTTTTATCAATGACTATGTACAATGTATTTATACCAGTTGTCATTGTGTTGTTATTGTGTTTGTTATTATTGTGTTTCCTCGACCTACAGGAAAAAAAAAAAAAAAAAAAAAAATATATATATATATATATATATATATCACTTGGGTGTGGGGGTGTTGTATATGTAAATTTTGCTATAGGGTTCTATGATATCTGTGAACTCCACTATCGCAAGTCCTTCTATAGATGTGCACTGTAATAATCGCCCATATTTGCTCTAGTGATAGTTGGTATCAGGGGATGAGGAGTTTGGGAAAGGATCATTGTTATTTACCTGCCTTGGTCCTTGTAGGTTGCAATAAGGTCACCATATATATATTCACCTCTTTGCCCATATTACAGTCTTACTGTAGACAATGCGGACTTAGCATTGACCTTCATCTCACCGTTCCTAGTTAGTTTCCTCTGGTTATACCTATGTGGCGTGTTAATAATTTAGTATAGTTATTCCTATACAGTTCCCAAGCGCAGACACCACATTATACAATACATGTAGAAGAATTTCTTATGTTCCCACTTTTAATGACTTTTCCATCTTTTCTTCAGGTGGTCCTGGCATCGTTCCCTGGCCGAAACACCTTCATGGCCGTGAAAGTTGTCATCAAAACAAGGGACAATGCAGCGACATTAAAGAGAGAGCGGCAGATACTTCTGAAGGCCCAAGACTGCCCATTTGTATGTCACCTCTATGCCGCACACCAGTCTCAGGATGGAGCCTTTTTCATCACAGAGTATCTACCCGGCGGCAGCCTGAGCGCTTTGATCAGAATGTGCGGCTGCCTGGACATCGACAATGTAAGGTACGTAAGTGACATTACAGGAGACTGAGGCAAAACACTGAGAGGGGACTGAAGGGAAGAAAATATAAGGTGACATGACAAGGCAGATATAGAACAATGAAGACAGTAGAGGGAATACAGGCAGCTATACACAGCGCCTGTCTCTGATCCGGGTGACTTTGATAATAACATGATATTAGGGGATTACTATAGTATTTTAGGTCATTGATACTACACTATGTCCTCTCAGATTCTACGCAGCAGAGACAGTGAGCGGCCTCCAGTTCCTCCATGGACACAACATCATCCACAGGTAAGCAGAAGTTTCCCTTGTAATAGTGGAAATAATGTACAACGATTTGTCATTCTCTTTTCCTTACATGTCTTCTGTCTTATTTCATTGCAGAGATATAAAACCAGACAACATCATGCTGGATGGGAATGGACACATCCGTATCATCGACCTAGGCCTTGCCCAAGATGGTGTCACCTCCTCCAAGAAGATCCATGGAGTGGTGGGCACACTCTATTATATGGCCCCTGAGGTGCTTCTGGAACAGGAATATGATGCAGCAGTTGACTGGTGGAGCCTGGGGATTGTAGTATCCGAGATGGCAACAGGATGCTCTCCATTTTACGATGGATCCAACGACGCCATGGCTGAAATATCCATCACCAGAGATAAGCCAGATATTCCATCGTGGCTGGACGAAGACGTGAAACATCTGATTAAAAAACTGCTGCGTAAAAATCCTGTGAAGCGGCTGGGTGTGAATCGTAACATCCGAGACCATCCATTCTTTAATAGCATCTGCTGGGAGGAGCTGGAGATGAGGAGATCAAAGCCACCATTTATTCCATTCAAGCAAGTTCTGGAAAACAAAGACCTGCCATGGCCGGAGGACCAGACCCTTCACCCCGCGCCTGAATTCAATTACATGTCACCAAGCTGGACCCGGTAAGATCTTCCTCCTCTAGAGATGATGGTCATTTATGCTTACATGTAATGATGATCATACTCTGGTGTAGTCCGCTCCATAGTCTTCACCCTCCTGTGTTTCATTCTCATTGTTCTTGCCAGTTACTATATCTATGCTTCTTCTTAGGATGATGGAAAGATCTCGACTGTGAAGGAGCCCAAGACCATCTGGTGAGTAACCTCAACACAAACCTATACATGCCTATGTATACAGTTATACATACTACCTATATACACAGGACACAGAATAGTAAAACTGTCCCCTCTTGTGTCTTGCAGGATCACCGTGCCTAAGGACCAGAACTTTGCCCCTCCTGACCCCCGTCTCTGCTGTTAAGACCTCGGCTGCCAACAACATCTTCTCTGCTGCAAGTTTTCCATCAGGTTGCTGCCCCGGACCTTGAATTGACATCCTCCAATATCTGGCTGGCATCAGAGAGCACTACCTCCTGAAGATTCTCTACACACCCCAGGAGTGGCCTTTTCCATCTGAGGAGGCCTGGTAAGTTACACACATATCACAGACACATATAGACACATAGATAGATACAAATGCAGCCACATAGATACATGTAAGAATAGGCACAGACACATAGGACAGTTAGATTTAGATATTGGCTTTGATCCAGGGACTCGTTCTGATCGCCATATTTGGGGTCAGGAAGGAATTTTTCCACCTTGAGGACAATCGGCTGATTCCTCAAGAGGTTTTTGCCTTCCTCTGGATCAACACAGCCTTAAATAGGTTTAGTGTTTTAGATATTTAAATTAGAAGTAAATATTAAAATAAATAACATAAAATAAGTATAGAAAAAAGTAGTAATTAGTTTTAGCTTCATAAAATATATAGCTGACATACAAATATTAGATTAGCAAAAAAAAAAATTATATAGATAGATATGTGATAGATATGAGATAGATAGATAGATAGATAGATAGATAGATAGATAGATAGATAGAAAAAAACATGCTAGTTGGATTGTAGGTTAGATAATGGCTTTTGATCCTGGGATTTTATCTGACCGCCATATTTGGGGTCAGGAAGGAATTTTGCCCTCTTATATGAGGACAATTGGCTCTTTCCTCAAGAGGGTTTTTGCCTTCCTCTGGATCAACATAGTCCAAAAATAGGTTTAGTTTCGCTTATTTTATATTTTATACATAGACATAATATAGTAATATATGGTAGATTTATAAATGAAAAATTCATATAAAATAAAAACCAAAATAAGCTAATTATATCTATTATATAAGTAAGCAAATAATTAATATATTATAAATAAATAAAAAGAAAAAAAACCCAAATAGGTTTAGCTTTATAATATAATAGTTACCTTACAAATATCAGATTAGAATTTTTTTCCATAGTACATAGGTTAGGTATTGGCTTTTGATCCTGGGATTTTTTCTGATTGCCATATTTGGGGTCAGGAAGGAATTTTTCCCCCTTAAAAGAGGAGAATTGGCTCATTCCTCAAGGGGGTTTTCACCTTCCTCTGGATCAAAACAGTCTATAAATAAGTTTACTTTGACACGTTTTATATTTAACACATAAATATGCAAAATCTAGCAATATAACATAGATTTAATGAAAAAAAAAACTAATATTATATAAAATCCGATATGAGTTAGGTTGACTTTAGCTATTTATATGCATTATTTAAGTAAGCATATAGGTAATATAGTATAATTAAATAAGAAAAAAATAGGTTTAGATTCATAGGTTTAGTTTCTTACATTTTACATTTTACATATAACAATAGCAACATAACAGATTTATTTTGATTTGTAGCTAATATTATATATTTAATAAGTACACACATAAAAAATATAAATAAAAAAATTGAAAAAATAGGTTTACATTCATAACATTAATAGTTGTCATATAAATATATTATTATACATAGATAGATAGATAGACATAAATATAACATAATATAATATAATAATTTCCTATAGCAAGAAATAAAATGTTCTTCTTCCCTATTACATTTTTGTGTCCGTGTTTTTATTTCTATTGGATATCCTTACGTACATTTTTTCTTCCTGTCTTGTATGGATTGGCCTCAGCGGTCATGTGGAGTGCAGTGCTTCTGGGGAACAAGGCACTGTGTGTGACTGAATGGGCTGCAATGGAGAACACCAGAGTGCTGGGGACAGGTACCCCTCCAGAGTTTGTCCAATTCCTGGACAGCCCCTGTCCCATAGTGCACACAGTATAATGTCCCTTAGTAGCCCCTTCACACAGTATAATACCAGTCGGTGGCCCCTGCACACAGTATAATGTCCCATAGTGGTCTCAGTACAGCATGATGTCCCATAGTGATCTCAGTACAGTATGATGTCCCATAGAGTCCCCTTCACATAGTATAATGTCCCACAGTTGCCCATTCACTCAGTATAGTATCCCACAGTGGCCCCTTCTCACAGTATAGAATATATAGCATACAGTATATAGTGGACTGCATACACTATAATGTCCCATAGTGGTTTCCATACAGGCGAAACCAAAAGTTTTGGGGTTTACCACCCATAAACCATTATTATCTTGGGACTGCTGAGGGCTATGATTGGGCCTCAGCAGTCACGTGGGTTATGCCGGCACCATTATACATCGTGACTCCTGTGTAACCCAACTGACCGCTGAAGCCCAATCACAGGCCATTTCCTAAGGTCATTCAGCAGGCCAGAAAAAGCCCAAACATCTGCACCAGAGCCCAGGGGAGTGAGTGACACTGTTTGTTAACTCACCTACCTTGGGTCACTGTTCATCATACTCTGGGGTCCTAATGAAACCGACGTTGAACCTCACAAGATTTGTCTTGCTATGTTTGCCCAACAAATACTCCCTGTGCTGTCTGCGCTGGGAACCTTAGATATAGAGCAGCGGGCACCAGGCTGCAGTGTACAGCAGTAGTTAGGGTAAAGGTCCTCAGGTAAGGTAGCTTGCTGGCCGAGTGGCCCATATTCAGTATCCTGCAGGTCACCCCACCCACCCTGATATTATACATTGCCATCCGTCCATGTATAGCAGCACGTGATATCCATGTGAAAACTTCCACACAAAGCCCATCTGAAGAAGGACCAAAGAAAGCCCAAGAAAATTCAGACCATACAATAGGGAAACTGTCTATTAAACAGTATAGTCATTGGGAGGCCAGAAGTCAGTCAGTGAACGCCAAAGCTCTGCACCATCATCAATCACATACACATGGAAGATGGAAGACTGGTGCTCCAAGAAGATGGTACCAGACATCACCTATGACTAGGATAGTCCACACGTCACTCATATGTGACACATTGGGACATATTTATTATTTAGTTCACACAAGATATTTGTCATAAAAAAGTCACAAATCTCGGGTTTGCACCTTTGGATGCGCCAGTTGCAACAATAATTGTCACAACAGACGTTTCTGAACCTCCCAGGCCACTCTTATTAAAGTGAAATTGGTGTTGGAGTTGGGGTAGATTTAATATCGTTTACTGGTGCAGATGATGACTGACATGTACGCCTGCTACAAGCCGGCAGAGATTCCAGCACAGGCGTAATGGCCTGGCGGAGAAACCGCTGCATTAATAAAGAGGTGACTTTGCAAGATGATGAAAAGTTCTAAAGTGACTGAAACTATCCGGAAGCAAGTTGTCCACAGTCCTGATCTAATAGATAAGCTCTGGCAACAAGAAACCCACTACAGTCACCAAACTTTGGAAGAAATTGGAGGAAGAGTGGGCCAAAGTCACACCAGAGCAGTGTGAGAGACTAGTGATGTCCTGGGGCACAGATTGTGCTGAAGTCATTCATAGCAAAGGCCTGTACACCTGCTCCTTATTGTTGTAACCTGCAGTACATGTACTTGTGATCTTCCTCTGTGATATAGTCATTGCTATTCTCTAATTTTGATCATTGTGTTTTCTGCAAAATAAAGTTTCTTCTTGAAGTTCTAGTAGCAAGATACAGCCATAGGAAAGATTCCCTCAACTGCTGAGCAATGAGGATGACATTATTTCTGTAAAAATGAATTGTTCATAAATTGTCCAGTAAATCTAATAGATTAATATTTATACCATGCAGTCAGCTCCTCGTCTTCAAAAAATGACAGAAAAAGTGATCAAAAAGTCACATGTACCCCAGAAAGGTCCCAATAAACAGCACAGCATGATAATGTCAGTGGAAAAATGATGAAGATGCAAAAACAAATGATTTTTTATTGTACAAAATATGTTTTTCTTGTAAAAATATCAACAAAATTCAAGAAAAACCCTGAATAAATGAGAAATCTCCATAATCCTACTGACATGTTATTTATACTATATGGTAAATGGTGCAAAATTTGAGAATAAACAAGCAAAGCAAGAATTGGTGATTTATTTATTCAACCCCAGAAATAGTTAATAAAATGCAGTCCATGAGATATAGTCATCCCAAAATGATACCATCAAAGAATACAAAATTCAGAAAAATAAACATTTCATGGAGTTTCCCTGGCTAAAAATATATAAGGTCTATCCTAAGGACTGGTCCTCAATATCAGGCTGGTGGGCGTCCGACACCCAACATCTCCACCGATCAACTGTTCTCTGTGTAGTGGCCAGACCAGGTACTGCAGATAAACTCCCATTCACTTGGATGGGACCTAACCTGCTGTGACTCAGTTCTGCCCACTACATAGAGAACAAAGCTGGCTGCTTCTTGCTCCATTCTCTGCATAACAGGGGCTGCTGGAGGTGGTGGGTGTAAGACCCCCAAAACTCTGAAATTAGTGACCTATCCTTAGGATAGCTCAATCATATTTTTAGCCCAAAAGAAACTTTAGGGAGGTACATGGATGGAAAAATTAAAAAGTTATGGCGTTCAGAACGTAACTTATAAAAAAAAAAAATGGAAAAAGTTGCAGCATTCTTAATGGCAAAAAAGCAAGTCCTTAAGGGGCTAAAGGCAAGGAAGCACTTGTCAAGCTCACATGGGAGCACTCGCTAAACCAGCTTCCCACAGTGTCCTGGTATGGACCTGGAGACTATACAGTATTTGTGGGTGCAAAATCTCGCCATGGAGCAGTAGCTAGAGTGGTAGGATAAGGAAGGGTATTAACCCAGGGATGGTGCACCACCTGACAGCAGTGAGAGGTGACACAGGAGTGGGGCACCTGGAGTAGATAACCCTTAAGATACAGGAGGAAGACAGTAACTGTACGTGAGAAGCACCAATTCTGCAGATGCTGGAAACTGGTAGTAGAGACTGAGGGATCCCATGTTTGACCACTGTGACTGCAGTGCTGGAACTACCAACGTAGCAGCTGTTACTGGGCTTGTGACTTTCGGTGGCCAGGTGGGCATATGCTGGAGGGCTGGATTGGTAAGTAGGGCCATGGAAATATTTGTAATATTTGCACTGAACACTGTAGGGGCCACTATGGTACATTATACAATGTTGAGGAGCCACTATGGGTCATTATACAGTATGGAGGGGCCACTATGCAAAATTATACTGTGTGAAGGGGCCACTATGAGGCCTTATATTGTGTGGAGGGGCTGCTATAGGGCATTATACTGTGTGGAGGGGCCACTGTGGGACATTATAGTGCATTGCGTCCCCTGCAGGGCTGAAGGAGAAGCGGATTCGGTTGTGGCAGGAGCAAGGATTGGTAAGTAGGGCGGTGGAAATATTTGCACTGAACAATGTAGGGGCCACTATGGGACATTATACAGTGTTGAGAAGCCACTATGGAACATTATACAGTATGGAGGGGTTGCTATGCAACATTATACTGTTAGGAGGGACAGCTATGGGGCATTATACTACATGAGGGGACACTATAGGGCATTATGCTGTGTGGAGGGGCCGTTTTTGAGAATTTTACTGTGTGGAGGAGCTGCTATGGAGCATTAGAATGTGTGCAGGGGTGGCTATGGAGCATTATACTGTGTGGAAGGGCCGCTAAGGGGCATTACACTTGGTGAAGTGTCCACTGTGGGACATTATAGTGTTTGTAAAGGGGGCGATATGACGTGTGGGGGTCAAGAAAGGGGGCGCTATGCTGTATGTGGGAGTACCCAAGTAAAAAGTTTGCTATGGGGCCGTCTTTGCTAGTTACACCCGTGTGTGATTGGTTAAGTGTGAGACATAATTCGCCTATGAATTATGTTCTACAAAGGGACAATACTTTGTATAATAGACTGTGTCCTGTGCTCGGGACTGTGTTTTTTTCTTCTAATGCCTTTGCAAAAACATGTAACCACCGAGAGCTGTGTCCTCACTGAGAGACTGTCTGTAACTGCCATGCTAGTTGCCTCATGTAACTCTCTGGGACTTACATTTTGGTGACCTATCCTTAGGATAGGTCATTAATATGTGATCGGCGAAGGTCTGACAACAGGGACACCCACAGATCACCTGTTTGAAGAGGTTACGTTGTTGAAGAGTGCCGTGACCTACTCTCTGTACCAATGACATCATAGTCATCAGTCACACGATACAGCAACAGCTCAGTCCCATTCAAATGACTGGGGCTGAGCTGCAATTCAAAACCCTTTTAAACTTGTTGCCTCAGGGCCACTTTAATAGATTAAGGGGCCCTGTTCAAAGTTCTTGTAAATGAGCCCTCCCCATATAAGGCCCCCTGTCCCCTCAACCACCAATGTTACAAAATGAAAGGCTACTCACCCAATCCCGTTTCCACGGACCTGCAAGCTCCGGCTCAATGTCCTTCCCTGCTGCAGACATCATCAGCCAAAGGCTGAATAATGGAGCACAGAGCTGATGCCTTGTGTAAGACCACCAAGCTTGTAACCACCTCAATCTCAGTAAACCACTGTTCAGTTCATCTACAGTGTCAGCTGTAGAGATGGATGAACCTCTGAGGATTTGTTTTGTGTTTGGCAGCTCGGGTCCTTGATTTGTTTCAGGTTGAATATATTTGGTATTAACCACTCCTTAAATTGGCTTAAAACATAATGTAGAATACTGTCAGGGCTCCTAGGAACCTATGTATAAAACATAGTGTATAACACTGTCAGGGCTCCTAGGAACCCATCTATAAAACATAGTGTATAACACTGTCAGGGCTCCTAGGAACCCATCTATAAAACATAGTGTATAACACTGTCAGGGCTCCTAGGAACCCATCTATAAAACATAGTGTATAACACTGTCAGGGCTCCTAGGAACCTATCTGTAAAACATAATGTAGAACACTGTCAGGGCTCCTAGGAACCTATCTATAAAACATAGTGTATAACACTGTCAGGGCTCCTAGGAACCTATCTATAAAACATAGAGTATAATACTGTTAGGTTTCCTTGGAACCAATCTATCTAATTTGTAGCTCTATAACAGGGGTTGGCAACCTCTGGCACGCGTGCCACTCTTGGCACGCGAGGCTTATTTCCCTGGCACGGGCAGCGGACTCCTCACCCAGCAGTTTCGATCGGACCAAACATGGCTGAAACGAAACTGCTATTATTATACTGTGGGGTCTCTTCAGACCCCTGAGTATAATAAGCGGAGCCCCCGGGGAGATGATCAAACATAAAAAACAATGTTACTCACTATTCCACGCTCCGCAGCCGCTCTGTACTCTTCAGGCGCTTCTGCCTGAAGTCAGCTGACAGGGCCTCAGGTGTCACGTCTCCGTCTGACGTCATTACGCATAATGACGCAACGTGACTCCTGAGACTCAATGAGCGGTCGCTGACTACAGGCAGAAGCGCCCGAAGATACAGAGCGGCTGCGGAGCGTGGAATAGTGAGTAACATTGTTTTTTATGTTTCATCACCTCTCTTTGCCCTCCACTTATTATACTCTGTGGTCTGAAGAGACCCCACAGTATAATAATAGCTAGTGAGTGGCACAAACTGGAATATTATAAAAGTTAGAATATTATACCGTGTGCAGGGGCAACTATGGAGGATAACACAGTGTGCTGGGGCCACTATGGGACATAATATCGTGTGCAGGGGCCACTATGGAGCATAATACCGTGAGCAGGGGCCGCTATGGGACATATACCGTGTGCAGGGGCCGCTATGGGACATATTGCTGTGTACAGGGGCCGCTATGGGACAAATACTGTGTGCAGAGGCCGCTATGGGACAAATACTGTGTGCAGAGGCAGCTATGGGAGAAATACTGTGTGCAGAGGCAGCTATGGGACAAATACTGTGTGCAGGGGCTGCTATGGGACATAATACCGTGTGCAGGGACCACTATGGGACAAATACTGTGTACAGAGGCAGCTATGGGACAAATGCCGTGTGCAGAGGCCGCTATGGGACAAATACCGTGTACATAGGCCGCTATGGGACAAATACCGTGTGCAGAGGCCGCTATGGGACATATACCATGTTGCAGGGGCCGCTATGGGACATAATACCGTGTGCAGGCGTCGCTATGGGACATAATACCGTGTGCAGGGACCACTATGGGACATTATTTTGTATAACAGTGTGTTTTCTATATTAAGGATGTGTTTTTGCACAGAAAACTCAGGCATTGTTTTTTTGGTTTTTTTTGTGCAAAAATGCACCAGTTTTACATCGAATGAAAAAGTTCCAGTGACCTAAGAATATAGCTGCATCCAGATACATAATGTATTTTCACCATAAGGGTGCTGCCATACTGTGCTCCTGGACACATTTACCACTAATTGGGGGCTGCACATGGACTTTCATTGCTTCTAATCAGAAAGTACAGGTGAGTCCCAGGAAATAGTAGTAAGTGCATGTGTCCTAAAGCATCTGGTGGCAGCACTTCTGTGTTATGGTTTGTGGTATATGACTTTAGTTTAGGGGTTGTCAGACTTACAATTATTGACCGGCACTCCGAGTACCTCATCTTTGATTTTTTTATTAAAATCGGCACGCCAAACAAAAAAGGTTGCCTACCCCTGATCTATAAGATAAACACAGCCGAAGTTATGTCAATGTGAAAGTGACATTATTATACTCTGTGGTCTCTTCAGACCCCTGAGTAATATTAGGTGGAGGCCCAAGGGAGGTAAAGAAAAAAAACATTCATACTCACCTTCTAATTTCTCTTTTGGGCCTCCTCATGGCATCTGACGCTCTTCTGTGACGTCATTGGCCCAGGCTCACCGTTGAGGCGTGTCATTGGACCTCAGAGGTGGGCCCAAAATCGGTAATGGAAGGTGAGTATGAATGTTTTTTTTTTGAGACCACAGAGTACAATGCGGCGGCCTTTGTAGTTTCCCCAAGATGAATCTCCATTTGTTCGGTTTTGTAATAATCCAAACAATTTGGAATAAAAGGTTTTAACCCAGCTCAGTACGAACCAATTTGACCATCTCTAGACAGTTGTTACTACATCACCCTTAAGCGGGGCCCCAGACATACCATTCTTTGGGCCAAAGATCTTGGTAAATACTGACCCTCTTTCAAGTAGAATTTCCAAACTACCTAGTTACCCTGTAGAAGGAGGCTAGAACATTCTCCATTTATAGGTTATTAAAGCTAAAACTACTAACATTTCTAAATGCACCCTTCCTAATATTTCACACCTTAGAATAAAACATCAGGGTGGATCCCTCTTTTATCCTTGTAGAGGCTTTTCCTTCAACCAATTTATCTTATCTAAAAGGGCCTCTACTCCCCTGTACAACCACCTACAGTTACATTTTTGTACAAGGGACCTATATTTTGATGATGTTCCCTTAGGATAGGTCATTGATATGTGATTGGACCCTCACAGGTCACTTGTTTGAACAGGTTATGTTACTTACAATCAACGTGACCTGGCAAATATTGACCCCCTTAACTTTGATAGGTTATTAAAGCTAAAGCAACTTCTAAAAATTCTAATTGCACCCTTCCTAATAGTTATGAATAATATAATAAAACATCAGGGTGAATCCCTCTTTAATCCCTATAGAAGCTTTTCCTGCACCTAATTTCTCTTTTCCAATAAGGCCTCTACTCCCCTGTACAGCCACAATGTCCCCTCGCCAGGCTTTATTACTCCTGTCACTAGTAGTAGGTATAGTTTATGGATTATTCCTCTCCTTGGTTATTGAATAGTCATACAACTGCATTTATTGTAATATTCCAGCATAGATTCTGCTGAACTATGGGCACCACTGCCCACCCAGACACACAAGTCACATCCCCTGCCCAGTCTACAGGTGACAGCAATAGTAGAAGCAGCCATGAAGTCCTCCATTCCTCTGGACACCAGACTATCAGTCATGATGCCCACATTACATATGGCAGAGCTGGTACATGGAGGACTGGCAGGCAGGTGACACCTGAGGATTCTGTGACCTCTGCCATCATGTGACCCGCACACGACCAACTGCCGTTTAATCTCAACTGTCTACGACTGCGATTGGACTGGATTACAGGAGCTCTGCGGATCTACTGAAGATGGCGTCTACTGGACACGGAGGAGATAGCGATATGGAGAGAGGAGATGAGAAGAGAGAAGGAGAGAAGAGGAAGAGAGAAGAGGAGAGCGAGAATGGATCTATGAAGATCAAGAAGAGGAGAGGAGGGGAGGCCGCTATATTGGAGGATGAAGAGCCAAGACTGGGCAGCAGCCAGGACCCGGAGACATCTAGCCCCTACCCCAACTTTTACATCGGCCGCTTCACCATCCATCAGATGTTGGGTAGGGGCGGCTTCGGCAAAGTAAGTTTGAGAACTTTTAATTTTCTGTTAAAAGGACAGCGAAGCAAATTGTTCTTCTATATCTTATTTCTATTTGCTGTGCAGATAAATACAAGCTATTGTTTTATGTTATCAGCCATTTAAGGCTTATGAGAAGTTAACTGTAGTCACTTGTGAGTGTATGACAGAAAGTCCAGAAACATCCCAGCCTCTATGATAATTTCTTTATATCTCATATCTCTAGTGCTGAGAACCCCCAATAACTTTATATCCAAATGCGTGACTGGTGTCAGTAAGTCAGTGGTACCTACAGTACAGGCAGACCACGCAGCTGTTCTGGGGCCTGTGGATGGGGGGTTGGGGGTCTGGCACTGAACTTCTGTAGCTTCCCTGTATACATCTACTGTATTTTCTTGCAACTGCCACTAGGGGGAACTCAATGCAAAGAGATTTTTACAACTTTCATTGAGTTCAATGGTAGCTACATTGATTCCTATGTACTGAGCTCCCCCAGGTGGTGGCTGCAGGAAGCCAGTTTTATCAATGACTATGTACAATGTATTTATACCAGTTGTCATTGTGTTGTTATTGTGTTTGTTATTATTGTGTTTCCTCGACCTACAGCAAAAAAAAAAAAAAAAAAAAAAAAATATATATATATATATATATATATATCACTTGGGTGTGGGGGTGTTGTATATGTAAATTTTGCTAAAGGGTTCTATGATATCTGTGAACTCCACTATCGCAAGTCCTTCTATAGATGTGCACTGTAATAATCGCCCATATTTGCTCTAGTGATAGTTGGTATCAGGGGATGAGGAGTTTGGGAAAGGATCATTGTTATTTACCTGCCTTGGTCCTTGTAGGTTGCAATAAGGTCACCATATATATATTCACCTCTTTGCCCATATTACAGTCTTACTGTAGACAATGCGGACTTAGCATTGACCTTCATCTCACCGTTCCTAGTTAGTTTCCTCTGGTTATACCTATGTGGCGTGTTAATAATTTAGTATAGTTATTCCTATACAGTTCCCAAGCGCAGACACCACATTATACAATACATGTAGAAGAATTTCTTATGTTCCCACTTTTAATGACTTTTCCATCTTTTCTTCAGGTGGTCCTGGCATCGTTCCCTGGCCGAAACACCTTCATGGCCGTGAAAGTTGTCATCAAAACAAGGGACAATGCAGCGACATTAAAGAGAGAGCGGCAGATACTTCTGAAGGCCCAAGACTGCCCATTTGTATGTCACCTCTATGCCGCACACCAGTCTCAGGATGGAGCCTTTTTCATCACAGAGTATCTACCCGGCGGCAGCCTGAGCGCTTTGATCAGAATGTGCGGCTGCCTGGACATCGACAATGTAAGGTACGTAAGTGACATTACAGGAGACTGAGGCAAAACACTGAGAGGGGACTGAAGGGAAGAAAATATAAGGTGACATGACAAGGCAGATATAGAACAATGAAGACAGTAGAGGGAATACAGGCAGCTATACACAGCGCCTGTCTCTGATCCGGGTGACTTTGATAATAACATGATATTAGGGGATTACTATAGTATTTTAGGTCATTGATACTACACTATGTCCTCTCAGATTCTACGCAGCAGAGACAGTGAGCGGCCTCCAGTTCCTCCATGGACACAACATCATCCACAGGTAAGCAGAAGTTTCCCTTGTAATAGTGGAAATAATGTACAACGATTTGTCATTCTCTTTTCCTTACATGTCTTCTGTCTTATTTCATTGCAGAGATATAAAACCAGACAACATCATGCTGGATGGGAATGGACACATCCGTATCATCGACCTAGGCCTTGCCCAAGATGGTGTCACCTCCTCCAAGAAGATCCATGGAGTGGTGGGCACACTCTATTATATGGCCCCTGAGGTGCTTCTGGAACAGGAATATGATGCAGCAGTTGACTGGTGGAGCCTGGGGATTGTAGTATCCGAGATGGCAACAGGATGCTCTCCATTTTACGATGGATCCAACGACGCCATGGCTGAAATATCCATCACCAGAGATAAGCCAGATATTCCATCGTGGCTGGACGAAGACGTGAAACATCTGATTAAAAAACTGCTGCGTAAAAATCCTGTGAAGCGGCTGGGTGTGAATCGTAACATCCGAGACCATCCATTCTTTAATAGCATCTGCTGGGAGGAGCTGGAGATGAGGAGATCAAAGCCACCATTTATTCCATTCAAGCAAGTTCTGGAAAACAAAGACCTGCCATGGCCGGAGGACCAGACCCTTCACCCCGCGCCTGAATTCAATTACATGTCACCAAGCTGGACCCGGTAAGATCTTCCTCCTCTAGAGATGATGGTCATTTATGCTTACATGTAATGATGATCATACTCTGGTGTAGTCCGCTCCATAGTCTTCACCCTCCTGTGTTTCATTCTCATTGTTCTTGCCAGTTACTATATCTATGCTTCTTCTTAGGATGATGGAAAGATCTCGACTGTGAAGGAGCCCAAGACCATCTGGTGAGTAACCTCAACACAAACCTATACATGCCTATGTATACAGTTATACATACTACCTATATACACAGGACACAGAATAGTAAAACTGTCCCCTCTTGTGTCTTGCAGGATCACCGTGCCTAAGGACCAGAACTTTGCCCCTCCTGACCCCCGTCTCTGCTGTTAAGACCTCGGCTGCCAACAACATCTTCTCTGCTGCAAGTTTTCCATCAGGTTGCTGCCCCGGACCTTGAATTGACATCCTCCAATATCTGGCTGGCATCAGAGAGCACTACCTCCTGAAGATTCTCTACACACCCCAGGAGTGGCCTTTTCCATCTGAGGAGGCCTGGTAAGTTACACACATATCACAGACACATATAGACACATAGATAGATACAAATGCAGCCACATAGATACATGTAAGAATAGGCACAGACACATAGGACAGTTAGATTTAGATATTGGCTTTGATCCAGGGACTCGTTCTGATCGCCATATTTGGGGTCAGGAAGGAATTTTTCCACCTTGAGGACAATCGGCTGATTCCTCAAGAGGTTTTTGCCTTCCTCTGGATCAACACAGCTTTAAATAGGTTTAGTGTTTTAGATATTTAAATTAGAAGTAAATATTAAAATAAATAACATAAAATAAGTATAGAAAAAAGTAGTAATTAGTTTTAGCTTCATAAAATATATAGCTGACATACAAATATTAGATTAGCAAAAAAAAAAATTATATGGATAGATATGTGATAGATATGAGATAGATAGATAGATAGATAGATAGATAGATAGATAGATAGATAAAAAAAACATGCTAGTTGGATTGTAGGTTAGATAATGGCTTTTGATCCTGGGATTTTATCTGACCGCCATATTTGGGGTCAGGAAGGAATTTTGCCCTCTTATATGAGGACAATTGGCTCTTTCCTCAAGAGGGTTTTTGCCTTCCTCTGGATCAACATAGTCCAAAAATAGGTTTAGTTTCGCTTATTTTATATTTTATACATAGACATAATATAGTAATATATGGTAGATTTATAAATGAAAAATTCATATAAAATAAAAACCAAAATAAGCTAATTATATCTATTATATAAGTAAGCAAATAATTAATATATTATAAATAAATAAAAAGAAAAAAAAACCAAATAGGTTTAGCTTTATAATATAATAGTTACCTTACAAATATCAGATTAGAATTTTTTTCCATAGTACATAGGTTAGGTATTGGCTTTTGATCCTGGGATTTTTTCTGATTGCCATATTTGGGGTCAGGAAGGAATTTTTCCCCCTTAAAAGAGGAGAATTGGCTCATTCCTCAAGGGGGTTTTCACCTTCCTCTGGATCAAAACAGTCTATAAATAAGTTTACTTTGACACGTTTTATATTTAACACATAAATATGCAAAATCTAGCAATATAACATAGATTTAATGAAAAAAAAACTAATATTATATAAAATCCGATATGAGTTAGGTTGACTTTAGCTATTTATATGCATTATTTAAGTAAGCATATAGGTAATATAGTATAATTAAATAAGAAAAAAATAGGTTTAGATTCATAGGTTTAGTTTCTTACATTTTACATTTTACATATAACAATAGCAACATAACAGATTTATTTTGATTTGTAGCTAATATTATATATTTAATAAGTACACACATAAAAAATATAAATAAAAAAATTGAAAAAATAGGTTTACATTCATAACATTAATAGTTGTCATATAAATATATTATTATACATAGATAGATAGATAGAGGTAGATAGTAGATAGATAGATAGACATAAATATAACATAATATAATATAATAATTTCCTATAGCAAGAAATAAAATGTTCTTCTTCCCTATTACATTTTTGTGTCCGTGTTTTTATTTCTATTGGATATCCTTACGTACATTTTTTCTTCCTGTCTTGTATGGATTGGCCTCAGCGGTCATGTGGAGTGCAGTGCTTCTGGGGAACAAGGCACTGTGTGTGACTGAATGGGCTGCAATGGAGAACACCAGAGTGCTGGGGACAGGTACCCCTCCAGAGTTTGTCCAATTCCTGGACAGCCCCTGTCCCATAGTGCACACAGTATAATGTCCCTTAGTAGCCCCTTCACACAGTATAATACCCGTCGGTGGCCCCTGCACACAGTATAATGTCCCATAGTGGTCTCAGTACAGCATGATGTCCCATAGTGATCTCAGTACAGTATGATGTCCCATAGAGTCCCCTTCACATAGTATAATGTCCCACAGTTGCCCATTCACTCAGTATAGTATCCCACAGTGGCCCCTTCTCACAGTATAGAATATATAGCATACAGTATATAGTGGACTGCATACACTATAATGTCCCATAGTGGTTTCCATACAGGCGAAACCAAAAGTTTTGGGGTTTACCACCCATAAACCATTATTATCTTGGGACTGCTGAGGGCTATGATTGGGCCTCAGCAGTCACGTGGGTTATGCCGGCACCATTATACATCGTGACTCCTGTGTAACCCAACTGACCGCTGAAGCCCAATCACAGGCCATTTCCTAAGGTCATTCAGCAGGCCAGAAAAAGCCCAAACATCTGCACCAGAGCCCAGGGGAGTGAGTGACACTGTTTGTTAACTCACCTACCTTGGGTCACTGTTCATCATACTCTGGGGTCCTAATGAAACCGACGTTGAACCTCACAAGATTTGTCTTGCTATGTTTGCCCAACAAATACTCCCTGTGCTGTCTGCGCTGGGAACCTTAGATATAGAGCAGCGGGCACCAGGCTGCAGTGTACAGCAGTAGTTAGGGTAAAGGTCCTCAGGTAAGGTAGCTTGCTGGCCGAGTGGCCCATATTCAGTATCCTGCAGGTCACCCCACCCACCCTGATATTATACATTGCCATCCGTCCATGTATAGCAGCACGTGATATCCATGTGAAAACTTCCACACAAAGCCCATCTGAAGAAGGACCAAAGAAAGCCCAAGAAAATTCAGACCATACAATAGGGAAACTGTCTATTAAACAGTATAGTCATTGGGAGGCCAGAAGTCAGTCAGTGAACGCCAAAGCTCTGCACCATCATCAATCACATACACATGGAAGATGGAAGACTGGTGCTCCAAGAAGATGGTACCAGACATCACCTATGACTAGGATAGTCCACACGTCACTCATATGTGACACATTGGGACATATTTATTATTTAGTTCACACAAGATATTTGTCATAAAAAAGTCACAAATCTCGGGTTTGCACCTTTGGATGCGCCAGTTGCAACAATAATTGTCACAACAGACGTTTCTGAACCTCCCAGGCCACTCTTATTAAAGTGAAATTGGTGTTGGAGTTGGGGTAGATTTAATATCGTTTACTGGTGCAGATGATGACTGACATGTACGCCTGCTACAAGCCGGCAGAGATTCCAGCACAGGCGTAATGGCCTGGCGGAGAAACCGCTGCATTAATAAAGAGGTGACTTTGCAAGATGATGAAAAGTTCTAAAGTGACTGAAACTATCCGGAAGCAAGTTGTCCACAGTCCTGATCTAATAGATAAGCTCTGGCAACAAGAAACCCACTACAGTCACCAAACTTTGGAAGAAATTGGAGGAAGAGTGGGCCAAAGTCACACCAGAGCAGTGTGAGAGACTAGTGATGTCCTGGGGCACAGATTGTGCTGAAGTCATTCATAGCAAAGGCCTGTACACCTGCTCCTTATTGTTGTAACCTGCAGTACATGTACTTGTGATCTTCCTCTGTGATATAGTCATTGCTATTCTCTAATTTTGATCATTGTGTTTTCTGCAAAATAAAGTTTCTTCTTGAAGTCCCGGTTTTCTATAAGTTCTAGTAGCAAGATACAGCCATAGGAAAGATTCCCTCAACTGCTGGCAATGGGATGACATTATTTCTGTAAAAATGAATTGTTCATAAATTGTCCAGTAAATCTAATAGATTAATATTTTACCATGCAGTCAGCTCCTCGTCTTCAAATGCGAAAAAGTGATCAAAAAGTCACATGTACCCCAGAAAGGTCCCAATAAACAGCACAGCATGATAATGTCAGTGGAAAAATGATGAAGATGCAAAAACAAATGATTTTTTATTGTACAAAATATGTTTTTCTTGTAAAAATATCAACAAAATTCAAGAAAAACCCTGAATAAATGAGAAATCTCCATAATCCTACTGACATGTTATTTATACTATATGGTAAATGGTGCAAAATTTGAGAATAAACAAGCAAAGCAAGAATTGGTGATTTATTTATTCAACCCCAGAAATAGTTAATAAAATGCAGTCCATGAGATATAGTCATCCCAAAATGATACCATCAAAGAATACAAAATTCAGAAAAATAAACATTTCATGGAGTTTCCCTGGCTAAAAATATATAAGGTCTATCCTAAGGACTGGTCCTCAATATCAGGCTGGTGGGCGTCCGACACCCAACATCTCCACCGATCAACTGTTCTCTGTGTAGTGGCCAGACCAGGTACTGCAGATAAACTCCCATTCACTTGGATGGGACCTAACCTGCTGTGACTCAGTTCTGCCCACTACATAGAGAACAAAGCTGGCTGCTTCTTGCTCCATTCTCTGCATAACAGGGGCTGCTGGAGGTGGTGGGTGTAAGACCCCCAAAACTCTGAAATTAGTGACCTATCCTTAGGATAGCTCAATCATATTTTTAGCCCAAAAGAAACTTTAGGGAGGTACATGGATGGAAAAATTAAAAAGTTATGGCGTTCAGAACGTAACTTATAAAAAAAAAAAATGGAAAAAGTTGCAGCATTCTTAATGGCAAAAAAGCAAGTCCTTAAGGGGCTAAAGGCAAGGAAGCACTTGTCAAGCTCACATGGGAGCACTCGCTAAACCAGCTTCCCACAGTGTCCTGGTATGGACCTGGAGACTATACAGTATTTGTGGGTGCAAAATCTCGCCATGGAGCAGTAGCTAGAGTGGTAGGATAAGGAAGGGTATTAACCCAGGGATGGTGCACCACCTGACAGCAGTGAGAGGTGACACAGGAGTGGGGCACCTGGAGTAGATAACCCTTAAGATACAGGAGGAAGACAGTAACTGTACGTGAGAAGCACCAATTCTGCAGATGCTGGAAACTGGTAGTAGAGACTGAGGGATCCCATGTTTGACCACTGTGACTGCAGTGCTGGAACTACCAACGTAGCAGCTGTTACTGGGCTTGTGACTTTCGGTGGCCAGGTGGGCATATGCTGGAGGGCTGGATTGGTAAGTAGGGCCATGGAAATATTTGTAATATTTGCACTGAACACTGTAGGGGCCACTATGGTACATTATACAATGTTGAGGAGCCACTATGGGTCATTATACAGTATGGAGGGGCCACTATGCAAAATTATACTGTGTGAAGGGGCCACTATGAGGCCTTATATTGTGTGGAGGGGCTGCTATAGGGCATTATACTGTGTGGAGGGGCCACTGTGGGACATTATAGTGCATTGCGTCCCCTGCAGGGCTGAAGGAGAAGCGGATTCGGTTGTGGCAGGAGCAAGGATTGGTAAGTAGGGCGGTGGAAATATTTGCACTGAACAATGTAGGGGCCACTATGGGACATTATACAGTGTTGAGAAGCCACTATGGAACATTATACAGTATGGAGGGGTTGCTATGCAACATTATACTGTTAGGAGGGACAGCTATGGGGCATTATACTACATGAGGGGACACTATAGGGCATTATGCTGTGTGGAGGGGCCGTTTTTGAGAATTTTACTGTGTGGAGGAGCTGCTATGGAGCATTAGAATGTGTGCAGGGGTGGCTATGGAGCATTATACTGTGTGGAAGGGCCGCTAAGGGGCATTACACTTGGTGAAGTGTCCACTGTGGGACATTATAGTGTTTGTAAAGGGGGCGATATGACGTGTGGGGGTCAAGAAAGGGGGCGCTATGCTGTATGTGGGAGTACCCAAGTCAAAAGTTTGCTATGGGGCCGTCTTTGCTAGTTACACCCGTGTGTGATTGGTTAAGTGTGAGACATAATTCGCCTATGAATTATGTTCTACAAAGGGACAATACTTTGTATAATAGACTGTGTCCTGTGCTCGGGACTGTGTTTTTTTCTTCTAATGCCTTTGCAAAAACATGTAACCACCGAGAGCTGTGTCCTCACTGAGAGACTGTCTGTAACTGCCATGCTAGTTGCCTCATGTAACTCTCTGGGACTTACATTTTGGTGACCTATCCTTAGGATAGGTCATTAATATGTGATCGGCGAAGGTCTGACAACAGGGACACCCACAGATCACCTGTTTGAAGAGGTTACGTTGCTGAAGAGTGCCATGACCTACTCTCTGTACCAATGACATCATAGTCATCAGTCACATGATACAGCAACAGCTCAGTCCCATTCAAATGACTGGGGCTGAGCTGCAATTCAAAACCCTTTTAAACTTGTTGCCTCAGGGCCACTTTAATAGATTAAGGGGCCCTGTTCAAAGTTCTTGTAAATGAGCCCTCCCCATATAAGGCCCCCTGTCCCCTCAACCACCAATGTTACAAAATGAAAGGCTACTCACCCAATCCCGTTTCCACGGACCTGCAAGCTCCGGCTCAATGTCCTTCCCTGCTGCAGACATCATCAGCCAAAGGCTGAATAATGGAGCACAGAGCTGATGCCTTGTGTAAGACCACCAAGCTTGTAACCACCTCAATCTCAGTAAACCACTGTTCAGTTCATCTACAGTGTCAGCTGTAGAGATGGATGAACCTCTGAGGATTTGTTTTGTGTTTGGCAGCTCGGGTCCTTGATTTGTTTCAGGTTGAATATATTTGGTATTAACCACTCCTTAAATTGGCTTAAAACATAATGTAGAATACTGTCAGGGCTCCTAGGAACCTATGTATAAAACATAGTGTATAACACTGTCAGGGCTCCTAGGAACCCATCTATAAAACATAGTGTATAACACTGTCAGGGCTCCTAGGAACCCATCTATAAAACATAGTGTATAACACTGTCAGGGCTCCTAGGAACCCATCTATAAAACATAGTGTATAACACTGTCAGGGCTCCTAGGAACCTATCTATAAAACATAATGTAGAACACTGTCAGGGCTCCTAGGAACCTATCTATAAAACATAGTGTATAACACTGTCAGGGCTCCTAGGAACCTATCTATAAAACATAGAGTATAATACTGTTAGGTTTCCTTGGAACCAATCTATCTAATTTGTAGCTCTATAACAGGGGTTGGCAACCTCTGGCACGCGTGCCACTCTTGGCACGCGAGGCTTATTTCCCTGGCACGGGCAGCGGACTCCTCACCCAGCAGTTTCGATCGGACCAAACATGGCTGAAACGAAACTGCTATTATTATACTGTGGGGTCTCTTCAGACCCCTGAGTATAATAAGCGGAGCCCCCGGGGAGATGATCAAACATAAAAAACAATGTTACTCACTATTCCACGCTCCGCAGCCGCTCTGTACTCTTCAGGCGCTTCTGCCTGAAGTCAGCTGACAGGGCCTCAGGTGTCACGTCTCCGTCTGACGTCATTACGCATAATGACGCAACGTGACTCCTGAGACTCAATGAGCGGTCGCTGACTACAGGCAGAAGCGCCCGAAGATACAGAGCGGCTGCGGAGCGTGGAATAGTGAGTAACATTGTTTTTTATGTTTCATCACCTCTCTTTGCCCTCCACTTATTATACTCTGTGGTCTGAAGAGACCCCACAGTATAATAATAGCTAGTGAGTGGCACAAACTGGAATATTATAAAAGTTAGAATATTATACCGTGTGCAGGGGCAACTATGGAGGATAACACAGTGTGCTGGGGCCACTATGGGACATAATATCGTGTGCAGGGGCCACTATGGAGCATAATACCGTGAGCAGGGGCCGCTATGGGACATATACCGTGTGCAGGGGCCGCTATGGGACATATTGCTGTGTACAGGGGCCGCTATGGGACAAATACTGTGTGCAGCGAGCGACCGCTATGGGACATAATACCGTGTGCAGAGGCCGCTATGGGACAAATACTGTGGCAGGGGCTGCTATGGGACAAATACTGTGTGCAGAGGCCGCTATGGGACAAA
The DNA here is from genome assembly GCA_947044405.1 of Leptodactylus fallax. Taxonomy (NCBI): domain Eukaryota; kingdom Metazoa; phylum Chordata; class Amphibia; order Anura; family Leptodactylidae; genus Leptodactylus; species Leptodactylus fallax. The sequence continues at coordinate 1,391,668 of CAMRHE010000455.1, read as the reverse complement.
TAGCGGGCACTGTGTGCAGGGGCTGCTATGGGACATAATACCGTGTGCAGGGACCACTATGGGACAAATACTGTGTACAGAGGCAGCTATGGGACAAATGCCGTGTGCAGAGGCCGCTATGGGACAAATACCGTGTACATAGGCCGCTATGGGACAAATACCGTGTGCAGAGGCCGCTATGGGACATATACCATGTTGCAGGGGCCGCTATGGGACATAATACCGTGTGCAGGCGCCGCTATGGGACATAATACCGTGTGCAGGGACCGCTATGGGACATTATTTTGTATAACAGTGTGTTTTCTATATTAAGGATGTGTTTTTGCACAGAAAACTCAGGCATTGTTTTTTTGTTTTTTTTTGTGCAAAAATGCACCAGTTTTACATCGAATGAAAAAGTTCCAGTGACCTAAGAATATAGCTGCATCCAGATACATAATGTATTTTCACCATAAGGGTGCTGCCATACTGTGCTCCTGGACACATTTACCACTAATTGGGGGCTGCACATGGACTTTCATTGCTTCTAATCAGAAAGTACAGGTGAGTCCCAGGAAATAGTAGTAAGTGCATGTGTCCTAAAGCATCTGGTGGCAGCACTTCTGTGTTATGGTTTGTGGTATATGACTTTAGTTTAGGGGTTGTCAGACTTACAATTATTGACCGGCACTCCGAGTACCTCATCTTTGATTTTTTTATTAAAATCGGCACGCCAAACAAAAAAGGTTGCCTACCCCTGATCTATAAGATAAACACAGCCGAAGTTATGTCAATGTGAAAGTGACATTATTATACTCTGTGGTCTCTTCAGACCCCTGAGTAATATTAGGTGGAGGCCCAAGGGAGGTAAAGAAAAAAAACATTCATACTCACCTTCTAATTTCTCTTTTGGGCCTCCTCATGGCATCTGACGCTCTTCTGTGACGTCATTGGCCCAGGCTCACCGTTGAGGCGTGTCATTGGACCTCAGAGGTGGGCCCAAAATCGGTAATGGAAGGTGAGTATGAATGTTTTTTTTTTGAGACCACAGAGTACAATGCGGCGGCCTTTGTAGTTTCCCCAAGATGAATCTCCATTTGTTCGGTTTTGTAATAATCCAAACAATTTGGAATCAATGGTTTTAACCCAGCTCAGTACGAACCAATTTGACCATCTCTAGACAGTTGTTACTACATCACCCTTAAGTGGGGCCCCAGACATACCATTCTTTGGGCCAAAGATCTTGGTAAATACTGACCCTCTTACAAGTAGAATTTCCAAACTACCTAGTTACCCTGTAGAAGGAGGCTAGAACATTCTCCATTTATAGGTTATTAAAGCTAAAACTACTAACATTTCTAAATGCACCCTTCCTAATATTTCACACCTTAGAATAAAACATCAGGGTGGATCCCTCTTTTATCCTTGTAGAGGCTTTTCCTTCAACCAATTTATCTTATCTAAAAGGGCCTCTACTCCCCTGTACAACCACCTACAGTTACATTTTTGTACAAGGGACCTATATTTTGATGATGTTCCCTTAGGATAGGTCATTGATATGTGATTGGACCCTCACAGGTCACTTGTTTGAACAGGTTATGTTACTTACAATCAACGTGACCTGGCAAATATTGACCCCCTTAACTTTGATAGGTTATTAAAGCTAAAGCAACTTCTAAAAATTCTAATTGCACCCTTCCTAATAGTTATGAATAATATAATAAAACATCAGGGTGAATCCCTCTTTAATCCCTATAGAAGCTTTTCCTGCACCTAATTTCTCTTTTCCAATAAGGCCTCTACTCCCCTGTACAGCCACAATGTCCCCTCGCCAGGCTTTATTACTCCTGTCACTAGTAGTAGGTATAGTTTATGGATTATTCCTCTCCTTGGTTATTGAATAGTCATACAACTGCATTTATTGTAATATTCCAGCATAGATTCTGCTGAACTATGGGCACCACTGCCCACCCAGACACACAAGTCACATCCCCTGCCCAGTCTACAGGTGACAGCAATAGTAGAAGCAGCCATGAAGTCCTCCATTCCTCTGGACACCAGACTATCAGTCATGATGCCCACATTACATATGGCAGAGCTGGTACATGGAGGACTGGCAGGCAGGTGACACCTGAGGATTCTGTGACCTCTGCCATCATGTGACCCGCACACGACCAACTGCCGTTTAATCTCAACTGTCTACGACTGCGATTGGACTGGATTACAGGAGCTCTGCGGATCTACTGAAGATGGCGTCTACTGGACACGGAGGAGATAGCGATATGGAGAGAGGAGATGAGAAGAGAGAAGGAGAGAAGAGGAAGAGAGAAGAGGAGAGCGAGAATGGATCTATGAAGATCAAGAAGAGGAGAGGAGGGGAGGCCGCTATATTGGAGGATGAAGAGCCAAGACTGGGCAGCAGCCAGGACCCGGAGACATCTAGCCCCTACCCCAACTTTTACATCGGCCGCTTCACCATCCATCAGATGTTGGGTAGGGGCGGCTTCGGCAAAGTAAGTTTGAGAACTTTTAATTTTCTGTTAAAAGGACAGCGAAGCAAATTGTTCTTCTATATCTTATTTCTATTTGCTGTGCAGATAAATACAAGCTATTGTTTTATGTTATCAGCCATTTAAGGCTTATGAGAAGTTAACTGTAGTCACTTGTGAGTGTATGACAGAAAGTCCAGAAACATCCCAGCCTCTATGATAATTTCTTTATATCTCATATCTCTAGTGCTGAGAACCCCCAATAACTTTATATCCAAATGCGTGACTGGTGTCAGTAAGTCAGTGGTACCTACAGTACAGGCAGACCACGCAGCTGTTCTGGGGCCTGTGGATGGGGGGTTGGGGGTCTGGCACTGAACTTCTGTAGCTTCCCTGTATACATCTACTGTATTTTCTTGCAACTGCCACTAGGGGGAACTCAATGCAAAGAGATTTTTACAACTTTCATTGAGTTCAATGGTAGCTACATTGATTCCTATGTACTGAGCTCCCCCAGGTGGTGGCTGCAGGAAGCCAGTTTTATCAATGACTATGTACAATGTATTTATACCAGTTGTCATTGTGTTGTTATTGTGTTTGTTATTATTGTGTTTCCTCGACCTACAGCAAAAAAAAAAAAAAAAAAAAAAAATATAATATATATATATATATATATATATATCACTTGGGTGTGGGGGTGTTGTATATGTAAATTTTGCTATAGGGTTCTATGATATCTGTGAACTCCACTATCGCAAGTCCTTCTATAGATGTGCACTGTAATAATCGCCCATATTTGCTCTAGTGATAGTTGGTATCAGGGGATGAGGAGTTTGGGAAAGGATCATTGTTATTTACCTGCCTTGGTCCTTGTAGGTTGCAATAAGGTCACCATATATATATTCACCTCTTTGCCCATATTACAGTCTTACTGTAGACAATGCGGACTTAGCATTGACTTTCATCTCACCGTTCCTAGTTAGTTTCCTCTGGTTATACCTATGTGGCGTGTTAATAATTTAGTATAGTTATTCCTATACAGTTCCCAAGCGCAGACACCACATTATACAATACATGTAGAAGAATTTCTTATGTTCCCACTTTTAATGACTTTTCCATCTTTTCTTCAGGTGGTCCTGGCATCGTTCCCTGGCCGAAACACCTTCATGGCCGTGAAAGTTGTCATCAAAACAAGGGACAATGCAGCGACATTAAAGAGAGAGCGGCAGATACTTCTGAAGGCCCAAGACTGCCCATTTGTATGTCACCTCTATGCCGCACACCAGTCTCAGGATGGAGCCTTTTTCATCACAGAGTATCTACCCGGCGGCAGCCTGAGCGCTTTGATCAGAATGTGCGGCTGCCTGGACATCGACAATGTAAGGTACGTAAGTGACATTACAGGAGACTGAGGCAAAACACTGAGAGGGGACTGAAGGGAAGAAAATATAAGGTGACATGACAAGGCAGATATAGAACAATGAAGACAGTAGAGGGAATACAGGCAGCTATACACAGCGCCTGTCTCTGATCCGGGTGACTTTGATAATAACATGATATTAGGGGATTACTATAGTATTTTAGGTCATTGATACTACACTATGTCCTCTCAGATTCTACGCAGCAGAGACAGTGAGCGGCCTCCAGTTCCTCCATGGACACAACATCATCCACAGGTAAGCAGAAGTTTCCCTTGTAATAGTGGAAATAATGTACAACGATTTGTCATTCTCTTTTCCTTACATGTCTTCTGTCTTATTTCATTGCAGAGATATAAAACCAGACAACATCATGCTGGATGGGAATGGACACATCCGTATCATCGACCTAGGCCTTGCCCAAGATGGTGTCACCTCCTCCAAGAAGATCCATGGAGTGGTGGGCACACTCTATTATATGGCCCCTGAGGTGCTTCTGGAACAGGAATATGATGCAGCAGTTGACTGGTGGAGCCTGGGGATTGTAGTATCCGAGATGGCAACAGGATGCTCTCCATTTTACGATGGATCCAACGACGCCATGGCTGAAATATCCATCACCAGAGATAAGCCAGATATTCCATCGTGGCTGGACGAAGACGTGAAACATCTGATTAAAAAACTGCTGCGTAAAAATCCTGTGAAGCGGCTGGGTGTGAATCGTAACATCCGAGACCATCCATTCTTTAATAGCATCTGCTGGGAGGAGCTGGAGATGAGGAGATCAAAGCCACCATTTATTCCATTCAAGCAAGTTCTGGAAAACAAAGACCTGCCATGGCCGGAGGACCAGACCCTTCACCCCGCGCCTGAATTCAATTACATGTCACCAAGCTGGACCCGGTAAGATCTTCCTCCTCTAGAGATGATGGTCATTTATGCTTACATGTAATGATGATCATACTCTGGTGTAGTCCGCTCCATAGTCTTCACCCTCCTGTGTTTCATTCTCATTGTTCTTGCCAGTTACTATATCTATGCTTCTTCTTAGGATGATGGAAAGATCTCGACTGTGAAGGAGCCCAAGACCATCTGGTGAGTAACCTCAACACAAACCTATACATGCCTATGTATACAGTTATACATACTACCTATATACACAGGACACAGAATAGTAAAACTGTCCCCTCTTGTGTCTTGCAGGATCACCGTGCCTAAGGACCAGAACTTTGCCCCTCCTGACCCCCGTCTCTGCTGTTAAGACCTCGGCTGCCAACAACATCTTCTCTGCTGCAAGTTTTCCATCAGGTTGCTGCCCCGGACCTTGAATTGACATCCTCCAATATCTGGCTGGCATCAGAGAGCACTACCTCCTGAAGATTCTCTACACACCCCAGGAGTGGCCTTTTCCATCTGAGGAGGCCTGGTAAGTTACACACATATCACAGACACATATAGACACATAGATAGATACAAATGCAGCCACATAGATACATGTAAGAATAGGCACAGACACATAGGACAGTTAGATTTAGATATTGGCTTTGATCCAGGGACTCGTTCTGATCGCCATATTTGGGGTCAGGAAGGAATTTTTCCACCTTGAGGACAATCGGCTGATTCCTCAAGAGGTTTTTGCCTTCCTCTGGATCAACACAGCCTTAAATAGGTTTAGTGTTTTAGATATTTAAATTAGAAGTAAATATTAAAATAAATAACATAAAATAAGTATAGAAAAAAGTAGTAATTAGTTTTAGCTTCATAAAATATATAGCTGACATACAAATATTAGATTAGCAAAAAAAAAAATTATATAGATAGATATGTGATAGATATGAGATAGATAGATAGATAGATAGATAGATAGATAGATAGATAGATAGAAAAAAACATGCTAGTTGGATTGTAGGTTAGATAATGGCTTTTGATCCTGGGATTTTATCTGACCGCCATATTTGGGGTCAGGAAGGAATTTTGCCCTCTTATATGAGGACAATTGGCTCTTTCCTCAAGAGGGTTTTTGCCTTCCTCTGGATCAACATAGTCCAAAAATAGGTTTAGTTTCGCTTATTTTATATTTTATACATAGACATAATATAGTAATATATGGTAGATTTATAAATGAAAAATTCATATAAAATAAAAACCAAAATAAGCTAATTATATCTATTATATAAGTAAGCAAATAATTAATATATTATAAATAAATAAAAAGAAAAAAAAACCAAATAGGTTTAGCTTTATAATATAATAGTTACCTTACAAATATCAGATTAGAATTTTTTTCCATAGTACATAGGTTAGGTATTGGCTTTTGATCCTGGGATTTTTTCTGATTGCCATATTTGGGGTCAGGAAGGAATTTTTCCCCCTTAAAAGAGGAGAATTGGCTCATTCCTCAAGGGGGTTTTCACCTTCCTCTGGATCAAAACAGTCTATAAATAAGTTTACTTTGACACGTTTTATATTTAACACATAAATATGCAAAATCTAGCAATATAACATAGATTTAATGAAAAAAAAACTAATATTATATAAAATCCGATATGAGTTAGGTTGACTTTAGCTATTTATATGCATTATTTAAGTAAGCATATAGGTAATATAGTATAATTAAATAAGAAAAAAATAGGTTTAGATTCATAGGTTTAGTTTCTTACATTTTACATTTTACATATAACAATAGCAACATAACAGATTTATTTTGATTTGTAGCTAATATTATATATTTAATAAGTACACACATAAAAAATATAAATAAAAAAATTGAAAAAATAGGTTTACATTCATAACATTAATAGTTGTCATATAAATATATTATTATACATAGATAGATAGATAGATAGATAGATAGATAGACATAAATATAACATAATATAATATAATAATTTCCTATAGCAAGAAATAAAATGTTCTTCTTCCCTATTACATTTTTGTGTCCGTGTTTTTATTTCTATTGGATATCCTTACGTACATTTTTTCTTCCTGTCTTGTATGGATTGGCCTCAGCGGTCATGTGGAGTGCAGTGCTTCTGGGGAACAAGGCACTGTGTGTGACTGAATGGGCTGCAATGGAGAACACCAGAGTGCTGGGGACAGGTACCCCTCCAGAGTTTGTCCAATTCCTGGACAGCCCCTGTCCCATAGTGCACACAGTATAATGTTCCTTAGTAGCCCCTTCACACAGTATAATACCAGTCGGTGGCCCCTGCACACAGTATAATGTCCCATAGTGGTCTCAGTACAGCATGATGTCCCATAGTGATCTCAGTACAGTATGATGTCCCATAGAGTCCCCTTCACATAGTATAATGTCCCACAGTTGCCCATTCACTCAGTATAGTATCCCACAGTGGCCCCTTCTCACAGTATAGAATATATAGCATACAGTATATAGTGGACTGCATACACTATAATGTCCCATAGTGGTTTCCATACAGGCGAAACCAAAAGTTTTGGGGTTTACCACCCATAAACCATTATTATCTTGGGACTGCTGAGGGCTATGATTGGGCCTCAGCAGTCACGTGGGTTATGCCGGCACCATTATACATCGTGACTCCTGTGTAACCCAACTGACCGCTGAAGCCCAATCACAGGCCATTTCCTAAGGTCATTCAGCAGGCCAGAAAAAGCCCAAACATCTGCACCAGAGCCCAGGGGAGTGAGTGACACTGTTTGTTAACTCACCTACCTTGGGTCACTGTTCATCATACTCTGGGGTCCTAATGAAACCGACGTTGAACCTCACAAGATTTGTCTTGCTATGTTTGCCCAACAAATACTCCCTGTGCTGTCTGCGCTGGGAACCTTAGATATAGAGCAGCGGGCACCAGGCTGCAGTGTACAGCAGTAGTTAGGGTAAAGGTCCTCAGGTAAGGTAGCTTGCTGGCCGAGTGGCCCATATTCAGTATCCTGCAGGTCACCCCACCCACCCTGATATTATACATTGCCATCCGTCCATGTATAGCAGCACGTGATATCCATGTGAAAACTTCCACACAAAGCCCATCTGAAGAAGGACCAAAGAAAGCCCAAGAAAATTCAGACCATACAATAGGGAAACTGTCTATTAAACAGTATAGTCATTGGGAGGCCAGAAGTCAGTCAGTGAACGCCAAAGCTCTGCACCATCATCAATCACATACACATGGAAGATGGAAGACTGGTGCTCCAAGAAGATGGTACCAGACATCACCTATGACTAGGATAGTCCACACGTCACTCATATGTGACACATTGGGACATATTTATTATTTAGTTCACACAAGATATTTGTCATAAAAAAGTCACAAATCTCGGGTTTGCACCTTTGGATGCGCCAGTTGCAACAATAATTGTCACAACAGACGTTTCTGAACCTCCCAGGCCACTCTTATTAAAGTGAAATTGGTGTTGGAGTTGGGGTAGATTTAATATCGTTTACTGGTGCAGATGATGACTGACATGTACGCCTGCTACAAGCCGGCAGAGATTCCAGCACAGGCGTAATGGCCTGGCGGAGAAACCGCTGCATTAATAAAGAGGTGACTTTGCAAGATGATGAAAAGTTCTAAAGTGACTGAAACTATCCGGAAGCAAGTTGTCCACAGTCCTGATCTAATAGATAAGCTCTGGCAACAAGAAACCCACTACAGTCACCAAACTTTGGAAGAAATTGGAGGAAGAGTGGGCCAAAGTCACACCAGAGCAGTGTGAGAGACTAGTGATGTCCTGGGGCACAGATTGTGCTGAAGTCATTCATAGCAAAGGCCTGACACCTGCTCCTTATTGTTGACCTGCGTACATGCTTGTGATCTTCCTCTGTGAAGTCATTGCTTTCTCATTTTGACATTGTGTTTTCTGCAAAATAAGCCTGGTCTAGTGCGATACGCCTAGGAAGATTCCCTCACTGCTGGCTGGGTGCTTTTTCTGTTGTTGTTCTTTGTCCGTAATCTATGTTATTTTCCTGCGTCGTCCCGCCTGCGAAAAAGTGATCAAAAAGTCACATGTACCCCAGAAAGGTCCCAATAAACAGCACAGCATGATAATGTCAGTGGAAAAATGATGAAGATGCAAAAACAAATGATTTTTTATTGTACAAAATATGTTTTTCTTGTAAAAATATCAACAAAATTCAAGAAAAACCCTGAATAAATGAGAAATCTCCATAATCCTACTGACATGTTATTTATACTATATGGTAAATGGTGCAAAATTTGAGAATAAACAAGCAAAGCAAGAATTGGTGATTTATTTATTCAACCCCAGAAATAGTTAATAAAATGCAGTCCATGAGATATAGTCATCCCAAAATGATACCATCAAAGAATACAAAATTCAGAAAAATAAACATTTCATGGAGTTTCCCTGGCTAAAAATATATAAGGTCTATCCTAAGGACTGGTCCTCAATATCAGGCTGGTGGGCGTCCGACACCCAACATCTCCACCGATCAACTGTTCTCTGTGTAGTGGCCAGACCAGGTACTGCAGATAAACTCCCATTCACTTGGATGGGACCTAACCTGCTGTGACTCAGTTCTGCCCACTACATAGAGAACAAAGCTGGCTGCTTCTTGCTCCATTCTCTGCATAACAGGGGCTGCTGGAGGTGGTGGGTGTAAGACCCCCAAAACTCTGAAATTAGTGACCTATCCTTAGGATAGCTCAATCATATTTTTAGCCCAAAAGAAACTTTAGGGAGGTACATGGATGGAAAAATTAAAAAGTTATGGCGTTCAGAACGTAACTTATAAAAAAAAAAAATGGAAAAAGTTGCAGCATTCTTAATGGCAAAAAAGCAAGTCCTTAAGGGGCTAAAGGCAAGGAAGCACTTGTCAAGCTCACATGGGAGCACTCGCTAAACCAGCTTCCCACAGTGTCCTGGTATGGACCTGGAGACTATACAGTATTTGTGGGTGCAAAATCTCGCCATGGAGCAGTAGCTAGAGTGGTAGGATAAGGAAGGGTATTAACCCAGGGATGGTGCACCACCTGACAGCAGTGAGAGGTGACACAGGAGTGGGGCACCTGGAGTAGATAACCCTTAAGATACAGGAGGAAGACAGTAACTGTACGTGAGAAGCACCAATTCTGCAGATGCTGGAAACTGGTAGTAGAGACTGAGGGATCCCATGTTTGACCACTGTGACTGCAGTGCTGGAACTACCAACGTAGCAGCTGTTACTGGGCTTGTGACTTTCGGTGGCCAGGTGGGCATATGCTGGAGGGCTGGATTGGTAAGTAGGGCCATGGAAATATTTGTAATATTTGCACTGAACACTGTAGGGGCCACTATGGTACATTATACAATGTTGAGGAGCCACTATGGGTCATTATACAGTATGGAGGGGCCACTATGCAAAATTATACTGTGTGAAGGGGCCACTATGAGGCCTTATATTGTGTGGAGGGGCTGCTATAGGGCATTATACTGTGTGGAGGGGCCACTGTGGGACATTATAGTGCATTGCGTCCCCTGCAGGGCTGAAGGAGAAGCGGATTCGGTTGTGGCAGGAGCAAGGATTGGTAAGTAGGGCGGTGGAAATATTTGCACTGAACAATGTAGGGGCCACTATGGGACATTATACAGTGTTGAGAAGCCACTATGGAACATTATACAGTATGGAGGGGTTGCTATGCAACATTATACTGTTAGGAGGGACAGCTATGGGGCATTATACTACATGAGGGGACACTATAGGGCATTATGCTGTGTGGAGGGGCCGTTTTTGAGAATTTTACTGTGTGGAGGAGCTGCTATGGAGCATTAGAATGTGTGCAGGGGTGGCTATGGAGCATTATACTGTGTGGAAGGGCCGCTAAGGGGCATTACACTTGGTGAAGTGTCCACTGTGGGACATTATAGTGTTTGTAAAGGGGGCGATATGACGTGTGGGGGTCAAGAAAGGGGGCGCTATGCTGTATGTGGGAGTACCCAAGTCAAAAGTTTGCTATGGGGCCGTCTTTGCTAGTTACACCCCTGTGTGATTGGTTAAGTGTGAGACATAATTCGCCTATGAATTATGTTCTACAAAGGGACAATACTTTGTATAATAGACTGTGTCCTGTGCTCGGGACTGTGTTTTTTTCTTCTAATGCCTTTGCAAAAACATGTAACCACCGAGAGCTGTGTCCTCACTGAGAGACTGTCTGTAACTGCCATGCTAGTTGCCTCATGTAACTCTCTGGGACTTACATTTTGGTGACCTATCCTTAGGATAGGTCATTAATATGTGATCGGCGAAGGTCTGACAACAGGGACACCCACAGATCACCTGTTTGAAGAGGTTACGTTGCTGAAGAGTGCCATGACCTACTCTCTGTACCAATGACATCATAGTCATCAGTCACATGATACAGCAACAGCTCAGTCCCATTCAAATGACTGGGGCTGAGCTGCAATTCAAAACCCTTTTAAACTTGTTGCCTCAGGGCCACTTTAATAGATTAAGGGGCCCTGTTCAAAGTTCTTGTAAATGAGCCCTCCCCATATAAGGCCCCCTGTCCCCTCAACCACCAATGTTACAAAATGAAAGGCTACTCACCCAATCCCGTTTCCACGGACCTGCAAGCTCCGGCTCAATGTCCTTCCCTGCTGCAGACATCATCAGCCAAAGGCTGAATAATGGAGCACAGAGCTGATGCCTTGTGTAAGACCACCAAGCTTGTAACCACCTCAATCTCAGTAAACCACTGTTCAGTTCATCTACAGTGTCAGCTGTAGAGATGGATGAACCTCTGAGGATTTGTTTTGTGTTTGGCAGCTCGGGTCCTTGATTTGTTTCAGGTTGAATATATTTGGTATTAACCACTCCTTAAATTGGCTTAAAACATAATGTAGAATACTGTCAGGGCTCCTAGGAACCTATGTATAAAACATAGTGTATAACACTGTCAGGGCTCCTAGGAACCCATCTATAAAACATAGTGTATAACACTGTCAGGGCCCAGGAACCCATCTATAAAACATAGTGTATAACACTGTCAGGGCTCCTAGGAACCCATCTATAAAACATAGTGTATAACACTGTCAGGGCTCCTAGGAACCTATCTATAAAACATAATGTAGAACACTGTCAGGGCTCCTAGGAACCTATCTATAAAACATAGTGTATAACACTGTCAGGGCTCCTAGGAACCTATCTATAAAACATAGAGTATAATACTGTTAGGTTTCCTTGGAACCAATCTATCTAATTTGTAGCTCTATAACAGGGGTTGGCAACCTCTGGCACGCGTGCCACTCTTGGCACGCGAGGCTTATTTCCCTGGCACGGGCAGCGGACTCCTCACCCAGCAGTTTCGATCGGACCAAACATGGCTGAAACGAAACTGCTATTATTATACTGTGGGGTCTCTTCAGACCCCTGAGTATAATAAGCGGAGCCCCCGGGGAGATGATCAAACATAAAAAACAATGTTACTCACTATTCCACGCTCCGCAGCCGCTCTGTACTCTTCAGGCGCTTCTGCCTGAAGTCAGCTGACAGGGCCTCAGGTGTCACGTCTGCGTCTGACGTCATTACGCATAATGACGCAACGTGACTCCTGAGACTCAATGAGCGGTCGCTGACTACAGGCAGAAGCGCCCGAAGATACAGAGCGGCTGCGGAGCGTGGAATAGTGAGTAACATTGTTTTTTATGTTTCATCACCTCTCTTTGCCCTCCACTTATTATACTCTGTGGTCTGAAGAGACCCCACAGTATAATAATAGCTAGTGAGTGGCACAAACTGGAATATTATAAAAGTTAGAATATTATACCGTGTGCAGGGGCAACTATGGAGGATAACACAGTGTGCTGGGGCCACTATGGGACATAATATCGTGTGCAGGGGCCACTATGGAGCATAATACCGTGTGCAGGGGCCGCTATGGGACATATACCGTGTGCAGGGGCCGCTATGGGACATATTGCTGTGTACAGGGGCCGCTATGGGACAAATACTGTGTGCAGCGAGCGACCGCTATGGGACATAATACCGTGTGCAGAGGCCGCTATGGGACAAATACTGTGTGCAGGGGCTGCTATGGGACAAATACTGTGTGCAGAGACCGCTATGGGACAAATACTGTGTGCAGAGGCCGCTATGGGACAAATACTGTGTGCAGAGGCAGCTATGGGAGAAATACTGTGTGCAGAGGCAGCTATGGGACAAATACTGTGTGCAGGGGCTGCTATGGGACATAATACCGTGTGCAGGGACCACTATGGGACAAATACTGTGTACAGAGGCAGCTATGGGACAAATACCGTGTGCAGGGGCCGCTATGGGACAAATACTGTGTCGGGCCTAGGGCACCGTGTGCAGAGGCCGCTATGGGACAAATACCGGGGGCTATGGGACAAAACCGTGTGCAGAGGCCGCTATGGGACATATACCATGTTGCAGGGGCCGCTATGGGACATAATACCGTGTGCAGGCGCCGCTATGGGACATAATACCGTGTGCAGGGACCGCTATGGGACATTATTTTGTATAACAGTGTGTTTTCTATATTAAGGATGTGTTTTTGCACAGAAAACTCAGGCATTGTTTTTTTGTTTTTTTTTGTGCAAAAATGCACCAGTTTTACATCGAATGAAAAAGTTCCAGTGGCCTAAGAATATAGCTGCATCCAGATACATAATGTATTTTCACCATAAGGGTGCTGCCATACTGTGCTCCTGGACACATTTACCACTAATTGGGGGCTGCACATGGACTTTCATTGCTTCTAATCAGAAAGTACAGGTGAGTCCCAGGAAATAGTAGTAAGTGCATGTGTCCTAAAGCATCTGGTGGCAGCACTTCTGTGTTATGGTTTGTGGTATATGACTTTAGTTTAGGGGTTGTCAGACTTACAATTATTGACCGGCACTCCGAGTACCTCATCTTTGATTTTTTTATTAAAATCGGCACGCCAAACAAAAAAGGTTGCCTACCCCTGATCTATAAGATAAACACAGCCGAAGTTATGTCAATGTGAAAGTGACATTATTATACTCTGTGGTCTCTTCAGACCCCTGAGTAATATTAGGTGGAGGCCCAAGGGAGGTAAAGAAAAAAACATTCATACTCACCTTCTAATTTCTCTTTTGGGCCTCCTCATGGCATCTGACGCTCTTCTGTGACGTCATTGGCCCAGGCTCACCGTTGAGGCGTGTCATTGGACCTCAGAGGTGGGCCCAAAATCGGTAATGGAAGGTGAGTATGAATGTTTTTTTTTTTGAGACCACAGAGTACAATGCGGCGGCCTTTGTAGTTTCCCCAAGATGAATCTCCATTTGTTCGGTTTTGTAATAATCCAAACAATTTGGAATCAATGGTTTTAACCCAGCTCAGTACGAACCAATTTGACCATCTCTAGACAGTTGTTACTACATCACCCTTAAGTGGGGCCCCAGACATACCATTCTTTGGGCCAAAGATCTTGGTAAATACTGACCCTCTTACAAGTAGAATTTCCAAACTACCTAGTTACCCTATAGAAGGAGGCTAGAACATTCTCCATTTATAGGTTATTAAAGCTAAAACTACTAACATTTCTAAATGCACCCTTCCTAATATTTCACACCTTAGAATAAAACATCAGGGTGGATCCCTCTTTTATCCTTGTAGAGGCTTTTCCTTCAACCAATTTATCTTATCTAAAAGGGCCTCTACTCCCCTGTACAACCACCTACAGTTACATTTTTGTACAAGGGACCTATATTTTGATGATGTTCCCTTAGGATAGGTCATTGATATGTGATTGGACCCTCACAGGTCACTTGTTTGAACAGGTTATGTTACTTACAATCAACGTGACCTGGCAAATATTGACCCCCTTAACTTTGATAGGTTATTAAAGCTAAAGCAACTTCTAAAAATTCTAATTGCACCCTTCCTAATAGTTATGAATAATATAATAAAACATCAGGGTGAATCCCTCTTTAATCCCTATAGAAGCTTTTCCTGCACCTAATTTCTCTTTTCCAATAAGGCCTCTACTCCCCTGTACAGCCACAATGTCCCCTCGCCAGGCTTTATTACTCCTGTCACTAGTAGTAGGTATAGTTTATGGATTATTCCTCTCCTTGGTTATTGAATAGTCATACAACTGCATTTATTGTAATATTCCAGCATAGATTCTGCTGAACTATGGGCACCACTGCCCACCCAGACACACAAGTCACATCCCCTGCCCAGTCTACAGGTGACAGCAATAGTAGAAGCAGCCATGAAGTCCTCCATTCCTCTGGACACCAGACTATCAGTCATGATGCCCACATTACATATGGCAGAGCTGGTACATGGAGGACTGGCAGGCAGGTGACACCTGAGGATTCTGTGACCTCTGCCATCATGTGACCCGCACACGACCAACTGCCGTTTAATCTCAACTGTCTACGACTGCGATTGGACTGGATTACAGGAGCTCTGCGGATCTACTGAAGATGGCGTCTACTGGACACGGAGGAGATAGCGATATGGAGAGAGGAGATGAGAAGAGAGAAGGAGAGAAGAGGAAGAGAGAAGAGGAGAGCGAGAATGGATCTATGAAGATCAAGAAGAGGAGAGGAGGGGAGGCCGCTATATTGGAGGATGAAGAGCCAAGACTGGGCAGCAGCCAGGACCCGGAGACATCTAGCCCCTACCCCAACTTTTACATCGGCCGCTTCACCATCCATCAGATGTTGGGTAGGGGCGGCTTCGGCAAAGTAAGTTTGAGAACTTTTAATTTTCTGTTAAAAGGACAGCGAAGCAAATTGTTCTTCTATATTTTATTTCTATTTGCTGTGCAGATAAATACAAGCTATTGTTTTATGTTATCAGCCATTTAAGGCTTATGAGAAGTTAACTGTAGTCACTTGTGAGTGTATGACAGAAAGTCCAGAAACATCCCAGCCTCTATGATAATTTCTTTATATCTCATATCTCTAGTGCTGAGAACCCCCAATAACTTTATATCCAAATGCGTGACTGGTGTCAGTAAGTCAGTGGTACCTACAGTACAGGCAGACCACGCAGCTGTTCTGGGGCCTGTGGATGGGGGGTTGGGGGTCTGGCACTGAACTTCTGTAGCTTCCCTGTATACATCTACTGTATTTTCTTGCAACTGCCACTAGGGGGAACTCAATGCAAAGAGATTTTTACAACTTTCATTGAGTTCAATGGTAGCTACATTGATTCCTATGTACTGAGCTCCCCCAGGTGGTGGCTGCAGGAAGCCAGTTTTATCAATGACTATGTACAATGTATTTATACCAGTTGTCATTGTGTTGTTATTGTGTTTGTTATTATTGTGTTTCCTCGACCTACAGCAAAAAAAAAAAAAAAAAAAAAAATATATATATATATATATATATATATATCACTTGGGTGTGGGGGTGTTGTATATGTAAATTTTGCTATAGGGTTCTATGATATCTGTGAACTCCACTATCGCAAGTCCTTCTATAGATGTGCACTGTAATAATCGCCCATATTTGCTCTAGTGATAGTTGGTATCAGGGGATGAGGAGTTTGGGAAAGGATCATTGTTATTTACCTGCCTTGGTCCTTGTAGGTTGCAATAAGGTCACCATATATATATTCACCTCTTTGCCCATATTACAGTCTTACTGTAGACAATGCGGACTTAGCATTGACCTTCATCTCACCGTTCCTAGTTAGTTTCCTCTGGTTATACCTATGTGGCGTGTTAATAATTTAGTATAGTTATTCCTATACAGTTCCCAAGCGCAGACACCACATTATACAATACATGTAGAAGAATTTCTTATGTTCCCACTTTTAATGACTTTTCCATCTTTTCTTCAGGTGGTCCTGGCATCGTTCCCTGGCCGAAACACCTTCATGGCCGTGAAAGTTGTCATCAAAACAAGGGACAATGCAGCGACATTAAAGAGAGAGCGGCAGATACTTCTGAAGGCCCAAGACTGCCCATTTGTATGTCACCTCTATGCCGCACACCAGTCTCAGGATGGAGCCTTTTTCATCACAGAGTATCTACCCGGCGGCAGCCTGAGCGCTTTGATCAGAATGTGCGGCTGCCTGGACATCGACAATGTAAGGTACGTAAGTGACATTACAGGAGACTGAGGCAAAACACTGAGAGGGGACTGAAGGGAAGAAAATATAAGGTGACATGACAAGGCAGATATAGAACAATGAAGACAGTAGAGGGAATACAGGCAGCTATACACAGCGCCTGTCTCTGATCCGGGTGACTTTGATAATAACATGATATTAGGGGATTACTATAGTATTTTAGGTCATTGATACTACACTATGTCCTCTCAGATTCTACGCAGCAGAGACAGTGAGCGGCCTCCAGTTCCTCCATGGACACAACATCATCCACAGGTAAGCAGAAGTTTCCCTTGTAATAGTGGAAATAATGTACAACGATTTGTCATTCTCTTTTCCTTACATGTCTTCTGTCTTATTTCATTGCAGAGATATAAAACCAGACAACATCATGCTGGATGGGAATGGACACATCCGTATCATCGACCTAGGCCTTGCCCAAGATGGTGTCACCTCCTCCAAGAAGATCCATGGAGTGGTGGGCACACTCTATTATATGGCCCCTGAGGTGCTTCTGGAACAGGAATATGATGCAGCAGTTGACTGGTGGAGCCTGGGGATTGTAGTATCCGAGATGGCAACAGGATGCTCTCCATTTTACGATGGATCCAACGACGCCATGGCTGAAATATCCATCACCAGAGATAAGCCAGATATTCCATCGTGGCTGGACGAAGACGTGAAACATCTGATTAAAAAACTGCTGCGTAAAAATCCTGTGAAGCGGCTGGGTGTGAATCGTAACATCCGAGACCATCCATTCTTTAATAGCATCTGCTGGGAGGAGCTGGAGATGAGGAGATCAAAGCCACCATTTATTCCATTCAAGCAAGTTCTGGAAAACAAAGACCTGCCATGGCCGGAGGACCAGACCCTTCACCCCGCGCCTGAATTCAATTACATGTCACCAAGCTGGACCCGGTAAGATCTTCCTCCTCTAGAGATGATGGTCATTTATGCTTACATGTAATGATGATCATACTCTGGTGTAGTCCGCTCCATAGTCTTCACCCTCCTGTGTTTCATTCTCATTGTTCTTGCCAGTTACTATATCTATGCTTCTTCTTAGGATGATGGAAAGATCTCGACTGTGAAGGAGCCCAAGACCATCTGGTGAGTAACCTCAACACAAACCTATACATGCCTATGTATACAGTTATACATACTACCTATATACACAGGACACAGAATAGTAAAACTGTCCCCTCTTGTGTCTTGCAGGATCACCGTGCCTAAGGACCAGAACTTTGCCCCTCCTGACCCCCCTCTCTGCTGTTAAGACCTCGGCTGCCAACAACATCTTCTCTGCTGCAAGTTTTCCATCAGGTTGCTGCCCCAGACCTTGAATTGACATCCTCCAATATCTGGCTGGCATCAGAGAGCACTACCTCCTGAAGATTCTCTACACACCCCAGGAGTGGCCTTTTCCATCTGAGGAGGCCTGGTAAGTTACACACATATCACAGACACATATAGACACATAGATAGATACAAATGCAGCCACATAGATACATGTAAGAATAGGCACAGACACATAGGACAGTTAGATTTAGATATTGGCTTTGATCCAGGGACTCGTTCTGATCGCCATATTTGGGGTCAGGAAGGAATTTTTCCACCTTGAGGACAATCGGCTGATTCCTCAAGAGGTTTTTGCCTTCCTCTGGATCAACACAGCCTTAAATAGGTTTAGTGTTTTAGATATTTAAAATTAGAAGTAAATATTAAAATAAATAACATAAAATAAGTATAGAAAAAAGTAGTAATTAGTTTTAGCTTCATAAAATATATAGCTGACATACAAATATTAGATTAGCAAAAAAAAAAATTATATAGATAGATATTAGATAGATATGAGATAGATAGATAGATAGATAGATAGATAGATAGATAGATAGATAGATAGAAAAAAACATGCTAGTTGGATTGTAGGTTAGATAATGGCTTTTGATCCTGGGATTTTATCTGACCGCCATATTTGGGGTCAGGAAGGAATTTTGCCCTCTTATATGAGGACAATTGGCTCTTTCCTCAAGAGGTTTTTGCCTTCCTCTGGATCAACACAGCCTTAAATTGGTTTAGTGTTTTAGATATTTAAATTAGAAGTAAATATTCACATAAATAACATAAAATAAGTATAGAAATATTAGATTAGCAAAAAAAAATATATATATATTAGGTTGATTGTAGTTTAGATAATGGCTTTTGATCCTGGGATTTTTTCTGCGCCGCCTATTTGAGGTCAGGAAGGAATTTTGCCCTCTTATATGAGGCAATTGGCTCTTTCCCAAGAGGGTTTTTGCCTTCCTCTGGATCAATATAGTCAAAAAATAGGTTTAGTTTCACTTATTTTATATTTTGCCATAATATAGTAATATGTCATAGATTTATAAATTAAAAATATCATAAAAAATAAAAAACAAAATAACTTAGGTTAGATACTAAGTTTAGCTAATGATATTTATTATATAAGTAAGCATATAATTAATATATTATAAAATAAATAAAAAGAAAAAAACCAAATAGGTTTAGCTTTATAATATAATAGTTACCTTACAAATATCAGATTAGATTTTTTTTTCCATAGTACATAGGTTAGGTATTGGCTTTTGATCCTGAGATTTTTTTTTTTCCGATTGCCATATTTGGGGTCAGGAAGGAATTTTTCCCCCTTAAATGAGGAGAATTGGCTCATTCCTCAAGGGGGTTTTCACCTTCCTCTGGATCAACACAGTCTATAAATAAGTTTACTTTAACACATTATATATTTAACACATAAATATACAAAACATAGGAATGTAACATAGATTTATAAAAAAAAAAAAAAATTATAAAAAAACTAAGATTTGATGGGTTAGATAATGATTTTAGTTAACTATATCTATTATCTAGATAAGTATACAATTAATATATCGTAATTAAATAAAAAAAGAAAAAAATAGGTTTAGATTTATAGTTTTACAATTAAAAGGTACGTATAAGAGATTTATTAAAGAAAATATTGATATTAAATAAACATTTGTTACATTACATACTGATTTCTAATACTGATATTATCTATCTATTATATAAGTACACACATAAATAATATAAACAAAGAAACAAAAAAAAACAGGTTTAGATTAATAAATTATTAGTTTAGTAAATATATTAAGAAGAAGAAGAAACATAAATATAACACAATTATTTAAACCCTTCCTGTAACAAGAAATAAAATGTTCTTGTTTCCCTTTACATTTTTGTGTCTGTGTCTTCATTTCTATTGGATGTCCTTAGGTTCATTTTATCCTCCTGTCCTGCATGGATTATAAATATCAGTAAGTAGGTAAAGAGAGAACTTCCATGCGTTTTTACATAATTTCTCTATGAGAGTGTAGTCCTCTGCTCGGCCAATAAGGGAGTGACCAAGGGGTCTGGCATTGCTGAGCCCCACCGATTGTAGGCTGCAAGACACACAAACATTTTAGCAAAATATGTTCTTGCAATACAAGGTAAATGCCGTAAAAACCACCCCAAAAATATAGACTTTACCATACAGGATCGTTACAATGTTACAAAGGTTGATCAACCATTTTTCAATATATATGTAGATAGATAGATAGATAGATATAAAATTAAATAATAGTAAAGATCTAGATGCATTGTGCATCTTTCTTAAAAGCACTCTGTCTGCCACAAAATACGGTAGCTAACACTGGTAAAAGTTGTCTTACCACTCACACAAAGAAATACAGACAGTGGAAGTATCTGCCAAGGCTCCAGGTCGCTGTTAGGAAGCAGCACAGGTATAGTGAGCAGCCCCTGTAAACAGCATAGACAAGGAGGTTACGGACATAAAAATTAATTATATTCACTAACTGCAGGCTTATGAAAATGTGAGACTTATATTACTTTTGCCACAAGAATATGACATATCTCTAACCTTTATTCTACCTTAAAGCGCTATTCCCATCTTCATGATCATAGCAATCCAATGCACAAAGCAGCAGCAGTGCTGAGTCATGGCCTTTATTAGCACAGTGGCATCCAAATACCTACCGTCAAATGAATGGGGCTTGTTTCAAACATTCCAGTTGTCCTTGAATGGGTCTCAATTATTCCTAGTATTCAGACTCTACTTTATTGGCTTTGGCTTTTTTTTCCCCCATCTTCATCTTCTGCAGGTATGACAAAAGTATGAAAATGATCACAAATGTAAATTTTCAGTATATTTTAGGTCACATGGGTCTTACAGCTTATCTGCAGTGATCTGCTTCACAACCTACTGTAATATGCATTTTAGGTATTGGAATTTACTACTGCATGAAGTCCTGTGATCTCTGCAGCACTGGCACAAATCAAGTGAGTAGTGTATGCAGTGTGAGAGAGGAGGGAAGCAGTAGTGGTATAATGTGAACTAGCAGGCTTATAAACAGTAGGGGGAATTTATCATTTCCTCTATGCCAGTTTTCTGGTGTAGAGGGATGATATTGAGGCACACATTTGGCACAAAACACCAAGTGTGCACTTCAAGCCTTCATCTGTAAATCACCTGTTACATACTGGTCAGTAGTTTATTTACCTCCTCAGGCTCCAGTGCTGTCCTTAAATGGTCCACAAGTAAACTTGCAGTAGTTGAGAGTGCAAGGATCCTACCATATGTACAGGTAGCGATTGAGAAAGCTGGAATGGTAATCAACTGTCCCTGCTTTCCCTTTGGGATGTCACAGCTGACTCCCCCTCTTGCAGCTGCAAGATCTTGTTCAGCTGTTAACTTTGCAAGGTTGTACAGGTATTTATTTTGCTTACTTATATAGCGCCATCATATTCCGCAGCGCTTTTACATACATTGTCAGTCACTGTCCCATATAGGGCTCACAATCTACATTCCTTATCAGTATGTCTTTGGGGTGTGGGAGGAAACCGGAGTACCCGGAGGAAACCCACACAAACACGGGTATGATTTTTCTGAACGAGCACAGATGGGCTACAAAACATGCAGATCAGCGCCTATTCTGCCTGATTACACAGACCGATGCAGACGACATGCAGAAGAAATTATCGCTAAAGCGATCATTCCTCTGCCATACACTTTCATTGTCTGTTAGCAGCAGAGCCCTTATTAGAAAGTGTGATGTGCTGCTCAGGGCCGGTTTTAGACAAAGTGGGGCCCTGGGCAAAATTAAAAGCGGGGCCCCAAATGCTGATATGCAAACAACACCATCGTCTTCCAGTGACAACCCCTATAATAACGCCTCCTTTCTGCCAACAAAAAAGTAATAACAAGCCCCATTTTACCACACACAATTCAAGTGAGCACCTTTGTACCACCTAATAGATTTTTGCACGCAGTCATCAGTTATTATAGCGCCTCCTTATAAATAATAGTCCCTGCTTATAAATAATCTTACACCCTTATCAGTAATAGCTCCCTTATAAATGATAAATAGTGCCCTGTATCAGTAATATTACCCATTATCAGTAACAGTCACCCCGTAAAAATAATACTGCTCCCTTATAAATAGCCCCCTCATAAATAATAGTTACCCTTATAAATAATAGTCCCCATTATCACTAATAGTCCCCTTTATAAATAAGCCCACTTAACAATTATACCCCCTTATAAAAAGTTTCCCTCTTATAAATAATAGCTCCCCCTTATAATGGATGCCTTATATATAATAGTTTCCCCCCTTATAAATAATAGTTCCCCTTTTTAAAATAGCCCCCTCATATTTAAGTTTCCCAATTATATATAGTAACCCACCCTTATATATATTAGTTCTCCGTTATACAGTGTCGGACTGAAGGAGGAATGACATGGCCATGGGGCACTACACGTATGTGCAAGATTATAGTGAGGGAGCTGTGATGCAGACATAGCATACAGGGCTGCCAGCAGGAATTTTGAGCCCCTCCCCCACAGTATAATGCTCCACATGGTATATAATGCTCCACAGTATAAAATGCTCACCTAAGCCCTCCACAGTTTCCCCACATGGTATATAATGCTCCACAGTGGCCCCACACAGTATAAAATGCTCCCCTGAGCCCACCCATAGTGGCCCCACATGGTATATACGGCTCCACACAGTATAATACTCCACAGTGGCCCACACAGTATACTACCCCTTAGTGGCCAGAGATAGTACAATATGTTCCCCAGCAGCCTCACACAATATAATATGCTCCATACAGTATAATATGCACCCCACAGTGCCCCCCAGTATAATGCTTCACAGTGGCCTAACACAGTATAACATGCTCCACAATGGCCTTCACACAGTATAATATACTCCCCAGAGGGGTTCCCCCAGTATAATGCTCCACAGTGGTCCCCCACAGTATAATATGCTGCCCATAGTCCCCCCCAGTATAATGCTCTACAATGGCCCCACAGAATATAATATAATCCCGAAAAGCCCCACACAATATAATACACTCCACAGTGGCCCCACACAGTATAACAGGCTCCTCACACTGCCCCTTCCCCCCAATTTAAAGCTCCAGAGTGGCCCATAGTATAATATGCTCCCCAGAGGGCCCCCGCTAGTGTAATGCTCCACAGTGCCCCCCCCCCAGTATTTTGCTCCACAGTGGCCCCACACAATATATTATGCTCCCGAGTGTCCCCCCAGTATAATGTTCCACAGTGATGCCACGCAATATCATATGCTCTGCTGATGCCCCCCCAGAATAATGCTCCAGTGACCCCACTCAGTATAACATACTCCAGAATGGCCTCCACACAGTATAATATACTACCCAGAGAGGTTACCCCAGTATAATGCTCCACAGTGGCCCAAAACAGTATAATATGCTCTCCAGAGGCCCCCCAGTATAATGCTCCACAGTGGCCCAAAACAGTATAATATGCTCTCCACAGCCCCCCCCCCCAGTATAATGCTCCATGGTGGCCCAAAACAGTATAATATGCTCTCCAGAGCCCCCCCCCAGTATAATGCTCCACGGTGGCCCCACACAGCATAATATACTGGAGGGCCCCCTCTGGAGAGCATATTATACTGTGTGGGGCCACCGTAGAGCATTATACTGGGGGGGGGGGCCCTGGAGAGCATATTATACTGTTTTGGGCCACTGTGGAGCATTATACTGGGGGGCCCCTCTGGATAGCATATTATACTGTGTGGAGCCACTGTGGAGCATTATACTGGGGAGGGGGTCCTCTGGAGAGCATGTTATATTCTGTGGGGCCATTTTCGAGCATTATACTGGGGGGCCCCTCTGGAGAGCATAATGCTCAAAAGTAACCCGACAGAATATAACATGCTCTCCAGAGCCCCCCCCCAACATTATAATGCTCCACAGAATATAACATGGTCTCCAGAGGGCCCCCTCCCCAGTATAATGCTCAACAGTGGCCCAAAACAATATATATGCTATCCAGAGGGAGCCCCCCAGTATAATGCTCCACAGTGACCCTACAGACTCCGTCAGTGCTATTATTATATTATACTCTGGGGTCTCTTCAGACCCCATAGTATAATAATCGAAGGCCCGGGGGAGGTAAGGGAAAATAACAAACAGTTATACTCACCTTGTGTTACCTCTCCTGGGCCTCCTCGCGCTGCCCCGCTATCCCCGCCGGCGACCGCTTCCTCTTCTCTGCGGCTGGTGTCACGCGTTGTGTACGTCACCGCTGAGACCTGTGATTGGGCCTCAGCGATTACGTGAGGCAGGCTGTCAGCACGCCCCACGTGATCGCTACGGCTGAGGCCTGGCCTTAGCGGTGATGTGCGCAACGCCAGAAGATGACGTCGGACGCCAGGACAGGTGAGTAAAAATGTTTGTTATTTTTACTTTATTGATATTGCCGGGCCTCACTCCGGGATCCGGAGTCATCAGGCTCCGGATCCCGGGGGCCCCTTTGGGGACGGGGCCCTGGGCAATTGCCCAGTTTGCCCCCCCCTAACGCCGGCCCTGGTGCTGCTGACAGACAATGATCTTCTCTCCTGGTGAAATCAGCTGATCACTCGGTGAATGAGCAAAGATCGAGTGATTGTCGGCCCTATTAGGTAGGCCAATTGTCAGAAACAAATGCCCAATAATTGCCTGTAAAATTGCCGTCTGATAGGGCCTTTAATTGCTGACCACCCAGATATATATAGCAAATTGGTGGTTGGCAAGTAGTTAAACAACAAGGGAAACATAAACCTACAAATAATAGCACTAGACAATGTATATATATATCATACTTGCCAACTCTTCTGAAACATCTGGGAGGTTCCCACAAAAAAGGTCATAGTCCTGCAAGAGTGGGCAATTCTCTCGGGTCTGGCGAATTGCTCCTACTTCTACCGGGCTTCTGGCCATATTATGTGGCAGTCATGAAATAGGGGCACAACCAACACATTTGTGTCCAGGTCACGAAAAATTATTGTGACATGCAGAAAAAGAGGGTGGGGCTTTAGTAAAAGGGGACATGGTCACCAGGAAATTTCCACAGCACGCATCACATGCGGGTTCTGCCAGAAGACTACGTATAAAATTTGACAAGGCTGATTTTATACATACCTTGGATTCAGCAGGACAGTCCTTGGGGACACATTGAGAGGGACATTTGAAAGCCAGGGGTGTAGCAGTAAAGGGGTTGTCCGGGTGTGAAAGATCCTCAGTGCACCGACACCGCGTTGGCCCACACCTGAGACTTCTTTCATAAAAAACCACACTCACCGCCAGTGAGTGCTGGGTCCACAAGATAAATACAAGACAAGCTTTCTAAATTTGTATATTTATTAACCCCTAAATGGGTCGGCATTAACATCTAACACATGCAGTTCAGAACAGATATGTAGATATATGCAAGCATTAACAGTTACTAGTTACAATATACAGTACAATAAATAAAAAAGGAATAAAATTGAAATAATTACTTTACCACACATATCCTTGATGTGGCTCTATAATCCAACCCTCACACATAACATGTGGGGATAACCAGTGGAGGCTCCTAGCAGCAGCATCACAGCATCCCAGCCTGCATGCTCATCACAGTATATCCTTGTAGTCTCAGCACAGTCTCCTCCTCACTGACCTCTTACCTCATCTTTTATACCCTTGATTACACCACCCAGAATGAGGTCACCGGCGACGGCAAGTCTGGTTGACTAACGCACTCAAGTCCAGATTCGTTGTAAGGAGATAGGATTAAGTGGAATGATACAATGCCTTCTATATGTTATCAACCATGTCTGATCAACAGCCCAGGCTGAACAATGCATGTGTATTTGATCACCCAGGGCTATGTAGGAATTCAAAGGAGCCATTCTGGAATGGATACAAAGCCCTATTGTTACATAGTTGCCACTAATGACAACATACATCTAGGATTAGAGCTGCGCACATTATGAGTAAATGGAAATAAGAGGGAGATACGATACCCAGAGATCAAAATAAATCTTTGAGTTATAGCCATATTTAAGTGGAATCATCACACCGGGATAAAACGATCTTGCTACAGTAAGCTAAACATCATCCCGCCGCCTAACTTCTAACTTACTGTATCAAAAATGTATATTTACCCATATCGCTGGGGTGACGCTGGGTCATGTGACCACCCCAGGCACATTTTCTGGTGACGTTCCATTTCCCCGTTTCCGGAAACAAAACGTCACCAATACCACCTTCCCCCACCCCATCATACTTACTTGTCTTCCTGTCCGGATCTTCTGGGCACGAAGCATCACTTCCTTCAGGCATGCCGGCACTCCGGCTCTATTGCGCAAGCGCCAGCAGAAGTCAAGAGAAGAAGGAGCCAGCGGCACAGAAGAAAGTGATCGCTGGGCTGTGAGGAACGCCCCCCTAACAGTACAAGTCTATGTAAGAATACTGTTGGGGGGGGGCCCTTCCTAACAGCTCAGCGATGTTATTAGGCTGTAACTCCCGCCCTTCCAATAGTACCGAATTAATGGCACTGATATATCTCCAGCACCGGGGTGCATACTGGGAAAGTGCACTGTTGGATTTCTAGCGGTATATAATACCACAAATTGGTGAGGACGTGAAAGGTCCTCTTTAAGTGGTGCAGAGATAGCAATCACAACCGGGCCCTGGAGCCTCAGGGGGCCCATAGGTGAGAAGACACCAGTATTATAGATATTTTTCCATTTGTTATTTTGAAAAATTTTCAAAAACATTACAGTTTAATAAAAAAAAAAAAAAAAAAAGGGGGTCCCATTACTTATTTTGCATTGGGACCCAGGAGCTTCAGGTCACGTCTCTGGCGGAGGCCACACTGAGGGGGATTACACTGTGTAGGAACCACAAAGGAGCATGATACTGTATCGGGGCCACCAAAGAAGCACAGGGTGAGAATTGGTGGGGCTTACAAGGCCTAAATTCACCACAGATTTTATCCCTATTTCAGCCCTTTGAAAGTTGGGAGGTTTGATGTATGGTTGACAAATGTCTACTCCATTCCCATTCAGTATCGCTCTAGCTATAAATGTCTCCAGGATCTTCTCTATAGACTCCATTCCAGTCTGTCCTGTAATAGTGAGGTGACTAGAATGGAGTTTCTATGGAAGCTTCCGCAATGACATGTCAGGACTGGAGTTGCTTCTAGCAGGTCCTATTGCTGAACTGTCTAGCATGGTGACCCTGTAGAGATCAGGACGACCTGCCATGACCAACTCCATTACAGAGGCAGCCATACATACAGCAGCCTGAGGCTGAGGACAGCGGTCACGTGATTCTCTGTCCTTGTGACGAATCTGCCGCTAGCTTGCACCGCTCTCGCTGCTGCTCTGTTTGTCTCACATTAATTCCCGGAGGTTGTCTGCTAGTACCGGGAGCGGTGTCACTGGTTAGCCGTCCTTTATTTACACTGAATCTTATTTTTTTATTTTTTTGTCCGGTGTGGAAAGTGCGCTGCAGAATCTATCACGTGTGTGAGTGTCATGGCGGCGCCCGGTGAAAGCACAGTGTTGACCCCCGGGGCCGGGACTTCGTCCTCACCGCCGGTTCCCGGGGACGGCATCCTACAGTACAGCCTGATTCTGGAGCATCTGGTTGGAGACAAGAGGAAGCCAAAGGATGTGATTCCAGGGGGGCTCGGGGGGATCCCTTCACCCATAAAACCCGAGGAGCAGAAGATGATGGAGCGGGTGATGGAGAGCTGCGGCTTCAAGGCGGCCCTGGCCTGTGTGGGCGGTGAGTGTCATGTCACCAGGGATAGTCATTCATTGAAGAATATCGCTGCTTTCTCACAGAAACAGTGCCACGCTAGCCCACAGGTTATGGGTGGTATTGCAGCTTACGCTAGGTTACGCTAGCTGTGCATCTCCGTTGCTATGGGGTACCCGAACAATGGAGAGGCGAACGGTAAAACAGCGGCTACACTACAATGGGGTCAGTCAGGTGTCTGTCATTTTTAAACTGAAACCAGCGGAGGAAAAAGTCCTCAGTGCGGGACTTTCCTCCACCGGAGACTGCAGCGCAAATGTGAACATAGCCTGACCCACATAGGCTTCAGGGAAGCAAAGCTGCAATACCTGACACAACCCACAGACAGGTGTGGTATAAGTTAAAGGGGTTGTCCAGGAATTACAGATTTCTGCCAGGAGGCAGGGTGAAAAAAAACCATACCCCGTCACTGTCTGGTCCAGCAGCACCCTGGGGCTTATTCTGAGGGTCCTCGCCACATGACAGCAGAGGCCATTAAGCGGCCTAAAGAAAGGAACCGGGATATCACCCACATACATCACCTGTGACGTGTCCTTTCCTTAGGCTGCTGAGGCCGCTGATTGGCCTCAGCGGTCACATGTGGCGAGGACTTCCACCGGAACAAGTCCACGGGCACCACTGGACTTGACAGTGGTGGGGGACACCGGAGCACCAGGGACAGGTGAGAAGTTTATTTTTTTTTATTTTACACCTTAGGCCCAGTTCACATCTGCTTTCTGGTTTCCGTTCGGGGGAATCCGTTTGGGGACCCCCTGAACGGAAACCTATACGCATTAATAGCGGTTTACCTGGGAAACCCATGAACCCCATAGACTATAATGGGGTCCGTGTGGTTTCCGCACAAAGGCGGAGAAGAAAGTACTGCAAGCACTTTCCTCTCCGCATGTTTCGTGTGGAAACCCCACGGACCCCATTATAGTCTATGGGGTTTGCGGGTTTCCCAGGTGAACCGCTTTTTTATGTGTGTAGGTTTCCATTTGGGGGGTCCCCAAGCTGATACCCCGAACGGAAACCCGAACGCAGATGTGAACTGGGCCTTACCTGGTCTCCTAGCAGAAATCTGTAATTCCTGGACAACCCCTTTTCAACATTTTATGCTGGACTTTCCCTGTAAACCATGTGACTGCTGGAGACGCATTGTCTAGACGGATGACTCAGCTATTGTATCCTCCATTTTGGATTCTAGGGCCATGTGGACCATGCCTGTAGCTATTTTACATTTCTCTTTTGTTTAGAGAGCTCATCCCCCACCAGATGGCTTAAGGGGATGTGGCCCCTCTTTTGTCTCTTATCCAATAGCCATGTGCCAGAACTATTTTACAACTTTGCCACCAATCATGTTATGCTAATTACAGTAACCCGGCCTGTTCTTTGTCTACAATGTACTTAAAAACTACATTTTTTCCTCCATTAAAGCAGAACCCACTATATACACAATAGCTGTATGTGTGTCTCTCTCTCTGAGCTAGCTCATACATCAACTTTATGAATTTGGACTTCAATACGGCTATACTTAGAGCGGATTGCGCTCACACTGGTCTAGAGCGACGTCTTGACCCTCTCTCACATGACAGAAATCTACAGTAACTAACCACCATAGTTTACACAGAGCGAGAGCCATTACACTGGTGATACCATGTCACTGGTGCCTGCGTGCTTTACACATGGTAAGGACCACATTGTACAATATCACATACGACCAAAATCCTGCAAACTCGAGTCCATTGGCGATGGTAGGTGGATGGGATTTTGATCACATGCAGCACAGAACTGTGTAGTCTTACCCAAAGACCCAAAAAGTGTTGAAAAAATGCAGCACGGTAGTCAAGTAAAACGCTCTCTCCTAATCTAACAGTGCAAGCAGAGACTGAGTGCATGCTGGGCCGAGACTACTGTCCAATCCCAAGTGAGTACTGTGCATGGTACTGAGTACTGAGCTGTGAGGAACACCCCCTCCAACAGTACAAAGCTATGTTAGAGTACTGTCAGGAAGGGGGGGGGGGGTGTTCCTCTCCAGTGGGGAGATATTGGTACCAAAATTAACAGCACTGATATCTTCAGTACCAGGGCACATACTGAGAAAGCCAACAGTGTGCTGAATTCAGTGCACTGTTGGCTTTCTAGCGGTATATAGTACCGCACATTGATGAAGATGTGTCCTCCTGCACATGCGGTTTTATATACCTCTAGAAATCCAACAATGCTCTGAATTCAGTGCACTGTCGGCTTTCCCATTATGTGCCCCAGGGCTGGAGGTATCGGTGCCGTTAGTTTTGGCACCGATCTCTACCCACTGTCAGAAGGGCGTTCCTGACAGTCTAGCTAGGCTGTGAGGAACGCTCTTCCCCCACTGTACTCGTCCATAGACTTGTACTGGGGGGGTGTTCCTCATAGTTCAGCGTCATCGCTGGGGGGTAAGGAACGCCCCCTCTGACAGTACAGGGCTACAGAATGAGACTCTGGTTATAGTCGGCCCTTCTTGGAAATGGCCCCAAACAGCTGATCCAACACCAGTACTGTACACAGCATGGAGCTGAAAGCAATTGGCTCCATGCCCTGTGTAGTGGCCAGGTACCATAACTCCCATTGACTTCTATGCAATACTAGTACCCAGCCACTATACATGGACTGGAGCCAACTGTTTATGACCTTGGGTTATAACATTAGTACAGGTGAGTTGTGGTTAAATTCGCTGTGTAGCTTCAACCTTACACGGCCATACTAGCGCTGAGACAGTGGAGCATCTATGAAGCAGCGTCACTAGACTGTGGCTGCCTCAGCTCCCTGTCTGCCTTTTTCTTTATTTCCCCTGATGACGTATTATAGATTTATGTAGAAATGCGTAGGGAGGAGAGTTTATATATATTATGGGTAGGGTCAGCGCAGCTTAGCCCAGAAATGCGCTGAGGGCTTGGGTAATGCTGATATATAGACCTATAGTGCTGCCTTCTGAGGCTGATGGTCGGCACTCCTGCGCATGAACAGACCCTAATAATGCCCTAAAAAACACGGCACATGCGGCTTTAGGTGGTCTCTTATTAAGACCCTGTTTTTGGAGCTGACATCCACAGCTGCAGAGATCATACTGTGGATTTTGATATTTCTAATGGGCGGAGGTTGACATTTCTTTTGGGGGTATCCACAATTTACATCACCAGTTGATTCGCACTGCCAGGTTATTTGCCGCAGCATCTTACTGGTGGTGCAGAATACTAATGTGGTTTTTCTCCATACTAAATGTCCTTCACAACTAGTAACCCTATATCTGAATTAGATTAGCCCGCAGTGTTTTTCAGGGTGTGACAAAATAATCATTACATGGATGTTTTATCTTCTCTTTTTATACACAGACTGCATTAAAAGTCTTATGTTTTAGTCATTTCATTATTTTTCTCTATTCTAGCCCCAACCTTAGTTGCAGCATGTGGATTGCTTAAATCTTATCCACTATGTTGCTTGTGTAGCTCGCAGCAGGTTAGCGGCCAGCAAGTACACAGTGTCTAACACATTGTGATCACTCCCCGTGTGGTCCTGGGGATTTTCTCATTTATTGAATAAATGCCCAGCACTACAAAATGTGATAAAGTAACAAAGTAAACATTACACAGCGGCCCCCTCCACTTCGTTGGGCAAGCTCCGATCCTCCTCTCTGGTGTTTGTTTTCTTGGGTGCAGCGGTCACGTGTCTGTATACTCATTGTCATTGCTGCAGCCAATTACTGTACTCAGCAGTCACCTGCTGTATACCGCTGAGGCCAGTGATCTGCTGCACAGTGGCAGGGCATCGGTGGAAAATTGGTTTGTAGCTCGGGCTACGGAGTTGGAAAATGTTGCCAACTCTGACTTTAGCTTCAAAATAAAATGATGAATTATTTTTACTTATATTATACAGTTATTAATATTGTATAATTAGAGGATGTATCGTTTGTTGTATATTTACTTTCATAAGTATTCACTCACTAACTGTCTGACCATGGCTGTCAGCCATTAATGAATGAGTCAGAAATGGACAAATCAGAGTCTGTTTTTGTAGTGCTGGAACGTTTATTCAATAAATCTGAAAACCCCTTTAGGCTGGGACCACAGCGTTTTTCAGTCTAGCGAATCCTATCCACACATTGCAGAAAATGATGCACAACGGAAATGCTGGGATTTCCAAAACCGTGGCAGTTTTGGAAATCGCAGCATGTCATTTATACTTACGGAAACGCCAGCGGTTTCCCTATAGGTATAATTGGAGTAGAAAGCACTGCAGGAAAAACCACTATGCATTTCCGCCGCGGTTTTTCCCGCAGTGCTTTTTCACTGTGGCCAACTTACGTGGGGCCTTAGCCTTAAATAGGACAGTTCACCACCTCCATCAATTCAAGTTCTTGACATCTATTAATAGTCTCTGCTCCGCTGATTCCAGAACAGTTGGAATTTTCTCTCCAGCCCCCACCATTCCTGAATAACAAGTGCAGTTAGTTTTGGTGCCTAATATACTATTTAAGCTCTGTAATGTCAGAAGGGCGGTGTCAGGCAGGGGGTGTGATTCAGAGCTCCAATCAGAGGCAGCCAGTGTCACAGCTCACAATCACACCCCTTGTCTGCTCCTGCCTGACACCGCCCTCCTGATAGTACAGAGACTAAATAGTATATCAAGCACCAAAACTAACAGCACTGATTGCTCAGGAACGGTGGGGGCTACAGAAAAAATTCCAACTGTGCCAGAATCAGTTGAGCAGCAGCTATTAAATTATTTAAAGAGCTGGACTGGTTGGAGGTGGTGAAAGGTCCTCTTTAGAGGGAATCTATTACCATGAAGTTTCTCGTAGTATTATACTTCAGCAGAAGCACTTTCAAAATCTGCAGCCTGTCTTTAAAATCTTTAGGGCACATATGGCGTGTACATGTCTGCTAACAAAACTGTCATATCTGAGGTCCTTTTATGCTGGAAGCTGCAGCTGCCTTTCTCCTCTATGGTAGAGTCTGTCTGGCCAGTTACAGATAGCTATATTCACTCTGTAATATATGACTGTATGTTAACTGTATTTCCCAGACTGCACACTGTCCACGGACCCAGTCACATAGTCATCCATGATGCTGTCAGTGCCTGAATCACTGCTGTCCTGTTCTGTAATCCTGCTTTTAGTAATGGACACTGAGGTAGGGACTCACAGTGTTATAGATGACTATGATACAGTGTTCAGTCCAGGAGATATAGCCAACATATTGTCCATATTTCACAGACTGATATTGGCCATCTGAGTCTGGTGTAACCTTGCACAAGCTGTAATGTTTTGTGAGCAGGGTCTGAGGGTGCGCCCTCTCTTATATAAGGAAGAACATGTCTTGCCTCCAGTTGATGATCAATCCTCAGTTTGGATAAAGCAGAATACCTGACCTGCAGGTTCTGTAACAGGCACAGGGAAACAGGAAGGATCCTCTGTAGGGAGGAATGAGGGTTTGGGATTTAACAAGATTTTAATGTTGATGACTTATCATTAAGCTGGGCCGTTATATCAGATCAGTGGGGGTCTGACTCACGATACTTCCACCTGTCGGCTTTTTGAAGGTGACGCTCATGCGAAAGCTGCATACACGTGTCCAGAGCTCTGCTTATCCAGCACATCCAATGCTGTAAAGGGAGACCATAACTGACCATAAAACCTCACTGTACCTTCATTACATGCCAAGTCATCCTTCATACTTCTCTATTGAACTAGTTTGTTTGAAGTGTCAGTACATTTAACGTAAGGCCAGGGTCACGATCCTCTATTATGTGTAATTTTCATTCATTTATTAGAAGGTAACATGATCCCGTCCAGTCTAAACTAATAAACATCAAAGAGCTGCACCTGGCTGATGTCACACATTAGTAGTCCTGACCCTCTGGTCATATGAAGTCCCTATGTAAGGATGTGTAATGGGACATGAGGACATTTGCCGACATTGCCTGGTATATTCCTACTGTATTGCGTGTTCCTAGCTACACAGGACCCACTAATCTGAATTAGGTGTCCCTGGTTGGTACAGTTGGCTCTGCTATATGGTATAATCTCATATAATAGCTATATAAAGGCCATCCAAAGACATGTTTACAAGAGCTGTGTATTGGCATGTAATCCGTATGGGTAGGCTTGGCTACTCTAATAAGCTGTTGTAAGTACGGCTCCCAGCATGACAACCACGGCCACCACGAAGGCATTGTCTTGTCCAGTTCTTGTGTATCTAATGGTCTCTGCTTTCTCTTTCAGGTTTTGTCCTGGGTGGAGCATTTGGTGTTTTTACTGCTGGTATTGATACCAATGTCGGCTTTGATCCTAAGGATCCATATCGTACTCCCACTGCCAAAGAAGTCCTTAAGGATATGGGTCAGAGAGGAATGTCTTACGCCAAGAACTTTGCCATTGTTGGAGCTATGTTCTCTTGTACAGAGTGTTTAGTCGAATCTGTAAGTTCCTATATTTACCATGTCATTTCTCTGCTATACAATGTGTGTAATATTGGTGAGAGATTGTAGCACACGTCCTATGGGAGAATGGAGATTTGGAGGAACGCTACCCTAAAAATGAGAAAAAAGGGAACACAAAGTGAATATTTGACACCTTTAGTGTGCAGGTTTGACTTTCTCAATCTTTTAGTCAGGCATCGAAGGAAGGAATGACTTAATATTGGTTTCTGCTTGTTGTAGTCAAACTGCAGGAGAAGGTTTCTGTTTCCTCAGCATAATGGCCCCATACACATACAGAAAAGTCAACCTGATATTAGCAGGGCTGGGTGACTGTGATATGTATGGGAGCCCCAAAAAACTTCCATGACACATGATGTTGAGGGAAGGAGGATCAGATTTGTTGACTCCTAAGATGCCTGATTTTTGTTCCCCGCTCCCCATTGAAAACACATACACACTCGACCAAACCAAGTATGTATGTATATGGGGAAGTCTGTTGACCAAGTATTTCACTGACAGCTATTAAGGAAGGGGGTCATACATTTTTTATAAAAATGTAATAGCCTTTGCAGCCAATAACCACATTAATAACTTACCTAATGTAAATTAAAAAGTTGCCCTAAGGGCTTATTTAGATATTATTTAGCTCTAATATAGCTGTATTATACAGCCCATGTTACGGCCGCAAATCCTATCCTGAGCATTGGTGTAACAACCCCAAATAGTTGCATTGTAGGGAACTATGATATAGCTAGATCAGACCATTAGACCAGCAGTCAGGATGAGATTTGCCATAATACAGGCCTAAGTTTCAGGCCGCAGTCTTCATTCTTTCAGTCATTTTCAGACAGTTTACCACTTTTTTCTAGTTTTAGACTTTTCTCATGTGGGCTGTCCCCTCCCGAGTAAGGCTATGTTCACATCCAGTTTGTGATGTCTGTTTTATGTGTATGCCTGGACTAGTGTATTCGTTATTACGTACAACAGTTTCCATCGATGATACTAAAAATGTAGACACGATGTGGACATAAATGTGACATCTGTGTTTCCAGGTTGCTGCTGCCTTTACTTGTGTTGAGCTTCAATACCAGGCACAGCCAGAGGATGAGAGCGCCACTTTATTTGGTGAAGGGACTACAGCCACCTAATTCTCATTTAGTGTGTATTCAGATGGTGCAGTTAAAACATTAAAAAAAATGTTTCAGATGAAACAATAAATAAAACTCAAACTTCATCAGAATATTTGGCAGCTTTTTTTTTTTTAATTACAGGCTTAACTGCACCAAAGTGTGCCCTCTGAATATACAGTACACCATGGTATGGATCCCATCAGTCAGTACATCCTAATGTTACAGGTGTTTATTCACATATAACTCCTGATCTGGGTTGTAGGTTTTTAGGACTCTTACTTTTAATACAGAGAAGTGACTCTCGACTAACCGGGTGCAGGGGCTGCCTGTCTCAGAAGTCACTAGTAGGACTGCAGGTAGCAGGAGGCAGATACCGAGCCTCACAATAGCTTATCTATGGGGATAGTTGGCTGGGTAGTGAGGAGCGGGGCGGGGGTGGGGGGGGTTATGATTTCCACCACAGGCTGGTGAACTTCCATCTAATAGCAGTGAATCCCATCTCTGCCGGCAGGATACAGCTATACATTTATATAAGAGGTTTATCTTACAGCGATGTGTGGGCTGGTTTTGTGTTACTGTTATTTTTAGCAAGTAATTGCCAAACTGCAGAGAGGAGCGACATGAAGTTACATGGCTTGTCTATAGAAATGTTCCCAGCTCTGCCTACACACAGGCGACAATCTCAGCTGCCACTGCTGGAGTGTACAGATCATTTGTTCCAGAAACAGCTTCTATATTCCATATACCAGGTGTCTGACAACATGCAGTCTATAGCTGATCGTGTAGTGGATTCTCCACAGTTCTTCCAACACATGGCGGCATAAATCAGCACTTTCATCTATTACTAGTGAGACATATACACAAATGTATGTGTGCTCCATGCACACAGCTGTAGTTTTTATCTAGAAGTACGGACCCATTCATTTCTATTGTCCCATAAATCCATAGATCTTAAGGGTGTGTCTGGGCTGTAGAAAGGAGCCATACAGTATGGAGCAGGTGCTATACCTGTCCATATTTGTGGCTGGGTCAAGACACTTAAATGTGTTGGTCAGTGAAAATCACGGATGACACGTGGATACCAATCTGTGTGTCATTCAATCAGTTTTACTGACCCGCAGACTGTACACGGTCGTGTGAATGGAGCATACGGCTCTGACAGATGCAGGCGTGTTCCTGTACATTTATTGCTTGTTGTGTATTCCACCTGCCATACATTACGTTGTAGGATCGCTCTGTACTGAAGGCATAATCTACTATACCTCTCTACACAGAAGGGATAACCAACCAAAAGAGAAACATGAGGACGGCACACAAAATCATAGCAAATTAAAAAAGTAATAAAGTTTATTATACATCAATTAAAAATATAAATACATGACAGTTCAGGAGAAAAAAACCAAACGGTACACAGACATTTAGGTGTCAGACATAAGACGGAGGTAGTAACTTTCTGGGAGAACCCTAGAATCTTATGGGTGCAAAAAGCAAGAGGTATGGTCATATGCAGAAAAAGCAGCAACTTTATAGCTACAGGTATAACAATGGATCTGATAATCTGCTAATCTGCCAAATATCTCGCCAAAGAATTCTATTAAGGCTGAGGCCACACGTTACGGAAACGCAGCTTTTTTTTTGTTGTTGCAGATTTTGCCGTGGTTTTTTGAGCCAAAGCCAGGAGTGGATTGAGCAGAAGGGAGAAATATAAGAACTTCTTGTATTTCCCTTTCCTTTTTTAGCCATTCTTGGTTTTGGATACAAAAAAACGCAGAAAAATCTGCAACAAAAAAGCTGCTTTTCCGCAACGCGGGGCCTCAGCCTCAGAGTAAAAAGCTAAGTGCACAGTCACATCAATATTACATGTATAGGCCGAATGATGACTGCAACTAATAGATCCTGTTATAACATATAGCACAAAATATCTAATGGTATTCCAAGCATACATATGCCATACACTATCCATACCAAGCAAACAGATGCAGTAGACCATTATGTACATAATACTATAGAACAGCATGCAAAGTGCATACAAAGACTCAATTCATACCCATAAGTTTGCCGTTACTAGATATTGCCTCTGCCCGCTGACACCACACCCGAATCGCATTTCGCCTGCACCTTCATCAGGATGGTTCTCTAGTGCCCAAATATATGCCAAAAGTACACTCTTTTGGCATATATCAGGCCTGTTATAAACTATGGACAAATTTGTCATATCCATCAGGGCATTTCCTGATGTTTACACTGAATATGCAGGTAGAGCCCATCTTCAATGTGGTATGGGGCTGTGGGTGCTTTATTGCAGCCTGCATTTTCCCCTAGAGGACTGCAGTCTGGTTTTTGGATCTAAAATTTTCCATACACATTAGACTAACGTTCATGAAAATGGATCATTTTAACCATAATGAAAGAAAGTTAGCCGGAGGACGACACAAAGTCATTGTCTGGGATGAAGTCAGCCATGTTTTTTGTTTGAAAGAAGGTTCCCAGAAAGTACGTGTTATATAATGTGCGTATGTTTCTTACCATCCTAATGGTGGAGTAATCTGACCGGCCCTAGTGACATAAACCTGTCATATATATCTATCAGAAAGTAATATTCCTATTTCTGACTATCATGATCCTGCTCAGTAGTGGGAATGATGGGGATACTGTGCACCCTGTATATTATAGCTTTGTGTTATAATCCAATTATTAATTCTTACTTTTTTTGGTTTTGTTTGTTTAGTATCGAGGAAAGTCAGACTGGAAGAATAGTGTAATTAGCGGATGTATTACAGGGGGCGCCATTGGATTTAGAGGTAAGTGGATAAGCAAGTATAAGGCTAGGTCATGTGTATACGGATGGATCTGAGTCTGAACCCCGAAACGATTAGCTGATGCAGAAGGCATATACCAATATATGGTCGAATGCAGCGCTGATCCTATACAAGTGAATGGGAGTGAGGCTGCAGTTTTGGGCGCCATTGCTACACTGTATGGAGCTCTGGAGTTCTGGACAACTGACCGGTTCAGGTGTCGGATCCCAAACAATCTGATAGTGATGACCTATTCTGTGGATAGGTCATCAGTATCAAAAATGTTTAGGTCCTGCACAACCCCTCTAAAACTTAAAATTTTTCCTTTGGTATGAAATAGAAATAAATGAGAAGTTCCTCTAATTGTCTCTGCTTCTGGAAGCTGATATTAGCTTACAGACCAAAAGTGACAAGTATGGATCGCATTAGGTTTAATATATGTGGCTGGTCTTCCATTTCCAGCAGCAAGTGCTGCGTACAGGTCCTCTGGCTGATGTCACCAGTGACATCCAGATTGTGTGAGGGGACAGCTACAGCCAATCACAGGCCTTGCTGGTGATCTCTTCACAAATGACATGTGACTGGCTGGTCTCAGCAAGGGCTGTGATTGGCTGCAGCAGTTCCCTCACATAATCTGGATGTCACTGGTGACGTCAGCCAGGGGTCCTGCTGAAAATGGAGGGTCAGGGAGAAGAGAGATAACATAGATAGGTGTGTGTATATACAGACCACACTCTATATTACACCCTCGATCATTGAAGCATCTCATGTGACACAGAATCATTCCTGGAAGGATAATGTGTCCCTCCTGCCTCTTACAGTAATATCCCCATAGATAACCACCCCATCATTACAGAGCATTGAATGCCTTGTACCCTTTAAGGGGGTGTATGGAGGCACTTATGATGAAACTTGATTAAAATGATTTTTCTACTTACTTGTGTCTCTTGGATCCTTGTCACACAGCAGTAATGTAGTTCATGTTCCCTTACAGCTGGCGTCAAAGCTGGAGCTCTTGGCTGCGGAGGATTTGCTGCTTTTTCTGCTGTGATAGACTATTACCTGCGGTAGAAGCTCTCTGCAGCCAGGTGGCGCTGCTTCACCAAGGACATCTTTATGCAGCAGAAACACTTTGGACTGAGGACGTCGGCAGATCTCTCAAGAATTCTTCTGATTTTGTACTTAACTGAAAATATGTTCTTTTACACATCAAGAGTTTCCGTGAGCTGGAGAAGTCCTTGACATCATGACCTGTAGGAAAGTGCAAAACAAAATGGCTGCTTCATCTGTAGAGAAATATATAATGGTGTGTGTTACCAGGGAACTTATTTATTCATCTGTACATATTGTACATTTCTGTATTAGAATTAAAGACACTCTCCAGGAAAGACATATATACTGTTCTACAGTGTACTGTCCCCTCCAGCCCTGCACTAGGTATAATACTATAATGTATATATACTGAATACAGTGTATAACCTTTTTTAGAGTGTTACTTTAATTTCCAAATTTTACAGAATGAACAAGCTCAGATCTAGGGATCGTCTCACATGGCAGTAAAGTTTTCAAAGATTATTAAGAGGTTGATGAACGTCTGCCATATTATGTGCTCAGGTGGATTAACTTCACATTACCCCTAATTATTGGCAAAGATGGGGGTCTTCATTCCAAGCAATATGATTTTGTTCATACAACTGTGATCAGGCCGAGAAATACATGCTGTGTGTTGGCTCCATTTCCTAGCCCAACCACAGCTCTTATAAATGGGACGAGTCCCTGCCACCCCATAGGATTACTATCAGGCACTGAAAACAAGATGGGGGGGCACTAGCTCCTAGTACCATAGATGACTGATGCCGGGAGTCCCGCTAATACTTATAGGATATTTCTTGGCCCAATCGTGATCAAGTGACTGTGGCCTAATAGTAACTCAAAGGACTGTTCAATAAATTGTGTTTCCAGGTAATTCTTTGTACATCTTATATAATGTTTCACATTAGTGTTATTCACCAGTCCTGTCAAATGTTTATTAAAAAGGAACAGTTCATTTTCTGACCCCTGATGTGCAGTTTGCAGCTTATTCCTTGTTTCAGCCATTTCTCCTGTTCAGATGTCCCTGTGGATAATGTATGCTGGACGTGAGGTCTGTGTGTCCGGGATGACGCGGCCTTCTCCAGCTCTGATAGATCAGTGAAGCTTCATTCCTGTACGGTCTCCCCCTCTGCTGTGTGTATAACCTCCTTCTCTCACAGTTACTGGTATCTATACAAGTGTTTGTGCCTTGTACCGCAGCCGCTTCACATTCAATGTTTAAGTCCTAAAAAACTCCTTTAATATGAATGTCAGTATACAGAAGAATATGATCCAGGCCCTATCCTGTAATATAGACACAGCTAATATTAGAGATTGTTAAATATATTCACACATCTGACATTATCACCATATCTAATGTGCTAGGTAAAATGTGGACGTGACGCACAATTGTCCCATTTCTCAGGCTGTGAATGTGCTCTGGATAACAACCAGCATGCACTGAGTGTAATGTGAATCCAGCCCGAGAGTTCCTGTTTGTATTATAGATGCGATGTAGGAATGTTTCTCCAAATAGTCAGTCTCTTTAAGCATATGTTCTCCAACCTCAAAGTAAATTGTGTTGGTTCTAAAAAAGCTTTTGCTTACACTGGACACAAACCAGGCCCCACTAACCACGTATTACTGGGAACACCTGCAAATGGGACACTTAGTGCAGGCGGCCTGCAATGTATTTGTGTGACATATCACTGAAATAACCTGTAGCACTGTGTACACTTGTAGGTCTAGAAAGAGCTCCTAAAAGCCATTTTTCTAGGGTTCCCATGTATTGCCGATGGAAAACACACAATCCATGTGTGAACTAATAATACCCTCCTGTGACAGTAGAGAGGACCTAAAGCAGTTACTGGAGCACAAACTGGTAAGGTAGAGACCTGGGACATCACTGCTTGTTGGATATGGGGCTGTGCAGTCAAAAATGTCCATGCAGACCCCAGCCCACCACCTACCATTGGCATATGTATATCAGAATTAGACCTTGTAGAAATGGAAGGCGGTGACCTGGGGTGATGAATCGCATTTTCTTCTATGTCATGTATGGTTGCATGTGGCTCTTGGGACTCCGTATTCATGTGGATGTTGCTTTCAAATGTATCACCTGCCTTAATATTGTTGCAGTGCTCTCTTTGATAATGCCCCATCACACTACAGACATTCGGGGCAATCTATCAATCCCTCTGTGTTAGTTTTATTGCATAGGGGGGTGGAAAGTCATCTTTAGTGCAAGGCTATCTTTTGCACCAAAGATGTGGCACATCCCTCATTCTGTGCCTTGCTTGCCCTATCGGTTATAATTCCCACCAGTTTTCTGCTGTGAGTTATACTGAAAACCTACACCATGATCTCCAATCGACACATACCTGATTTAAAGATCTTATTAGAAGGGCTGATATTCAGGGTAATTATTGGCAATGAGAGCTCCTTGTATTGGCTCGTTGTTACCTGTCCTGATAGTGATGCCGATCAGCTGACCAACCAGCAAATGGTTGGCTCATCACAGGTTAAAAGATGCCGATTGTCTGCAGCACATCGCCCTATGTCATCAGGATAATCCACACAGACGAATGGCGGAGGAATGATTGCTGCAGAGATCGTTCCTCCCGCTTTCAGTTTGCATCAGCCTGTGTAATAAAAGGCAGTGCAC
This sequence comes from Leptodactylus fallax, assembly GCA_947044405.1. Taxonomy (NCBI): domain Eukaryota; kingdom Metazoa; phylum Chordata; class Amphibia; order Anura; family Leptodactylidae; genus Leptodactylus; species Leptodactylus fallax. The sequence goes on along the minus strand of CAMRHE010000455.1, from coordinate 1,349,460 downwards.
ATTTCTCATTGAACACTCGACCGCTGTTCATCTGGCTGTCTAATACAACCTTTAGACAATATACTCAGTTAGCCTCTAAAAGGTATCGCCTGATTTCTTTACTCTTCCACTACTTTCAATGGCTAACACGGTACATTATACTACTATCAACCTTTAGACAAGACAGTCTTAGAATGCACCAGATTTATTACAGTGGCTGATACCCCCATCTTTTTTATATATATATTATTATTCTATCTACCTTCCTTTTTTTTTTTTTTTTTTTTATTATAAAACAGGCCGTAACATTCTCTTTAGCAACCCTCTATATGAGCTGGTACTAGGGAAAGTCCATACACATTTGTATTATAAATATGCAGAGCTGAAGCATTTACAAATGAGGGGGGAGGTCACTCCAAATGGCTGTATCTCTGGTTTTATATACCAAAGACATTTTTCTAGGTGGTATAAAACCAGAGATACAGCCATTTTCAGTGACCATTCCCCCCCCCCTTTGGTAAATGCTTCAGCTCTATGTACTACATTGAGTACTGTACATGTGTACGGGCAGTCTCCTGGCAATGCTTAGATTATTGCTAATGGGAACTTTACAGCCTGTTTTCTATTAAAAGGAAGTTTGATAGGTTAATAAAGTACATTACAATAACGTTCAACCCACACCCCTTGACACAATAGCAAAATAAAATAAAATGGAAGTTGCACTTTAGGGATAAGTCTGGTGCACCATTACACTGTAGTCTAAATTTATGCAAGACGAGGGGGAAAAAAAAAAAAAAAAAAAGGCCCCACAGAATTGCCACTTTTTTGGCTGCTGGGGAAACGCAGTAGCAGCAAAGTGAATGAGAATTTGGTTAATCTCATCCACACATTGCAGAAAAAAACGATGGAAAAGCTGCATTTTCAAAACGTGCACATTTTTGTAAAATGCAGCATGGCAATTTTAGCTTGTTGAGTGTTTTCCTTATAGACGTAGTAGATGAAGAAAAAAGGCAGAGGAAAATGCCGCAAAAACTCAATGAAAAACGTTTTTTTAAGCTTTGTTTCGCCACGTGGGGCTTTAACCTCAAATACTGTTTAAAAATGGTGCACGCACATTGGCCAGTGTGCCGTCCGAGCAGGGCTCCGATGCTCTGTCCGATTTGATAATTATGGAGCAGGTTCGACCCTGCACTGCGATATCGGACTGGAACAGAACGTCTGAGTGTGATCCAAGTGTCTTCCGTCAAAAAAACTTGCCCCCCGTTGGCCTGCACCGTCAGTCGTGTGACTGAGGCCGCCTCCAGAATTCTGTTGCATTTAGCTTCATAAATTCTCCCCACCCCCCACCACACTTTTTTTACAGCCACTTTTATTATATGTTCATTGTCAAAATCGACCTTTATTAAATAAAAAAAACCAGTAACCCATTTTGTAAATCTTTTATTAACTAACGTTATCAATACTATTTTTGCTCCGATTCTAGCATAATAATAATATACATACAAGGCAACAGTACAGACACAAAATAAAAATATACAGGCGTCTTTTTTCGTTCCTTGAGATTTTTTTTTTTTTTTCACTTGGGCTTCATAAATAGAATATTGATGCAAAATTTAACAAAAAAAAGACCTCAAATCTAAACAGAAATCCTAGGAAATCAATGTATCTTCTACCTACTGCTAATAACTGTGTGAAATGTGGAGTGCAGGGGAAGGGGCATGTTTGTTCCTCATAGCCCCCAGAAAATTACCAAAGTCATTGTGCAGTTTCTGGAGTGTTACATTGGGATGTATTAGATACATAGAACAAGATGGCGCATGATGGACAATTGTCTGGTGGGATCTTTAGTAGACTAAAAAAATCAGAAAGACAAAAACAGATAAGAGCTGGAACAAAGCCAAGGCCATATCTACAACTAAGATATTTCAGTAGGTAAAATATAAATAAAAACGGGGTCTGTCCCTTTAAAGTGTTTCCCAGCCTGCCTGGCTTCTGAGGAGTCCTGGGGTTCACTTGGACTGGCCTGAGCCTGACCAGTGCGAGAGCTGATAAATCTCTTCCAGATCACAGGGACAGCTTAAGATTTATGCACCGCTTCTCCCACTCCCAGGATCCTTTATGGTAGGAGCAGGAGGTGCCTTGTGGTACTTGGTCAGCACAACCTGCAACGAGGGGGTCTTTATTTTAGCCCTTGAACATATGAGCATCTGGGTTTTTCTGGAAATGCGTTGCTATATGTAAACCAATAGTTTTATTGGTGATCATTATTGATCTGTGTAGATCTTTGAAGGGGCCCGCTCCAGTCTTAGTGACTATGGATTTAGTCCGTTTACTTGTGGCAGAGTATTACATATTTCAGAAATATGTATATAGAGTGGTCCTTTAACATGCAACGCGCACACGGTCTTATACTGGCCATACACATTAGATGTATATTGGTCAACCATCTAATGTGTAAATTCTCTAAAGTTTATGGCTGAGGTACACTAAACCAGGGGAGGTCATTTACTTTCTCAGTACCTGTCTGCCCTCATGGGCTGTGACTTGTCCTTCGCTAGATACCAATTATACAATCTTCTGAGATTATCTAGATTTAGATAGGATATACCTCAACACAGCAAACCTTAAAGGATATGTCCACATTTTAGCACAATTTCAGAGATAATTTTCATAAAAGGTTTAGGAATGTATCTTGTAATGGAAGTTATAACCTGTATCCTGGTGCAGTTTTACTGTTTGTCATGGGAAACAGTCAACAAGCTTGATGTTCAAGCTGAGCTCTGAAGTCTGTAGGTCAGCAGAAGTAATGTGGGATTCTATCAAGACTAGCGTATTTTACACCACAAATGTGCCATAAGGCATTTGATGAATCTCCCCTCACTGTCTTTCTCAGCTTTGTATGTAGAATTCTATAGCTGAGCTGTCAAACTTGTTAAAAGGTGGACATGTGAGATATCAGGGGACGTAAATCTATCCGACCCCCGCGTACAGGCGCTGAATGGTTATACAGACACCGTAATAGTAAACTCCATAGTAGGCAAAGCTTCTTCTAAACCCTCCAGCTGGAAGGGCTGATGGATTTACCAGAATCCATAAAGCATCAGACCCAGTAACAGGACGCAGCGAGTTCTGCCAGATGACCTACACTTGTCTGCGGTTCATCATGTTCTTGAGACGACATTAACATTTATGAAAGTCATTAATATAGAAACAGATTCTAAGACTGCATCATGGAAAAATGACCCGAGAAGTGAAGGAAATGATCAAAGCACAGAATCGCTGCTAAACCAAGATGGACTCCCTTATATAGTAGAGTGGGGTGTGAGACTGCAGGGCCAACAACAGTCCCCACAGACACTGTCAGATAACACTGAAGTTAAAGGGGCACAACATGTAAATATGACTATTAAATGGGGCCGAGGAGCACTTGGTGTCCCACTGGATTCTGACCTATATCGTGTTATAAATCCATTCTCTTAGGCTAGTTTCACACGGTCAGTATTTTGCATCAGTATTTGTACACCTAGGACTGGGGCCATAACATGGAACATGTACAAACTTTTCCATGACTGTTTTTCTCTGCAGTCTTCACTCATGGTTTAAGCTAAAAACACTGATGCAAAAGACTAACAGTGTGAAAGTGGCTTTAGGCCTCATGCACACAGGGCAATCTGGACTGGAAAATGAGGTCGCTACCTCAGCCAGATTTCCTGGGACTTCTCATCATAGTTATCTATGATCCCGGGGGTCCCTGTCTGCTCAAGGCTTCACTGTCCATACTATATACAGTTTCCTGACTGGGTTCGGGTCGGGAGATCCAGCTGATATAAGGACCAGATTTTTCATTCCAGTTTGACCCATGTGCATGGAGTCTTAGTGTAAGCGAATCAGGAAGTTTGTGAAGAGGGGAAGGTTTTGGGCTGGTACACGGCAGAGCACCAGGAGATTATGGGCCAGGAACAAGTTTATAAGTGTTTTTTTCTCAGGGCCTTGAATGGTTTTCTAGATTTCCTTATTTCTGACATTTTTAGATTTAGTATTCCTTCAGGTGATGTTTTCTACCTTTTAGTATACATTAGAGCGGGGTGACTTGTCGCTCTTTCGGACATGATTATTATGGCATCATGTGGGATCTATATATGGGGTATTATACAGGATCAGATCTCAGCCTGGGAATGAAGGGTGCTTTTGGGATAGATTTCCTTCATTGGGATCATCATGCTTGGCATTACATGTGCAGCTCCTACATAGTACCGTAGTACCCACCTCCAAGTAACCGTCACATGGGCTCCACTACACGCAGGCTCCATTAGACAACATCTGTATCATGGCCACAATACACAGACTGCCTGTAACTATGAGAAATACTAAGGTGTGGTGATTTTGCAGTCTAGGACCAGTCTAAGAATATATTAACATGTTCGGGCACCAGATGTTTTAAGGATCTGGTTCTGTTATCAGTAATAACATGGCAAGTGTGTAGATAAACACTAGTGTGAACAGCGTCTGAGACTGAACAGTTTAGTTGAGCTTACAGTATTGGGATGAGGACATGTCCTGAGTGGTATCACAATGCAGTGCCGGACGTCTTCTTTCCAATGTGTCATGATCTGGAGCCTTTTTATTTTGTGCTTTTGGAAACATTGCTGCCAGTAAGAATAGTATTAACCATTACAGCGTTCAGATCGCTGATGTTTACGAACAGCTTTTGTATATCCTATAAGGCTGGTACCACTAATATGGGCACAATGTTGTACCTGTTATTTTAGTTGTCAATCCCAGATCGGTGACTCTACTCACTCAGACTATAAGACCTAAGGTCGAGCTGGAGGATTTACATATATGATCTATGACACTAACCCCACAATGATATGGAAGATAGAGTAACGTCCACATGCCTGGCTGTCATCTATCTGGGAGAATTTTATAGATGTGTCCACCTTTACCTTAATCTGAATTTGGTTAAGGTCCCTCCATTTATCATGAGAGCAATACAAAATTGTGACATGCTAGCAAAACCCAAGACAGGCTGCAGTTCACAGCACCACCACTGAGTGGCCACGTATACACACATATAGGTTAGACATCTCATAGCACAGTATCACAAAATCATATTTTAGGTTTGTATAAAAGCTGGTCATCTCATGTTACACGTCTCAGAATATGGTGAGCCAAGAGAACAGGTAAGGATGGACACATCTGTATTACATGTATGTTGTAGTGTAAATGATTCCTGTAGTAGCTGATCTGGGCACTAGAGTACCAATGTGTCCAGGACGTATAGAATGCTTATGATGACAGATTCTGAATACCCTCCAGTGCTGACCTGTGTGATGACGTCACCCTCACCTCTTTTCTTTCGAGAAATAAAACCACTGATCCCGGAGACACAACATTTACTGAATATTAAAACCACCAGATCATTATTAAATTAACCTGTATTCTAGCAAACAGCGGCCAGACAGGGCCAAACATCCACTAACCCAAAGGGAGGAATAGCCTGTGGATAGAAGAAAGAGACCTCCAGGGAGAAGACACATGAGATGGGTAACAACTAGCACTAGGGAACCAACCTATTCCCTTTATTGAAAAACTAATTGGCATTACATGTAGCCAGCCTACCCTATGTGCTACATATATAGCACTATACAGTACACAGATCAGATGTCTTCCATGTCTACTGCCCTGCACAGAGATATCTGTAGTGACCGACAGCAGGTTCCCTTCTTTGCACTTATTAACAGAAGCATTATGCAAAGATGGCAAAAAATTAACCCCATAGTGACAGCCAGGACATAGACCAGGAAGATGCTATTTAATGAATTAACCCCATAGTGACAGCCAGGACATAGGCCAGAGAAATGCTATTTATTGGGCTGGGGTGACATTTTAGTCTTGGTTTCCAGGAATTTTACACACAGGAAGGCTCTATGATAAGTTCAGGGTTGGTTAAAGGGCTTTTATCCACTGACGACATTTATTTCCTATTCACAGGATTGGGTATGAGTATCTGATCACTGGGGGTCTGACCATGGGGACCTGCAGAATCCCTTAAAATGTGTGAATAGAGCAGTAGTGTGTATATATGTCCAATGGTTCATTCACTTTTTTAGGACTGACGAAAAGCTGTACTCTCAGTCCACAGCAATGAACAGAATGGTGGACATGACTGTGCACTACAGCACCATTCACACAGGGGGACCCTGTCTCTAGTGACTGATGGGGGTCCCATTGGTTAGACCCCTGTAGGCAAAGACGTATCCCCCGTCCTATATCTCAATGGAAAATGACAGCTGAGCAATGCAGTTATATACCTGGAACCCTCCAGTGTCCTTACATCGTATGTTACCCTGCCCTCGCCTTTTCTTCCTTGTTTGCTTTGCTTTTATTTTTTTAGCAAATAAATAGGAGAAAAAAAAGGAAACTTAAAAATAGAAGCAACAAACTTCACAATAAGCTGCCATGGATCATCACGTGTATATGTATGAATGGAGGAGAGCAGCAATAAGGGACATCGGCATTGTGGAGAACACAGCCCTGGCCATGCATTACACAGACAAACCCACTGGTATCAGCTGTGCAATACCTAAAGGGCTTGTACAGAATTAGAAAAAACATGGCTTGTGTCTTCTAAAATAGCAGTCACAACCACACGTAAATGGTATTACAGCCCAGCCTTGTATACTACAATATACCGGACATAACCCACGTACAGGTGTGGGGAAGGTTCTAGAAGTAGCCATGGACTTTCTAATCTTGGACAATCCCTTTCATTTCCTCTGTGATGCTGCTATAGGAGAACTGAAAAACTGCCAGGCGGGGGGTCCCAGTGACAGGACGGACACCCTCTGATGTGCTTATTGTCAGGGATACTTTCTAACAAATACCTCTTGTTCAAGCCAGTGTTATATGCACTCATAAAATAGGAATATTCTTACATATTAGGAACTTTCCTTACACATTAGATCAAGGTAACTACCAACAATAACATCTGACGTCATTATGAGCGCAGCCACAACTATTCCATGATCTGTAGGGTCCTATATGGGGTTTCTAGTATTCCCTATCATCTACAGTATAACTAAGGTAGGGAATATACAATAGTGATCCTGTCAGCCTAACAGAGAGAGGGGAGCAAGACCACGGCCAGGCACCTCACCTCAGACAAAGGGATCGGACATATCTAACATACTCAACTCTTTGCTTCCCTGTCATATGTAGCTGGAGCAAAGCTGGAAGGCCCCCATTACATATAAGACGATAAGGTAGTCCTGGATCAGCTGATCTAGATCTTGTGCCTATGGCCAGATCTTATATACCACAGTGAATGGATGTGCTTGTTCCATACAGTTTATCTATGGAGGTGCTGTGTATAGGCCCCGTGTGCCCGTTGCTGGAGTAAGAAAGGATATAAAAACACGCAACATTTTGACCGTCTTTATAATTTAACTTGCTCAATAAACTTAAAGGTAATTTCAGAAGGGGCGGTGCGTGTGTTTGGTTTCAGTGTGGGACAGCTGAATGTAATGTATCTGATCCAGGGCAGATGTGCCACCTCGCCAGTAGCTGTGCAGCTCGGGTGCCAGTCATTTCCTCATGCCCAGCGGAGTAACAGAGACGTACCACCTTTTCAAAGCAGCAAAATCACAAGTGACATATCCACCAGGAAAAGAAAATTAAAAAGGACCAAAAGCACTTTTCATTCACAATAGAAGACAAGAGTAGAAGAGAACTTCATGGCAACTGTTTAGAATTAAAAATGTTAGGGCAGAGAGTCCGCTTGTCTGCAGCCAAGTCTATGAAGGAAAATATCGCAGAACGCAGCGGAACATCCCAATGTTTATCAACCTCCACTCTCCATGTGCGGGGGGCACTCGGAAAACAGTCCCTTTCATGTTTGGCCCCTGTGGTCCCCAAGGGGAGGAAGGATACAGTGCAGTTTGCAGTCTCCAGCACAAGATCTTGAGAATATGGCAGGTTAAAAAGACCCCTTTAGGTCGGCAGAGTTGTAAAGAATTTCTCAAACAGTTTTACTCACATCAAGGAATGTGGATGACAAGAAGAAAAAGTTCTCCAAAGCTCTGCTCCTCCTGGGCCATGTGCTCCTACATAAAATAATGCCTGAAAACCAATATACAAAATACAGCTCATTACAAGGGGAGCACAGTGCTGGCTCATTTTCTTTTTTGTTTCCACTTTTCTGTACAAAAGGATTCAAGAAATGCAAGATGAGGGGCGCTCGGGGTCGTGGGGTCCTACTCTTTCCTCCGAATGTCCTTTGCCAAATGTACAGAGAGAAGCAGAGCGGCCTGGTCTTCTCCTGGATGAAGGAGCTGCAGGCTCACACGTCTGTGGAGTAGTACAGAGTGTTCCTCTTCAGCTCCGAGAAACTGATCGGGGGATGCTGCAGGTAATAAAGGAGAACCTGGACCTGGGGACGAAACAACAAGCAATAGAATAATCTGTGAGATCTGCTTATAACAGTGCTAGAATTCATTCGATAGACATGGCTGAAGGTGTTGTCTGGCTGACTAAATAATTTTAGAAAAGGCTCAGAATGGTAATATGGTGTGCATGGATATACATATATATATATACACACACATACATACATACACACACACACACACACACATGTATATACATATACACCCCCCCAATGCTTCCCAAGTAACCTACTGATTTCTACTTCCTGGTTCCTCTCGACACAGGAATTGATCAGTGAGACATTCACTAGCCACAGGGATGACGCTCCTTACCCAGTGATTTCTGTGCATCAAGGAGGACCAAGAAGTAGGAACTAGAACTAGAAGGGACTTGGCATGCATTGAACAGTAGAGGCACGGGATCTGTGTTTACAGGCTCACAGTAATCTGGCATTCACAATAATATCTTTATTATATGATATGATTATATAATAATGCTGGCATTATAAAATACTTCAATGCTCATTGGTTGCCATATTGAAACTTATCATTTTGCACATAGAATTTGTTTGCAGAACACACTGAGACTGTGAATGTATTGTGTTACACTGAGTTACAGCCTGAATTGTAGACTGTCAAGCTGTTCATTTATTCATGCATATGAGGCAAGGAAAATAACCGGGGGAATTATGGGGAACAGGGGCACAAACAGAACGAAAAATGAATCTACAATGATGGGACTAGCAATAATTCAGGTATGGTGGTGTTTAACGTTTTGGGTAATATGACAGGTCTACTTTAAAGAGGTTGTCCAGGATAATTTTGGGGAAGGTGAAACAAAAAAAAAAACCCACATACTAATCTGTCCCCGGTCCTCCGGTGTTTCCCAGCGCAGTCCGGTCTTGCTGCTCCGGTGTTTTCTTGAGGCAGAAGGCCTCGCCGGCTGTGACCTCTGGTGTCCCAGCCTTCGGAGAGGGACATGGGACGTCACAGTATGGCGGGGACTTCTGGAGCAGCAAGACTGTACCACGCTGGGAAACACTGGAGGACCGGGGACAGATTAGTATGTTTTTTTTTTTCACCTTCCCCACCTAATATACATATACAGATTTTATGTATATATATATATATATATATATATATATATATATATATATATACATATATATATATATATACACATATATATACACACACACATACATACATACACACAAATAGTTTTCTCCTGGACAACCCCTTTAAGTGAACGACACATCCATAGGGCAGTTAGAAGCCAGCAGGAGAAAGTATTATGTGGCAGAAGAGCGGATGGTTACCTGTGCCATAACATCATGTGACCAGATATCTGATGCCAGGTTTGTATGACCTTTACTTTCCACCTCAGAAGGCCTTAGTAATGTAGGACCAAAGACAGTGGCCAAGTTATGGAGTGACATCTTGTTGATTGGCTCTTTCTCTGCAACCCTAGAAAAAAGAAATAAAAAGAAATGTTTGTTTGACAAAAGTCAGGCTGCAAATACAAGAATACAAAACCGAATCCCTCTCGTACGTGTTCATACTGGCAGCTTCATCTAGATATTTGGCTTGAAGCATCTGTTTATGAGGCAGTTGGAACGCGGTTATTGTCCAGCCAGGGAGATGTTAAAGGGGCTTTCTTGGGTTTTTAAATACATGGCTTAAGAACAGGAATTATTAAAATTATTGCAGAATCCATTACACATTCTTTAAACACCCCTCTGCTCTGGTCTCTGCTAGTCCTGTAGTGATTATGTCATGTCCTCTATTCACCTGAGCACTGCAGCCAAGCACTGGCCTCACCAGTCTCGATGCCAATGTGATCGCCAGGGATCTCTTGTGGCTCTCACGTTAATGATGTATATACTGGTATTACTGTGTGACTGGAGTAATGGTTTTCCTTTGTATGTATGTTCTCAGGCCTTTTTTCCTCAATTCTGGAAAAACCCTGCTTGGCTCTGGCACTGTTGGTTGGGGATCTCCGCTATATCACGTTGATTATCATTTCTGCTCAGTTAATAAGGCTGTGAGATAATTCTGTGAAATTCCCCCAAACCCCTTCTTTTAATTGTATTCCTTTAGCTTAGTCTACCTGTTCTTCCCCCATTTTCTGCATTTATAAAAGTGCCACTCATTCATGCAGCATGGTAGTCATAGGCTTGCTTTTATACGTGTGCAACTGCAATGATATCATTATTGTCATGTATCTTGTTCAGCCACCACTCCTGAGTCCCATCTCCTCACTTATCTTTTCTTAGAACACTGGTTGTTACCCTAAATTATTTTACACTGACTATTGATTGTTGACAGTATTAACCTAACTTTCACATGCCGGGGCGCACCTTCCATGAGGTGACCTGAGGCCACATGCGACGCCTCATGGAATCACCTGAGGGCGGCATTCTGGGTGGGGGAAAACGGGGGTCCTAAGCTTAGTGGTGGTGGGGTGTGTTTTTTTTTTTTTAAAAACAAAGAGGTCATATACATATAAAAGGAGGTCAAACTGTATGTGAGTCATAAATAGAGGATCATATGCTGTAGAGGGGAGGATACTGTGTGGGGTTATAAAAATGGGTCAGATACTGTATGGGGGGCAAAAAAGCAGGATTGCATACTGTGGGGGGCAAAAAAAAGTGGGGTCATATACCGTGTGGGGGGCCAAAAAAAGGGAGGTCATGTATTGTGTGGTGGACCAAAAAAAAGGGGGTTGTATATCATTTGGGGGCCAAAAAAAGGGGGATTTAGAAGTACAAAATGGCTGTGAAAATCGTACATTTTTCATGGCCGTTTTGCACACAAGGGGTGGCTGTTATCCTGAATCCCTCATACACTGCAGTATATGGAAAGAACTGTGGAAACAGAGAACAATACAGCATGACTTATATTTTGACGACCCATGACAATGGACCGCCAAAATATCGGCCAGGTGAACAGCCCCTATTTACAGACATTGAAGGTAATGCAGCTGTGTGATGGCCGTTTACGACGTTCAGATGAATGTAGGATTAGACTGTAAAGGGACCTCACTGAGAAGGTCTCACTGAGAAGGTTTAAGTAACACCTACTTGTAAACTAAAAATCATACATTTCCAGGAAGAATAACAGGTCTAGGAGAAATATTCTCCAGAATTATTACACTATGGGGGAAATTAAGGATGTACTAAAATAGAAATGTCAGGAGAGGTGCCGGATCCTCTTTAAACCTGGTTGTTCTACTATGTGGACAATACTGATGGAAAAATCTGCCAGGTGACATCTTGTACAATGCAGTCCATATGGCTTTCTACACAGAACTGCTGAGGGACATCACTAGTACTATAAAAAATGGGGAAATTATGAGTGCGTCTCTTGACCTGGCACCATGATACCATGTCGTGTGGAGGAAACAGTAAAGGACACTGATCCTTTATGAATCAGTCAGTCAGATAGTTATAGTGCGGCATAGTTTTTTGCCAGGACACTTGCTGCAGCATATTGTACTTTCCCACCAATGTACACTGTCCCCTTTTAAGGTTCTGCCACACATGATCTGAGACGTTTCTATGAGAAAAACAGCTGCTCAGTTTCCCCTCCTGAACTGGTCGCCCTCCAAGGCAGCAGATGTGGGAGCTGGCGAGTACCCGTCTCTCAGATGGAAAACTTGACTTTTCCTCCAAACTCTTGGCCTGGTTCTCATGCAAAAGGAACTTGAAAAAGATTTGTAACCAAGGAACAATTTGTGACTAACAATGTTCCATGTTCCAGTCACGTTCATTACCTGGACGGAGTGTCGGCTAATTCACTATAAAGTCAGCCTGACATAGGCAGATGGGATTGTGGAGATTAAGTACTGTGAAGTGTAAGCAATCCGGCCAATAGTGATATTAATCATACTGAACAGTCCTATACACTACACGTTCCAGAAATACAACTGCACACAACGTCCACCTGTGTATACTTACTGACAGAATGGAGCAAGTGCCAAAATGTAGACTAGGTTAAAATGGTTGACTAATTTAAAGGCTATGGCCATCTATCATGTGATTTGTGAAAATGATTTTTATATATATTAGTGGTTAACTCAAGTTAAAATGTAGCACTTAAAGGGAGATTGTCACCAGACCCCAGCATATCAACCCAGACACGCATACAGATAGGTTAGGGTCACCTGAATCAAACAGTGTTTTCCCCTTGTAAATCGGTGTCTCTATTTCTGAGAGATCACTGTTTTTGTTAATATCTTAATGACTTCTTTGGAGTAACAAGGGCATCATAATTGCTCCATAGAGGTTAGTGGTAACGCCCCTGTTGCTCCAAAGAGCTCATTTGCATGTTGACAAAAACAGCAATCTCTCAACAACAGGGGCACCGGTTCACAAAGGGTAACCACATTTTAATTCAGGTGACCCTAACCTATCTTTCTGCTGCTTCTGGTGATGGACTTCCTTTAAGTTTCTGGCTACCTTCATACATATTTTACAACCTGATCCTAGTTTCCGTCTTTTCTCCTGTTGTCTTATCCCTGACCATGTTAGATGTGATGTCTTTGTGTTCAGGATATTGCTGCCTTCATTAGCTCTCATGTATTCACACATCTCCTTTCCTGTACTGATTTTCCTTCTACAGCCTATGTGAGATCTCCTTTTCTTTGTACTGGCAGGCACTGAAGCTGAGAAGTGTGTGATTTCTGTCCCCTTGCTCCTGTATAGTCGGCTGGTTCTCTCCTCTTTTCATACTCTGATACAACGCCTGTGTGTTTCCTCCCTATTTATGTTCTAATACAGTTCAGCCTATGTGTTCTGTTATCCATGAGGACTTGGAAGATTCCCACTTTACACATGCTGATTTTTTCCTCTTACAACCTCATCCCCTTCCCTGCTGCTGTTTCTCAGAAGCAGCAGCAGAGCCTGCCACGTACAGGTGTTGAACAGACTTTACATCAGCAAACTAGAAGACAAACAAATACTTAACATATTGCTTAATTTTGCATTTAGGAAGCAAATAAACAATAAAATATGTCAATGCAAAGGTGTCCATAGGCTTTAGAAGAATCTGAGGTCACAATGAGTCCTCTGATGACCTAAAATAACACTATTATATCAACTGTTTTTAGGGACTCCGCTCTTTATCTAGTTACCTTTTTAAGTGCTGAAGCAAGAATAGGAAGGTCATAAGATTAGGCTCAGGCAGGGACCGCAGAAGGTGCATCATGCAGTTTTCCTTGGCAGCTGGATCAGACAGAGCTGTAACCATGGAAACACAAGAGGATTAGAATAGAAATCACAAGCGGTGCACAATTAAACAGAGGATAAATCCAACAATGCAGCTTTGTAAACAGCTGGCCCAAAACCCATCAAGACGCATACATGTCTAGGCCCAGGTCTACAAATGGCTGATTTTTGAGACATGTACATATGCAGACATACACGAGGACGGTCTAAATACATTGGGTTTACCATATCGAAGATTTTAACAAGCATTAAATGGAATAGACAAATACTGATCTGTCACTTTTTTCTGTAAATAGCTTTTCCATTGTCCACTATAGTTTAGAAAAGCTGACACTATCACTCCATGTAGGAAGATGACACCAGTAAGAAGTGCTACACTGTGGAAAACGGCTCAAGACCCACCTTTTTTGCCAAACCAGAGTGCCACTACTTCATTTCTAAAGCAGCTACCTTCTCCAATTCATCCCAATTTTTACATCTCCCCAACTGAAGCTGTGGCCATATTTTGTGAGGGCACCTCCAGGCAACAGCTTACATAAGTACATTAATACAATTATGGATGAGATGCAAAGCACACGTGTAAACCATTAGCTATATGGATATCCTGCATATTATCTGTCAATCATTTACATATAAAGCCAAGTTCACAAAATATACTATGGAGGCATTTCCACACCCGCATCATGAAATCACAGACTGACCTCAGCTCAGATCACCCATCATCATATAATGCTAGTTATTATAGTGATCAAACCCTGGATCGGGACAGGATTTGCGGTTGAGATGCAACCACATTATGCTTGTGTGGATCTTGCCTTAGGCTGTGCTCACACAACCATGTTTGGAATGAGAAACAGTCTGTTTATCACAACTGTGGCTAAGGATAAGTTGGAGACTCCATTATAAGCATCAGTCGCAAAATATGTTAAAGACTGCAGATAAAAGGACGGATGTCAGAGCGGAAGTCCTACAGACCTCATTATAGACACTGAGATTTTTTGGGCTCTGTCATTTTAAAGTTCTAGTGCTTTTTTTTGTTCACCTCCTGTATCGGATCAGAACAAATGAAGGCAGTGTAGACCTGAATATAGCCCAAGCTGAACTGAACTATGTTTCCCCATCCAAACATGGCTGTGTGAACCTGGCCTTACACAGATCTGCAGTTGGTTTTATAGCACACATTCGTCCATGAGGCCCTGATGAACCGCTGAGTGACTTATACAGATCTTGAGTAGCGGTCTCAAAATCTCAAACACTTTAAAATAAATAAATAAAAAATTATATAATCTTCATCTTTACAAAGGAATATAGAACTAGAATAGAGACGTACCAATCCCTTCCATAAATGCCAGATAGAGCTTGTCTGTAAGGAGAGGTTCTGGGAGCTCCCGGAAATAAAGTTTTAATGTTCCGGCGATGGCATTGATGTCCATATCACTAAGCATCATCAGAATGTCCTTATTATCTAAGAAAGAAAGAAGAGAAGCCTCAGATGAGAAGATCTTGACATGAAACTTTAATTATATGTTATATTACATATGCATTCAACTTACTGGCATCAAATGCAGCTTTCAAGGCCTGGATATCAGTGGCCACTCCAGATATTCTGTAAATCCCAACCTCCTCAATGCCCCGTTTCTCCACCTCCTCTATACATTGACGGACTATATATGGCACCTTGGATCTTTCCCGCCTGGCAGAGGAGACAGAAGCGTGCTCATTAGAGGAGCAGTAATAAGCTTTGGCGGTACCCACCTTCCAGAAGATGAGCCGTACTCTTTGGCAGCGCCTCTAGTAATTGGGGAAGTCACAGGAAACTGACACACTTGGCTTTAATGAGTGCTCGGTAAATCTAAGAGATAAGGATGATATTGGGGGTCTACTTACTTTGTTACTACACTGATTTTAACTCCAAAAACACCAGTCTGCTTTTTAGAGGGTGTCCTTTTCAAGCTCATGTCCCGGCTGCTAAACTTCATGGAAAACTCCACTTTAATCTGGACATAAAGAAAAATATATAGAGAAAAAGAATAACCCAATGAACGTGATAATTTTTAGGACAAGTTTTGTTAAGGCTATGGATCAGTTTATGTTTTTTTTTTTTTTAAACTAATGGCCAATCCTGAAGATCGATCATTAGTAAAAGATCAGTGGGGATCCAAAACCCAGGGCCCCTGCTGATCATCTGTTTCACTTTTGTGAGTGCTGTGACCCCTTCACTGTTTTCATCACACACTGTCTGATTCATAGTGGCCGTTTGATGTATTTACAGCTCCATCCCATAGAAGTGAATGTAATGAGGCTGTAATTGCATCAAACAGCCTCTAGGAAACACACAGCATGCAATGTAAACAGTGAAGAGGTCACAGCACTAACAAAAAGTCATGGTTCTCACTCCACAACAGCTGATCTGTGGGGGTCAGACCATGGTTACCTATCCTCAGAAAGAACCGGACCTCCCCTTTAATGGGATATGTGGATTGGTTTAGTTTATTGTGCCTGCATACATGAAGACCATAACATTTTCACCAATTGACAGAGATTGAACTGTCTGCAGCCAAATAAAATTCTCTTGACATATTTCCAAAGCAAATATAACTCAAGTCTGGGGAATTTTTACAACAAATATTTGATTATGATTTAGTAAATTATTAACCACAGTGTGACAAGTACTTTAATATGTTTTGCAAAATGAAAAAATAAAGTGTGTGCAGGTGTTGGCAATGTACAGCCTATGCAGGAGAGACAACAATAGCTATTACAGGAACCGGAGCACCTGGACAAACGTCCTACAAACTGTGCTAACCACTGAGCCTCCATGCTTCACACATGACAGGTTATAAAGCCATACAAGTCCAGCTGGTTGTCCAGTCTTTTTTTAAAAACTGCTTACAATAGTATAAAATAATAAAAAAGTAGTATTCTCTGTACCAATGCCCTGTCACTCCCGTTCTGAAGCTTCCCGTTGCCCCAACAGTCTCTATATTGCCAGTGATTGCCGCTGTGTTGGAACGTCAGCACTAAGGGCAAAAAATGGAGAGACTGCCAGGGGACTGGGAAGTGTCAGATAGATCGGTAAGATGAGTATTATTTCTTTAATGATACAATATTCCTGTATTTACATGTCAGGATAACCTCTTTAATGGCACAACCAATAAAGACTATTAATGCATTGTATATGTGCCTTACCCCATTCATCTCGATCACATCCACATGCCAGTTCTTGCTTTGCACTGCTTGAGGATCCAGCTATTAAAAAGAAAAAGAAACCAAATAAGCCTTGTTGTCTTGACATATTATGTGCCCACAAATATATTCCTAATATATAACACAGATATACACCATCTCTTCAGAAGAAGACAAACTCTCAGCAAATAGCTGCACCTTAAAGGTACTTCATTTATGTCTTATTTATGTAGGGCCAACATATACTATAACAACCACAATCATTGTACCCACTGAGAACATCGCATATCAGAATATAAGGCACAATGGTTGTTGTATGGTTCAGAACCTAAGAGTACCCATCTCCACCTCGAGGTTACAGATGACTGTAGATGTAAACAGGTTAGGGAACAGAAAACATCTGGAGATAGATTTAGGGGGCCTCAGGGAAAGGAGAACACGACATAGGCAGCGGCATAACATGAAGCTCCTGGGCTCCATTGCTAAATTTGTAATGGGGCCCACACATAGCATATGCTATCTAGGATGCTGGTATCATTTTATATTGTAAAGAGTACTTAGGGCCCACTCAGACTCAAGGGCCCAATAGCAGTTGCTACCCCTGGAACCCCTATAGCTTATACCCGTGGTAGAGAACACAGTAAAGGCTAAACTCCATACATATATGGTCCCTAGGCAGACAATCTCAGGATCCCAGAGCTGTAAGATAAAGGAGCTAAATGCTGGAATGTGGAAGAAAAAAAAAAATCCAGTAATACAACAGATTCCTGGCTTGTTTAGCACTGACAATACTTTGACATTTTTCGACTGTACAATGACATTAAGGCTGACAATACAATGGTAGAAACCACAAACCTTTACTAAAGGTAGAACAAAGCACTAGCGCTGCCCTCAGATCTATTTTTACACCTGTCAGAAAACTGCAAGTGTTTCCCTCGGCCTCAAGAGGAAATCCATTCTATCCAATTAGCCATGGGATAAACAGGCGAGGAGCTGAAAGTTCACGTTTCTATCTCAATAAGGTCTACCAAACATTTTCTCATCTATTTATAATCCCTGGGAAAGGCAGACAGCCATTTCCTGCTTGACTTTATTTTGCCCAAGGTTACAAAAAAAAATATCCCTCCATGGACAGAGAATAAATGTAACTATCTGAATATATACTCTGCGGTACAGACAACTGTCCGGAGTGGAGTATACGGCAGATCTCTTCAGATATATATATAGATATAAGCAGAGTGGGAGGTCCCATGTAAGGACCACACACACACTCTGCCGTTTTACTGAAAATTTCCTTTCCCACTGTAAGGCAAGGAGAATGATGAGGATGTATCACGAAATCCTACACCCTGGTTACCTAGAGCCTTACATATAATGTCTGGACCGGCCAGTGATCAATAGCGTATTGGGGCCTTCCAGTTCTCCTTCACAGCAGATATTTCAGAGAAAAGGATCAGACTGTGGGATTTCAACAAGTCCATCCTTTAATTTTCTTGGAGATAAACCACCGACTGAGGCATCTGCTCCCCTCCCCCATAGAAAACACATGCACACTCGGCCAAATGGTCAGCTCTTTTGTGTATGTCCACCCTTATTTTATTATTTTCCTGGGCGACACAAGACGCTTATACTTTAATCTTCCGTTTTAATTCTGTATGTGGTCAATTTTACATTTTTTTTTACAGTAATAAGAACATTGTATTTTCAGGAATATACATTAATGGGCTGTCCTTGCCCAGCCGTAAGTGTCGGAGGATTGGTGCATGTTCTGCGAAAAACGTGCTCAGTCAGCAAGATGAAAGGGCGACAATCATGCAGTGAGTACTGTGGTTCCATTATTGTCCCAGTACAGTTACAGATGTAGCATTGGTTATATACTCCCCTCCCCATCCCGCTTCCTGAATTTACATAACTACATCTGCTACAGGGTCTACTGCCGTATGTACTGCCCATAGATGACAATATACATTGGTCATAGCCATCATGTTTAGAATTCATTTCCCTATATTTCTGATTATTTTGAGAAAAAATCATCCACTGATAATGTGATAATAGAGGGGTCAGACCACCCATGTTATACAGTAAATGCTGGACTCATGTAGGAAATGTGTAAGACTGTGTTCACATCTGCACTACGAATTCCAGAATTCAAGCTGTGATGAATCTGTCACATGACCGACGGCAATAAGCCTGAAGGACCACACTTATAATGGGATCCATAATATTACCAGAAAAAAAAGATCACAGCATGATGCATTATTTTCAAAGGCAACTATGATGGAATCTGCGACCAATACAGATGTGAACATAGCCATATTATGTCCGAACACTGTACAAATGGAGAGTGAGCTGTGGATTTATGTAGAATCTGCAAATTAGAAAGATGGCAGGCCCAGCATACTACTGTACTAGGGTTCTGGTGCTTTTTTGGGCACTATCTGGTGCAGTTTTCTATCATATACCATGGCCCTGTGTAAACCCAGGCTTACTGCAGCACATATCTATGACTTTTTGATATAAAATAACCAAATGGTTTCCTCTGCTACTAAACAAAACTGAGAAATGCCATCCTAGTGATGTACTTACAAGGAGTAACAGACCGGAATAAAATTATCTTCTCACGTTTCATCTGTACTCTCCAGGGCCTGTCCAGTAAAAGCAAATAGCCAAGAGTCCCCCATCCGGAGCAACTTCAAAGGCATGCTTGCAAGACACTGGATGGAGAATATTATGCATGCACCACTAACAAGCTTGAGTAAGTGCAATTCAGCTGAACGGCGCTCATGAGTCAGCAGGTAGCGATCCTTAATGCACCGCAAGCAGACCCTCCATCACCTCGCTCCAAGACCGTGCAGCACAATGGGGAGATTCACACTAAGGAGACTGCAGGGAAAGATTACTTTTACGTAAATCACCGGCTGATGACATCCATTTATTTATCAAATAACCAGCTGGCAGCTGTAGTAGTGCCCGCGGCATCCTGGATTCATGGTGCCTTACACCTGGGGAACACATTCTGTATTGTGCTATGCTGCAGGCGATACTGCTGGAGGCCGGAGCTGGGATGTAATGCTTGTCATCTGGTACCAGTATGGTGCTGAATGGTCATGTTCACGCTGAGGAGCATTTCCCAGCAAGGGACAAACGTGATGGATTCTATGAATTCAAAAAAATGCCTCATAACCATTTTATAAGCAGTCGTCCATCACACTACACAGAAGTCACCCAGAGGGGAGGCGAATATTAGACCTGGTAAGGCCCTTCTGACACCAGAAGATCATATGACAAGCCATCCCCTCTGCCCACATCAAACCAGCGGGTTTAGAGATGGAGACTTTTTTTCAGGCTTTTGAACCAAATTTTAACACTTTTTTTAAAGTGTTTTTTGAAGTTTTTCTAAAGTAGTTTTTTTGGAGCATTTTTTTAACCTTGCATACAGGCCTCTAGGATTTTTTTTTTGAAGCTTTGAAACACACTTTTTACTTTGTTTTCCTGTCTCCCATTCATTTTAATAGGATTTCAGCCGGAATCCACCTGAAGATAGGGCAGGATGCTTCTCTTTTCTACTAGGTGAAAAAAAATCTGCCACTGCCTCTTACTGAATTGAATAGGAAGCAGATTTCAGGCACATTTTGAGGCAGAAGCTGTCTCAAAACCACCTCCAAAAAACTACATGGGAACATACCCTTACATTTAGGAGGCACACATTACTATGACTTGGACCAAGCTGCCATACGAGATGCCGAGGTGAAAAGTATGTCAGCTAACACGCCTGAGGCAGTGTCACCTACTGGATCCATGTCAAGTGGCGAGGTCCTTATGGAGAAGGTTATTTAGTCACAACCCTTCCAGAAGATCTGGGTAGTGATCAATCTACCCCATTTACGTAGGCCGAAGCAGACGAGCACCGATCAGTTATATCGTCAATCAGTGCTCACCAGTCTGACACTCAGGCAGTGTAAATGGAGCACTCAATTGTAAGCCTTGTCCAAGATCATGCACAAGTAGTATTTATGTAATATCTAAGAGTGCAAAACACCAAAAATAATAAACATATACATAGTCTAAAGCTCTGATCACTCCAATTACAATCAATGGAGTGTGACCGCCCGTTTGGGGCGCCTTATGTGATGGATCTGGAACTCCCACTATTTTCATTGCACTGTTCCTAAAACAGAGCAAAATAATATAAATTATTAGTGCAGATGTGAACAGAGTCTAATGTGGAAGACAGAACCTGATGAATGCGGGTATGGAAATGGTGACGTATGACAGGATGGTGAAGCCGCACCTTCTGGTTCTTACAATCTCCATTGACCTTGTTATTCAATCTGACATGTTATGATAGTCATAAGGATCCATCCATGGAAACTGTTACACCCAGCAACCTAAGCAGGAAGCCGATGCCCTCTGCATGTTTCCAATTATCCTGCCAGTTGTAAGCAGAATAAAGGAAATATGGGGAAATGAGCTGGCACTGGGTATTGATGTAATTGTGAAGACGCACACATCTCCTATTAACAAATCCACCAGGCCAAGGACGAGGCCATTTCTAAGGATAAACTGAAGACGTTCACTGTAACCACATCTATACGTGGAGGAAATACCAACATTACATAACGGACTGGCGGCCATTTATCTGTACTGCTCTGTTACACATGGCTGGAACTTAGTCCTGGCAAGAACAAAAAGTACAAATGCACCTTTGTGGTAGGATTTATGCCCCAAGGACTGACGATGAAACTTATGGGAGGGATTGCTCTAGGACTTTTATAGGAATGCAGCTTAACCAAAGGCATCTAATACAGTATGCTTCAATGGCTATCCTCTACATTCAGGCATGCACCTCAATGGAGATGGTACAATATTGCTTTATATAAAAGGGAGGGCTGCTCCAGGGGCAAAATAACCGAAACCTAGAACGGGATGTTCTTTTGGTACAACCAAAGATAAATGACATCAACCTGACCATAACAGTATAGTTACAAAGCCTAACAGAAAAAGGATACAGCTCACAAGCAAACATATATAGAAACCAGGGCCATTATTAGTGTGCAGGTATATGGAAGAATTGGGTGGGGTCTCCCCTGACAGTCCTGTCGGGATTTACTCCTTATCATATAAATCTATCACAGAGCTCAGCTTCTCTCCTCTATCATATACCCCTATATATCACAGAGCTCAGCTTCTCTCCTCTATCATATAACCCAATATATCACAGAGCTCAGCTTCTGTCCCTCTATCATATACCCCTATATATCACAGAGCTCAGCTTCTCTCCTCTATCATATAACCCTATATATCACAGAGCTCAGCTTCTCTCCTCTATCATATAACCTATATATCACAGAGCTCAGCTTCTCTCCTCTATCATATAACCTATATATCACAGAGCTCAGCTTCTCTCCTCTATCATATAAACCTATATATCACAGAGCTCAGCTTCTCTCCTCTATCATATAACCCTATATATAACAGAGCTCAGCTTCTCTCCTCTATCATATACCCCTATATATCACAGAGCTCAGCTTCTCTCCCTCTATCATATACCCCTATATATCACAGAGCTCAGCTTCTCTCCTCTATCATATAACCCTATATATCACAGAGCTCAGCTTCTCTCCTCTATCATATAACCCTATATATCACAGAGCTCAGCTTCTCTCCCTGTATTATATAACCCTATATATCACAGAGCTCAGCTTCTCTCCTCTATCATATAACCCTATATATAACAGAGCTCAGCTTCTCTCCTCTATCATATACCCCTATATATCACAGAGCTCAGCTTCTCTCCTCTATCATATAACCTATATATCACAGAGCTCAGCTTCTCTCCCTCTATCATATAACCCTATATATCACAGAGCTCAGCTTCTCTCCTCTATCATATACCCCTATATATCACAGAGCTCAGCTTCTCTCCCTCTATCATATAACCTATATATCACAGAGCTCAGCTTCTCTCCATCATATAACCCAATATATCACAGAGCTCAGCTTCTCTCCCTCTATCATATACCCCTATATATCACAGAGCTCAGCTTCTCTCCTCTATCATATAACCCTATATATCACAGAGCTCAGCTTCTCTCCTCTATCATATAACCTATATATCACAGAGCTCAGCTTCTCTCCTCTATCATATAACCTATATATCACAGAGCTCAGCTTCTCTCCTCTATCATATAAACCTATATATCACAGAGCTCAGCTTCTCTCCTCTATCATATAACCCTATATATAACAGAGCTCAGCTTCTCTCCTCTATCATATACCCCTATATATCACAGAGCTCAGCTTCTCTCCCTCTATCATATACCCCTATATATCACAGAGCTCAGCTTCTCTCCTCTATCATATAACCCTATATATCACAGAGCTCAGCTTCTCTCCTCTATCATATAACCCTATATATCACAGAGCTCAGCTTCTCTCCTCTATCATATAACCTATATATCACAGAGCTCAGCTTCTCTCCTCTATCATATAACCCTATATATCACAGAGCTCAGCTTCTCTCCCTGTATTATATAACCCTATATATCACAGAGCTCAGCTTCTCTCCTCTATCATATAACCCTATATATAAGAGCTCAGCTTCTCTCCTCTATCATATACCCCTATATATCACAGAGCTCAGCTTCTCTCCTCTATCATATAACCTATATATCACAGAGCTCAGCTTCTCTCCCTCTATCATATAACCCTATATATCACAGAGCTCAGCTTCTCTCCTCTATCATATACCCCTATATATCACAGAGCTCAGCTTCTCTCCCTCTATCATATACCCCTATATATCACAGAGCTCAGCTTCTCTCCTCTATCATATAACCCTATATATCACAGAGCTCAGCTTCTCTCCTCTATCATATACCCCTATATATCACAGAGCTCAGCTTCTCTCCTCTATCATATACCCCTATATATCACAGAGCTCAGCTTCTCTCCTTCTATCATATAACCCTATATATCACAGAGCTTAGCTTCTCTCCTCTATCATATAACCCTATATATCACAGAGCTCAGCTTCTCTCCCTCTATCATATAACCTATATATCACAGAGCTCAGCTTCTCTCCTTCTATCATATAACCCTATATATCACAGAGCTTAGCTTCTCTCCTCTATCATATAACCCTATATATCACAGAGCTCAGCTTCTCTCCTCTATCATATAACCCTATATATCACAGAGCTCAGCTTCTCTCCTATCATATAACCCTATATATCACAGAGCTCAGCTTCTCTCCTCTATCATATAACCCTATATATCACAGAGCTCAGCTTCTCTCCTCTATCATATACCCCTATATATCACAGAGCTCAGCTTCTCTCCTCTATCATATACCCCTATATATCACAGAACTCAGCTTCTCTCCTTTCTCCTCTATTATATAAACCTATATATTACAGAGCTTAGCTTCTCTCCTCTATCATATAACCCTATATATCACAGAGCTCAGCTTCTCTCCTCTATCATATACCCCTATATATCACAGAGCTCAGCTTCTCTCCTCTATCATATACCCCTATATATCACAGAACTCAGCTTCTCTCCTCTATCATATAACCCTATATATCACACAGCTCAGCTTCTCTCCCTCTATCATACAGACGTGGACAAAATTGTTGGTACCCCTCGTTTAATGAAAGAAAAACCCACAATGGCCACACAAATAACTTGAATCTGACAAAACTGGAATTTGCCAAACTACATGTTGACAAGCCACAAAGCTTCTGGGAGAATGTCCTATGGACAGATGCGACAAAAATCGTAATTTTTGGCAAGGCACATCAGCTCTATGTTCACAGATGGAAAAATGAAGGATATCTTGAAAAGAACACTGTCCCTACTGTGAAACATGGAGGAGGCTCTGTTATGTTCTGGGGCTGCTTTGCTGCATCTGGCACAGGGTGTCTTGAATCTGTGCAGGGTACAATGAAATCTCAAGACTATCAAGGGATTCTAGAGAGAAATGTGCTGCCCAGTGTCAGAAAGCTATAGTATTACTTTTGTCAGATTCAAGTTATTTCTGTGACCATTGTGGGTTTTTCTTTCATTAAACGAGGGGTACTAGCAATTTTGTCCACGTGTGTATAACCCTGTATATCACAGAGCTCAGCTTCTCTCCTCTATCATATAACCCTATATATAACAGAGCTTAGCTTCTCTCCTCTATCATATAACCCTATATATCACAGAGCTCAGCTTCTCACCTCATAACAGGAGCGAAATTCTGCCATGTGAACATATCCTTATATCCTTCTTTACAATACAGAAGAATTTCTGCTGTAAGACGTCCATGATGGATACTGATCTGCTATACAAGAGTAATAGGCAATTGACACCACACTGTGTGAAAACACATTACCTCCCGATAAAGGGTTAACAAATATTCTAGAGTTCAGTATGTCAGATGGAAATACTATGCATATTACACCAATTAAAGGCGGCAAACCCCCCAGGCAATTGTGACAAGTCTCCTGACAGCTCCCCCAGGTCATCCCACTTCTCAAATATCCAGCAGATGGTTAAAGACCAGCCATGGTGACACAGAGGAGAACACACACACTGTCCCTGCCTGTTGTGTGACTATTAGTCTACTTTTAGACAGGTGTTATGGTGTGCATTCACCCCAGTCTGGCCAGTCCTTGACCGTCTCCGGTGCTGTGACGTCACTACTAGCATCACTTTCCCTGTTGGTACACAGACTCCTCCTGACTCATTAAGCGTGCAGAGACTCTCTCAGACCTTCCTTATTAGGTTACTGGTTATTATCTGAACAAGTCATAAATGTATCAGCCGCTCAGTAAATGGCCTTCAGTGCAGAATGGCAATGACATTTACTGGCACAATAGAAAATAGACTTAATGGGGCAGATTTATTATACCTTGTTTTTTTGGCATACAATGCATAAAAAACTCACAATGTTTTTTTTTTTTTCAGTAATCATTTTTTTTTCTTTGTAAGAGATAAGATTGTTTGCAACTTTTTTTTCCCTTCTGCGGTGTCCTTGTCACTTTCCTGGAAGGCTGCGTGGCATAAATGATCCCTGAAATCTATGACAGCTACAAGCTGGCATACAGCTTTTTGTGGGTGCACCTTAATGGGAAAAATTGCAAATTTTTGCGCAAAAATCAATTTATGAAAAAAAAAAAAAAAAAGTGACACTTCATTCATTGAGTGGCAGAAAACTGGCGTACAAGCCATAATAAAGTTCCTAGGCCCACAATATGGGACTGGAGACTGGTGAATAACCGGTTTCCACTCCTGCCATCATGAGTGATATATCAGGGCAGTTTCTTGGTGACCATTCTTCTATAATCTTCCATTTGTGTACAAGACAGATTTCACCCTACTACCAAATAGATCTTTGAACCTGGTAAAGTCATGGTCATGTAAAGAGGAAGGGAAATTCATTTAATCATGTGGTTTTCCCAAATGTGGCTCCAGCTACTATCTTTGGCCAAGGTCAGAGGGGTCCTTGGGTTCAAATGTCTGGACCTTTACTTATGATATTTACTAATGGTGTACGATTAAAGGCCTGCACTTTCTAAGGAATAGGCTGGTTGCTGGTGTGAAGAATCCCATACACTTCAGACAAATGTTGGTTAAATACTTGTTCAGCTGACGGCTATCCCTCCTGACCGCCATACGCATGCTTGACTTGGTACTCAAGACGAAGAGGAGACTAAGTCACTGCACTGATACAGCTGATCTCCTCTGGATCAAGAGGATCGGACATATTGAAATCTTATAACCCAATCTGTATCTCCCATGACGCCTCCATACACACTAGATGGTTGGCCGGGCTTAGCAGACATTGCTTTAAAGGTGTATGGCCAGCTTTAGGCTGCTTTCAGACGATTGTAATGTGGCCACTCTTTGGCATCTCTATCACCGAGGTTCTGGTGAGGTTCTATTGAACTGCTGAACCAGAACTGCGGGAGGTCTGTGTACTGCAGTGCAAAAAGGATGCTACAATGTGGCGGCATTACAGTGCTCTCAATGTGGTAAAAAGGAGGATTTAAACATGCCGTCTTTTTATAGCTAAACCCAGACTGGACCTAATGAATATCTTACACTCCTCTTTAGTATCCACTCCTCTGTTTGGCTCAAAATATGGCCTAAACATTGCATGTGTGATCCCAGCCTTAACGTCATCCTTGTCAAGCTATATCCACTGCTGTATTTCAGAGCCAGATGGGATACAGAGAGAGAGAGAGAATCTGAGTTCTGTGATATATACGGTTATATGATATGGTATATATTCGTAAAAAGCAGAGTACATTCTGCCCACACAGCTCTCCCTGTATCAGTGTGTCTGTCAATCATCCTGTGTGGGCGGGACAGTCTGGACTCTTTCAGCCTCTTGTAAGAGTCCTGTTAGGATTTTCTCTTACAGATTCGCTTTGTATACGCTAGAGACAGATCCTCTGAACTCTGACATTACCTGCAGTGAGATCAGGAGCTCCTATGGTAATAGAGACATTTATACTTCAATAGCATACTTATAGTACACTGCAGGAAATACTTAGGAAACCGTACAAGAACTCCTGTAAGTCTATGTCAGAGCCAAACAAGGGATAGCTCACACAGTCAGGTCACCCTAATAGGCACACCTCCCCAAATTTCCCTATGTATCCTAACTCCTGCATAGATAATGAAGGGTATTTCCTGACCATATAAAATTCCTGCACTGGCATACATGAATCCACATTCCAAGGCTACAATATCCACCCGTCCCTCCTTCAGCTGCTATCCACAATGCCAACAATCCAACTATGCTGCGTATGCCTGGCGTCTACGGCACGGTGCTAGCACACCAAGGCTTTCATGGAATGGGGTGACAGACATAGTAGACCATAGCACACATTCTGACAGCAGCTGCCCGCTGCACCAGCTGGTGTCTGCGCTGATCAGCAATGAGCAGAGCTATCGCCAGACACAAAGGCCATTTCTCCTGCCACAGTCATTCAGGATTACTTCGGGGCCATTCATCAATGGTTCACTCACATCTGACTGCAGGCTGAATGCAATGTGATACTGCTGTATACCGCACAGATTGTGCTCTGATAGAATATACGCCTGATACCAGGGTCACCATACAAAGCTGTCTACATCTATTCACACTTGCACAGCTTTTTAATCACGTTTTCCAAATTGCATAAAAATCCCATTTCGCTCTTCCATGTTCATCACATCCAACCAGAATGTAGCATTCCAGCCCCTATGATAGAAGTCACAGGACAAAAGCGTAGCTTAATACCAACTCCTATAAAACACCCCTTACGGTATAATTCACATGTTTAGGGGTTTTTTTTTTTTATGCAGCAAAACCTGAAGCAGATAAAAAAAAAAAAAAAGGGAATAAGAATCTGCCCTTTATATTTTATCTTCTTGTATGATCTAAACCTGATTTTGGCTTCATAAACTGCATCAAAAAGCCTGATCAAAACCTGCAGATGTGGATATACCCTTATAAGGGGATCTGACACTAAAACTCTGAGTACATTAAACATGATCTTAATGCTTTGATGTATACGTCCCACTCTTAGGACGCAGATGGTAACAATCTGTACAAC
This sequence comes from Leptodactylus fallax, assembly GCA_947044405.1. Taxonomy (NCBI): domain Eukaryota; kingdom Metazoa; phylum Chordata; class Amphibia; order Anura; family Leptodactylidae; genus Leptodactylus; species Leptodactylus fallax. Next base: position 1,321,050 of record CAMRHE010000455.1, on the reverse strand, counting down.
AGAAAACAGACTTCACACAAGGGTCAATGTCACCATAAGGAATGTGGTATCACCAACCGGGCAGGAAAAATCAGTGCCCTGTACAACTTCTACAGCTCTACAGCAAATGGCTACAGAACAGCAGTCATGTTACATATGTAGTAGAGCCGAGTTTGTCAAATGCAGAGGAGCCAAATTACATAAAGATCTGATGATGTGTTATATGTGGTTTCACATAGATCAGAGCTAGTGAATGAATCTGCCTTAAGCGTTACAACTATATACATACTATTTAGCCACAGAAGCAATGACCTACTCAGCTCTGCTACATCAGTACAGTAGAAGTGATGCCCTGCATACTTGTATGGTAAATCACATAAAATCAATTCGCAAAATCGTCCAAAATAGAATAAACAGGCTTAATAGATAAAATGAACAGGCTTGATAAAAGCGCCAGCCCTGAGCGTGCCATCTGTCTGCGGCTCGCACATTATTTAATCTACCCCAGCAGCAGGAACATCTGTATTTAGGAGAGGACTAATGTTTTGGTCTGCGCTTCCTGAGGGAGGGAGAATACAAACCACAAGTATAAAATCCCAGAAAATTCATCGGGAACTGGCAAGATACTGGTAACCATGGTTTATACTGGGAAACAGTGCTAGGGCTTATGGAGCTGGGTCACTAATGATGGAAAGTATCCTCATCATTTCCAATATACACCTTCAGAAGTAAAGCAAAGTTATCAGAATGAGTCAATTTACCTTTTGTCTAAGCAGCTTATTCCGTACTCGTCCCCAGAGTCGGGCCCCTGTGTTGGCAGGACGTTTGGCCCCGGCGTCCTGTAGCCTCTCCAGGCAGCAGTGCTCCAGGTGCTCACACACGGAGTTTAGGTTGCAGTCTGTCTGCATGATCACCTCCGTCATGGCTCGCTGCAGGTAGTCAGCTCTGCTAAATTCTGTCTCTTTACTCCTGAGTTTTCTCTGTGTCACCTTTCTCCAGGCACCAGGACACCTGTATAATGTGAATAGCTTCCTGCCCCCCGCCCACCAGGTTACTGCTCTCCTGGTGACTGTCACTCCTCATTCCTCCCGCACAGCCCCAGTACAAGCCTTTCTTGCACAAGAATGAATCAATGATATGAGATTCCGGTCAGAGTGTAGAGAAATCACTGCTGAGACGTGCGATACCCAATCCAGCCTGAAGCCTTCATACAAGTGTGCACAGTCTTACAAGCAAGGGGATTCAAAAGGCGGCCCCGTCTCCATCCATACTCCTCCCTTCTACCCAGACTCTCCCCCTCACGTCTTAACCATTTGGATACCACTCCAGGAATGGACACTAATCCTTAACTTGTGGGCAGCACAAAGGTCATTTGATAACTAAAAGAGGGTCAAAGCTGCTGAAAGCTAATCTCACATTGACAGTCCCTGAATGACAGCTCTGCAGCTTTATAATGGGGTCTGCTCTATAGTCTTTAGCTGTTGCCTGATAAGTGTTGTATGTTATTCAGCTATTTCTTAGGTATATCTGCTTCTAGGTAAGGCTGGAATTACACTAGCGTTGGAGTCCGCCTAAAATCGGCAAGGAGGATTTTTCTCTCCGCCGGTTTCAGTATAAAATTGGCGGATCCCATTATAATCTATGGGGTCCACGGGTTTCAACATGTTACCGCTTTTTGCAGCAAAATATGAGTATGGATTTTCACAGATTTTGTGGCAGATATCACTGTGCTCATTAGAGACAGTTCACATCTGATGCTGATTCAAGGAAGGATTTCGCCCCCAAATCAGCAGCAGATTCCACCCAGATTCTGGGCTTAATTAGCAGCAGAAAGCCGCGATAGAATGCTGATGCCCTGCGGAAAGCCGCGATAGAATGCCGATGCCCTGCAGAAAGCCGCGATAGAATGCCGATGCCCTGCAGAAAGCCGCGATAGAATGCCGATGCCCTGCGGAAAGCCGCGATAGAATGCTGATGCCCTGCGGAAAGCCGCGATGGAATCCTGTTGCGGGTAGCCAGCTGCCGGAAAATGAAGAGGCCGCTGTATGTAGCCTTACCCTAATGGGGGACTTTAATTTACTGTGGAGATATTTTAGGTTGGGGGGGTATTTTTAATACTCAGATTGGTAGAAGGTAAAGCATCACGCTCAGCCGTCTATCACATCCCCTTACCATTGACGCTCATGGCTTTTCTGCACTTTGCAGATGCGAACAGTAAATGAACAGCAGTGACACATCTAGCACAGCAAAAGGGTCAAACTGAACTACTCACTTAGTCAAATTATATTGTTATAATATAACAATGTATGCCTCTCTCTGTACACCTCTCACAGCACATATATGCTGTGCTGTGTGAACAAGACCTAAGGGTGTATTTCTTTGAGACTAGACCTTGCAGTGACTTTTTTAATGGCAGAAAACCCACTCAATTTTTGTAGAAATATAAAGGAAGTGCTTTATACTTCACAATGTGTGGTCTCAGCCTTGTGGAGGTTCTTGGGTGTTAGGCTAGGCTCACATCTGCGTAGGAGAAAAGTCCTGCACGGAGGATTTTTCTCTCCACTGGTTTCAGTATAAAAAGGGAGGAAATCCGACGGACACCGGGTGGACCCCATTATAGTCTATGGGGTCTGTGGGTAACCGCTGTTTTAGCGGACGGGCTCTCCGCTTGACCTGAACGATGGAGAGCCCAGTGCAAGTGTGAAGCTAGCCTTAAAAGCTAGCCAGAAAAGGGTTTTTATGGCCCCTAATGTATTTTTCATAATAATGACCTATTCCCCAGGATAGGTCATCGGTGTCTGACCTGTGGGGACCCGGACCCTGCACAGATCAGCTGTTCCTAAAGGACAGAGAGCAGAAACAGCCCAAGTCAGCAAGTACTTGAGCAGGCTGCATAAGCTTGCGGCACCTAGAAGCTGCTGGAACAGCTGATCTGAGTGGGGTACGGGTGTTGGACCCCTACAGATCAGATACCATAGGATAGCTCATCAGTATGAAACATGTATTTTGGACTGGAAGACCTCTTTAAATAAAACTTTGGAAGACCGCACATATCCCCTGCTGCCACTGTTTAGGCCCCAGTTATATCCATGTTTGTACTTGTGCATGATGGGATGTACTGTCCATACAGATGCCATGCCATGAGAGTGTTCTGCAGTGACATTACTATGGTAGATACATCAGTACAGAAGCTGTGACTATTTGGGCCCATGTACATGACATGTCAGCACGCAAAAGCAGAAACAATGGGAGACCCAAACGGCTGCGGGAAGTGGAGAAGAATTCTAGAAGTAAAAGATGTATTCTATCTTCTTGTAGACTTACTGCACGTGACACAACATAAACCCAATACTGAAATGCTTTCAGAGGTACAAAGTACCTCTAATCGTGAAAAAAAATGCCTACGCTGTGGTCACAGTCAGATGATGGCAGCTATTATGAGGTCAGGTTACCAAGAGGCCTCAAAATAAGTGTATTACTTTTCTATAGAAGAAATTTAAGCTGGGTCCTTTAATCTCTCCGTCTCTACAAGTATTGACTATACTGGCGAAATTAAAAACTGTTTCCTACTGCAGGACTTGAAGACATTTTACATTCTCCAGACTTAATTTAGACCGGAGTCGTATTACATTGAGTTACAAAGAACACGCCAGCATTCTGCCGCATCTAGCAAATTATATTGCTGATATCAGACAAATATCACAATAGCAAAACTGCGGCACAAAATAACCGGACTGGCTGCCTTCTTAATAGAGAGCTAGAGGTTTCTACAGTGCATAGACCAAGCTTGTATTCACTCTACCTATATTTGCCAAGATGGCACATGAAGACTCACTGGTGCCTGTGGTTGGCTATTTTGCCACTTGGCTTGCCTTCTATGAGCCATCACTGCACTGTGATAATGCCGTAACCCAGATCATTGTATCACAGGATACGGCATATTACCCAGGAACACACCAATATAGCACTTAATCCACTAATAAAACATATCAAGCTACTAAACATACTGGAAATATAAAGGTATATAAAGGTAAGATATAAGGGATGTTTAGTTAAGAATATCCGTATAGAAATTTCCTGATCATCAAGGTAATAAGAGGATGTAAATAGGAACTTAAAGGATTATTTCGATCACATATTGTAAAGACAGTCTATCAAATTATGATTGGTGGGGGGTCCGACCTCTGAAAACCCAACCGAGCAGCGCCATAGCATCATTCACTGCTATAGGGCTGCCGAGACTATAATCTCTGGCAGTGCCCGCAGCCCCATAGATGTGAATGATGTGCGGGTCACGCACGTGCACTGGCGCTCCATTCACATAAAGGCCTTACGAGGACTTTCATTACTCTGTTCTCCAGATTGGTCGGACCCCAGAGATTCGATACTTATCCCCCTATTCTGTGGATAGGTGAAAAGTGTCCTTAATGGCACAACCTCTTTAAGTAGCTAGACTCATATGTAACTTAAAGGGGTTTCTCTATCCATCTTAGTGGTGACAGTCTTGTCTTGATCAGTTGCTAATGGATACGACCATAAATGTAGGACCTTTCCATCGTCTAGTAGTGGGTCAGAAACCCAGCCATGATTTCCTTACTGTGGACAGGTCAGGAAGAGACACACTGACATGAGAAGATAACCTGGCTGGGCCCAGACCATAGTAAGTTCCTCCATTCATGGTCATATCCATTGGTAACCGATGAAGACAACAGACTGTCACCCCCTAAGGGTGGGTTCACACCTGCGCTTGCTGTCCGTCCGTTGCCAATCCAGTGAAAATCTCGGCGAACTGGATTGGCATCGGATACAGACCGGTCAGCGGCGCATTGGTTAAAAACCCATTCATTTGAATGGGTTTTTAAAGCAATGCGCGGTGTGCGCTTACACCCTCTGCGCTGCGAATCCTTTTTTTTTCGTCGGAAACAAAGTCGGACAGGCAGGACTTCGTGTCCGACGAAAAAAAAAGGATTCGCAGTGCAGAGGGTGTAAGCGCACACCTGCGCATTGCTTTAAAGACCCATTCAAATGAATGGGTTTTTAACCAATGCGCCGCTGACCGGTCTGTATCCGATGCCAATCCAGTTCGCCGAGATTTTCACTGGATTGGCAACGGACGGACAGCAAGCGCAGGTGTGAACGAAGCATAAGATGGTTAGAGGAAATCTTTAAGACGCTGCAGAATTTTAAATTATTTAGATTTACAAAAATGTTTAACTTTTAATTGTCTACAAATGTAAACGTGTTAATGGGAAATTTTAAGAAAAGTAATTGTGAAAAACTACTATTATATATCCTCAAGTTTTCATCTTTTTTCTCTCGTGCCGGGAAGTATTTCCATTTTTGATGAAAACGACACGAGAACAAACATGACATGAATTAGATACAGAATGTTACCGCTCTCTGAAATTCCCAGTTAGTAGTAGTCTAGGACACCGGATTGATTCCTGCTATACCTTCAAGATACCTTATGGAAAAAACATTGGTAGTTTCCAAGTCTATAATAGTTAAATGTGTTCCTGAGAAGAAGCACCCACACAACTAATCTCATTTCCTAATACTGAAACGCTTTGTCCTGTGTAGCCATGCTCAGCTCTACTACGCAATAGCGATGAACAGGGCAATGGCTGGAAAAGCCATTTGGGTTAAGCAGGGGGTGGGTAACGTGAAGTATGGCAGAGTACTGTCCTAACACATGGAAAGTCTATGTTATGTAGCTTATACAGAAGTTTCTTAATATGCTTCTTCCAGGTAAATTCTCCTGAAGTAACACACTGAAAAGCGATTAGGTTTCATCAACACTGAAAATATAGAGGTCCACGGGGACAACATATCTCACTGGAAACAGACACACACTAGTTCTCATGCACGTCCCAAGAGTACTGAATCTATTTACAAATTATTAAGACGGATACTAAATTAATGGGAATTTTGTTATGTTATCATAGTCACATCAAAGGTCTTGGCAGATGTTATTATAGAAGATTATCCCCCACCTCCAGAGACAAATTTCACTATATTTCCATACTCGTCCCACGGGTTCCAGATTAATTGTCGGATAAGATAAAGATCTGCAGTTGTCACTGTGACAAAAGTAACAATATAGGCCAAATATATATGAAACCAAACAAATACGATGATGTAGCGCGACATCTTTATCAAGACTGGTGAATGGCTTCAAAGTCAGACATAAGACAGGACAATCCGTACAAACTCTTAGATGTCTTATCTGGAAGCACATATGGCCGGCAGATTAATTTGTGTCCTATAACACAGCGCCGTCCGTCCGTTGATGAGGTATTTCAGATCGCGCTCACACACCCACGGACGGTTATCTGAGACTACTGTGCTGTATGTAAAGTACGTAAAATAGACTGTACAGTATGGAAGGTTTCTCTGCAGGCTTGTCAGGTGTGAACACCACACATAGCATGCTTCACTTGTCCTTCTTGTATAATGTTTGCTGTATTTCAGAACAGAAGGATTTGCCTGGGATACAATAAGGCATTGTCTGGAGATTACCTTCTAATTGTTGGGTGTACTGGAAAAGACCTGAAGCGGAGCCAAGAACAATTTCAATGCCCAAGGTGGTCTGCGCAGTGCGATCGTCAGCACATATGAGGATTTATACATATCCCTACATAAGGGGCTGGTTCACATGGAGGAATATGGAGCTGATTTTGTGGCGGATTCCTCTTCAAATAAGCTCCAAATTGTGGCTGGAATCTGCCTCCGATTGTTTTTTTTTTTTTAGTACAGCCATGGGTTCCTCAGGGATGGAATTTGGAGACAAATCTGAGGTGAAGATTGTCTTGAATTCTGCTCCAAATTTTTCCATGTGAAGATTCCTTAAAGGGGTATTCCCACGTTCATAACGATTTTTTAATTTGTGAATAATTAAAAGTTAAACATTTTTGCAAATATAAGTAATTTAACATTTTGCAGAGTTTTATAGATTTTTTTTTCAAAATATGTTGTGGTCACAAGTTGTTATCTTGATTGGTTGCCAGTAGATACGACCATCAATGCAGGACCTTCCTAAGGTCAGAAAATCAGCCATGATGTCCTTATTGTGGCCGGGATATCTTCTGATACATGTAGTGTCCCTGCCTGATAACCCAGCTACAATAAGAAAATCATAGCTGGATTCCTGTCAACTCCCAGACCATACAAAGTTTCTGCATTCGTGGTCGTATCCATTGGCAACCGATCAAGACAACAGACTGTCACCACTAAGAGGGGTAGAAAAAATCTTTAAAACTCTGCAGAATTTTTAATTCTATTTGCAAAAATGTTTAACATTTAATTATCTACAATTATAGATAGGATTATGTTCATGGGAATGCCCCTTTAAATAGCTATTAGGGGGCATTCACACTACCGTGTCCATGAAAAAAAAAAAAAAAAAATACGCCTATCATAACGGACATTAATGGACACTAACTGATGCTATTGTGTCTTTTTTTTTTTTTTTTTTTTATTGATCCATTTATTTTGTAACAGATTCTAGCAAGGGACATTACTGACAGTAGTGTGAACCCCCCTTTAGAACTGTGGTACAAATTCTGTATGCATGATATGTATTATGTGGAAATATTTGGGTTTACACTAAATTTTATTTATAGATTTTTTGTGTGTTTTATTTGTATGGCCAACCATTTTTTTTTTAAAATGCCACTACACTAGACATATAAAACAAAGCCAAAGGTATATGGCGACTTTGGTCATGTGACCAATTGCTGTGGCAATGAAGTTGCATGACAAGGGTGCAATGTGATTGAGATTTGCGTGTCTTTTAGGATCTGCAACACCCAAAAGACGCTTTGAATACCAACTGGAAAAGTGATTTGTGACCAAAAATGCAGTAGGTATGGGTTCATTTCAGCTGTAAAATCCCAATTGTATCACATTACATGTTGGGATGTCATCATATAACAGTTTTTGATCATACATCATCAAAGTTACTGCGTAGCCCTAGACTAAATATACAAAGCAACTTCGCAAATAGTCGTGATTAAAATACCCTACTGCTTTGTGTCTCCATGGTAACAGACTACAAAAAAACAGTGTGGTCACATTCCCGCTGATTCTGATTTTCTCAGTGTGAACTTACCCTTATCTACGAGCCTTACACATGGCTTTTAAAGGTGTTTTCTGGGACTTTGATATTGACAGCCTATCAGGATAAGCCATGAATATCATATTTGCGAGGGATAGACTCACAGCACCCTTACTGATCAGCTGATTTAAGGGGCCCCCTTTATTATTAACTAAACACAGTGCTGTGAGCTAATGTAGTAAGTTTGTATGCCATATTTTAGTAGCAGAAGCATGGCTGAATACTGTCTTCTATACGGCAGATGAACCAGGGGACTAATAAGATGGAGGGCTGACTTTCCTTGCTCTGGTGTTTTGAGATGCTTATTGCTTCCATCATGTATGTCTTATACACATACAGCTGCCTCCACAGTCACCTTTCATGGGCATGGATTTTCTGCCATTTGTGATACCAGCTTCTGAATGTAACTGATAACAGCGGCCTTGGCCAGACAAAACCTCCATGGTTCTTCAGCTGGATACACTTTCCTTCTGAAGCCCTGACAAAGAATGAATTGCCAGGCGGCTCAATCCAGCGTAAATAAAGGAAGAGATAAATCTCATTTGTTCAGGGAATCTGCTTATACAGCTGAGAATAGAAGATTTAAAGAAATGAGGGAAACCATCAAATGAAGCTATTCCCTGCTCATAGCAAATGTAGAGGGAAGGGCACACTGTGCCAACCATGCCATGTCTGCACACAGGGGTTCAGGAGCACACAGGGCTTCTAAGGAGTCTTTAAGGAGTACATATTACACTCTATCTATATGATATTGGAAAGTAAGAATCTAAAGTAAATCTGCTTTTATCCAAAATAATTTTGAGGCGATTCATTTGTTAGTTTATCTATATAGCAGTAGACTCTCTGACACACAGCTCCAAATCCTCTGCACAGGCAGAGCTAAATGATTGAAGGCAAATGACCCATGAAAGTGATTTATCACCTATATGGAGGGTGGTTAGGTGATAAATGATTTGTGTGGGCATACCTGCCACTACCCACTAGACTAGACGCTCCAAAGGAGCTTAATGGATATCGTTCTGTAATTAAAGAGTTAAAAGGAATGTATTACTTTTTTTTTTTTTTTTATAAATTAAACCAGATATTCAAATATATCACTTTTTTTCTAAACGGTTTTTATTTTTTGACTGTAGATCTTTACTCTGACATCATCTACTGTCAGTAGTGGTGGTTACAATGGGTGTTATCTACAAAGGTGAGAACGTCTATTGTGATCCTGTCTTTTTTGGTTGTGATGAGGTGACCTCTGCAATGAAAACCCCTACAGTATTAACAAGTGTAAGGCTGCTATTAGGCTTCAGTGTACAAAGTGAAAATTGCAAAATATTGTGCTGTATTATTTTTGTTTTTAGGGTATGTTGACAATTGCGCTGGAGTCCGTCTGCTGCCAATCCGACTGAAAATCTCGGGAAACTGTATAGGCACCAGATAGCGACAGGTTAGCGACGCATTGCTTAAAAACCCATTCATTTGAATGGGTTTTTAAAGCAATGCGTGGGTGTGCACTTACACCCTCTGCTCCACGAATCCAGTTTTTTTCGCTGGAAACGAAGTCCTGCATGTCAGACTTTGTTTCCAACGAAAAAACTGGATTCGCAGTGCAGAGGGTGTAAGGCACACCCGCGCATTGCTTTAAATGAATGGGTTTTTAAGCAATGCGTTGCTAACCTGTCGCTAATCTGGCCTATCCAGTTTCCCAAGATTTTCAGTTGGATTGGCAGCGGATGGACTCCAGCGCAAGTGTGAACCCACCCTTAATATAGTGACATGAAAAAAGATCAAAAATTTTTAAAAATGTGTTTTGCATAAAAACTTTATGAAATAGGCCATTTTTGGTGGCACATTCTCTTTAAATATGTTAAAAAACAAGTTAGAGTCTAAAATTAAAAAAATATGTACGAAAAATACTTTAGTATGTTAATAGGGACTTGATCTGCCCATTAGGGCCCACACCAATTTCTTTAACAGTGGATTCTGTACCCACACTCCCTCTATATGCCAAAATTGATGATATAACTCGATGTCTACGCAAAGAATCTGTAGCTTAATAACAGGAAAATAAAGTTCCAACCATTAGAGAGCTGGATTAAGAAATTGTCCCTTTTTCCAATGTAATATTTATTGGATCTGCATATTCTGCACATTTTAACTCTGATTTAATCAGTATTGTGAACTATTCTTACATGGCTGCATTTATTTTCCGTATCTCCATTCCTTTTTTTTTTCTTTACTTTTTGCAAAATGGGACTGGATTCCAGAAGATGGATTGTGAGATTAGAAACCCCAGTGAGAACAGGACTGAAGTGTGTGAATAGATTCTGTGCAGATATCGGAGAATACTTCCCTGGCTATCAGATAATAAGACCAAGTTTACATTAAGAGGTCAATTTTCATTCTCTATTTCATAACCAAAAACAGGAACAGATCTCAGCAGAGGCAACAAGGAAAATATCCCCAAAGGAAAAGCTTGTGAACGCTTCACTTGTTACCTCTGCTGGGATCTGCTCCCATTTTGGTTAAAATAGATAGTGAAGTGCCAAGACCGGTAATACATACAAGAGCCAAGACTGATAATACACAGAGGAGGGGAATGCATTGCGCTAAGCAGTTATATGGACATTGCTTCTATTACAATAGCAGGGCTGTGGAGTCAAAGTCAGGACCAGTTTTGGGTGGATTCTGAGTCAGAAAAAAGTCACTGACTCCGGCTTCAAAATAAAATGATTATTTTTTATTATAGTCCACAATTATTATTATATAATTAATAAGATGTATAGTTGGTTACATATTTACTGTAATAAGAATTCAATCTCTGGTTTTTTTACTGAATTAGAGGATCTTTACTGCTTCTGTCTTACCATGGCTGTGAAGGAGTCAGAGTCAGACTATGGAAAAATCGAGGAGTCAGAGTTGATTGTTTGGTCGACTGACTCCACAGCCCTACATAATGTCTGTCAGATAACTTTTGCCTACTAAATGACTCCCACTGCTAGGTAGAGGGTTACAAAACATGTGGCCATTCATGTCTTTTCTTCCTGCAGAGAAAGACCAACTTTAGACCCCATGAGCATGACCGAGTGTGCACCCGATGTGGGGCTGGGTTTGCAGCGGAATGCCAGTGACATCTGAGTGCATTCCGTGATACATTCATGTCTATGGGGGCTTCTGGTCCTTTCCAACAAGACAGCAGGATAGAACAGGTCCTATTTTGCTCCGTGTCATTAGAACAGAACAGATCAGAAACTCCCTTGGACGTGAATGCACTCGGATGACACTCAAGTATGCATTCTGCTGCAAATTTAGCCCCACATGAAATGCACACTCAGCCGTGTGCATGGGATCTTAATCTAATGTGCAAAAGAGACGTCCCAATCCTCCTTTTGGTCCTTGCATGGCTGTGTCCACGTTTGCCTGTATTATGGGGATCAGCGTTGAAATCTTCAGGCCTGCACATTTGCTACTGTGAGCACTGACCCCCACAGATATACTGTCCATACACCACAACCATTATCACTTCACTTAGAAAAGCTAGCAAAGGGCCCTGAAGTATATGGAAGATGGATGCATTGCATGTTCAGTATATCTGTAAAGCCATTGCCCTAACCAGGAAACACATTGGCAAAGGCTGGTGCCATCCATCAAGGCCAAGAGGGAAGTGCTGGGCATGGTTTATGAGCAAGGCCCAGAGCACTTGCTAAGATTGGAACCGCCCTCAAGACATCTGCCACTCAATTTGCATACAAGATTAAAGTTGATATCTCAAGAAGTAATATCTCTGCAATGAGTGGCCAAAAAGTGTGTGCCTATCCATATACATGTCCCCTACCAAGCGCTGGTAGTCATCTGGTAGACATACAGTACAGACCAAAAGTTTGGACACACCTTCTCATTCCGAGAGTTTTCTGTATTTTCATGACTATAAAAATTGTAGATTCACACTGAAGGCATCAAAACTATGAATTAACACATGTGGAATTATATACTTAACAAAAAAGTGTGAAACAACTGAAAATATGTCTTATATTCTAGGTTCTTCAAAGTAGCCACCTTTTGCTTTGATTACTGCTTTGCACACTCTTGGCATTCTCTTGATGAGCTTCAAGAGGTAGTCACCTGAAATGGTTTTCACTTCACAGGTGTGCCCTCTCAGGTTTAATAAGTGGGATTTCTTGCCTTATAAATGGGGTTTGGACCATCAGTTGTGTTGTTCAGAAGTCAGGTGGATACACAGCTGATAGTCCTACTGAATGGAGTGTTAGAATTTGTATTATGGGAAGAAAAAAGCAGCTAAGTAAAGAAAAACGAGTGGCCATCATTACTTTAAGAAATGAAGGTCAGTCAGTCCGAAAAATTGGGAAAACTTTGAAAGTGTCCCCAAGTGCAGTGGCCAAAACCATCAAGTGCTACAAAGAAACTGGCTCACATGAGGACCGCCCCAGGAAAGGAAGACCAAGAGTCACCTCTGCTGCGGAGGATAAGTTCATCCGAGTCACCAGCCTCAGAAATCGCAGGTTAACAGCAGCTCAGATTAGAGACCAGGTCAATGCCGCACAGAGTTCTAGCAGCAGACACATCTCTACAACAACTGTTAAGAGGAGACTGTGTGCAGCAGGCCTTCATGGTAAAACAGCTGCTAGGAAACCACTGCTAAGGACAGGCAACAAGCAGAAGAGACTTGTTTGGGCTAAAGAACACAAGGAATGGACATTAGACCTGTGGAAATCTGTGCTTTGGTCTGATGAGTCCAAATTTGAGATCTTTGGTTCCAACCACCGTGTCTTTGTGTGACGCAGAAAAGGTGAACGAATAGACTCTACATACCTGGTTCCCACCGTGAAGCATGGAGGAGGAGGTGTGATGGTGTGGGGGTGCTTTGCTGGTGACACTGTTGGGGATTTATTCAAAATTGAAGGAATACTGAACCAGCATGGTTACCACAGCATCTTGCAGCGGCATGCTATTTCATCCGGTTTGCGTTTAGTTGGACCATCATTTATTTTTCAACAGGACAATGACCCCAAACACACCTCCAGACTGTGTAAGGGCTATTTGACCAAGAAGGAGAGTGATGGGGTGCTACGCCAGATGACCTGGCCTCCACAGTCACCAGACCTGAACCCAATCGAGATGGTTTGGGGTGAGCTGGACCGCAGAGTGAAGGCAAAAGGGCCAACAAGTGCTAAGCATCTCTGGGAACTCCTTCAAGACTGTTGGAAGACCATTTCAGGTGACTACCTCTTGAAGCTCATCAAGAGAATGCCAAGAGTGTGCAAAGCAGTAATCAAAGCAAAAGGTGGCTACTTTGAAGAACCTAGAATATAAGACATATTTTCAGTTGTTTCACACTTTTTTGTTAAGTATATAATTCCACATGTGTTAATTCATAGTTTTGATGCCTTCAGTGTGAATCTACAATTTGTATAGTCATGAAAATACAGAAAACTCTTGGAATGAGAAGGTGTGTCCAAACTTTTGGTCTGTACAGTATGTCCTCTGACGGATTGCCTTTAAGTGCTGATGTTTCACTTGGTAGAATCGTAACAAATAAAAATAAGCATAAATTTTAAGCTAAAGCACAAAACTGACAAATATGTCACAGCTATGTGATTGTGAAAATGAACTCCACATTTGAAAAAACCCAGCAGAAGAAATGCCCGTAAGCCACATCTGCTTCTCATCGCAGGCCCCATGTCCCAGATGGGCCAAAATCAGTAATGGCAGAGAGAGAGGCCAGAGAGGCTTTGGCAGGAACCAGTCACAGGCACAGATCTCCAGAAAGTATGCAGCATACAAATAAGCCATCTCTTGGGACCTCTGGAGAGTATAACACCCAGCAGCCTCAGCAGTATTCCACACCATAGAAAGTGAGCGCTATTGTGAATTCTCCAGGCACATACTTCAGATAAAGGCTTCGAAGCTCGGACATACTTAGATCATCAACTTTATCTCTAGACATGGTCAACGTGTTCCCTCTTACTACATCTTTATCTAGTTAGCTTTAAAGGGAACCTGTCACATTGAAAATCTAGTCCAATCTGCAGGGGATGCTGGGCAGACTGATATACAGTATACCTTGTCATTTATTAAAGGGGATGTCCAGAAATGTGTAATTTTTGTGATTGGAGGTGGCCCCTGTACCGATCAGTTGTGCGGGGCAGATCGGAAGCCCATACTATACACAGCATAGAGCAGGAAGCAGCTGGCTCCAGTCACTGTATAGTGGCTGGATGCCGCTACTGCACTAGTTTAGAAGTGGTCTCATTCTGCTTCAGTCTGCCAATAAATAATACATCATACAGATAGGCAGGACATGCTGGGACTGATAGTTATTCAGCAGTGAAAGTCAAACCAACAAAACCCTATTACCCTCCTCCCACTCTCCAATGGATTGGGGAAGCCTCTCGGCCTATACAACATGGGTAAGAGCAGTGTTTATTTGCTCAGTGTTCGCACAGACAGAGAGGCTGGAGTTGTGCAGTTGTTTGCTTAGCTGAATGTGGAGTAAAGTAGGAAAACAGTGCAGGATGAATGCACCACACTGCGATCCTATAACCCTGCAAAGCATTAACATTCCAGCATAGTGAGCGGAAGGAGCGCATAATCTGCTTGCTGTAATGTGATAAAGACAAATGCCGGGAGGACGGGGAAACACAGGGCCACTGAAACCTGCCAGGGAGGAGGAGGGGAGTAAAGGTGCGCCCTTGTTACCTGGCCTTTCATTATGCAGAGGTATTAAAGAGGACCCTTCACCGCTCCTGACTTCTCTGTTATAGTAAATACTAATAATCCCTATAACATAACAATTCTGGAGCATCTTTTCTTATGACCCTGTGCTGTTCCTCTGTTATTCCTCCTAGAAATGTATAAATCAATTGGCAACTAAGTGTTACCATTCTCCATGTCAAATGGAGAAGTGAAAAGGGTCTCTTTAAGGGTATATTTACACAGCTGAATTTGAGTCAGATCCCACTGAAATGAATGGTAGACAGATGCTGATTTTTTCCGATAGTTGATTTTTTTTTTTCAGCTATCGAAAAAAATGAAGCGCCATGATCGATCCTCAGGCGGATTCTGCCTGGCAACTCCCACTGAAGTGACACTTGGCCGGTGTGGAATTTGCAGATTCTGCGGCGGATTCTGTGGTAGAGTTTGGTCAATTTCCTGAAGCAGAGTGTTTTCAGCTTGACTGAACATACCATTAAAGGTGGAGATACATCTGAAAGTGACCACCTCTAAATATTGATTTTTACAGTACATCCAAAATTCTGTGATGATAATCTTATTATGTTAATAGTGTAGTCAAAGCTCTTTTTTTTCTTTTTTTCAGATACAAAGTTACAAATTTGTGCACAAAAATAGGTAAAAGAGAACATCCTGGCTATCTGCAGCCACCACTAGAGGGAGCTCAGAGCATAGCGAGTTCTTACTGGGTGTAATGTTAAACTCAAACTCCGTCTAGTGGCCAATGCAGGTAGTCTGCAGGTTATTTAAAAAAAAAAAAAAAAATCTATGAACATAAGGAAAATTTGAAACCTTGCATCAGAAAATATAAAACATATACTGATAAATATCAAACATATTTCAATAATATACAACAACTAGTATTGACGGGTGTATATTCACTTCAAAGCTAAGCATCTACATTAGGGGCGCTATTTTATTTGGATAGTTATGCGACACAGGCTTTGAGATGATCCTCTTGATATTTATGGCTGCCCTGTCTTCTATTCATCTATTTGGAGCCTATTTCTGCATCCTTGCATTGTTATGTTGTATTTTTTACAACTATATTATAGAGGTGTGTGTGCAACAAAACAAACAGTGGCACCTGCTAAATGTAAAAGACCAGCACTAGTCTAAGGTGTGTACTCACATAAATAGGTGCATGCAACCACCCACTGAATAGCACCGTGACAAAACAGATCCCTTCTACTATCTCTCAGACATGTTATATAGCGTGACTTGCATCTTCATGTGTTAAGTATTTTAACATACTGTTCTTGTACAAAAGTATTAGATGACGGGGGACCACCGCAAACAACAGCCTTTATAACACTCAGAAGGGCTGCCAGAATCTGGATGACATCAATAGGCATTATTATGCCAAGTTATATCCTCTGGCTTTTTATAATACAAGTGAATGTGCTCACCATAATTCTGTGTTTATGTGCCAGGGAAATCAGCGTGATCCATCCATAGGTACAACCGTACAGATCACATTCACGGCAGAATAGCTGAGCTTTCCCGGGCCAGTAGAGTCTATTTGTTACCCCCATGCTGTGTAGAGGCTGCAGTCTATGGAGGAAGTCTATCTTATGCTCTTATGGGTCATTATAAGTCAATAGGGGTCACGTGACAGATGTGGCTCTGCCAGTTCCGTTATACTATGAAACCACTGAGCCCTTAGATGTCCTTTCAAGTCGATCACCAAGGGCTCCTTGGCTGGTAATCTGAGGTGCAAAGCATAACAAGTTGCATGGGCTTGCACATACATCTCTTTATATTGTTTTGACCAGTTACATGTTTGACATCTGTGGTTCCACCTCTTGGATTTGCAATCTTTTAGGAGAGCAGATATGTTATAAACATGGCTGGTGAGCATATCCCTTTAATGGTGTATTTTCGCTCACTCAGAGCCCATAAAATCTGTCTCTCTCTCTGCCAAAAAAAAGTTCTTTGACAGCTTTCCCTGTATCCACTATATACAAGCAAAAAACAGGCAGCACTCCAAAGTCAGTCCAGTGAAAAAGTGAGGTACTTTATTAACTTAAAATCCATGTGAAGTATGAGTCCCTAATCTTGAGCCTCTTTCTAAGAAACGCTCTGGATTAGGAGTTAAAAGGTAGTCCCCAGAACCCAGCCCCTGAATCAAAGTGAATTGGTGTCTCTGTTGCTGACATTTTGCTGTTTTCGTCAATATGCAAATGAACTCGTTGGAGCAACAAGGGCAATGTCATTGCACCAAAGAGCATATCTGCATACTGACAAAAACAGAGATACCTTGGCAACAGAGGCATCCCTAACCTATCTATCTGTGGGGATGGATTGATATGCTGGGCTCTGGTAACAGTTTATTTTTGTATCCTTTTCTATTTTTTTGCTAACTCTTACATTGGTCAGAATACATACATATATATATATATATATATATATATACTGTATATATATATTATGAAAGTACACATACTATGTGGATGTGGTCTGTTAGTGTGTGTATAGAGGCGGAAAAGTTATGAGCCCACAATTTGAGGTCTTGGGTCACTTTCACATTTATGTATTTCAGTCAGTATTCTGCACCAGTAATTGTAAACCAAAAGCAGGAGAGTCGCCTGATATTGGTCCCACTTCTGTTTTTTACTTACAAATACTGAATGAGGCCTCGATCAACAGCTAAGATTTTAGGGGATGAGGAGGGTTGTAGAAAAGGCCTCGATCAGCAGCTAAGATTTTCGGAGATCAGGAGGGATGTAGAAAAGGCCTCGATCTGCAGCTAAGATTTTCAGAGATCAGGAGGGATGTAGAAAAGGCCTCGATCTGCAGCTAAGATTTTTGGAGATCAGGAGGGATGTAGAAAAGGCCTCGATCTGCAGCTAAGATTTTCAGGGACCAGGAGAGTTGCAGAAAAGGAGTTTGTTAGAGCAATGAAGCACATTATGCACAAAGCGGACACCACCTCATGCCATAAATCTGTGAGAGTCACTCTAGTTTCCAGATTGGTAATCCTGGACACCCACATTTCATACAGCTAATGGCTTACTGAGATTATATGAATATAACCATACACTTCCATATTAAGCCATGTACTTATAACAGAGGAAGCACACAAGCCACCCATGTAGCCGCCCTCCGAGCATGCCTCAGCCTTTCTACATACATTACTATGTCAGCCCCCTCAGCACTATCAGAAGACTGGCAGCGAGAGCACTTAGTCTAAACAAGATTTTATAGGGCTGGGGGAGAGGTCAGGACCCCAATCTGTTAGCATAACAGCATGAAGCAGAGGGGGGCAGAGATGACAGCTGTGTCAGTGAGGAGGACAGTATGTTGTCCCATCGCGGAGTGCAGAGTCTAGGCACACGTACCTCACATACAGGGACACATGGTGAAAGGCCTGCTCATTACTATCAGAAGACCACCAGTGATGGTCAAGACCTGTCACCTAAGGGCACACAATATGCCACAAACAAGTAAATAACAGAACTGTCAGCGCGATGACATAATGATTACATCATGTGTCACCTTGAAGAAAAAACACACCCACCTCCTAGATATCATCATACCCTACATACAATAATGTGTCTGCAGGAAGAATCGGGATTGCTGGCTCAATAACATGAGCATACCTTTTTGACAATTCATTAAAATGTATTCAAATGAATGGGCAAAGGGTAAAATCTGACATTTTTCAAGGGCACGGTGAAGCCTGATGCGTGTATTGATGCATATCATTTGCAGAACATCCACCAATACATCAAGAAGCACAAGGCAGCGTTATAATAGAATTTACAATCCTTCTACTTTACATACATACACAGATCAGTAATAACACAGGTTTAGGCTGCATTCACACTGCGCTCAGTACATCTGCTCTCCTCACAGTCAGAAGACATCAGAGAAGAGAAACTTTCTAGATGTGTTGAGCAATATTTCCCTTCTCCCTGTGCTCTGATCTGTTCTCATTTTTGAGGAAAAAGAGAGCAGATCTCTGAGGTATAAAGGGGAATTCATCAAGTCTCCTACGCCAGAAAAGTGTCACATAAAAAAGTTGCATATTTTTGTACAAGACCATTTTTACAACATTGTGTCCGTGCCATATACAAGGGCCGCAAATTAAGAAGCATGTCCTATTTTGTCTGCATTTGTGGTGTGGATGAACCCATTATAGTCTATGGGCATGTGCACATTGCGATGAAGCTACGGATGTTGCATTCTGGTGACAGACTCCCTTTACTACATCAAAGCAGGTTAGCTGTAAGTACTTCAGGTCCCTGGCACTAATCTTTTTCAGAAAAGGCCTTAGCAGGAGGGTGTATGGTCTCATGCTAGCCAAAAAAAGTCACTATAATTTACTGTAGAAACTGTCCCTCTGCATTGAATTAGATGCATCGCACTTCAGGGCACAGTACATCAAGACTGGTGTATGTAATGCCCATCTAGATGTGTTCCCCCATTGTATTCATGTAGCCTTACGCTAGGGGTCACATTAAAATAGTGGTAACACACGACTATTGACTATAATGGGGTCCGCCATTTTAAAACAGAAACCATTGTTGGAAAAAGTCCTCTGTGCAGCATTTTTTCCTCCGCAGATTTTCAGGTGGACATTGCAACAGAGTCAACTCCGCTGAGAATGTAAATGTAGCCTTATAAGTCATATAGAAAAGTCTGACTACTCAAAACCCCAGGTGTGACATCAAGAAACTTCCACACGCAGGTCCCTGGGAGCTGAGATATGAGGTGCTGTATAGTGCTGTTCTAAAAGAGGAAAACTATATTGCCCACGCAGAGCTGAGAAGCAATGTGGTAACTGGTCATTTATTCCCAATGTTGCTTTGCACACTATAAAAAAATATCTATTTTTCATTCCCAGACAGATTCGCAGATGCTATTTTGCTAGTTGAGTGAATATTAACAATCTACATTACTTTTTGTATATAGCCAAGAAAGAGCTTCCCCCCCTCCCCGTGTTAGTATAGGGTTAGCGGCACGGGTATATTGGCATTAAAGGGGTTTTCTAGGTTTTAGAACTGATGACCTATTGAGCTAATTAACTATTAGAAGTCTCTTTAGTACTTACCACATCTATACAGCGGCTGTGCTTGGTATCATGGCTCAGTCCATTCACTTGAATGTGACTGAGCTACGATCATGGCGTCACATAGCCTGTAAAGTGCTACTGCCGCTTCGTGGGGGTCTCAGGTGTCAGACCCCCAAGGATCTTCAATTAATGACCTATCCTAAGAAATTAAAAAGTCCTGAAAAAAAAACTTTTTTCCCTGCATAGGTCAGCAATAGAAGATTGCTGGGAGCCCAAAGCTTAGCATGCTGCTGATCTGTTGACTGTAGGGTCCGCTGCTCCAGAACAAAACTGAGCTCAGTACACAAAGAACCGACCGAAAGTACAGCGCCACAGACTGTGCAGTGGTCATGACTGGTTACTGCAATATTCTCCCATTCACTTGAAACCCTCTATCTATAAATACAGATGTAGCAGAGTTAACCCAAACTTCTGCAAATGGTTAAACTACTGCAGGGTGATATCTTATCACAGAAGACAAAACTCATTGTAAAATGATTTCCCAATAACTTTTCATAGTTTTTTTGTTGTCACCTCTGATAAGATAGCGCACTGCAGCAGTTTAACCATTTGCAGAAGTTTGAGTTATCTGTTACATCTCTATATGCTGCGGATGGAAAGATGTTTTAGACATGTTGATGTTTCATATACATAGGACATTGATGCTGCATATATGGAATCCTGTTACGTTGGCGGATGTCCGAGTAACAGTTTTCTCACATAAAGTCAGTGTCAAGTAAATGTTAGGAGGAGGCATCTACTAAGAAGTGTCCAGGCATCTCCTCAACCTCCGCTGTGAGGATACAGATTGTGCTTTTCTCTGCTCAGGGATAGCAACTATGTCCAAGCCGCTCATAAAAAAATACTTAAGCAGCAGCAGCGCTTCCTGAAGTGCCACCTCCTGCGTAACACAGTGCACGTGGCTCACTCCACAAGTATGTAATGAAATGAGGCCAAGATACCACAGGGAGGATCATTAATCATGCGGTGCCAGGCACAGCTGTGGCCCCCTGACATCCCACTCCTCTCCTGCCTACTGGACAAGACAGGAGGGGGATGAGGAATATTTACAAGGTGTGGCCAGCTGCCGCAAGGGTAATGAAGTCTGAGGCAGAAGGAAAGCATAGCAGTCTATTCAGACATTGCAGTTACGTGCAGTGTGCATTTTTTTTTTTTTTTTAACAAGGTGAAACATTGATGCTAGGTACACACTAGTGCTGGCTCTCTGTTGTTCGTGTCCATTGGGTGACCCGAACAACAGAGAGGCGGACTGCTAAAACAGCGGTTACACACGGAGCCGGTGGACTAAACTGATGGTCCTTTGCTTTTACACTGAAACCGGCGGAGGAAAAGTCCTCCATGCAGGAGGTTTTCTTCCTACAATTTTCGGTGGACTCTGCGACGAGAACGCAGCCTTAACATTGCATTGAAAAAAAATGTGTTTTTTTTTTTAAGATGCAGTTTTGAGGTGATGTCAACCACACCTAACTGCACCATCTGAATATAACCTAAAGCTACGGCCCCACGTTGCGGAAATGCAGATTTTTTGTTGCAGATTTTGTTGCGTTTTTTTGAGCCAAAGCCAACAATGGCTACAAAAGGAATGGGAAATATATAGGAAGTTCTTATACTTCTCCCTTCTGCTCAATCCATTCCTGGCTACTTCTACCTTCTTTACAATAGACATTATACCTATAATAGACTGCATTGTCCCCTGGTTTATCAGCAATCCAATGCAGACGATAAAACTTGTACTGATATTATGGTGTGTAAAATAAAACTTGGCTCTGCTACGTCTATTTTCGCTGTGAAAAGCTGCATCTGGTCCAGGGCTCTGCACAAGAATGTAGAATATAAGAGGTGCTCAGCTAACAAACCTGTATTTTATTTTGTGGATCAAAACCAGCTGCCACATCTACCATGAAGAATGCTGACCATGTAGTTTCTGCACGTGGACGCTGGGAGAGAGGTTTTCCTTGCATCAGGTTCATATACTTGTGTCACAAGTCACCAATGCCTAGAACCAGAGTAAAAATTTCTCTTTTTATACTTTTGGAGTGATGCCTAAGACTAGGACTGTTGTAGGTTACTTGTGTCCTATTGTTTCCCTATAAGGGAAAGAGTGGTGCAACAACGACGAAAATCCTGTGCCAAAAGTTGCGGTGAAGCCCTATCTATTGTGAATAAATGCATGATGCCAAAATAAGATTATAATGTATAATAATGTATATTCTTATGTAGAACATACAAACACATACACACATTTTTTCAACTTTATGACTTTTTCTAATTCTTACATGTGGGCTAAAAATATGTGCACTTTATGCAACAGTGACATGCCATTCCAAAAGAAATTTGCGCAATTTGACTGACTTGCCATTGTGCGACTATTTTAGGGGCCTTTCAGACAAAAGAATTTGGAGCAGCTCCGAATTACAACCAGAGTCTGCCTCCCATTGTTTTTAATAGGGGACAATGGTGGACGAGTCCTGCATGATCTTGCCACAGATTTTGCCGCTGATTCAGCCGCAGAATCCATAGCGTCAGACTCAGGTTGAATAGACCCATTGTCTCTCAGCGAGAAGCCAATGCTCTGCTTCGGCTGTCCGCCACAGGTTCCACATGGACACGATTTGGAGAAGAATCTGAGGTGGAAGGCCGCCTCAAATTCCTCTGTGTGAGTTACAATTTGGCCATTACAGAACAAAAACAATAAAAAGAAACAACCAAATCGTAGACAGATGACAAGTTGACAACTACAATGACAAAGCTGTTTATGAGCCAGCCAATTCACTTTGCTCTGTACTGATGAAGGACAACAATCCGGAAACAGCGCTGTATGCAGATAAGTGAAATTGGCTTGGCTAAAATCCCTTTTGCTGTCTCAAGGCTCGGTGAGTCAAAAGCAAATTGAGGATATGTTACATCCAACAGAGGGCGCATGAGCTCCCCAGCTCCTTTCCCATAATGCCTTGTGAAAAGTTGTGTATGAGCTGTGACCAAAAATCCAGCATGCTTGTATTTTTGGTGGATTGCATGCTCCAATGTGACCACAATGACAATCATCAAATGTAATGTCACAATGCGACCAAAGTTGTTGTGTGGCGCTAGCCTAATATTCAAGAGGGTCAAGTCTGCGTTCGCTCATAGATGTCATTAACACATCAGGAAAGTTGGAGACCTCTTGTCGGACAATTACTCTGTTCGTCAACGACAAGTATCATCATATGGCCGCTCAGATCGGAAAAACTGTACAGTATAAGGCCTGGCTTAAATTTTCAATATTAAGATTATCCTTCAAAACAAGGATGATGACTATGCCTATCATTACCGCGGGTCTGGTGCATTCATCAGTCATGTGACTCATTAAAAGAGATTTTTGGAGGACGATAATGACCCAGTAGGGAAGGGACTGATATAATTAGAAACATGAGGAACAGTAAGAATGGAAAACGTACGGCGTTGTGACTTTACCTTCCCACATGAGCAGTCATACGTGACATAGCTGAGGGACTACCAGGAATATCTGTCTAATTAATGACTGGCAAGTCAATCAAAGCCAGAGGGGTCTACAGATCCGATAGGTCTATGACACTGTCAGGGCATGGAAGGCTTGTATATCACTGCAGCTAACACAACACACATGGCATGGGATATTCAAGGAATGTATACTGAATGTAACGCTCAGTTTTCTCCATAAAAAGCTGACACACTCATAACTAAAAAAAGTCAAACAAAATGTTTGCAATCGTCAATCTGCCACTTAAACATACACAATAAGGGGAAATTCACAGATTTGTTTAAGAACATTTCTGTGACCATCCTGTTCATCTACATGGGGCTGCCAAAAAACAGACACAGAACACTGATTTTCAGGCATAAAAAATTTCTGCAACAAATCTACTGCGGGTTACATTACCCTTAAGATTATGGTTTAGTTGTATTCACTGGTACAGTATAGTTTCTACATTTTTAGCAGCCATCAGATGCTTTACATATGACCCTTAAAGAGCTTTTCTCAATGTTGAACCTTAGCACCTGGATCAGTCAGGTTCTGACCACTGGGACCCCAGCTGATCGCAAGAATGGGGGTCCCATGTTGCCACAATTGAATGAATTGATGGTCGAGCATGCTCACTGCTCCACTATCCAAAGTCTAAAGGACTGCTGAAGATACAGAGGTGACCTTTCTACCTTTCCCCTTGGCTGGATGTGTGTGTCACAAGATGAACGGCTTTCCAAGACAATATTACATACAATTCCATATCACAGAGTAACATGTTACAGTACATGGGTCTATGTTGGAGACCTCTCGGTTGTGTCACATTACACGTTACAATAATGAATAAAACTGGTTTCATGAAAAATTAACCAAATTTGACGGTGGACACAACTTAGTTGAGGACAGTGCTTGGCTATCTCTGGCAAGCCCACAGAATTTCAACAGAGCGGCAGCGCACATCTGAGACCACCAATTCAAGCGGCGGACACAGGAGCCCTGTTCTCGTGATCAGTGGGGGCCCACGCTGGTTGAACACCACAGATCAAACACTTGTCCTGTGGACAGGTGATGGGTTTCCATCTTGGGACAACCCCTGTAAGTACCAACACCAGGAATTCTGAATTATAGCTCAGCGTAGTGTAGTAGCGTAGATCCATCTATTGATAAGCTATACATTGGTTATTGGTCTACTAGGATATGCCCTGACCTGCATTATGCAGTATATCATACATAAAATGCTGAAATCTGCGATACGTGACCAGAAGACTCAACTCCCCAGGACCCGTTATACCAAAGTACACATAAGATAAGTACAGGAAGCTATTTAGGGAAAGTGAGGCATGGCATGGCCTGGGAAACTTCTACAAAATCCAAAATAGTACTCTAAAAAAAAAAATACAAGCAGGAACGTCACCCACTTGTATCAATCCATTATACATCATATGACAGGAGCTCTAGAAAGAGAATCTGAGGTAAAGAGAAAGTAAAAACAACAACTAAAAATCATAGTAATATATACTCAGAAGGAGAATGATGGCTTACATGGCAATAAGGAGAGATCAGAGAGGAGCTGGCGGTGACTTCCAGACAGTACTTTTCAATGGAAATGAATAAAGCTTGGAGGGATAAATATCTATTACACAACCGGCCCTTCCAGCAGAGCTACCAATGGAATTTCCACAAGCCCATTCACATGCATTCCAAATTTTCCCCTGCAAACTGCTGGTGTTGTCACAGAAAATAAAATTTCCTTAGAAATTAGTGGCCGTAATTTATATGCGAGTATTCGCCACACTGAATCATCCTTGGGCAGCTCTATGGCAGTACAAACATGTTCACGACAAAAAAACACCTTTTTTGCAGTGAAAGTCTATCGCGCACAGTCATGCTATCCTTGTCTTAAGGACGTAAAGAAGGATTAACGAGCAAAAACTTCAAGCGGGTCTCCATCTACGACACCACATTTATAGTAGTAGTCACACAGGGACTTCCTCTGGCTTCAGGGCCTAGGTGCAAGTGCGACCTCTACGCCTGCTTCAGTTGTGCCTCTAGACTTTAGGCTTTTACTTAAAGGGGTTGGCCAATGAATAGGATTTACCATAAGAGAGGTGACAAAGATATGATTCCTGATCGGGGAGGCCAGACTGGTGGGATCCTTGAGTCCCCTGTGTGAATAGGGTATTAGTGCTCCTGCATGACCATGGCTCCATTCACTTTCATAGGACTGATGGAGAAAGACAAGTCCAGTGCTTCTTCAGTCCTATAGAAGTGAACAGAGCACTACACATGAATAGCACCGCTCCATTTACACAGGGCACTTGGGTAACACCCATTCTCCTGATCGGTAGGGGTCCTATTGGTCAGACCCCCATCAATCCTGGGGTTAGGTGATAAATGCTGCTTGTGGATCAACCCCTTTAAATGAATTGTCCAGGATTAGAAAAACATGGCTGCTTTGTTCTTAATACAATGTCACATCTGTTTGTGGATTGTGCCTAGTATTGCACGACACGTGTGTAGGATTTTAGTAGCAATACCACACATAACCCGTGGACAGATGTGACATTATTTCTAGAAGAAAGCAGCCATGTTTGTCTAACAACAGACAGCCAGTTTGCAGTCCAGACATCCAATATTACTAGGATGTATAAGAACCCAGGCTAAGCATTTACTATAAGTCACTTACATCACCAAGCCCTGTTATTATATGACAGGGAGATAAGATCACTATACTAGTGATGAGAAGGCACGTCACATCCTGGACATTTTCTCACAGTCGGCAGAGGCCGCTCTGTAATTTCTGATATATGATGATATACAAGATGGATCATATTTTAGTGTAGTCTCAAACGTGGGAGCTGCGATCCAAGGACCGTGTTATGCTTTAAAGGCTTATCGCTAAGAAAACAGATTACAACCAACCAGCAAGAATAAATGGATTTCCATCTAGGATCAGCTGGCCAGATGGAGACTTCTCTTAAAGAAAGAGACATCCTTCTTGTCATTGTGGAATTATAGACAGAGTTTCCAGGTCGCTGGGGTGAATATTCATTACTTTACTAGTGACAGGTTATCTCAAGGTTTATTAAAGCAACAGCCCCCTAATGTACCATCCGGTGCCAGCCCCACACTGGGCAAAGGACAGGATAAAATATTACCCTATACTTTATTGGTAAAACTTTCATCCCTCTGAGCATTGCACCTCCCCGGCTTGACCCCAGTTCAAGGGGAAGAGGTAATTATATAGGATATCAAGGGGCCTTGTATAGGGTTCTGTGGGCTGACATGATCTCCTGCTAGGGAAGGAAGAAATTAACTTAGATGCATTCCTGCTTTCTCCCCAAAGATTTGCTGCCGAAGAGAAGGAGCATATAACACCCCCCAGAGTGGAATAGTAATGAGAACCATGACAATTATTACACATTTTATGCATTACATCACAAGAAACCGAGTTGTGGATAATAGTTAAGTGCATAGCACAGTGATACACAACATACCCAGAATGACAGTCATTATACAGGCATCAATCTCTTAGCAGGACGCAAAGGAAAGACTACTCGTAAGAAAGGAGCACCGTCCTGAGCTTTAATGTATCTTTTACAGAAATAGTCAACCTTTTTTTTTTCTTTCTAGGAATTGTAATACTTAAGTAGTTTATGAAATATTAAACAATTTTAACACAAGTCTGTGTCTAGATATTGCTGTAAATATAAATACTTGTTTGGGCCCCCAGTGTGCCAATTCTTATTGGCTGGCCTGTACAATAACATGAAATCACTCTGCTATCTGTGTACAAGAGATTCTGAGTGGCGGAACTGAGCTACTGAGCATGTGTGACCAGTCACAACGACTCATGAGGTGGACATTCTGAGAGAAAAATCACAGAGAACACATGGTGGAGCCATAACAAGCTTTTTTGGAAAATAAATTCAGTAGACAAATTGTTCTCTTTCTGAATGATCTGATAAAATTTGTAAAATAATTTTGCATGATCTTTAAAATATTTAAAAGGGGTTTCTTGGACCCTAATGCATGTTTCATACTGATGACCTATCCACAGGATAGGACATCAGTATCCGATCTGTCGGGATCCGACCCCTGGATCCCACACAGATGAGCTGTTCCAGCAAGCTCCAGGCACCAGAATATGGTATAGGGGACGGAGAGTGCCTGCAGTCTGTTCCTATTGAAGTAATAACAGGAGCAGAGCTGGAGTTCCCTGGTGCCACCGCTATAACATGGACAGGGCTGAAGTTGTGCTTCTATTATTTGAAATAATAGCCTGAGCTGAGCAGATTAGTCAATAGCTATGGGAAAAAAATTCCTCCTCATTGTGGGCTAATGAGTCTAGTGGGAGGAGTGACACAATGATGGACAGCTAACGCTGTATAAGCATGCATACAGAGAGGACGGTCAATTGTTGACTCACTCCATCCACTGGGCACATTAGCTCAGAATCAGCAGAGATTTCAGTCAATAATTATACGTAATGTTTTTCTACAAAACCACAGTACATATCTACTGTCCTAGGTTCCTGTTGGTCTATAATGCTACCCACAGGCATCATAGCATTTCCGTCAGATTCCCTTTAAGTAATGAAGCTTGTATAAAGCGAATTTTATCTGAATTTCCTGCTGGATTTATTAGCACACGACTGGCCAAATTAGACGACAACCCTGTTACTTTATCTTTACCTAACTGATAGGATCCGGCCTCAAATGGGTTTATATAAATTTCACAGGATTAAAATTTCACTCAAGAAAAACAATGACTGATATACAAATTCTAGGAGTCTCCAGCTAAATCCATGGCAGCCAAGCCAAAAATCGCAAGCCAATGAAAGCACATTGCTGGCCAGAATCTACCACTCACCAGATCCTCGGCCACAGGGAGAAGAATTTTCCGTCTCAAACATTTAGAACATGCCATAAGTGACTTATAGAAGCAGGTCGGAGACCCATCACAAGGGTCCTCAATCTTTATCCCTCTATGAATGCAGGTGATTTGTATGCTTCTTGCTGCGGTTTTCAGAACTCCGATAGAAATAGACAGAACCATGCACAACCACCTCTCCATATGCAGCGATTGTGGGACAAGAGTCATGAGACCCCCCCCATTCGTGAGTTAGATGCAGGTATCAGATTAAGGACCCACACCCATCCGTCACTTATGGCATATACTGTGGATGTCACACAAGGAAGGTTCCAGAAATTTTTTTTTTTTTTAGAGCTAATAAAAGGTATAGTTTGTACCTGGATCTGTCCCTTGCCCATGATCTTGTCCACTATTTCATTGTTGTCTTTGTTGAGTTTGCTTTTGTCATAGCACTTTTCATAGCACAAAATCCGCAGGTACTGAGAACCCTCCAGCTCAATCTCAAATTCCTGCCAGGGTAAGAAGAATACAAATCCTTTAACCATGATACAGAACACTTTATATTCCACTACATGCACCGATACATTTATGTATATATGTATTTACATTGATATTTGATGTTCATAGCATGTCGTCTATAATAATAAAAAAA
Organism: Leptodactylus fallax; assembly: GCA_947044405.1. Lineage (NCBI taxonomy): Eukaryota > Metazoa > Chordata > Amphibia > Anura > Leptodactylidae > Leptodactylus > Leptodactylus fallax. Next base: position 1,292,129 of record CAMRHE010000455.1, on the reverse strand, counting down.
AAAAATCAGCTGTCAAGTTAATAAAATTGTCTTCAGCCATTCTTCCTATTTTTATTAGAAAAGTTGGCTAAAAGCTAACATGGCCACCGTTACAGCCAGCAAAACAATATCCCCCAAGGTTTGTAGAGCCAGGAAGTTGCAATGGGTTTATTTTTGCAAGAATATGAAAGGGCAGTAAGTTATTCTCTTTTGACATAAAATTCTGTTTCACAGCCCCTTAGTTATAAAGGTTTCTGTAAATGTTATGTTACAACTGTTCTGTTTTTTTTTTTACCAAAAATGGTAAAAATAATGGAAGGTCAATTAACCAGGTAGAATAGAGTAACAGACTAGAGTTCTGGGTTCCAAAAAAATGTAAATAGTAGCGGATGCAAACTGAATTTGCCATCAGAAAATTCCAATTGTAGTAGACCAATGGCTTCAGTCTGCCAAAATGACAGATCACCTGGCTTGTAGCAGGGGGGCTCATAGGGAATATGGGCAGAGGATGTCTTCATTAGACAACTCCTTTAATTAAAACATTCTTCCACTGGAATAACTAGAGGGGCCAAAATTACCTTCACAACACCAAGTTAACCTTTCACCACCTTCATGAACTCTCGTCATCCTTCAATAGACTCCACTTCACCAATTCCAGCACAGTTGACTCTCTCTTTTCTTTAGTGGTCAACGTTCCTTAGCAATTGGTGCTGACAGTTGCAGCACCCAATATGCCTATTAGGCTCTCTACTGTCAGGTGGGTGGTTCTGAGCTCAAGTATATAGTCTGGGACCAACCACCTGACAAGTGTGAGCCTAATTAGCATTTTGGGTGCTGAAACTACCAGCACAGACTGCTCAGGAATGGTGAGGGCTAGAGAAAAAATTCCAACTGTGCCAGAATCAGCAGAGAAGCTCTAACTGCAGATACAACGAGTTACAGAAGGTGGAGGTGGTGAAAGGTTCTGTTTAGACTTATTTGATCTCTTTTCTGATCTTCTTTAATGGCTGGCAGTTTGCTATGCATCATAAATTTATTACCCCTGCCCTTTGGTACACTGAGTGAGACATGGGTAGATGATTTATACTACACAGCCTTTCACTGTCAAAAAGGGGGTGATTAACATTTTAATGCCAAGAATAGCAGTTGGATCGCACATAGTAAAGAAGGGAGTCTGTGATAGAAGGATGTGGTAAAAAAAAAAAAAAAAAAAAAAAAGGTCACGTCTATTGTGTGGGGGGCACTGACAGTAGATGGGAATGATGGGAAGCTTGTGCAAACAGACATAATGTGAACAAGGCTTCATGGTGGTCTAGGCGCCGAGAGAGAAGGGAAGGGACATGTTAATGCTGTTAAAATATATAGATGGAATGTGGCTGATGGCAAGGGGCACAAGCTGAGATTTTATCCAGGACCCGTGAGTCTTTAGCTAAGTCCCTGTATTTTCTACATTTTTCTACAAAAGCAAGAAACATCATGTAGCAACAAAGCTGGTGCGAACAAAATATGGCCTATCGGTGCTCGCAAAAAAAGACTTCACTAAGGGGGTCCTTTGTTGGTGGACCCATCCACCATGAACTACAACAGAGTACTCTGGTAGACTGGAGGCCCACATCCCTTTAATGAGGACCTTTTCAATTCCCTGTGTGGTAGGTACACTTGTACACAGCTTGTAATACAATACAATGAGCAGGCAGTAAGTAACACAATTCTGGGAAAGCATTTTCCGTTGCTCACCTCATTCCACTCAGGTTCTGTAGTGTCCCGGAACACTCGGGTTTTAGCTTTGCTGACAAAATAGCCAAATGAATCCACTTCTAGTGTGCAGTACAGATCTAACAAGACAGGAGGAGAGGAACAATCAGCACCAACATAGGAATCACAATCTGTACTTCATATATAAGGCGAAGCAGGTTGGCAGTCTAGTAGGTGACTTGCATTGCTATGAAATCATGCTCTACTGTTTAGGGCTCTCCTGACCTGTCCCTTTTAGTAAATACCAGCATTCTTCATAGAATTACAATTCTGGAGCATCCTCTCTAATAACTCTGCACGGTGCGGTCCCTCTGTTATTCCTTCTAAACATGTATGAATAAACTGACAACTGGGTGTTACCATTTTCCTTGTCAAAGGGGCATTTCTACACACAGTCTGATACTGTCAACACTCACCGGACGGTGTGACTGTAGGGATGCACCCCCATTTGGTAATACCCAGCTGTCAACTTATCCATACAATTCTAGTAGGAGTAACAGAGGAAAAACAGAGAGTGGTAAGAAAACAAGCTTCCAAAATGTTATACTTTGGGAAACAAAACTATTTACTAAAATACATATCAGAGGAGCTGACTGGTCCTCTTTGAAAGGAATCTCTCAACATCCCTGCAAGGTCTTTTAGTTAATATTTGGATTACTCATAAAATGGTGACTTTGCAGCATCTTTTCTTAGGCCTCGGCATTGTGATATCCCTCTAGGAAAAAGATGAATATGTTAAAAAACAGACGGCCATTGTGAATAGTGCGTGTCCTTAGGTGGCCTCACAAATGATGGCCGAACAAGTGACAGCTGACAGCTATCTAAAGTGTATGCCAGCCTTACAATGAATGTCCTTGTATCAGTGCTGTCAATGTCAGACTGAACACTCACACATCCCAATGATAAGGAAAACTGTAACACCCAATTGTAAATTTTTGTATATATTTCCGGGAGGAATAGCAAAGGAACAGCACAGTGCAGTTATAAGAAAATAAGTATTTCTCCAAGGGAAATGCCAGTATTTACTGAAACAGACACGTCAGGAAAGCCGATAGGTCATTTTTAATCATACAAGTGTAGCAGAATTAAGTTTGTGATAGAATTGTCAACTATGGAAAAGATCAAAAAGTTCATGAATACACTGTGATATGTTATACGACAGATTCAGCTCTGTGTATTATGAATAACAATTTGGCGCATGTGCATCATTTACACTAGGTTCACACTAGCGTTGGGGTTTCTGTTCTTCGGGTCCGCTTGGAACCGCTTAAAAAGTGGTTACCCGCGGACTCCATAGACTATAATGGGGCCCACTGGGTTTCCACCCACAAAAAATGCGGAAAGAAGAGTCCTGCTTGCAGGACTTTTCTCTCCGGTTTTTCAAGCGGAATGGGGGACAGAATCCCTGAATGGTCACCCAACGCAGGTGTGACTGAAGCCTTACTAATATTGTAAAGTATTTTCCAAGCTGATAGAAGAACATAACTAGTTTCCAATTAACGCTAGGTTCACACTAACATTTGGTTTTCCGCCCTTTGGGTCCAATTGGTGACCCAAAAGACAGAAACCCTATCCGCTTAAAAAGCGGTTACACACGGAAACCCGTGGACCCCATAGACTATAATGGTGTTCGCCGATTTCAAGTGGAATCTGGGATGGATTGCCCAAACGCTAGTGTGAACTTAGCGTAAATGTGACAGATAAGTTTATGATCACACGCTCTGGGAACCCCGTTCAGCATATGACAGCGCACGTACCTCAGGCAATACCTCAGGGATACTGGAAAACCTGTGCTGTAACTGGCTATGGGAACTCATCTGCACATGGGGTGCTGGAATGTCTGGCCATATCTATAAATGCCAGTGCATATGACACGTGTTGTCAGAGAAATGTCAAGTGAGATTGCCTTTGTATATCCAGATCAAGTTTGGAGGTGAAGTCTTGTATTATACATCAAAGCTTCTCTCACATAAATAGCACGGCAATGAATTCAGGGCAAGTAAAGTGAATGAGATTCAGCCCCATTACTGAACTTCTGCATGTGATTCATCATAGGAAGACCTGATAAATATTAAGCGCGACCCTGTCACACTCGCAGGATCCACTTAGCCTGCACATGAAAGGAGCCCGAGCTTAACATGTCAGCTCTACTTAACTGCTTCAGATCAAAAGCTATTTTACAACATGGGAGTTCAGGCCAGTGGCAAATCTACAAAAACATCTCTTGCCAGATAAGTACATGACAAGATAAAAAAAGCCATATTTAGCACTTATTTATTTATTATGCTTACTTGTATAGCGCCATCATATTCTGCAGCGCTTTGCAGACATTTACAGCCACTGTCCCATATAGGGCTTAAAATCTAAATTCCCTATCAGTAGGTCTTTGGAGTTACATTTAGACAGGCAGCATTGTATTTTACCATCTATAAAGACCACTTTTTTTGCACCAGTTAACCAAAAAAATAAGGGCTGTTTAAGAAATTAAAAGGATATTCTGGTTAAAATAATATATCTATGTCATGGGTAGGTAACCATTGATTAAATAAGCTGGACACCCACTGACTGCCAGAACAAGGTTCATGTATCTCCATAAACCCCTTTGCCATAAGACCATGACCAGGAGGCGTTAAAGAGATCACCATTGCAGCATGCACAATGGTGCTCCATGTAATCTCTATAGGACTGAAGGACGTACAGCACTCTACCATCTTTATTAGTGCCATACACTTTGTACATAGTGGTAGGGTTCATGCTCAACTCCATTGAACTCCTTCTGGTATTAGTCTTGAGCTGTGGAAGAAAGGGGAACAGGGCCCCATTCTGGCAATCGGTGGACCTCCCACTGGCAGTCATCATCTGTCCGGTGGATAGGATATTACTCGATATAACAAGAACACCCCTTTAATCTGGCACCAAGAAATGTTAACACATGAATAGTATAAGTGAACATAAGAAACTTGTATCTTATTAAAGAAAAGTGCTCTTATCCCTATTTGTCAGACTATCCATATCCAGAGATGAGATGTCATGATCACATACAGAAATCTATGAAGAGGGGAGGAGAGGAGAAGGCAGCACTAGATATAGGTTTCTTACATTCATTTATGAAAATTTATTTTATATTTAGAGGTACGCTTTAAGCTGCTGGAAACTCCTGGTTTTATTGACTGCGCTGCGTACATAATAACTATTCTCTTCCGACAGACGAACTCTCATTGTATAGAAAAGTTCCCTCCCTCGACGCTGGAGAAAAACTGAGCCATTAAGAAAAAAATAATCTGTATTAAAAAAAAAAAAAAAAAACCCACATAAAACATTAAAAACTTAACATCGAACTATACAAATTACTTTAGCATTTCATTCCTCCTCTGTTTTCCACAAGGAGGGGAATGTAAAAGTGATAAGTATATAAAATTCATGGCAACTGAACGCCCAATTCCTGATACAAACACCCTAAATAAGCCATATAATATATAAAAGGTAAGCCATACTCGGGCAAATCTCTGGGGTACAACAAATATTACACTGAAAACAAAATTCATTATTTTTTTCAGACCCTGTTGTCAATTTACCCTATAAAAAGCAAAAGATTATTTGGACAGTGTAAGGTAAGTTATATCCATAGCAAGAATTTCTATTCGTTTTTACAATGTCCTACAATAACCGAGCTGTTAAAGGGTTAAGTATGTTCTGTTAAATCTGAGGACAAACTAGAAAGTGAAGTAAGCCGAAAGAAACGCCGCACATAATTCATCCGTGACATAACACGGTGCTAAACAATACCTCCCCCTGCATCATGTTCACACGCAGCAGTAATTAGTACAAAGAAGCTAATGACTTAAGGATCCGCCTCCATAGTACATAACCTGTCTTTCTAATAATACATGTCATCCCAGGGAAGCAGGCGGATTGGGAGCACTAGGAGAAATCACACAATGCTGTATAAAGAACATTACACAACAGGAGACTACAGTACTTTGCTCTGGGTAGCCTCCGCCTGTACTATACAGCTGCACATTCTGTACGCCGAGCGCTTACATCTACTGCTCCATGGCGTTTATCATGTTGCCAGTACGGTGAATGGTATTAAATTGGTTCTCCGGGACTTAGAGTGGTTCTCCAGGGAGTCCTTCACCACTTACTTCCTCTGGGATGTTTAAGTGATGAGCCCAGGGGATTCCGGGCTGGTTCCGTCACTGTGTCACGTGATAGGAACCAAACACCTAATTCTTGAGCGGTTCTGTCTCCTCCCTTCATGTACAGGTAGCTACCTATACAATGGGGGCTGACTTTAGTATTATAATCATCTAGTCTGCCGACCTCCAAGAGTACAGGTAATACAAGTGAACACGGGAGAGGAGGGAGGAGATGGAGCGATTTGTGGGCCAAGTTCTGGCTCCAATCCCGTGACCCAGAATCGTACCCAGCCTGAATCCCTAGGGTCATGGCTTAAAAGCCCTGGAGAAAGTAAGCACTCACAGATTCGCTGGGGAACCCCTTTAAAGGTTGAACCCCTAAAAAAAAAGAAAAAGTTATTAATACACACCATACCGATCCACTGGTGGCCCTCTCTATAGTGTCCTCTTGGGATGACGTGGGATCACTGGAGGCCAGTATAAAGAGACCGGTAGGGGATCTGGGACGTGGCAGGACTGGAGCAGCCGGGGACTAGTAAGCCAAGTAATATGTCTTATTATTACATCACCCTAAGGTTGTTTCTAAAAAGTTTTCGGTAGCTGGATGGCCACCTTAAAGGGAATCCTGGACCCTATGTGGCACTATGGTTTGGGAGACATTTTGAGAATGTATAGTCTCCCTTAAATTAGCACAACCAAGTCTCTGTTCACACCTGCATTGTTATATCAGTTGTTATAGGAAAAGAATAGCGAAAATAGAAAATGCCAAATCCATTGCATGACTGATATAAACAGATATAGGAGCATTACAGTCACTAGGATCTGTCAGGCACCGTGTGTGTCAGTCCTGCAACAGATCTGGAGTTTCCATTATTTCTGTCATAGGGTCCGGCACTTTACTGGACAATAGAGCCACAGGTTGCGCTTTTTTGTCTGACATTTTTATCAAACCCTTTGACGCAGATGTAAACAGAGCCTAGCTGTTAGGAGGCGTGAGGCTCTTATAAAATATTCAGTAAGCCTAGATTTACTATAAGAACACATCCTCCAAATGACCTCAGCCTGTAGTCCAAGAAAACCTTGCACAGAACCAATACAAATAAGTGACCTCACAGATTTGGACAGGAGTACTTACTGGCAGAGTGGTTGAATCCTTTGGCAGAGTGAACAATCACATGCAGAAAACCATACAGTCCAGAAGATTCATCATCTAGAGAACACATGAATATGGATAGATTCAGGCAAGTAAACAGCAGACGTACATGTTTTCCTGTAGTAACCTCTAGAATATTTAGACATTTCACGCTGACCACTGCTATCACCATTACATTGTATTGGGGACCGATGGGAAAGACTGTATAAGTGGAATGTGACTATTGTGGCATGTAGCACCCACAAAGTGATAACTAAACGGGTTTTCCAGCTCTAGATACTGACAACCTTTCCTCAGGTCCGATGCCAGGACAAGATCAGCTGTTTGGAGAGGCTGCAGTCTCTCCACTGTTTACCAAGCACAGTGCTGTACACTGTATAGTGGCTGTGCCTGGTGTTACAGGTCAGCTGCATTCACTTGAATGGGACTGAGTTGCAAACAGGCCCATGTGATTGATGATCATGTCGTCACTGGCTTGTGAAGCAGAAGCAGCACTTATGTGAGAGCCTCTGCTGCATCAAACTGCTGATTGGTTGGGGTATCGGTTGCTGGACCCATGCTGATCTAAAGACAGAACATCAATAATTACAAGAAGTCTATCATCAGAACCCAGGTTAGGGTCACCTGAATTAAACGCTGTTTTACCCTTGTGAATCGCTTCCCACACTGCCATGATATCCACATTTTTGTCAATATACAAATGAGTTCTCTGGAGCAACCAGGGCATAGCCATTGCTCCAAGGGGGTGAGTGGCCACGCCCTCGTGGCTCCAAAGAGCTTCTCTAAATATCGACAAATATGCCAATATCTCGGCAACCGAGGCAGCAATTCACAAGTGGAAAACATGATCTAATTCAGGTGACCCTAACCTATCTACCTGAAGGGCTGGGTTGACAAGTTGGGTTCTGGTGACAGACTCCCTTTAAACTGCTCCAATTTGCAAAGAAACCGCACACCGGCATGGTTCTCGGCTGCACTGCTCTTAGCTGTTCACCAACATAAAAAGCCATTGGAATCACTTAACCCACTAGTTAACCCCTTACATTACAAAGAATGGAAGTTTGCAGCACAGTCTAAATGAGCAAAATGTTTCACTGCATGTGAATGAGTTTTAAAGGGAACCTTTCACATGGAAAGTGCTGATCAATCTGCAGGCCGTATGTTATAGAGCAGGAGGAACAGTACTGTATCTATCCCCCTTCCCTCATAGAATTTTCCACGTGACAGGTTCCCTTTAAAAACTCTCTTAAGTATTTTCTTTTCCCATAAATTTCTAAATGAAACTATAATTTCAGCTTAATGGGCCGAGCAATGCTGCTAAGAATAGACACAGGACACAGCAAACGGAAAAGGCAAAAATTTTCCCAGACAAAATATAATGCCTGCGACACAAACAAATTCAAGAAAATTGTTTATTCCTAGATCAAAAAAGATACTAACTAAATATCTGCATACTTTGAGATTCCCCTCCCCATATATATAGCTTACTTTTCCCAGTTTGACTTCACTAGCCAGCCAGGAATCATCTGATCGTTGCAGATCTTTCAGCATATTGGCTAATGGGGTGGTATACTGAGAAGGAACACTTCTCTAATATGTCCATGTGCCTCTATTAGGTCAGCAGAATCTCTTTACACATAGAAGCGGATATAAGAAAAGCCAAAATAGTATGGCTCATGAGAATCTTATGGATGATTTTTGTTAAATTCAATGACCCGAAACTGGGGATAGTTGTTATGTATTCCCAGTAAACTTAATTACCAGTATATCAGATTTCTACTGGTCTAAAATATCTATGGCCATAACAGCTACAGTCTAAGATTTATGGTAATAACTGTAATTTTCTGACATACAGTAACTAGACTTACCACAAATTATATGAAGCCAATTGCCAAGTAACATTAGTTAGAAATCTACAGTATCACTAAGTATCCAGAAAGACAAGCTAGGAAATTTCAAAATAAAACTTCCAGTGCCACCCTGTGGTGGAAATGATGTACTGCAGTTGCTTACCATCTTTATTGCTGATTATAGGCATGTTGTGAACTGTGCGCAGCTTAAAGCAGGATCCAGTCAGCACCTGGAGCTCCAAAGAACTGAGTGCAAAGGCTTGTAGATCTAAAATAAAGGGAATCAGAACTAAAAGTCAGGTAGACGATATGGATATGGGTACAGAATGACTTTTGTGCATTTTAAAGGGTTGTCCGGGATAACTTTTTTTTTTTTTTTAAATATATATGGGAAGATGAAAAAAACTAAACAAACAGAAAAAAAAAAACAAAATACTCACCTGTCTCCGATGCTCCGGAGTCCCCAGCGCGGTCTGGTTCTGCTGCTCCGGAGGAAGTCCCCGCCGCATGTGACCTCTGAGGCTAATCAACTTCCTAAGGAAAGGACCCGGGATGTCACTACCTGTGACGTCCCGTGCCCTTTGCTGAGGCTGCTGATTGGCGAACCGTGCTGAGAGAACAGGGGAGTATGTTTTTTTTTTTTTTTCACCTTCCCCGTCCTGATATATATATATATATATATATATATATAATAATAATAATAATAAAAAAACAAAACAAAACAAAGTTTATCCCAGAGAACCCCTTTAAGGTTTAGCTTCACTTTGCAGCTAGATTATTCTCATACCACGTGTGCACTATGTGTGTATATACTTCCATCATTGGATTAGTCTTTAATTTCCTTATGTATGCTGTGCTAATGAGTTTACGATTAATCTGCCATTATTTATAAAAAAAAAAATAAAAAAAAATGTATCCATCTTAAAACACATGTTGAGAACAGTGACTTATTGTACACTAAAGTAAAAACAGAAACACTGATAGAAAAGAGGGGGTAGTCATAAAGTTAGATTTGGTCACCGCTACTGGTGAGGTACTACAGGGGCCAGTGTTGTGCCCTATTATACTTATAAATGATCTTATACAAGGCTTTTGTAAAGTTGTTAACACAAAAGAGGACAGTATTACCGCCATAGATGGATCAAGAGACTGGACTGGATGGATTGATGTCTTTTTTCAGTCTAACACACTACGTTACTATGATTTGGGTCAGAAGGGGTACTATGTCTCCTTGCAGGCCACCTTACGGCGTGTGAGTCTAACAGACCATGCATGCTCTACTAAGAATTCTGCAAAGGGAATATTTAAATAAGCTTTCCTTGATAGAGACATGAAAACTTACTCTAGCGCTGTCTTTTGGAAAGTACGCTGCCTATAGATCAATGCCTAGATTTCAATGAAACCTTGAGACATTGTCTGGGATTAAAGTCAAACCAGAATATATTTTTGAAAAGTAAGAGAGACCCATCTGTGGGCAACTGTATTGGGGTTATTGCTCATCATCAGTAAGCAGAGTATAGTACAGGCAAAAATGATGATAGAATTGTATATCAGTGGTGATGGCTCTTAAAATAATTACACAATTGGGGTACTAGGCTGTCCTTGGGGCATTCTATCCCTGCTCTACCTTATAGCTTCTTCTAGGGGCCAAATATGGTCTCAATGTACCAAATAAAATGGCAATCAGCCCATTCTCTGTATGAGAAACCTGTCCTTGAATGGAACTAGCAGGTTTTCCGGGCCACAAATTGTTTTTTCATACTGATGACCTATCTACAGGATAGGCCATCAGTATATGATCTGTCGGGATCCGACACCTGGACCCCACACACACCAGCTGTTTTAGCAGCCTCTAGGTGCTGGTAGTGGATGGGGAGCACATGCAGCACCATTCCTATACAAGTGCTGCTAGTATAGGAATGTTGCTGCATGCACTAACCTGTATACGAGCATCTTTCTTTACCTGGAGGCTGCTGCATCAGCTGTTCTAGGTGCGGTCCGAGTGTCAGACGCCGATAGGTCATCAGTATGAAAAAACGATTAGGGGTAGGAAAACCTATTTAATCCCCTCAGTTTTCTTATTAAAGGGTTTGTCCAGGATTAGAAAAACATGGCTGCATTCTTCCAAAAACAGCACTACACCTGTTGTATTACAGCTTAGCCCTATTCACTTCAGTGTAGCTGAGCTGCAATACCAAACCTATGGACAGGTGTGGCGCTAGTTTTGGAATAAAGCAGCTATGTACTCTAATTCTGATGATACACAGCTGTATGAGAAGGCTGTGGCTGCATAGTCTACCTTACCAGCACTCAGTGTATAACAATGGCAGTCATTACCTTTCTTCTGCAGCTTCTGAATGGCTTCCCTCCACTCTGACCTCTCATAATCTGATGACAGCAGGAACAGATAGCTCTAGGAGGAGAAGACATGCATTGTGTTATCTTACCAGGTCTGCTAAGGAGAAACATGGACAAAATGAATCTTAAGGCAGACACAGAACAGGCACAGGATATTGCCAACTGCACCGCTATTCTTGCCTTCAAAAATAATGAGATTCTAACGTACCCCATTATATAAGTCAATGTGGTCTGTCCAAATTGAAAATAGACCCTGCCATAGCAATGCCCACATTAGGCTAATGTGAGCATTGTCAACAGAGTCTAATTTCTACGTAGTAAGGCCCACTAACTGTGAGGCGCAATGTCACACCTCTAAGTGGATGATAACAGCTGTGTGCCCCCCCTGAATCTACATAAAGATCATGTTCCCTGTGTATGTGTCAGAGATGACAATGAAGTGATATCATCTGATAACAGATTGTGTGACATCACCGGTGTACATAACACATTTATCACAGCTGGACTATAGAGGAGAGACTATAGGAGGTCACTAGGGCAAATGTGATATTATACAGTATATCTTACTTGATGCATACAATAGCAGTTTTCCTAATTTGATACAAGAGTTAGTATTCTCCATGATCATGTGCGATAGTGTGTTGTGTAGTAGTATTTATGAGCAGCCAATCCCTGGCTTTAGTGGTGACATCCATACAAACAGGACATGACTGAATGGCTATACAGTGAAATATAGCATGTGGCCTATAGGAACATTTACACTACAAGTACTACACTGCCTCAGCAGCAGGAGAGGAAGGGTCTACACATCTGGTAACCAATTCAGGTTTCCTTAAATATACTCCATACTAGGCAGTAAGGTAGCATTTACTTTACAGATGAAACCAATATCATCCCATTTCTGTATAGTCACCGACGCCCTAGGCTCATCTTTTCTGGCTGTATGACAGAACCCAAGTGGACCATGTTGGTAAGGAGTGCAAGCATGGTATGGACATAGGTTGCCATCCCAGAGATGGAGGGACAAGTCACCTGTCTAAAAACAAGCAATGATAACTTACTACCGCCACTCACTGCCTTCATGTTGAGTTAAGTATTGCTACCTCAGCACTGATTAATGGCTAATCTATACTATTAATGGCCACAGACTATGGTTACTGTGATACACCACGTATTATAGTAGCACCCAAGATTATTTCTACAGCAGCTTAGAGGAACCATATGCATCCCACACCCCAAGACTTCAAGCAGTTTTCCAGGACTTAGGGTAGGTCATCAAAATGGGATCTGTGTGAGTCCAACACCTGGGACACCTATTGATAAGCTATGGCCTCTTCCCCATGCAGATGATGTCACATGGTACACCAGCATATCAGTTCCATTCAAGTGAATGGACTTAGCTGAAACACCAAGAATATATTCCCTACGGGATATAAAGGATGTGCTTAGGATTCAGTGAAGAGGGCACAGCACTCATCTGGACGCTGTTGCCTCAGTAGCCAGCTAATCGGTGGAGGTCCTGGGTGTCAGACCACCACCATTCACATACGAAGGATAGGTCTTCAATATACAAGTCTTGCAAAACCCCTTTAAACAGATAAATACTATAGGATCTCTTATCCCCTATAAGAATGCATGTCACATATCACGCATATCATTGCTGGATATCCAGATACTCCTAAAACATTCTTCATATATCTTTCAGTTTCATTCTGTTTTTTCTGGAAACCTTCAGCCAGCAGAACTTTTCTATATAACAACATGGCGTCTATAGCTAAAACGCCTGCTTTGAAGGTTTTGCTTTAAAGTGATGTGTCCTTGTAATTTGGACTCAAAGGCAGAGAGTGGGTTTAAAGCCAAATCAGTAGAAGTTCTGTGGGGAGCTCATATGGCTCCCACGCATTTGTTCCCTTGGCGTCCTGACTCACTCCTCACATCAGACACTGCAGAATTCCCCTCCTGGCATCATCCTCTCCGTATCTAAATGTTCAAAGTATGCAAATATCCATGGCTGCCTTTCCACAATCCCCAAGTGGGAAAACCAAAGCAGATTCCTATTTGTATGTCTCATACAATACCAGCTTCATCTAGTGTCTCAGCAGGGTGATACAGCTGCCAGCACCAGGCAACCCACGACTAGGGCTTACCTTGCCATTCTTGTTATGTATTCGGAAAGGAATTGTAGGGGAGAAGAGGAGAAGCCAGGATTCATACTCAAACATTTTCTTCTTCAGCCTTTCAATAGCACGGCTGGATCCTTTATTGGACTTCTGCAGAAATACACAGGAGGACAGCAGTGAGACAATGGGAGCAGATGGACAGCAAAGATCAGAGATGTCTGTGATGGGTCTGTCAATGCGACTCAGAAAGAAAATCATTTGACTGGGATCAAACTTTACACTTTGTATTAAAATTTCGATTTTTCCATTTATTATAAACAGTATTTGCAGTTCATTTATCAAGTGATGGAATAAGAACACATACAGACCTATTACATAGTTTCAAACATATAATGTGGCGGTATATACGGTCGTTCCCAACCAACATGTGGCAGGGGTAATGGGGACTACATGGTGAACACAAGGTACGAGTGATGAATTTGTCATGTAAACCCAGAGGCAGATTCTGGGGTTAGGGCATATACTGATACTGAGCTGGTGCTTCAAGCACTTGACAGCTGGAAAGCAGGAACTGTAAGGTATACCCCAGCATCATTGTGTAAGTCTTAGGGGCCTTTCAGGCAGCTGAAAAAGAAAAGGCTTTTCAGGTGGATACCCGCCTCAGATTCTTCTTCTTTTACCAGCTCCCCAGCTTTCAACCACTGATCATGCTCAGATGAATTATTTTTATCCGTGGGGTATCTCGCTCCATGGAAACCATGGCAAGAACGAGCAGGATGGTAAATTTTTCAGTGTTCTGCTTAATGGGAGGCAGAATCAGGGTAAAACCTCACTTTGAGACAGAATTTGCAGTAACGCGTACATCCAACTTTGCATAAGTGAATAGTACAGGTGAAAATAATACATTTTGTAATATATCTTATTATAGAAATATGTCTTCTCAACTTTTCAGGCAAAGTTATTTTCTATAGGTTGTTCTATGAAGAGGGAAGGAGAGATAAAAACACAACTCTTAGTCCTGCATGTCCAACTTTGTTTCCGACAAAAAAAACGGCTTCGCGGCGCAGAGCGTGTAAGCGCACACCTGCGTATTGCTTTAAAAATCCATAGAAGTGAATGGGTTTTTAAGCAAAGCGTCGCAAACCTTTCCCTATCCAGTCCCTACCAAGTTTTCCGACATGTAGGTCGGATTCGCGGCAGACGGAGTGTCGGCGCAAGTGTGAAACCACCCTTAACACTGCTATGTTTGTAGATAAGAGGCTATGAGTACACAGTAGGAAGCAATAATTCAATTAACCAGCTGGCAGGAGAATCCTACAACCCCTTCCCCCTCCAAAGAGCTCTGTGTGTGAGGCTGAATGCGGAGAATTATATAATGTAAACAAGAAGTCAGAGTTAAGATAAGGAGTAGGAGTACAGCTTAATAAGTGGAGAAGGAAAAAGAGCTCCGTAATAAGATATATTACAACGTTTCTTCTATTCACCTGTACTATTCATTTATGAAAAGTTGCTTATAACTGGAGGTACACTTTAAAGTCAGTGGCAGACTCCACCGTGTGAACATACTCTTATAGGGAAGTTGCTAAACATGCTCACCATCACTGCCAAAGAAACAGGATGAATGAACTGCTACTTTAGGAGAACCTCCACTGAAGTTAAGAATTGTGCCCATTCACAACTGTGTGAGCAGACTTGTGCGCTCCTGTTGCGGCCATACCTAACCCATACTGTCATTGTTCAGGTCATGTCGCCGCCTGTTAGTGCTCGCCATTCATCCTTATCTGCCTCATACTTGGCTTAATGCCTATAAGGCTTAGGGCAGACTCTTAGGTTGAATTTCCCTGTGCTTCAGTCCACATTTGCAATTCTTCCTGGTAAGACCCTCTGAACCCAACACACCAATTATATTGGCTATTCTGACAGCTTGGGCTCTGCGGTGAAGAATATTGCTCTCGCCCCTGTAAAGTCCCTCAAGAATAAATAAAATTGATATTATAGGTCCGACGCTTTAACTGATCAACCTACCTTTTCTTTCTGGATCTCACTTTTAAGAACGGATATCTTTGCCTTCATTTCCTCTATCTCATGGTCAGGTGTGGCGTGCAGCTGTGGGATGGGCTCTGACTCCTCCACGGAGGGGAATACCAGGTCGGCCAGGGGGATGTACCACTTGCAGTCATACTGCTGGTGTTTCCTGTATAAAAACAAAATTATTATTACTTACAAATTAATAAATAAAATTGATAAAGATGAAACTCAACGACAACAAAATACAGAACTATAGACAGGAATCGGTGGTGTGACTGTAGTCAGCAGAGAAAATCCTGAGTATATGTGCTGGATAGGCAGGGGACTGAAGAAGTGAGTACTTTTTTTTAGTGGGATTTTGTGCACTTTTTTTTCCCCAAACACTCATACTAGCCATTTAAAAGGAAACCTGTCACACTGAACATGATGTCAGATCTGCAGGCAGCATGTTATAGAGCAGGAGGAGCTGAGAAGATTGCTATACTTGTGGGAAATGATTCAGGATAACCTGTGTTCTTTCTATGCTTAGGCCGGCGTCACATGAGTGTATTCAGACTGTGAAATATGGACCGTATATATTGATCATATTTCCCAAACTGAAAACTGAGCAGGCACCCAGACTCCGAGCATTATAGTCAAGTTACCTGCCACTTTGCGGGACTATTGTCCCCTTCTGTAATCATATATTTAGTACAGGGCTGTATTCCCGCAGTGAGGCAGGTAGATGACTATGAGGTTCCTGCTCAGTTTTGGTGTGGGAAAATTGACAACATATGGCCTGTATTTTACAGACTAAATATACCCATGTGAAAGAGGCCTTAGAGGAGCCTACTGGCAGTCTTACTCAGAGTCACAGCCTTCCCTGTATATGAAGAAATAGCTCCTCCTGCTCTATACCATGCTGCCCACATACAGGACTGAATGTACGATGTGACATGTCCTCTTATCCAATTTATAAACATAAAGATGATGCTACAGGTAAAACAGCATACAATTTTGTTATGTTTCACTACAATTGGCAGATTTAGGAGAAACTTCTCCCCAGCACCAGCTGTATTTATTGGCTGCCAAGACGTAACAAATGCCAAGTATTAATTATCATGCCTTTGCAGATATGTACATGCCACTGTAAACTGGGCACAAGACAAGCAATGTTCTTGGGCACCAAGGGCATACATTGGTAACTGTGGGAGATAAATTACAACTGCAGTCACACCTTCATGGCTGACTGTTCTTGGCTTTACAGGGCACATAGTTGGCAGCAATGCCTGCACTTTGTGGGCCAAGGCAGTAGGAGCTTTACGCGTTGATCTTTGCAGGAACAATGTGAGGAACAACGTGGTAAGCCTACAGAATATTTAAGGCACAGCTTGGCCTCAGGGGGCATAATGTAACCACCTCTAAATGTACTGAGGAAATGCTATGGACAACAACTACATGTTGTGCACTGCAAATACAGGCCTGCCAATGGACGTCTTCTGAGAATAAATACTCCCACACTTCTAGAGATTTTACTTACCCAACAGTTGCCTTCTTGAGCTTGGCACAAAGCAAGAGGTCTGTAAACAAGAAAAGATGCCGCAGTTTGCGGGAGTTTTCAGAAAGTTCAACCAAGAAACCATCTTTTACCAGTTGCCGGGTCTGAAAAACAAATAGAAATCGAAATGAATATAATACAGTACGCATGGATGTGTCATGGATGTATTCCTATAACTAAGTTAATGTATATCCCTATAACACATGCAAATAACTACACTGATGTAAATAGGGCTTTTCCACAGGAACCACATAGAGCCCATAGAGACCCCCTTTACCCATAAAATAACCTACATCTATATACAAATTATTCCTCGAGAGACAGGAGGATAAAATGACTGACTAGAAAGAATAAAGTACAGGTTATTGTAGTAATGAGCTGCGGCTGTATGATGACTTTTTGTAGACATCCAACAGAGTGAACCATTCCTCAGGACTAAAGCTGTAGCTTCCTAAAACTAAAACTTGGAAGCTGTGGCACAAAAAGCAGACATGTAGACTGTCAGCCGAACCCTGGTGGAACAGGAAGAGAATGCTGTTTATGTCACACGAAAGAAGGATTGAGCTAGCTGTAGATCAACACGCCTGATCCTTTGCTCTCTTGGAAGGCACTACCACCAGAACTTTTCTTCACCCCAACCCCTTAAATAGTACCTTTCACCACCTCCACCAATTAAAGTTATTGTCAATAGTCTCTGTTCCACTGATATTAGAGCAGTTGGAATTTTCTCTGTAGCGCCCACCATTTCCGAGCAATAAGCACAGTTAGTTTTGGTGCCTGATATGCTATTTAAGCTCTGTAATGTCAGAAGGGCGGTGTCAGGCAGGGGCGTGATTCAGAGCTCCAATCAGAGGCAGCCAGTGTCAGAGCTCAGAATCACACCCCTTGTCTGCTCCTGCCTGACACCGCCCTCCTGACAGTACAGGCACCAAAACTAACAGCATTGATTGTTTGGGAAGGGTGGGGGCTAGAGAAAAAAATTCCAAGTCTACCAGAATCAGTGGAGAAGCAGCTATTAAAAGATGCAGAGAGCTGGAGGTGGTGGTGAAAGGTCCTCTTTAAGAACACATTCTTTGCCATTAGTGATATTGGAGTGCCTATATGGTTTGCAAGAGGACAGTAAATGAAAAGACCTGCTAAAATAAGTCAGAAATATATACATATAGATCTGAAATAAGTGAGAGAAAGCAATATAGGTGGCCTCATTCATGGCCCTCCAGTCTGATCTTTTTACAAAGAAAGCTATATTTAGCCTTTAATAGCCCAAAATGGCTGCTAACAGGAAACAATAGACGGTATACAAGACAGCAAATAAATATAAGATTTGTTGTCCACTTCCATTATAATTGGATATGCACCGGCCACCTTGCTATACAAGAAACCTTTGA
The DNA here is from genome assembly GCA_947044405.1 of Leptodactylus fallax. Lineage (NCBI taxonomy): Eukaryota > Metazoa > Chordata > Amphibia > Anura > Leptodactylidae > Leptodactylus > Leptodactylus fallax. The sequence continues at coordinate 1,273,822 of CAMRHE010000455.1, read as the reverse complement.
ACATGGTTTCATCTGCTTAAAGCGCACAAGTCCAATTTACTAAACCATTCCAGAACATTTCACCCAACCGCTGTAACCTAGCTAGGCCTCTTTCTTTGGTTTGCATAGTCTATTTCTCATATTTATGGGTCTAAATTTTTTGTCCAGCAGTAGCCATCTACTTCCTCAGCCGCTTGTGCCGCAGCTACCTGACACTGACGCCTTCCACCAAAGTTCGTGATATGTGCATAATGTGTAAGAAAGTAAAACCTTCACACATATATGTCTAACATATCTATTAGCCAGACGAAATATACCACAAAGGTATGGAACGGCTTAAGACTATACTCTTCCATTTGATGCTACCCAATAACCGCAATTTTTTATTAAAGGGAGTTTTCAGGCTTATCAGTTGATGACATATCTTCCAGGATAGTGGGGGTCCGAGGCCTGGCACCCCACAGATGAGCTGTCTAAGGCAGTGGTGCCCAGTGAGTGGTTCTCTTGTGTCATGTGATGTCCTATCGAAACCAGAAAACTGCTTTAAAATAGGACCCTATGAGTTACAGATCCCACTGTATGGCATCTGCTTAACTTACACATCCCCTGCATATACTCTAAACAAAGGCTATATATGTAATCTGAATAGAGTCTAACTAAATACTCATGACATAAACTTTGCAGAATTTCAGCTGAAGTAAAACATTTCTCATACTATTCACATCAACTTTTATTTTTGTACCAGTAAACACATCTCATGCGGGTTATTTTAGAGCATGTGTAATTGCCAGCATATGGTGAGGCATTGAAATGGTTATATAGCAAGCATAAAGGGCAGATTTCTGATGACACAATGAAGACTCACTCTTTGCACTATAAAGTCTCATCATTACCCTCAGTTCTCGAAGAGTCACATTGTCAGCAGATGCACAGCTGTCTGATTCAACTTCTGCGAGCTTATGTGCTAAGACGCCACATTGTGGTAAGAGGTCGCAACAATGGAGCATTGTGTATTCTTGAACAATTTTCACACTATTTGTTAGAGAATTCTTAAAAAACAAACAAACAAAAAAAAAAAACCACGACTAAAATAAGCCTTAGACTAGATTGACACTTGCACTGGGCTCTTTGTCATTCAGGTCCGCCAGGAGACTTGAGTAACGGAAAGCACGTCCACTAAAACAGCGTTTACCAGTGGACTTCATAGACTATAATGGGGTCCATCGGGTTTCCGCCACTTTCAGTCTGAAACCGGCAGAAAGAAAAGTCCCCCATGCAGGGCTTTTCTCTCTGCCGATTTTCGACGGAATCTGTGGAGGAGACTCTGACGCAGAAGTGAACCTAGCCTAAGGGCTCTTACAGATATGCACATTGTCTATACCTATGAGCATTACAAATTACAGACGTGCGTCCTGACCTGGCTACCTGACTGTGGGTCAACAGACTTAGAGCATCTTAGTTCCATAAGATGCTGTGAGATCAGGTCAGTAGACCTGTGGAGAGACTGGGACACACATAATATGGATGCTCATGCTCAAATACAGAGGCAATACGATGCGGAGACGGGGCCAGTTCTGGGTGGAATTGTAATTCAAAATAAAAAGATTTAATTTATTAAGCTGACTTAATATAGCGCCATCATATTCTGCAGCGCTTTACAGATATTGACAGTCACTGCCCCATATAGGGCTCACAATCTATATTCCCTATCACTATGTCTTTGGAGCGTGGGAGGAAACTGGAGTACCCGGAGGAAATCCACCCAAACATGTTAATTATTTTTATTTATATTATAGAATTATTAATATTGGATAATTAATTAGATGTATCATTTGCTACATATTCACATTCATAAGATGACAATTGCTGTTTTTTTTGTGAATTAGAGGATCTTTACTGCTTCTGTCTGACCCTGGCTATCAGCCATTTATGAAGTCAAGACGGTCTGTGGTCGAGTCGGTGGTTTGGCCCCCACAGCCCTCTCTGAAAGGGGATTATACTAAACTCCACAGACCTCAGGGAAAGGTCTGTATAGACAAATGCATTTTATCAAGCAGATTTACTAATGTTGTCTAATATTAAACAGTGTAAATTTAGATAAAGAGTCAGAATACTAGGTGACGTATACTAGGTGACAGGTTAGATACTTTTGCTGAAAAAATAGGCTCGGTCCAGAGAGTCCAAGAGATCTACTGGTCTCCGCACCCAGAGATTTAATTGTGTTGCAGGAAGGAATCAGGCCGCAAGTTTAGTAGTAGGCTTCACTGCTAGGTTAAGCCAGGATTCAGGTTATAGGACCAGGTGGTAATTTTTACAGAGCAGTAGTTTCATTTGATGGCAGAGGGTAAGAAATGGTCCATGGTGTCAGCCGGTATCGGCTGTAGGTTGCAAGAACGGACATCTTTCTATGGCGTGGTATAACTGGTGAGCACACCGACCGAAGAGTCTAGACATTGATGGGAGGTCAAGTGTTTGCAGTAGGTGTCAACCAAAAGACGGAATGAAATATGGCGCAATCCAGTAATCAAGGGGCAAGCCAGGAGTCAAGGTCTTTTCTAGGCCAGTTCAAGATTTCAAGTTTACTTTTCACCAAAAAACTGGTCCATGGCATACATAAATCTGTCATATTTTTCAACTCCAGAAAGCCATGACCCCCATTGTAGGAAACTCAATAAGGGACAGAAATCGGGCTCCATCTGGAATAACAAATCTGAGTGAAACTAAACACATGTCATTCCAGAGATCTGATCTAGTCCACTCACAACAGAGATAAAGAGCTCGTGATAGACACAATGAACAATTGTAAAAACCAGCCCTAAAGCATCTATATATAACCCTGAAAACAGCCAGGCTGGATCTATACAGTCTGAGGCTCTGACTTAGATCTTTGCCACTCTGCCAGCAGCTATGTTACCAAACCTTTTTCTTTGGCAGAAAAGGAACATTACATTTGACAGGCATGACATCTAAGCAAAAAAGACAGCTTTTAGTCTTTGCTACCTGTAGTCACAGACTAGCTGTTTATCGTTGTGGTGCCGGCAGAGAAAAATGTGGTCAAAGAGAATGGCTGCCTCATAAAAAATGCATTTCCAAAAAAATTGCACACTCTGATCCACAATGCATAGAAGAGTTTATTTGTTGGCTACTGTTTTCATGCTGCAGTTTTGTGTTGATATGAACCTCAGCAAAACACAATACTAAGAAACAGAATACAGAAAGCACAGGGAACTCTATTCTTACAATGGAGAGGGTAGTTGGTGTGAATTACACCCAGTTTATCAGAAAGGCATACATTACGTCTACAGTCATATGTGAAAAAAATTGTCAAAATATAACATGACGATTAGAATGGCTGATAAGCCCATTCAGACGACTGCATGGCTCAACTTATAGAGCAAATAAGATGAGTGTTTGTAAGACATCCGTTGTGTTGCTCATCTCAGAGAACAAAGACCTGACATATTCAGCTTGTTCATACACATTAGATTAATGGAGAAGGTTAACCATTTAAAGGTTGTGGGGCCCTCCTGACATTCCCCCACCATTTGACATTAGTTTAGTGTTGGTGCCGGATTTCATATGGATGATCCTTTTGTTCTTGGGCAGATACGTCTCCACCCTAGAAGTTTGCCAAAAGCTTTCTCCCCTGTTGTTACTGAGAAGTCAGAATGTGTACGGAGGTCATGAGAGATGGCAAGTGGTTGGCAACAGCTATCTCATGTGTATGTATTTAGGCCGAACCACTAACTCGGACACCTCTATTTTTCCACAGTCCATCTCAGACTTCATGAAAGGCTGATATCCATGGTCAGACATAAGCAGTAAAGCTCCTCTAAAAAGCAAGCGATTGTATTCCTATGAAAATAAATATGTACTAAAGTATACATCTAATTAATTATACAATATTAATAATTTATAATATAATATTTAAACGGGTTGCCCAGAAATCTCAGTACTTGGGCAGGAGGCTGGGGAAGGCAAAACATATTATAGGCAAAAAAATTTTACTCACTTGTCCCCGGGGGAAAGGAACTGGTGACATATGTGAGTGACATCACCTGTTCCTTTCCTGTGACCACTGAGGCAAGGACTTCGACCAACACATGGCCCGGTGTGGTCTGGACAGTGGTGAGGGACATTGGAAGCGTATGATTTATTTATTTATTTATTTTTTAAATGTTTAACCTTCCCTGTCCTCCTACCCAAGTACTGAAATCCCTGGACAGCTACCTTAAAAAAAAAATTATTTTTATTTATTTATTTTAAAACCAGTCAGTATGTTTTTTCCAACACAAACTCCAAAAACTGGCTCCGACTCCACAGCCCTGTTTATAGTGAGATTTATATAATATAAAAAAAAAAAAAAAAAAAAAAAGGCACTGTATGGCATCCGCTTAACACAGGCACTGAGAACTTTCTTGGTGCATACGGTAAACTGACACTGCAGGGTGAAAAGAGCTTTAGGATGTAGCCTGGAGGGCAGCTGGTTATGTCATTCAGCTGGTGATGTCATACAGCCAGTGATGTCACACAACCACAGGTGTCTGTATTCCTGGCTATAATGTTCTAGCCATCTCACCTCTCCCTTTGGCGTGGTTACTGCAGTTCTCCGGGGATCAATGTCCTCATTGATACTAGACAGAAAATTTTGAGAGATGCGAAGTGCATCTTGTAGCAACGGATAGTCAGGGTGGTCAACGGGTGTATGCTTCAAAAGATCCTGAAAAATGTAGGACACAGCAATATTAGTAATAACATACAGTAAAGCTTCAAGTACATGTTCACATTAAGACTTCAATTTCAGACAGTTTGACCAACAAAATACCTTCAGTCTAGGTTACCTAACCAATATAGAAAATGGAGAGCTGGATCTGGGAACAAACCACAATAGGTTAGATATAGATTCTGTCCTGCACTTTCAGGACACTTCTGTAGGTTTTCAAAGGTTTTCTTATCAGGGTATGTTCACATTGCTTTCTGGCAATGATTTTGAGGATTTTTCTGCCTGAAATTTGTCTCTGACGGACCCAATATTTTCAGTGCTGAAAAAACAAAGCATCTTGCCATATCTTGACAATAAGGACCGAGAAAAAAAAAATAGGCAGCGCAACAAAAAAAAAACAAAAAAAAAAAACACACTTAAGTTAAAAATACTCTCAAAAAACAGCGCTAAAAATGCTGATTTATGGGACAGTTTTGTTCCACTTGACAGAAAAAGCAGTGTGAACATGTCCTAAGAATGAACCAGAGATTATTCTTTGTAAGTGTTCAGCACATGAGAAAATTTCTGCTCTGGTTCACCGCAGAGCAGGCTCCACATGGCTGCTCGCTCAGAACATATTACCCGTTCCAGATGATATCATGCTCTGAGGGGGTACGGCTAAGGGAGATATATAAGGAAGTAACGGCCTTACATGTCTATTTAATATTAAAGGAATTCATTTACCTTTTTCACCTGTGGTCGCTGCCCAGTACTGCCCCCTGACAAAAGGTTGATAGGCCGCAATGTGCAGCACCCACAGGAGATATACAGTGATAGATTGTGCTAATTTGCTTAAACCATGACCATAGGTTAAAGCTCCTAGCATACAGCCTGCTGATCTCTAAGGCCTCATGCAACATGACTGCCTGTCGTAGGAAAACATAACAGAGCATAGAGGTGCATGGGGTCCTACTACAGTGGTCCCTCCCGCATCGTGACTTTCCGTCTTGCGGTTTTCATATATCCCAGGTCCCTGCAAGTAGCCTAAAATAACAAAATATTATTACTTACCTGTCCCAAAGAAATCCAGATCTGCTGCTGTCCCTTCCCTGTGCATCCCAGCGTCCATTTACTTGCATAAGGCATGTGATTGCTGCAGCGGTCATATGTTCTATTAATACCGCACCTGACCGCAGCGACTCCATCAATCACATGACCAATATACAAGTCAATGGACATCCAGGGGGACCAACGTAGAAACGGCGCCAGCGCTGGATTCCTTTGGAACAGATAAGTAATAATTTTTTGTTATTTTAGGCCAGCTAAATTTATATAGATTTCCACATTGCGTGGGTGCTGCGCCAAACAACCGCAATGTGGAAAAAATACCTGTATACCCATTTGCCTTTTTGTATATGATATTCTCCATTACATGCCATATTATGGAGGTATTCTACCCTAGATCCACTGGTTTGATATACAACATGCTGCATATGGCAGTGCCACCAAGATACCATATGTAAACATACAGCGTCTGCTATGAAGAAACATTTTGAGAACAGATTTTCCCTCTAAGGCCTGAGAACAATGCTTAGTCCATGTCCTTTCAGAAAATGCAGATAAGAGGCGGCACTATCAATCTCCCTGCGTAGTACAAGCACAATCCTGCAAGCTCTCGCTATCTCACATCAATGTGGTACTTAGAGTCCATGTGATTCATGAGTCACTGCCTCCATTTATATTCATTATATCATCCACTGACCTAGCACAAAGACTGCAAGTAAATCCCTCGTATACTGGCAACGGAAAAAAAAGACACTTTAGTAGTATAATAGTCAGTGGAGGAGAACAGTTATTGGAATGGAAACCTCAATATGTACCATTTCCATTTATTTCATGTACACGACTCTATGGGCATATTAATGGGGATGGAGTCGAATCTTAAAGGGTTATTTACAATTTGGCAAAATACTGCAGAGATGGAAATAAGTACCCGAGTCCTAAACACTCCGGTGGGACTTATGGGAACAGCCATGTAATGCTGCTCTATACTGCTCCTGTAACTCTCATAGAGGTGAATGGGAACAGCACAAGCGAACTACACTTTCTGTGGCACCACAGTCACGGAAACAACTAGCTAAATCCGTAAATCTGTAGCTCCGGGTCAACTCTAAGAGAGTTAAAGGAACACTGAAGGCCAGCACTGCTTGGATGTTCCTGCGGTCAGTATAACCAGCAGCCATTGCCATCTTCACAGCAATCTGCCAAGGTGGGAATAAGCTTTTAGATCATGACCATTTTCTCCTAAGCCACCTTCCCTTGCTTGACAAGGTGCAAAAAGTGTCTACAACCGTGGCATAAGGAATTTACACCAATTTTGTGGTGCAATCTGGGCCAGAATACAAGTTTTCATGAGTAGACCTGCCCCTATGTGTCTGTCAAGAGGGAAACCTGGAATGTCAGGCTGCAGATGCTCCTTCATATAACCAGCACCTACTGTAGGTAATCTGAAGAACAATGTAATGGTGTGACTACCACTGTAAAAACAAATTGCTACATGTCGTCAGTCGGGATGCACATGATGTCAGACAGTCGGGTTGTACATCCCGCGTCAAGTCAGATAGTCAGGTCGCACATGATGTCAGCCAGGTTACTACTCACATGAAGCACTAAGGTACTCCGTGTTACACGATCAATAGGTTTGTAGAGCAGAGCTAAAACGAGAAAAAGGAAAGGTATTAGAAGTCCATAAGTTCATGCACAGAAGATCAAGTAAGAAGAGGGGGTGGACGGTACATATAAAGAGGAAGTTGGGAATGAAACTTTGCAGTAGAATGTGAGACTTTATAGACACCACAAACGGTCAACATTCATAATCATCAATTCAAGGGATAGCAAAGTATCAAAAGTATTAAAAATCATGAAAAATATAAAAACAAAAAACACTGAAAAGGCAGCAAGTATAAAAGTAAAAAGGATAGGTCATCACAAATGTATGCCTTGTAAACTCCTTCAACTTAAAGCGGGGGGATAATGGTAACAGCTGATTCCAGGTAGGTCTCTAACTTTGGCTTATATCCTAAAGCCAGACACATTTCTTATACCCCAAAGCCATGCTATTTCAATCAGCGATTAGATGTGTAGAAATACCAATTTTTGGCATGATTGGCCGCTTTTGGGCGATCATCAGCCAACTTACACAAACTTAATACACTTTTTGTCTTAATTCAAACAAAAACGACAGCTTCCTGTAAATGTTGATAATCGATCATTCCTATGAAAAATCCCATCATAAATCGGATGTCTGAAATCTGAGGCATATGGCCAGACTTGGTAACACTGCAAGGCATATTAAAGAGATGGACATTGACTTATAAAGTAGCTACCTCAATAGGTGACACTAGAGAGAGTTTTCCTTCTTCCTGGAGGTGAACTATGGGTACTTTGTATACCTTATTTCCTGTCTGGTTTACAGTACTCTCTAAGGCTAGGTTCACACCTGCACTGATCTACATTTGAGGTTTCCGTCCCCGAATCCGCTTAAAAAATGCATTTTTCTGCCTTTTTCAGGTGGAAACCCAGCGGACCCCATTATACTTTATGGGGTTACCGCTTTTTTAAGCAGATTAGGTTTCCGTTCGTGGGGTCCCCAAGTGGACCCCACAAACAGAAACCCGAATGCAGGTGTGAACCTAGCGTCAGCCAGCTTGGTGGTCTCCACAAGGAGAAATATTATTTTCCCCTATAGAGCCATAAAGTAAACTAGTGATTCTAGACACTAATACAAAAATGCTGAAAAGTGAATTATTCCCACAGCCTTATAACAATACACGAGAACCAAGTAAATGGAAGCATTCCCTGACACGTTTTTAGTCATTACATGGACCCGTAACATCTATTAATGCACATCTAGAAAATCCTTGAGTATGTTCACACTGGCAATAAACCCATTAACAAAGTAGAACAACTTTTCTTACAAGAAACCACAAGTGATAAAAAAAAACAAATAAAACTTGCTCAGTCAATGGCCTTACTGAAAAGCGATCATATGTCCCAGAACAAAGACTACATCACACTGTAATTCTCACTTTCTTATCTATCTAAAGTTTCCTTGGATGCAAGTCTCCTGCTTGTTCTTCCATTACACAAAGGTAAAGTGATTTCCCAATAGCACTCAGCATTACGTCTGTCACTGCAGTAAACCATATCCCAAGTTTCCAGCGGCTTGTCTTATTATCCCCTTTGAGCCTGCTATACCCATTACTCCAAGTACAGGATAAAGCATCAGTAGGCACTTGACTTTTTCAGAGACGTACTGTACCAGCTGAAAGAATGCAGTACTAACACAGCGCCCGTCTGGGGACTTAATAGGACAATCAACAAGGGTACATAGACCTCAACCACTGGAAATCCTGTCTCAAAGGAATCTACATTGTAAGAACGGTATTTCATTTGCAGAGAAAAAAAAAATGTACTGTATTGCCCATAACTTAGAAAGCAAAAAAACGCAATATATATATATATATATATATATATATATATATATAAAAATCTCTCATTAGGGTCAGTGAATAACAACTACTACATAGTAGACATCTTGTTTATGGCCCATCCCGAACCTCCAGCTTCATTGTCGCTGTATTCACAGTCATTTAAGGCAATTTGCACTAGAGAAGATTAATACTTGACCCCTCTGTGTGGCCCCGTTAGGAAAAATAAAAGGTCCCTCTGCGACGTAGAAGGTCCAATTTACAACCGTCATAGTGTGAAATATTTACTTCTACAGGGTTTACCATTCGGATAGATTATTAAAGAATTTCTATGGTTCACCGACAGCAGCCCCCAACTGCTTGGTAGTGGATAAAGGGTTTAACTGTCATTTCCATTAAAATTCTTTACATTTTATCATTTGGGCTGTCCCCCTGAATATAGACATGGGAGGATAAAATAATACATCTACATCTATCTATCTAGAAGAGAAAAAATGGCAGCACTCCGGATAAATTCAAAAGCTAGTGATTTTTAATTGAAGACAGGCAACGTTTCAGTCCTCACAGGAATCTTTTTCTGAGAAAGGTTCCTGTGAGGACCGAAACGTTGCCTGTCTTAGATTAAAAGTCACTAGCTTTTGAATTTATCCGGAGTGCTGCCATTTTGTCTCTTCTATTTAATCATTGGAGGTATTGCCACCCTCTCTTTTTGGATTTGCACCCAAACTTTATTATTTTTCTATGCTGCTTTAAACATTTTCATATCTATCTATCTATCGATCGGAGCACTGTACAGGTCTGTGGAGTCAGAGACAGGATTTTACTAATGTATACTAATTATTATACAGGGTGGGCCATAAGTATGGATACACCCAGATAAAATGGAAGTGGTTGCTGATATCACCTTACCGTTTTTGTGGCATATTAGTACATGGGAGGGGGGAAACATTTGAGGCCGGGTGACGCTCATGGCGGCCATCTGCAAAGCCGCCATTTTGGATTCAACTTTACATTTTTTCAATGGGAAGGGGGTAATGTGACACATCAAACACGTGGAGAATTGCACAAGAAAAACAATGGTGTGCTCATTTATAATGTAGCTTTATTCATTATTGAGTTATTGACACATTTCTTACTGTTACAGCCATTGACATGTCGCAGAGGTTAACCAACGAGGAGCAGACAGACATTGTGTTGATGTCTGGTGAATGCAGTACCCGGGTCATTGCAGCAGACTTCAATGCAAGAAACCCTACGAGACCACCCATCTCCCATGCCACCGTTAGCAAACTGCTCGCCAAAGGAAGACTAGAAACAGAAAATGTATCAACAAAAAAAAAATTATATCCCAGCAATTCTTCCTCTCCTTTTTGCTTCTTCTGTATAATACTACAAGTAAACCAGAAAAATCTCTGTGTGCCCCAGGCCCTCCCCATCACTTGTGAGTTGCTTTAAGACAAAAAACTGCAGCAGGAGCCTCCCCCTCCAACCTTTCCGAAGGACAAAAAAAACTTTACTAAACCAGACCCCTTAGCCATTCCCCATTTGGGCAAGGTAATTGGAAGATGCAGAGTCTGTTTACACAATTAGGTTTTCTGATACACCTGGCTGTGTCTTGCATAGGAAAACTTGAATGTGTGAACATACCCTAAGGCTAGCTGCACATGGTCTGGACAATATGAGCTGTATATTGTGATCAAGACTGCAGTACAGGACAGTAGTCCCTCAGTGAGACAGTGACTGACTGCATTATAGAGAACTATGGTAATGTGAGTCCATGTCTCCAGGCAAAGTGCAGCTCAGGAAAAATAGCCAAAATAAACGCTCATTTGCAGCAAGCCTAAGGCCGCATTCACACGACCAAGTTTCACCCATCAAACTCGGTCCATGTGTTGGCCAGATTTACCAGCCTGTACAGTATGCCAGGAGAGGAACTCCTAGCATTATAGTTATCCATGATGCTAGGTGTCCCTGTCCTGTACTGATTATAGTCATGCCATGTACGTATATATTGTGTATATATATTGTGTGTATATTATGGCTGTGTGGATGCGGGGTAAGGGTGTCCTTACATGATACAGCCCAGCCACACCTGGCCTGCTGTAGCTGCTGGGTCACACTTGTACCTTCCATTGGAAGCCAACAAGTAGTACAGGTACAGCCTGACAACTAATGGTTGTGACTTGTGACTTCTAATTGTCAGGCTGTTCCTGTCCTGCCGCTATTTCTTCTAATAGCAATAGCCTAGCAATTAGCACATAGCGGATATAGCTGGGCCGCACTATATAAGGGCACCCTAATAGTCACCATTTACAGTCATGTACTGTCAAAATAGTTAAACACAAAAAAAAAGAGTATTACTGTAAACCAATCAAAGAAATCTGAGCATCGCTCCCCCCGACAGAACTCTTTCTATACAATATGACCCATATTAAAGTAAGGCGGGTAAAGAGAATATTGACAATCCGGTCAGAATCCTCTGGGCTCTTCAGAAATGAGCTGAAGGATAAGTTCACATCACACTGTGGCTCTGGGCTATGTGAACCAGAGATATTGGCCTACTTCTAGACAATTAGTATGGCTGAGATTCCACGTATCTCATTAGTGCGCCAGTCTAATTGTAGCCGCCAGATTCCAGGCACTAGAGGGAAATGAGCAAGAAGCAAATCTATCGAAATCACCGATGCAACAAAGGATCGCCGCTCCTTCCAAGATTAACTTTAGTCTGCATCTCCCATCAGTCATCAAATGATGATGTATCTCCTTATCTGACGCCATCCGTCTGCCAGGAATAATAATGCCCATACCTGCAGCTTATCAGGCAACGGAATATGCCTGAGGTAGAGAGATAAGCGCCATCCGCAGCTACATAGAAACACATACAACCGTGACATTAAGAAAAAAAAAAATAAAAAATTGGTAACCCTGTCATGTCCTCTCTTAACTAACCCTGAGGAGGATGGAAACTAAATCTCATGATCCGCACTCCGGGAAGACGCAGATAACAGCCTGGAAGTAATGAACAGTAAAGGTTGTATGTAATTATTTTCAGCGATATATATGGTTAATAGAGCAGGTACGGGGAAACCAGGGGAGATGACGTCATGTGGTAAAGGCCCCACAGCCCTCAAGTAGAGGGTCACTTGAATTTACTGTTTATGTACTGCAGTATTACTAGAGGTACAGTTAATGCCACTAGTAAAAGTTATACAGGGAAATTGCTGTATATTCTCTAATATAGGGTTAAATATTGCTGGCCTATAATTAGGATGGATCAATATCTGCTCAATAGGGATCCAACTTCCGGGACCCCCACAGATCACCTGTGACAGGTGAGCAGCCTCTTCACTAAATGCCAAGCAAAGCGTTGTACTTGGTGTAGGGTCTGTGAATGGTTTTGCAGCTCAGTCCCATTCCCTTGAATCGGACTGAACTTAAACAGGCCATTGGCGAATTAATGTGATATTATTGGCCTATGAAGTAAAAATAGCTCTCACAAAAGCATCGCTGCTGCCTTCAGTAGCTGATCGCTGGGGGGTCCCGGGTATCAGTTTCCCACCATCTAATATCGATGGTCTATTCTAAGGATCAGTCATCAATCGTACACTCTCAGAAAACCCCTTTGAAGGAAACCCAACATGTTGAACAATCAGTTATATATGTGAGCAGCATGTTATAGAGAGGAGGAGATGAGCAGATTTATATATAATTTTGTTAGTAAAGTTTTAGTATAACCTGTCATTTATTCATGGTACCTCCTGGCTCGATGCATACTGAGCTGCAGTACCATTCACAGCCACTACACACTGTATGGAGCTGTGCCTATTTTCAACGTCAGACAGCACCTTTACCTGGAGTGCTGATCAGAGGGGTGTGGCCCCACCAATCTGAAGGATAGGTAATTCGTATTACGGTTCTGGAACTCCCCTTTAAGAAAAGCATGTCATCATCCATGTCTCTTATCAATGACTGCTAGAGCTGTTTAAAGCGTAAAGCTGGGTGTACACACAGAGGGCTGATGATTTTGCGTATGGGGGCCTCAAGACTCTCCGACTGTTGAAAATGTCAGAGAATACAGGGGTAAGGCATGTCAACCTTAAATATGCCTAATCCTTCATCCCCAGGAGAGAAAAGTCACATTCCAAGGGGTCTGGCAGCTGCTTATTGCCCCCTTCAGCAACTGGGGCAGGTCATGGCTACAGCCTGTCATTGGCTAAGCACGCATTTCACTTTCCCTTTAGTCAATCTTTTTCTTTTTTGTCTTTCTAACACGGTGTCCCCTTTTTAGGTCTCATGTACACAACCATGTACAGTCTGTGGGTCGGCATGGATGACCCACGGATTGGTATTTGTGCGTCATCCGCGGTTTTCAATGACCATACACTGAAATGAATTGACAGAGCCGCAAGTACGGACAGCTATAGGACCTGCTCCATAATTTGCGGCTCTTCAATTTGGCCCAGACAGCCACAAAAACTACGGCTGAAATGTATGGGCCTGTACTTTGATGTGTAAGATAAAAATAAATGTGTGTGCATGAGGCCTTAAACAACAGCTCGCATTGTTTGCCATTTCGGAGCTGCGTTTCTAGTAAATCTGATGATTTTTTGTCAAACGTCCTCCCCTCTGCTGCCATTTGTTACCTTATTCCATTACACCGTATTGTCTTTTTCTTTGTACTAATTCATATTAGGTTTCATGTCCATGCTTTGTATACCTTTACTACCTTTATGTATATTTTCTACTGCAAAACCTCAATAAATATTACGATTGGTTAAAAACAATAAAAAAAACCTTTGCACTCCGCTCATTCACCTCTCATGGCAGATGGTACTAAAAGCAAGTGTGGGCCTGTAACATGGTTTATGAAGCTTTACAATGGCCCACGTGTTTGAACACATGAAAAACTGATAAATTATAATAAAACTGCAGAGAGGAGGAAATTTCACAGGAAACACAAGATATTAAGTTTATATGTAAAGCACAAGAATGAATCATCATCCTTTATAATCCCAGAGTAATGAATGAATCACCAAGGCTCATGGTGGTGCATACAAAAAGGTTAAAATGACTGTCATGACAAGCTGGCGGCAGGTAAACAGACGGCCATAGCGCAGCCCTTTTCTTCCAACATTAAATAAACGCATCCCACTTCTATTTTTCACCGAAAGTCAGACACAATGGCATCTGTGCTCCGCTGTACAAGCCACTTCCCCTTAACATCAGCATTATCTTTCTGAATATCTGCTCCAGAAAGCAGCAACAATACTACAAAACCACTGGATTTCCCATTAAATCTATTATAAACATGGATACAAGTGTGTTACGTGACAATACACCCAGATATATACACAACCGCCATTGCAAACCCTATGGGAGCTAAAACCTCGCTTTTATTGTATATCTAAATGCCAATTCCATCCAGTTAGATTTGCCGTGACACATCCAAATCTGTCATTTAGGAGTGTAGGAAACTAGGGTGACAGCCACCGATGAAGCTGTAAGGCTAAAAATAGCGGCAGTACTGCAACATCAATGTTTTCCTATGGAGAAGAAAGCTGCCAGGGACAATATCAGATTTGACAATGCATTTTTTATTTTTTTTTTTTGCAAGGTCACTATTGCCGCCATTTTACTCTAAATATCAGGCACCTCTATGTCACCAGGAAGCTCCAGTCTAACAATGGCCAAAGTGCTTCTCATTCCACGTTGCTTTCTCAGAAATTTCCAAGACCAAGAAAGAGTTAAACACAAATTTTTGCCACTGGACAGAATAGTAGAAGTCCATGGAAGAAAAATGTTGTGTCCAGAGCCACCAGTCACAATGTTATCTCATTTTTCAATGAGCCTCTATAAAATGAGACCTACATTTTATATGGGCAAGTCCCTTCCAAAAGGATCAGAAAGTTGAAATCCACAACTGTGAGGTCCCAATACACATTAGATGTTCTGCTGAACTCATCAAAATTGGCAAGTTCAGCCAATACACATCTGTGTATAACCGGCTTTAGGGTACATGCACACAGCAGATCCCCTGTGCGGATTCCTTGTTAAATGATCATATGGTAGCCATGGGCTACTGTAGGGACACTGTCAGTACATTTACATGATGTTAGGTGAAGCAATGGATCACTGCAGGAAGCAGACTGGCCAAAATGGTATATGGTGGAGATTGCATAGGTGCATAAACATTCACCCAGTATTCCATATGCACACAAATAAGGCTAATATAAGGTGCCAGTCACATGACAATGTGAGGTGCACAATGCTGACTTACAGACTATTCGTAGCATTCATACTACTAGATCAGGTGGACTGCACCTACTAGCACCTCACTTTCTCTCAACCAATATCATGGTGCCTAGCTACATCCTACAAATGAGTTAATAACCATGAAGTATTAGAAGATATTTTGGGTCACTATGTCTTGTGAGTCTCATATCCAATGGAACATGTTACAGTTCTTTTTTCTGTTGGAATTGTATGCAATCCGGCACAAAAAAAACCCCTTGTCCTTGTTATTATATGGTAATTCATGGTGAAGCATATCTAAGTGGTTGATACTAGTCCTGAATGTCATGGCATCATTACTGAAAAAGGGCCTTTCATGTCCTCTGGCACTGTCAGCTTTGATGGTATGCGCCCAGGTGTAGGAGATATTGGTGCTGTTAGTTTTGGTACTGATATCCCTCCACTGTCAGAAGGGTTGGCCTTACTGCTTGGCGCCATCGCTGGGCTATGAGGAACCCCCCCCCTCTGACGGTATAAGGCTATTGAAGAGTACCACCAGGTAAAAGTTCAATTATAAAGGGGTTGTCTGATTT
This sequence comes from Leptodactylus fallax, assembly GCA_947044405.1. Lineage (NCBI taxonomy): Eukaryota > Metazoa > Chordata > Amphibia > Anura > Leptodactylidae > Leptodactylus > Leptodactylus fallax. The sequence goes on along the minus strand of CAMRHE010000455.1, from coordinate 1,257,827 downwards.
ACATGTAACCTATTAGGAAATTCAGAACACAGGGGACTATTATACCTCTTTCAGGGCCTCTATCAAATAGCCTGAGTACAGACTGGTTACACTCCAGAGGACCTTGTGCGTCTTTACATTACACATAATTCCCACTGATTTGAATGGGAGCTGTGTAATGCATTAATTTCTCTGTGGTGGCGCTGTAGGGAAACTGAACACTTACGGCCAGGTCATCACCACAGATTAATACTGATCACTGGGGGGTTTAGCCCTTCTTCACAAGAGCCTTCTAAACACACTTATATGTTAGGAAGATAAAGTCTCATTAATATTTCTATTAACTGCAGTCCCTCTATACCCAGACGTAAGAATAGTAATCCTCGGTGAAAATATTTTCAGTCTTGCAGTAGGAAAATGAGAAAGTTTAGTTGAAAAAAACCCATTAGCGGTAATTTAAACTATTCCATCACGCCATAGTGTAAGTTTCACATAGTAGTTTGCTTGAGGGGTTTGCTGTAAGTGATGTTTCCTGAAATAGAGCAACCATATACCACACATAGATGGCAGAGGGAAGGTGTCACTTTCATTCTTTAGAGTACTGAAATGTAATATGCACGGCAAAATAAAAAGATCAATAGGTCCTCGTGTTTCAAGGTTAGATTTTTTTTTTTTTTTATTGAGCACTAAAGTGATATTTCTTTACATTCTGCTTATATAGCACAAAAATGAGATCTGATCTGATCTTACACTCCAAAACATAGCAATAGGGAATTTAGATTGTGAGCCCTATTGGGACAGTGTTGACAATATCTGTAAAGCGCTGTGGAACATGATGGCGCTATATAAGTAAGGCTAGGTTCACACTTGCGCCGGGTTTTCAGTCGTCGGGGTCCATTGGGGGACCCAACGGTGGAGAGCCCGTCTGCTAAAACAGCGGTTATCCGTGGACCCCATAGACTATAACCTACCCACAGGAGAGGAAAGCAGTATCTGGTCACTGGGGTCTGATCCTCTGGGACCCACATAGATCGTGAGAACAGAATCCCTGAGTCTCTTGAGTAAATATAGTGGTAGCAAATATGCACAACCACACCATTCATTTGTATGGGATTGCCCGAAATTGCAGAGTAGAGTTCCTACAGTCATAAAGAAGTGAATGCGGCATTGGTATCATGTGCTCTACCACTCCATTCACACATGGGGCTTAGGGATCGGTTCCCATGGTTGAGATCCCAGTGGTCAGATACATTCCCTAACCTATGGATGGGGGGTAAATGCTGTTTGGGAAAGCCCCTTTAATTCATATACAAGAGTTTAATAAGCCAAAATGTAGCTGATCAGTCACCTGTAGGATCATTCATATGAGCGACCAGGATATCAACATATCAGGAATACTTATTTATTAAAGGGGTTCTCTGGCCTTAAATGGGCATTTCATACTGATGACCTATTCAAAGGCTAGGTCATCAGTATGTGATCTGTGGGGGTCCAACACCCTTACCCTGCACAGATCAACCGTTTTGGAAGCCTCAGGGCACCAGAAACTGGTACAATGGACAGGGAGCGCATGCAGGCTACTCCTACTCATGTAACAAGAGCGGCGCTGCATTTCCCATCGCTATGCAGTGGACGAAGCTGCAGCACCGCTCTTATTACCTGAATAGGAGTAACCTGTGCGCACTCCCCGTCCACTGCAGCAGCTGGAGACTGCTGGAACAGCTGATCTATATAGGGTTCAGGCGCCAGACCCTCACGGATCACATATCGATGACTTATCAACCAAGGATATCAACCCAGCCCGGCAGATAGATAGGTTAGGGTCACCTGAAACAAATGGTGTTTTTCCTTTATGAATCAGTGTCTCCACTGCTAAGAAATCAGTGTTTTTGTTAATATGCAAATGAGCTCTTTGGAGCAATGAGGGTGTTGATGTTGTTCCACATTGGTAACCAGTATCCATCTGCAGGCTGGGCTGATATGTTGGGTTCCGGTGACAAATTCCCTTCAATGTGGATATGTTTTTTTTGGGTTTTTTTTGTGTTTGCAGGATCAGCCCATTGTTTGTTATCTGTAGACATGAGTGACTCCATAAGAGAACACGACTACTGTGACTGACACAGTTTAGGACACATGTCAATCATTTTTAGTTCTTATAAGCAGCCGTGTCACTCAAAGCAAAACCAGCTCTCCATTCTATCAGATGCAATTACACCGATGTTAGCACCTAATATTACTGCTATCTCCACTGCCACTCACAAAGATATCAGACGCTGCTGAAGAAAGTGAAGACGAATTTTCATTTGCAAAACTACAAAGCAGCATGTGGGTGCATAATCAACATTCAGGCTCAGATATGAAAAGGCTCGGCTGAGCGTATGCGTGTATACATTCCTGTATCAAACTGAGATCTATTGATCCATCCACTGACTATAGAGTAGCTCTCTCTCTGTTCTAGAGCTATATCTTTCTATTCTAGATCTCTCTCTTCCCTCTTTGATCTACAGATGTGTCCATCCTTAACTTAGACTGAATTTATTTCCAATCCAATATATATATATATATATATATATATATATATATATATATATCACACACACACACACACACACACACACACACACACACTGGTGTAGCATATCACTTTGTGACACAATATCACACAAGCTATCCAAGGCATTATCTCACGACATATCTGGACACATCTAGCCAAGAGGAAAGGTAAGGACGGACATAACTGTATCTGTTTAACCATCCATCTCTTCTGGGTCTACCTATATACCTTATTTATTTTACACCTATCAATATATTTATATAGAATATATATATTTACATACACACACATATATAAATACACATGCATACATCTATATACCTTTATTCTACATCTATTAATACTCTATTTTAGATCTATCCATATCCTACTAATCTAGTTCTATCTGTATGCACAGACATATACAATATACAAGTAACAGAAATTTGTGTGTGTATATATATATATATATATATATACACACACACACACACACACACATATACATATACACACACATACACAAATATAAAAGAACGGCGAACATCATGGCAAAGTACTGAAGTACACAAGGTCAGAGAACACCATATAGTGTACTATATACAGCGTAGGCACTTGAGGGTCATAGGATCTCATTGGCTGACCCACCACAGCAGACTATCACCTATGTCTATTGTTTAGCCAGTGACCTGAATGCATCAGTCTGCAGTGTGTTTGACCCTCCCCAAAAGCCGGCTCCAGTCATATACTGAGACCTCCCCGTGTTTGCTTAGAAACCAGAGTTTTACCATCAGGAACGCCCCCCACCACAGGGCAGACTTTAAAGCGATAATACTTCTAACTAAATGTCAATGCACAGGCATCAATGAAGGCGAGTGCAAATTCCACGAAAACCAGCACTCTCTTCTAACCCCTGAAGAAGGAGACACATGACTGAGTATATACAAAACCCTTACAGAACTCTATTCTGCTCCCCTGCATCAGACGAATGCCCTGTTCACACAATCCACTATCTACAACTACCATATAACAAAGAGTAAAGCAGCTGGAGACATAAAGCAGGAACGTGGCTATTGAAGACTAAAAGAAATTGATGACACAATAGGTAGACACAGGCTTGTGCAGTCAAGCTTGCAATTGAAAAAGCAGCGACTACTGCCAGCTTCTCCGTGACAGCAAAAAACTGCCTGAAATTTCTAGTATCGTCTGCAGCGACAGATTGACCCTTTCCAAAAAATAAAGGAACATGAATGAAACACAGGTCCAAATGAAGTCCTATGAATGTATCATAACACACCTGTACAGTTGCAGCCAAAAACACACAACATAAAAAAGACACATGCACATAGAGAAAACATGCACAAGAATAAGAAAAGCAAGCAGAAAAAAAAAAAAAAAAAAAGATCAGTTTACCATAAGTGCAATTACAGCAAAGACGAAAGATCAAGAGAATTTCCATTGCCCCAGCATCCAGCCATGTCTCATCCCACTCCCCATCACCAGCCGGCACAAGCCAATCTGCTGGCTTCAGCACAATAGCAGCCACCTAACATGCAGGCTAACACATACACACAGACATGCACTCCATGCAATGAGGAGAGGTGGGAGGGATGCTAGGAGAAGGAGGAGCGGGGCTGGGAGGAGTGTTCAAGGTGGACATCATCAGCATTTTAAAGAGGGATTTAGAGAAAATTGTTTCCCCTCTCGCTTCCACGCGTTTTAAGGAATGCATTGTCCCTAACGTTATCAAATCTATAGCCTGTGCACACATCCGTGCTGAAAATGAGAAGGGATCAGGAACAAGCATGAAAGAGCATTAGACAGCTGAGCGAAGCAATGATGTCATGAAAGATCTCATTGAAAAAGCTTAGGGGCAGACAGCAGGGTAAAAAAAGAAAACAGGCAGCTTCACAGGCAGAAAAGGGATGTAAAAGAACATGACACCCTAGTAATGTGCCAACAGAGCTCTGGCACTGAAAGGGTGACTTTACTAAACTGCACTCCAGTGCAGTGGGTACTAATCGGGGCACTATTATCTGTCCTCATACATAGCCTGATGCTGGCTATGGCAAGAGTGACCTTGAGAAAACAGATAGGAATGGCTCAGCTCAAACAGCAGATGTTCACATCTGCAAACACAACGCAAAAAAAGGTGACCATAGGAGGAGAGACACATGCAACAGACACAGGCTGACAGAGCGGGGTGGGTACCTTCCATGGTGACAGACGTTGGCTGCTCCTTGGAGTCCTTGGGACCTTTCACCTTCAGATTCTGAAAAAGACAACTCAAGTCAGGAGGGGAGAATAAATGAGAAGCCTTCAAATAGTTGTCCTATATCACACTACTTCATACCAAATTTTTTGTCAAAGGTCTTATGCATTTGAAGGTTCTCTAGTAGAACACTGTCAATGACACATACAAAAAAAAAAATTTCAAGACAGCTTTAACCATTACTTGCCACTGGCACTAGATGCTATGAATAAGGGCATTTAAAGTGGACCTTTCATGTCCTCTAACATTGGTGATGTTATGTACGGCTAGAAAGCTGACAGCGTGCTGAATGTCAGTTTTGGCGGTATGTGCCCCGGTTGCAGAGAAACCAGTGCTGTTAATATTGGTACCAATATCACTGCACAAATCACAATGGCGGCCGGGTAAGTTAACACACAAAAAAAAAAAAAAAAAAAAAAATCACACTCAACTGTCCCCAATGCTCCAATGTCCACCACTGCTGTCCGTTCAGGTGTGCACTATGCCTTTAACCGTCGGAAATCCTGTGCCGCACATGACCGCTGTGTCCTCACTCACATACAGCACCAAGTTCTTTCATGTGTCAATCGTGGTCCAAGGATGAAAAGGCATGGCACACCCGAACGAACAGCGACACCGGATTTGTTCATTTCCTGGACAACCCCTTTAAGGACATGAAGATTTAATTTAGGGGTCTACATTGGGGTCTGATTTACGGGAGTGGACTTCGTTCTGATTTATACTGTGATCAGGTCTGGGGTTTTTTTCAGGGTTGCCCAGTGCTAAAAAGCATGAGATTTGGTAGTGATGTCAGGAAACATAATACATTGTATTCCATGGTTAAGGATTTATTCTTTATTTTTGCTTTATTGTCTTTATTTAATATGGCCGCCTGTCCTCAGAATACGCTGACACTATGCAGAAACACGTCAAAGACGTCAGATGGCGGGGCTAAGAGCTGTAAAGAATACTGCTTTCTGTAACCTAACCCAAGGAAGCCGTATTCATAGCGCACTCCTGGGTGTTGTGTGATATCGGAGCCCAGCGGACGGTAACCTTCACTTATCCTTATTGCTACATATAATGGCCTGTAATTGCTTCACTTGGTTACAACTCCTCGCTTCCGTGAGAGATGAAATTACGCAAGGCTGAGGATTAGGGGTGTGAATTGTAATGAATGGATAGATCTGCTTCAGGCATTATCTAGATAATTGGTAGTACAAGGTGTAAGCACTTGGAAAGCCGAGGTATCTACTTACCTGGAGGAAATATTACTCTCTAGAACCGCTTTTAATATACTATGTCGCTACGCCAAATCAACATACAAACAAGAACTTGCTACAGCATTTCCTAACCTATAGGTGTGACCTAGCTTTGCACTATCCCAGCCATAACAGGCAAAGTGACCTATGACAATGATGTTTAGGAAGAAAGACAAAAACGGGCAAACGTAACAGAGACAGAAAAGGGCCAAACTGTGATGGGCTGATGACTCGGTTAGACCATCTCCAAAACAGCAGGTCCTGTGGGGTGTTCCCAGTATGCAGTAGTTCGTACCAGCTGAAAGTGGTCCAAGGACAGAGTCATGGGGGCTCACAGTTTACTGATGCGAGTGGGTAGCCTGTCTAGGTCAGAAGAGCTACTGTACAAAATGTTCAAGGGGTTGTCTAACCAGCGGGGGTCCTAGGTAAGACTCCACTGATGTCTTATTGATGACCTGTCCTGAGGATAGGTCACCAATAAAAATGAGGTGGACATCCCCCTTTAATGCTGGTTATGCAAGAAATGTGTCAAAACACACATCTTGTTGGGAAACCCTGGGTCCTGGTATTCCTGTGTATGTTAGTCACCCGCCACCTACCTAAACACTCACGCAAACTAAATACTGTTCAGGCATGGACTGAAGAAAATCACAAAGTCTAAAGTGTTGACTTGACCTCCAAATTCTCCAGATCTTAATCCAATCATGATCTATGAAGTCCCCGTATTACAGGGTCAAAGGATCTGCTAACATCCTGGAGCTAGATACCACAGGACACTTTGAGAGATCTGGTGGAGACCATGCCTTGAAAGACCAGAGGAGTTTTGGCAACACAAAGGGGGGCCTACACAATGTTATTTTAATGTTTTGGCTGATTGGGATGTAAAAATAGCAGTTCTATAAGATATCTGCTCTCTTTTGCCTGTATGTTGGGTCGTTTTTTCAATATTCTGTTTTATAGGTCAATGAGCACATTTTTATACCAAGCACCACTTAGGAATTGGAAAGAATGAGAGGTTTGGGGCCGTTACCTTTCTATTAATATTCTGTACAAGAAGGTAGGACTGGTATGTATTAACACATACTATTTTATAACATTTACCATTTTCCATCTAAGATTTGTTTAGCTAAATGGGCAAAAAAGAAATAAAAACACAACTGCATGAAGATACAATAAAGCTGACTAACACAAACATTAATGGAAATTTTTCAGCAAAACTGAAAAAACATGTACTTAGTGTCGCCCATGTTAGTATTCCCAGTGTTTATTTACATGGATGCTTATCAATGGCTTATCGGGCTGGTTTACTAAGCTATATGCATCAGAATTCTGGCTTAAGTTACACCTACATGGTGTAGACCACATTTAATATTTGTTTCAGACACTTTTTAAGTCTTGTCTTACAAGTGGGACAGGTTTATGTAAAAGTGGCGGGCATCACAGAAATGGGTGGGTCTTACAATACAACCATATGTGCCAGAATTAAAGGGGCTTTCTAGGACTTTTAAACTGCCAATCTTTAATTGATATAGCACAAAGTACAAACAATTACTTAAAACTCCTTTAAGTCAAAATTGTAATGCAAATTTCACTTGCAAATAAGCCAACTAATTGTTGGTATAAAATTAGGCTAGACAATCTAAAAATGTGCCAGATTACCAGTCACTGTGATAAATCTGGAGAATTTTAAGACTGTCTACTCTAAGGTTACACTGCCTAAAAATTAGATAGGACTCTACCCCAATATGTATTTAACCATAATCCGATATAATTGGTAGGTGGAGTTTTTCTTAAGCGCATCTCTCTTTACCTGAATACAGAGTCACTAAAATTCATCACCATATAGACATCGGGTGCTGATGTCATCAGACTGGGCAATCACCATTATGATGTGCATAACCACACTCCGCACCCTAACCTCTGAGCTCACGCTCCATAAGAAGGTGTTTCCATGAAATAGACCTTGTAAGTGTTAAATATCAAAAACAAACATGATAAAGCTTTATACTTCAGGTGCTGCATTTTCAGACCTCTCCAGTTATACAAGTACATAGATAGCAGAGCACATGTACAGTATATGTGACCACCCTGGAGGAGCCATTAGTAATAACAGTATTTATATCATTTACATTATATCTAATTGACTCTTTCCAAACTTTCCATTAGAAGAGAATAGGAGAAACCACCTCTGCATATATTACAAAGAGAAGGACAGCCATTGGCAGCCTGTTTAAATAGTTGGAAGCCACATGATCCATTTGTTCGAGATTGGTGGTGGTCCTACCTCTGCCAAGCTCATCTATTACTCATTACAGAAATATAGACCTAGGCTTCAGTATGTTCAACCATATGTCCAATGCATAAGCAATGTATGTCCTCAGGTTCAGCACCACAGCCCATTCAATCAGTTGACTGGTGGGGGTGCTGATGGTCGGACCCACACGAATCTAATAATGATGACCTATGGTTAGGTCAGGTCATCAATACTAAAGTCTCTGACAACTCTTTTAAAGGGGTTAAGCTATAGTATACAGGTTAAATAGCTGAGCAGGGGGGATATGACCACTGAGGCAGGTTTTTACCCCTGTTGTGCACACAGGAGTGTCACTTAAGTGGACAGGACACAACCATGCTCCCATTCACATCCACAACATATAGCCAGAGATAGCACTGTGAAGGGAATGGTAGTGCGGATGTGTTCTGTCCCCAAGTCTTTACTCCAAACCTAAGTCTACATGCACACGACTTAGTGTGCACGCTGGGGGTAACATGATTTAATAGCACTTGGTAGTGTTCATGAGACCCAACAGGCAATCCATGGGTTTGGAACCAGGAAGTGTAAAGTTAAACCATCCCCCGAGTGACATTCAGCAGGTGACTACAGGCTGGCTTAATGCACAACAACCCCCTTTCTCAGGATTGGTGGGAGTCTTAGCGGTCACGCCCCCCACCAGATACAGTCATATGAAAAAGTTTGGGCACCCCTATTAATCTTAATCATTTTTAGTTCTAAATATTTGGGTATTTGCAACAGCCATTTCAATTTGATATATCTAATAACTGATGGACACAGTAATATTTCAGGATTGAAATGAGGTTTATTGTACTAACAGAAAATGTGCAATATGCATTAAACCAAAATTTGACCGGTGCAAAAATTTGGGTACCCTTATCATTTTATTGATTTGAATACTCCTAACTACTTTTTACTGACTTACTGAAGCACAAAATTGGTTTTGTAACCTCACTGAGCTTTGAACTTCATAGCCAGGTGTATCCAATCATGAGAAAAGGTATTTAAGGTGGCCAATTGCAAGTTGTTCTCCTATTTGAATCTCCTCTGAAGAGTGGCATCAAAACAACTCTCAAATGATCTGAAAACAAAGATTGTTCAACATAGTTGTTCAGGGGAAGGATACAAAAAGTTGTCTCAGAGATTTAACCTGTCAGTTTCCACTGTGAGGAACATAGTAAGGAAATGGAAGACCACAGGGACAGTTCTTGTTAAGCCCAGAAGTGGCAGGCCAAGAAAAATATCAGAAAGGCAGAGAAGAAGAATGGTGAGAACAGTCAAGGACAATCCACAGACCACCTCCAAAGAGCTGCAGCATCATCTTGCTGCAGATGGTGTCACTGTGCATCGGTCAACAATACAGCACACTTTGCACAAGAAGAAGCTGTATGGGAGAGTGATGCGAAAGAAGCCGTTTCTGAAAGCACGCCACAAACAGAGTCGCCTGAGGTATGCAAAAGCACATTTGGACAAGCCAGCTTCATTTTGGAAGAAGGTCCTGTGGACTGATGAAACAAAGATTGAGTTGTTTGGTCATACAAAAAGGCGTTATGCATGGCATCAAAAAAACACAGCATTCCAAGAAAAACACTTGCTACCCACTGTAAAATTTGGTGGAGGTTCCATCATGCTTTGGGGCTGTGTGGCCAATGCTGGCACCGGGAATCTTGTTAAAGTTGAGGGTCGCATGGATTCAACTCAGTATCAGCAGATTCTTGAGAATAATGTACAAGAATCAGTGACGAATTTGAAGTTACGCCGGGGATGGATATTTCAGCAAGACAATGATCCAAAACACAGCTCCAAATCTACTCAGGCATTCATGCAGAGGAACAATTACAATGTTCTGGAATGGCCATCCCAGTCCCCAGACCTGAATATCATTGAACATCTGTGGGATAATTTGAAGCGGGCTGTCCATGCTCGGCGACCATCAAACTCAACTGAACTGGAATTGTTTTGTAAAGAGGAATGGTCAAAAATACCTTCATCCAGGATCCAGGAACTGATTAAAAGATACAGGAAGCGACTAGAGGCTGTTATTTTTGCAAAAGGAGGATCTACTAAATATTAATGTCACTTTTCTGTTGAGGTGCCCATACTTTTGCACCGGTCAAATTTTGGTTTAATGCATATTGCACATTTTCTGTTAGTACAATAAACCTCATTTCAATCCTGAAATATTACTGTGTCCATCAGTTATTAGATATATCAAATTGAAATGGCTGTTGCAAACACCCAAATATTTAGAACTAAAAATGATTAAGATTAATAGGGGTACCCAAACTTTTTCATATGACTGTATGTATCCTCTATCCTATGGATGGAGGATAAATATTCTTCATGGCATAACCTCTTTGGATCCATTCTTCGTTGCATGCTAAAACTCCATTAAAATGCAGGATGAACTTGGATGATGGAATTAACAGATGCTCTAACAGGTGCCAGAAGAAGATAAGGGATGACCGGCTATCCACACACGTTCTTACCTCTGAGATTTTATTGAACTGGTTATTACACTGGCTGCACTTCTCCGCCGTCTCCAGGGCACATTTATAGTTATCCACAAAGGCCTTATACACTCCCAGCTGACTGACCTGATGAAAAACAGCAAAGAGAAGGTCACCAAGAAAGTTATAAGACAGTCTGATTATAGGATGTATGCCCCCCCACAAAAAAAAAAAAAAAAGAAATATATGAAAGTAAACAAGAAAGAGGCCATCAATTTAGCTTCTGAACTAGAATAGCCAAGGTTTCCATGACAACATGCTAGGGCAATAATGTTACACCGATGCACACAAGGCCAAACAACCATATTGACATTGAAAAAATCCATAAACTAGGACATTCAATGCATGTTTATAATGTAAAAACATTGAAATGACGAACAACTACAATTACATACATAGCAGCAATATGTAACAAGAAATATCAAATAGAATATAAAGAACTGCTTAAAGCAAACCTGTCAGGTGGTTTCTGCTGCCCTATGTGAGTGCAGTATATAATACAGGGAGAGAAGCTGAGCTCTGTGATATATAGGGTTATATAATACAGGGAGAGAAGCTGAGCTCTGTGATATATAGGGTTATATAATACAGGGAGAGAAGCTGAGCTCTGTGATATATAGGGTTATATAATACAGGGAGAGAAGCTGAGCTCTGTGATATATAGGGTTATATAATACAGGGAGAGAAGCTGAGCTCTGTGATATATTGGGTTATATGATAGAGGAGAGAAGCTGAGCTCTGTGATATATAGGTTTATATGATAGAGCGAGAGAAGCTGAGCTCTGTGATATATAGGGCTATATGAGAGAGAGAGAAGCTGAGCTCTGTGATATATAGGATTATATAATACAGGGAGAGAAGCTGAGCTGTGTGATATATAGGGTTATATGATAGAGGAGAGAAGCCGAGCTCTGTGATATATAGGGTTATATGATAGAGGAGAGAAGCCGAGCTCTGTGATATATAGGGTTATATAGAGGAGAGAAGCCGAGCTCTGTGATATATAGGGTTATATGATAGAGGAGAGAAGCTGAGTTCTGTGATTTATAGGTTATATGATAGAAGGAGAGAAGCTGAGCTCTGTGATATATAGGGTTATATAATACAGGGAGAGAAGCTGAGCTCTGTGATATATAGGGTTATATAATACAGGGAGAGAAGCTGAGCTCTGTGATATATAGGGTTATGTAATACAGGGAGAGAAGCTGAGCTCTGTGATATATAGGGTTATATGTCAGAAGGAGAGAAGCTGAACTCTGTGATATATAGGGTTATATAATACAGGGAGAGAAGCTGAGCTCTGTGATATATAGGGTTATATGAGAGAGAGAGAGAGAAACTGAGCTCTGTGATATATAGGATTATATGACAGAGGGAGAGAAGCTGAGCTATGTGATATATGGTTATAGGATACAGGGAGAGAAGCTGAGCTCTGTGATATATAGGGTTATATAATACAGGGAGAGAAGCTGAGCTCTGTGATATATTGGGTTATATGATAGAGGAGAGAAGCTGAGCTCTGTGATATATAGGTTTATATGATAGAGCGAGAGAAGCTGAGCTCTGTGATATATAGGGCTATATGAGAGAGAGAGAAGCTGAGCTCTGTGATATATAGGATTATATAATACAGGGAGAGAAGCTGAGCTGTGTGATATATAGGGTTATATGATAGAGGAGAGAAGCCGAGCTCTGTGATATATAGGGTTATATAGAGGAGAGAAGCCGAGCTCTGTGATATATAGGGTTATATGATAGAGGAGAGAAGCTGAGCTCTGTGATTTATAGGTTATATGATAGAAGGAGAGAAGCTGAGCTCTGTGATATATAGGGTTATATAATACAGGGAGAGAAGCTGAGCTCTGTGATATATAGGGTTATATAATACAGGGAGAGAAGCTGAGCTCTGTGATATATAGGGTTATGTAATACAGGGAGAGAAGCTGAGCTCTGTGATATATAGGATTATATGTCAGAAGGAGAGAAGCTGAGCTCTGTGATATATAGGGTTATATAATACAGGGAGAGAAGCTGAGCTCTGTGATATATAGGGTTATATAATACAGGGAGAGAAGCTGAGCTCTGTGATATATAGGGTTATATGAGAGAGAGAGAGAAACTGAGCTCTGTGATATATAGGATTATATGACAGAGGGAGAGAAGCTGAGCTATGTGATATATGGTTATAGGATACAGGGAGAGAAGCTGAGCTCTGTGATATATAGGGTTATATAATACAGGGAGAGAAGCTGAGCTTTGTGATATATAGGGTTATATAATACAGTCATGGCCAAAAGTTTTGAGAATGACACAAATATTCTATTTTCACATGATCTGCTGCCCTCTGGTTTTTATGTGTGTTTGTCAGATGTTTTTATCACATACAGAAATATAATTGCACTCATATTATGAGTAACAGAAGCTTATATTGACAGTTAGAATGAGTTAATGCAGCAAGTCAATATTTGCAGTGTTGACCCTTCTTCTTCAGGACCTCTGCAATTCTCCCTGGCATGCTCTCAATCAACTTCTGGACCAAATCCTGACTGATAGCAGTCCATTCTTGCAGAATCAATGCTTTCATTTTGTCTGAATTTGTTGGTTTTTGTTTGTCCACCCGTCTCTTGATGATTGACCACAAGTTCTCAATGGGATTAAGATCTGGGGAGTTTCCAGGCCATGGACCCAAAATCTCTATGTTTTGTTCCCTGAGCCATTTAGTTATCACCTTTGCTTTATGGCAAGGTGCTCCATCATGCTGGAAAAGGCATTGTTGAGCGCCAAACTGCTCTTGGACGGTTGGGAGAAGTTGCTCTTGGAGGACATTCTGGTACCATTCTTTATTCATGGCTGTGTTTTTAGGCAAGACTGTGAGAGAGCCGATTCCCTTGGCTGAGAAGCAACCCCACACATGAATGGTTTCAGGATGCTTTACAGTTGGCATGAGACAAGACTGGTGGTAGCGCTCATCTCTTCTTCTCCGAATAAGCTGTTTTCCAGATGTTCCAAACAATCGAAAAGGGGAATCATCAGAGAAAATGACTTTACCCCAGTCCTCAGCAGTCCACTCCCTGTACCTTTTGCAGAATATCAGTCTGTCCCTGATGTTTTTTCTGGAGAGAAGTGGCTTCTTTGCTGCGCTCCTTGAGACCAGGCCTTGCTCCAAGAGTCTCCGCCTCACAGTGCGTGCAGATGCACTCACACCTGCCTGCTGCCATTCCTCAGCAAGCTCTGCACTGCTGGTAGCCCGATCCCGCAGCTGAAACACTTTTAAGAGACGGTCCTGCCGCTTGCTGGTCTTTCTTGGGCGCCCTGGAGCCTTTTTGGCACCAATGGAACCTCTCTCCTTGAAGTTCTTGATGATGCGATAGATTGTTGACTGAGGTGCAATCTTTCTAGCTGCAATACTCTTCCCAGTTAGGCCATTTTTGTGCAGTGCAATGATGACTGCACGTGTTTCTTTAGAGATAACCATGGTTAACAGAAGAGAAACAATGATGGCAAGCACCAGCCTCCTTTTAAAGTGTCCAGTGGTGTCATTCTTACTTAATCATGACAGATTGATCTCCAGCCCTGTCCTCATCAACACCCACACCTGTGTTAATGGAGCAATCACTGAAACGATGTTAGGTGGTCCTTTTAAGGCAGGGCTGCAATGATGTTGAAATGTGTTTTGGGGGATAAAGTTCATTTTCTAGGTAAATATTGACTTTGCAAGTAATTGCTGTTAAGCTGATCACTCTCTATAACATTCTGGAGTATATGCAAATTGCCATTAGAAAAACTGAAGCAGTAGACTTTGTAAAAATTAATATTTGTATCATTCTCAAAACTTTTAGCCATGACTGTACAGGGAGAGAAGCTGAGCTCTGTGATATATAGGGTTATATGAGAGAGAGAGAGAAACTGAGCTCTGTGATATATAGGATTATATGACAGAGGGAGAGAAGCTGAGCTATGTGATATATGGTTATAGGATACAGGGAGAGAAGCTGAGCTCTGTGATATATAGGATTATATGATAGAGGAGAGAAGCTGAGCTCTGTGATATATAGGGTTATATGATAGAAGGAGAGAAGCTGAGCTCTGTGATATATAGGTTTATATGATAGAGAAGAGAAGCTGAGCTCTGTGATATATAGGGTTATATGATAGAGGAAGAGAAGCTGAGCACTGTGATATATAGGGTTATATGATAGAGGAAGAGAAGCTGAGCTCTGTGATATATAGGGTTATATGACAGAGGAAGAGAAGCTGAGCTCTGTGATATATAGGGTTATATGATAGAGGAAGAGAAGCTGAGCTCTGTGATATATAGGGTTATATGATAGAAGGAGAGAAGCTGAGCTCTGTGATATATAGGGTTATATGATAGAGGAAGAGAAGCTGAGCTCTGTGATATATAGGTTATATGATAGAAGGAGAGAAGCTGAGCTCTGTGATATATAGGGTTATATAATACAGGGAGAGAAGCTGAGCTCTGTGATATATAGGGTTATATGATATAGGAGAGAAGCTGAGCTCTGTGATATATAGGGGTATATGATAGAGGAGAGAAGCTGAGCTCTGTGATATATAGGGTTATATAATACAGGGAGAGAAGCTGAGCTCTGTGATATATAGGATTATATGACAGAAGGAGAGAAGCTGAGATCTGTGATATATAGGGTTATATGATAGAGGAGAGAAGCTGAGCCCTGTGATATATAGGGTTATATGATAGAGGAGAGAAGCTGAGCCCTGTGATATATAGGGTTATATGATAGAGGAGAGAAGCTGAGCTCTGTGATATATAGGTGTATATGATAGAGGAGAGAAGCTGAGCTCTGTGATATATAGGTTTTTATATAATAGAGAGAGAGTTGTCTTTTCTAGGAGTCCTGTCATTTAGAAGTACTGTACAGCAAACAAATGCACAAGTACAACACATAGGTTCATCATTTGGAGATTTTCCTGGTGCGGTGTGAACAAAGCCTTACAAATTGCAAATAGGAATACTTTAGGGCATGAGCACACTTTTGCTGCATCTGTTTCCTCTTATTTTCTGGGCAGACACACAGCAGTTTAGCAGGAAAAATGTCGTATGGGGAGCGGGAATTTTCATTATTCCTACTGTATAATTCTGTAATATTTATTGCAGCATTCACTATACATACAACAGCTACAATTATAGAAACTCACCACTTTTATTAATAAGGCTGGGAGGTGTCTGGCTGAACACGCAGCATGTGTACAGATACTGAGCAGACACCTGGCCGCAGAGTAATGTAATGATTCCAGATAATCGCTGCGCTAATCTACCAGTGAACCCCTCGTGTGTTTGCTCTTGGGAAATTATAAATATGCAGCATCCTTAAAACTCATTAATTTTAGCAACGTCACGGTTGCCAAGTAACAGCCGCTCAGTGTGACTGATGCTCCTCGAGATTTGTTAGACCTGTTAACTTCTTGTAAAAACATATCCCCGTTAAAGGAGAAGAAAAAAAAAAAAAAAAACAGGCTGCTTCTGCACGTCTTCATAATTGTGTAAAAATCTAGAAGTTATATAAAGGCATGCGTGACTTAAAGGTGAACCAATATTTGCCGTATCGCTAATTAATATGCACAGAATTAAGAAAGTACATACAAAATGTTGTTATTTAAATGACTATTCATTTATGAAAGCAGATGCATCCTCAAGGAGCAGCCTATCAAGTCCAAGCAATACATTTTATGTTTTTTTTTTCTTAAGTGTCACATTGCGAGAATCAGCTTTTTGATAGCTGGAGGCTTGTTTTTTGCAGGATGCGCTATACTTTGGCTTCATTCTACCATACATATTTTTAAAACCACCATTTTGAAGTTCATATAATTTATTGCTTAATTTTGTATGAATCTTTTCTGGGACTCCAAGTGGGAAAAACATCAATTCTGTTTTTTTGTAATTTTTTTTCACACAATATGAGATGTACTTTAAAATAATGTTATCTATTTTTTATGCGTTGTAAAAAGCAAGAGGAGTGAAAGGAAGCAGTTAAATGAAGCTCCGTTTAGAAGTCTACTAAGTATAGTAATAAAGGAGCTATCCCATGAATGGATTTTCATATCAAATATCCTACAATACCGCCATGCTACTCAGTGCAGATACTTTGCTCCTTACCTAACAAATAGGCTGCCCTGCAGTGATCAGGGGATATATGTGCAGAGAATTGACAGCGGGGAGACTAGCACTAAGTGGTACGCATGTCTACTAGCACTAAGCTCAATAGGTGGACGTGCATATTGCTATACAATCTGAACACCAGGTGGCAGCATGCTATGAAAAGTCAGGGAAACTGATAGCACACAGCCCCATTGAAATTTATGAATCTAGTTATTTTGCTTACTAATATAACACCATCATATTCTGCAGCTCTTTACTGACTACGTCAATCACTGTCCCATACAGGGCTCACAATCTACATTCCCTATCACAATCCTTTATGGTCTGTGTGTCCGATGCGTTAAAAAATACAACATGTTATACATCAGGTTGTTTTCACGGATCCCTCAATAGACGCAAACCTATGAGGGATCTTAGAAAACGGATTACCCTCTGATGTGCATCCACCACCGTGAAAAAGATGTTTCCAGACCAAGTACATGGCCAAGTCATTCTAATAAACACTAACCCACCCCCCCACCACCAGAGTTAACCTAGACCCCAACCCATGGCCACATTATATATGTATGTCCCTTATCACGCACACACTAATCTCGATCCATTTATGGTCTATGCCACTACCCCATCCCCCTCCATTACATGTATGGCAAATTGAGCATCTTACTATATCTATTCATTTTCCTATATGTGTTGGTTATTTTCCAGCCCCCAGCATGAGGATCCATACATGGTCTTTTCTTGAAACCATCTTCTAGCCTCTTAGGTACTATTTTGTGTATCTATACTTGTATTGACAATGACTTTACCCATCATGCTTACCATTAGTTATACCTGTTATTTATATATATATATATATATATATATATATATATATGGTACACAAACACATACATGCACACATGTGAATACCTAGAGGTGTGAACTAGCTGCAGTATCAACTTTTTTTAAAATCTATTTTCCAATGTTTTTTTTTTGCAAACTTACTAAACACGTACCTTTTGATGGTTTCCTCATGAGTCTGATGAAGGGCGAATAGCCCGAAACGTTGCCTCTAATAGACTGGTGTAATATACTAGCGGGACATAAATGGAGGTGAACACTGACTGACCTCAATAAAGTAAAACCATGGAGTGCTGTCCGGATCTTTTAATGTTGGATACTGCAAGGGAGTGTGGCCAGTCCCTCGGGGAACAAAGTCTGAAGAGTGCTGCCTGTCAATGATCTACTATGTAAGAAAATGTCATAACCTTACATTGGATTGTTTTTTTTTAACAGCTTGGGAATACCAATAATGGTTAACTTCTTATGACATATACAATAAAAATGATATTTATTTTGTGGGACAATCATGTACAGCATTATAGCAGTTATGTAACTATAAAGGCAGCGGTACATCATTGAAAGCACTGCAGACAGGTGAACATAAGACCTGTCGACAAATCCTCACTGTCTGTGGTCAGAATCACCTCACTGATTTTAAAGGGAATTTCTGGGAGTATTCTTAAAGGGGTTTGTCCAGGTATTCTTGGGGTGGGTCATTAATATATGACTGGTGGGGACTGAACTGATTAGCTGTATTGGGGCTGCTTCCAACACCCATACTATACACAACATAGAGCTGGAAACAATTGGTTCTGGTCCCCAGCGTAGTGGCCGGGTGCTGGTATTGCAGCTCAGCTCCCACTGAAGTCAATGGGAGCTAAGCTGCAGTACTGGTACATGACTACAAAGGGCATGGAGCTAGCTGCCTCTGGCCCAGATGTGTGTGCGTATAGTATGGATGTCAGAATCGGCCCCGTACAGCTGATCGGTGTGTGAGCTGGCTGATGGCTTCCCACCTGTCATATATTTATGACCTCTCCTAAAGATAGGCCATAAAAAAGTAATTCTTGGATGACCCCTTTAAAGTGGGCCTTCAGAATTTTATTAGTGGGGGTCCAACCAATCAATATCTGTCTGTACAGTTGTGTCTGGAGCTCAACTCCATTCACTTGAATATGACTATGCTGCACAAAAAGACACAGCAACTTGCTGGAGTCTCACTGCCCTTTCATCCTGCCGTTCAGCAGGGGTACCATTAAACATTGACGGCCTATTATAAGATTGCACATCAATGTTTCACTCCTAGAAAATCCCTTTAATCAATGGACTTATCCTCCATTGTGTTCACAGCATGACATCGACAGGTAAAATAGAGGACATTAAATAGATGAAAGAACCTAAAGAAATAATGAAAGAACTTCTATCTGTTAAACATCAAGTATTGATGATCTATTTGACAAAACAATCAATGAGACTATTTCTGTATCCTTTGAAGAACCACTTGGTATAGTATGAACAGAAGGTGTCCCAAGAAAGACAGAAGAACAAAGCGCATGGAAGAATAAACTATTCTATACTCCGACTGTCAGGAGTCTCTTCTTTATGTCTTACCAGTTTTTGGAATAGGTGTCCAACGGTGGTTTTGTTATCCCATTCTTGCACACAGGGGCAGAGGTTGTCATAAAAGTCCTTGTGGATCTCATAAATATCCTGGACCTTGTAAAATATGGCATCTATTTGCTGCATGGTGAGAACTGGCTGTGAAGTTGTGGCCGTGGCTTTAAGTGGCTTCATTGGCTGTAAAACAAAATGCAAATAAATGGTCATTTGTATCTGCAAAGAGAATAGAGAACAAGATACAAAAAAAGCCCAAACTGGGAAGAAAATATGTCCTGAAAGCGATTTTCCTACACTATAGTACTGATGGCCTATCCTTAGGATAGGTCAGCAATAGCACCAGTCACCTGATATCACCATCAGTCAGCCGTCTGAAGAGCAATACTAGAACATAGGCAAATACACTGAAATCTCACAAATCGAGTAAATCTGCACAAAACACAACGTAAAACTCACTGAGCAAAACTGAATCAAAAAAATTATTTTTATTAAATAAAGAGTAAAAGAATACCAAATATAAATTAATGAAACCAATGAGAAACATTGATTATTACTGCTTCTGACTGACCATGGCTGTAAGCCATTTATGAAGGAGTTGGAGTCAGTGTTTGGCCTACCAACGCCACAGGCCTGTTTTTAACCGCACCCGACCGTCTAAATACACCCTCAACAACTACATATGCCTTGTGTAACCATTCTACACCCACACAGATAATGTAAGAAACTTAACATTTTAACGCTAGGGATATCAGAGCGGTGAATGCATAACAATATACACTTTAGAACTTGATGAGAATGTGAACACAAGTTCGATGCACAAGAAAGTCACAATGACATTGTATTCCATTTATCAGTCTAAAAAACAAACCTTCCATGTATGTCACAAAACACACTGAACCCTGAGCATTAGGTAGGATTTAATGGTTTTGCTTCTGACTGTGATAAGTGGCAGTAATCCTCTTCCCACTGTTATCTTACCCCTCAGATATAGAAGAGAACATCCAGCACAACAAACAAAGGATGATGTCTGAGAGACGCTTCGGCAGCGGCAATACGTGGAGTTATTTAAAGGGCACAACGTATGGCAATGGATTTCTTTAGGACATTAAGCTGGCATCAATAATTGGGACAAAGGTAAGCTGGGTTCAGACATGTATTGGATTTTCCTTCTATATCTGGCGTGTACGTTTTTTTTTTATGCAGCTTTCTAGTCATGCACAGATATTAAAACAAAACAGAGAAAACGTATCAGTCTTTTCTTAAAGGGAATGAGTTGTCAATTCGATTAAAACCAGCTTTTTTTCTGTTTTTATTTTCAGATTGTAGACTTTTTTTATTCTATTTTCTATACAAGATTATGGGGGCGGCCATCTTACCTGAGCTTCTCCTCTGCTCTGTTAACAGCATTTAGTGATATGCTTTACAGCATAGTCATGCCCATAGGGAGCAAAAGACTGAGTCTGACTCACTGAGGTCTATGGGAGAGTTTTCTAGGCATGCTCTTTATAGGGAGAGGGAGTAGATAAACTGTGACATCATCTATTTTCAGTATGGGTGTTATCTACAGATGTATTATTTTCTATTGTAATACTGACAGTCTTGCCTGTGATGTAAATGAGGAGGGTCTTGCATTGAAAATCCCTACAGAATTGGCAAGTGTCAGTCTATTATTAGGCTTAGTGGCCAGAGTGAAAAAAAAATTATGAAAATTTCTAACAAAAAACAAGCAAAAAAAAAAAAAAAAAGTTTAACAATAGGTCCTTTTAAACAAACAAACAAACAAAAACAAAAACACCCTGCATGTGTGAATCTTGTCTTGGAATCCTTTTACACTGGCAGATCAACTACCCATAACAAGCGTAAATCGATGACAGTATGCTAATCGACTCCTCTGTAATTACACATCTATATGCTTCAATTATTCCACGAACGGAAACCTAATCCGCTTAAAAAAAGCGGTTACCCGCTTATGATAGGGTCCGCAGGGTTTCTGTTTGAAAAAGGCAGAAAAATGCGGAGAGAAAACTCCTTTTCTCTCCGCATTTTTAAAGCAGATTTGGGGCCAGAAACTTCAAGCGGAGACAGGGCGCGGATGTGAACCTCGCCTTAACTTGGCATTTTACCTAGATTACAATAAATACAAAATTATTTTAGGCCAAGCCCCACCCCCCCCCCTTTTTTTTTTTTTTTTTTTTTTTTATACACTCAACACCCACCTCTAATAGACCCCTGTGAACCACAACATGAGATTTGTCTTGTGAATATTCGCAAGCTTCGCACAGTGGTTTTGTTTGAACCAAACACAGCTAAAAGGAAATGTATTCTCATACTCTCATACTTTGGGTTCTCTTCAGACCCTGTAGTATAATTAGCGGAGGCCCAGGGGAGGTGAGTAAACTTAACAAGTATTGTTACTCACCTCCGTTGGGCTCCAGCATGGCTTTGGTCCTCTTCCGGCCTACTGAATGACATCAGGGATCTTGACGTCATTCAGGAGGCCGGAAGAGATCTGAAGAGGACCAGGATCCATGCCGGAGCCCAGGAAAGGTGAGTAACACTGTTTTTTATTTTTGGTCGCCTCCCTTGGGCCTCCGCTAATTATACTACAGGGTCTGAAGAGACCCCACAGTATAAGAATAGCAGTACGGGTTCAGACATGTTTGGTCTGAACAAACAGGCGAATACTGTAATAACCAAACTAAAAACTACCAACTTGCACAAATTCCCATTGGATAATGGGGCTATCTTTTGGTTTTGCTTATTTTTTGATATATTGCCCAGCCCTAGATGTTCCTATGAATGGTCCAGCCATAATAATTCATTCCCCATAGTTCCCATTGTCAATGGCACATCAACTACTTACACAGTGCTGAGAAACAAAGATGGTGTTAATGTAAATGACAAGATGAGATCAGTGCTTAACTGTTTGCTTGCTGAACATGTTTACACAGGAAAGTAACTGAAAAGGAACATCCTTCTGAATGATCGAGCAGGTCCTTACCACCCGCTACCTCTATGAGGCTCCAGATCGGACATTAGCTATAAGTGTCCCTTCTCATCATGACAGAACCATCACATTATACATTTCAGGTTTACTGGTTAATATACACAAAGCCCAAAGTAGTACAGGGGTGGGAGGATGACACTCAAAGTCAAGCTTAATATGTTGTCATTTTTGTATCCTAAAAGCACTATTTTGTCATCTATTTTGTGAGTTATGCACAAAATTCTCTTGCAGGAAGAAAGATATCGTAGACTATAGTTTATATATAGACTAACTGGAAATGGACTCTGTAGATGCACAGATGAGATTTTATGTAATATCTTTATTTGCTGTTTGTTTTTTTATTGAATTTTCATAATCATAACAAGCAAACTAAAGTCTGGACTGGGACATTATTGTGAACTGCTTGATGTGAATGGGTTCTCACTAGGGATAGGCCAACTTTCACAGGACAGAAAGAGGGACAAAATGTGTGGTGTGCAAAGCGCTCCGTGGCAAATTTAGCTCCACCTACTTCTATGTTGACTCCACCCATTCTCACCCATTTTTCTTTGTGCCCCCACACAGTATAATGCTCCTACAGTCACCCTAACATTATATGCCCCCACAATATAATGTTCCCCTCCAATTGCCCCACAGTATGAAGTCCCTCTCCTCGTGCCCCAGTTTAGACTGGGGGCAACTAGAGGGGGACATTAAATTGGGGCATCAGGAGGGGGACATTAAACAGTAGGGGTAGCTGGAGGGGGACATTAAACTGGGGCAAACTAGAGGCAGACATGTCCCCCTCCAGCTACCCCCACAGTTTAATCTCCTCCTCCAGTTGGCCCCAGCTTAATGCCCCTCCTCCATCTGTCCCCAGCTTAATGTCCCCCTCCATCTGCCCCCAGTTTAATTGCCCCCCCCTTCATCTGCCCCCAGTTTAATGTCCCTCTTTATCTGCCTCCAGTTTAATGCCCCCCTTCATCTGCCACCAGTTAAATGTCCCCCCTTTATCTCTCCTCAGTCTAATGTCCCTCCCCCAAAGTTTAACATAATAAAGTCACTGATTCTCACCTCTCCTCGCTCCCCTGCTGTCTCTTCTCCCGGAGTGTTCAGGGAGCTGCAGGTGTGATGTGAGTGACGTCATCACACCTGCAGCTCCTGACGCAGATGAGTTGAATCCGGGCCATACCTCCCGCCAACCGGGGCGGAGGGACAGGACCCACAATCCGAGACTGTCCCGCAGAATCCAGGATGGTTGGGAGATATGTATTTAATATACCTCTATATTTAATGGATTACAAAATTTAAAAAAAAAAAAAAAAAGATGTGGGAGTTTTTACAGTCATGGATCTGGCAATAATCTACAGCAAATCTGGGCCAAAATATGCATCTATTGCATTAAAGCGTACCTGACATTTGCGCCTCTCTGTACAAAATTTGAGATACATGTAAGGTCCAACCCAAAACCAGGCTGTCATGAGTGTACTACATGGATCTGTAACACGGCGGTGTGAAAGAGGTAGTGTACTATAATTGGTGAAAGGTGTGAGGTACCTCCATGTGTACATACAATGACATCACATCAGCAGCTTTACAAACAACAAGTATACCAAGGCCAAATTGTAAGAGATGTTTCTATGGTCTGAACAGAATGTTTGTTCCTCAGCACTTCCACATTTTGTATTTGCAAAATTAGAAGTGCATTTACATTGATGCAAATCGATCAGGAGGTTTATGCCCATGCAAACCAAACAAAGCTTTAGAAAAGCATGCAGGCGTCAGCCACACCCAAACGGCTCTCCTTTTGGGCTGCTTTCAAACAAACAATCCGTTTTGAGGTCTATTAAAAAACAAACACTTTTTTAGTATATTTTTGTGTTTGATCTGTCTGCCATGCATATCATCCGTTTCTTTTTGCATCAACAAGAAAGAAAAAAAAAAAAATCACGATAGTCTTTTTTTCAAGCATCGCCTAGCACTGACTCTAAAAAATATGGACAATACACAGATTATGTCCATGTGTAGTCCATGTTTGAATGGCCATGATATGTAGAGAAAAACAGTACATTTTTGTCTCACTGATCCTCAATGTCAATGAAAAAAAAATGAACATGTGAATGGCTTCACGCACTATAATGAAACAGTTTTCTGTCTTAAAAAAAAAAATTATATATATATATATATATATATACATATATACATACATACATATACACACACACACACACACACACACACACACACACACACACTTTCTGCAGCAGGAGCCTCCCCTTCCCACCCAAATTATCTGGAATAGGAGATTAAAAAATATTAAAAACTATGCAACTGTTCTAAACACCACCCTCTCATCTGTTGGCCTGCATAACATGGACAATATCAGGAGGAAGTTGACACATGGTGCTTAGAAAATTTCTACACAACTGTGCCTCACGAACTTCAGAAGGTCTTGTAGGTAGACATAAAAAAGCAACTGGTTCTCCCAAGTCATTATTTAATTTTTTTTTTATAGTTTTTATAAGCAATGTGCAATTCACATGGTGTGACCTAATTATTTCCAGGAACCTTCAACAATTTGCTACAGTTTTGCAAAAATTGCTGCAAAAAGACTAGACTCTATACCAGGAATTGAGAAATCAGGAGGTTATTGACCATCGGGTTTCTTTGGTCCATAAACTACAGCATTAAATGAAACTAATACAAAGCCACATAAAATATTACTAGTCTCAGATCCAGAAATAGATGCGTGTCGCAGAGTTACGAAATGAGCTTTTGTACTTTTGTTCTACTTTCATAGGGAAGTTTAACTTCAGTCTACGGTAAGAATAGTTCAGGATTCAACCTTCACGGTATTCTATGCTCACATCGCACTACATTGTGACTTTACATCAGGTTTCTATGAGACAATTGTGTGCCAAGTGTGTTGTTGTGGTGCACTAGGTTTATATAGGATGGATTCTTTTAATGTGGTATTGTGTATGCTGTATATATATATAAAAACCAAACCTAGTCTAGGAAACCTAGACTGAGGCCCAGTTCACACTACCGTGCTGTTTTTTTAACAGACATGTTTAAGGTCTTCTTCACTGAATGTGAATAACAGTTCCACAAAAAAAAACAGACATGTGACTAGATATAGACCAATAGACATTCATGGATTTTTAAATGGCTGATAGTCCTTATTTACTGTCATGTGAATAAGGCCTAAGGTATGGTTTTGATGGGTTGCGCGGTTGTTACATCTGCATGTAGTGTAGCTTCTTTTTGTTTAGAATCGCAAAATATGATTTTTTTCAGGGCTGTGGAGTCGGTTGGTCAAACCTCCTACAAATCAATTCTTTCTCCATAAATGGCTGACAGTCATGGTCATTCAGAAGCAGTAAAGATCCTCTAATTCACTAAAAATCTAAGTGATTGAATTCCTATAGAAGTAAATAAAATAAACTACACATTAATTATACAATATTTATAATTATTTAATTTAATTCAAAATAATTAAAGGGGTTGTCCATGAATTACATAAGCAGGAGGCCGGGGAAGGTGAAACATAAAAAGTCATACCCACCTGTCCCCGATGCTCCGGTGTCCCCTGGCAAATGTGATCAGTGGAAGTCCTTACCACACGCCTCAGTGGTCACAGGAATGGGACCATTGATGTCACTCTCATACATCACCGGTTCCTTTCCTTAGGCCTCAGTGGTCACATGCAGAAAGGATATCCGCCAGGGCTTGCACGGGGGACGCTGGAGCGTCGGGGGCTGATTATGAGTTTTTTTTTTTTGCATGCTTCACCTTCCCCGGTCTCCTAACCAAGTACTGGAATTCCTGGACAATCCCTTTAATTATTCTATTTTGAAGCCGGAGTCAGTAACAAATTTGGTCCCAACTCCACAGACCTGATTTTATTTCTCATAAAAAAAACCAAAAAAAAAACCCCTATATTTTGGAACCAAATTGCAGTAGTATAAATCGGAGTATAAGTATTAGTTATAGTAAAAAGCAAAAACCATTTTGGAAAGATTTCTTGTTTCAAAGTGTTTACTTAAAGAGGCTGGCCACTGAAGTCCCACAACATAAGAAAAATGTTAGGACAGAACGTTCCTATAACATATAACATGTTGTGAACACGATAAAAGGACACCATTTCATCTTACAATTGTTGCTTACAAACATTTCACTACTCATTCCTTCAGATTAAACCACTTCCAAGCTAGAAAGAATATTAAGTGTTAAATAATCCTATAATGAAAGAGGAAAGAAAATGACGAATACAACCTCAGGCGTAATAGCAAGCTAGCGAAACCTACTGACTGATTTATTGATCTGGCTTTCATGCTGTACCCATTCACCAGCACAAAATGACAAGTTCTCTTAGGCTAATGCCTGAAATAAATGATTACTTGGATGTTCACATTAACTAGTACATTTGATGCTAAATCTGGGTAATGGGAGCTGGCTGCAGGTTCCACTTAAAGGTCTGCGACATTCTACATGCTTTTTCTCTGTGTAGTTGCTCCATATACAGGGTCCTAGTTATATGGGGGTGCAATCATTCCCCAGTATCTGAGTGGGCCCAAAGGCTCCTAAGCCACATACAAGACACCAGTTTTATAAGTGGCACATAGTAGGTGGTGGGGGTCCTGTTGCTTACTATATGCCCAATGTACAAAGGTTGGCAACTGGCAAAAATAGAAAACTATAGTAAAAGCTGGTACTATACTTATTGTATCAACACAGTTGCAATGCATTATCCAATGCCTGTAGGTCGCACTTTCGTACATAGTAGTATATGTTGTGGTGATCGCTACTGGATGATGTGCTCATCAGACTTACCTGACTAGGCAGTGACAGAAATGAAAATATCTATGCATTATACTAATACAGAACATTTGCTCACCCACTGATAGGCTTAAAGGGGGTCTGTCACCAGAACCCAACCTATTAACCCAGACCTAGAGATCAATAGGTTAGGGTCACCAGAATCAAACAGTGTTTTTCCCTTGCGAATCACTGTCTCAGTTGCCGAGATAACACCATTTTTTGTGAATGTGCAAAAAAGAACACGAGCAGCGAGGAGTGTGACAAACTCAGATCAGAGGAAGTAGGGAGGGGCGGAGGGTGGCACAGAGTGGTGAGACGTTTACGTTTTTGGAGCGGCAACGCCTTTGTTGGTCCAAAGAACTCATTTGCATATTGACAAAAAGTGAAATCTTAACAACAGAGGCAGCGATTCACAAGGGGAATACACAGTTTAATTCAGATGACCTTAACCTATCTGTGGGTTCTGTTAACGTTCAGGGACTCCGTCCCCATTCCACTTAAAATATGCGTACAGAAAGGTCCTGCAAGGAGGAAACTGGGCGGACCCCTTTATAGTATATGGTTTCTGCGGGTAACCGCTTTTTAAGCGGATAGGGTTTCCGTTTCTTGGGTCCCCAAGCGGACCTGAAGAACAGACACCTGTACGCTAGAGTGAATCTAGCGTAAAACATTACAGCTTTATCTCATTCACATGATAACATATATACATTATGACTAACACATATGAAAAGCTACTCACCAAAAGCAGAGCTTCCAGCTGGTTGATATAGATCTCTTCGCTTGCGAGGACACCAGACAGGACAAGCTTTCTCATCAACAGCCCTTTATCAGATTCGCTTTCTCCCTGTGATAAAAGATATAATATTTAGATACAATCTGTAAACTTAATTCTGCTCTAAATGTAGAATCATGAATACAAGAAGTTCATAGCATTAAGCAGATATTGGGGATAAGACGTTAACAGCGACCATAGTACAAGCAAGATAAGAACCTCAAGGCATCCTGCTTAACATGCAAAACGAGGAAATGTGTATTTTTGTATAACAAGTGATTGTGTAGAAATCACAAATGCACGTTCCCATAGAGGCAGCCCTAGCGGATTTATTGAAGCCTTTGCAGGTATGTGCCCCCATCCCCCCTCAGGTTGGCCCAATTCCATCTTCTCATGGACAGTCGGGACCTGTGGGAGATCAGAACATTTGCCAATAAGACAAGACGACTGGTGTGTATCTACATCAGACTTTCACACTGGCTGATATACATTGAGAGGGGATACCGTTTTATTACCAGAAATACATCTCTGTTCACATATTACCAACACAGGTGCTCGGGATTTCATGTGTGGTTAGCCACTCTACGACCAATGTGTGTGGTATAATCCCTATATGGGCCACTATTTGTGCACAATAATCAGGCTGTATAATAGGTCCTTATAGAAGCTTTTCAATGTATTTTTTTTTATTCATTAAAGGGATTTTCCGGCCACAAATTGGCACCTGGAGACTACTGCAAAAGCTGATAAATGCAGGGTTCGGGACAGATCATATACCAATAGGTCATCAGTACACAAAAAAATCAATTTGGGGCTGAAAACTCCTTTAAGTACCTATTCCCCCAAGATATATAATTCAGCCAGTATTACCTTATTTAGTTATTCCTTCCTTTCTGAATATGTTTCTCGTGCTAGGACATGTGCTGACTAGATATAATCTACAGGAGTTAATGCATACAGATCCCTGTATAATGGACTGTACCACATAGGCTCTCCACAGGGGGAGACAGAAACTGTCACTAACTACTGAAGAGCAGACCGTCTCTGTCACACAGCTATAAAGAAGGAGACTGCATCTCAGCCTCCCTAGTTATGTATTTAAGAGTCTTTATTTAGAAGAATAATAGGGAAAAGTGATAAATACACTGCCCCAGGCAGGTAGGTATTGTACAGTCTCTAGCTGACCATGTGATTTTATACTGATGGGACTCACAGCAGAGCAAAGAGAAAGAAATTTAAAAGCCAAGATGGTGTCTGATCAGGAGTGAGAAGAAGCTGGATTGTAGGGATATGGTTAGAGGAATACCCCTATATTTTAACATTCAGCTGTTAACTTATACATAGGTTTCTAGGAGGAATTACAGATTGTAAACCATTGCGGGCAGGGACTCTATCTCATTGTACCAGCTGGTCACTAAGTTAGGCTACATTCACATCCACTGCAGAGTCTCCAATTGGAGACTCCATTGCAGTGTCCACCAAAACCGCTGGAAGAAAAGTCCTATATGCACTTTTTCCATCTGGTGGTTTCAGTTAAAAACATACACTCAATGGACCCCTTTACAGTCAATGGGGTCTGTCGGGCTCTAGAGGTGTCTGATATTCTAGTGGTCTGTTAGTCCTTTATTCTGGTCCATCAGAGGAACAGAACAGCGGACACCCCTACGCAGATGTGAACATAGCGTTAGTCTATTGCATTTCTTTTTGTACTTTGTATTTTGCATGTAAATGTAAAGCACCATGGAATTAATGTGGCCCTAAAAAACAAATAATAATAATAATACATTATAGGACCAGCACCAGGTCCAGTGCTGCTTCCTCCGGCTTGGTTCTATTGCTAAAAAGTCTATTCAAAAAAATTTTCTTTCCAGTCTTGGAAATGGTCACCAAATTACTGCAAACTTGCAAAACAAGTTTAGCACAATGTAACTGCATTATATTCTTCAGGCAAACATAAACTGCAAGAAGCCAAGGTGCAGTCATGATGCGGATGGAGTCTCAATGCCCCATGGCCTGGAACTGAGTACAGCTTACTTATATACACTTCAGATGTTGGGGGCTTTGACATCTTACCCGACAAGTGAGATGGTTGAGATGCATATATTCCAAAAATGAATTATTGCAGCCTCAGTTAAACTTGCAAACACAATATAAGATGTGACTCTGGAGTGTCAATGTATTCACAAGAAAACACAATAATGCTACATAATTGTACATTGTATTCATCTGAAGTAACATTGTGTGGGATGAAATCATTTCTATTTCACACCTTCAATAGAAAAATCACATTTGAATAGGATTATGATTTCCTTCTCCATAGCAGATTAGGTAGACTGGTTCTTGAAGCTTATTCACATGGCTGATTTTCATTGTTTGATGTCTGAGAAAATCTCGGACTACACACTGACGTGTTATTCTGGGCCAGGAAGAACAGACCAGAATAGGAAATGCTTAGGAAATAGGAAAACTTAAAGGGGTTGTCCAATTTCAGACCAATATTGAGAGATATAACTTATTGTTTGTATAATAAAAATTTGTACAATTTTTCAATATACTTTCTGTATCAATTCCTCATGGTTTTCTAAACCTCTGCTTGCTGTCATTCATTCAGCTTAGTCCCAGTGGACAAAAATCAGTCCATGGTCATGTGATGTACAGTCCATGGTCATGTGATGTACAGTCCATGGTCATGTGATGGAGACACAGGTGCACAGCTCGTTACCACACAGATGTCTGATTACTGTGCTGTGACTGTAACGAGCTGTGCACTTGTTAGTTTGTTAGTTGTGCATCAGTACATTGATAATCTCTACAAGAAAACAGAGTTTTTGACAAATCTGATGAATTTTAGGACTCCGCATAGCCATAGCTCTCTCTCTTTAGAGGGAACCTGTTACCTGGACAATGCTGTACAATCTGCAGTCAGCATGTTATAGAGCAGGAGGAGCTGAGAAGATGGATATATAGTTGTGGGTGATAAGATTCAGTATAGCCTGCCATTACTAAAGTCCAGTAGGCGGTCCTATCAGTGATTGACAGCCTCATCTCTATGACTGTACATGCAGAGATCGCTGTCAATCACTGATAGGACCGCCCTCTGGACTATATAGCAAAGAAAGGACAAAGATTTCAATAGATAAATGACAAGTTATCCAGAATCATTTCACATGTACAGTAACTATACATCAATCTATTCAGCATCTCCTGCTCTATAACCTGCTGCCTGCAGATTGACCATCTGGTGACAGGTTCCCTTTAAACATCCGACTACTGAGGTAGATGTAAAAAGTGTCGAAATCTGCCACATTTTGCTTAGTTATTTCCTCTCCTGACCACTGATGAAAAAAACAGGGATCCAGAGAGCCTTGTTATAAAAGAGTGACTGACTGCAGCTCTATATCACAAGGCATTATGGGAAAGGAGCTGGGGAGCTCATGCGCCCTTTGTTGGATGTCACAGATCCTCAATTTGCTTTTGACTCACCGAGCCTTGAGACAGCAAAGGGATTTTAGCCAAGCCAATTTCACTTATCTGCATACAGCGCTGTTTCCGGATTGTTGTCCTTCATCAGTACAGAGCAAAGTGAATTGGCTGGCTTAGTGGGAGGCAATGAGTGGGTTATATATATATATTGAGGATCTGTGACATCCAACAGAGGGCGCATGAGCTCCCCAGCTCCTTTCCCATAATGCCTTGTGATATGTAGATGCTAAGTAGAGGGCAAAAGGCAATTAAAATCTCTACACACCTTCACTGGTGCTCTCCTCAATGTGAGAGATTCTTGTCCCTGACTGCAGCTCTGTTCATCTCCATGAGCCTGCCTGAGATGGCCGAGCCCGGGACTCTTATTCGGCGGTCCAATGGACTTTGAATGGTGCAGTATTGTACCACTGCTCCACACAAAAATAGGGAACATAGGGCCCACCCCCCCCTCCCGTTCTTGTGACCAGTGGAAGCTCCTGTGGTCAAACGCCCAACGATAAGGAACTGATCCTCTATTGTATGGGAATTGCTGATGTTGAATATTGACATGCCCAATTCTTGCCCAAATCACGGAAGATAAGCCACCAGCTGAAATGTCTGGCAATGGCTCATTCTCCCTTCTCATTTAGAGCACATGCATGTCCGACCAAAGTGAGAGTGCATGTACTGTATATGAGGGCAGGGTCAGCAGAAAAAGTGGTCAACCGATCTTAGGGTATGTTCATACAGAGGCTGAAAAAAAATCTGCTTCAGGAATTAGGAAACGTTTTTTGGACCTGGAAACTTTGCAAAAACTATGTAAAAAAAACCAAACGCATTTTTAATTCCTCCCATTGTTTTCAATGGATTTTTCAAGACCTGAGGATAGGTCATGTTGCTAGCTAGAGAAATAAAATAATCTGCTACTGACTCCCATTGAAATGAATGGGAGACATTTTTTGAGGTGGATTCTGCCTTAAAATCCTCCTGCAAAAAATTGTGTGAACATTACCCTAAGAGGTGTTTGACCACCTGTATACATTTTTAAAGGGAGTCTATCATTACCAAAACCACTTTTAATCTAATGTCACGTTGGAATGTCCTTTAAAAAGGCCATTCTTCTCCTACCTTTCCTTGTTTTCTTCTCCCAGCCGATTCCAAGATAATTAGTTTCTTCATGTATGTAAATGAGCAGCACGGAGCACCCGGGGCGTTCCTCCTCTTCTGCGAGCACGCACCTCGTCATCGCTTCTCACCGCTCCTTCGTCCATTGCGGTGACTCCCTTCCTGGTCTTCTTTCTTCTCAGTTCTAGCCGGCAGCGAATTCTCCCGCAAGCGCAATCGGCTCTGCCACTTCGGGTTCAGGCAGAGCCGATTGCGCATGACGGCCCGCCATTTTCCGGTGGTCTGTCACAAGAGCGTACCGAGGCAGAGCCGATTGCGCATGTGCACAGCGCTGCGTACGAGGACTTAGAAGAAAGAAGATACAGAGAAGACCAAGAGGAGAGTCACCGCAACGGACGAAGGGGTGGTGAGAAGTGATGAAGTGATGGGTGCTCGCAGAAGAGAAGGAACGCCCCAGGTGCTCCGTGGTGCTCATTTACATACATGAAGAAACAAATTTTCTTGGAATCGGCTGGGAGAAGAAAACAAGGAAAGGTAGGAGAAGAATGGCATTTTTTAAAGGCCATTCCAACGTGCCATTAGCTTAAAAGTGGTTTTGCGAATGATAGACTCCCTTTAATTGTATCCGCTCATCCCACAGCGCAGAAGCCTCCATTACATGTAACCCTGTATCTTTTATTCTCCTTCTACACATATATTTTCCCAACATATAATATCTAAAAAGGAAGCACAAGACGTATAAAAGAAGAGCAAGACAAATAACCAGTTAAACCCGGCTTGCACCAACTTAACCTCTCTGGCAAACCAAACAAGAACATTTACTATATACAATTCACGATATGTAAGCCAAATCCAACAATACCGACGTCATGAAAACAACCATAACAGTAGAACATTTCATTACCTCATGGAGGAAACAGGAAGTTCACTAAATTATGACCTACAGCTCTGAAGGCCAAAGTCATGGAAACTTGTCCACGGTCAGTAAGGGCTCAAAAGGTGACTAAAAATTGTTTTATAAAAGCAAATGCAGCCGAAAAATATTAATGAAACCAGATAGCAATGCACGTCTTATCTAATCTTTTCTTCATTTTCTGATGGTAGAATTTTTCATTCTATTTTCTGTACATGATGGTGGCCATCTTGTCTGAGGTGCGGCTCAGAACATTCAGAGAAAAGCGTTACAATAGCCACATGGACAAAAAAACCTGGAGACCGGAGATGATCACAGTCGTGTAAAGGAAAGAATAGTGGACATGTTCTGTGAATTGGGGGCGAGGTCATTGTGCAAGGAAGGGGTTGGAGGACAGTCATCACCATCAACTATTGTGAATGGTGGATGTTGTGTTAAGGGAGGTTAACAATACCACTGAGAACGTCCATTACTCTTATCCGTCATAGGGTGAGAGCAACAGACTTAAAGGGGTTGTCCTAAAATTACAGATTTTTTCCAGGAGGCTGGGGAAGGTGAAAAATAAAACCCATAATCACATGTTCCCTAACCCCGGTGTCCCAGGTCTTGCTGCGGCGGAAGTCTTCGTCTAAGGAAAGGACCCAGGACACCACTCACATCACCTGTGATGTCCTAGTTCCTTTCCTTAGGTCACTGCTTGGCTTTAGCAGTCATGTGTGGTGAACACGTGTGCTGGGAACAAGCGGCCTGGGACACTGGAGCACAGACGACAGGTGAGAATGGGTTTTTTGATTTGTTATTTTTCACCTTCCCCGGTCTCCGGAGTCTTCTCAGTCTGTCTCCATTCCCACTGACGCTAATGTAAAATAAAACGATTGATGCTTTCTTCTGTCTCATTCTGTATCAGAAGAAAAAGTCCTCCATGCAGGACTTTTTCTTCCGTCAGAAAAGTAAAAAAGAAAAACAAAAACAACAAAAAAAAGCTTCAAAAGAAAGCTTCCATGATGCTTTTTTTTAACATGAGAATGAATGGAGCTGGACACTAGGAGGAGGGATATCTGTCTGCATTCTACTGTTAATGTCCATTGCTCTGATCCTTTGACAGTTAAGAGAAATGGACTTTAATTAATGGTAGTGTGAACCCAGCCATGACTACATAAAGGTGTAAAATTCTGCCTGTACTAATAAATTCTTAAAATGTTTTATATAAAAACTTGCTTCAAAGGGTTTTTCCAATCACAATGGCTGATCAGTTACATGTGTAGAGGGGCACATTATCACTGTAGCAATATAAGCAAAGTCCATTGAG
The DNA here is from genome assembly GCA_947044405.1 of Leptodactylus fallax. Lineage (NCBI taxonomy): Eukaryota > Metazoa > Chordata > Amphibia > Anura > Leptodactylidae > Leptodactylus > Leptodactylus fallax. The sequence continues at coordinate 1,223,027 of CAMRHE010000455.1, read as the reverse complement.
TAGATTCTTCTATTATTTTCGCACCCCCCAAGAAGCTATTTCACAGGCTGGATTCACACCAGTGCTCGCTCTATGTTTGGGGATTCCGTCCCTGAATCCACTTGAAAAATTTTTCGGGTGGAAACCCAGTAGACTCTATAAAAGCCAATGGGGTCCGTGGATAACCGCTTTTTAAGTGGATTGAGTTTCCGTTTTTAGGGTCCCAGAGCAGACCCGAAGAACGGAAACAGGCACAGGTGTGAACCTAGAGTAAGTTTTGCTGAACCTTATCAACATTTGCTGTACATGTGTGTCAAATTTTGGCTCTTTAAACGTCCGCCAGGTCTCTTCTGCTTAACAGTGGACATAGTGGGTATACTCACTCAGCTAACCTTGTGCGATGTACAGGTAGTAGCATAATGGTTGAGATCAAATCTCATAACCCAAAACGCAAAGCGATCGGCTTTGCCAGTTTTAAACTTGTAGCATGGGAGCAGCTGGAAAAAACACTGCTTGAAAAAAAACTTTCAGTAAAACATGCTGCTGAACCTCCCTGATGGAAATTCAGAAGCGTGTTGCTATGTGTTTTTCTGTTCTGCAGTTCTCCGAAATCTCCCTAAAATTACTTCTATGGAAACCGTGTTCAGGAGATAAAATCATATTAAAAGAGAACATACATTACAGCCTGCTCTTACAGTGTGGATTTCACCCACATTAGGTAAATGAAATTTGACAGATGCCAAATGCAAAGATAAATGTGAACCCTGAATTCATGTATGTTATGATCATTTATTCATTATACGCTTTTCAGAAGTACATGTACAAAGTAACAACATTTTCATGTTGAAGTGTGTAAAGATAGCAGACAGGTAAGGCTACGTTCACATTTGCGCCAGTCTCCGCAGGAAACTCTGTCACAATGTCCTCTTGAAATCAAGTACTACTATAGTGGTCCATCTGTCCACTGCTTGGGTCCCTGGACTGACCAGAACAAAGGACAGACAGCAGGACAACCATTATATCTCAAGCATTTTATAACACAGAATAGTGAATCTGGTGTCATATGAAAGATGAGACTCTCAGCTTTCATATGACACCAGGATCTACAGTGGTAATATCTCCGGGGATAATAAAAGTTCCACCTTTCTTATCTCCAGAGTTATCACCACCTAAAAGCACAGTTGGGATTGAGGGTACCTGCAGCGTCATATCAATACGTCATAGCAATAAAACAGGGAAGCAAAGTACAATTCAGCGCTGGATTTTCCAGAGGGTAGCTAAAAATGCTAATAATCTACTACAATACTTTTACAATTACAATATGATGGCGCTATATAAGTAAGAGAAATACAGTCATATGAAAAAGTTTGGGCACCCCTATTAATCTTAATCATTTTTAGTTCTAAATATTTGGGTGTTTGCAACAGCCATTTCAATTTGATATATCTAATAACTGATGGACACAGTAATATTTCAGGATTGAAATGAGGTTTATTGTACTAACAGAAAATGTGCAATATGCATTAAACCAAAATTTGACCGGTGCAAAAGTATGGGCATCTCAACAGAAAAGTGACATTAATATTTAGTAGATCCTCCTTTTGCAAAAATAACAGCCTCTAGTCGCTTCCTGTAGCTTTTAATCAGTTCCTGGATCCTGGATGAAGGTATTTTTGACCATTCCTCTTTACAAAACAATTCCAGTTCAGTTAAGTTTGATGGTCGCCGAGCATGGACAGCCCGCTTCAAATTATCCCACAGATGTTCAATGATATTCAGGTCTGGGGACTGGGATGGCCATTCCAGAACATTGTAATTGTTCCTCTGCATGAATGCCTGAGTAGATTTGGAGCTGTGTTTTGGATCATTGTCTTGCTGAAATATCCATCCCCGGCGTAACTTCAAATTCGTCACTGATTCTTGTACATTATTCTCAAGAATCTGCTCATACTGAGTTGAATCCATGCGACCCTCAACTTTAACAAGATTCCCGGTGCCGGCATTGGCCACACAGCCCCAAAGCATGATGGAACCTCCACCAAATTTTACAGTGGGTAGCAAGTGTTTTTCTTGGAATGCTGTGTTTTTTTGACGCCGTGCATAACGCCTTTTTGTATGACCAAACAACTCAATCTTTCTTTCATCAGTCCACAGGACCTTCTTCCAAAATGAAGCTGGCTTGTCCAAATGTTCTTTTGCATACCTCAGGCGACTCTGTTTGTGGCGTGCTTTCAGAAACGGCTTCTTTCGCATCACTCTCCCATACAGCTTCTCCTTGTGCAAAGTGTGCTGTATTGTTGACCGATGCACAGTGACACCATCTGCAGCAAGATGATGCTGCAGCTCTTTGGAGGTGGTCTGTGGATTGTCCTTGACCGTTCTCACCATTCTTCTTCTCTGCCTTTCTGATATTTTTCTTGGCCTGCCACTTCTGGGCTTAACAAGAACTGTCCCTGTGGTCTTCCATTTCCTTACTATGTTCCTCACAGTGGAAACTGACAGGTTAAATCTCTGAGACAACTTTTTGTATCCTTCCCCTGAACAACTATGTTGAACAATCTTTGTTTTCAGATGATCTGAGAGTTGTTTTGAGGAGCCCATGATGCCACTCTTCAGAGGAGATTCAAATAGGAGAACAACTTGCAATTAGCCACCTTAAATACCTTTTCTCATGATTGGATACACCTGGCTATGAAGTTCAAAGCTCAGTGAGGTTACAAAACCAATTTTGTGCTTCAGTAAGTCAGTAAAAAGTAGTTAGGAGTATTCAAATCAATAAAATGATAAGGGTACCCAAATTTTTGCACCGGTCAAATTTTGGTTTAATGCATATTGCACATTTTCTGTTAGTACAATAAACCTCATTTCAATCCTGAAATATTACTGTGTCCATCAGTTATTAGATATATCAAATTGAAATGGCTGTTGCAAACACCCAAATATTTAGAACTAAAAATGATTAAGATTAATAGGGGTGCCCAAACTTTTTCATATGACTGTAAATAAAAATATGTCTTCTGGTATGTACATATAAAGCTGATTCCTGTACCAAAGCATCTTTTTCAGGCATTTAGTAAAGGTAGGGTGTGTAAGAATGGGTGCTACCTGTGCCAGTCATTTTACAACATAATGAAAAAAAAAAATCATAGATTTGGAGCCGGAGGACACTAAACCCCACCCTGGTCTTGTCTCACCATGTTTAGAAGCAGCATTTACAAGTGACGGCGCTGCTAAAGAAAAAAACTAGACAATCTTTCCATCCTGAATAATCAAATAAAACGCTGTCAGGACACGACGTTCTCATGAGACAGCGTTCTATTCTACATCCTCCATACAGACATGAAAAACCTGCATCCTTAATAGGCAAAAGCAATTGGAAGCATAGAATGTAATGAGACGATGCTGCATTCTCCATGTGTCAGGGAACCACTGACCTTCCTCCAATGTCAATCAGGGACAAGAAGAATTGGACATGCTGGATTTCAACATGCCTGACACCCTTTCTTTCTGCAGAAGATATGTCCCTGCCAGAAAAGTCTGACAGCGGCTTGTTCTTTTCTAGCCATTGAAAACATATACTGTACATACTTAGCCAAGCCCAGCAGGAGTAAGGAGGAATAGCTGTCAGTCGAACAAGCTTTTGGTCAACAACTACCTAAAAGGTGGCCATACGCTTTAGAAAGCTGTAAAAGCTATTTCTCTCAAAGCACCAATGTACATGCACACTTGGCTCAGACAGTATAAGGCATTGCCAGATATCTCTGGAGGCTGCTTATTTCTCTGTCAATATGGTCAACCATTCTTTACCTCAGCATCTGGCATTAGGGGAAAGTCACGATACCGCTATAAACATTAGATGGGTGGCCATGCCTAAATCAATGGGTTCGGCTAGAATTTACTCCAAGTAGAAGGCGACTTCAGGTGTATAGCCACCTCTACAAACACACAGTGACATATACATCACCAGCACAAGGTGGAGAATGCTATCCAATGCAGATTTACATGGTGGGAAGTAAACCAGGCCTTGCTTCTGTCTATTATAATGGTCACCAACAAGAAAACCTATATCTGACCATCTATATATAAAAGAGGGAAATCCAACTTTGATGGGTTTTATTTGTTCTGTAACTCTATGGTCAGCATGTACGATAGCATAACAATGAGGCTGCTTGTTGGTGTCGGATGTGTCATGAACGCCCAAGTGTCTTTAAGGAGATTATGCTAGCTTTGACCTCGTCCCTTCTTCCCATACTCTACAACTGAAGTAATTGTTGTATTTCCAACATCATTTATGCCATTCCCAGAAACGCAAACCACAAACCCAACTAGAGAAGAGACATGCATCCACTTAGCTAAATATACTTGTGGTCTAATGGAACATCTCCAGTGGAATCTTCTGATGTTTATATCTAAGCTGGTACTGCCGATCGTGCAGTGACTGTAGGCCGTCTGTATCGGCAACACATGCCGGCTAGTCTATCATCTCTCAAATATAGAGAGATTCGAGATACAGAGATTACAAAAAAGGAAAAAGTGACCTGCCTCAATGTTGTAAATAATAAAATAAATTGTATGTGACATGTACATTGTCCGTGTAGAATGACTTGTAGACTTGAAATACTGGATTTAGGTTTTGCTGAACCTGTACTTTTATTTTGTGTGCTGAACAACATAATAATTACTAGCTTAATATTATCACAATACGTCGTGTACACCCCCCCCCTCCCAAAAAAACCAAAAAAACAAACAGATTAACCAAGGACGCCGCAAAGAAAATGTGCGCACAGGGTCTGTAGTGTGGCACACAGAGTTTTTTTTTATATATATATATATATATATATATATATATATATATACTTTTATGTAAAAGTACATCCACATGCTCTGGCTGCCGCACTGTGCCAAAACCGTGCCCACCCATGGTAGACAACTGCTGCATAAGTACGTCGGCAGGAGACTGTGGATATACTCTAAAAGGCATCAATAATTCAGGTCTCTCAAATTTTATGTTTTTATGAAATCTGACACACACACAAAAAAGTATGGGCTCACAAATTCCTATTACAGATCCACAGATCGTTCTGAGCTTCTGCTATTAAGAACTAGGAGGCTCAGGATGATCAGCACATGAATAGGTCTATTTAAGAATGTAGTAGTGCATTCGTCTGTGAAAGCAATGCTGCATTAGGCTACATTTTACATGGGGCCCTGGAAGTGTAAAATAACACTCATATATAGGAGGAGGAACCGGCTACAACATGTACGGCAACCAGTTCCCACAAGTCAATTGTTAAAAAGTGCTTCCAAGCCATTCTCCTCTAGCATGCTTGGAGTACAGGAACATCTCACACTCCAGACGTGTACATGTAAAAAAATACTAAAAGTTCTGATCCTTGGTATGCCAAAAAATCTAAGATCCCCACTGCAATTGCCACAGCCGAAGATTTCAATCTTTCTTTAAAATCAGAACATCTAATAATCCCAAGATTGCAAAAGAGACTTTGGAATGGTTGAAACACTTTGCAGCCCATTTTCTTGTAAATCTGGGTTTTATTCATATGTAAATGAGGGTAAAGTATTTTGACCAGAAATCTAGATTTGGGGCCAAATTTACTGACAGCTACCAAGATAGCCATAAAACTTAGATTGTCAAATGCTCATTCAATGACAGTCATACCTCCCAACTTCCCCATAAACATGCACATTCAGGTTGGCCATGTGTGCATGTGTTTTCAATAGGGAGCGAGGAACAGATTTCAGCCATCAGGGTGTATCGGATGGCCCCCATATAGAGTAGGTGGTCGTCCTATCCTGCTGAAATCAAGAGGGCCTCATGCACACAACCGTAGTGAATTTACGATCCGCAAATACTGATCCACAATCTGCACATACACGTCCGTATCGCATCAGTAAAGTCGTCCGCAATCACAGAACCTGTATGATTTCCTACAGTGGTGTGTGCCACGAATGCGGACAAATATAGCATAATTTGCGGACCTTTTCTACACTTATCGGCAATGGTGGGTCAGCAATAAAATAAAATTACGGTCGTGTGCATAGAGCCTAAGGTATATATATGGTCATTGGACTGATGTAACAGATTTCCATTGGTCAAACAACTGTATCATCACAATATATATATTTTTTTTCACTCTGCCAATTGCAACAAACTTTACACAAGTCAATAGTACAAGTGAATAGAAAATTTTGTAACATATCTTACCAGAGGAAAAAAAAGATTATTTATTCAATTACCAGGCTCTTTTCCTGCTTCCCCTGCTAAACTGACATTCACTCTGAAAACTCTGCTTAAAAGAGGACCCTTCACGTATTCATGTATATGTGGTTTTACATACCACTAGAAAGCCGACCGCGCTGAATTCGGCACGCTGTCGGCTTTCCCGTTATATGCCCCAGGGCTGGAGATATCAGGGGTCTAAATTTCACCGTTCACCGTCAGAAGGGCGTTCCTGACAGTCTAGCTGGGCTGTGAGGAACGCCTTCCCTGACTGTACTCGTCCATAGCCCTGTACTGGGGGGGGGGGGGCGCGTTCCTCACAGCTCAGTGTCATCACTGGGCGGTAAGGAACGTCCCTTCTCTCTGTACTCATCCCATAGCCGAGTACTGGTCAGAGGGGGCGCTCCTTACCACCCCCCGTGATGAAGCTGGGGGTGGTAAGGAACAGAGTGCTGAATTTATCGCACTGTTGGCTTTCTAGCGGTATGTAAAACTGCATATACATGAGGAAGTGAGAGGTCCTCTTTAATCAGTCTTCCTGATTAAGCAAGACAGACCGCAGCTCCTAGATGTATATTACATAGAAGTCTATGGAGAGGTGGCAGAAGTGAGCAGAATGAGCTTCGTATCTCATTCAGAGTGCTTTACTTACATACAGTACAAGTCCATAATTCTCCAAAATGATCTATATAACCCTGTTGCAGCCTCTGGGTGGAAGAGACAGACTTAGGTAGAAGATTCTCCTCTACTTTCTGTGTACACAGTGTATAGAAGATACAGACATAACAACTAGTAGCCACCCACCAAGCTCAGGAAGAACTGAAACTCAAAACTCAGAACCTTATGGGGGGGGGGGGGGAAGCAGAATACAATTCATTTAATCACACTCACAAATCTGGAGGCTCCTGAAGGGGTGACCAGTAGAGTCCCAGAAGGGTGAGCAAATCTACCAAGTCTGGTGAATTGCTCCTACATCTATTTGCTGGCCTTAATAGCACTGTCAGGGTGCCCATAAACAGAAAAACACTTTACTTACCTTTTCTCTGGACTCTGTATACAGATCCCCTGGATGACGTCATCAGTGACATCCCATTTGTGCCAGGTGACCGCTGCATCCAATCTCAGGCTTCAGCAGTGACCTCTTCACAAGTAGAATGTGACTGCTGTATCTTGCCGTTTCTGAAGAGGTCACCACTGAAGCCTGTGATTGGCTGCAGAGGTCACCTGGTACAAACAGCTGGGGGGCCTATAACCTGAAGTCTGCACCTGCCGCCACTAGAGATGGCGAGGGGAGAGGTGAGTGTTTTTTTTTAATGTATGTAGGCCCTTCAACTGAAGCAGAGGTGTACTGCTGATCTTTACATAAGCAATAATTGTGGATTACACAGATCCCAATCTGCTCATTTCTTGATATTTATAAGCACCACAAATCACTTGGAGAAAAATACAGAGAAAAACACAAGCTGGAGGCAAAGTAAATAATGTATCTAATGAAATGCAATATTCGGCTTTGTTCAATATAATGGCAGCATTGCCCGCAGATACCAATTCAGTGTCACGAAGATCAAAGTCTCCAATTGAAATGAAATGCAAAGCAAAGTGAAGCGTGTGCGATATCCTCATCTCTGGGCCTGGAAGATGAATGGGCACATTCTCAAGAGGTCTTATTATAGGCGGGGGAGTGACTGCTCTTTGTATAGTAACTTGCCTGCTATACAGTCACGTAGCCATCAGCAGATGTAGTATAATGGGTGCTACATGCGCAGCACAATTGCAATCCTGTAACTGTAATTTCCAGACCCCCCTAATTCAGATAAACTCAATGCAAAACACAAACTTCCAGGCAGTCCTGCCAGCAAGGCTTATTTATAGGCCGCAGTTGTCGAATCTGAACTACATGTACAAACCTTCCAATGAATGGCTCAAGAAGGGGCTGCCGAGGCCTGGCATCCCGGAAAGTGAACTGAACAAGGGCTGAACATAAAGGAGCCAGTGTTCTGTATACATCATCGCTGTGGTTTGCTACCTGTCCCGTACACAAGTGGAAAGTTTGGAGGAGCCATGTAAAAAGTGACGAAGGCAGGAGAGCGAAGAGTGGCAAACAGACCAGCCATTGTTTGTGTACTGGCTGAAGTGTTGGCAGTTCAATGAGAATATTATGGAAGGTTACACCATTTTCTACAGAAAGCCTCAAACTTTGGCAGGACAGTGTGAACGCAAGGCAGGTTTTGTGCTGTCAGCAGTACTTGTAACAAGGCTGTGCACAAAGGAGGGCTTAGGAGGGAGACCGCATGAAAAATACTTGGGGCACTGCAACTCTGAATGTGAGTTAAAGATTGTGGCTGCATGTGTATAGATATAGGAAGCAATGTGTGAAAATAAGGGGAAGGGGGATTTGTTTGTTTCGTTTTATGGGCTTCATATTCTTGATATATCTGAACTACGAGGACGTGTGCAATGCACAATACAAGTACTGGATATGGCGATGTACCTGTACAATATTCTTTACTTATGCTGTATAATGTCATGAGAAATATCCACATATGCAGTTTATATTGTAAAATGCAAACATGTGAGTGGCATCTATGGATAACACCATGGTCAGCCTTCCCATGGGAGTTGTTGACTAGGTATACTTTCCTGCCTGACCTGACCCTGGACTGGAGAGACAACGGCATGCAGGGTAGTAAACCATACAATGTGCATAGATCCTACTGGATTAATGAGACTAATGTGTAATACTTGCTGGACTTCTAAAGGTTGTCTCAGCAACTGTACCAACATCCAAGATCAAACAGAGGAGAGTGTGCCTGGACAAGCCCTTTAAACAAACGCTTCCTATTAAGTAGACCCAATTGTCAATCTATGTGACTGGAAGTTCAATTAGAAATTGAGGCACTATAGGCCTTATAGGTTTAAACAAAAAAAGTGGGTCTAAACTGAGGTGGCTTTACTGGTTGCATTTGGCAAATGGTCAACTGTTAGCTATAAATTTTGGTTTTAGGCTTAGTACAAAGCCACAGGTATGAATGGAGTTTTGGTACATCAGACTGTGTTTACACAGAGGAGTTCACCCTTACTTGAGCTTAAACTTGGACTTCAATTTCTCAAGACACCAACTCAATACAATATTGTGGCACAACTTGGCCACTGGGTGGCTGCACTTGAAAACATATAGGATAGAAATCCCATGACAGAATATCACAAAATCAGGTTGTTTTGAAAAGGTTGCTCACACAGATTTAGACATGTCCAACCAAGAGGACAAGCAAGTATAAGATTTATCATACATATTTTACATTTTATATGCTATTGGGTACATTACGTTTTACTGTAATCCCAAATTCTTCCTATTTCATACAGAAGTATAGAGGCACCATATGGGGGCACAAGGGCTGCAGCTCTCAGTTTTCTAGAACAGTTTAAGCTATTAAAGCGGAGCTCTGACTGGTTCCCTTGGTTGTATAAATGAGGCCCAGTACAGTCAAGTAGATATAGAAGAGGTATATCACCACCCTAAGCAGAGCATGAGACAGGAAGTAAAATAATGGCAGGTTTCATCATCCTAAGGCCTCATGCACATGACCACATTTTTATCCGCAATTGTGGATCAAGTACAGACCCATTTATTTCTATAGGGCCATACAGACGACCGCATCTTTTGCAACCATGTGTCTGTGGAGTATACAAGGCAAATTTTGAAGCATGTCCTGTTCTTGCCTGCATTTATGGCACAGGCAAGTATAGGGATCATACAAGTCTTTTTGTGGATCTGTAATTGTGGAAGACATACTGATGCAATGCAGACATGTTTTTTTGCGGCTTGCAGATTAGTATTTGCAGATAGTATAGTAAAAACCACTATGGTCGCGTGCATGAAGCCTAACATTGCACATACTATTTCACTGTAGTCTGTAGAAGAAGGTCCAACTTTGAAGCTGTAGGAGTTTGATTCCAAAGTGCCCAACTTTTACAACGTAGAAAGAGGTACAAAATCTGCAGCTTGCTCAGCGTGCCAGGGTAAATATATGTATAAGCCACGCCTCTAATCTGACCAGTCCCACCCAGTTGTTTTGTGCTCCCATCCAGTAACGATGTCCTCCTTTGTGTAACACACAGTGATGAAGCCCCGTAAGTGCTCCCACACAGAATAATGATCCCTAAGTGCCCAATCAAATTATAATGGCCCTGTGATGATTCTGCCTAAATATGGCCATAACTCAGAGATGTATTTTGGTCTCTGGGTAGCGTATTTCTCTCTAGTTCCATTTATTCATACTGTGTGCAGCTATGAGCCTAGGTGTATATTGGCAGTAGTGGCAACACTGGAACAATAGGGCTCCATTGTATTCCTATACAGCCCTGAGTGATCAAACAATAGTGCATTGTTCAAGCCTGGGCTGTTGATCAGATATGGCTGATAACATTGTATCAGGTCATTTGGTCTCATCTACATACAAAAGATCTGGATTTGAGGGGATTATTCTATGAGACCAGCTGTCGCCGGTGACCTCATTCTGGGAGGTGGCATAAAGGGTATAAAAGATGAGGTAAGAGGTCTGTGGGAGGAGATTACACTATGGAGAATATGCTATAGAGATGATGCGACAGGATATTAGAGACTTTGACTGAGATGCTACTATGAGCAGGCAGGTTGGAATGCTGCTGCTGACGATGATGAGCCTACAAGAGACTGAGAGAGACTATTGGACTAATGCTGAGAGACTGTTATGAGAGCATGCAGGCTGGATTACTGTTGTTGATGCCACATGCTGAAAAGCCTCCACTGGTTACTCACACCTGCATGTGTGAGTGTTGGACTACAAAAACCACAGCAAGGACATGTGTGGTAAAGTAATCATTTCACCTTTAATCCCTTTTATTTTATTTGTACTGTATCTTGTAACTAGTAACTGTTAATGCTTGCATATGTCTGCATATCTGTTCTGATCTGTATATGTTAGATTTTAATACCGACCCATTTAGGTGTTAATAAATATATAAAATTTAGAAGGCTTGTCTTGTATTTATCTTGTGAACCCGGCACTCACTGGCGGTGAGTGTGGTTTTTATATGAAAGAGGACTCAGGGTGTGGCCAAAGCGGTTTGGCGCACGGAGGATCTTTCACAGGCCCCTAAGAGTCCAATCAAAGTATAATACCCACCAAGTGAGGACGATTTGAAAGGGAGACTTGCTTCCTGCCACCCAAAACAGCACCTGAAATCTTGGGCCATCCTGCAAATCACTTAGCTGTCTAGTACAGGGGTCAGCAACCTTCGGCACTCCAGCTGCTGTGAAACTACAACTCCCAGCATGCTTCAAATTCACTGGGAGTTGTAGTTTTACAACAGCCAGAGTGCCGAAGGTTGCCTACCCCTAGTCTAGTAGATACAGACCATTCTAACCAACAGGTCCCAGGATAATACCATGATAAAGTCAAATACCAAAACTTTACTTCTCTCACAAAATCGACTTAGATGTTTCACTAAGAGTCTTGGGGTGTTACACTACTGCATTGGATGGTAGAGCGATGGAGCACCAGGAGAGCCATTGTGTCAATGGGTTTCAAGCTAACAATCGGGCATTAAGACTTTTGGTGGGTGTTGCAGAGGGAAAGATGGCTGAAGGTCAGCAGCTATGGAATGGAAGCGAGGACTTTGGCAGGAGAAATGCCGCCATTAACATGACGTCAGCTGCCCAGCTAAATGTATTTTTATAAATCTTTGCTGCACATGGCAGCAAGTCCTGCAAGCAGGACTTTTCTCTACGCCGATTTTGGGCGGATACCCAGCGGACCCCATTATAGTCTATGGGGTCTGTGGGTAACCACTTTTTAAGCAGATAGGGTCTCCGTTTTTCGGGTAATCAAGCGAACCTGAAGAACGGAAACCTGAACGCTAGTGTGAACCTCATGTAACTACATCGGAGTCCACTTACAAGAAGATGTGCCAAGGATGTATTCAGTGATTGACCACCTTCCCTGTATGACTGGGCATAGTAGGACCGCCCACTGGACTTCTAAGCCTAAAATGAGCAGATTTAAGGGGGTTTTCCCATGCACATAACCATAATTAAAAGTGCAGACAATTAAAGGTAAACATTTTTGCAAATATATATAATTGGTAGTGGCATAACTCGGTAGTGGCATCAGCCATCTTCTTTGGAGTGGCCTGCTGGGGGAGCAGTATATCAACCAGGGACAGAAATAAACTTGACAAGCTGATTAGAAGGGCCAGCTCTGTCCTGGGGAGCCCACTGGACCCAGTGCAGGTGGTGGGTGACAGAAGGATACTGTCCGTGGTGAGCTCCCTGCGGGAGAATAACTCCCATCCCATGCATGAGACTGTGATCGCGCTGGGCAGTACTGTCAGTGACCGACTCCTCCACCCTAGGTGTGAGAAGGAGCGCTATCGGAAGTCTTTCCTCCCCACCGCGGTTAGGCTGTACAACCAACACCGACCTAAGCGGAGATCATTACATACAGAGAACTGAAATATCTCTCTGCCTGTTAAATCCCCCCCCCCCCCCCCCTCTGCTACGTCCTATCTGTCTGTCTGCTATTAATGTAATGCCTCTCACCTTGGAACATTCCTGTACATGTTGTATTTGTATTTGTATCTGCTTATCTTATCTTTGCTGCTGTAACACACTGAATTTCCCCACTGTGGGACTATTAAAGGACTATTATTATTATTATTATTATTATTATTATAATTAAAAAAAAGAGTTTTAACGATTTTCTCTAACCATCTTAGGCTTCATGCACACGGCTGTTTTTGGAGTGTAAGCAGAGTATCTTCTGGTTATGTGACCTGAATAGGCCCTGCTCTAAAATTTTTAGAACAGAACGGAAGATCAGAAGACACTCAGATTGCACACTCAGTTGTGTGCATGAAGATTTGGTGGTGACAAATCTTTTGTCTTTATGGGCTGCCAATGGATACAACCATGAATGCAGGAACTTTCTATGGCCTGTCACTTGTCAGAAACCCAGCCATGATTTCCTTATCGTGGCTGGGTTATCTTCTCATACATGTAGTGTCCCTGCCTGATAACCTGACCACAATAAGGAAATCATAGCTGGATTTCTGACAAGTGCCAGACCATAGAAAGTTCCTGTATTCAAGGTCGTAGCCACTGGCAACTGATCAAGACAACAGATGTCACCACTGAGATGGTTACTGAAAATCTTTAAAACTAAATTATTTAAATTTGTAAAAAAAAAATGCTGAGATTTTCATTGTCCACCAATGTAAATATGATTATGTTCATGGGAAACCCAAACCTATATATGAATGTGTTCTGCTCCTCCTACTCTATAACCCGCTGCCTGCAGAGTACATTGCATTTTCAATGTGACAGGTTCCCTTTAATCTGTTAATATGGAATATAGATCCCTGAAGGTAAATGACTGACTTTTTGTAAAATACCTATAACTCCAGATCAGGGTAATGATTGTCATGCCTTGCAGGCTGTAAGGTGTGGCTTTATAGGATGGTGGGCTTATAATAGACGTTCTCCACTTGACAAACCCTGTATATTACATAGTGAAGGAAGTGCTGCTTACTTATTAGGACTTCAGTTATGAGATGAGCTAAACTGACCGGAAAATGGAAGTCACATGGTGTGCACAGGAAGCAGAACGGGGGACGTCATCCTAAACTGATCTCACTGGCAGAAAACACCAAAACAAGAATGATTTCATCCTAGCATGGCTGTATTGAGATCATTAGCAGACATTATGAATAATGTATTCAGTGGGCTACAGAATGCTACATACAGGAGACAATATACCAACAACTATAGATTATATATTATGTATGTATGTATGTGTGTGCACATAGATAGATAGATAGATAGATAGATAGATAGATAGATACATTTCTTATGAGTCGAATAAGTATCCCTGTTATCTCTCCCACTATATCTTGTGTGGTTCCTCTGTTAATCCGCCAAGAAATGTCTTTATAAATTGTCAACTGGGTGTTACCATTCCCCTTGTCTAAGGGTTGCACCCGTACGCAATCTGTCACAATGTCAACACTGATTCGATGGTGTCAATGTTAGGGACACCCCCCCAACTGGTAAAACACAGTACTCCATTCATATATTTCAAGGAGGAACAACAGAGGAACAGCACAGAGTTATAAAAGAAACACAGACATGTCAGGAGAGGGGACAGGTTACCTTTAAGGCCATGTTCACTCTGACGAAATAGCATTCAAGTCTATCGAAACATTTGCATATGATACTTGCTGATTTTCTGATGGATTCATCATTTGCATTTTAGTCTTTTTTTGCAGCAAGTAAAGTTGTTCAGTAACTTCACACACACCGCGCACAATTCACAACTAATATTCCACATATGAACATGTACTTGACTGTATCCGAGATCTCCACTGCACGTATTAGTAATACAGCTTTCATAGCCTGCTTTTGGCCTACGATGTACCTAGGGGAAATACAGTAAGGTGCCCCACAGAGGCCTTAGTCTGTGGATCACGGAGATCCAACAGTTTCTTCACCACCACCACTGCAGTGTTGCCCTGAGACAACAGTACTAATGCAAGAAAATGAGGAGTCGCAAAAAGATTGTGCAGTGATCAATCTTTTTGAGGCTCAGGATCCTAAGTGTGGCAAAATTGGGGTTGCAGTGCTATCCCATTCACTTGCATTAGTGCAGGTGTCGCAGGAGGATACAGTAATTCTTGAATTCACGACAGGAGTAATGGTCAAATTTGCAGCGTAGCCCAGCCTTAGGCCCACGCACACTGCCGTAGTGTTGGTGTGTAGGCTCTGTTATTATGGATCCATAATAACATATAGAAATGAATGAATGGGTCCACATGCTTTGTCCCTATACACACATTGTTTTTATGAATCTGTGTGGGGCCATAGGGCTCTGCCTCTAAATATGGAGCAGGTCCTATGCTGTTTTTGCGGCTAGGTCCATGTATTCTAATGACAGGGTCAGTCATAAACACGGATGACACGCAGATGCCATTTGTGGGCTGTATATACTGTTTTTCACAGTCTCCAAATTCATGTGTATAGAGCCTTTCTGCTGCTCAGGTGATGCAAGTAGACGCCAGTTTACACTTTGGAAAGTGAAGAGAAATTTGAGGGGGTCTTTCTGGCCCTGAGCATCCCGCGGGATTACTCGCTGACTATCCTCAGAAGCCATGGGACTAATTCACTCTGAGCCTCGTGCCGCAAATTCCGCGTCTGAATCAGCCGCAAAATCCGTGGGGAGAACCAGCAGGACGCTTATTTTTTTCAGTGTCATGTATATGTCTCCCATTGAAAATCAGCACCAAATGCCTCCATGTGAACTTACCCTTATAGCCCTTTAAACCCATACTGTAGCTCCCACACAAGAAGGTTTATAATAGATTCATAAGGGATGATAAGAAATGCAGATTCTTACAATGTACTTGTCATCAACATCTTAGTCTGTCTTTGTCAAAAGTGTTACCAAGTAAAAAAAAAATCTAAATCATGTTTAGAGGGTGAAGGAAAGTCTGACAATAAAATGGTATCTACAGTATAGTGACTTTTCTGGCCGATAACACCGCCTGTGGCTTACTTATCTTGGCATCTGACACGTGAACTCCACCCGTTTTATCCAGATTACGTGATCTAATTACACTTTGCTTTCCTGCATAGTCACAGCGAGGTTGGGTTATAGAGAGCTAACATTTGCCTCCTCCTCCTCACCTGGCTATGGCTGAAATTGACTCCAAGAAGGTGTGACTGCTTACACTGTCCAAGGTGTCAGTTCATGCAAAGTCTAGGTAAATCACCTTAAGAACACCGAAAAAGTACAGCACAGGTGCTAAAAACAATCAGACCTTCACCATGGACAAGTACATCATAAAGTCCAATTCACACTGTGCAACACCTCTGAGGCCAAGCTATTAATATTTGTCAATCAGAATAAAGCAATAGCTGCATGTTCAACCAACCCAAACATAAAATTAGGATCCTGAACTGAAAACGGCCTTTGTCATCGTGTGCAAGTTTCAAGATCCATAAAAGGGTATATAGAAAGTTACAAACAGGATTCAATGCAATGACACTACTATCAAGTGACATGGTGGACCCAGGGAAGGACTGGTCACTCTAGTTCTGGTCCAAAACATACCTTAGAGAAAGAAGTCTGCCCATCAGGACTGGTAGGGGTCTGGCAATCCCCATCTTCTGAATAAAAAACATCTTCATCCTCAAGAACACTGTCAAGGAACTTTATTGCCTCCTCTTCCTCCTGCATTCCCGGTCCGGTGGCTGGTGGCTGGTTCTCCATAAAGTTCTATGCCCAATTTCTCCAAGCCAATGAGACAAGTGGCAGGTACATGTCATGCTTGTCGGCTGCACATCTTCCTCATCGATGCTAAACCTGTGAGGACCACGTAGACTGAAGCCCACCATCAAACAGCCATGGCCCTTGTGTAAGTGGACCTATTCCCCATCATCTCAAGTCTGTTCTTCTAGTCTCCTACTGCTGTTGAAATTTCACTTCTACCACTTAGCAAGATGAAAGGAGGGGGAGCCGGGGAAATTTCTGCCACTTCCTCAAACACTCTTCCTTCTTTTTTTCAAATCCTCCTTCGCCTCCTTTAGTTAACCCTCCCTGTTAGCGGTGCAGCTTGCACGCTGCCCCTGCAGCCAGGCCAGGCTCTTCTGGAGATATCTGCTGCCTTGCTCATTGAACTTTCCCTGCTGTGTTTGAACTGGCTTCTCGGCATACAGGAAACGCTGTCTTGTTGGGCAGGCCTTCACAGGCGGGGCCGCTGCTGTTTCTTCTCAGTAACCCCTGACTTCCCACACACCATTAGCAAGGAATAAATATAAGAATGTGTCTCATTCCCCTGCTGCACGGTGCAGGATAGGGCAGATAAAGTCATGGCATCCAGACACCTTACCCCAATATGCTGGCATTTGTATTGGGCTTTCTATCAAAAGAGGAAATAAAAACTAAACATTGTAAAAATTATTTTACATACATTATTAAGGAACTACATAAAACTGGCATTTCCTAGTAATAAAACTACATAAACCATATTTCCTAATATTGTTATTAACAAGGGAGACGATAACGAAATGAGGCTAAAGCCCACGTAGCGAAACAGGTAAAAACTACTGAGGAAAAACGCAGAGAAAACACTGTATGTGCTGCATTTTTCTCTTCCCCTATTAATTCTATAGGAAAACTGCTTGTGATTCTGCAACTAAAATTAACATGCTGAGATTTCCCACAACATATGGATATCATTCAATTTGCTGGTACTGCTTTCAGTAGCTGTCAGTAAACTGTAGATACACATTTAGGTTGTATTCACACTGCGTGGTGAAACAAAGATTTTTTGCAGCTATCATTTTTGCAGCCTTGTGCAAAATGTGACTGCACTGTGTGAACAGACTCTATAATCTGCAGATGGGGTGCAGGGTTTGTACATACCCAGCAGGCTATCGGGCAATTAATATTTTGAGCTATTTATTTAGAGAGGTCTTTTTGCATCCTTCAATAGGTGCTGCTCCTATTTATTTATTTTGCGCCATCATATTCCGCAGAGCTTTACAGATATTGTCAATCACTGTCCCCATATAGGGCTCACAATGTATATTCCATGTGGAGTGTGGGAGGAAACCGGAGTACCCGGTGGAAACCCATACACGCACACAGAACATACAAACTCCATGCAGATGTTGCTCTTGGTTGGATTCAAGACTAGGACTGCAGTACTCCAAGGCTACAGTGCTAACACTCCTCTGATTCAGACATAGTTAGAATTTTCTTTCTAGCTCCCACCGTTCCGGAGCAATCATTGCTGTTAGTTTCAGCACAATTATGCTCTTTGTTGTCAGGTGGGCGGTTTCTGTCTTTCTGCTCTAGACCAGGACTGACCACCTGACAGTAACTGTGCTGAAACAAACAGCAATGATTACTCAGGAATGGTGGGGACTGGAGAAAAAAATTCCAACTGCACCGGCAGAATCAGAGGAGCAGTGCCTATTGGAGGATGTATTGAATTCTACATGCGTGCTACCATTCAATTCAACTCTATAGGACTGATGGACAGTACTTGGCATCTTCATCACTACTATAGACTTTGAATGGAGAGCCGGTACACATGCACGACCAATGCTCCATTCAAATGGGGGACTTCTTGTTTTTGTGGGGGCCCCGGTGGTGGGAACCTTATCTATTTGTGATTGCCACCTATCCAGCATGTATTTCAATTTCTGCAGCACAAGTTATATGAACAACTGTAGAGCAAGCATGAAACTATCTGAACAGTTATAGAAGGTTTTCACACCTACAGCACATGAAAAGAACCAGAGGTCAATGTGTTGCACTGCAAAATCATGAAAAACATAGAAGACATTGCTATAAATGGAATCATAGGCTGTTTTTGTGACAACTAATCTAAGCACACTTGCCACTTTTGATGCAGTTTTCTGAGGCAATGCCAGAAGGGTATCCAGCAGGTAGGAGAGGTACAAGTCCTTCCTGTACTTCCCATTGGCTTTAAATACAACCATGGCTTTGGCTCAAAAGACTACACCAAAATTGCCTGTATGATTCCAGACTATTACACTGCCTGAGTAGGATGAGCGCCGATAGCTGCTTAATATAGCCATGGAAAAAGTCATGGAGGAACGATTGCTACCCATACAGCTGCATCGACTATCAGCACATCCCTGTTCAACCAGTCAACAAACATCCATATTCTTGTTTGTCAGCTGATCACCATAACTGTGAGGGTGAAGACACACAATGCAGCGTCTGGCCCACATTTCCATGGGGATTTCCATTTTTTCTTTATAAAAGAAGAAAAACAGAAATACCAAAAGGGATGATCCGCCACATGATGACACAAATGGATTACAATGGACCCCACTGACTACAGAGGTTTCTTGTTATGGTGTACATTATTGTCAGACGAAAGAGCACTGGAGATATACTGGGTGAAAAATATTGTTAAAGGAGTTATTCGGTTTCTAAGATTAATGGTGTTTACTTAGGATAGGCCATAAATTTTAGATCTGAGTGTGTGTGTGTGTGTGAGGGGAGGGGGGTTGGACCCCATCAGATCTCATATTGATGGCCTATCCTATGCAAAGGCCATCAACAGTAAAATCCAGATAACCCCTTTAGCATGGATTTCCTGGTTGGCCTTTAGATGAAAAATTTCAGAATATCTGATATTGAATAGGAGGAAAGCCCAAATGTCCCTGTATATTTCCTATTAGAGGAAACCATAATTATCTTTCAGCTTGATTGACATCTTTGACATTCCTCCTGATCCCCATATACAATCTCGGTTTGTTCTAAGCGTGCATTTGTTCTCAATGGGGAAAGGAGACTTACGCTAGGGTTCACACCTGCGTTCGGGTTTCTGTTCGTGGGGTCTGTTGGAGACCCCTCAAACGGAAATCTTAAAAGAGCAGTTACTCGCAGAAACCCGCGTACCCCATAGACTATAATGGGATCCGCCCGATTTCTGCCCAAAAAGAGTGGACTTTTCTCTCTGCATTTTTAAAGCGGAATGGGGACTGGAATCCCCCAGAGGAGGTGTGAACCTAGCCTTAGAAGCCATTCATCCGTGAGACGCGGTCCGTGTGCAAACTGTATTTTCCGGCAGAGGGACTCCTAGTATAACCTATAGTTATCTATGCTGTTAGGAGTTCCTGCCTCCCAGGGACATATTGTCCCATAGTGATTAAAATATGTTGCTGGAAGGCAGGGACTACTAACATCATAGATAACTATACTGCTAGGAGTCCCTCTCCTGAGATAGTGGTCATGTGCCATGGTCAGGCACTATTTGTGGCGGTTTATGTCCAGTGAAAACAAGGGATCTCTTTTCTAGAAATCAAACTATCCAATTCATCCTCCCGCTGACATCGGTCTGCGGAAAGCTGTAATGCCCTCATACATATAAGACAGATGGACAGCCCTGACAAAATCGGTGGGTTCGGACGACTAGAATCTTAATAATATGGGCACTTTGTTCTCCCACTGGCCATAGCAATAACATGCCCATCTCACTCTGTAAAGATGGGGAAAAAAAAACTGCTCGGCCACAAGTATCTGCCGTCTATATTTTCATATATACTTTCACAGCCCACCACCTTGACTGACCGGCCATGGAATTCTTACTACTACAGTAGGCCTGAAGTAGCCGCATGGTATATTTATCCTTGTCTGCTTCTTGTTGTAAAGTCTTGCCTGTAATTTATTACTGTATCCCATACAATGAGCAGACGTTATATATGGAAACACCGCTGTACATAATAAGATAAGAGGCCATGAGCTGGACACTATTTATAGATGCTGAGGGCTTATGACATGGGACTATTGATTTTTCTACAATGCTTTAGTTCATTGTTCACCTGGCTGTCAGAGATGGCAGACGCTGAGAAAACCTAGTGTACAATACCAGATAGGACGGAGGAGGGTGACAGGTGTAGGGATAGAGGGGTGTAATGTACAGAGACACAGCAGGTGGGTGTAGGATGTAATATATGACCCGCAGCCTGCGTTTCTTGCACATTTTCGGCCCAGAGAATACAGGTTTATCATTAGGATACCACAACACAGACCATATTACATAATAGAGATTTATCTTCTATATGGAGACAGATCGGCTTTCAGCAGGTGTCTCCGGTCAGAAGAATCAAGTATTAAGCAAGTCTACTTTTATCGCTTGGATTCTTGTTACATACGTGACACCGGAAGTTATAGAAATGTATAGAAACAACATGGCAAGGATGTTTATCACTGAGTTGGGGGCAGATAGCCAGCAAAGAGGGACAGCTATGTTAGTTTTCTAATAGGTGGGCAATACATCTTAGATAGCTTAGATGGAGTGAAGAAAGGGTGAAATACCTGTCAGGAGCTTCATGTGGCCTCAAGAATAAAGGGGAAGCCATGAGGAGATTGAGATAGGTTGGTATAGGGTTTGCAAAATGGAGTTGGTTACATGGCTGACAGTGCAGGTGATCTGAGGGGGAGGTAAGGGTTAATATAGTATGGTATAGGGTTTATGTATGCCAGGCGCAAAATTAAGTTGGTTATATGGCTGTTGGAGCTGGGGGCTCTGAGAGGGAGGTAAGGGAACAATAAGGGGCGGTAATTCAGATCTTAGGCGTCAAGGTATTTGGATCAGGGGACTAGGAGTGGAGTAGTGCTAGGTCATTTAGGCAGGTGAGGGACAGTAGGTTAAGGCTATTTCTACATCACAGAGTAAAGCAAGACCCACTACCCACATCTAAGTTTTCATGAAAAGGTGAAATATGTGCAGGTCTTGCTTGGCAGTCTGTTCTATGACTGTATAAGCCAAAATACATGGTGTCCTATCAGTTTTTCTGCTGCTAATGTCCCCATTTTGGCTGAAGCAAATTTTACATTTTGCTTTGAGCCATTATAACTAGTTTGTTTTGTTCACATCTAATTCTGCCAGGAGTAACTGTACAAGAGCAAACAAATAGCTGAGAAAGGCCCAAGTGATCATCATATAAGGGATCCAGGAATACTTAACTCTAAATACAAGGTAAATACATCCAGGTACCCACAATATTCTAGATTCTACCATGCAGCATTGACACAGGAAGAGAGCAATCTATGAGCACAAGTTTTAATGTTATCCAAATTTTATTTAAGAAGTCAGGAGTTAACTATTTTCCGACTCAGACTCCACCCAAAGGTAGCTCTGACCCCACAGCTCTGTGTACAGGTAGATAGCAGTACTGCACATGTAGCGCAGGTAGATAGCAGTACTGCACATGTAACACAGGTAGATAGCAGTGCCGCACATGTAGCGCAGGTAGATAGCAGTACTGCACATGTAGCGCAGGTAGATAGCAGTACCGCACATGTAGCGCAGGTAGATAGCAGTACCGCACATGTAGCGCAGGTAGATAGCAGTACCGCACATGTAGCGCAGGTAGATAGCAGTACCGCACATGTAGCGCAGGTAGATAGCAGTACCGCACATGTAGCGCAGGTAGATAGCAGTACCGCACATGTAGCGCAGGTAGATAGCAGTACCGCACATGTAGCGCAGGTAGATAGCAGTACCGCACATGTAGCGCAGGTAGATAGCAGTACCGCACATGTAGCGCAGGTAGATAGCAGTACCGCACATGTAGCGCAGGTAGATAGCAGTACCGCACATGTAGCGCAGGTAGATAGCAGTACCGCACATGTAGCGCAGGTAGATAGCAGTACCGCACATGTAGCGCAGGTAGATAGCAGTACCGCACATGTAGCGCAGGTAGATAGCAGTACCGCACATGTAGCGCAGGTAGATAGCAGTACTGCACATGTAGCGCAGGTAGATAGCAGTACTGCACATGTAGCGCAGGTAGATAGCAGTACTGCACATGTAGCGCAGGTAGATAGCAGTACCGCACATGTAGAGCAGGTAGATAGCAGTACTGCACATGTAGCGCAGGTAGATAGCAGTACTGCACATGTAGCGCAGGTAGATAGCAGTACTGCACATGTAGAGCAGGTAGATAGCAGTACTGCACATGTAGCGCAGGTAGATAGCAGTACTGCACATGTAGCGCAGGTAGATAGCAGTACTGCACATGTAGAGCAGGTAGATAGCAGTACCGCACATGTAGCGCAGGTAGATAGCAGTACCGCACATGTAGCGCAGGTCCAGGGTAACTAGAAGTATGCTGTACTGGACAGATAGATTTCCCATTGGGCACTGATAGCATTGTAAGTTATATGGTGTCTTGTTACGATAGCCCAAGAAAGGTCAAAGATTAAAATAATGTAGCTTGGGGAGCCTTGGAAATCGAGCAAAAAAAAAAAAAAAAAAAAGAATTAAAAATAAATTAACTTGTTTTGGGTGATAAATATTTAATTTCATTTCTAGATGAAATGCGCTTTATTATACTAGGAATAATAATAATAATAATAATAATAATAATAATAATAATACTTCATGCTTGTGGTGCTCTGGAAGGAATCCACGCCATGACACCCCAACAGCAGACACAATGTACTGACAACTTCTACATTCACTCTCGTTGCTATTTGCCGGTATCAGTTCAGTGATGTGTGGACTCAAAGCAGACAAAAATACAATGAAAATTCCATCATCATCATCTTCATCAACATCGTACTGACCGATTCATCTAAAAATAGGTTCAAAACTAATTGGGGGGGGGGGGGTTTACAGACTGTGTTATTAATGCATTTTCATCCATAGTGACAGATCTGATTTTATCTGCTGTGCATTTTATGTTGCAGACTGGGTTTTAGAATCCCATATACAAGTGCTGTGCTGTAGATTGACGCAGATTTTTAGTACAAAGCCCACACAATGTGCGTCACTTCTGTCATGTGTGAATATACCCACAGCAATTCACCAAAATCACACATCTCTCTTGCAAGTATATGAATTAAATTTTATTAAACTTTCATCTACTTTGCTGTTATTGTAATACAGGGCAGATTTTCCACTAGCAAATCTGGATGGAAAATCTGAAGGCTATCTGATACATACAGAACTTTGTGGGACAAAAAAAACATGCATTTTACAGTCGAAACATGTTAAATAAATGTGTTTCACAAACTTAAAGGGGCTGCCCAAGATTTTTTTTAAAATTTATTTAGGATTGACAATAAATATCTGATCAGTGGGGGAGCATCAGGTGGCCCCACTACGGATCAGCTGCTAAGGTCAGTACCCACACCCGCACTATACGCTGCATGGCTCAGCTCCCTGGGTACAGGACCATTTTAACACACTGGTGGGCCCCCTGCAAAAATTTCATAAGTGGGCCACCCCCATTACCACCTCCAAGACATACCTGACCCCTACAATTTATAGTGCTCCCACATAGTTTAATGCCTCCCTAGTGGCCCCATGCAATATAATGCCCCTCGGTGGCCCATGACACAGTGAAATCCCCCTGCAGTGGCCCCAAATTATATAATGTCCCCCCAACAGCCCATCACACATTAAAGAGGACCCTTAATGTCCTCTAACATTGGCCGTGTTATTTACCGCTGGAAAGCTGACAGTATACTTCTTATAGTGTCAAGGTGGATGTTCCTTACCGCCCAGCGATGATACTGAAGCAGCCCCCTCTGACAAAGCAGTGATATATAGGTACTGAAAGTAATGGCACTGATATCTCTGCAACCAGGGCAGATTCCGGTAAAACTGACAGGGCGTGGTGTATAACACGGCCGATGTTAGAGGACATAAAAGGTCCTCTTTAACTTGTTCCCCCCCCAGTGGGCCATCACACATTAACCTGTCTCCCATGGGCCCCTCAGTCAACATAACATATTTAAAAATGTCCTCAGGATGCAGATAGAGTTGAGACTGGTACCCACTGCCCAGAACGGCGGGCACCTAAAATGAAGGACTGTCCCGCTGTCGTGAGGGGCCCCCTCTGCCATAGGGCCTGTTACAGGCAGCCCTGCCTGTGTAGGGGCTGGGTGCAGGAACTGCAGCTCAGTGCCCATTGACTTCAATAGGTGCTGAGGTGCAGTATTAGCACCCAGCTACTATACAGGGCACAGAGGCAACTGCTTCCAGTGTACCCCCCAAACAGCTATCTGTATGACCCCCCACAATCTGATATTTATGGCCTATTCTAAGGATAGAATGGCCTATTCTAAGAAACTGCACCAATAGCCATACCAAAACTGCATACCGTTTTTACAATGCAGTTTTAACTGCACCGTGTGAACGCACCCTTACTGTTTATGGTCTTGTGGATTCCTTCAGGGGGGCAATGCACAAAATGAAAAGGGTCTTTTCCTCATACTACATGGCATAATGAGATTACGTACCATCCCTTTTCTGAGCTATCCTGCTTTGTCGAATCCAAATATCTAAAATACGGCACATTATAATACACCAAGTACTCTTTATAACACTCACCCAAATGTAGGATATAAATTTAAAAAAGGACAGAAAGTGTTTGTTACTTGGACTATGTACATCTTAGATTTACTTTCCTCCTGAAGGTGCCATCTTCTTCCTGCCATGTAAGTTACTATCGGACACCACCCAGTGGTACAACAAGCACATTATCCTGGTAATACAGACACAAAAATAGCACAGCAATAGCAATGTGAGCAAAGTGTTACTGTTGCCATGGTAACAATATGATAATGGAGCGAGCACACTGATTGCCTTTGTAAAATAATCATCGTACGAGCCCCTATTCTTTATCATCGCTATGGAGGAGTCATAGCAACAAGACACAGTTGTCATCTGCAAAAACAGACTTCTGGCATGATCTGCACCCAGAAAATTCTAACAAGAACAAACATTTTACCATGTTATAGAACTTATGGGATAGGCTGACGGGAGTCTCAGCTGTCCCATACAATACATAGGTGAAGATATCTGTCACCATCCCGATACAGTGGTCCGCCAGCTTACAATGGCCTCAGGATACTAGATTTTCAGCATACAATGATCTTTTCTGGACCAGCAACTTCAGACTCAACATACAATACTTGGCTCGAGGTTTAACAAATCATCATGGTCACTGGCATGGGGGGCATCTGATGCATGGGGGGCATCTGATGCTACGTTCCGTTTCGATGACTACCACTATAGAGCAGGTCCTGTCCTACAGAACGGATCGGAAGCCCCCATAGAACTGAACACATGAAAGAAGAGACGTGGATGACACTTGAAGTGACATGCGAGTGTCATCAGAGTATAAAATCACCCCTCCTCAGACAGCCCACTCTGCCTTAGTGAAGTACATACACAGTCTGGCTGACTAGTAGCGCCTCTCTACAGTATAGTGCAGTATTACACGTCCGGGACTTCTCTTTGCAAATTACAACTTCCAGCAGCTCTTTCTGACTTATGTGTAGAGATTTGCTATTAGATACTTGATTTTTCTTAAATGTTCGTTTATTTTTTTTTTCATATTTTGGTGACATTTTGGATCTTCAAATCAATTATTAGTTTTCCATGGGCTCAAGTTACAATGGTTTCAACTTGTCCCAGGAACCAATCCATATTATAACTTTAGGGACCGGCTGTACATCTAAAAGTGGTTCTGGACAAAAACTCTCCCAGTGCAATCTCAAGTACAGGGTAAGTCTATTTTCACACGGTCAGTATTTTACATCAGTGTTTGTAAGAGAAGACCAGTTGGGGTTTCAGAATATGGAAGTGGTACAAATTGTCCTATTAACATTTTTCTCTGTAGATTCCACTTTTGGTTTTAACTTGCAAATACTGATACAAAAAATTGACAAAATACTTTAGGCTGCTTTCACAACAAATTTTTTTTCCCCAGACATAAAATGTAACAAAAATGCATGTAAACAGATTAAAATTTCAGGAGGGATTTGATAGAGTAGAAAATAATAAAACTTCACTTTTATTTCTCATATAAATAAAAATAAATATAAAATTGTATTAGAAAGACGAGACTCACTAGTGCTCGCAAGTGCTACCATGTGATTAGTGAAAGAGAAGGGATGAGATCACATATATTACATATATAGTGTGCACTAATATTTATAGATGCCCAAAGCAGATATTAGCCCTGCTATTTTATTTTCTAATGACCATAATAATGATAGCAACATATATAAATCCTGATAGAGCTATAGGCAGGGCTGGACCTCCTGTATTCAGACTAACTGGTCTTTAACACTATATGTATACAGATTAACAGATCATTTCATTGCTGCATCAAATAAAAGAAATAAAAATTCCCTGCCTGAAACAAAAAAAGATTGTATAAAGCAGTATGTTCACACTACTATTATTACAGTCCGTTGCTCTCATCCGGCATAGGATGACAGCAATGGACATTAACGGTAGTAGAGTAACAGACACAAATTGAGCCCCCTCCGCCCGTGTCCATTCCTGTCTTTCGTGTTTACTTTTGTAACGCATTAAAAATCCTGCATGCAGGACTTTTTTCCCTTCAGAAAACTAAAAACCATGATGGGAGAAAGCTTCCATCATGATTTTTTTATATGGGGGTCAAAGCAGACGGACACCCTCTGTCTGCATTTGTTGTTTAATGTCTGTTGATCTCATCCTCTGATAGATTAGGGCAAACAGTATTGTTTGCAGTAAATTATGTAATAATCGTGCAACTGCCTATTGACTTCACAATGGAGTAGGAGACATTTGGCCATTCATCTGAGAGACCGACATGCACTGCTACATTTCACCTGAGGGTGCTGCATGGGAAATGCTCAGCTGATCTATTTGCAGGCAGCACTAGAAGTTGAACCTGGGGCAATCTCAACCAATCTCCACAGCAGACATATTTTGAAAGGGTTGTTGTGTTTCAGATGAGATACTCCGTATAGATAGTGACTTAAAGAGGACATTTCACAACCGCCATCAATTTTATTGCTTATCATCTGTTAATAGGTGCCACTCCACTGATTCCAGGACACTTTCTCTCTAGCCCCCACCATTCCCGAGCAACAAGCATAGTTAGTTTTGGTGTCTGATGAGTCATTTAAGCGCTGTCAGAAGGGCGGTGTCAGGTAAGTGGGTATGATTCAGAGCTCGAATCAGAGGCAGCCAGTGTCAGAGCTCAGAATCACACCCCTGCCTGACACCGCCCACCTGACAGTACAGAGCCTAAATAGCATATCAGGTACCAAAACTAATAGTAGTGATTGCTCAGGAACGGTGGGGGATACAGAAAAAATTCCCACTTGCCTAAATCAGTGGTTGGTGGGATAGGCTATTAAATGATGCAAAGAGCTGGACTTGTTGGAGGCAGTAAAAGGTTCTCTTTAAGTTTCTGCAAATATCTTTGTGGTACTCAATAGCCAAATGCACCTTTATTTCTAGTAAGTACGTTACATATCTATGGCATATATAGCAACCATAAAGCACATAGGGAATTCTGAGATAATAGAGAGGAGTCCCTAGCTGAGGATCTCTGTCATTAGCTTGGAAAAGAGAGTGGCTACAAAGAGGACCTCTAGCTCTGGAAGACCGAGCCCATTGTCTATGTAACGTATGCTGCGGGGGAATGGAACACTTGCTGACAGCTTCCATTGCAGATTACAGTGAATCCTGGCAAAAAGACAATCTTATTTTTGGTCTATTTGGGTTGAAATTAACCAGAAAAAGCAGACAGCTCCTTTATCGTACAGGAATACTGTGCTGTAAAAACAAAACTAATACACATATAATTTTCTGATCTTCCTCTGCCGAGTTGGTAAATCATACACTAGTCACTGAGCGAATCTTCTAGGCTCTTATATTCTGTAATGATGCCCATACATATAACCCACCGAACTCACTATACTTCCCATGTATATAAGGCAGCCAACTATCATTATATCCCACAAACCCTGCCCATATCACCCATCCTGTAAGGAATATATCAAGGAGTGAATTAAAGGACTTTTCACATGAACATAAACATATTTAGAATTGTAGAAAATTAAAAGAAACAATTTTGTAAACATAAATGCTTAAAAATTCTGCAGAGTTTTAAAGATTTTCTGTAACCATCTTAGTGATGACAGTCTTTCGTCTTGATCTTGAACTTTCGATACACTGAAACCCAGCCACAATAAAGAAATAATGGATGGGATTCTGACAAGTCCAAGACCATAGAAAGTTCCTGCATTTGGTTGTATCCATTGGCAACCAATTAAGGCCAAAGATTAGAGGAAATCTTTAATACACTGCAAAATTTTTAATAATTATTATATTCAAAAATGTTTAACTTTTAATTGTCTACAAATTGAAATATGATTATATTCATGGGAAAATTCCTTTAAGAATTAAGATGATTTACTGATTTTTATCCTATTTAGTAGCAGGAGGAATAAATGTGATCCAATATTTTCCCTCTAATGACAGAATTCCAGGAACAGAGAACAGCAGGATACCAGCAAAGTGAAAATCTAATAAGTAGAAATAGAACATGCAATCTGCTGAAAACTATTTAGGCATGTAATATGCAAGAGTGTGGCAAAAATATGCAAGGAAAACATTAAAACAACACAAACAGTTCCTTGAAATTGCAAAAGGAATGATAAAAACAGCCAATGGAACGATAAAACAACCTTGAAAATGATTAGACCTGTAAATCTAATCTCTAACCTCAGGTACATAGGCTTACTTCGTTACACATTGTCCACTAGATGGCACTACATGACCTGAAGTTCTATTAGACCATGTTTTAGAAATCTGCTTGTACTTCTCTTTTACACTTAAGAAAAAAAGCTTAGTGCGCTCAGGACTTTTTTGTCCGGCAAAATGACGGACCCAGGAACAAAAGCCCAATGGACTCTATTGGAGACAAGGGGATCTTTGGGCACCACTGGTGTTCTTCACTTTAAACATCTGTTGTTTCCATTGTTCTACTCCTTTAATAGGTGCTGAAGTGAACAAAGCCTAAGTAAATAATCAATACTAGTAATCTTTATTGTAGTATATTTTCCATCAATTGCACATCACATTTAATCCATTATTTAATCTTGTATAGGGAGCGCAGCACGAGCATCTTATAATTACTATAGACTGATCTAGAAAGGATTCTTAATGTCATGGAACATGGAAATACTTGCACAAGTGTCCATACAATGGTGCACAAGACTATATTAGATTGACATAGTCTATTAGATAAATATAAACATATATTACAGTCAATACTGACCAAATGGTTCATTATTACAGAGGGTATGGGTTCAAAATTAAAGGGGTTTCCCAGGCTAAGGATAGGTCATGAATACCAGATTAGTGGGGTCTGATATCTGACACCCTCATCAATCAACTACTGTCAGCAGCTGATACACAGAGAATGGAGCAGGAAGCAGACAGCGCTGTTCCGTGTAAAGTGGCCAGACCAGGTACTGCAGATCAGCTCCCATTCACTTGATAAGGACCTGTAACTGTGGTGACTCAGATCTGCCCCTACACAGAGAACAGGGCTGTATGTGTATCAGCTGCAGAGAACAGATGTTTGTGGAGTGCCAGGTGTCAGACCCCACACACACGTGATTTTAAAGATCTATATTTAGGAGAAGTCATCAATATTTTTAAGCCTGGAAAACACCATTAAGTTTAAGGGGTTGTCCAGGATATTTTAGTATTGCGGCAAGAGGGTGGGGGTGGGGGGCTGGGGAGCCCAAAAAGGCAAAACATACTCGCCTGTCACGAGTGCTCCGGTATCTGGAACGATCAGTCACCTGTGACATCCCGGTTCCATTCCTTAGGCTGTTGATTGGCCTCAGTGATCCTGTGCAGCAGGGACTTCTGCCAGAAAAGCCATGGGGTGCCGTGGGACCGGACAGGAGCATGGGGACAGGTGAGTATGTTTTTTCGTTTGTTTGTTAGCTTTTTCACCTTTCCCGGACTCCTGCCACAATACTATCATATCCTGGACATCCCCATTAAGGACTAGCAATATGTCCAAAATCATTTAAGATGAACCAATATGATAGGAAGATAAACTAATAGCTCTTTTGACAATACAGAGAGTGATCATGAGAGAGGTAAAATACTAAAGAATATCCTGTTCATACAGGGCATAAGATATATGTCTGACAAGGAAACTTGCTAGCTAATAAAGTCCTGTGATCACAGCAGCATCAGCACAGATTTAGGCAGTAACACAAGAACGGCAACAAGACAAAAAAACAGATTGTTACTATTCTGCTCCAGTAAAGGGGAGGCATATAAAGCTGAATAACATCTCAGCACAGAAGTGTCTTAGGGCCGGTTCACATCTGCGTTCAGCGAGTCTGCTTGGGGACCCCCGGAACGAAAACCTATACGCATACAAAGTGGTTTTACCTGGAAAACCACACGGACCCCACAGACTATAATGGGGTCTGTGTGGTTTCCGCACAAAGCAAGCGGCACTTTGCTCTCCGCATATTTTGTGGTTTCCGTTCGGGGGTCCCCAAGCAGACTCCCCGAACGCAGATGTGAACCGGCCCTTACAAATGCGCCCAATTTGACAAACATTGCGGGACATTTGATAAATTTGGTGCAAATTATGCCAATGCAGGCTGCACTGCAAAAAATACCCTCATGATAAATTCCCAGAATACTTCTACAACTATTTCCATGGGAAATTCTGATAATAGCACCTTGTGAAAAAACCACAGTTAAAGTTCTTACATGTAGTTTTTCAACTGAAATCATTAGGGAAAGATGCCATAAAATATCAGCATGAGTATGTGGAATATATGCATGCCA
Source organism: Leptodactylus fallax (assembly GCA_947044405.1). Classification (NCBI taxonomy): domain Eukaryota; kingdom Metazoa; phylum Chordata; class Amphibia; order Anura; family Leptodactylidae; genus Leptodactylus; species Leptodactylus fallax. Next base: position 1,191,604 of record CAMRHE010000455.1, on the reverse strand, counting down.
AATTTACTAAAATTGTAAAGCTGTATGTTGCATGATATGAAAACTAAGCATATATTAACAAACGGCAGATTTGTTCAGATTTGTTGGTGGCAAGTACATGGATTTCAGCAAATCGGATATGTGGGACTAACACAAATTTGCTACAACTGAATACACCCTTCGGCTGAAGCCCCACGTTGCAAAAATGCAGCGTTTTTTTGTTTTTGTTGTGGAAACGCAGCAGAAAAAAACGTGTTTTACAGTATCAGCAAAGTGAATGAGATTCTGGCCAATCGCATCCACATATTGCAGAAAAAAAAACAGCTGCATGTCAATTATACCTGCGGAAACGCTTGGCTTTTTCCCTTCTGGTTTAGTAAGGGAAGAAAATCCACAGAGAAAAACCTGATAAATTTGATAAAAAATGCAGCAGAAAAAAAACTGTGATTCTTTTCTGCTAGGTTTTTTTCCACTGCATTTTTCAGCTATGTTCTGCAACGTGGGGCTTTAGCCTTAGGCCCCACATTTATCCAAAACAAGCTCACACACCACGAATAGATTAACAAAAAATTATGTTTATTAATTTCTAAAAAAAAAAAAAAAAAAAAAGAAAAGTAAAGTAAAGGGGAGAATTTTCAAAGCCCTATTTTTTTTTTTTTTTTTTTAAAGACTCCACGTTGCGGAAAAGGTGCTTTTTTTGGTTGTAGATTTCCCCACCTCCAAAAAGTCCAACTCTTTACATGAATTAATAGCCGCCACTCCACTGATTCTGGCAGGATTGGAATTATTTCTGTAGCCCCCACCATTCCAGAGTAATTGATGCTGTCAGTTTTGGTGCCTGATAAGCTATTTAGGCTCTGTACTGTCAGGAGGGCGGTGTCAAACAGGAGCAGGCAAGGGGTGTGACCGCTTGGGGCCAATCAGCGGCCTCAGCGGAAGGGACACGGCACGTCACAGCCGGCGAGGACTTCTGCCGAGCAGCAGCATCGCCCCGAGCTGGGAGGTCACCGGAGCACCAAGGACTGGGACTTTTTGATATTAGGAATATCTGACTTGTGGCTTCTACCACTTGCATAGAAATATTCTGTAGAGAAAAGCTGCTCTTCTTGTCTAGAGCTCATGTTAGTGGGAGACCTAGCACGAACATATTTTCCCTAACAAATTGTTCTTCATCTTTCTAGTTTCCATGAGACATATCTATATAAGGAAGAGAAAAGAAACTAAACACAATCACGTAGCTCGCAAGATGCTGCACAGATGATAAACCAGGTGCAAGAGCTTAAATGATGCGCTAATGTATGCATCACGTGTCATGGAGAAGAGAGCGCAGCCAAGCTGGTCCTGTGAATATAGCACTATAGCTATAGAAGGTCACTAGCCATTGATAATAGGGTGTAAGGCTGGACCAGCTAGTGTATGCTCTGCAGAGTTCTGCAGTTCTCTAAATCAATGTCTAGTCCTAATAATGCTTGAACCAAAGCCAATTGTGGCTTGTAACACAACCTCATCTCCAGCGGGCTGTAAACCAGGCTCCGGCTCCTGTATTATTGCTAACGCTTCATAAAGGCAAAGAAAAGAGCCGCAGATGTTCCTGTGATGTGGAGAGAAAGAGACGGGTTCATAGAGAGAGTGGATGAGGTGGGCAGGGAGAAGAGAGGGGTGAAAGAAGGGAAGAAAGGAAAAAAGGAAGTGGCAGTAACATAACAGTATCTTCCCATAAGCAAGACCAGCTCTGTAACATTCACAATGAAGGACCTGCTCATGAGGAGTATACTCGGCCACCAGTGATGGACAACATCTGCTTGTCCGGATTCATCTGCATATGTAAGATGGCTATTCTCAATACTGTCCTGCTCTGTGTTGGTTTGAAGAACATTTCTAAAAAGAGGCGCTCCGCATGCAATAAAGAGTGAATATTTCTAATACCATGTATTACTATCAGGGACAATAAAACTGTGCAGCATGGAGGGTTGTCTCCATGAGGAAACACAGTACTCCTCCTTTGGGGGGGGGGACTGGATTGGCTTATATCCTAAGTCAGGTCAAAGGCTTCTTGAAAGTTGGGCACCGATTTAGCCTCCATACCCATGACCACCTGCATGTATGCGTCCGTGAGCAAACAGCACAGATGGCACATCGATGGTTTCCATGTGATATCCATGCACTCCGTGGATCCATAGAATTAATGAGAAGCAAAACAGAAATAGGATATGTCCTGAGTTTTGAATCTGGATTCACAGCGCCCCACACAGACCCACGATAATAAAATTGTGTGTGTATGGGGCCATGGAAAACAATGGGTCAGTCGTGTGTATGTAGCCCTACAAAAGGAGGCACTAGAGGCGCAGTCTTTATTGACATATCCTTACTGCACATGTAAGGATTCGGTAATCCAGCCATAAAATAGAAAATAATACAATTTTAAACAGATTTGATGGGAGAAAGTTCATTATACCTTCCCCCTGAATTAAAGTTTTTTTCAGGGTCTATAAATGACCACCTATCCACAGGAATGGCCACCAATTAAAGATTGGCACGGGTCCAAAACCCGGGGCACCAGCTGAGCAGCTGTTTGAAGAAGCTACAGCATTTGCGCAGGCAAGCGAATGGAAACCTAATCCCCTTAAAAAAGTGTTCACCCGCAGAAACCCACGGACCCCATAGACTACAATGGGGTCCGCCAAGTTTCTGCTCAATTTCTGCCTGAAAAATGCAGAGCGAAAAGTCTCACTGTATTTTTAAAGCGGAATGGGAAACAGAATCCCCGAGCGGACATCAGGCACAGGTGTGAACCTAGCCTAAGCTGCGATCAGGCCATGTGACCGATGAAACTATCAAGTAAGCAAGTTTTCCCTGGATCCGTTTCAATGTCAATCCATATTAAAGCAAAATCAAGCAAGTTGAGTGACTTTGGTTATTGGTGCTAGCAGAGGTGTAACTTGAACCTCCTGGGCCCCAATGCAAAATCTGAAATGGGGCCCCACCTCCCTTGAGCCTTTGAGAATACTGGTATATTTTATAGGATTTAGAGACCTTTAGAGCCTCTCAGGGCCCTGGGCTTAGATACGACTGCTACCACTGCAACTCATATAGCTAAGCCCCTGGGTGCCAGACTAGCTGGGGTCTGCATTTCAAAAACTGAGAACAGTGTGAATACTGTGGCTGAGGAAAAATATCCAGTGAAAAGGGATCCTGTGGAGTTAAAGGATTTATACCAGCTTCCATCCACAGCAGTGCTAAATCCTCACTGTTCCCTTGTGCAGCCTTTGCTTGGCTTTATTTTACTTGCTGCTCCTTGTATCACTGTTATTTACATGCAGTGAATCTGTGAACAAACTACATTTCCCATGATTCATCTGCCTGCTCGCACTCTTTTATCTTCAGTGTTTAATCTGCTTTTGTTTCATGGATAGAACAATGACCGAAAGAAGTTTATAGTGCAATGTACACATCAATTTTTATTTTTTTATTTTATTTTTTTTTTTAACGACCCATGTGTTCCATTAAAGTTAATTTGATCTGGGACAAAACTGGGACTTTATTTACAAATGGATTTGATTTTCACAGTTGACAAACTGAAATGGATATGTGAACAAGGCCTTACGCCTGTTCTAAACGGATGGGTTCGGTCGATGAGATACGGGCCAGATGATGATCATATTAGGAGCTGCTAAGAGGGTCCTTTTTCCCCACGGCTCTACTGTTGTGTTCTGTAATGGTGTTTTCAGTACAGGACAATACAGCCACAGAAAGTCTTTAAAGTCATCTATGACACCAGGAGTTCAGGTCCCAAAGCTCAGTGTTCAGTCTGGGAAATACGTCCGACACCCAGTCCTTATCTCACCATACCTTCCCGTATGACACAAGCCTTATATTTTTCTCTTTTGTGTCAAGATAAATTGGTAATAAAAAGGAGGGTGAATTTAGCTCCAAAGGCTCATAGTAAACCTGAGCACACAACATACATTAGTAAGGTGCTAATGAAGGCGAAAGTTATTCGACACTAGTGAATTCTAATATTATTACCATAGAGGAAACCTTCAGAGATGTTTTTACTTTGAGGAACACTTACTTACAACTGTACCAGAAGGAAGCTTGGGTATATATATTTGCTTTTCTTCGTTCCAAGGAGCCCTGGTTGGAGATCGCTGCTCTAAACTGTAGCAGTTAACTAAAGAGGTAAGTAAGCAGACTCTGCTGCAAGCACAGGGCAAGCGAAGAGAAGGAACTGCAAGTATATGGAAAGCAAAATCAAACCTTCTGAAGGGGCATTCCAGGATTTTAGAGGATTGATGGCCTATCCTTAGGATAGGTAATCAGTATCAGATAGTGGCAGTGACCACACCCCCCACTGATCAGCTGCTTACAGAGGCAATGATACTTGGGTAAGTGCCGAGGCCTCTTTACTGTATATGAGGCACATTGATAGTAGTATAATGTTGTACCGTGTTAGCCATTGAAAGTAGTGGAAGAGTGAAGAAATCAGGCGATACCTTTTAGAGGCTAACTGAGTATATTTTATAAGTAAGCTTTCAGGAGTGCTCGCTCCCTTCATCAGACATGGTGTGATACAAGAACTGAAAATTAACAGATTTTTATACACATGGTTTTCAAAGCATTTTAGAGTCCTTAAAAAAAATTGCAATCTAAGTAGAGAAGTTATTTACAACAGGTCAAAAAAACAGTCTGGAAACTTGTGGTGCGTGACGGAGGGATCAGTAATTCTTGCTGTTATCTGTTTGCTATCAGGAGGTGATTTGTGTCCCTCACAGGTCATACATAGTGTGATTTGAAGCTGGCATGAATATTGAGTTCAGTTCATGGTTCAAACATAGTGTGACATGAAGCTGGCATGAATATTAAGTCCAAATTGTAGAGTTTGAAATTTTTGCATAAATTTGTACTCCATTTCTTTCCTTTTCTCCTGTGTCTTAAAATGTCCCATTAAAACCACAACCCGCAAATCTTCAATAGAGTGGTTTTCTCCGGAGAAATGTGCGGCCACTGGGAGATCGGTTCTGCTGTTATTAATGGTGGATCTGTGTGAGTTCATTCGCTGACTAAGTTTCTGCCCTGTTTCCCCCACATAGAGGCCTGTGGTGGGACATTGCACACACATTATGAGGTACACCACATTGGAAGACCTGCAGGAAAATGTCCCCCTAATTCTGTGCACCTGTTGTGACTGTGGGATAGGTACACTGTCAGCGGTGTGGATGTGCTTGCAGGTCATGCACCTTTTATGTAGGCAAGGTGAGGTGCCATTTTCAGTTGGGGCCTTCAGGGCACTCTGGACAATAATACGCCTCAGGTTTGGTGGTTGTCGAAAGGAAAGGAGAGGGGGGACTGGAAATATGTCCTTGAGTCTGTTGTCCCTATGTAGCACAGGTTGGAGCTCCTTGGCAATCCTTCGTAGGATCTCCAGCTGTGGGTTGTAGGTGACAACTAGGGGCACTCGGGCTTCTTTCTGGGTCTCTCTATATGTGAGCAGACTGTCTCTGTTAATGGCTGCTGCTTTGTTTAATTGGTTGTCTGTCACTTTTGGTTTGTATCCCAATCTGAGAAATTTCATCCTCAGATCCAGGAGGTGCTTGTCCAGGTCTGTTTTGTCGGAGCAAATACGATTGTATCGTATAGCCTGGCTGTAGATTATAGATTGTCTTGTGTGCTTGGGGTGGAAGCTGTCGTTTCTCAGGTAGGCCGTTCTGTCTGTGGGTTTGTGGTATAGCGATGTGAGTAGCCGGTGGTCTTTAATGTATATTGTGGTATTCAGAAAGTGAATTTCACTCCCTGAATAGCTAAGTTTAAGGTTGATGGTCGGGTGAAAGTCATTGAAGTCATTATGGAACTGAAGTAGGGCCTCCTCACCTGCAGTCCAGATGACAAGGATATCATCGATATAACGAAGGTAAATCATAGGTTTGGTGGTGCATGTTGATAAATATGTTCCTTCCATTTCTGCCATAAAGAGATTTGCATATTGAAGTGCACATCTGGTCCCCACTGAAGTTCCCATTTGCTGTAGCTATAGATCCTCTCCAAAGGTAAAATGGTTGTGGCTAAGGATGAATTGTATGAGCCGTGTTACTGGTTCTGTTGGGAGGTTTTGTTTTGCCAGGTGTACCCGACATGCTGCAACTCCATCCTTGTGGGGAATGTTGGTATACAGGGATTCCACATCCATGGTGGCCAAAATGGTACCCTCAGGTAGAGGGCCCAGGGCATTCAGTTTGTTAAGAAGGTCAGTGGTGTCCTGGATATAGCTTGGAGTATCCCTGACAAGGGGTTTTAGGAGATTTTCCACCCAACCTGAGATGTTTTCTGTCAGTGTCCCAATGCCAGAAATGATAGGCACATTGTCACACATAGCTTAGAGGCTGGGCCTGGTATGGCACCTCAATTCAATTCACTGGATCAGAAAGGGATAAATGTAAATTATTGAAACACTATTTAAAGCGTACCTCCAAGTATAAAATAACTTTTCATAAATGAATTGTACAGGTGAATATAAAAACACTTTGTAAAATATCTTATTTAAGAAACATGTCTCTTGCTCCATTTATCAAGCTGAGTTACTTTTTACATATTAGTCTATGGAGAGGGAGGAGGAGCTGCTGGAAAAGGCACACTCATAGCTGCAGCTTCTACATACTACTACTACTCTGTGATTGAGAGAACCATTGCAACACTGCTATATTTCAAGATAAGGATGGGGCAATAAATCAATTAATAGACTCCTCCTCCCCTCCTCTCTCCATAGACTTGGGTGTATTAGGTGAATACCAGACTCAATGTAAACAAACAGTCTGTGTGAATATAAGGGGTGGAAGACCAGGGAAGGAAATGGTGAAGGAAACAGCTTTCCATAATAAGATACATTACAAAGTTACTTACATTCCCCTGTACTATTTTATAACTGACCTGCTGTCACCTCTCTGACATGTCAGTTGTACTAAATACTAGTATTCCCCACATTATAACAATGCTAAAGCACATTTTCTTAGAACTCTGTGTTTTGCCATTTCTCTGTTATACCTCAGTTTCAGGTGGAGTCTGAGGTAAAAAAAAAAAAAAAAAAAAAAAGTTACCAACTTTCACTTCAAAATAAAACGATTAATAATCTTCAATTATATCACACAAGTATTATTAATTACTTTTACCCAAAATCAATCACTATTTTTTTATGAATTAAAGGAACTTTATGGTCCACAGATTGTGAGAAAAAAAGAAGAGTTGGTGTTTTGGCGTACCCAGGGGCGGACTGGCAGTGTAACTTACTGGAGTTTTCCCGCTGGGCTGCTCTCCTCCTACACATGTATGCAGAAGGATCCGTAAAACCCTTATTACTGTGGCAGGACCTATGGAGGAGGAGGAAAAGGTCCTGCAGTCACAGCAAAAAGACGACTCCAGAACTGGAAAATAAAAAGCCTGAGGAAGGTAAAGTAAAGTGAAGTGTTGTGATGTGATGTATGATGGGTGCAATTACATCCCAAAGACTTCACACAGTACTAATGCCAGTTGCAATGCCCTACATAGAAAGTGCACAGTGCCACTTCTCCTGCCCTGTATACTGAGTGTAATTCTCAGTAACTGCTCTTATTCTGTAGATATAGATATATATATATATATATATATATATATATATATATATATAGAGAGAGAGAGAGAGAGAGAGAGAGAGAGAGAGAGAGAGAGAGTGACAGTACCACTTCTCTTTCCCTGTATACTGGGTGTAGTTATCAGTATCTACTCTTAGTCTGTGTCTATCTATCTATTTATTAGACAGTGCACAGTACCACTTCTCTTGTTGTGTATGTTGGGTGCAGTTCTTAGTATATGCTCTTATTCTGTATATATAGACACTGCACACTACCACTTCTATTGCCCTTTATACTGGGTGTAGTGCATATATATATTTATTAGTAGACACTGCACACTACCACTTCTCTTGCCCTGTATACTGGGTGTAGTTATCAGTATCTACTCTTAGTCTGTGTCTATCTATCTATCTATTAGACAGTGCACAGTACCACTTCTCTTGTTGTGTATGTTGGATGCAGTTGTTAGTATATGCTCTAATTCTGTATACATAGACACTGCACAGTACCACTTCTCTTGCCCTGTATACTGGGTGTAGTGCATATATATATATATTTATTAGTAGACAGTGCACAGTACCACTTCTCTTGCCCTGTGTATGTTGGGTGCAGTTCTTAGTATACGCTCTTATTCTATATATGGATGGTGCACCACTTCTCTCTCTATACTTGGCATGTGGTCTGTATGTTATTTTATTTTGCAGTCTGACTATATTTTGGGGTGTGGGGTTTGTATTTGCATCTATTGTAGGGTCTGGTCTGGGGTTTATTATTTCTAGGCCTATGTTTTTGCACTGCAGTCACAATTGTGCAGATGTGATCTTGGCACAGTCTCTAAATATATTTAGCAGGTAACCTGTAATTTAGGTTAGCTACTAGGAGGGGGTCATATCACTGGGGAAAAAAAAAACCAAAACATTTATTTGATGCCAGATGAAACCTATATATGGTGAAACCAGCACAGGTGCACAGCGCTGATGAAGCGACCACTCACACCCCTACAACCCATGAGGGGGCGGATGCCGGCATTTCAAATGCATACAAATAGAGCTTATATAAGGTGCCAGTCACATGATAATGTGAGGTGTAGAGCGCCAAATAAACAGCCTATTAGTCACACCCGTACTATTAGATTAGACGGGCTGTCCAGCACCTCCATACACGCACCCCACTAGTATTGGCACTTTCCAAACAAACATAACAGGGCCTGCCTGTATCCTGAAGAAAGGGCCACTAACCATGACCTATTAGTTAATATTTTGGCCTAAATATGCAAACTCGCAAGCCATCATCTTGTAAATCCCTTTTCTAAAAACAAGAACACACCACTGAAAAATGACCGTTTGCACAGAGCCATGGTTTAATCTGGCATCAGACAAATGCGGCATTTTTTTCAGTGATATGTTGTTATATGATGTACTTTTTCAGTGATATGTACTAGGAGGGGTCATTGTAGTAAGTCATGTGCAAAATATGGAAAGTGTAGAGTTATTATTATAGGTAGCCCAACATGTTTGCTGGCCAAAACTGCAGAGCATGCTGTACTATTTCGTACAGAATTTCTAAGGCTGTATTCACACCACAGTATTTCTATCAGTTAACTCTATGTAATGTAATAGCACCTGACACATACTGTCAATGGATCCATAGACCCTTATTCACCCAATGGATGCTAATGAGACTGTTTAGGTGGAAACTGGTGGGGTTTGCATTTTTTAACCACATGGATTAAAGCAGAAGGCGGAGCTATACCATGCAGATGCTTCTATATAGTGGGGAAAAATAGCGTAAGAAGCGGTTCAAGGTCCTGGAGTGACCTAGCCAGTCTCCAGATCTCAACCCCATAGAAAACCTTTGGAGGGAGTTGAAAGTCCGTGTTGCCCAGCGACAGCCCCAAAACATCACTGCTCTAGAGGAGATCTGCATGGAGGAATGGGCCAACATACCAGCAACAGTGTGTGCCAACCTTGTGAAGACTTACAGAAAACGTTTGACCTCTGTCATTGCCAACAAAGGATATATAACAAAGTATTGAGATAAACTTTTGTTATTGACCAAATACTTATTTTCCACCATAATTTGCAAATAAGTTCTTTAAAAATCAGACAATGTGATTTTCTGGATTTGTTTTCTCATTTTGTCTCTCATAGTTGAGGTCTACCTATGATGACAATTACAGGACGGCCTCATCTTTTTAAGTGGGAGAACTTGCACAATTGGTGGCTGACTAAATACTTTTTTTTCCCCCACTGTATATGTGTGTATATATATATATATATATATATATATATATATATATATATATATATATATATCAGATGTGGATACCACCTAATACTGATATTATTATTAATGCTCTATTATTAGATCTACCACCAATATGACTATAGCTAGTGGTTTGTTGACCCACAACATAATGCCACTTTTACATTTTTTTTTCCAGGGCGACTGAGTTCCCAGTCCACTCCTGGGCCTACCGATTCCACAGCCTTGCAGGAAAGTTTAGAACTGGTTGTTAGTAGTTGTGGGTGTCCCCTGATACTCACACTGTCCTATCAGCATCAGACTAGGGGGGGAGACACTCCTTTATTTAGAAATATCCAGGAGGAATAAAAGAGGAACACACAAGGCAAAGTTCTAAATACTAGATGTTATTACATGTCAAGAATTATTAACACATACATCTGAGGAGAGGTTTTGGGTCCTCTTTAAAGTTTGCCATGTGCCATCATGCTAAATTTAGGTCAACGTACTGTTTGCAACTCATCCCTTCAGCACCCCATTTTTACAAGCCTACTGCTGGAGTGGGGGAGCGTTAGAGAATATTGGTACCAAGGCACAATAGAAGACTATGATGTCAATCATTGTCGGCTATTAAAAACACAAGAAGAAGAAAGATGGTGACAGCGCCTGGTCCTCTAAGGACTCCTGGAAGTACGCCATATGGTCCAGGTGCCTTGTTAAAATTAATTTTGACTAATAGTTTTCCCACCAAGACTTCTGTCAAGCCCAGCGCTACATTTGGAACTGCTCCACTAACATTGTTATACCGCTCATCATCACCATTATTTTCCACTGCTTGCATACAGAGAGAAAACATCTGGCAGATCAGCGCTCTTGTTACCAACAATCCATGTTCAGCTCCCTCGTGTTGAATTACAAAATGTTCTCCGATTCGGCTTTGTTTTCGGCTGCAATCATCTTTCTATGTTATTCTGAATGTTATTCTGCTACTTGTTGCATTCATTAGGCTTTAGTCATGAGTTACAGTCATATCCCGATATCTACAATGCATTTTTCTTGCATTCACCAATAAATATAATTCATTTGTTAAAGCTTCTGTTTACATAAAAAACAAACACCAAAGCAGACATATCTGCAGGGCCAAGGAACGGTACGCTCCAACCTTTAGCTTACTTATGTTGGGTTCACACCTGCGTTCGGGTGTCCATTCGTGAGGGTCCGCTTGGGGACCCCAGAAACGGAAACCTAATCTGCTTAAAAAAGCGGTTACCCGTTATAATGGGGTCCGCCCAGTTTCCATCCAAAAAAGGTGAAAAAATGAGGAGAGAAAAGCCCTGCTTACAGGACTTTTATCTATGCATTTTTAAGCGGATTTGGGGACGGAAAGAGAGCGCAGGTGTGAACCTAGTCTTACAAGGAGTAATTGTTGTTATTATAGTTTAGGCTTGGATGTGGTCACTGAGAGTCCCCCTAAAGCCTCCTTGTGAATAGAACACCAGTGCGCTTATGTGACCGGCACTCTATTCACTTCAATGGAGCTGCCAGGACTGTAATCTCTGGTAGAGCCTGCAGCCCCAAAGAAGTGAAAGAGCAGCGGTCACACTGGTGTTCTATTCACAAGGAGGCTTTAGGAGGACTCTCAGTCCCCCGTCCTCTTGATCAATTGGGTTACCTAAGCGATTGAGAACTTATCCCTGTCCTGTGAATAAAAGATAAAAGTGTCCATAACGGCACAACCCCTTTAAGCACTGCAGTCGGACTCTTATCAATTTGAGGGTGGGTTCACACTTGCGCCCGGACTCCGTCCGCCGCGAATTCGACCTAAACGTCGGAAAAAAGGATAGGGAAAGGTTTGAGACACATTGCTTAAAAAGCCATTCACTTTAATGTGTTTTTAAAGCAATGCGCAGGTGTCCAATCGCACCCTCTGAGCCATGAAGCTGTTTTTTTTCGTCGGAAACAAAGTCGGACATGCGGAGGCTGCAATTGGACACCCGCGCATTGCTTTAAAAACCCATAGAAGTGAATGGCTTTTTAAGCAATGTGCCTCAAACCTTTCCCAATCCTTACCCTATCCTTTCTTCCGACATTTAGGTTAGATTCGTGGCGGACGGAGTCCGGGCGCAATTGTGAGCCCAGCTTTAAAAAGATGGATAACTCCTTTAAATCTGATGCCTTGTTGATCTTGTCATGACAATGAATACTTCAACAATAAAACCTTAGTTATGAATAACACCAACAAATTTTGCACAAATCAATAGTTTAAGTGAATATAAGAAACTTTTCAATGCATCTTAGAGAAAAAAGCCTCTTTCTCCACTTATCAGACTTTTTCCTGCCGCCACCCCCTCCTAATCTGATATTCACTCTAAAATCTCTGTTCAATTACATCTTGCTAGTTCAAGACAGACTGCAGCTCTCAGAGATAACCGATTACAGCTCACAATAAAGTTATACGGAGAGGGGAGATACAGGCACAGTCGTAAGCTTCTGGCGCTAAATAGGAAGTTTCTCTCTAATGGAATTATGCATATCAATACAGGTCGGGACTTCAACAGGAGAGCTTATGGGAACTGGAAGAAACCATATAACATCCATCAAAGGTCTCGATTTAATGTATATGTCAGAAGCTTTTACCAGCGCATTTCTCAAATGAAGGCCTAAAATGCTATGTGAACACAGCCTAGCGGGTAAGGCTGACAAAGCTATGACACTTCATGGCATCCAATCCATTCCACTTCATGTAACTAACCAGCTATAGCCTTATAATTATGTATACATTCACGGATAAGAAGTGGGCGAGTTTCTTACACACTGCTCATCTTCAACCTACAGTATTTTCAGCGTCTACAGTTTCCTCCGCACAAAACATCACGGCTCTGCCTGATCCTCAGGTACGTTCTGCAGGGTTGCCCTGTACTGGATGCCTGATCTTAAATATCACTGATAAGGTGTCTTGAAGCATTTGGTCTACCACGTATTCAGAAATCCTGCAGCAAATTTGCTAAATAAAAAGTCATTTACACCAAGGGAAAGCATATGGCACATTGTGAATACAATTCTACAATATAGGGATATGGCTCTCATAATTAAATTGATAGTAATATCATAGAAACAAATGTTCCATTAGACTCAGTGCGTTGACATAACTTCACCTGCGTATATACGCTGTATGACTGTTCTTATGGTAATGTAACACTGAAGAGCTGTAATTAAGTACAACCTATCATTAACAATGTCATAATTTCCTTCACCCGAAAACCTAACCACACATTATTTACATAGCTTTCAGGCTGATGACATAGGGCGTCTGATCACGGTTAATGCCACATACTCACTCATAGCAGACTATACCATATTTACAATCGAGACCACCCTCAGAAGACTTTGGAAAATGGAGGAATGTTATTGGCATGGAGCCACAAGTTCATGCCGCATATTATTTTAAAGACGTAATATGACAATTATTTGTTCTTGCATTCATGATCGGCAAGCTCCCCTTGGCTTATTGACAGCTTTCTCCCTATGCCCAATAATAGGGAGCAAGTGTCAATCAGTGCTCGGGGAGCTTGCTGCTCATAAAAAAAAAAAAAAATTTGATTGCAAATTTTTTTTTTTTAAGGACTCTAAAATGCTTTGAAAACCATGTGTATAAAAATCTGTTAATTTTCAGTTCTTGTATCACACCATGTCTGATGAAGAGAGCGAGTACTCCTGAAAGCTTACTTATAAATATACTCAGTTAGCCTCTAAAAGGTATCGCCTGATTTCTTCACTCTTCCACTGGTTTTTAGCCAGACAGTGAATGCCATGTGTGACCTTACCTTTACTGTATCAGACCTTCTTGTAGCTGTCTGAGCCTGTACATACACTAAAGATCATATAAAGGCTTACAACCTGCAAGATTTTGATTTTGATCAGTGTTTCTTAACCCAGTGGTTGGTTCAGTATAGGAGCTCTATTCTTCCTGATAGGGCCGGCTCACATCTGCGTTCGGTTTCCGTTCGGGAAGTCTTCTTGGGGACCTCCCGAATGGAAACTTATACACATAGAAAAGCGATTTACCTAAGGAAACCTGCAGACCCTATAGACTATAATGGGGTCCGTGTGGTTTCCGCACGAAACATGCAAGCAGCACTTTCCTCTCCGCATATTTTGTGTGGAAACCGAGCGGAAACCACACGGGCCCCATTATAATCTATGGGGTCCGCAGGTTTCCTTAGGTAAACCGCTTTTCTATGCGTATAGGTTTCCGTTCGGGGGGTCCCCAAGCAGACTCCCCCGTAACGGAAACCGAACGCAGATGTCAACCGGCCCTTACAGATACAGGATATTAAGAAATGAATTAATGCAGAATACTGGCTTCATATCCATAGATGATGAAGTTCCTGTCTGGTGAATGCGGCAATTCAGGCCCAGTCTTTCATAAAAATTAAAACAGTTTTCACCGATAATAATCCAATAGTGGATAAATAATGTGGATATCATGTATAAGTAATATAAAGATGTATAACTGGTAAAACCTGTATACCATAAAATAAGTGAAATGTACTACATATCCTGCACTTGCACGTCAGATTTGCATACTTGCCAACCTTGCTTTCCAGGAAACTAAAGAGTCAAATTTTTTTTTTCAGGTGTATACAGGTTTCCACTTTCACACACCACACCCTGTCACAAGGATTACCAGCACCTCCAAATCTGTGTTTGGACACGAAGGCTGATGATGCAGTATCCGGGTGCCATACACAGAAAAATTCCACAGGGTGCTGCTTTCTGGACTTTTCCATATTTTCTGGGGGCCTCCGAGACTTTGTGAGAGAGTTGTCAGGAAGAGATGTGGTAAGGGGAGATGTGTTATTGAATGACTAGGTAGATCAGTCATTTGGGAATTGAATTACTGGGTGAAAATCCCACTGTTAAAGTGCCCAGAAGGGGTAATGTCTCATCAGGGAGACACTAGTACAGGGGACTTATTAGACCATGCATGCCCTGATAAGGATTCTAGGTAAGTAACATGCAAATAAGATTTAAATGGTCTTGTTTGTTTATCATTTAGATTTATTTATTGGTGTGGTCATTGGTTTTTAAGATCTTATTTGCATATCCCTTACCCAGAATTCATAGCAGGGCCTGCATGGTCTTATAAGTCGCTGAACCATCGCTCCCTAATCTGACTCTTTACCCCTTCTTCTGACCCACATCGAGATGTCTCACACAGCCAGCGGACTGCAGATGGAAGTTATTCTGGCTCGGCTATTATTCCCAGATTATGCTTTTTCTTCTTTGAGAACCCTGCATTAATCTATAGCAGTGTTTCCCAACCTTTTCAGACTTGGGGCAGCTCTGGAGTATAAATAAAATATATATATATTTCCTTGGGGCACCTCTATCATTTTTACCAAAAGACAAAAAAACTACAGTTTTGATGTGTTTTTTTTTAGTGCAGTTTTAGAAATTAAAGCTGGAACCAAATCAAAACTGCATGCATTTTTTGGTTGCAAGTTTTGATGCAACTGTAACTGCATCACAACTGCACTATGTGAATGCACCCTCAAAGCTACACCATCCTATACTTTCCATGCAGCAGTAGAAATACTCCCCAGTGGCCAACAGGGAAGTACTGATGTCCCCCAGTGGCCCCCGACAAGTAATAATATCCCCCAGTGGCCCCCTGACAAGTAATAATGTCCCCCAGTGGCCCCCTGACAAGTAATAATGTCCCCCAGTGGCCCCCTGACAAGTAATAATGTCCCCCAGTGGCCCCCTGACAAGTAATAATGTCCCCCAGTGGCCCCCTGACAAGCAATAATGTCCCCCAGTTGCCCCTTGACAAGTAATAATGTCCCCCAGTGGCCCCCTGACAAGCAATAATGTCCCCCAGTTGCCCCCTGGCAAGCAATAATGTCCCCCAGTGGCCCCACAATGTAGCTGTGCTATATACCTAAAAACAACCACCACTTGCCCATCCTAGCTCCCCAGATCTCTGTAATCCTCCTCCTCTGCAGATCGATGCAGCAGGTCTTTAGCAATACTCACCTCCTGAGTAATAGAGCAGGAAAGTAAAGTCCTGCTGCTCCGTTCTACTCAACTACATCGGTATCCTAAGGATGCCGATGTAGCTAAAAAGGAGGCATGCAGCTATTTTCCCATCGGATTATCACGGCACCCCGGTTGGAAATCGCTGGAAACTATAGGGAGCTACCTTCCAAAATTTTCTCTTTTGAACTAATGAGGTCTTACATACACACACATGGTCTTTATTTTATGTCTGCAGGTGGTAAAGGAGACCGCTACAGAAAACTGTGGAAGCATTTCTCTCTAGTGGATGATAGCATAAGCACTGTGACATAGCCTAGTGAGTATGTAGCCAGCCTATACACCAAGCATCACCAACCTTGGAGGATGTCAGCAGTGCAACTAATAGTGAGATAGAAGCCTGGAGTTGGCTTAGTGTTGGCTTCTCATTGCTTATTACATCTATGTCTCATCAACAGCTGACCGGATGGTGGTGGTGGTGGTGATGATGATGATGATGATGATGATAGTGATGACGATGATAGTGATGACATTACAATCATAAAACCAGAGATCACAAGTTCTAGTAACCTTACAACTCCAGTGATGTCAAAGTATTAATAGATCTTGGTACTAGGATCAAAACCATATCAACTGGTCATATATTTAGTAGGCTTTTTTTTTTTTTTTTTTAAATACAGCTCAATGTCAACTTCTAAAAGCAAATGGAGAACTACATAAGTTTGGGATCTCTGATGTAAAATGTACTTTTGTTCAGCTTTTCTGTAAATGGAACATATCACATAAATTTGGGACACTAAACCTACCAACGGGTCTTTGTAGACCAGTGTTTTAGGGTACATTCACACAAAAAAGGAAGAGGAATTTGAGTCAGATTTCCAACTCAGATTCCTCTCCACTTTTTGCCCCTCCACCTTGAAATCAGAACTAAATTTAGCTGTGTGAACATACCCCCCTTAGGGTTCCAAATATCCCTATCTCTTGTCTGAGCCCAGGGGGACAAAAAAGCCTATACTTGCCTAACAATAACTGTTCCTGGATTGCACCATAAGCATCAACAGAGATGAATCCCAGCCCCATGATACTCATCTATGGTAAATCTAAAAACCACACGCAGAACAGGTTTCATATATGGAAATTTGGGACACCAAATCACAGGTCCACAAGAGCTGTTGGTGGTTAACGTCCCAAATTACTTAAAAGACTCACTTTACAGAGGTATTCTGGAAATATCAAGTTACCACCTACCCACTATCAGTAGAGGAACCACCACTTTTTGCCAGAGCAGGGATCCTGCTTTCCCCATTCAACCCCAGCAATATAACCACAGGCAAGAGGGGTTGAACGGAGTGGAGCTCACATACATACAGATGAACGTACTGACACTGGACACTCTGCCCCATGGGTGCAGTCTTACTGGGGAGACAAGGGAGACATGAGATTCCCATTATGGTAATCCCATTGGTCACAGTTGTGCCTTATACAATGTATAGGTGATTACTAGGTAGTACCAGAACACTCCTTTAAACACAAGACTAGGTGACCCCAACACCTATATAAAGAACCCTAGTAGCAGTCCATAATGCTTTTTTGCCAAACTCCCCTGCTAATGTAACACCACACGTTCTACAGGCACGTGTTTTAGTTGCAAAAATAACCAGACCATTTTCACTGGCAAAAAAAAAAAAAAAATTAAAAAAAATGGAAGCACAATGAACTATTTAAGCTTGCCACATGCCTTTTACCTTATTTATACGTAATGCCTGGCAATGGGGAGTAATTCGGGTCATAAATAACCATAGACAGCTTGATTCAATATGCCTTAATTGAACAGTACTTACAGTACACAGAATATCACTCCCCCACACACATCACATCTGAGTAATTTCTGACATACATAATATCCAGGCAACGAGATAGAAGAAGCAGAGAAAAAGCAGCATAACATATATCCCATCTCAAGTGCCGTCACATGCCACTCACACATGTATGAAGCCCTTACAGGTCTGCCATGAACATTAAACTTTGTTCTGAATTCTAATTGAAAATTAATAAACCCTAAAATGGAAAAAAAAAACCATTATCCACATCAGAGTTTATCTGCTGCGTAGTCAATGCTTTGTGAGGAAACGTTCTCGAATATTAACCAAGCTTAAAATGAAAGGTTCTGGCTCTCCTTGAGGAGACGCAGCTGCTATATCGGGTCTTAAAGAAAAGGTATGCAATGTAAATGTCCTCCAAGATAAGGGTTGTCTTTGCATCATAGTGCAGGGGGCCTAATAAACAATGCTCATTGGAGGAAAAACAAAAAACTCCTCCAAGGTACTGGGTTCTCTTTATGGAGATCCAGCTGGTTTTTACAGGATTTTACAGGCAAGGATCCCTGGGAAAATGTATGCAAATTAAATCTGCTCAAGAACCAAGCATAAAAACATAGAAATGACAACTATAGAAGTGGAGGGTCTCCAGCAGTCAGGGATAAAATACGGCTTTATTTCGGACTCATACAAAAGTTAAAATCCAAGTAGCCTATGTGTTTTGAGTGTGTAACACACTTAGTCAAGACATATAAACAACAGCTAGCAAAGTTAACCAATCATTTACTATTTGTTTGCAGAGGAGAGAACTAAAAAGTCCAAAGTACAATAAAGTACAAGAGTAATAAAGATTACAATAATAGTTAACAGGTCCTACTTCATATAGAGAGAATCAAATCGACATATTCTATACCTCAAACAGAACAAAAACTACATATAATAGAAAAGCATAACAATATCTTCTGTGAACAGAGGTAACCACACTAGCACACAAGACATGAGAAAAATCTCTTACCTCGGGAAGTAAGCCCTCAGTCGGAGTAGGTGAGACTCCATCCACACTGTCTTGACTCCTGGCACTGAGCTGTGGGGACATGGTAGGAGATTCATCGATGTAGGGCATAGTTTCTGACCCCTCACGAGAGCTCTTCTGCTCCTCATTCCCCTCGGCGTCATACCCGTCGGTGCCGTAGTTGAAATCTGTTACGAGGAATAAGAAAGGTCGTTGAGTGCCTTCGATAAGGGCAGCCAACGAAGAGGCGTATGGCTTGTGCCTGGGGGTCATACTGGCATCTGAGCTTCTTGAGAGGAGAAGTGAAAAGGAAGCACAGGGAATAAATGCTACAGAGGTTGAAGGAAAGAGAACAGGCTGGAAAACGAACACACGACAGGGAAGAAGGAAGTCGATGGAACGCGGAATGAAATACAAAAGGGCAAACAAGTTTTAAAATGGAAATGAGCAGGTGTAGGAGATGGCAGGGAAAAAAAAAAAATACAAGAGTTATACAAGCTGGAAAATCGAGTTACGGCGGCATAAACTAGAACGCAACGTAAACATAAAAAAGATGAAATAAATGAAGACTAGAAAATTATACTGAGAGGAGGTAAGAGAGGAGCACAGAGAGACACGGGAAGGCACAGCACATAGGAGAAGCATCAGAAAGCTGGAGAAGAAGCCTGAGGAGCCAGTCCCGCAGCTAAATGCAGATCACAGAGGTCAATTGACCACCTCTGAAACGCACTACGACTGAAGGATTAGGGGAAGCCTGTGAGATTGTGAAAACTGGAAAATCAGCGGCTGTCCACAGATGACAGCATCAGAGCTATTCCGGGCCCTGCTCGTTGCCTCCTTCTCTGAGTCAGAGAGACAGAAGGGGGGTGTGGGGGCTCACTGTTTCCATTTTAAAGCTCCAGTTATTGTACAAATACAATTTATAAAAAGGTACATGTAAAAAGAACACCTTTACTGTGGAGTACTGCGTGGATTTCGCTGCCAATTGTTTTGTTGTGTTTTTTTTTTTTTTCTCCCCCTGAGAGCGCTGTTTTATGTTCTATATGTTTAAGATTTAACTCTAAATCATAGGCCTTAAGCCCCTGGAACGGGCGTAACCATGGCAACCTTCAATGCAGGATTTTTAGCAAATGTGCAGACACTTTACAAAGTCCTAATCGGTTACTGGTGAGAGGAGTGGGTTTTACGAAGCGTAAGAGAATGGACACGAAAAAAAAAAAAAAGTGAAAAGAAACGCAGGTAAATGGCTGGAGGCTGGCGCTAGGCCAAAGTTTAACATAATTTGGTGAGATTGTTCATGTTAAAGGGGTTTTATAACAATCCTTCTTTTCTGTGCTGTAAACATCGATCTTAAAGGGGTTACTCAGGATTAGAAAAACAGCTGTTTTTCCAAAAACAGTGCTACATCTCTTTCTAGGGATTCAGAGCTATGGAGTCCGGGTCAGTGTTGGATGGAGTTGGAAAAAGTTACTGACACTGGTTTATATAATAAAATATTATATAATTTAATGATCAATGTTGTATAAATGTATAGTATGTCGTATATTTACTCTCATAGGAAGACAATCACTAGGTTTTTCCTGAATTAGAGGAGATTTACCGCTTCTGTCTGGCCATGGCCGTCAGCCATTTATGAAATAGTCGAACTTTGGAAAAACAGAGATATCGGAGTAGGTGGCTTGGCCGACTGACTCCATAGGCATGTTGGGATGTGTCCAATAGTGTGGCTCAGTTCCAATAAAGTGAATAGGCTTTAGCTGTGAAGTCACACAGCCTATAGACAGCTGTGGACAGGGACACCTCTCCTTGAGGAGAGCACCAGTTAAGGTGTGTAGAGTTTTGAGTTGCCTTTCGCCCTCTACATATCACAAGGCATCTCAAGACTCGGTGAGTCAAAAGCAAACTGAGGATCTGTTACATCCAACAGAGGGCGCATGAGCTCCCAGCTCCTTTCCCATAATGCCTTGTGATATGTAGATGCTTAGTAGAGGGCGAAAGGCAACTCAAAACTCTACACACCTTAACTGGTGCTCTCCTCAAGGAGAGGTGTCCCTGTCCATAACCCACTCATTGCCTCCCACAAAGCCAGCCAGTACACTTTGCTCTGCACTGATGAGGGACAAAAATCCCGAAACGGCGCTGTATGCAGATAAGTGAAACTGGCTTGGCTAAAATCCCTTTTGCTGTCTCAAGACTCGGTGAGTCAAAAGCAAACTGAGGATCTGTTACATCCAACAGAGGGCGCATGAGCTCCCAGCTCCTTTCCCATAATGCCTTGTGATATATAGACAGCTGTGGCACGGTTTCTAGAAGAAAGAAGCCATGTTTTATTCCAGTCCTGGACAACCCCTTTAAGAACCATGTAAGCAGCACGGAATAGTAAGTTTCTTATACAATCAAAGATACCCACAAAATCAGTGTACAGTATTTTATCAATTTCAACGACAAATACAGAATATTTCAATAAACTTTAAAAGGTGGCAATTTCAATGACACGGACACTGACAGTGTGAATTTGGCCCCAAGCTGACCAAGCATCAGCTGATCCATGACCATTTAATATCTATAGGGTTCAGTGTATAGTCTTTGACCTTGGGGTAAAACAAAGATCAGCCAGGTTGGATTTAACCAATCTGATCGTCTCACTTTCTTGAGATTACATTAAGAAATAATCTACTACATATTGTATCCCTATTTAATTAAAAAACAAGAGCTGTCAAGTGTTGACTAAACTTAGCCTGGGGAATAAATGCCATCACTGCCCAGAAGAACTGATGGAGGGATTTTTCCATGATCTACTAGTTCTGCTTACAGGGTTACAGCCAGACTTTCTAAAATTGCGTCAGATTATGGCTCATTCTTCACATGGTAGGAGTGTAAATGGCCATAGACACAAGCACATCGGAGTCATGAGATCCCTTTATGTCAAGAGTCCTTATATACAAGATTTCAGAAGTCTGGGAATCTGAACATTACCATGGGGTATCTCCTTACCCTACTGCCATTTCTGCCTAACAGTACCAGATAAAGCTTCTTCCTTGCCCATGATCAGAGGCGTAACTTGAAGCACCAAGGCCCCAGTGCTAAACCTGTGATGGGGCCACTACCTGCTTTGTGCCATTTAGAATAATGATATATTTTAATGTGGCAGAGGGACCTTTGGGGCCCCCTCAGGGGCCCAAAACTTGGTAGAGACTGATACCTTTTGCACATCCTACAGCTACACCCCTGTCCATAACCATCATTAAGTCTACTGATCTGTACAGTATCTTTAACCAAGCTGGTAGGGCTGTGTAGTCGGCGTTGTGGAGTCAGAGTCAGGACCAAATTTGTTAGATATTTACTTTTCATAGGAATCAATTACTGACTGACAATTACTAAATTACTGCTCCTGACTGACCATGGCTGTCAGCCATTTATTAAGGAGTTGGGAGTCGTTTAAGGAGTCCGAGTCAATCTGTGGAAAAATGGAGTCGTCGGAGGTTTGGTGTAGTTATACCACAACCCTGCAGGCTGGTATCGGTTTGCCTTCCTTACTGTAAAGATGACAGGTCCAGTTGTTGCTGTGTTCTGGGGACCCTGGTAGGGAAACACTTCTACAGGTTCTTCTGACTGCTGAACCAGGGAACTAAGTATAAGAATTCCAAACCCCAACACATCATTCCATCATGTCTACCCTCCTCCAGCAAGACCATTCTTGTACACCTACAATCTCCAGGATGGATTAGTGCTCATTTACATAATTAATGTACAGTAAAAGCAGGAGGTAGATTTAACATCAGGAAAAAAAAAGAGTGCACAGCGATCAATAGCTCTTACCCAATGAGTGCACAATACACAGTAAACAGTGCCGGCCTTCAGGATAACCATCAGCAAATAGCTGCTCCTGCGAAGACTCATTGCGACACACAAATAAGGGATTCTCTAAAGGTTTTCATTACCTAATGACACTGGGAAGCATTTATAATAAGGTTTTTCATGTCCTTAGAAGTTCTTTATTACTAAAGGCATAAAGAAAAAAAGGGGTCCCTTCAGAGACCATCAAAGAGCACTCACAGTTATTGCCTACCATAGGAATATATAACAGTGGGGTTTTAAAAACAGATATTGATGGCCTATACTTAGGCTAGTTCATCAATATCAGATTGATGGGTGTCTGACAGCAGCACCCACTGATCGGCTGATATCTGTACAGAGCTGGAAGCTGACCGCTCCATACACTGTGTAATGACCTATTCTAAGGATAAGCTAACAAGCTAACAATATCTGGTTAAAGGAAAATCCCTTTAAATTGGTCACAGACAACTCATTAACAGGGAAGTCAATAATTCATCAACAATATGACCAATCCAGTATCTCCCTCTTACCATAGGCTTTTATATATGGACAAGCAGTCATTAATGTATGAAATGACAAACATGTAAATCCGTGCATATGCCATATCAACGAAGTGGTTGCCTTCTTCCTACCATGTTGCCTGCAGTGGCCACTAGTGTATGCATTCAGCTCCCTCTAGTGGTGGCTGCATGTAGCCAGTGTGTGACCTATTAAATCTGTCTACATGAGATTTTGATCTTGGAGTCAGAGAAATGGAGCTCGGACCGTGAAAATGTACATTAATAATGGCTGACCCATTAACAATATAAGGATGATGTAGACGTCATAAGAGTGAGCAGATTGGCAAGTCTTCTGGTAAAATGTGGCAAGTCTGATATTAAAGGAAGCTGCCTTTAACTTGGTGTGAATATTCTCTACAGCCACATATTCAGGGTTTAGGTGATGGGACTATTCAGCTGGTAAAACCCTTTGTGTGTAATATTCCATGTGCAATATTCCAAGTCCCATTATTTTGAACATATACATAGTTACACATACATGTGGTCTTGGGCTCTGTCCACATCTGCATCAGAGGCCGTATTTTTCATGTCAAAGAGATGGATGAGCATCTTGGAGAAACCTTTAAAGATGGGTCAGATCCAAAAGGCTATTGTGGCTTATGTGTACGAATACAGGACGATTAATAAAGGATGGGGAAAAAGCAAATAACTTGCAGGGCCGATTGGAAGAGGACGATTTTGCTGACAGGCAGGTGTTCAGCGATGACGCTCGGTGGTAAGTTCAATCACCACAATATGAGAATTTGGGTCTCAGAAAAACCACAGGAGGGACTCATACAAATGTGCAGGTGCAATGTCTATGGCCTCTTGGTTTTTGCTGAGGGTACCGTCAATGGCCACCCCAACCTGGCCATGTTAAAGAAATGGCTATCAGCAGGATGTTGCACCTCTACAACTGCATTTGGATGATCGCCAGTACCTGAATGTTGGATCGAGTGTGCCGAAAACAATGATTTCCCAGCGGTATGCTGGCCTCCGGACCTAACACGCTGCGACTTATTTCTGTAGGGCTCTTCAAGGACTCAGAGTATCTGACCCCCCAAGGACCAGAGACAACACATTACTGAGTGGAGTCCATATCCGAGGATATACTGGCATGTGTCTGGACAGAACTGGACAACCTGCTGGACACCTGCTGTGTCACCAGTGAAAATCACATTGAACATTAGTAGTGGATAGATAAAACTAGGATAAATAATATGTCTATTTATTTGAATATTCTTTTGGTTAGGAATACCAAGGCTAGAATGATGAATACCCTGTATTTACAGGCAATGACAGAAGACCCTTCCAGGCACAGGCCAAGCACATACTAATGAAAGTGATGATCATGGAAGCCATACACATAAGTCACACTATAGGCAGTGTACATCAATGAAGCTCATAAACAGCTGCAAGTACATCACCACCTACAGAAAGTAGAGAACCAAATCCAGAAATAGAGTCTTACATCTGTACTTTTCTGTAGGTGGTTGAGTACATACAAAGCTTATATATGTATTGTGATCAGGCATCTTCTCTGCCTAGACTAGTATTCCCAGTGTATGTGCTAATCTGAGATATCTCTGGGACCACCCTGCTATTGCGCTCAGTCTGTGCAGTTCTTAAGAAATGTCCTGTCCTTTTCATAAACAAATCTGATACACAGTTTTGAAGGCATTAACGGTATTAAAATGATGATCAAGTGGGAATGATAACTTGTGGTCTTGAAGGAGCTGTGCCATAACCACAGGATAGAGGGATAAGTGGCTGATGACTGAAGGTCCAAATGCTGGGACACCCAATGATCACAAGACTGGGGGCTTAAAGTTCTATTGAATGCTCCAAGTGAATGAGCCGGGGGTGCACATTAGTGGGCAGTACTTCATTCACTTCTATGGGGCTATCTGAGATCACCATCCCAGCAGCCCTACACAAATGAATGGAGTACTGGCCATGCATGCACACAACACCGCTATTCACTTCAAGCATCAAGGTGAATGTTCAGGTCCCCGTTCTCAAGAACACTGTGGACGGACCCCCAGAGATCAAGCCTAGCAGCAGTGAATAACCCAGCTTTGGTGTTCCTTCTAAAAGAGTTATCCACCTTTGTAATATTGATGGCCTATCCTTAGATTAGACCATAAAAATTAGATCTGTGGAAGTCTGACAGCCAGGACCCCTGCAGATCAGCTTGTGCAGGACACGGAAGATGCCAGTAATGTTGGCTGCTTACTGTACCAAGTGTAGCGGCTGCTTTAGGTACTGTGGGTACCCCATTGAAGTCTATGGGACAGCCCTGTAGTACCTAAAGCTACCACTACACTTTGTACAGCAAGTGAGCAGTGAGTCTCCCTTCATGTAACCATCACCAGGAGCCACACTGTCCTGGAGCAGCAGATGTAATATAGGTACAAAGATAGATAATCCCTTGAAGCCTGGCTATCAGTGGAAGACTAAGAACAAACCTGTGTCATTTCCCACTTTCCATCACAGGAACAGAACGAAAGAAACGGCAGTGTCCGATCTGTAGTATGCACCTAAGGGACCCAATACACCACAATGGGGTCAGTTGGCTCTCTGTCATGGTGCTTGTCATTTTACAAGACAAAACAGCACCGCATGCTTACTTGTCCAGCACTTTATACAGAATCTGCAATGGAAGGTCCGTGCCAGATGTGATCAAAGCCTAGGGCACAAAAGACACATGCAGTGAAGGAAAAAATACACTTCTTGTTCTCTGTTCGATCCATTTCTGACTTGGTCTCAAAAGCTGCACCGAAAACTGCATGTGTGATTCCGGCCTAAGCGAGTTTAGAAGCGGAGAGGTTAATGAAGAAGCGGAGGGAGAGATGAGCAGAATGAGATCTTGTGTTTGCGTGATAAGCCGTGGGAGGACTATAATTATTCTCAAAGAACTCCTGCCGGCGAGATACTGGGTTAACCATTTAGATAAAGAGCCCTATAAAATATGTAGTGGAACAAAGCATCATGGGAAATTTTAAATATGCACTTCTCTACCTGACCATGCCAAAAACTAAGACTGTGTGACCACCTATAGAGCCCCGTCACTGTGTAGAGCCAGCATTATGCCATACTAAGTCTGCAGGTCTTGCGTGCGTTGTAAATCTATCCAGACACAAAACAGTTAAGACGTGAAGCCATTTTCATACCTTAATCCCATGTCATGGGGATTTCTTTAAGAGGCGAAGATTGACTCACGTACTCTGAGATGACACATTGCACACTTTACTTCATGGCTCGTGATGTATATAAAACATGGTCACAGGCGGGGCGGCCTCCATACAATATTACATATGACTGCCATAGAAATGTGAATCACAAGGCAGTCTTAGAACATTTTCTTATACAAGAAGAAACTGGATTCTATCTGGAATTTTCTTCTATACTAACAATTCTCTTCTTTAAGCAGCAGAAGAGATTAGGAAGAGGTGAGGAGGTGGAATTCCCTACTGTTTCCATGTCAATGTCGCCAGCCAAATATAGTCGCCATTTATGTAAGCCGGTTTTCTCTGAATGGAGCTAGAGGGGGAATGGATCCGTGCTCCATACTGTGATTCGGCATTGGTATAGGCTTCCCTGTTTAAGGGTATGTCTACACAGGACGCAAATTGCAGTAGATAAATCTGCAGAAGCTTCTACGATATCCACAAATATTCCAAAGCAAAGGAAGAAACATCTGTGCACTGAAGGATGCCCTCCCTGTATGAACATACCCTAAAAAGCAGCATATTATAGTACTTTTAGGCGAAACAAAAGATGCAAAAAACGGGCACAAACAGATGGCCACCATTTACATAGACATCAATGTTAAACAAAAAAAAAAGGGATCCATTTCTGTCTGTTTTCTGGACGGACACAAGAGTATGGAAAACTACATTTTTGATCTGAATGGAGCCTTACTTCTAGCTAGGTTTCTGCTGTATTCACGAGCGCAGCTGTCCCCACCAGTGACTAAAGGCGGCTGTGTATGTGTATGCACAGATGGCGGTCGTCAGTCAGCAATGAGGGGGAACCCCTCACTCATAATACAGCGGACTCATAACTGCTAAGTACTATGTATTTGTTAGGTTCTTTATGTGCCATTTGGACTAATAGTACAGCAGATCGGAGTACTTAATATACTGCCATGTTTATGTGACTGAGCTGTACTGACATTGTGCTTATGTATAATCTAGTAAATAACTATTCCCCAAAAAGCGGCAAAGCTAGAACATGTTTTCTTACTACCCTGCATTGAGGTAATCCTCTGTAATTCCTCCTGGAAATGTATAAATAAATAACTGTTAATGCCCAACCATTCATTTATTATTTTAGTATATACTGACATGCAACATGAGCTGCCAGGTTCTCTTTAAGGGTATGTTCACATTTGCAGGCAGATTCTGAGGTGGATTCCACCTCAAATAAAAATACCTGACTCTACCTCTCATTCATTTAAAGGGAAGTCAGTGAGAGATGAACGGGAGGTTAATATAAAAAAATAAATTAAAAAAAACACAGAGGTTTTAGGAAACAACTGTGTGCTAAGCAGAAAGACACAAAATTCTTCAGAAAAAGTTAAAAAAACAAACAAAAAAAACCACTAAATAAAAAAAGCAAGAAAAGCAGAAGCATATTTTTTTCTGGTTGATAAACTATGTGAACTTACCCTAAGGCTAAGGCCCACATGTTACTGCGGTTTTTTGAGCCAAGGTTAGAAGTAGATTTCCTTTATATTTTCCCATTCCTTTTCAAGCCACGACTGACGGCTCAAAAAAACCACAGCAAAATCTGCAACAAAAAATGCAGCGTTTCTGCAACGTAGGGCCTTAGCCTAAAGGAGTTTTCCCACTAACACCACCTATTCACAAGACAGGGGATAACTCTTTGACCCTAATTCTCGTGATCGATGGGGGTCCTAGCAGTTGGACCCCACCATTCACCAAGTTACCTCCCACCCTTTGGGGAAATTTCTCGATACTGGAATAACCCTTTAAAGCATAGCTATCACCTCGCCTGACACAATTCTGGAGCGTCTTATCTTATAACCCTGCATTGTGCTGTTCCTCGCTGTTATTCCTTCTAGAAATTTATGAATACATTGACCACTGGATATTACCATTCCTATTGCTAAAGGCTCTGAGTGGTCAGTATCAGAGTGTGCAGGGAAACCCCAAATGGTAACAACTCAGGTGTCAATTTTGTTATAAATTTACTAAGCGTAATAACAGGGGAACAGTGCAATGTAAAGCTATAGTATAAGAAAATATAAGGAATACAAGTAATTATTAAAAAAGACATCACATGATATAACCAAAGTCAATACAGAGCCCAAACACATACTATATGCCAGTCTTAATAAATAAGTGCCATGAGGTTCCCCATATTAATAAAGCAACTAGGTGAGGAGGAGTGTGAATTTTTTTATTTAAAAAAAACAAAAAAAAAAAAAACAGAGGGCCCTTACTACATTTTGGGTTCCAATAATACCTGTATACACCCCGAGCACTGACATCATCTTCTGAGATCAGAGATTTTTAAGTCCATGTGCTGGTTACTATACAATTCTATAGTAATAATCTATATATGTATGATGTGTATGGTACAAGCTAAATAATAAACTAGCATAATAATATAAATCATCACAAGATGGATACTACGCTACACTGCCTATGGCACTTGCAGTGAATGTCCAGAGAGGGGCGCCCAACTCACTCAATAGTATAAAGCCCCTAAGGAGATACTGTATCGACATCCAACCCCTTCTCTGCAATTAACCAACAAGGAGCTGTCATAAACACGCCAAAATGTTATTGCCACAAGGCAAAGACAAGTGTGGTTACCAGATCATCATCTGATAAGATTACATAACAAAGCATGCCTTACATTGCCGCAACTCTCCTGGGACCAGGGATTTATTATCTCAAAAGACACCATGGGAACGTTCATTTATAAGGGCAAACTAAGTCACAGGGAGGTTTGACAGCAAAATCATTCGGAATATACAGACACACATATAGGATATATATATATATATATATATATATATATATATATATAACACACACACACACATATACATACATGTCTATGTATGTAGAGATATGGAGATAGATCGATAGATAATGCCTGTGTGTGTGTACAGTATATACACACATACAAAAGTGTGACTGTGTCTGCCTCTTTCTCTAATATATATATATATATATATATATATATACACACACACACACACACACACACACACATACATACATACATACATACATATAAAGGGAACCCACCATGTTAAGCTACAGTCTAATCGTCTATGTCATAGAGCAGGAGTGGCTGAGCAGATCAATATACTGTATAATTTTATTATAAATGTTCCGGAGTTACTTGTCATTTATTCATTTACATCCCTACTTATCCTCAGCTTATGATGCCAGTGGGCGGTCCTATCCAATGATCACAGCCTTCTTTGTATGGCTGTCAATCACTCAGCAGGACCGCCCACTGGACACCTAAGCCCAGAATGAACAGAATTGTAAATATATAACTGATACGTTATTTGGCGTCTTTCCCTACAGAACTATATATCAGTCTCCTCGACTCCTCCTGCTCCATAGCATAGTGCCTGTAGACTGTACATTCACAGTGACAGGTTCCCTTTAAGAAAACATCATCTGTGTACCTTATCAGGAAGAAGAATTGGGTAAACTAGCATTGCAGTCAGTAAGCACAATGGGTATAAGTACACAGTATAACTATTCCGACAGGTCATGGTATCTGCTTCGCTCATCAGTTGTCATGCCACAGACACTCGGGGAATCACTTTTACCCTATACACATGCTCACCTATATATTGTATAAGAATCAGTTCAAGGCCATACAACAAATCCCCTCCCCTGGATTGTGGTATGTTAAGGACAGACACAAATATACACAACTTTGCAGGTTGCAATAATAAAAGCAATACATAAAAAAAAGGCAAATGACCGTGCCGCTATACGTAGCAACAACATCGCCATATAGAGCTGCAAACGGAAATCCAGTCACTGTTTACAATCCATGGGGGAGGAGGGATACTCAGTGAGGAGATGCGGAGCTCCTTCAGGAATCAACCTGGAGAGACAGAACTAGAGCACACCGATAGAGCATACAGATATGTATTGTGTAGCTAGTACATGAAACCATGAACGTTACAACCCATCAAATCCAATATAAGCCACTGACTAAACAAAGATTGATTGGGTCCTACAGGGGCCAGAGGAAAGGTCACCTCAGTTTATACAAAAAGAGCCCTGCAAATATCAAGGCACAGAGATGTGGGAAAATGCGAGCAAACATTCCCTAGGCACAGTGACCCTAAATGAAGGGAGGCCGCACATGCGGGGTCCCCACTCACCCTGCTCCTGCAGCCACTCCATTAATTGTGCAATGTAAGGCGGCTGCAAACTCCCCCAGTACAATCCATTCAATCTCTTCACTGCAGCTCCCGCTGATCCCTTCACTTCACTGCCACTGCACACAACAGATCCATGGATACAAACGGGAAAGAAAGAGACGGAGAGCGGTCCCTGTCAGTATATCTGCTCGTCTCAGAGATGAGCCTGGATGTGAGGGAGAGGAGGGGGGCTGCTTGGGCCAGAAGCCGGTCAATTACCGGCACAGGGGGCTCTCTTGGGGATGCCTGTAAGAGTGTGCAGGGGCGGGGACCTCAGGGAGGATGGAAAAGGCTTATGGAACAGTACATGATGGATATGGGAGCAGCAGTATCGGATTCCACTTAACCATACGGCAGAGACTCAATTGCACTGCCTGGTTTAACTTTCGCCTACAAAGGCTCCAGCTGACACGGCTTCTCTGTCTAGCAGGCTGGCCGCATCCCAACTATCATGTATCATCAGGCTTCACTCCATAGGAAACACAAGTTCTAGGAGCTATCCAAGGTCCTTACAGGACTGGGATGACGGTCAGCTCCTGGAACATTGACTAACAGTGGATTCCCCCAATACAGGAAAAGTCAAGAGTGGGAGACAAAATCAGTCAAACACAACCAAAAAATACAACACAAGGTGAACAGATGTGGCCATATCCCCTCCATAAAACTGTACTATAGAGCAAAGACTGCCAACTAAAGTGAGCTAACACCACAAGTCAACACAAAGAATAATAGGGCTCAATTCACACCAGCATCTATATCTATCTTACTCTTTCCATATACATATGAAAAGAAATGTCTCAGTAATGTCACCACAGTGTCGGCTATCGACTGGCTTTACATAACCTCCGCTCTAGTTTATGCAGTTATTGGCATATTATTCTACTTACAAACTGTAACAAATCTTTAAAAAGTCGAGAAGATGTTGGGTTGGCCACCATTTACAGTGATCACCTATCCACAGAATAGCTGAGGCCTTTACTGGTGACTAGGGGTGCCAAGACCCCCCCACCATATTCCTCCTCACTGCTCGACCACAGTTGTTCCAGCTGGGACTAAGAGAAACAGTGTAGCCAAGGCTTTGGTTCTTTGTGTGTGCCCATAGGCATAAAATGGAATGGAGGGTGCATGCTCGACCACCGCTGCATTCAAAAACTGTGGTCAATAAGAGAATGTTTTAGGAACATAACTTAGTAGGCTCCATGCACATGGAGGAATACGGATCCGAAAATCTGTTCTGTACATTGGTCGGATTTTTTGCTGTCCTGTATGTAGCACGGACAGTAGAGCTGCAAGGAGGCAGGGACTCCTAGCATCACAGATCACTACAATGCAGGGAGTCTGGGTCACCGAACTGAGTTCGGTCCAGGAAATCCAGGCACTGAACAGACCACTTTTTACAATCCATATACCTCCGTATATCTCCGTGTGCATGGGTCTTAAAATCTGGATGTACAATGATAGAGCTTATTCTCACGACCGGGCCGTGTACATCTGAGGATAATCCGTTTTCAAGGATCCATTATAAACTTAAGTCTATTGAGAGATCCGCCAAAATGGCCCAAAAAATGACATGTTCTATCATCTAACAAATTGGTCACATAGGACACTAAAAAAAAAGGTTGTGTAAATAGATCCAATTATTTTCTATGGTGCCATGTGCTATATGTTAAAAAACCATCTAGCACACTTCCGTGAAAGCCTGTTGTGTGAATAAGCACTAGCATGAAGATTGTGTCATAATTTTCTATGGATGTCACTCCATGAATTGCAAAGGGTGAAATTCGCAGCACGTCCGTTTCCTGGTGGCTTTATCAGCTAGCGTGTGGACAATACTTGTAATCATCCATGTCGCTGCTACTGTAAAATGCTGCAGATATACCACCCACAAATCCAGATGGAAAATCTGCTATGTATCCGCTGACCCTCCAGGTCATTTTGGATAAAGATGTTTTCTACAAGTTTTTTTTACTATCAACTGGACTCACCGATAGAATAAAAGTTACACTGCAGGAGGGTCCAGATGCCTGCATGTATGAATGAGCGTCTGGGGAGAAATAACCCTCAGACATCACACAAAACAAACTCATTTTGACTCCTCTATGGTCAACCTAAAGGCAATAAACATAGAAATCAATATACAGGTTACGTTGTATCCAATAATCTATAGATGTGTCTGACAAAACACAATCAATCTTCACCAAGCAGAGGCACGGACATGTATGGCCTACTATGGGGTATGTAATGTCCTGTAATATGGAGCAAGCAGAGGCACGGACATGTATGGCCTACTATGTGGTATGTACAGTCATGGCCAAAAGTTTTGAGAATGACACAAATATTCTATTTTCACATGATCTGCTGCCCTCTGGTTTTTATGTGTGTTTGTCAGATGTTTTTATCACATACAGAAATATAATTGCATTCATATTATGAGTAACAGAAGCTTATATTGACAGTTAGAATGAGTTAATGCAGCAAGTCAATATTTGCAGTGTTGACCCTTCTTCTTCAGGACCTCTGCAATTCTCCCTGGCATGCTCTCAATCAACTTCTGGACCAAATCCTGACTGATAGCAGTCCATTCTTGCAGAATCAATGCTTTCATTTTGTCTGAATTTGTTGGTTTTTGTTTGTCCACCCGTCTCTTGATGATTGACCACAAGTTCTCAATGGGATTAAGATCTGGGGAGTTTCCAGGCCATGGACCCAAAATCTCTATGTTTTGTTCCCTGAGCCATTTAGTTATCACCTTTGCTTTATGGCAAGGTGCTCCATCATGCTGGAAAAGGCATTGTTGAGCGCCAAACTGTTCTTGGACGGTTGGGAGAAGTTGCTCTTGGAGGACATTCTGGTACCATTCTTTATTCATGGCTGTGTTTTTAGGCAAGACTGTGAGAGAGCCGATTCCCTTGGCTGAGAAGCAACCCCACACATGAATGGTTTCAGGATGCTTTACAGTTGGCATGAGACAAGACTGGTGGTAGCGCTCACCTCTTCTTCTCCGAATAAGCTGTTTTCCAGATGTTCCAAACAATCGAAAAGGGGATTCATCAGAGAAAATGACTTTACCCCAGTCCTCAGCAGTCCACTCCCTGTACCTTTTGCAGAATATCAGTCTGTCCCTGATGTTTTTTCTGGAGAGAAGTGGCTTCTTTGCTGCCCTCCTTGAGACCAGGCCTTGCTCCAAGAGTCTCCGCCTCACAGTGCGTGCAGATGCACTCACACCTGCCTGCTGCCATTCCTCAGCAAGCTCTGCACTGCTGGTAGCCCGATCCCGCAGCTGAAACACTTTTAAGAGACGGTCCTGCCGCTTGCTGGTCTTTCTTGGGTGCCCTGGAGCCTTTTTGGCACCAATGGAACCTCTCTCCTTGAAGTTCTTGATGATGCGATAGATTGTTGACTGAGGTGCAATCTTTCTAGCTGCAATACTCTTCCCAGTTAGGCCATTTTTGTGCAGTGCAATGATGACTGCACGTGTTTCTTTAGAGATAACCATGGTTAACAGAAGAGAAACAATGATGGCAAGCACCAGCCTCCTTTTAAAGTGTCCAGTGGTGTCATTCTTACTTAATCATGACAGATTGATCTCCAGCCCTGTCCTCATCAACACCCACACCTGTGTTAATGGAGCAATCACTGAAACGATGTTAGGTGGTCCTTTTAAGGCAGGGCTGCAATGATGTTGAAATGTGTTTTGGGGGATAAAGTTCATTTTCTAGGCAAATATTGACTTTGCAAGTAATTGCTGTTAAGCTGATCACTCTTTATAACATTCTGGAGTATATGCAAATTGCCATTAGAAAAACTGAAGCAGTAGACTTTGTAAAAATTAATATTTGTATCATTCTCAAAACTTTTGGCCATGACTGTAATGTCCTGTAATGTGGAGCACGTCTTATCGGCCATGTCTAGATACAGATATCTGCTCTGTGTGACAGGCACCCCGTGCTTTTCATGGCATTATGAAAGTTAATCTATCATGACGTCTAGTTTTGTTGGCTGAAATCAATGTGACCTGCCAACCCTCTCACATTACCATCTGTGTGACATCCCATAAGTAGGGCTGGTGATCAACGCTCACAGTCTAGTGATGACACATTATTATTCAGCACTGTTCACATTCAATATGCTGAATCACATGTTCATAGCATTGGTGCCATTGCCTGATATGCGGATGCTGGTGAGGGGTCTACCATAATCACTTGTATAGTCACTGACAGTATAAGAGTGAATGCAGTTTCTATAAAACCTTATAGTGTATTTGCTAGGCGTGGAAAGTGCACTGCTTTAAATAATAGCACAGTGAAAAATGCCATGTAAATTCATTTACTTTACTGCTATTACCATTGGAAAACCATAACCATAGAGAAACCTCTGCAACGGCAGGACAGCAATGCCAGGGATCTCTGCAACCGATTCTGCACTGTGTAAATACACTCCTATAGGTTATATTCACACATACCAGTACACGCCGGTAAAGCTGCATTAGAAAAGGCTTGAAGCGAAAACCAAGAACTGTCTCAATCTGTAAAAATCAGCATTGCCACTGTCTTAATGCCATCTCACACGGATCAGTAAAAATGACATGCCAAACTGGCACGCTGCAGTCTGTCTGACCTTTCCAGCTTGACATGCCTGACTATTCTGTCTCCAAATAAGCTGAATTACAAAGTGAACAGCAGAGGCGAACAGCACACCCTAGAGACCCCCCAACTTCTTTGTAGGTTGTGAGCCACTTTCAAGTATGATCGGTGATGTAGAGCCTTAGCGCTCAATATCATAGACCCAGAAAACCCCTTTAATTGTAAGTTTTGGTTTTCTCCCTGGCATCCTCTTCTAATACTGCTATGTCATTCCTGGTGCCACCAGTGCACAAAGCTATGACCTGGTTGGGAAATACTGCTATAAAATAGGGGTATGTTCACATGTGCTTGATTTGCCTATGTCAAAGAGGATCCAATTCAGAAATGCAATTCATAAGAATAAATAGTATATAGATTTATATTTTTCCTGCAGCGAGAACAATATACATCAACTACTTCCTGGAGAATGTGAACTGGACTTTTTTTTTTTTTTTTTAATTAAAGTTAAAGGGATTTTCCAGCCTATCCACAGCATACGTCATCAAGTTTGTGATCTGTGAGGGTGCGACACCCGGACCCCACACAGATCAGCTGTTGCAGTAGCCCCCGGGTGTTGCTCTGCTCCTATTACTTGACTAGGAGGGCTGCTGCACGCACCGCCTGTCCACAAGCAGCTTCTGGTACCTGGCGGTTGCTGCAACAGCCAATCTGTACCTGTGGTCCAGGGGTCGGACTCTCACAAATCACATACTACTGGACTTAAAGGGGTATTCCCACGAACATAACAATTTTTAAATTTGTAGAGAATTAAAAGTTAAACATTTTTGCAAATATAAGTAATTAAACATTTTGCAGAGTTTTAAAGATTTTCTCTAAATATCTTGTGGTCACAAGTTGTCGTCTTGGTCGGTTGCCAGTGGATACGACCATGAATGCAGGATCTTTCTAAGCTCAGAAAATCAGCCATGACTTCCTTATTGTGGCCGGGATATCTTCTGATACATGTAGTGTCCCTGCCTGATAACCCAGCTGCAATAAGAATATCATGGCTGGGTTCCTGACAAGTCCCAGACCATAGAAAGTTTCTGCATTTGTGGTCGTATCCATTGGCAACCGATCAGGAAAACAGACTGTCACCGCTAAGATGGTTAGAGAAAATCTTTAAAACTCTGCAGAATTTTTCACTACTTATATTTGCAAAAATGTTTAACTTTTACTTATCTACAAATATAGATATGGTTATTGTTCATGGGAATACCCCTTTAAAGAAAAAAACATTTTAAAAAAAATTGATTTGGGGGCCAGAGAACCCCATTGATAAGGATTTTATATAACCGTCACCATTGGAAAAAAAAAATCTCTGTATGCATATACTATCATATGTGACAAGGATTTTGTGTAAATGGCGCCAACAGGAAGTTTTGCATATGGTGATTTTTCACGTGTTAAGAACATATAAACAGGTAATATAAGTGATAACCCAGGGGTCATCTCTAGTGTACATGGCATGTTACTAGTTTATATGATCAAAACGCATAAAAAAAAGTGATGTAGAGAACATGCTAAAAAGGCTACATCTTAGAAAAGTTAGGTATAAGCATATATCCGAAAACTATGCCAGAAGCGAACAAACTCAGCTCTGCTACAGCATAGACTACAGATGGTTAGAAGACTCTGGTATCTTCTCTATCCCCATCTATCTGCCAGGCACAAATACCGTCATACCATTTTTCGGCATAGCATCAGTCTGCTGATTTTCTTCTCGCACATCAAAGGCCCAAGTGTAAGAGAAAGCCAAGCCCTGCCCCGAGCCACTGCTTAGCATATCTGGACTCTATTATTATAACCAGGCGTGCTGATCTTCCTACTAACCGGGCTTCTGTCTCCATGGCAACAGGCTCATACAGAATGCTCCTCATTGGGGAATATAGGATTGTAAACAGCGCAGATGCCGCTGTTATCCAGGAGAAGATGCACGCTCATACCGAAGGGTCTCACTAACATAATCCCATAACCACAGACATCTTCCAGGGCTACTAAGAGGAAAAAAAAAGATGCTTAGGCAGCATTAAGGCCTCAGCGGAGATTTCTGGTACATACAGTACACAGCCCTCATAAGCAACACTTCCCTTCCCGAGCATGACCTGCCTGCAGCGCTCCTTTAACACTCTCACCGCAGGGGGGGGCAGAACATTAGGAACTTGCCAATAAATTACAGCCAGCCTCGCTAGCTATAGTGCAAACTGAGTAGCATCAGCAGATTACCGAGGAAAATTAAAGAACGAAATTCAAGAACATCGAGTGGCTGCCAGATACCGTCTAAGGAATTGCTGCTTAATAGTGACTTGCCAGGGCGCTCAATCATCTGCAGCCAACAGTTTACAAGAGGTTCTGCAGCAGTCGTCCACATTAATATACATCGGCATAAATTGAATGTCTACCAGCTGAATGCATAGGGCAATGTAGGAGATAAAAGATGAATGTCGAGGGATAGACACAGTTTAATGCAACATTTTAGGGAACTTATAAGTTCTGTTGGAAGTGAAGGCAAATCCTCTACAGAGACAATCTTAAATGGGTTTTCTGGGCAAAAAAATCATTTTTTTTTTTAAAAAAAGGTCTGTTAGTGCTATTAATGGTTAATAAGTGCACCCATATACCTTAAGCAGTGCTTTAAGTGACTTTGGGTTTCTCTGGGAGCGTCTGGAATCTTCTGCATTTGTTTACATGGTGTCCCTTCCTGCTGCCTTAGCTGATGCAATGCATAATGGTAGTTGTAGGCTCTCACACTATCTCCCTCTCACTCCTCCCCCCTCCCTGTCTCCTAGCTATCCCGCCCACTACTAGCCCTTCACAGCTAACTCAGCCCACCCCCCTACCCCATTATACTTACCTGTCTTCTTCCTGTCCAGACTCTGTTCTTCGGGGAACGGCTCCTCCTCTTCTTTCATTCTGCCAGCGCCTGTGCAGCAGTCCCGTCACTGTGCTGTAGCCTTCACTCCATCTCTACTGCGCATGTGTGGGCGGCTCCTTCGGGCTCCCACACTTGCACAATAGAGATGGAGTTTCGGCTACAGCACAAAGCCAGTATTCTGACTCTTTTGCGCACGCGCGGGCAGACGTCACAGAAGGAGGAGGAAATGTTCCCCGCAGAAGGAAGTCAGGAGGTAAAGATGGGGTGGAGGTGGGAAGTAGTAGTGACGTTCCGTTTCTGGAAACGGATCATCATCGGATAATCAGAAAAAGAGACTGCCCAGTGATATGGATAACTATACATTTTTGATAAATTATGTAATTTAGAAAGTAGGCGGGGGAGGGTGTTTAGATTATTATAGGGATTTCTATTTATCCTGGACAATCCCTTTAAAGGTATGTTCACACTGTGGTATTTGCCACCGATATTGGGATGGATTGAGCCCCTAAAATCAGCTGCAGATTTCGCTCCGATTCTGCATTCCATTTTTTTTCAATGGGAGAGGGAAATTGAAACAGGAGGCTGAAAAAAATAAGTGTCCTGCTCAAACCTGCAGCGGACTCCATGGCTCAAGACTCTGAGCCCAATCAGCAGGCAATTTCTCTTCATTTTTCACCATCTGAACACTCCCTTAAAGGGGAGGTTTTCAGTACTTATTACTGAAGATCAGCAGGGGTTTATTACCCAGGACCCAAGTGGATCAGCAGTTTAGAGCCACTTCCACTTCACAAGCCATTGGATGTCACGTTCATCGGTCACACGGCCTATTCGCAGCTCAGTCCCATTCAAGTTAATGGAGGTGAGCTGTGATACCATTTATTTTTTATCTATTTATTTTTGCTTACTTGTACAGAGCATCATATTCCGCAGCACTTTACAGACGTTACCAGTCACTATCCTATAGTGCTCACAATCTAAATGTGTATGTTTTTGGAGTATGGGAGGAAACCAGAGAAACTCACACAAACACAGGGAGAACATGCAGATGCTGTCCTTGGTCGGATCTGAACCTGGGATGCCGTGCTGCCCAGCATTGCCACAATACAAATGTACGGTGTTGCGCTGAGGCCTCTTCAAACAGCTGTTCAGTAGGGCTCCCAGGTGTCGGACCCAGGATAGGTCGTCAATTATTAAGTCTGAAAACCCCTTTAAATAAGGAAAGTGTCTCTATGAAAATGCTGTGCAGTCTGCAGGAAACATGTAATAGAGCAGAAGGAACGGAGCCAAATTGTGCAAGTTGGCTGGTGATGGCTAAAAATACCAGTGTTTGGCATTATCGGATGCTTTTTACCTATCACCAGCCAAAAATATTCCAGAATGGTCCTTCCGTTTTCGGCAGACTGTTTGCTACATCTCCATGTCAGATATCAGGCCATTGATTGGTCAAAATAGACGAATCAGCCATTTCGTCCAACAACTCTAATGTGTATGGCCAACTATATATCTCTGCTCATTCTGACCTTAAGCTGTCCTACAAAGTGAGTGAAAGCACAGTCATAATCTGGCCATAGATGTGAGATATTTATCTGCAGATCATTGCCAGATCCAGCTCATCGTATCATCACTCATTATGTGTATGACCACTACATACATCAGATTTTGCCAAATTTAGCCAAAGGTCTGCAGAGATATATATATATATATATATATATATATATATATATATACACACACACACACACACACACACACACACACACCTTACTAGTATTCAGTCACTGCCATTTGATGAGACCAGTGGTTGGCTGCAGCGGTGTCTGAAAGAGACAGTCGCCAAGTACTAGCAGCACTGCTGACCGTGCTGCCAATGTTGGAACAGAAGAGCTGTATTCAAAAAAAAAAAAAAAAAATAATAATAATAATAATTTGTTTTGTGAATTTAAACCATTTTCAACCTCTCTAAATATTTTTTTCTTCGTCAGACAACCCCTTTAATATTTAGCAGACTCCATTCTTCCATCTACACTGGTTGACCATTTAGAATCTGTTGCTTGTGATATAACATTACTGAAACCAAGACATCGGGGTCAGAAACACAAGATCCTTGACATACATTATTTCTGCAGCTGGTCACACGCGTTATTGCCCCTTTAACAATCAGACCCCCTATAGACGCAGCCAGCGCCGACTTTATTAATTTTTCATGGCCCATTTATACAAAAGATTTGCTCAGCAAAACCTATCTGGCTAGTTGTCCTCCATATTGCAGAGCTCTCTACTCAAGCAGCTAAATGATGTCTATAACATCTATAACAAGTGTTCCTAAGTGGCCAATACCGCCGGAAATGCTCCTGACTTGGATTATCCCATAAATAATTTTTATACAAAAATTGTGGGGGATTATTATTAGTGGTTTTATATTAAATAATAGTTTTTCCATAATGATGACAGTAATTTAAGGATTAATAATTTTTTCCATTTTTGGCTGCTGTGCGCCCCCTGGGTCCTAAAGTTAACCTCTGCTTCTGCAGGCAGGCCTGATCAGAATTACTCTTCTTCCCCCTCTGGCAACTGACAATATAGTCCATTTATACTTCCCCTACAAACGGACTTTACACCTATACTGCCATGTTACTGTAGAGGCTGTGGTCCTTTCCCCACAAGCAGGGAAGAAAACTTCTATTGACTTCTATGAAACTGAGGATGACTATGCAGAGACCTGGATTTGGGGAGAGAAACTGAGCATGTGTGTCCACCAGCACTGAACTTATTAGATGGACATGTACATTGCTATACATTACAAACACTAGGTGGCAGCATACTATGAAAAGAAACATCACATCTCTTCATATTTTTTTTTTTAAAGCATGTTGATGGCAAATATTGCTCATTCTTGTGTGATCTATATAATGAATATGATATTT
The DNA here is from genome assembly GCA_947044405.1 of Leptodactylus fallax. Lineage (NCBI taxonomy): Eukaryota > Metazoa > Chordata > Amphibia > Anura > Leptodactylidae > Leptodactylus > Leptodactylus fallax. The sequence continues at coordinate 1,150,686 of CAMRHE010000455.1, read as the reverse complement.
ACTGGAGGGACAACCCCTTTAAAGAACAGGAACAGGAATAATGCCCCATGTGACCCAAGATGCTCTAATTCCTGTTTATGGACACAGCTTGGTCTGTTTTGTATTCTGTATACAGATTATGTAATAAAATCTTATTAAGCGGTTAGTAATCTCCTTAGCAAAAAGAGATGCCCACAAACCTCAAGAAATCCAATTACACCAAAAATGAGATTCAGTCTATATTCAGACTAATCATCCTCATAAACATATTATGCCACTTCTTATGCACTCTGAGGCTGGCAGTGCTCCGGATCTGGGCAGAGAGGGAATGATGTAGTAAGATGGTACATGGCGTTCATAACCATCAGTAGTCACTTGTTATCAATATGGCACGTGAAAGACAGCCTATGTATGTAAGATCCCAAGACTCTAATATAAATGATGAGAGAATTATATACAATATGTAGATTACACTAGACCCTCGACCATACAGGAGAGAGGAAACTATAGGGGTGGAAGAAGTAGGAACTGCAACTTGGTCTAAGCAGATGAGCAGCCTATGAAGCAGCCCCTGCCAAGTACACTTGTAGAGTTGCTAAATCTTTCCTTTCACATTGTTTTATGCACATAGCCTGGGCCGCAAAACTCAGGACAGGTCCTATTCCTGAACGGTTTTACGGCGGTACTTCTGCGGCTCCCATTCATTGATTGAATGGGACAGCAGATGCACGGACGGTGCACGGGCAGCATACGGGTGACATCTGTGTGCTGCCCAATCACGGCCAGCGGCTCGCACACAGTAGTGTGCATGTGGCCTAAGGTCCAGAGATATGAGGCTAGTTAAAGGGGTTTTCCAGGCCTTTGAATTGTTCATCAGTATCTGATTGGTGGGGGCATTGCACATGAATGGAACGTGTGGTCTCTTCTCTGTGCCGCAAGTCACCTGATATAACAGCAGCTCAGTCTCATTCAAGTGAATGGGGCAGAGATGCAATACTACTAGGTCATAGAGTTTACCTGAACGCTGCAGCCTCTTCACCCAGCAGATTTGTGGGGTTTTCACCCACCAATCACATATTAATGAATGACCAGTCTTAAGCATAGGTCATCACTATGTATGTCCTGCAAAACCCAGTGAGCCTAATGGTTTTACAACTAGAGATTATTCTGTCGCTATAATAGAGAATATGTATGTACAGAAATCAATAGCCATATCTCTGGCTCATGCTGATAACCCTTTCGGACCCACAAGACACCTTCTCCTTTGTTTTCTGCACAGATCTGCTATTCACATCAGTATTCCTTTAACCAAGTGGCTGAGCGGATAGAAAAGTACAAGTACCGAATAAAAAGCCGATAATGAGTCATCTGTGAGATGTATCCAAAAACACGTCCTGAATTCACCCCAATTTCTACAGCCGGAAAGAATCTTCGTATTATTTAGCAGATCTTTAGTGAGAGGGCGAGCGCCCACTCCTGCAATGACATAGTAAGTGCTGCAGGAACAAATCAGGGGTCAATAAGAAGATAGAAAACATATGTAAGTGGGTCACTAATGTCCATGAAGGCAGCCGAGATAACAGGAGGCTAATTGTGAGTTATCAGTCCATGTAATATTCATGAGTATAGCAGTGAGCGCAGTGGGGGCTGGATCATTACGTGGGAGTTATATGACAGGTCTGAACACTCCTGTGTAGGATGCAAGGTATACACTCCCAAGGTGTCAGTCTACCATCTTCTTCTGTAACTGGGTTACCAGCGAGCACCTTCATAGTGCAAAACACAGAACACAGACATTATTTATTACCCAGCACAATACAATCACAGTAATTCACCAGCTCGCGCTTTACATTATATATACAGTCATATGAAAAAGTTTGGGCACCCCTATTAATCTTAATCATTTTTAGTTCTAAATATTTGGGTGTTTGCAACATCCATTTCAATTTGATATATCTAATAACTGATGGACACAGTAATATTTCAGAATTGAAATGAGGTTTATTGTACTAACAAAAAATGTGCAATATGCATTAAACCAAAATTTGACCGGTGCAAAAGTATGGGCACCTCAACAGAAAAGTGACATTAATATTTAGTAGATCCTCCTTTTGCAAAAATAACAGCCTCTAGTGGCTTCCTGTAGCTTTTAATCAGTTCCTGGATCCTGGATGAAGGTATTTTTCACCATTCCTCTTTACAAAACAATTCCAGTTCAGTTAAGTTTGATGGTCGCCGAGCATGGACAGCCCGCTTCAAACTATCCCACAGATGTTCAATGATATTCAGGTCTGGGGACTGGGATGGCCATTCCAGAACATTGTAATTGTTCCTCTGCATGAATGCCTGAGTAGATTTGGAGCTGTGTTTTGGATCATTGTCTTGCTGAAATATCCATCCCCGGCGTAACTTCAAATTCGTCACTGATTCTTGTACATTATTCTCAAGAATCTGCTGATACTGAGTTGAATCCATGCGACCCTCAACTTTAACAAGATTCCCGGTGCCGGCATTGGCCACACAGCCCCAAAGCATGATGGAACCTCCACCAAATTTTACAGTGGGTAGCAAGTGTTTTTCTTGGAATGCTGTGTTTTTTTGACGCTATGCATAACGCCTTTTTGTATGACCAAACAACTCAATCTTTGTTTCATCAGTCCACAGGACCTTCTTCCAAAATGAAGCTGGCTTGTCCAAATGTGCTTTTGCATACCTCAGGCGACTCTGTTTGTGGCGTGCTTTCAGAAACGGCTTCTTTCGCATCACTCTCCCATACAGCTTCTCCTTGTGCAAAGTGTGCTGTATTGTTGACCGATGCACAGTGACACCATCTGCAGCAAGATGATGCTGCAGCTCTTTGGAGGTGGTCTGTGGATTGTCCTTGACTGTTCTCACCATTCTTCTTCTCTGCCTTACTGATATTTTTCTTGGCCTGCCACTTCTGGGCTTAACAAGAACTGACCCTGTGGTCTTCCATTTCCTTACTATGTTCCTCACAGTGGAAACTGACAGGTTAAATCTCTGAGACAACTTTTTGTATCCTTCCCCTGAACAACTATGTTGAACAATCTTTGTTTTCAGATCATTTGAGAGTTGTTTTGAGGAGCCCATGATGCCACTCTTCAGAGGAGATTCAAATAGGAGAGCAACTTGCAATTGGCCACCTTAAATACCTTTTCTCATGATTGGATACACCTGGCTATGAAGTTCAAAGCTCAGTGAGGTTACAAAACCAATTTTGTGCTTCAGTAAGTCAGTAAAAAGTAGTTAGGAGTATTCAAATCAATAAAATGATAAGGGTACCCAAATTTTTGCAGCGGTCAAATTTTGGTTTAATGCATATTGCACATTTTCGGTTAGTACAATAAGCCTCATTTCAATCCTGAAATATTACTGTGTCCATCAGTTATTAGATATATCAAATTGAAATGGCTGTTGCAAACACCCAAATATTTAGAACTAAAAATGATTAAAATTAATAGGGGTGCCCAAACTTTTTCATATGACTGTATATATATAATCATCCAGGGGGGCCCGGGGCGGCCCCGGGACGGTTTGGGTTCTGTTAGTGGCCCAGGAAAAAATGTGAAAATGGCCCCATTTTATAGACCGGCTCAGTGCAAGTAGATGGAGTAAAAACAAAAACAAACAACCCGCGCCCCCCCCCCCCCCCCCCCCCCAAAAAACACCCCCGTATAATATTTTTTCACCCCACCCCCCTTTAGAGGGGGGGGGCGCACCCCCCCTTTTTTGTTTACCTTGCCGGGCCAGAACTATACTTACCCCGGCCCGCCTCCCCCCCCCCCATGTAAAACAGATATTCCTGTTACACAGGGTTGCCTGCTTTATATGTAAATCTAGCAGTCCTATGTAAGTAAAGTTAAAGGCAGTGGGGTCAGGGTGTCAATTAAACTGTAGGTGCGGCAGCAGCCACCATCACACTCACAGTCCACAAGTTCCATAATCTAGAGGGCCTCAGAATTTGGACAAACTCCGGAGAGGCTGGGGCAGGTGTAACATAAACAAAGAAAAACATATTACCCCAATCAGCAGCCTCAGTGGTCGCTGAAGAGGGACCAGTGACATATGTGAGTGACATCACCGGTCCCCCTCCAGTGACTGTTGAGGCCACGTGGGGTGCAGGGGGAACAGTATAATGTCCCATAGTGTCCCCTCCACACAGTATAATGTCCCATAGTAGTCCCTCCACACAGATTATCATCCCATAGTGGCCCCTTCACACATTAGAACGTCCTATAGTGGCCCCTCCACAAAGTATATTGTCCTATAGTGGCCCATACAGTTTTCTTTACAAAATTTTCCAGTTCAGGGAAAAAATGAAAATTTTTTTTGTCTGCCCCACACTATCCATTATAATTCTCTGAGTATAATGATCAGAGGCCCAGGGGAGGTGATTAAACATAATAATCACTGTTACTCACCTCTCCTGGGCTCCGGCACTGGTCTTCTAGTCTTAAAGATGTCCTGAATGACGTCAGAGACCACTGTCACAGAGGCCTGTGATTGGCTCTCATCGGTCACATCAGTGTCTTGATGCAAAATAAAACCGGGGCAATGTGACGTGGGTTTCGCCAGCATCATTTTTGCTTCATGACGCCGACCAATCACAGGTCTCAGCAGTCTCTGACGTCATTCATGATGTTTCTATGACCAGAAGAGGTCCGAAGACCAGCGCCACAGCCCAGGAGAGGTGAATAACACTGTTTATCATGTTTGATCATCTTCCCTGGGCCTCCGATCATTATGCTCTGGGGTCTGAAGAGAAAAGAGTGGCATAGACTATAATGGGGTCCGCCGGGTTTCCGCCCGAAATCGGCTGAGGGAAAAGGTCTGCTTGGAGGACTTTTCTCTCTGTATATTTTAAGCAGAATGGGGGACTAGTGTGACCGCAGCCTTAGCAATAATCACAGTAAAACTGTAAAACTGTGACTTGGCTGCAACATGTGAATATACTCTTACATATCTCTCTGGAAACAATGAGGACTAGACAGAAAATACCAGGGACAGGGGTCAGAAAGACAAGAAGCAATCTCCTGTGCCCCTATTACATCATGCGGTTTATTACACTATGTTCCTGGATGTTTCTGTGGGCACTAAGTGAACAGACATTTTTTCTGATTCACCATAGAAAACTCAACTATAAGTGGACCAAATAATAACACGTATGTGCAAACAGACTTGGAAAGTCTTCAGTCTAGTGTCATGAAATGGAGAAACCTGTAACACAGGGAACACTTCGGATTCACAGTATTGGAATGTCTACAATTTTTTAAGGCTGTCATTACGTCTTTTGCTTAGATCAGATGTGCCCCTTTGTCCACCACCTCTGCTGAAAAAGGTTCTGTACCGAGCCTCAGATGGCTGTGTGAATATAGCCAAAGCCATGGTATCAACTATCTATCCCAAAGCTGTACATCTCCTGCAAGTCCATGATGTGATCATAAGGTCATTGTGTTATAATTCAATATACTGTATAAGCTTGGCATCTAGGAAAGTGGAGTGTCAGTGTTGGCCCTAAAGTTTAGGGGTCTGAGTGCAGTTTTCTCGGCAGACCATTGTACATTTACTTTCCACAACAGACAGGGATTATCTCATGCTGCACCCCTTACTATCCCCGTTCAGCCGGTTCACAAATACAAAGTACAGCCCCAACACTGCCATCTCATTGGGGTGGGGATGCACACAGCCATATTTATATACACCTGACTCAGGACAGGAGAACATGCCGTATATTTAGATATAAAGTAGTTTGTATACATCTTCCCATCAACAAAAGTGATGTAAAAAACAAAAAACAGTAAAAAAAAAAATAAAAAAATGATATACTTCTGTATAGAAATATACAGTTTATACACCATTCAGTACTGCAGCACATTTGTACAGCTCAGCAGCACCATCTGCTGGTCACACAAGGAAAGTTTATAACTTGCAGTATATCATTAGGAAATAAAGAGCATATGTCAGGGTTCACACCAGTCTATTCCTCACCTCCTCAGGAATTACTGTACAAAGATTAGACTGTTTGGAATCGACAGGACTGAAAAAAAAAAAAAAAAAATACACCCTCTACCAAATTATGAATAGTCTTACATACGATAAATACAGTGACTAAATTCCAGCCTCACAGACACATGGCCAATAATTGACTTTCAGTCCCAAAGATGACAGGTTTTTGCTGCATTTTTCCTCATCTCATAGAATCCAGTGTTTTTCTCTGCAGCATGTGCAATATGTGGTCTTAGCCTGGATGTCTAATAGGAGAGGGCGAGAGAGATCTCATGGAAGAGAGCGCACATGTTCAGTATTCAGTGACGGTCTGCACTGGAGACACACCGTGTCCTATTTATCTCTATGGCAGATCCTATGCATAAAAATACACACACAACAAGGGGTGCGGATGCATCCTGTCCAGCACAGGTACATGTGCAGTCAGGCTGAAATCACAACAGGTGTAAAATACCCATTTTCAGGAATGGCGGGGGTCTCAGCAGTCACACGCCCACCGATTAGTTATTTATCCTCTATGCTGTATTCGTCGTTTTAGACCATATTTAGCATACAATGTCACAGACATCCGGGCCTGTGACACGTGCAATCAAAGGGCACACATCAGCATGGACATTTTAATGGACCCCCCCTGTATTACTGAACAGGCCATGTCCTATCAGGATTTACTTACTCTCTGAGTCGGACCTACCAGTCAGTTTTGGCCATGATATGTGCCGTGCAAATTCTGATCGCTGTTTCGCCATGTGGCATCACCACTAATACAAGAGAGAAATATTTTTTGGCAACTTAGGATTGCAGAAGTGACCCCATTCATTTTTATTAGTTGTCACATCACGGGGTGACACTTGAGATCGATGCTGAAGAGATGGGTGTCTAGTTCAAAAATGCCATGTATCCCCAGTCTAAGGTCAGCTATATATAACACAGGTATACTGAGTCCACAAAATAGTGGATGAATAATGATGAGTATCAGCCATATTACCTGGACTGAACACTGAGCCCGGACCAGGACTCCCAAGCAACGTAGTCATCTATGATACTAGGATTCCCTGCCTCTGTCTAACAGTACATAGCTTTGGTTTCACATGGCCGTGTTCAGGTCAGCTTTCTGGCTACCAGGATCCTGGCACTTCTTTAGTCCTGATATATTTGATGCAATGAAGAGCTCTGCACATGAAGGGGCCTATAGTTCTCCTAGTAGAGAGCACAGCCCTCTGGCCGCACTATATAACAACATCTCGTAAACCACAAACCCCTCACCTACCCCTAGTCAGTGACCTGATTTACAAGCAAGCTTCATAGTGACTGAATCAACGTCAGTAAAAAGCGACTACTGTACAAGACGTCCAAATATAACAAAATGCAGACATTTATAGAGGATTTCATAGCATATGGATGTGCAGCTATACTATACACAGATTATTTTGTGCCCATCATATCAGCACTCATCTTGAGAATTCATAGTATACCCAGTGGTGAACCTAGCCTCTTTAATGCCTGAGCCCCCCCCCCCCCCAAAAAAAAAAAATAAAAATAAAATTGCGTTTACATGCTGTTAGCGTCACACGCTGTTATTGTCATACAATAAACATTCAAAAACTTATGAAATTGTTTTTAAAGAATTCTTCTTACTGCATTACTTCAGTATCAGAGATCAACAACACGGCATTAACAATGAAAGTAACTTCACACATCTTCTGCTTGGTGGATGGACGAGCCCACATGGCCCCCATTCTCTATAATAGGAGCGCCACAGATAGCTGAGTACTGGACTTCAGGTATCTTCAGCACTCCCATCGAAGTTGAATGAGAGCCACGCGGGTTCGTCCATCCAGCAAGTGACACGCTTATATTCCGGCTGCGGTCAGGCTGTATTCCAACCCAGTGGGGGGGGAAAAAAAAAAACAATTCTCAGGCCCAGTAGGGGGTCTCAGCATACAGACCCCCATCAATCAGGTATTTAACCTCTATCACAGAGGTAGGCAACCTTTTTGTTCGGCATGCCGATTTCGATTGAAAAATCAAAGTTGAGGTACTCAGAGTGCCAGTCAATAATTATAAATCTGACGACCCCTGCACACAGTATTATGTCCCATAGCGGCCCCTGCACATGGTATTACGTCCCATAACGGCCCCTACACATGGTATTATGTCCCATAGCGCCCCTGCACACAGTATTATGCTCCATAGTGGCCCCTGCACACAGTATTATGCTCCATAGTGGCCCCTGCACACGATATTATGCTCCATAGTGGCCCCTGCACATGATATTATGCTCCATAGTGGCCCCTGCACATGGTATTATGCTCCATAGTGGCCCCTGCACATGGTATTATGCTTCATAGGGGCCCCTGCACACGGTATTATGTCCCATAGCGCCCCTGCACACAGTATTATGCTCCATAGTGGCCCCTGCACACGGTATTATGCTCCATAGTGGCCCCTGCACACAGTATTGTGTCCCATAGTGGCCCCTGCACACAGTATAAAATTCTAACTTTTATAATATTCCAATTGCTATTATTATACTGTGGGGTCTCTTCAGAACCCAGAGCATAATAAGTGGAGGGCCAAGAGAGATGACAAACATAAAAAACAATGTTACTCACCTTTTTCTGTGCTCCGAAGCGGCTCTGTTCTCTTCGGGCGCTTCTGCCTGTAGGCAGCGATCGCCGATTGGGTCTCAGGGGTCACGTCGCGTCATTATGTGTAATGTCGTCGGACATAACCCCTGAGGCCCTGTCAGCTGTCTCTTACGTCAGACAGAAGCACCAGAAGAGCACACAGCGGCTGCGGATCCAGGGAAGGTGAGTTAACCTTCCGCTTATTATACTCAGGGGTATGAAGAGACCCCACAGTATAATAATAGCAGTTTCGTTTCGGCCGTGTTTGGTCCGATCGAAACTGCTGGGTGAGGACTTTGCTGCCGTGCCAGGGAAATAAGCCTCACGTGCCACTCTTGGCGGGGGTTGACGACCACCTGCTCTATCATTTAGGTGAATACAGTGCAGTAACATTTTGTGACTTACAGGTGACGTCTCTGACTAATCCTTCACATTTCCCTTCTCTTCCCTTTGGACCGCCATGACCACTTCTTCCAGCTGTAAAGTTTGCAACACAGACATCTTTGGCTCCTCACTTTTCCAGGCACCTGACCCACATTGTCCTCACCTGCACACCCATCCTGCTGTTACCCCAATTATAAAATATATGATATAACCCCCCATAATGAATAATACTCCCAAGTGCATCTTTATATTAATAATGTCCGTGTGTACCCTGTATAAATAGTGCCCCTTATTAATAATGACCCAGGTGTTAACTAATTAAAAGGTTTTCCTGGTCATTAATAAACTAATCAGTGGGCTCAAAAACCCAGGACCCCTACTGATCAGCTGTTTGAATGAACCGTGATACCTGTGTAAGCGCCGTGACCACTTCTCTGTGTACATAGTGTAATTCATCTCATTGCGGCCATGCAATGTAACCACAGCCTCGTCCTATACACATCTATGTGACAAGGCTGTAATTACATCACACGGTCACTATAAACAGACAGCGTATGATATAAACAGGCGCCCCCCATACAACTGATCAGAGGCGGGGTCCACTGATCTCTTATTGATAATCTGTCCTAAGGATAGAACATCAATAAAAATGAGCTGAAAAGACCAGGATAACCACTTTTTTTATTTTTTAATATGAGGCTGGGGAAGGTGCTCCAGTGTCTCTAGCGCGTTTCAGTCCTGCTGCTCCGGTGTTTTCTTCCCCACAGCACTGTGATGTCCCGTGACAGCGACCTCAGCGGTCATGTGCGGTGGGGACTTCCGCCAGAAGAAAACACCAGAGCAGCAGAACCAGACTGCGGTGGGAGACATCGGAGCACAAGGGACAGGTGAGTAGGTGTTTTTTTTTTTTTAATACAGTATTACACGGTATTATGGCCCACAGCGGCCCCTGCACACAGTATTATGCCCCGCAGCGGCCTCTGCACATGGTATTATGCCCCGCAGCAGGCCCCTGCACACGGTATTATTCCCCGCAGCGGCCCCTGCACACGGCATTATGCCCTGCAGCGGCCCCTGCACACGATATTATGCTCCATAGTGGCCCCTGCACTCCGTATTATGCCCAATAGTGGCCCCTGCACAGTGTATTCTGCTCCACAGTAACCCACCCATGAACTATTATTTTAGTCTTTTCAGACCCCAGAGTATAATGATCGGAGACCCAGGTGGTGACAAACATAAAAACCAGTGTTACTTACCTGGGCTCCGGTGCACTCCCTGCTTTCAGCCCTCTTCAATGTGTCACAGACCGGCGTCACCACATAATGACGTCGGCCTGGCTCACGTGACGCCTGGGACGTCACCAAAGGCGGCAGAAGTCTGTTGGGAGTAACATTGGATCGCTGGAGAGGTGAGTAACAATGGTTTTTATGTTTATCACCTCCCCTGGGTCTCCGATTATTATATTCCGGGGTCTGAGAATACCCCAGAGTATAATAGTAGTATTTGGCCTCACTTACTGATGCCAGCGGCTGCTCACAGCCGCTTCTGCTACTCCTTCTGCATCTGATAGCAGAAGGGGAAGTAGAGGCGGCCACAGCAGGTGCGGGGATCGATAAGTAAATAGGCCGTTACCTGCCGGGGTTACTCCAGTAGGTAACGGCCTATATATATATATATATATATATATATATATATATATATATATAAAAAAAAAAAAAAAGTTATCCTCACCTACCTGCGATCCCTTGATGGAGCCACTGCCTCCTCTTCTACACCCGCGTCTCAGCGTAGGAGGCGCGATGACGTCATTGTATCGCCGCCTGCCCTGAGATGCGGAGATATCGCAAACCAGCACAGGACAGGCCCCGCTCAGCTTTGTTTTGGGTTTTTTTTAAGCGGCCTGTCCTCGGCTGGTTTATGGTAAATAGAATGTAAAAAATGCCGCCCCCCAGACAGTGACGGACAGTGCCTCACTAGAGGTGCACCCCTGAGTATACCCATAGCATAACACCATAAATTCCTAACAGAAAAGTCATCAGTATCAAAAATGCATTTGGGGCTGGAAAACCCCTTTCACAGTATCACCGTTCTCCATGCACAAGGTATCTGAACATACACAGATACCTACTGGTGACGACTCAGCTTTGTATGTATCACCTTAGGTTATAATGGATGACTGGACACAGTAGATTGTAAATTCTTGTCAGCAGGACCTCCACTCTTATTTTATTAACTGATGATTATTTATTGCTCTGCAATGTCTGATTTACAATTTCAGTTCCTTACAAGTCATTGGTCCCGTACACCCTGACTGTGTTAAGTGTATATGATTTACCAGAATTTTCCTCAATCTGAAACATACATTGCTTGTCTGTAGATTACATATCCTGCACTATAATCTCTCCATATGGAATGTATTTTATACATTATCCCACCACATATCACTGGATTTGTATAACATCCACAAGTGTAATGAAAATGACCATGAGCAGAACAATGTGTCATCTGAATAGTGGATATCCAAAGGATGCGCTGAAGAAATAGTAAATGTGTTAGGTTTCTAATACAATTCTACACTATATCATATCAGATAAACTGTGTACACTCCTAGGATGGAAGTATACATGGTGGGCTGCACAAAAGAATGTATATACATACAGTCATATGAAAAAGTTTGGGCACCCCTATTAATCTTAATCATTTTTAGTTCTAAATATTTGGGTGTTTGCAACAGCCATTTCAATTTGATATATCTAATAACTGATGGACACAGTAATATTTCAGGATTGAAATGAGGTTTATTGTACTAACAGAAAATGTGCAATATGCATTAAACCAAAATTGGACCGGTGCAAAAGTATGGGCACCTCAACAGAAAAGTGACATTAATATTTAGTAGATCCTCCTTTTGCAAAAATAACAGCCTCTAGTCGCTTCCTGTAGCTTTTAATCAGTTCCTGGATCCTGGATGAAGGTATTTTTGACCATTCCTCTTTACAAAACAATTCCAGTTCAGTTACGTTTGATGGTCGCCGAGCATGGACAGCCCGCTTCAAATTATCCCACAGATGTTCAATGATATTCAGGTCTGGGGACTGGGATGGCCATTCCAGAACATTGTAATTGTTCCTCTGCATGAATGCCTGAGTAGATTTGGAGCTGTGTTTTGGAGCATTGTCTTGCTGAAATATCCATCCCCGGCGTAACTTCAAATTCGTCACTGATTCTTGTACATTATTCTCAAGAATCTGCTGATACTGAGTTGAATCCATGCGACCCTCAACTTTAACAAGATTCCCGGTGCCGGCATTGGCCACACAGCCCCAAAGCATGATGGAACCTCCACCAAATTTTACAGTGGGTAGCAAGTGTTTTTCTTGGAATGCTGTGTTTTTTTGACGCCATGCATAACGCCTTTTTGTATGACCAAACAACTCAATCTTTGTTTCATCAGTCCACAGGACCTTCTTCCAAAATGAAGCTGGCTTGTCCAAATGTTCTTTTGCATACCTCAGGCGACTCTGTGGCGTGCTTTCAGAAACGGCTTCTTTCGCATCACTCTACCATACAGCTTCTCCTTGTGCAAAGTGTGCTGTATTGTTGACCGATGCACAGTGACACCATCTGCAGCAAGATGATGCTGCAGCTCTTTGGAGGTGGTCTTTGGATTGTCCTTGACTGTTCTCACCATTCTTCTTCTCTGCCTTTCTGATATTTTTCTTGGCCTGCCACTTCTGGGCTTAACAAGAACTGTCCCTGTGGTCTTCCATTTCCTTACTATGTTCCTCACAGTGGAAACTGACAGGTTAAATCTCTGAGACAACTTTTTGTATCCTTCCCCTGAACAACTATGTTGAACAATCTTTGTTTTCAGATCATTTGAGAGTTGTTTTGAGGAGCCCATGATGCCACTCTTCAGAGGAGATTCAAATAGGAGAACAACTTGCAATTGGCCACCTTAAATACCTTTTCTGATGATTGGATACACCTGGCTATGAAGTTCAAAGCTCAGTGAGGTTACAAAACCAATTTTGTGCTTCAGTAAGTCAGTAAAAAGTAGTTAGGAGTATTCAAATCAATAAAATGATAAGGGTACCCAAATTTTTGCACCGGTCAAATTTTGGTTTAATGCATATTGCACATTTTCTGTTAGTACAATAAACCTGATTTCAATCCTGAAATATTACTGTGTCCATCAGTTATTAGATATATCAAATTGAAATGGCTGTTGCAAACACCCAAATATTTAGAACTAAAAATGATTAAGATTAATAGGGGTGCCCAAACTTTTTCATATGACTGTATATATTTATATATATATATATATATATATATATATATATATAAGTTAAGTAAAGTTATATCACAAAAAGTGTAATTGAGCCTGAATAAATAATATAACTATTCACTCACTATTAGTGGATCATGCAAAAAAGCACTTTAGTCTACAGTATATCAAGTCAAAACAGAAGCACACATACCTAAAGCCATAGAGGAATAAGGAGGGGGCTAAAAAAAATCATATAAAGACCCAGGGAGGGAATGGTGCTCATGCCCTTGACCGGATCCAGAAAGCAGGTAGCGTCAATAACACACCCTCTTTTTTCACTTTATCCTTTAGAGTGCTGCCTGATTTTTGGATTTTGGATCTATGCACACCAATATATAGTTTTGACTGTAGTGAATACACAACACATGCAGCATGTAACATCCCAGAACCATACATAGGTTTAATTTTGTATATAAGTTTGGTTTGTTAAAGGGAGTCTATCATTAGAAAATCACCTTTTGAACTAATGTCATGTTGGAATAGCCTTTAAAAAGTCTATTCTACTCCCACCTTCCATTATCTTCTTCTGCCTGCCGTTTCTGTAAAAATCAGTTTATTGTGATATGCAAATTACGCTCATGGAGCATACGGGGCGTTCCCCCTGTGCTCCGAGCACCCTTTGTGTAATAACCTCTCGCCGCCCCTTAGTTAGTTCTGTTCACGCCCCTCTTCATGTTCTTCTGCCTTGCGCAGGCATCCAACAGTGCGTTATACGCCGACTGCACATGCTCCGCCACCATTTTGCGGAGGTGTGTTACACGCTCATGTAACACACCACTACAAAATGACGGCGGAGCATGCGCATTCAGCGTATAGCGCAGCCGGCATATAGCGCAGCGTCATATGCCTACGCAAGGCTGAAGATCGGAAGAACATGAAGAGGGGACCATACAGCCTAGGCCATGTGGGATTGAAGAGTACAACGCATCCATGTCGAGATTCGCCAAATATGCTCCAAGGTAATCCCCTCCAATTTATTAAGGACATACATAGTGTCCATTGCATAGCTCAAACCCAAAACAAATTCTCTCAAAATGGTGTCAAGATAGATAATAATGTTTTGGGTGAGACTATTGATCCCGGACACTATGGGACGTCCTTACAAAGGGGACATTTATGCTAAGCCTGGAGCCATTATATATGTTACACCATTGGGATTCTGTGACTCTCCGTATTTGGTTTTATTAGAGAGCTTATTTGTTACGAGGGACAGACCTATAAATCGGACCCTTCCTTATTTGTACACCAGCTTACTGTGCTTTGTACACACGTTGTTATTAGTGTGGGCCGGTGTTTCACTCATCTCCCTATTTTGCATTGTGTCAAAAATATTATATATCCACACACTTTGTGTCTTTTATGTATTTATGTATTAAAAGTTAAGTTTTAACTTATTTTTGTGGACCCATCTAGTGTCCTATTGTAGATGTTTATTTCCCCGTGAGCTTAGTTTGAACAAAAGGAAAACATGTGATAACATGCTATAACATGCAATGTCCCATTCTGCTAACATTATATATATATATATATATATATATATATATATATATATATATATATATACAGTACAGACCAAAAGTTTGGACACACCTTCTCATTCCAAGAGTTTCTGTATTTTCATGACTATAAAAATTGTAGATTCACACTAAAGGCATCAAAACTATGAATTAACACATGTGGAATTATATACTTAACAAAAAAGTGTGAAACAACTGAAAATATGTCTTATATTCTAGGTTCTTCAAAGTAGCCACCTTTTGCTTTGATTACGGCTTTGCACACTCTTGGAATTCTCTTGATGAGCTTCAAGAGGTAGTCACCGGAAATGGTTTTCACTTCACAGGTGTGCCCTGTCAGGTTTAATAAGTGGGATTTCTTGCCTTATAAATGGGTTTGGGACCATCAGTTGTGTTGTTCAGAAGTCAGGTGGATACACAGCTGATAGTCCTACTGAATGGAGTGTTAGAATTTGTATTATGGCAAGAAAAAAGCAGCTAAGTAAAGAAAAACGAGTGGCCATCATTACTTTAAGAAATGAAGGTCAGTCAGTCTGAAAAATTGGGAAAACTTTGAAAGTGTCCCCAAGTGCAGTGGCCAAAACCATCAAGCGCTACAAAGAAACTGGCTCACATGAGGACCGCCCCAGGAAAGGAAGACCAAGAGTCACCTCTGCTGCGGAGGATAAGTTCATCCGAGTCACCAGCCTCAGGAATCGCAGGTTAACAGCAGCTCAGATTAGAGACCAGGTCAATGCCACACAGAGTTCTAGCAGCAGACACATCTCTACAACAACTATTAAGAGGAGACTGTGTGCAGCAGGCCTTCATGGTAAAATAGCTGCTAGGAAACCACTGCTAAGGACAGGCAACAAGCAGAAGAGGCTTGTTTGGGCTAAAGAAAACAAGGAATGGACATTAGACCTGTGGAAATCTGTGCTTTGGTCTGATGAGTCCAAATTTGAGATCTTTGGTTCCAACCACCTTGTCTTTGTGCGACGCAGAAAAGGTGAACGAATGGACTCTACATGCCTGGTTCCCACCGTGAAGCATGGAGGAGGTGTGATGGTGTGGGGGTGCTTTGCTGGTGACACTGTTGGGGATTTATTCAAAATTGAAGGAATACTGAACCAGCATGGTTACCACAGCATCTTGCAGCGGCATGCTATTCCATCCGGTTTGCGTTTAGTTGGACCATCATTTATTTTTCAACAGGACAATGACCCCAAACACACCTCCAGACTGTGTAAGGGCTATTTGACCAAGAAGTAGAGTGATGGGGTGCTACGCCAGATGACCTGGCCTCCACAGTCACCAGACCTGAACCCAATCGAGATGGTTAGGGGTGAGCTGGACCGCAGAGTGAAGGCAAAAGGGCCAACAAGTGCTAAGCATCTCTGGGAACTCCTTCAAGACTGTTGGAAGACCATTTCAGGTGACTACCTCTTGAAGCTTATTAAGAGAATGCCAAGAGTGTGCAAAGCAGTAATCAAAGCAAAAGGTGGCTACTTTGAAGAACCTAGAATATAAGACATATTTTCAGTTGTTTCACACTTTTTTGTTAAGTATATAATTCCACATGTGTTAATTCATAGTTTTGATGCCTTCAGTGTGAATCTACAATTTTTATAGTCATGAAAATACAGAAAACTCTTGGAATGAGAAGGTGTGTCCAAACTTTTGGTCTGTACTGTATATATATATATATATATATATTTCTGCTTCTTTTTCTTGCTCTCTTTTCCTTAGAAGAACCTGGCAGCTCTGTAAAATCATCAGTTACTATAGCGCCCCTATCACTGGACTCCTTTACATTCCACCATATACTGGGTACAGGACAAGTCTTGTTGGCAAAAGATATCATATGCAAAGAACGTATTGCCAAAAAAGTAGAAGACAAAAGGGATTTTAAACTTGGATACAGTTTTGTAAAGCGCCATGTACTGCAACTCTCCCTTGAAAGTCCTTATCCATGGCCTGGCGGCAGCCTTCCACACACTAAACCTTGTCTATTATGTGATGGAATTGGCCACCGGAGGGGACCTGCTTCATTTCATCATAAAGAACTTTCCTCTTGATACCACCGCCGTGAAATTCATCACAGCAGAAGTGGTCTATGGCACAGAGTTCCTGCACAGAAAAGGCACAAAATATCCTTTCTGACCACAGACGGCCACATCAAAATAACAGATTTTGGCCTGTGACAGGCGTGGACCAAAGAAGAGTGTAAAGGTACTCCAGGATATGCAGCCCCAGAAATGCTGAGAGACCAGGCACATGGAAGAGAAGTAGACTTCTTTGCTATTGGCGTGATACTCTACAAACTGTCCACCTTTGTGTCTCCTTTTCCTGGAAAGCATCCAAGGGAAATTGACAATTCTGTCCTGTACCATAACCCACTTTACCCAGAATCTCTGACGCCCAACACAGTCAACATCATAAATGGACTGCTGTGTAAAAATCAGTTCCTGCGGCTGGGAGTCAAAGTAGAGATAAGAACGCATCAATTCTTCTTAGAGATCAATTGGTAAGATGTGGAAGCCAGAAGAATGGCACTACCAGCGATCCTGATGACAGGTTCTGGTGACCCAAACACTGAAGAAACTCTGGACTATCAGAAGAGGTTCAATGAATTCAGCTTTGTGTGTCCTAAGTGGTCAAAACATTACCATCTTATCATCCCGACCAAGAACAGGGTGGCCAAACTTTTCACTAAGAGGTCATCCAGACAGTAAAGATACTGAATGGTCAAAGGACAATGCTGGTGAATGACCCAACGAAAAGTAAATCTTTCCTCCATCCAAGGCTCCTAGTATCTCCATAACCAGACACCATGAAGCAGCTCTTGTAACATGCAGCACTGCCACTGCTATCACCGATGGACCGGTCACTTATTAATACAACAGATCAGAGCATGGAAATAACAGGTGAGTTGGAAGGTGAAATATACTGGGGAATATTTACTAATCCTGTCAAATGTTCAGACAGTGGAAATCTACACTAGATGGTCTAAAAATGCACCAGATTTATCATAGTGACAGATGTTGGATGATAAATAGAGTGTTACTACCTATTATTTGGTTTACTATGCACCAAATTTGAGGCATAATTCTGGAGCTTATTCTCAGATCTCAAGCAACATCCATGTTTGATAAGCCATGCCCCAAATGCAAAAAAAAAAAAAAAAAAAAACACACGCATCTAAAACATTAAAGCTGAGGTCCCATGTTGGGGAAACTCAGCTTTTTTTTTTTGCTGCCAATTTTGCGGATTTTTGAGCCAAAGTATAAGAGCTTCTTATATATTTTCCATTCCTTTTGTAGCCATTCTTGGCTTTGGCTCAAAAAGCCAAGAATAGCCATGGATCATCGGAAGGTAGTGTCTTGCGCCTTCCCCCATTAACCATGGACCTCCGGAAGGTAGCATCTTGCTCCTTTCCCCATCGTTTATGGACCGCCAGAAGGTAGCATCTTGCGCCTTCCCCTATCGTCCATGGACCACGTGAAGATAGCATCCTGCGCCTTCCCCCACAAGCCATGGACTCCCCAGAAGGGAGCATCTTGCGCCTTCCCCCACTGGGAGTCATGCTCCTTTCAACCAGTAATAAATATAAATATATATATGTATATATAAAAATCTATGGAAGCTTCAGTTAAATTTTTTCTATATGTAGAACTTACAACAACGCAGACTCAGTATGGACCATTGACCAAGCCAGTATAAACTGATAATGCTAATATAATTAGCAATCCAGACCTCTGAACTCCCCACCCCACCTTGTGGATGAGGATTTCAAAGTGACAAGCCAGAAATATCAGAAATCCACAATTTCATGTTACAGCATAAACATACTATATTTCTCCTGCTGCTATTATAGTCCTATAACAGACACTACGGCACAACATCAGAGCCATCTGCCAATTTGTCCCTTTTCCATTAACCTCAATAGCATACCCATGTAACGGCTCCTTTATTTCCGACCCATTAACAATTGCCTGAAGCGTTGCTATGAAGAAAGTTGGAGCACTCTGCACCGCTGACCTCTGTTCTCTCTCCCCACACAGCCATGCATGACCTCACATGTGAATACTAAGAGAGAGTGGCAAATCTGCTCCTAATAAAATAACACGGTATTAAAATAATGGCGGCCGCCTTCATGAATAATCCAGGGAATGGAGACCTCATGGAGCGTAACACGAGGTACAATACACAGCGCACAGCAGATTGGAATTCATTACATATTACTCTTTATTATGGCTTCACATTAATAGGGCAAATTAAAAGCTGGCGATTATTAGCACTAAACTGAAAAGTGGGCATTTTAGGGATCTTTATGGCATCTAATTATAGGAGTTTATTTTTCCACCCTATGTTCCTAAAACATATGTATATGGCAAGTCAATCAGCACAGACAAGCTGGTCTCTCTGCATATATTAAGATGATCCAGAGCTGCCACATTGACTGACAGAACAAGGAAAGAAACCAAATTACAATGTACAAACAGAATATTTTTGCATTATCGTTTCATATTGTGAATATATACACATATATAACTAAACAGGTGAAATAAGACGACTACATTGGTTCAAGCAGTTGTATCCTTCAATTACATTGGTTGTCCAGGAGTATACAGCAGATCGGTGGAGGTCCCAGTCCTGGTAACCCTGCCAATCAGCTGTTTGCAGTGGAACTAGTGCAGCTCCTTATACAGTGTACTGCTAGGTTGTGAGGGCAGAAGTCCACAGCAATGACTCCGACTCCTCTATTTTCAACAGCCCAACTCCGACTGCTTTCATAAATGGCTGACATGGTAAGCCAGAAGTAATATCAGGTTGGTGTTGAACCTCACCAACCTGATATTGTTGCCCCATAAATATAAAACAAAACAAAACAAAAAAAAAACAAAAACAGACAACTTTTAAAGGGGATTTCCAGCCTACAAAGATTAATAACTTATCCTCAGGATAGGTCATCAATAACAGCTTGGTGGTAGTCCGATACCAAACACCCTCATCGACCCCCATGATGCAGAGAGTATAGAACAGGAAGCAGACAGCGCTGTTCTCTGCGTAGTGGCCAGACCAGGTACTGCAGATATGCACCCATTCACTTGAATTAGAGCTAAGCTGCACTGACTCAGTTCCGTCACTACATAGAGAACAGAGCTGTCTGCTTCCTGCTTCTCTGTCTCTTACAACAGCTGACTGGTTCAGGGGTTTCTGGCTAGAATTGGAGGGGCAAGTTTATTTGATTTTTAGGGAAAATAAAATAAAAAAACAAACAAAATGTACAACAGTCATTGGGTACTATAGTGATATGGAACCTCCACGTAGCAACATAAGAAGGCATTGGAGGTGAAATCGTGCCTATGTGTACCTCTACATAAACTATTTGTTGGGAGAAGTAAATGGCTCAAGTAACTTCTAAATTTCCCTGGAAATACTGAGACAACTTTGCTTTAGTTGAGTTGATGGTTTCATTCCTAGTAGATCTCTCTCTTTAGAAGTCATACAGGGCATAGAGAGTTAAAGTGTACCTACCACATTGTAGATGCTGCTCAATCTGCAGGCTATATGTGGAATAGAAGGAGCTGAGGACTCATGTATAATTTTGTGAGACAAGATTAGAAACCTGTCATTTATCCATTGAAAAATCTGCTCTTATGTTTAGAAATCAAGGGGGCGGTCCTATCCATGATTGACAACTACCTTTGTAGGCACAGTCGCAGAGGGGAGGCGGTCAATCACTGATATGTCCAGGAGGCGGTCCTATCAACATAGAAAGAGCAGAGATTTCAATGAATAAGTGACAGGTTACATGAAATCTTTTCCTACCCAGCAATATATAACTCTGTTCAGCTGCGCCTGCTCTTTAACAGACTGTACAGCACGCCTCATGTGAAAGGTTCCCTTTAAGGTCCCCCCCACCCATCTCCTATAAATCCAGGATTTTTTTTTTTTAATTATTATTACTAGGAGAGGGTTATCCAGGAGACAACCATATAATGGCCCGTGGCTATGAACTTTGTTATTATAGTCATCTTTACCACAAATTAGGATGAGCTGATAAAACGCTCCATGTAACATCCGGAGGCATAATTTCAGAGGAAAAAAAAAAGTGAAACCCAGAGGGAAAATCTGAACTTGACTGCTCATTGAATCTAACCACTCCATAGAGTCATTGATCAATAAAGCATGAATACACTATCTCAAAATATAAAATAAAATATGCAGTTGTATCCTCTGCCTTCCCCAGCAGCTGACAAGAGGAGGATAGGAGATCATCTACAAGGCCTCTGCCATCATCGGGACATGCAGGGCTCCCAGAGGTGATCCGAATTCTATTAAATTCACACCAGCCACTTCAAAAGCCTCCGACCTGAGAAGCCCATCAGACTAGACATGGGTCAGACAATGACTGTCTGCTGCATCACCCCCTGGGGAACTGTCCATCATGAAGGCTTATAGCAGAGCAGCCAAAATGAGCAGAGCAACCCAGAACAAGGGACACTCCTATCCAATAAAGAGGGATATAGCTATGACAAGACTTCGGGTTACATCCAGGGACTAGTCTTACTTTTTTTTTTTTTTTTTTTATCACAACATACATTTTATTTTTGTGGTTACAGAAGACTAGCTGTTCTCCTAATACAGACCAAACTATGTCTAGTCTAGGGCTATGGGATTACCAAAGATGTACAGTGATGACAAAGTACAAGGAAAATGCACACAGTGAAGTCAGAGTACAGGAATAATGCGTAAAGTGATGTCATAGTATACGGATATTGTGCAAAGTGATGTTACAGTATATGTATGATGTGCATAGTGACGTCACAGTATAGGGCGAACACAAAGTGATGTCACGGTAGTGGGAGGGATAATATGCAAAGTGATGTCACAGCATAGGGATAACACAAAGTGATGTCGCAGTACTCCGTGCAGGACTTTTCTCTCTGCCGATTTCTGGTGGTTTCTGTGGAGTCTCCAATGGATGTGAACTTAGCCTAAGTAGAGATGGTCCCCCTTGAGTTGGTTGGCCCCCTATCAGATGGTACCTGCCCTTCTGTACCATCTCCAATTAAAAGGGGTAATGGGATTTAGGTCTCAATTCCCCCTTGCATAGCAGAAATTGCCCATGTCAGTTAACACCAATATGTGGATTCAGCCAAAAACTCTCTGGTACCTAGGATTACTTCACAATCTGCACACACACCTATCTATTGCAGATCAAATCTAATGATGACGTCCAATCATTGGCAGAGGCGGCACTTTAGTCTGTGCTATTTTGCTCCCAAGCTTACTACTATTAGACTATCATGAAGATACACGAGCAGCTTTACAATCATTTTTATGGTTGGACCTCCCCAGAGATATGACTGCAGGACTTCACGGTTGACTGAATGTAATCTCCTTCCTGTTCTGTCAGATATAGATGCCCTTCATCCACATTTCCTGTGGAGATTTCTAGCAGGATGTATCTGAAAGGCTCAGTCCCTCAGAAAGTGCATTAATAGGAGCCACTTAATGATTCCGATAAACAGCCCCAATGTAAACTGGCACTTAGTGACACTGCTGTGAAGATGTGGACACACAAGGATACAGAACAATGCCAGGGAAAGCCTTTACCCATGAGGATGCCCAGCTGTATACGGGGGATTATCAGCTATTAGCTGTATCTCAGCATTATATCCTGCTGATTCGGGGATTACACAAGTGCCAGGCTTGGCATCAAACGCACTTATCACATGATTTATTCCGGACACTTACACCCATGCTGGTGTGACACAGGTCTGGCTCGATACAGGACATAAGCTACGTAACTTTTTTTTTTGCTCAAATGTGAACAGTACTGAGAGCGTACAATACTTAAAGCTGTTGCCTGTGAAAATCTATGAAATAAAAGGAGTTTTCCAGTTGCAACAAGTTACACCGTATTCACAGGATGGGAATAACTTACTGATCGGTGGCTGACCACTAGAACCCCCGACGATCACGAGAACAGGGGAGTTTTGCACCCCAATTGATACGGAGCACACAACACCGTGCCATTCATTTCATAGATTTTAAGCCCTTCATAGATTGTAACCCCTTGCGGGCAGGGCCCTCTATCCCACTGTGCCAGTCGGTCACTGTTAGTATTATCTGTTTTGTATATCTTGTGTACCGTATGTAAATCCACAAATGTAAAGCACCATGGAATTAATGGTGCTATATAAATAAACAATAATAATAATAATAATAATAATAATAACGGGACTGCCAAAGTACAGTGCTCAGCTATCTCTGGTGGTCCCAATAAATGAATGGAGCGGTGCTGCACGTTTCAGACCGGCTGCTCCATTCAAACTGGCGTACAAAACACCCCACATCTTGTGATCGATAGGGGTCTTTATTTATAGCGGATAAATTACGGTTACGAGATAACACTATTCACACTGTGGTGTGGCCCCTGGGACGATCCGCTGATCACCCTAGGTTTTCCTCCTGGAACCCCTAGCACATTGGAAAGCCACATCAAGCCAAGCATTACTAATGTACTTTTACATGGTGGACATTTTCCTTCGCAGCAGCTTTCCTAACTATCCATAGGTGAGGGTCTTACTCTATGGAATCCATATGTACTAACAGGCCATACAAGTGAGGTTTGCTCCTGAACAACCTCTTTAAAAGGCACAACACGTCTGGTCCAACACAACAAACCTAGTAATAAAATACTAGAAATGACAATAACTTTGACACAGATAATGTCCTTAATCTCCTAAAGACCAGCACTGGATATATCATTTGTTAGTGGATACTTGATCCTGCATAGTCACATGTATATTTATGACTGTCACCTACTTGGCTCTGATGCTGGCAGTTTAAAACTTTAGGCCTTGTTCACACACTGAGGATTCCGTCAGGATTTAGGCAAGCATTTTGCACCTAAATCTGGACAGAAACCACTAACATTCTGCTGGCAATTCCTATGAATGTGGCATAAATATAGTATAGATTTCAAATTCATTGATGCCTAGGATAGGTCATCAATACATGATCGGTGGGGGTCCAACACCTGGGACCCCCATCTGTCAGATGCCTGAGGAGGCTGCAGCGCTTACAAGAGATGCAGCCTCTTCCATGTGCCGATGACATCATATTTTTCGGTCACTTTACATGTGCCGATGATATGTTCTTGGTACAACAACAGCTCAATCCCATTCAAGCGACTAGACTTAGTACTTGGTACTAAGGATAGGTCATCAGAAAAAAACCCTTTAAAGCTGAGGCCCCACATTGTGGAAATGCAGGTTTTTTTGTTGCGGATTCTGCTGCGGGTTTTTGAGCCAAAGCCAAGAATGGCTACAAAAGGAATGGGAAATATATAAGAAGCTATGGCTCAAATTAAGGAGCATTTTATTACACAAGCCCAGTGTTGATAAATAGGAGTCTCATGACTCTCCTTTGAGCCCATAGAAACTGCAGCAAAACTGTATGAACCCACAGTAACAAAAATGGATATGTAAAAGAGAATGCAAAGCAAGTGACGCCACATATAGAGGACTCGTATTACCTAGAGACAGGAAGAAATCTCAAATCAATATTTACAATGGGAAACTCCGTCTTGTATAAGAGTTCCCCTTTAAGAACTGTAGTGTGCATATTAAAGGGATTATGGCAGATTACACTGGTGGGGGGAGCCACACCGTACGGGACATTGACTATATTGTTGTACCCCAGCAGTGGGTTCCATTATATGCTCTGCAGTGTGTTTAGATGGATGAAAACAGCCTGAAAAACCAATCAAGTCTGATCTATTACCTACAGCCTCTCCGCAGTGAGCGATCCATATAAAGAAAGCATCGATCTATGGGAATTACTACATAGCCTTCACTTTTTATAGGCTGTTATTGATTGAAACAAATGTATTCTATTTTTTTCTATGCGGCCTTTTATTCCAGTGTCCATGGTTGAGGATGGTGTGTTAGAAGCAGGAAAAATGGGCAAGCGTAAGCGGAATTCGTAAAAGCTGAAAAATTCTGCTTAAGGAATTCAGAAGCAGAATTTTTCTACTTTACCGAACCCACTGTGGAATGTGCAACCTCAGTGTCAAATTGTGTGTCACCAGGTGGTATTTTTCCAGATCCCATTCATTTGAATGGAAGTTCTCGGGCAAAATCCGCCTGTAGATCGAGCACCACGCTTAATTTTTCTGCTAGCTGAAACAAAAAAAAAAAATCATATAGAGGAAAAAAACAGCATCTGCTGTGGGAGGATGGTTTCAGGCGGAAATTGGAGCAAATTTTTAGGGTGAATTTGAGTCAAAATGAACTCAGAATTCCTCCATGTGAATATACCCTTAGGTATACTGCCAAGGGGCAAATTGTGATAGCTAGAGGACTGGGGCATATCATCTCCAAAACAATGGGTCTGGTGAGGTGTGCCCAATATGCAGTGGTTAGTACCTATCAAAAGAAGTCCAAGGAACAGCAACAGTGTCATGGGCACCCAAGGCTCAGTGTGCATGGTGACAAAGGCTAGTCAGTCTGGGCCGATCTCACAGAGCTAAATAAAATGACAAGTTATCTGAATCTTTACCCACATAACTATATATCACTCTGCTCAGCTCCTTCTGCTCTATAACATCCTGCCTCCACAGTGCATCGCAGGTACACTAACAAATGTTTACTGGCATCCAATACGACTGACCATGGCTACAGGTCAGGAATTTAGAATGTGAGCCCACTAGTGAAAGGTAAAATGGGCAAGTATAACGTGACTTTAACCATCACAATTTGTACCTTGTCACACAGCTTCGGTCAGAGCATCTCAAAAATGACGGGTCTTATGTGGTGTTCCTTATATGCGGTAGCAAGTTCTTAAAGGGGTGGCCCAGGACTTTTAAACTGATGATCTATCCTCTATCCAACACCCAGGAGCCCCGCAGATCAGCTGCTTGAAGCGGCACCACTTCCGCTTCACATGACATGTGATGTCACATTCATAAGTCACATGGCCTGATCGCAGCTCAATCCCATCCAAGCACAGCTGCTGCAGCACAAATGTAGTGTGCTGTGCTTGAAAAGTACTTGAGAAGTTGCAGTGCTCATGCAAACGCTGCAGACAGCTGATCGGCTGGGGGTCTCTGTCGAATAGGTCAACCATTAATAAGAAGTATAATTATGTTGACACAGCTCACCATATGGGGAACACAATGTTTACCCGCACGGCAAGTAATTTGTAGAAGATGTAGGGCCGCCTGTGGACTTCCAAAGAGTTATGAAAGTCCAGTACCATCAGGAAGAATGCGGTAAACTGGAGATAGGGTCATGGACACCCAATGCAAAGCTATCCTGCCTAATCTGATCACATAGAAGAGCAACTGTAGAAAAAATTGCTGAAAAGGTTAATGCTGGCTATGACATGAAGGTGCCATACTACAAACTACATCGCTGCTTGTTCATAGCTGCAGGCTAGTCAGAGTGCCTACACTGGCCCCTGTCTATCTCCAATAGAGCCTAGAATGGGCACGTGAACATCAAGACTAGACCATAGCGCCTTTGAAGAAGGCAGCCTGGTCTGATAATACATACATTGCTGCTGAAAACCTGCAGACGTCCAGGTGCTTGTGTGTCACTTACCTGGGGCAAATGTGGCACCAGAATGCACTGGGGAAAGAAGGCAAGCTGACAAATGCAGTGAAATCCTCTGGTCAACACTTGGCTGGAAAACTTAAATCCTAGCATTCATGTGAAGGTACCCCCAACCTAAAACACTGCTGCAGACCAAGAGCACCCCTTTATGGCAGCAATATTCCCTAATGTTCATGGCCTCCTGCAGCAGGATAATGCCCCCTACCACATGGCACACATTGCTCAGGATTTGGTTTGAGGAACCAAGGCGAGATCAAGGTGTTGACATTCCCTCCAAATTCCCAAGACCTCAATCAATTGAGCAAGTCTGATCCATGGAGGACCAATCTCATAATTTAGTTGAAGGATCAGTTGCTGACATCTTGGTGCCAGATACCACAGGACACCTTCAGAGATCTTGAGGAGTCTGCTTTAGCGGCACTAGAGAGATCGACAATATTAGGCAAGTGACTAATGTTATGACTATACGTATATGGTATAATAGTGTAGAAAACATTGGCCGCATACAAATAATGACTAATAGACGCAAAACAGATGATGTGTAGCTCACATGTTTTACTTCCATCTCAATCCTACAGGAATTATTGCTGCTCAAACCAGGTTTCCTAAATGTATATGTGAAGAAACCACTTTAAAAAAAAAAAATACATGAAAGCATCACCACAATACAGCCATGACTACCAAACAGCAATATACGCCATTGTAAGTGGCAATATGCTTCTATAACCGTAAGACGCCGTGCTGTGTAATTTTCCAGGTGATTTGGTGTTTACAGAAAATCGCAATACAGCAATTTTACAGCTTTCAGACACTGCATTTGCAGAAGCGTTCCCTCCCTTGCCGGCTCCCTCAGCAGACGGCCATCAGCACAGCATAAAACTCAGCTGCCTGTCAAAAATGGCACTGGGCGCTCATGCTATGTATTGCACAGTGTAAGATCTTTTTATCCACATTACTACTCAAAATTCTGATATTCAACTACTGGAAACATGGAAGTTGTTACGGATCAATCCTGTCAATCTCGGGCTCATCGAGATCAATAATATGACAGTGCAAGTATTTATCCAATTATAGTCTATGGACATCCCATACCCTGACCTATGTAAATGACAGGTTTGGAATATTAACAAGATGGAACCAATTCCAGTCCATAATTATAAAGCCAGACATCATTTCGGAGCTGCCCATCATTAGAGTATGTACCAGTATCTTCTGGGCAACACCAACTTACTATGTAAACCGCACAAACCATTGTACCGATCTGTACATTATATCAGGCGTGTCATTATATTAAATAGTCATAGAAATCTCGTGTGCATATGCAAATAGATAACTAAAGTGAACATTTGCAGACCTAACCTATTATACATCCACATATGCACTGGTAGAGTATACAAGATGATGCAAAATTGCATAATTTATAATGTGTATATATGCAGTTATATGTGCATGCGTATATAAGTGCTGCAGAATATGTTGGTGCTATAGAAGCAAGGTAAATAAATATACGCACACGCATACATTTGCACATATACTGTACGCCCCTTTTATTCTGAAGGGAATAGAAAAATCAAAGACCCGGGATCTGCCACACATCTAGACAGCGCCGACAGCTGATCAATCCAATGCCAGACTAATGTGAGCAGCAATGCCAGCCCCAGCTGGGAGAAAATGAGCACAGAATACCAGATGTGAACAGGATCACGTAGGGGGAAGTAAGGAGCCGGGAGCGTTTTGTGTAGCAAATGAATACGGCTACTGCATAGCACAAAGGTAGAGAATTCAGCATATTAACAAAGCAGGCCACGTCTGAACAAAACCAAAAGGACGCCCGAAATCCAGCACAAATATCATACTATATATAAAATATATAAATCACACCCCTCATGATAAACTAGGGAATAAGGCCATGACGACAAGAAGCCTTTCCATTTACCATGTACATATGTACCGGCCATCGTGTGCTTCATCTATAGGCACTCACTAATACTATATACTGTATTACACGTTACCCGGATGTGTGAAGGGTACAATACTAACAAACAAATGACCCACATAAGACAAAAGATACATGCAATAAAAAACACACTAACATAAAATCAAGAATAAACGACAATTCACAAGACACTTTGTAAGGTTTTCTGTAAGTGTCAAGAACCGGTTGGTACTCAAGTTGTTCTAACACACTAAACATATATGAAAGAATATTTTTTTGTATATTTAATATATGTATTTCTGTGTTATCCATCCGCAGATCTCTACCATGCAACCCCCCATAATAAAGGACTGGTGCAGACAGACTTACTGCTGTAGAGAGTATCTATCCAGGAGAGACGAGGCATTCCTTGGTGGCTCACGGGCTCCATGGTGTGGGATTCAGGAAGTCTTTCAGATCCCAACCTGCATTTCATCAGAGACTAGTGACCCTGGGGAAGGTGGTCAGGCCAGGACGGCAGATGCCTGGAGAAGTAAGCGTTTCATTTCTCAGAGACGGAGCAATAGGTAAAGCGCAGAGGACAGGACACTGCAGGGGACAGGCCAAAGCTTTGCAGAGGAAAGGAGCACGGTACAAGACAGAAGGTAGGAGAGAGGAAAGCAGGGGAGGCAGGCAAGCGCCAAGGAGCAGAGAAATGGAGGATGCTAGTACCAAGGATGCTAAAAAGATCCAGGCTCAGACATGAATGGAGGGAAAGGGCTGATGCTTTGTGTCCCTGAAGTTCTCTCTGTGTGTTTACACTGAGAGGATGCAGGGGAGGGGGCTGCATTAGGTGGAAGGAGAGAAGGGGGTGGGTTAAGGGAAGCTCTGTCCTGAAACTGACAGATGGGCGGATGGTTTTCCCCTTGGATGCAGATGGTAATTAGCCGTGTCCTCCACATAGAGCCTGTGCTCCCTGCAGGCACCTGCTGGGGACCACAGAGACCTGCTCTCCAGCCCCCACCGCTCGCCTACTTCTGCATTATCAGGACTGAAAATCCCTGCATCCTAACTCTACTACTTTGTTGTCTCTTAGAGTCTCAGGGAAACCCCAAGATAAGATGATATCATTGTAAAAGGGTCTCCATGGCAGCATTGTCGGGCACAATAGTGCTTATCTATAAAAGACCACCTGCCGGGGATGCTAGCCACCAGACACGCTATGCTCTATAACTGATTGTCAGAGGCATAAAGGTTCTGACATACCCTCTCCACCCTTTAAAACCTGTTGGAAACCACAAATGTGTTAACCAATATGCCACCGCCCGTGCCAGCCGTATTGTTTTCTGTAATGAAATGGAATCCTGTGTCTGTACAAATGTGTTAAGTCTTGTAAGCAGGACCGCTACTGTGTCAGCCAACAAATCGATGAACTCGCTGGGAGAATGACGCCTGCGGACACCAGACTATGTCATTAAAGCAAATAGGTTTTTAATTTCAGCCACCATTATTGGCCTAATAGATAATGTATTTGACAGATTCCCATTTAAAGGGACATCAACACTGAACTTGAAACCAATGGGGCACGTGTTGTGTAGATTCACTTGTTGCATACACAGAGATACTTACAGACCTGGGATGCATTAACACTATTTGCGCAGGGTACTTCAGAGGTATATGTCAGGTGGATTTCCCAATGCATACTTTTAACAAATGTTTCCGATCTATGCCTCTTATAGGCATATAGTGGCATACGTAGGTCTGTGTTAAAGGGAGTCACCAGAACTAAGACCCGCAGATTGATTCTGGTGACCCTAACCTATCGTTGTTGTCCCCTTGTGAATCAGGGTCTCCATTACCAATATATCGCTGTTTTTGTCAATATACAAATTAGTTCAATGGAGTAACAAGGGCGTTGCCAAAGAGCTCATTTGCTTATAGTCAAAAACGGCGATATCACGGCAACGGTGGCCCCGATTCACAAGGGGAAACACTGTCCGATTTAGGTGACCCTAACCTATCTGAAGGGCTCGGCTGACATACTGGTTCTGGTGACAGACTCCCTTTAAAAAAACGATACTGATACTTTTTAAACAAGATGCCGGTACAAAGAACTTTGCCAAACCAAAATTTAGGGTATGGTCACACCAATTTTTTGCAGGTGGATTTTTCAGATCAAAAAACACGTCAAAAGCTCTCCCATTTATTTCAGTGGAAGTCAGGCAGATTTTTTTTCCTCGAGTGGATTTTTTTTTCTCTAGCTGGGGAAAAAAAAACATGATCTATCCTTAGGCACATTCTGCCTTGCAAATGAATTGGAGGTGGAAAAAAACCATGTCACGTTTGGTTCCGCTCCCTCTCATTTCAATGGAATTTCTTTGCAAGGCAGAATCCGCCAGAAGATAGATCATGACTATCTCTAACTGAATATCTGCTACTGTCTCCCAATGAAATGGGAGAGTTGGGAGGCATTTTTCGAGTCAGAAACAACCTCAAAATCCACCTGCAAGAAACTCTGTGTGAACATAACCTTACTGGCCTGATGGAGGCCAATACAATAACCCAAAGCTCCATACTAAAATTATTAGCACATGAAGGTTTCTGTAGGTTCTGATTGTGCCGATTTTTCTACTCACCTAAAGCTTGGTGAGAGACGTCTCACTCAGACAGATGTGATTCTGGAACACATTTATAACTAGAGTATATACCATTTTGACGTGACAGAATAACATCAAATATTACAGTGTAGCTCTAGCCTTAAAAGGGTTGTTCAGTCTTCCAAGAACAGTGCCACTCCCATGCACAGGTTATGTGTGGTAATGCAGCTCAGCACCATTCCCTTCGGTAGAGCTGAACTAAAATACCTGATATAACCTAAAGACAGATGTGGAAGAAGCTGCCCGATTTTTATAACCCTGGACAACACCTTTAAGACAGAAGTCACACAGGACATACAGTGGGAAAAAAAAGTATTTGATCCACTGGCGATTTTGCAAGTTTTTCCACCTACAAATAATGGAGAGGTCTGTAAATTTTATTGCAGGCACACTTCAACTGTGAGAGACAAAATCTAGGAAAAAAATCCAGAAAAATCACATTGTATGATTTGTTAGTTTTTCCTACTCTGCACTCATTACCTGTATAAAAGACACCTGTCCACACTCAATCACAGTCCAACCTCTCCACCATGGCCAAGAAAGACCAAAGAGCTGTCTAAGGACACCAGGGACAAAATTGTAGACCCACACAAGGCTGGAATGGGCTATAGGACACTAGGCAAGCAGCTTGGTGAGAAGGCAACAACTGTTGGCACAATTATAAGAGAATGGAAGAAATACAAGATGACTGTCAATCTTCCTTGGTCTGGGGCTCCATGCAAGATCTTGCCTCGTGGGGTAAGGATGATTCTGAGAAAGGTCAGTAATCACCACAGTACTACACAGGAGGAACAGGTCAATGACCTGAAGAGAGCTTGGACCACAGTCTCCAAGAAAATCCTGCAGGGCACGCAAGGTCCCCCCTGCTCATGTCAGCACATGTTCAGGACTGTTGGAAGTTCGCCAATGACCATCTGGATGATCCAGAGGAGGCATGTGAGAAGGACATGTGGTCAGATGAGACCAAAATAGAACTTTTTGGTATCAACTCCACTCGACGTGTTTGGAGGCAGAAGAAGGATAAGTACAACCCCAAGAACACTTTCTCAACCGTGAAGCATGGAGGTGGAAACACCATACTTTGGGGGTGCTTTTCTGCAAAGAGGACAGGACGACTGCACAGTATTGAAGGGAGGATGGATGGGGCCATGTATCGCAACAACCTCCTTCCCCCAGTAAGAGCATTGAAGATGGGTCGTGGCTGGGTCTTCCAGAATGACGACAGCCCGAAACACAGGGAGTGGCTCCTTAAGAAGCGTTTCAAGGTCCTGGAGTGACCTAGCCAGTCTCCAGTCTCCAGACCTGAACCCAATCAAAAATATTTGGAGGGACCTGAAACTCAATGTAGCCCAGCAACAGCCCCAAAACCTGAAAGATCTAGAGAAGAGGAGGAGTAAGACAAAATTCCTTGCTGCAGTGTGCGCAAACTTGGTCAACAACTATAGAAAACATCTGACTTCTGTAACTGCAAACAAAGGTTTCTGTACCAAATATTTTGTTTTTCTATTGTATCAAATACTTATTTCATACAATAAGATGCATATTAATTATTTAAAAATCATACAATGTGATTTTCTGGATTTTTTTTTTTTTAGATTCTGTCTCTCACAGTTGAAGTGTACCTACAATAAAAATTACAGTCCTCTTAATTCTTTGTAGGTGGGAAAACTTGCAAAATCACCAGTGTATCAAATACTTATTTTCCCCATTGTACTTGCAGCAAATTTGCAGCCATGGACTCACTGTCAGCTCACGTGCCATGATGGGCAAAGTTCTCCTAAAAACAAACTATTCCTATATTAAAACATACCCCAAAGAACGTTTCCCAGTCTTTAATAGTTAATATGGCCTTGTTCTGGAACCCTCAGCAATCAGAGACAGAATTATGGCTGGGAATGTGCAGCATGACAATAACATGTAAAGGGAACCTGACACGTCGCACATGCGGTCCTATGTATGAGTAGTATTGTTATAGAACAGGAGGACCTGAGCAGACTCATATACTGAAGCTTTTCCCACAAAACTACATAAGGCTGGGTTCATATCTGCATCGGAGACTGCATTCAGAGTACGCATCAGCAGTTGTAAAAGTCCTATAAGGCCCCATGCATACTACAGAGTGTGCTTCCGATGTGGGGCCGAGTTTGCAGCAGAATGCACTTGGTTTACTCTTGGAATATACATTCACTTCTATGGGGGCTTCTGATTCATTCTGTTCGGATGACATGGAGACGGATAGGGCCTGATCTGTAATCATCTATGTCATCGGAATGAACCGAATCCAAGGCCGCACATGGATGTAAATGCATCACAGAATGCACTTGGATGACATTCGGATGTCTCTCTGAGCGTCCTCTGAGTGCATTCTGCTTCAAACTTGGCCCTAAATCAGATGCATACTCAGTTGTGTGCATAGGATCTAAAGCCCGCTTCACATCTGTGCATGGGTTTCCGTTCAGGGAGTCTGCTTTGGGACCCCCAAACGGAAACCTAACCTGCATAAAAAGCGTGGTTACCTTAGGAAACCAGCGGACCCCATAGACTATGGTGAGGTCCGTGTGGTTTCCGCACGAAAAATGCGGAGAGAAAAGCGCTGGTCGCAGGACTTTTCTCTCCGCATTTTTCATGCGAAGAGGGGAACGGAATGGCCCGAACGCAGATGTTAACCCGGGCCTATGACTAACTTTTTCATCCAGTTAAAAAGGATGGACACACAACGGACTCTGTTATAATCAACGGGGTTGCCTCGCGGCTCCGTTTGTGTCCGTCAAAGAATGGATCTGTTTTTCCAAACAACTACGCAGGTGTGAACCTATAAATGTAATCTCCTGTTCTTTCTATGATTTAGAGTCCAGTGGGTGGTCCTACTCAGTGATTGACAATAACATCTGTATACAAACTCATACCGGGAAGGTTGTCAATCACTAGTAGGACCGCCCCCTGGACTCCTAGTACAAATGCCAAGTTATACCGAATCTCTTTCTATACCTCTATACAACAATCTGCTCAGCCCCTCCTGCTCTATAACATACTGCCTGCATCAGACATGGTCAAATATGGCTGCGTCTACTGGGCAAAGCTTTGTGAGCACGGCAACTACTTATACACTGACCCAACCGTATCAACTTTAACTATACATTAGCCAACAAACCATACGGATCCCACAAATACATCAACCCTGTCATATATATCACATAAATACCGCACCAACAGAACCAAAATATATTTTATTCATGATTCACCTTATGTAAATAACATGCCTAAATGGACCTTTGATTCACAAGCTAAAACCCCATCCCCACAAGGTTTCGCTGGTTTCCATAACCTAAGCTATAAGCCTACAATAGCATCAATACACATAGCAAAAACCACACCAGTATAATATTCAGCGCTTGTAAATAATTCACCGGCAATGGAAGAGTATAAATAAATGCTACAGACTATGCGGCACAATGCGGGGAGCAATAAGGATACTACACTACCTTAGAACCCCAATATACATGACCCCAAGCCATGTCAGGAAACACAGGGGTCCTCAGCAAGATATTGAGTGTGCCATGGCATATGGATTTTTCTTATGTTACAAAATATTTATATGGACTGGGATTTAATATGCACTGGGCGTTATGTATGTGGCCCATCACATCTCCCTGCCAGTCCCAAATTGTCTGGGAGCTGTGAAGGTTGACAAGCATAGGTATTGCCGCTCTCGGGATAAGCAGTCTCCTTTCATGCCTCACACTGCCTTGGTCCCGAGCCCGGAGGCTGGAAGCAAAGCAGCAATTACACAAAAACGCTGTTGTGAAAACATTAATGATTAGTTGTGCCCCAGAGCATCTCACGTTTCGCCGGCTTCAGATCCTTTGTGCGCTGTCTCCGGTTTGGGAAACCGCAGAACAAAGGGCTGAGCTCCTTAACAGAGAAGGAACACACAGCTGATTCTACGCATCCGAGCTACAGAGAATAAGGGCTTGTAGGGCACGAGGGGCCTCATTTTTATCTTGTACTTTATAATAATCCAATTCAATTAATGTCATCCAGCACATCGTAGTCAAACTAAGAAAATCCAGCGCGTGACACCGACGTGCCTATGGGTGCAAATGTTTTGCAGTCCAGATTTAACAACCAACTCCAACATGTTATACAATTAATGTAACTCTCTGGTTCACAATAACCTAATACATCGGTAAAATACTTGGCCACCTTCTTTTTAAAGGGGTTGTTCGGGATTTGGAGCAAACCATAGGGCAGCCAGGCTGGGTTCTGTTCTGTTGTCCGGTCCCGCTTCCCTTTCCAGAAGCAGTGAGGATCACATGACCGCTGAGAACAAATCAGTTGCCTCAAAGGTCGCTGATCAGGAATGGTAACATATATACTGTAAGTGATGTCATCGGTCCATCTCCACCAGTCACATGATCCTTACAGCTTGCTGTGCTGCAAGCCCAGACACGCAACGGAAAGGAGACCAGGATCGGACAACAGAGCGTCAGGGATGGCGAATATACCTTTTCTTTTCCTTTTATACCCACCCTGGCCATCCCATGGGTTGCTACAAACCCTGGACATGCCCTTTAAAAGGGGTTGTTTTGGAAATGTAATTTACCAGTCTGGAACCCACATATCCAGCGTTATAAGATCACCAGAAGGAGGAAGGTAAATTAAACTCCCCAGACAACTCTTTTTGGTGGAGTTACTCTGCTTCCTAGTCCCCTTTTCATTTCTGTAGAATTGCCAACAGCACCCCAGACTACCCTATGCCCACTTTTGTCCCCTCTGGCTTTGTCAATACAAGAGCAGGGGAGGGCGTCACAGACTACCAAAGCCTATACATGACTACTGAGATCTGTCATTGCCTACACTGGTGACATGGGTGTACGGGCAGACTGTCACTGCAGCATAGTGAATAAGGACTGGCGGGAACCACCACAGTGAAGTGGCGGTGGATTCAACGAGTGAGTATTGGGAGTTTTTTTTTTTTTGTTTGGTTGTTTTTTGGTTTGTTTTTTTTACCTGAATTCCGCAAAGCTCGAATTTTCCTGTTTTCTCAAATTGTAAACAACCCCTTGAAAAGGAGTTTTCCATGACTTACTCATCAATAATCTATCCTCGGGATAGGTCATTGATGGGGCCTGAGACACTAATGCCTGCCAATCTAGTCCCAATCAAGTGAATGGAGTTAAGCGGCAGTTTCAAGAAAAGCTTCTCCACTATGTATGAAGAGACCACTATGCTCACCAAAATGCTGTGGCCTCTTCCAACAGCTGATCTGTGGGGTTCTGGGTGTTGGACCCCCACTGATCTCATATTCATGACCTATCCTAAGGACAGGTCATCAATAAGGAAATCCCCTTTAAAATAAAAAATAAAAATAATGCAAATAATTTTTCTAAATGGTATTAAAGGGGTTGAACTCTCAAAATCCTCCTCTGTGAGAATACAACACAATCACGCCTCATGGACCCAAGTTGCCTATATATCTTAATGGCCACCATGTAACACTACATTTCTCCTCATTGGCTGCTGTAGGAGATATGTCTTCTTGGTTACATCTTTCCCTGGCGATAAATCAGCTATTTACGAGGGGTGCCGGGAGCAGAAACCACTGCATTGGTGGTCTCGAATATTTCTGGGAACACAAACAGGCAGCCGAAATAAACGTGCACAAAATGATTCTTTACAAACTCACAAAGACGCCATGATACAAGTGGGTGCAGGGCATCTCTGGCCCATATACACCAGTGATGTTTCATTAGTCTTCCGTGAAACAGTCCGACAGCAGGGAGTTCTGGAAAGAACTGATAATTTAATCCGGGGGAGAAAAACTTTGGCGAATGTAAAATTGTTGATTCCATTTCTTATTTGTACAGAGGATTAACGCTTTTTAATTAACAAGATTACAAGAGGGGAAGCTGGCACACGCCGCTCAGATTTAGGATGTCAACTAAGTCTTAAACGCCAGGAGCTTGGTGACTTGGCTACACATTATGTGCAATGAGAAATATCTGACATCTGTAGAAATCTCAATGTAGAGTAAACAAAAAGCAAAAGAAACTGTGTCAAAGACATTAGAGGTATTACAATTACATGCATGCATAGTACAAAATCACTATATATACCAGTAACAATGGCCACAGACATATTTCTCTACAGACCAATGGCAGATCCAGCTAAATTCAGTGAGACCTGCTGAAAACACGAT
This sequence comes from Leptodactylus fallax, assembly GCA_947044405.1. Taxonomy (NCBI): domain Eukaryota; kingdom Metazoa; phylum Chordata; class Amphibia; order Anura; family Leptodactylidae; genus Leptodactylus; species Leptodactylus fallax. The sequence continues at coordinate 1,113,436 of CAMRHE010000455.1, read as the reverse complement.
GCACAAAAACCAAGGTACTGGTAACATAGTTTTGTCGTGGCTATATACAGTGAAACCTCTTTGAGACGACCACCCAAAATTGCATTAAAAAGTGGTCTTCTAGAGAGGTGGTCTTCTCAAAGAAGATGAACAGTATGGAAAACTGAAAATCCACAACAGAAAATGTGGTCTGGGTAAGGGGGTGGTCTTTTGGAGAGGTTTCACTGTAAGTATATCAAGCCCAATTTAAGCAACCTGTGGCCTGGTGCCTCTGGGAACCACAGGGAATAAAAATAAAGAACTGATGTCTATCTGAGTATGTGTCCTCAGTTTGCAGAGGGGCGATGTAGAAAAACAAATGTGTGAATGGTCCCATTGAAATTAATGGGTCTGTGTGCATAGTCTAGTTCTTCATACTCTGGGTGCACGACAGCTGCCATACTTTTGGTCAGCTGAACAGACCCTTCATATATGCAAAGCTCAGTAAAGGTGGCCATAAATGTTTGGCCAACAAATATTAGGCCAGACACCTCTGGTAGTAGTTTATCTCTTGTGAAAACAAAGGATTCCACATGTTGAAATCCAGCACGTCGGATCGCACTTTATTGCAACACTGGGTGTGCATCAGGATCCACTCAATAATCAATTGGTTCAGTCTAATGCACCTTAAAGGGACACTAAACCCTGAAAAACGAAAAAAAAAAAAAAAAATATGCATGCTATGCACTAGCATGACAGCATGGGAAATTCTGGAGAGGAGGTCTCTATTCACTATCATGCTGTAATGGAGTGCCTCTGAATGTAATTGAGACTGTGCAGCTCCAGAGCATGAATTACACCAGGGAGAGGGGAGGATTACATGTCTGTGGTTTCCATATACTTTATTTCAACTAGCTAATGAGTCTGGAAAAGCTGGGTGATGTGCACAAGGAGTCTGTATTACAGCACTGACTAGTATTTTGACTAGCTTTTTTGGGACTCTCGCAAGAAATTCTTGAGCAAGCTATGGCATGATTTTTGAGCAAAAAGGGAGATGTCTTATATATTATACTACTATGTTGAGTGTTTGGCAGTCCCTATTACAGCATTACCTGGTTTGTTACCCAGCTTTCCCAGGCCCTTGAAAAGCACATCTGATATGATATGGCACAATAATGTGGCAAGGAGTGCATTTTCTTTAAAGAAATGTAGTATTCAATATTCCCTATGAAAGCTCCACATGCTATGCTATCAGGCTTTCCCAGAACCCTGAAAAGAAATCTAGAAAGATTTGACATGATTTGGGAGCAAACAAGGGGATTTATTTAAATAGATTTAGTATTCAGTAGTCCCTATTACTACATTACCTGGTACGTTACCCAGATTTCTCTGAACCTTAAAAAGGAAATCCAGGCAAGCTATAGTATGATTCTAGCACAAGGAGCTAGATTTACGTAAGTAAATATAGTATTCAGTATTCCTTATAGCTCCACATGCATTGTTACTCAGCTTTCCCAAAAGTTTGAAAGGCAAATCTGGCAAGCTCTAGATCAAGGGGATTTATTTGAGATAATATTACTTCAGGTATTATTCAGAAATCGTCATTATAACATTATCTGGCATGCTACCCAGCTTTCCTAGGATGTTGAAAAGAAAATGTGGCATGGTATGCCATATTATTTAGTACATATACATAAAGTATCAGGGCAATAGTGAGGTCTGTTACTCAGAATACCAACATGACCGCAGCCATAGAGAACAATACTGTATATTGTTTTGCTAATTTTTCAACCTTTGTTATGATATAAAGCGAAAAGAAGAGAAAGAAAAAACAGCAGATGATGTGAGACGTCATATAAAGGAATTCTTTATTATTTTTTACACGGACACTGCCCTTCTGACATTACAGAGCTTAAATAGCATATCAGGCATCAAAGCTAACAGCATTGATTACTCGGGAATGGTGGGGGCTAGAGAGAAAATTCCAACTGCGTCAGCAGCGATTAACAGATGCTAAGAAGTAGAATTGGTGGAGGGGGTGAAAGGTCATCTTTAAGACAAGACGTGTACATTGCACATGCAACTATGGTAACATTTCTATTCAACACCATGGTGTAGGGCAGGGGTCTGCAACCCCTGGCACTAGTGCCGGGTTCGGCACCCTGGGCTTATCTACATGGCACAGTGCTCTCTGCTGTCCTAACACATGGCAGTGCTGCTCCAGGTTGCAATCTCTCTCAGTCGAAGGAGAGGATACACTGGGGTGGAGAGCGTCAGGCATGATGTACTAGTGTCTGGGCCATGGTGTAGCCTAGTCAGAGGACAGAAACTGCATGCGCAAAATCTAATATGGCAGCTAAAATTGCCTTTGTTCATTTCAACAAGGCTGGAAAGATTGGTTTGGACTTCTTCAATAACAAGGCTGGGCTGTGTAAGGAGCATCCTCTGCCCCCCACAAACCAGGCTTACTGCAGACTACTCTTAGCTCCATGTTTAGCCCAGTCTTATCCACCAGATAAGGATCATCTTTGTGAAAAAAAAAGAATCAGGGATCCCACTGAAATGTAAGTTTAATCGACTACCAAACCAGTTGCTGTTATGGTTTGTGTTATATGACTTTAATGGAGGGGTCGACATCCTTTCAATTATTATATGGCACATTGACTACGTCATCTTTCATTTTTTTTTTTAAAAATCGGCATACCATCCAAAAAAGGTTGCCGACCCCTGGTGTAGGGTCTACTACTTTCCTTTCAACCCAACATTACTGGTATAATATGTCTTTATACCAAGTACATCTTTATGTCTATCATTTATCAATGGGGATATATAGATATTTGTAACATACTCTGCAAAATGATCCGTTATACAGTATATAAAGCTGTTTGGTACGCCTAAAGCATGACTGCAGCACCCGTCTTCACCCCAGGGTGCACCAAACAGGTTATTTGCATACGGATTAAAAGTTGATTTTCTCAACAGCAAGTCTGCACCCGGACACAAAATGGTATATGCACTGTCACTGACCGCGCCTACAACAGCATAAAAGGGGTACAGAAGAGATTTTAAGGGTGGCAGACTACCTATAATGCATTAGCTGACAAGTATTACCATTAAAAGACCTACAGAAACATTTTATGTTATTCCGGCATCTTTGGATCCACAGATCTGACAGATACTTTCTGACTCTTAGATTCTGTCAATCTGTATTATACGCTGTAGGTGTAACTGGTGACTCAGCTTTGCTGTCATGAGCTATAGAGAAAACAGGGCATGTATACTCCATTGCTCTAGTCAATAATAACTATGCTGAGTGGTGACCTTCACTGTACACAAGCATCACAGACCTAACCCAGACTGCCAGGATCATGCATCTGTACAGGACGCTTTACTAGGGTATTGTGCACACTGGCATGGACCCTGTATGGCAGTGCAGCAGACAACCTTCTAAGGTAGCCTATGGCTTCTAGGGATACCTCTATGTATGCAAAATACTATGGAACAAGTCCTGTTTTTTTTTGGAAGGATTGCTACCGAATCTGAGACAATTAAAAGTTATACATTTTTGCAAATATAAATAAAAGTTTTGCGGCATTTTAAAGATTATCTGTAACCATCTGTGGTGACTCTGTTGTCTTGATCAATTGCCAATGGTTGACCATAAATGTACAGTCATGGCCAAAAGTTTTGAGAATGATACAAATATTAATTTTTACAAAGTCTACTGCTTCAGTTTTTCTAATGGCAATTTGCATATACTCCAGAATGTTATAAAGAGTGATCAGCTTAACAGCAATTACTTGCAAAGTCAATATTTGCCTAGAAAATGAACTTTATCCCCCAAAACACATTTCAACATCATTGCAGCCCTGCCTTAAAAGGACCACCTAACATCGTTTCAGTGATTGCTCCATTAACACAGGTGTGGGTGTTGATGAGGACAGGGCTGGAGATCAATCTGTCATGATTAAGTAAGAATGACACCACTGGACACTTTAAAAGGAGGCTGGTGCTTGCCATCATTGTTTCTCTTCTGTTAACCATGGTTATCTCTAAAGAAACACGTGCAGTCATCATTGCACTCCACAAAAATGGCCTAACTGGGAAGAGTATTGCAGCTAGAAAGATTGCACCTCAGTCAACAATCTATCGCATCATCAAGAACTTCAAGGAGAGAGGTTCCATTGGTGCCAAAAAGGCTCCAGGGCACCGAAGAAAGACCAGCAAGCGGCAGGACCGTCTCTTAAAAGTGTTTCAGCTGCGGGATCGGGCTACCAGCAGTGCAGAGCTTGCTGAGAAATGGCAGCAGGCAGGTGTGAGTGCATCTGCACGCACTGTGAGGCGGAGACTCTTGGAGCAAGGCCTGGTCTCAAGGAGGGCAGCAAAGAAGCCACTTCTCTCCAGAAAAAACATCAGGGACACACTGATATTCTGCAAAAGGTACAGGGAGTGGACTGCTGAGGACTGGGGTAAAGTCATTTTCTCTGATGAATCCCCTTTTCGATTGTTTGGAACATCTGGAAAACAGCTTATTCGGAGAAGAAGAGGTGAGCGCTACCACCAGTCTTGTCTCATGCCAACTGTAAAGCATCCTGAAACCATTCATGTGTGGGGTTGCTTCTCAGCCAAGAGAATCGGCTCTCTCACAGTCTTGCCTAAAAACACAGCCATGAATAAAGAATGGTACCAGAATGTCCTCCAAGAGCAACTTCTCCCAACCGTCCAAGAGCAGTTTGGCGCTCAACAATGCCTTTTCCAGCATGATGGAGCACCTTGCCATAAAGCAAAGGTGATAACTAAATGGCTCAGGGAACAAAACATAGAGATTTTGGGTCCATGGCCTGGAAACTCCCCAGATCTTAATCCCATTGAGAACTTGTGGTCAATCATCAAGAGACGGGTGGACAAACAAAAACCAACAAATTCAGACAAAATTAAAGCATTGATTCTGCAAGAATGGACTGCTATCAGTCAGGATTTGGTCCAGAAGTTGATTGAGAGCATGCCAGGGAGAATTGCAGAGGTCCTGAAGAAGAAGGGTCAACACTGCAAATATTGACTTGCTGCATTAACTCATTCTAACTGTCAATATAAGCTTCTGTTACTCATAATATGAATGCAATTCTATTTCTGTATGTGATAAAAACATCTGACAAACACACATAAAAACCAGAGGGCAGCAGATCATGTGAAAATAGAATATTTGTGTCATTCTCAAAACTTTTGGCCATGACTGTAGGAACTATTTTCTGTGGTCTGACACCCAGCCATTATTTCCTTATTGTGGTCAGGTTATCAGACAGGGACCCTAAATGGACAAGAAAATAACCCGGACACAATAAGGAAATCATGGCTGGGTTTCAGACCATAGAAAGTTCCTGCATTCATGGTCATATCCATTGGCAACCGATCAAGACAACAGACTGTCACCACTAAGATGGTTAGAGAAAGTCTTAAAAGCTCTGCAAAATTTTAATCACTTATATTTGCAAAAAGTCTAATTTTGAATTGTCTATAAATTAAAATTTGGTTATGTTCATGGGAATACCCCCTTTAAGGACTGGTCAACACTGAATAATTAGATGTATGGCTTGTTACATGTTTACTCTTATAGGAATTCAGTCGCTGGCTATTTCCTTGAATTAGGCCATGTTCACATCTGTAGCATTGTCTCAGTCGCAGGGCCACAAGAATGCAGAAAAAAAAATGTCCATCTAATGATTAAAAGGACAACTTTTGTCATCCTGGATGACAGCTAATCTGCATACCCTTGGTCCCAGGTAGAATTGACACCAACTAGCAGTCTCCACAAGGAGAATCAATACCACTTTAAACCTACATCAATGGCCTCTCACCTAGCCAACAAGGACCCAGCTCTGTACTAAAAGGGGGCAAGAATCCTAAACCAGATATCTGCATCTAAATGTCCTTTCCTTTTGGAGAGAACTCTGGTTTGGATATATCACAAATCATGTTGCAAGGATAGTTAAAGGTATGGACACCATCTTTCTCCGAATTTTAAGATTGAAGGCCTATCCTTAGGATAGGACATCAATATTCGATCTGTGAGTGTCCGACATCCTGGACCCCCACAGATCACCAGTACCAAGGCAGAGCGGGAGAGCCGAGCTCACCACACAAACCTTAACAACAAGTGTGGATACTGCAGCGCTGCCCCACACTCGCTGCTACAGTTTGTATGGCTTTGCCGCACTGCCTTGGTTCAGGGGATCTGCGGGGGTCTCAGGCGCTATATCAGTCATTACCTATACTCACCACTACAGTGTATACAGTGATATGTAGGGGTCCAGGGTGTCGGACCCCCACAAATCTAACAATGATCAATCTTAGAAACCAGATAATCACATTAAAACACCATGCTATGTCCCATGGGATGAGAACTATTTTGCAGCACTGTAGAAACAGAGCAGTGATACAGCCGTGTATATGAGTGCATCAGTCTTCAGACACAGAACTGCTTGGGATATGTAGGTCAAAGTGATTTTTTTTTCACTCCCAACATCTCATTTGCAAAAAATTAAGTAATAAAAAGTGAGAGGAGGTGCAGAAAGATAGAGTGAGTAAGCCTAGAATGACTGTTGTGGTTTTCATGCCTTAAAATGTACATAGCTAATATGCCTGAAAAGCTGCCGTGGTCACAGTCATATCGCAAGAGGTTTTATTGTGGGTGTTTGTTTACTGATCAAAAGCATTAACACCAGCTCCTGGTCTATGGTGTCCATTTTCTCCTAATATTTCCTCTTAGTATTAAAGGGTACCTGAGTTTTCGTGAAAAGTTGAAATATGTGCAGTCTTGCTGGGCAGTCTGTTCTATGACTGTATAAGTCTTCATACATGGTGCCCTATCAGTTTTTCTGCTGCTAATAATCACAATATGGCTGCAGCACATTTAACATTTGTCTTTGAGGCTTTGGGCATGTACAATAAGGAGCAGTCTGCCGCCCCCCTTCCCGTATCCATTACTGATGCTACTAGTTTCTTTACATGTAATTCTGCTAGGAGAAATTGTACAATAGCAAACAAATATCTGAGAAAGGCCCAAGTGCTAAAACACAGGGGGGAAAAAAAAAGAATCAAATGAACACAGTCAGGAAAGCTGCTTGCTGTCTGTAAATAATATCCCACCTGTAGTCACAAAAGCAGCCAGAAGTACATACAAGTACATAGAAGACTTGTAGAATATTCACTCCTTTGCACAGAGCAACAGTTTGCAAACATTTGTGGTGAAACCCATCACCTATCCATTCACGGTGTTAAAAAAACAGATCCTCCCCCTCGACTCACTGTGAAGACGCCCTGCTTATCTAATGTATCTATGGACGGATCTTGGCTAGCAACAGGGAGTGCAACTCAAATTAGCTAGAAGGGAGACACCAAGTGGCAGGAACTTTAGAGAGGTTTGTCAGACAGAACGCAGCCACATTTTTTAATTAAAATGCACTATATTTGGTCCATAATCACATACTCTATGAAAAGAGACCAAGTTGTCTGAAAAGTTAGTAATCATTTAAAGATACAGCAAGTCCTTAAGTTGTAAAACTAGGGCATATGGGCCCAAGGTTGTTGTAGTATGACAACCCCTTTAAAAGCATAACTAACCTTTCAAACTACTTTTGATTTTCTGGCAGTATTATGTCATTATTACATTTTGTAATACACTTTATTAACAAATTTTGTCTCCTTTCTGTGAAATCCTGCATTTCTTTATTCTTTCCCATGCTTCTCTATTGAGAGCTGTTCCTGTCTCAGATTGTGTACGGAGTATGGGCTGTGTGAAGAGAAAATAAGTGTGGGGGAGGGTCACGTCAAACCAGTTATATGCTGAGCTTTATAAAAACGTAGGAACGTGATTATGTCGTCTTATAAAGGAGATTCACTGCAGTTCTAACTGTACTATTTCCTGAGATATCACTGAATACAGTCCGGACTGGGATAGTTATATGCAGCTGCAATGTATTTTCTTTCATCTACATATGGATTTCTGTGCAGACTTTGAAGCCTTTTTTTTTTTTTTTTTTTTTTTAAATCAGCACACAAAATCCGCAGCAGGTCAATTTATTTATTTTTAACTTTGCGCCATAGGTCAATTTTCGCTCAGAACAAAAATCCATTTCAAATCCAATAGAATTTCTAATTCTAATGCTAATATATTAGTTATGGATTTTCTGCACTGAAATCCACACACAATCCTGATCATGTGCATGTACTTTTAGTCTAAGGTCGCAAGTAGCGAGCTGCAGCAAAAAAGCACTGCAAGAAAGTCCGCAGAGGATTACGCTATGAGGGGCCCCGGCCTTCATATCCTAAGAGCTTGTCTAGTAAAATCTAGTTGTGTGGTCAAGTCTAACCAGAGCTGATAGGTTCTTCTTCGATTTGTTCCTTCCCTTTTTGTGAAACCACTAAAGCTTCAAAGCATGTAAGAGTTATAGGAGGTGGTCTACACCGAAAATATCAACATGTAACAGAATTCATAAATTACAATCATATATCCAGAGGGCTTTAGATCAGCTAAAAAGGACCATACATCATCACAAACAATGCAAGCAAAATATCTAAGTGAACATGTTATGCATAGGCTATAACCGCCCCAATAAAAACGGTTACACGACTTTCTATAAATTGATGGCGCTCCCGCAGAGAAACTGGTTTCCAGAGCCTGCAGCGCCCAGCATGGTTTACATAACAGACACTGTGCTGCTCACTCAGGCGATATTCACATCATCTGCTGGAGACTCTGTTGCAATGTTCGCCAAAAATCAGTACAGGAAAAAGTCCTGCATGGAGGTCTTTTTCCTCCACTGGTTCCAGTTTAAAAATGGAATCCAAACGGACTCCATTATAGTCAATGGGGTCTGCCCGGCTCCACATGTAACCAGTTTTAGCTGTCAGTCTCTCTGATGGACCCGAACAATGGAGAGACAGCGCTAGTGTGAACCTAGCATGACTCTACTTTTAGTAGTGGTAATAATCGGTACTGCAGCTGTGTCCCATAGACTTTCACGCTGATCTGCAGGGGAACCACTAATCAGACCCCACCAATCAATATCTGACGGCCTAGGCCATCAATGTGTGAAAGCTGGTTAACCCTTTTAAATTAGGGTAGCACTATAAGATTTCTGACTGTGAATCAAGAATTATTACACATTATATGGATGTCAGCGAGCATGACCAACCATCTAATGTGTATGGGGGCCTCTAAACTCCCCCTTTGCTGGCAACTCATCTCACTGGGAAAAGAAAAAGTTCCCACATTGCACACTGAAATCCAAGATACATGAGCCATCTATTTCCTGACATCTACCATTAGAGGAAGGGCATCTTGGATTTCAACATGCCCAATTGTTTTGCTTTCTGAGCCGCTGGCAGAGGCTTACTAAGCAGTCCCTATAGAAAACATATGCATGTTCATCTGCACCAAGTGTGCATGTGTATAGAAGTTTTGGCCCTGCCCAAAGTGCACCGGCCCTTCAACTTTATATAAGTGGTTTAAAAGCTGTTTAGGGGGGTGGTAGACTGCTTTAAACATTGATGACTTATCCTTAAAGGGGTTGTCCAGGGAGTTGTACTTCACATACCTGGTCCGGGGATTGCTGATGATGGGCCTAGGAGTTGCGACGATGTCATGACCATCGGGTCATGTGATCCAAAGCAGTGTTCCACCCCCCTCCCCTGATCTCATATGTAATTAAATCGGGAGAGGAGGGGAGAGGAACATCCCGGGGGCAGAATGCTGCTTTGGATCACATGACCCAGTGGATATGAGGTCGCTGGAACCCCCAGGTCCATCATCAGTGATCCCGGACCAAGTAAATAAATTACAACTCCAAAGATAATCCCTTTAAGGATAGGTCATCAATACCTGATCAGTGGGGTCCAATAACCAGGACTCCCACACATCGGCTACTTGAAACTTAGGGTAGATTCACACAAATGTTGTGCAAATTGCCCATGGAAAAAATGTCCATTTTCATGGCCGGGAGGGTTAAGTGTATAGAAGGATCTGTGAAAATAGACAAAAATAGAACATGACATTTTTTTGATTGTCCATTAAAAAGGACCATCAAAACATCGGTTGTGGGAACAGTCTCTTTTCACAGACCACCAAAAAATAGAATGTGACTTATTTTTGTCTGTTTTCACAGATACCTCAACACTCCATGAAAATGCGTGCCCCTCATGTGCAAAATGTCCATTTTTCACGACTGATAAGCACAACGTTCATGTGAATCTAACCTTAGGTGAGTGCCTCTTCCGTTTCACAGGACACTTTCATTCGTCATGCCACCTGCTTGCAGCTCAGTCCTAACTAATGAATGAAGCTGAGCTACCAAACCAAGCACAGCCACTACATAATGTACAGCTCTGTGCTTGGTATTTAGTGAAGAGGCTCATGGGAACACTGCAATCTCTTCCAAGAGCTGATCAGTAAGGGCCCCCGGGTCGGACCCCCACTGATCTGATATTGATGACCTATCCCGAGAATAGGTCATCAATACTACAATCTTGAAGAGCCCCTTTAACAAATCCATGATAAATGGTGACTGTCTTCTAAGGGTCAAGCTTGTTGTTAATCTCCTCTCATCCAGAATCGATGCAACGGGAGAACAATGTGTAAGACAACATTCAGATGGAGCTGTCTTCAGCGGGGAATTTCAGCCTCCTCAGATGATGAAATGACTAATTAAATGGAGAAAGCGCACTCGCTTATATCTGAGCTAGTGTACTCCTACAGAGATCGCAGGGCTGGAAGCTACCCAGAGCACATGGCAGAAAATCATTCCATGTTTCAGGGACATTTGTAGCTGCGAAAATGTAATCACAGCTCAATGACTTGCAACATCAACCCAGCGCACATCATCTGTCTGCTCGATATACTCCACATACAACAGGAGACTGCAATACAGTGCTCCAAATATAGGAGAACAGATCGGGCGTGAATCTATAGATGCAAATGTATGCACAAGAAATATGTGGGAGCAATCCTCGAGGTGGTCAATGCACCTAGAAATGCACTGCTAACGATTATTGTTTTCTTTAAGAATTTTCACCCAAAACTTCACAATTCTCGTATAAGCAAATGGACTTTAGAATAAGTTTAGCAATTATGTTTTGTTTTGTTTTTTTTAACATACGAATATATTGACAAGGACAGCAGTGCAGCCATATTGGTTGTCACTTCTCTACAATTGGCCTGAGCAAGTAATTGAAAAATAACTGAAACCGCATGTCATGCTGGATACCCCGCGTGATTTAGAACGAAAACCCGAACGCAGGTGTGAATCTAGTGTCAACAAGAATAGCTATTATATACTGGGGTCGTTTCAGACCCCAGAATATAGCATGGTGAGGCCCAGGTGTGGTGAGCAAACAGAAAAACAGTACTAGGCCTCATTCACACTGACCCATTCATTTCTACGAGCCCCACACACACACAATTGGGGGAATTTGGGGCTAATTTTGAGGCAGAATCCTCCATGTGAACATACACAACACATGGAGAAATTTTTCCCAGCTGAATTTTTCTGCTTAACCAAATTCCACACCTTTAGGCTAAGGCCCAACATGGCGTCCCACTGCAAAAAAGCACTGCGAGAAAAACCACAGCAGCAAAGCATCGCAGCACTTTTGACAGAAAGTTCGCAAAGTTTTCCTCTGTGGACTTTCTGCTTTAATTATACCTGTAGGGAAACCGCCACTGTTTCCGTAGGTATAATTGACATGCTGTGATTTTCAAAACCGGGACTGTAAATTGCCACATTTTTTTTTCAACGGCATTTCCACCGCGAGCAATCTGCAGCGTTAACGCCACATGGGCCCCCGCCTTAAACTGAAACTGGCGGAGGAAAAAGTTCTCCGTGCAGGACTTTTTCCTATCCCTATTTTTGCTGGATAACGCAGCGGAGCCTCCAACGGAGACTCCGGCGCAGATGTGAACATAGCCTCGACCGTGTGAACATACCCTACACTTGCTAATTCTGTAGGGGTTTTAATTTCAGCAGTGACCTCATTTACATCACAAACAAGACTGGAATCAGCTCCAGTCTATTGCTGCCTATGGCCATGACTATGCTGTAAAGCATATCACTAAATGCTGTTAACAGAGCAGAGGAGAAGTTCAGGCAAGATGGCCGCCCCCATAATTATGTACAGAAAATAGAAAAAAAAAATTACTATAACCAGAAAATAAAAATAAATTAGAAAAAAGTAATATATTTCACTGGTTTTTAATAAATACAATAATTGGTGATACTTTCCTTTAAGGCAAGTTGTGTACTGTTAGAGTACCTGCGTGTTCAGACTGGTTCTTCTCAGCCTGTATACATCACCACAGAACATTATAACAGTGTCAAATAATACCATCCCATAAATGTAACGAGAATTATTACTGAACACACTTAGTCAGGACTTTTTATTCACAGTTATGTACTATATAAGTGGTGTAGGCCATGTAAAGATAAAGTTCAATAAAAATTCTACTGTATCACTTGTAGTGAAGTTTAACTCTGTGTGGGCAGATCATATTGACATGACACTAAAATCCAAGATGATTCACCCATCATATCACGTCATACAGTACAATGGAAGATTTTTGACAGGAAAGAGGAGCTGAATCCCACACAGATGTGTCATTCACCTCGACAATAGAAGGAATAATGGCGGTAAACACAGAGGAGGGATGAGCCATCATTGCACTATGGAGATGTATTATCCCACATGTCGTGTATAGCGCCCTCAGTGGTTTTATACATCAAACCTTACAGAAAAAGTCGAGTAGTGAGAGATCTCAGTTATAAAAAGCAGTGCTACAAATATACTGAAGGCTTAGGAGTGGATATAGTGGTAAAACCCTTTTGCTGCAGTGACAATTTTCACACCTGGCGCAGTGTAAAAACGCCAGCCAGCACTTTACACACATGGGCGCCTTCATGCAATTTGGCATCAAAGCAGAACATAAAGGTCTAATTTCCTGGGAAATTGATTTCTTTATATATTTCTTAGTATTAATTTCAATGTGAAACAAAACAGGATGAAGGTAGAGCAGAAAAATAGCTCTCTGCACAGCCACGCTCCCGGCCTCCTGCCTCAAGCATGTCTTGTTTGTCAAAGGGCTTGTCCAGTTTCAGCAAATAAATGTTATTGTTTGTGTAATGAAAAGTTGTACAATTTTCCAATATGCTTTCTGTATCAATTCCTTAGTTTTCTAGAGCTCTGCTTGCTGTCATTCATTCTGCTTACGTCTAGTGGATAAAAATCAGGCCATGGTCATGTGATGAACACACAGGTGCACAGCTCGTTACAGTCACAGCACAATAATTAGACATCTGAATGGTAACGAGCTGTGCACCTGTATTGCTCATCACATGACCATGGACCGTAAATCACATGACTATGGACTGATTTTAGACATTTATATATACAATGAATGACAACAAGCAGAGATCTAGAAAACTGTGAGGAATGGGCACAGAAAATATATTGGAATAATGTACAACTTTTCATTATACAAACAATAACATTTATTTGCTGAAACTGGACAACCCCTTTAAGGGGCACCAGGAACTGGAGAGCAGAGGAGACATGGTAAGTGATGGAAATCAAAGGGTTGGGTATCTAAGAGAGGAGAGTGCTGTTTTTTTTTTTCTTTAGAGTTGGGGTCCCTACATGAAAGGAACTTTCTGGATAAATATTGATAGCTCATAAATATTATATCAGTGAAGGTCCGACACCTGGAAGTCCCACAGATCATCTGTTGTCAGTAGCAGTTATACAGAGAAGAGCGGTGAAAGCAGAGAGCTCTGTTCTCCGTGTAGTGGATGTGCTGAGAAACTGGAGCTCAGCTTTTCATTTACTTGTCCCAGGTGTCGGACTCCTTACCCTAAAGGTAGGTCATCAATAACATTTGCCCAGAACACACCTTTTAAGGCTAAGGCCCCACATAGCGGGCCACAGCAACATAGCGCTGCAGGAAAAACCGCAGTGGCAAAGCTTTGAGGTTTTTCACCCACAGCGCTTGTCAAAGAAAGTCCTCTCTGCTTCAATTATACCTATAGGGAAACCGCTGGTGTTTACATAGGAATAATTGACATGCTGCGATTTCTAAAACTGCAATGGTTTTGGAGATCACAGTGTGTCCGCTGTGCGTATTTTTCCGCAATGTGTGGATGGGATTCACTAGATTCCCATCCACCTTGCAGGGACTGTAAAATGCTGCGGTTTTATCGCGTGACCAAACCACAGCGTTTGCGCCACAATAGGCCCCGGCCTAAAGTAAATTTCTTTTGCCCCTCCTCCTCCTTTATTAGGGCAAAGCAGTAATCTGTGGCTACCACCTATGTACAGTGCCTAGTCTGTGGAGTCTGGGACACACCCACTGACTTACCATTGGTGCAGACTGCTGCTCTCTCCCTCCCCAGATTGGCTGCTGTGTGTGGAGAGCAGGTATGTATTATAGCAAGGGCAAAATGATTGTAAGTACAGATTACTAAAAGCCATATCCACCTTCAGGGTCTTTATTACTAACCAGGGATTCTTGAGGTCACTTCTTTGTTTTTCGCCTTTTTAGACTGCTGTCACGCTATGGATATGGCTAAAGCTCTATATGGAGACCTTTCACCCTTAGAAAAGTAACGCACGACGTATATTTTTGGGGGGTAGGACACTAAACTCAGGTCACCACTAAGGTTTGGTTTTAGGAGCAGCTTTAATACAACTCAATGTACTAAAGAAAGCACAATGGGGGTCAACCTGCTAACCACACAGACGCCGACACTGACTTGGACTCAGGAAACGCAATGAGGTTTAATTTTAAAAGATTCGCCCCTTCTGTGGTCACTATTACACATCTTGTAGAGACAGCTACATTTCCTGTGCAAGCAGTGTATGCGCAAAACATAGGAAAAGCACCGTCTCTATATATAGTTATATATACATAAAGACCTTACTTTGATCCTGTAACATATTTGAATATAACTAATAATTCATACAAACCTGCCAAGTATAAAGTTGCAGTCATCCAGCAGTATAGAATTCAGTTTGCGCCCTCTTGTGGGCAAGAATAAAAATTCATTTGTAATGCTGCAACATATTTGCTCAGATTGGATACAGGATGTTGTGCCTAAAAAATGTGGGAAAGTGGGCAGACTAAATCTGTAATTTTTTTTTTTTTTTTTTAATTGCTAAGTGTCATAGAATAACTAAATAACTTGCCTTGCAAGTCCTGTGCGACTTGCCTGCTATGTGATGATGTGCAGACCCTGTGCATGTGACCGCTGCAACCAATCACTGCGACAGGCTGCAGCGGCCCTGTGTATCTGGTAAACACCGCGGACAGCGAGATCACCAGCGTGGTGGCGGATTTGCAAGGTGAGTATTAGCTATTTTACCACACTGCTGGCTGTGATGTACTTTTGGAAAAAAAAAAATCTTGGACACCCCTTTAATTCCACGTCAGGTCTCATCCACCCATCAAGCCCCACTGACTCAGGTGGGCATTTCGATAACTGTAACAGATCTCCAGCCAAGGGATGATCGGTCAGGAAGCAGAAATCCTGAACTGAAGCACAGAGTATTTAAAGGAGTTGTCCAGGCAAAAATGGACAACCCTTTTAACGTTTAAATCAGCCGGGGGAAGTAAAAAAAAAAGTTTAAAAAATGCACACTCACCTGTCCCCAATGCTCCGGTGTCCTCCCCGGCGCGCCCCGGTTCTTCTGTTCTGGCGGCTTCTCCCAGAGTTCCGCTGAAGCCACTGATTGGTCTCAGCTGCCTTGTGACCGCTGAGGCCAATTAGCGGTCTCATCAGGCCTCAGGAAGAGGATCTGTGATGTCACAGGTAGTGACATCTTAGGCCCTTCGCTGATTGGCCTCAGCGGAACTCCGGAAGAGAACTGGGAGAAGCCTCCGGAGCAGAAGAACCGGGACACACTGGAAAACACCGGAGCATCGGGGACAAGTGAGTATGCATTGCTTTTATTTTTTTCAATGCCCCCGACTGATTTAAAAGTTAAAAGGGTTGTCCATTTTTGCCTGGACAACCCCTTTAAGAAACATTTCATGGCTTAATTTTCTGAAGGAGATATTATTGACAAGGCTCTGTGTTTAATCATGGGGTCGTCCCCTTGGAACCCCACCTATGCCATATATTTTTCAAGAAAATAAGCAACCGTCGTGTCACCACAGCTAAAAACCAATGACCACATCCTGCACAGGGGGAGATGACAGTGAAGCATCAGTTTGCTGCCTCTTAAAATATTAAAAATTTCCTTATGAGCAATAAGCAGGAACGCGTCCACTAAGCAACCAGCAGATGGGAAAAAAAACCCTGCAGAGGTCATCAGCAAGACATTGCAGTCACTGCTAGTATGTGCTTTATTAAACCTGTAAGGACAAGGCCTTACTTGGTACTTATTGATCGTGATTTTTCTCATTTCTTTATTTCACAATTTCAAAAGCCACAACTTTTTTTTTCAACATTGCTGAATAAGGGGTTTTTTTGTTTTGTTTTTTTTTTTTTGCAAGACAAGCTGTACTTTCTATCAGCACTATTTTGGGGTTTATATAATATATAGTATAACTTTAAAATTTTGGGGAACTGGGTGAAAAAAAAAAAAAAAAAAACAGCTTTTCTGCCAATGCTGTTTTGGGTCTTAACAATGACCTTTCATGTCCTCACCAATGTGTGGTATTATACAAGGCTATGTTCGAGTACAGTCAGGGGGTGTGATGATGAGTGACCGCCAACTATGTATTTTCCAGATATGTATTTTGCGTCAGTGTGTTGTCACATGCTCAGATTACTCCCACACCAGGTGGTAGGTCTGCTGTGTATTCAACTCTTTGTGGTCCCACAACCTTTTGATCCCCAGAGAGTCACTTACACAGGCCTTTATTTACATAACAGTGCTACCCTCGTTAACACGGCAGGGGGTCCTGCAAAAAAGGATGTGCTGGGGTGCTCTCTGCACACAGTCCACAGACAAGATGGAGCCAGCTACACATCAAAAGGATTATGGTTTTATGACCATATCTTCACCGGGGGAACCTCTTACAGGCGCCTCGACAAAATCCCCAGATGTGTCAGGCAAGTTTCAAGGTCAAACTAGTCACGGTTAAAAGCCTGGAAAAGGTCCAGACACAGATCTCCTTACCCAAAGTGGATTGGGGTGTCATCCTTGGTGTCTACACGATGGTGATCTCGCCACGAACCCTATCATACCGCCTGCCCAACTCTACAGTCATCGGGTGAGGAAATATAAGGAAAGATGGTTATAGAGAGTTTAGGAAGGAGAGTGGGGCTCCTCCTCCTAGTGACATCACTTAGGGAAGATACCTTTTTAGTTAAAAGTTATCAGACCAGGATGAGGGGGGGGTCTTTTGTCTTTATTGTTCCTGGAGGAGATGTGAGGGCAAGTCATGGTGTAGACTCCAACCATGTGGCTTAAACATGCGGCCTAGCATTGAGCCCTGAGACTTTTTGTTAACCTGGAAGAGATGTAACAGCATGTAGGAGACACAAGCTCTGTAACTTGCTTAAGGAAGAACCCTGAAGCCTACCACATGGGCTCAGAGAAACGGACTATCTACTTGTTCTGGTAATTTTCTATATGGGCTTCTTCTGTAAAAAGCCATCTGAACAGCATCGCCCAGAGCCAATGGGGTGCTGCCACTGGAGTAGCATGCCCGGACGCATGCTTTTGGACTAAATCTAAGTACGCGCCCTGAGCTCAACATCCGGACAGAGGTGGGAAGATTGGGAGAAGGGAGAGGAGGGAATGCATTTTTTTTTTCTCAATTTTTAATTTTATTTATATAGTGCCAACATATTCCGCAGCACTGTACAATTCGTAGGGCTCAAGTACTGACAAAAAAGATACATTACAAAGAAATAGTCAATTCACACACTGGGACTGAGGGCCCTGCTCGCAAGAGCTTACAATCTATGAGGTAGAGGGAGTGACACAAGAGGTAGCAGGGGCGGCAACAGACGTAGCATTGCTTGTACAATGGTCAGACAATTTTGTAATAGAGGTTACTGTCATTACACATAAGTAAAGCTGTATGAGCCGTCACCAGTCGTGTCCTTTAACGTGCAGATGGTGCCTGGACATATAGCGTTAGTCTGATACAGCATCATCTCCTGTGAGGTAATGTTGGAGCATAAACAGAGGAGGGTACGTTTTAGGGATTCTAACTACGGAAGGGTTTACATTAGGAGTTGTGATAGGTCTGTCTGAAAAGATATGTCTTTAGTTTACACTTGAAGCTGTGGAAATTGGGGGTTAATCTGATAATCCGGGATAGAGCATTCCAGAGAAGTGGTGCAACTCAGGAGGTCTTGTATACGAGCGTGGGAGGTTCTGATAATAGAGGATGTTAGTCTTAGATCATTGAATGAACGGAGGGTACGGGTTGGGTGATAGACAGAGATAAGGGAGGAAATGTAGGGAGGTGCAGCATTATGGAGAGCCTTGTGAATGAGGGTGATGAGTTTATATTGTATTCTGTATTGAATAGGCAGCCAATGTAGTGACCGGCACAGACCGGAGGCATCATTATAGCGTCTACACTGATAGATGGAGCCTGGCCGCCGCATTCAGAATAGATTGTAGAGGGGAGAGTTTAGTAAGGGGAAGACCGATTAGTAAGGAGTTACAGTAGTCAAGGCGAGAGTGAATCAGGGCAACAGTAAGTGTCTTTAGTGTATTTGTGGTAAGGAAAGGGCGGATTCTGGAGATGTTTTTGAGGTGGAGATGACATGAGCGTGCGAGTGATTGGATATGGGGGATGAAGGAAAGGTCTGAGTCAAACAAAACCCCGAAGCAGCGGGCATACTGCCTGGGAGTTATGGTAAGGCCAGAGACTGCAATGGAGATATCAGGGACAGATTTCTTAGATGGAGGAAACAGCAGTAGTTCAGTCTTTGAGAGATTCAGCTTCAGATAGAGCAAAGACATTATATTTGAGACAGCAGAGACACAGTCACTGGTGTTCTGTGTTAGTGCAGGGGTGATGTCACGGGATGACGTATATAATTGGGTGTCATCAGCATAAAGATGGTACCGGAAGCCAAATCTAGTGATGGTTTGTCCAATGGGGGCTGTGTAGAGGGAGAAGAGCAGGGGACCTAGGACCGAGTCCCGAGGAACCCCAATGACAAGGGGAAGAAACAGAGCACGCAAATGATACACAGAAAGTGCGGTCAGAGAGATAGGAGGAGAACCAGGAGGGAGCGGTGTCTGTGAGGCCGACAGAACGGAGCATAGTGAGGAGGAGTTGATGATCAGCAGTTTAAAATGCTGCTGAGAGATCTAGAAGAATAAGAAGAGAGTAATCACCTTTGGATTTAGCCCTCAGGAGATCATTGGAGACTTTTGTGAGGGCCGTTTCAGTAGAGTGCAGAGTGCGGAAGCCAGATTGTAAGGGGTCAAGAAGAGAGTTAGCAGAAAGATAGCGGATTAAACGAGAAAAGACTAAGCGTTCCATGATTTTGGAGATGAAGGGGAGGTTAGAGACAGGTCGACAGTTAGCGGCACAGGACGGGTCAAGGGAGGATTTCTTCAGTAGTGGGGTTCTGACAGCATGTTTGAAAGAGGATGGGAAAATTCCAGAAGAGAGAGAAAGGTTAAATATTTTAGTAAGGTAAATCGTGACGGCAGGCGACAGAGACTGGAGAAGGTGTGAGGGGAAAGGGTCACTACTGCAGGTCGTAGGGCGAGAAGAAGAAAGTAGCTGAGATACTTCATCCTCTTTTTCTTCCCTACACTTCATTTATGAAGCACTTGCGCCCTCGCCACTTCTGCTTTCTGTCGAGAAAAGCGGGCCTGGCCTAAATTGAGATCTTTTTCCTGCTGTATTTATGACTTGCGCCTTTTTAAAACGGGGCAAAGAAAGGAGCAAATGCCCTCCAGTCCACAGACAGCATAAAAAAAGGCTGTCAGGTCAGACCGCATTTCCAAGGGGCAATTGCACAATTTTTTTGCAAAAAAGGGGCAAAATGCACATGGCTTATAAAGGCGAATATTTAACAAGGAGGTGCACCTACAGCATGAATCGGCACCATAGTAAAAACTAGTATAAAAAAAAAAAAAAAGCACACCTGTCAAAAATATGGACAAAAAGGGGCTAATGATAAAAAAACTCCCACTGACCGAAATGATGGTAAACTACACTTGCGAGCTCTCTTGGACTGGGTAACATAGGAGACCTTTATAAATGATTAACACACACTTGTCACTTGCAGCTGACACTGTATACGGACAGACTTGTCAAATGTTACCATGGCCAGAAGGAAGGAAGTCAACCACTGGGTCAGCAAGGTGAGGATGAGGTAATAACACAGGAAAACATAATAACCAGGGAAAATATACTGCACAACGACCAGATCTGGGGAGCAAGAACACATACACAGGGCCCCTTAGGTCAAGAATGATTTCTACCAGGGTTGAGGAGTCACTAGGCCGCACCACCAACTCACACTCCTTCATAAATGGCTGACAGTCACAGTTGAAATTTCTCTAGCACCCACCAATCCAGAGCAATCAATGCTGCTCAGATGGGCGGTGTCAGGTAGGAGCAGACAGAAACCGCCCACCTGATAGTAGATTGCATGTATTGAAAGTAGCAAATGATTGCACAGGAACGGTGGGGGCTAGACAAAAACATTACAGAATGCAAAAAGTTGGAGTTGGTGAATGAGGTGAAATGTTCTTTTTAAAAGAGGCCATCTATGGAGATCTCCACCAGTGGCCACTATACAGTGCTGGCCAAAAGTATTGGCACCCCCTGCAATTCTGTCAGATAATACTCAATTTCTTCCAGAAAATGATTGCAATCACAAATGCTTTGGTAATAAGATCTTCATTTATTTTGCTTGCAATGAAAAAACACAAAAGAGAATGAAAAAAAAAGTCAAATCATTGATCATTTTACACAAAACTCCAAAAATGGGCCGGACAAAAGTATTGGCACCCTCAGCCTAATACTTGGTAGCACAAGCTTTAGACAAAATAACTGCGAACAACTGCTTCCGGTAACCATCAATGAGTTTCTTACAATGCTCTGCTGGAATTTTAGACCATTCTTCTTTGGCAAATTTCTCCAGGTCCCTGAGATTTGAAGGGTGCCTTCTCCAAACTGCCATTTTGAGATCTCTCCACAGGTGTTCTATGGGATTCAGGTCTGGACTCATTGCTGGCCACTTTAGAAGTCTCCAGTGCTTTTTCTCAAACCATTTTCTAGTGCTTTTTGAAGTGTGTTTTGGGTCATTGTCCTGCTGGAAGACCCATGACCTCTGAGGGAGACCCAGCTTTCTCACACTGGGCCCTACATTATGCTGCAAAATTTGTTGGTAGTCTTCAGACTTCATAATGCCATGCACACGGTCAAGCAGTCCAGTGCCAGAGGCAGCAAAGCAACTCCAAAACATCAGGGAACCTCCGCCATGTTTGACTGTAGGGACCGTGTTCTTTTCTTTGAAGGCCTCTTTTTTTTTCCTGTAAACTCTATGTTGATGCCTTTTCCCAAAAAGCTCTACTTTTGTCTCATCTGACCAGAGAACATTCTTCCAAAAAGTTTTTGGCTTTCTCAGGTAAGTTTTGGCAAACTCCAGCCTGGCTTTTTTATGTCTCTGGGTCAGAAGTGGGGTCTTCCTGGGTATCCTACCATAGAGTCCCTTTTCATTCAGACACCGACGGATAGTACGGGTTGACACTGTTGTACCCTCGGACTGCAGGGCAGCTAGAACTTGTTTGGATGTTAGTCGAGGTTCTTTAGCCACCATCAACACAATCTTTCGTTGAAATCTCTCGTCAATTTTTCTTTTCCGTCCACATCTAGGGAGGTTAGCCACAGTGCCATGGGCTTTAAACTTCTTGATGACACTGCGCACGGTAGACACAGGAACATTCAGGTCTTTGGAGATGGACTTGTAGCCTTGAGATTGCTCATGCTTCCTCACAATTTTGCTTCTCAAGTCCTCAGACAGTTCTTTGGTCTTCTTTCTTTTCTCCATGCTCAATGTGGTACACACAAGGACACAGGACAGAGGTTGAGTCAACTTTAATCCATTTCAACTGGCTGCAAGTGTGATTTAGTTATTGCCACCACCTGTTATGTGCCACAGGTAAGTAACAGGTGCTGTTAATTACACAAATTAGAGAAGCATCACATGATTTTTCAAAGGGTGCTAATACTTTTGTCCACCCCCTTTTTTATGTTTGGTGTGGAATTATATCCAATTTGGCTTTTTGACAATTCTTTTTGTGGTTTTCCATTGACGACAAATTAAATGAAGATATTATTACCAAAGCATTTGTGATTGCAAACATTTTCTGGAAGAAATTGAGTATTATCTGACAGAATTGCAGGGGTGCCAATACTTTTGGCCATCACTGTATGTAATAAAACATGGACGGATGAAGTCTGCCAAAGCTAGAGAGAGATACTTACTGTTTGTTAGCTGCTCTCTACTCTGGCTCATTGGACATGGGACATGTGTATGACAAATGGTGGTGGATTGTTTACTAATACTTGAGGTTAGACTTTTTCATCAGGTTTCGGACCATATTACACTGTAATCTTAGGGAAATAACCAGGGCTGTGGAGTCGGTACGCCAAAGCCCCGACTCCTCAATTTCCCCTGACTCCCACTCCACCAAAATAGGCACCGACTCCACGACTCCGACTCCACAGCCCTGTGCAGCGGGCTGTGGGTGGGTCTCCAGCACAATTACAGATAAAGTCAAGCTTTTCAGTCCTCACAATCACAACACTTGTATCTTTTGCTTACTCCAGATAATGGTGCTAAACCTTATAGGTTCACTCAGAACTCAGTCCCATCATTATATGAGGAATAGAACAGACCTTTACAGGACATTTCATCATTTTCAACATTTCATCATTATCCCAAATTCTTATGAAAATATATTCAGCACATACTGCATTGTACTACTAACTGTACCAATTTATTATATATTTTGGGAGTCGGAGTCGGTCCATTTTATACCGACTCCGACTCCACCAAAATAGGCACCAACTCCACGACTCCGACTCTGACTCCACAGCCCTGGAAATAACACATGGTGAAGACCTGAGGTTATTACAGGAATTGTTTGTAGTCTACTTGTTTTGCATGTTGTGCATTGGGTGGGTTTCCACGTCTTCCCAGCAGGCAAGTAACAGTCTTGCACTATACCAGCAGCACTAACCTTACCTACTTCACACATACAATATAATAGTGTGTGCAAAAAACCACAATAATCTACAGGCAGAGCTGGGCCTGCACTATCTGAGGATGCACCTGCAAGTGTGAAGTCTACTCAAAACCAGAGCTGCTTAATACTGAATCTTTTTATAGCTATGGGGCAGCATATTAAAATTAATGTAAAAACCTGCATCAAATAATAAGTAAATAAAAGGGATAATAAATATAAATTTTGGCTGAAAAGTATCCACAAATCACAGCGACATTGTTTCAATGCAATGTGGTGAATGCTAAACTAGTAAGAGTAGGAGACAAAAGCACACACTAACATACCTTTATGGTTGCACACAGAGTTAGCAGTACAGGCAAAAAGAACTTTGATGTCGATTAGGTCACCAGTGCCAAATCTGGCAAGTGCACCGCTCATGAGCAAAACCACTGCACACTGGTGAAACTTGCCAGATTTTGAAAAGCCCTTGGTGCACTTGAGGCATCATTTGCATGACATATATGCTATTTCTGTTAAAGAGTACCGCCGACTATAAAACAACTTTTCATAAATTAATTGTACCAGTAAATATAAGAAACTTATATAAAAGTCTATATGGGGGAGGGTTATTGCACTAGAAGCAGCACTGTGACCCCTGGGTCGCTCTGCTCCCTTCTTCCAGATCTCACAAGTATTTAAAAGGGTTGTGCAGGCTAAAATTTTATTTAGCAATTAGGCCAGGGGAGGTGCTCCGGTGCCTCCCCACGCAGCCGGTCCTGCTGCTCCGTTGTTGTCTTCCTGCAGAAGTACCCAGTGCACGTGACTACCTGTGACGTCCCCAGTTCCCTTCCTGAGGGCTTCAGATTGGCCTCAGAGGTGACCGGTGTGACCAATCAGCGTCCTCAACAGAAGGGAACGTCACAGCCGGGGAGAAATTCCATGGCAAGAAGCTGCAGTACCAAACCGCCCCTGGGAGGGCACTGGAGCACCGGGGACAGGCGAGTATGTTTTTTTGTTTTTTTTCCCCCACCTCCCCAGGCCTAATTAGAAAATTACGTTTAGCCTGGACAACCTCTTTAATGACCTTATGAGGGCAGGCTTTTCCTTGGAGGGAGTCATGTGACTAGAGATGGGCAAACCTCTCAAGATTCGTTTTGTTTTGGGTTCGGGACCAAGATTCATTTCGGTCAAACAATTTCGGTACAAACCACACCTTAAATTGGCTTAAAACAATGTTGCACAATTTCACGGCTCCTATGAGCCTATCTAATCTCTAGCTCTGAAAGGCAAACACAGCCAAAGTTATATCAAAGTTAAAGTGACATTATGCTTCCGAGTATAATAGGTGGAGGCCCAGGGTAGGTGACATGAAAAAAAAAAAAAAAAAAATTCATACTCTCCTTCTGTTACCTGTTTTGGGCCTCCTTGCAGCGTACAGCACTCTCTCTCTGCCAGCCACAGTGACGTCTGGCTCTCTCCTGTGATGTCATGCGCCTGGGGTCACCTCTGAGGCCTGTGATTGGGCCACCATCAGCAACCCCGGGCGTATGAAGTCACAGGAAAGAACCAGATGCCACAAGGTGATCCAAAATATGTAATGGAAGATGAGTATGAATGTTTTTTTGTTTTTGTTTTTTACCTCCCTGGGCCTCCACCAATTATACTCTGGGGTCTGAAGAGACTCCAGAGTATAACGCAGCGGCCATTTTTGTTCATCCGAAGCAAAATCCCATTTGTTCGGTTTCATTAAAATGTAAACAATTTGGAATATTCGGATTGTGATTTGCCCATCTCTAGTCATGATGACGGTCCATTAACATCATCCGCCGGATCACGTAAGTGATTTAAACTCCCCGTACAACCCCTTTAAAGTCTATCTGTAGGAACAAAGGTATGTTTGCAGGTGTCTTGAAGTGCCCAACCTGGTAATGCTAGTAGCTTAGTAAGCATAAGACATCTGACAGGCTCCAGTTAATGTCTACAATGTTTGTGAAGGTAAGCAGTAGCAATTTGTACTTTGGACAGATAGTCGGCTGTACCTGTGGCCTTACACCTAGTATAATACCAGGTATCAGCAACCTTCAGCATCCCAAATGTTCTAAAACTACATCTCCCAGCGTGTTATATACACTTCTATAGGCGTTCCAAGACCAGCACAGCATGCATGCTGGGAGTTGTAGTTTCACAACAGCTGGAGTGCCGTAATTTGCTGACCCCTGTATTACACTAAGACTCTTTACATTCATTTTCATTTTTTGTTGCTTTCTTTGCAGCAATATTTCTAACAATAGCTTCTTACAAAAATGGCCCACTACTTGTCAGATTAAAAAAAAACAAAAAAAAAAAACACACACACACAATAAAATCCTAATGTGAACAAAGCCCAAAGAGGTTTTCCTGGAAATGAATATGTTTAAAGAGATGGACCCTTGAAATCGACTTATTACCTATCCGCAGGATATGTTATAATGGCCTGACCCATGGGGTCCAACTGCTAGGAACTCCACAATCAATTTAATGGGGGTCCTATGCCCCCTGTGTGTGTGTGAAGTAGTGGTCACACATGTATGGTGCCTCTCTATTCAATTCTATGGGACTGCTGGAGATTGCTGAGCCCTGTGCTCAATCTAATGTCACAATGTATTTGGCACCGACACCTGCATTAAGAAAAGAGTCTGATTGGTGAAATTGCCTCAATAGGGAAGTGATTTCGGAAACTGCAAGACGTCTACAACAATGCTTAGCGATGACTGTGAGGCGGGCAGTGATCTCATCAGGATACATTAGTCACCCTAACCAAAAGGAATAAAGGACAGAGCGAGAGCATTTGTAGCAGGGGGTTCATTAAAGAGTCAGTCCCACAGATTTCTATTCACACTGCTGTGAAGAACACTGATCCCTTTTATATGCAGCAGATTATTTTATAGCGGCGTGCAGGGCCACAGAATGTAGATTTGCATCCCGGCCGCTGATGAATATTGTCATTGTATGGGCAGCGTCTCAGCACTTTGTGTTTCCTTAATAGTGACATCACTTAGACACATGAAGGGCAGTGACATTAACAGCACCATTACCAAGTTCTTAAGAGAGACGACAAATCCCATAGTACAGCAATAAGCACTTTAATTCTGTAAAAGAAAAGGAAAAATTCCATTGTATCACGTAGGATCGCAGAGTGACTTGTGGGCAAAGGATGGGAGTTCGCTGGCAGCCGGCCACAATGGAAGCTCTGATGGCAGCAGTAAGAAATATTATAAAGTGGGCAACACGGAGGACTTTTAGTGGGTTTTTTTTTTTGTCTTAAAGGGGTTGTACCGTGTTTTAAACTTATTATCTATCCTGAGGACAGGTGAAAAGTCTCTTATTTGTTGGGATCCAACCACTAGTAGAATCCAGACCACAATAAGCAGCAGGCAAGCACATGCGCATCCATTCAGCTGAACACCGTACTCTACTTCCACAGTCCAAAGCTTGACCTACCGCTCCATTCATACAGGGACATGGTCTCTTGATCAGTTGGGGTCCCTGCAGTCTGACCCAAATTATGCGGCCTAGAGGCATACTCACAAGACAGCTTAGGCTACATGCACACGACCAAAGATTTTTTTTTCACTGTCTACAAAAACAGATCTACATTCCGCAAAAAACCTGTCGGCATTGCATCAGCACGTTACCCGCAATCACAGAACGGCAAAAAGACTTGCATGACTCCAAACACTTGCATGGGTGAGTCTGTGCTGCGAATACAGACAGAAACAGAACCTGCTCCATATTTTGCAGATGCTTTCTACAGCCTAGACAACAATCATAGATAGTGCATGAGGCCTTACCATCTTGGTGTTGTATGCTCCTTCCTACAAGATGAAGTTGTCAACTCTCTGTAATGTTGGTTTGCCGCTGACAGACTTTTCTCATATTGCACAACCTCAGCAGGTAAGTTACAGCACGTGTTAGATGTAAAATGTCAGAGGGGTACCAAGAAGACACTCAGCCTTCATGAGGGTATTTAGATATAAAGCTAGGGGATGGAGCTGAATGTGAGCCCTAGGTGATGTTCACTAAGGCTACATTCACATAAGCTTCATTTTCATCAGCTGTTCTGATCCGTCAATGGATCAGAACAACAGACTGATGACGAATATACACGGCACACACTCTGTCTGTATCCGACATCATTCACTGTAATGTAAAATACAAGACAGGACTCTCCTTCCTTCTTGTTTATGTTTCAGATGTAAGATAAAGTCCTGCACACGCACCATTTTGTTTTCCCATCAAACAATAAACAAGATGGAATAAAGCATCCATCTTTTTACATTACAGTGATTGATAACATCTAATGACAGATGGAGACGGAGCTCGTTCTTTCTGAATATAAGTTTTCAGTCCGTTGTTCTGATCCAATGACAAATCAGAGCAACGGACTTAAAGGAGGTTGATGTGAACTTAGCCCAACTGATATTACACATAAGCATGATCATAAACAAAGGTTCAGGATTCTGGTAAAATAATATATATTAAATGCGAACTACTAAAAAAAATAGATGTCTATACAATATTCCAAGCAACAAAATAGGTAAATAATGAAGAAGAATACAGCCCAAATGGAAAACAAATTATAAGTACAGAAGGGGCAAACTCCAACCACAGCATATTCAGACCAACAAAAGTTTTTTGAAAAAAAATCAATTAAAAAAAAAAAAAAAAAAAAAAAGGCGGCCTAATTCATATTTGTGCCAGGGACTCTGGACTCTGTATGTAACAGCTATTACAGGGGTCCGCCTGTCCATTGTTTTGGTCCTCTGACAGACCTGAAACAATAGATGGGTCAACCTTAGTGTGAACCTAGCGTAAGAGTTAAAACTTGCACAATATATATATATTTTTTTTTTAAAGCCATGAGATATTTTCATGCTTCTAACTTATAGATTTGGCTTTTACATAACCTTAGCTAAAAAAAATTCCAAAGATAATCTACTTCCTGTACTGTATTGCACAACAAAAACAGTAGAATGAGACAGAGAAGCAGAATACAATGTAAAGTTATTTGTTAAAACACAAGTGTCTATATACAGAATTGTGGAATTGCAAAATAGATGAGAATTCACCTGCATTCTATAATCTGGTATGGCTACAACCAAAGCTAGAAAAGTAATAAACAGTGTATATTTGCCCTGACTAGAATTTTTAACACTAGTGCTGGAACCCGAACAATGGGGAGCCCATTGTGTGCGGTTACACACAGAGCCAGCGCACCCCTTCAACTATAATGGAGCCCGCCATTCCCAAACTGAAAAGTCCTGTCCTTCGTGAAGGACTTTTTGTTTTTTTCTCTGCCAATTTTCAGCAGTCTCTGCGTCAGTCTCTCCAACAGAGACTCCAGCACTGATGTGAACCCAGCCTAAGGGTAAGTTCACACTACCATTATAAATGTCCGTTGTCCTGTTCCATCAAAGCAAAGGACATTGACAGCGATAGAATGACGGAAGCACACATAGCTCCATCTGGCGTCCGTGCACATTCGCTTTAATGTAAAGAACATGATGAAGGTTTTACAAGTGCAACTTTTTCTTCCATTACAAAAGCAAACAAACATGAGGGAAGAAAACTTCCATTATTAAAGTAGCGTGAATGTGAGCAGACGACAGATAGAAGGGGGATCCGTCAACATCCATCACTATCACTGTTTATGTCCATTGCTCTCATCCTATGATGGATAAGAGCAACGTAGAATAATAACGGTAGTGTGAACGTCCCCTAACAGAGTCAATTGAAGTGATTTGTGCCAATTTTAACAAGCTCGTACCTCTTAATAAATATGTTGCATTATTAAAGGACAGCACCAAAATTTGCACCATTTTCCGATCATACATAAGGTTTTAACCAGGTCTCTAAATTTGTTACAAAAAGTGACAAATTTTGCACTAAAATTATGAGATTCTAGCTGTGCAGATTATACCAAAACTCTAAACTTTTAATCCATATGCAAATGAGCTATTCAGTGCAGATGGGTTGTGGCTGCCCCACCATGGGGCCCTGTCATGTTAGGGGGCGGAGCTGGGAGGTATCCACAGACAACAACTGCTGCTGTGATAGGCCCAGAGTGCACCAAACAGCTCATTTGCATAGGAATTAAAATCTGCACTTTGACACAAAAAAGTATGTTTGCCATGTGACTACCACCTCCATATAAGAGGCTTAGAAGCAGTTTTCGTGGTGGTATGCTCCCTTTAAGGTGGCCGTAAACATTAGACTTCGGATGGATAAACTCGCCAATTTTGGTGGGGCCAGGTGAATATTAAATGTGTATGAAATGCTTACAGTCAAGTGGTATATGTAGAGGTAAATATGCAGAATTTCAACATGCCTATTTTTGGCTCTCAAGATAGACCAGCCAGCATCAGCATATTTCCTTCTCCCCATTGAGAACACATGCATGCTGGGCCAAGCCAAGTCTGCTTGTGTATGGAGAGTCTGTTGATACAGCCAATGGTGGGCAACTATTGAAAGCATATGGCAAGCATTAGATTAAAAAAAAAAGACTTTTTTGGCTTTGTAGAACCGGAAGGATCTAATTATACCGTACAGAATCACTCGCTCTTCATGTGCAGCTGTAACTGAGAATATATGGAAATTAATTCCACAGAAGTGTGAGAAATGACAACCATTGTGACAAGGGGCTTAGAGATCAGAAAACCAGTAATGTATGTACAGGTAGGGTGATATCAACCTTAGTACACATCCACAGACTTCCAATATATAGTATTCACTCTTCCCTACTTTGGCCTTATTCACACATGAAAGTTTTGGTCAGTGTTTTTCCTCAGTGTTTGTAAGCCAAAACCAGAAAGACGACTACACAGACAGAAGGTACAATGGAAAGATTTACACCTGTTCTGTGTTTTCAACCTGCTACTGGTTTTGAGTTACAATTAATGATGCAAAACAGTGACCTGTGAATAAGGCCTAAGGCAATATAATGTTTTACTAACCCCTTCATAACCGGAGATGTTTTAGGCTGTTATTTTATAATATGTCATACCACACAGTATATATTTTCTTTTACACAATGGGAGTCTATGTAACCCACTGTATGTCACATTCTGCTTATAAGGGTATGCCAATCACAAAAACCGGTGTCTCCCAAGGCCACAGTGAGTGGAGTCGTGGCCACGAGGAAACATTAAAGGTATAAATAGGATTTTCCCCACTATTTACATTTATTCCCTAAATAGAAGATAGGATATACCGTTACTGTCTGACCGCTGGGGCCCCGAGAATTGAGGTCCACAGCTTCCCTCAAGTGTTTCATGTAAATGGCGCAGTGGACGGCATATATGGCCAGTAGTCCATTCACATTTATGGGGCTGCCAAAGAATGCCATTTTGGCAGTTCCATAGAAATTAAATACAGTGGCCGCCATACATGCGTACCACCACTCCAGGTGAACTTGAGGATCCCGTTCTCATGATCTCTTGAGGGCCCAGCAGTCGTACCCATAGTGATCAGACTTTGATCTCCTATCATTTCCAAAGCTCAGGATAGGACAACTCAATTGACAGTAAATGTGAAATTACAGCATAAAATAACAAGTGTGCAGTAGGTAAAGAGATAAAAGGCGATCTGAAATCCATACCAAGCACACAGCAGCCAAGGATTGACAAAATCCTATACCATGTGTGTTTGTGTGCAAACAGATTTATTTTTTGGCCTCCATGTACTGAGATGTAGCACAGATTTTCATCATTTACATGAACAGATCGCAGTAAAAGGGTAATTTTTAAAATCTAAAATATCTTCATGATCATTCCTAAACTATTACTAAGTAATAATCAATGACTGTTTGGCCCAGTTTACATGTTAAAGGGAGCCTGTCAGCAGGAAAACCATTCAACAAGTCCAGTTCTTTACATCAATGGGCTCTACTCCATTGTTACTAGCACAGGTGGACTTTTCTCACTAGCCCCCACCATTCCAGAACAATCAGTGCTGTTAGTTTTGGTGTCCAATATACTATTTAGACTCTGTACTGACATGTGGGCAGTGTCAGGCAGGGGGCGTGATTCAGAGCTCCAATCAGAGGCAGCCAGTGTCAAGAGCTCAGAATCACACCCCTTGTCTGCTCCTGTCTGACACCGCCCTCCTGACAGTACAGAGACTAATTAGTAACACTAACAGCATTGACTGCTCGGGAGCGGGAAAAAATTCCAACTGTGCCAGAATTAGTGGAGCAGCATCTATTAAATGTTGTAAAGAGCTGGACTGGTTAGAGACTAAAAGTCCATAGTAGCACCCATGTTAAAAAGGGAGGACCCTTGTTTTAGAGCAGAGCCCTTTTGCTTTTACTTATAGCTTACCCTTAGCACTCATCTGGGTATAGAACATAGTGGTGGTAAGTTTACTGCTACTGTATGTAGGGGACAGGTGCACCCCAGAATTCAGGGGTCACTCACATGACATCATTATTCTTGTTCACAAGGCATGTGACAATACAAAGCACCACAGGAAAGAAAAGGCTGGGTTAGTTCCGTTTTGGTCAAAAAAAATGATTTCTCCTTAGTTTCAGGAAATTGAGATTAGATAGCAAATGTTTTGTATGTTAAGAAAGACAAAAAAATAAGTTTGCACAAAGCTGGAACCGAAAGCCCTGCTACTTCTTGTTCAGAAGTTAAGTTTGTACATATCACTAAAGACGGAAACCGCAACTACGGAAAGGTAGCACGGATGGGATTTGATATTTTGCGAGTGTGATTTAAGGGGTATTGCCATCAACCTCATACAACACAGGACAAGTCATATATGCCTCATCGGTATCAATCCCACATCTGGGACCGTCACTGATCAGGAGAACGGGGGTTTGGCTGGGGTGCAGCGATCTGGAGCCATGATAGAGCCAAGAATTTCAACCTCCTCTATCAGGAAGTTATTTCTAGGAGGAATAACAGAGGAACATCATAACACTGAGTTATAAGAAAAGATGCTCCAGAATTTTTAGATTATGGGGAATACAAGCAATTGGCAAAACAGACATGTCAAGATTCACGAGAGGTCCTCTAACTGTGCAATCCTATACATTTCCTTAAGACAAAGAATAAACCATTTATTTAGGTTCTTTATCTAGTGAAATAAAGGAGAACGTTCACATTCATTTAATACTGTGACACATTTTCCCAGCGGTGTTAATGTATGTGTCACACCTGTCAGTCTACGATATCCACCTCCACCCACACCATTGACAAATACAGCAGCAGCGTTGCCTCACCCCATAGAGAAAAATCACTCAAGATTTGACCTTACTTCCTGCTTGAGCAATAGGAAGGAGAAATGGAAATACTGAGAGGGAAGCTGCATGAGAATATAGCCTCTGCTCCGCTACAAAGTCCTTCAAATTCTATCCTTCTGATTATCTTGGCAGACAAGAACAGATAGAAGATGTTACATTGACAGTAGGGATGGCTACCAATATTTTTAATTTGAATTTTACCCCCATTACATTCTTATACTGCCCCCGACGTGTATGGTAGTCCTGACAGGTTCATAATTCTCTACTACGGCTACGTCACTTCCATATAGCAAGGCAATAGTGAATGCAATGGTATAGGAAGTGTATTTATT
This sequence comes from Leptodactylus fallax, assembly GCA_947044405.1. Lineage (NCBI taxonomy): Eukaryota > Metazoa > Chordata > Amphibia > Anura > Leptodactylidae > Leptodactylus > Leptodactylus fallax. The sequence continues at coordinate 1,080,655 of CAMRHE010000455.1, read as the reverse complement.
TCACAAAATGTGAATGTAACTATAGATAGTAGTGCGCAATTAATCGAAAAATTATAATTTAGATTATATATGCGATTTTCTTATTGTTGCTCTTGTACTTCCAAGAGAGGAAGAACAAAATATGAAACATTCTGTAAGTGTGAGATATGTTCCTTGTAAGAACTTGTTTTTCAGAATCTCCACTATCTGTCCCTATCCATCAGCAAAGCATTCAGAACGGAGGGAAGAACAGAAGGAGCAAAACTGGGCAACTATCCCAGACAACAATAACAGCTGCCAAGCAGTAACCTGCAACAAAATGGGGTTTTAGTTTGACCATTAAATCACAAAAGTGAGCCAAAACCCAACTGGCCTACCAGTTGGAAGTCTACCACTTTTACCAGGTCGAACTTCTCATGTCTTTACATATACAAGATCAGGCTGGTGTATAAGGCTTCATGCACACGTTCAAGTGTACCGTTTTGTTTTGATGAAAATAGAGCAGGTTTTATCCTGCTCCGTTTCATCGGGACAGAACAGATCAGAAGCCCCCATAGAGGTAAATGCATCACAGAATACACTTGGATGACACTCAGATGTCACTCCGAGCGCTTTCCAACGCAAAATCAGCCATAACTCGGATGCACAGTCAGTCGTGTGCATGGGGCCTAAGAATGCATATCTGGAGAGCCTGTTCTAATATATTACACAACTACATAAACCCAATACAGTATATTCCTAGACACAAGCAGGATTCATCCTTTAATAACCCACGGAGAGCTGCATACTTCTGTCATATAAATGCAAGTCTCCCTTTCACATGACTATACAAAATGCCTTGGCAACTGGTCAACTGTTAATGGGTGCCAAGCTGTGCTTCAGGCACAATAACTATTATGCCCAGTTTACCGGTTATCACAGAGCCAGGGCCAGGTCCTACACATGTGGCATCAACATGCTGACGCTCGTGCAAAGTAGTTTGGGAAAGGAAAGTCCATCCTGTTCCAGCACCCTGGTCTATTAATGTGCATTCCAGTCTTGCTCCACAATGTTGATAAAATCTAGAGCGGACTGAGTTTCTCAGGCGATATGTACTGTATGCCTGGGGCCAAGAATCCTAAAGTCCATTGTTATGTACCCAGTAGAATCAATCAAGATCCCAAATTCCCAAGACACCATATGACAAGTGCCATGGCGTTCAGCATGGAGCAGGTCATGGCTTTGACACGACAGTATGCAATGTGTGGAAAATCTATAACTTCAGTAGCCCTACCTACTTTTACTTTGTTGTACCATGTCTCGTTCCATGGGCCAGTGCACAGACCAGGACGCACCCACAGAATGGTCAATAACAACCCCAGAATCATTATTACTTACTGCAGATCTGATCAAAGAAAATCTGATACAATGGTTTACAACCTACAATAACTGGAGAGCCACATGTTGGCGATCATGATCTTGGTACCTGGACCTGGTTAGGGCTCCATGCATGCTTGAATCTGATGCCCACAACAGTGGACCTCCATTGGGAAAAACATGTAAGCCAATAGAAATATTGTGAGATAGTCTTTACAAGCGTTGCAGTCAAGATTTGGTGGCTACTATGTCTTGGTTCTTGGGGAGTTCAACATCTGGACGTGTTTAACGCCTATGCCTTGTCTTATCATTCCAAACAAAAACGTTCTTATCTTTTCTTTCCTGTATGCGGAATCTATGGGGGTTATTTGTATATAGCTGAACCTTCATGTCCATATATATTTTTCCACAAAGGATTTAATGGCATAAAAGTCAAATCAATGAGGGTCCAAACCTGGTCGGACCCCTCCGACCACTGATCTAGTGAACTGCTGATGTGGCTGCACATGTGCCCTCACTCTCAAAGTCTCTAAGAAGGACTTTCTATTAAAAGACAGAAATGTTGCATTTCAATAAAAACACTTCAATAAATCTTTTTTCTCCAGGCATAGCACATTTTTATATTAGCCTTCACACTGAATTTGCATCTAAATGTTGGGGGTTTCTGTGATCCTACAGCTGGGTTCACCTCCTAGGGCCACTTTTTAGAAAGTCCTAACCATTCTGGGAACACTCCACAAAACCTACCACTTAGGAGAGACTCTGAGACCAAAGCTAAATTGTGATGGCTAGAAGACTGACTAAGGCTAGGTTCACATCTTCAAGGAGGACATTTTCTCTGCTGCTTTCAGTTTCAAAATGACTGACACCCAATATAGTCAACCTAGTCAGATACTTACGCTTGCCCATTTTATTTGCTTACAACACAACAACTTTAAAGAGGTTGTACCAAGTTCTGAAGTACAGTCCGCAGTTATCTCTGGCCATGTCTTATAGAGATTGAATGGAACGACAGGACTCACATGCTACCTGGTGCTCCATCATGACAAAGGAATAGGGCCCCTATGATCAGAGGGGGTCCCCATGGTAGAACCCCATCCTATCGCTATGGGATAACTGCAGAATATGGACAACCCTTTTTAGAACTGACTGTTCACTTGCTGCATAATATATGTCACATGTTGACAAGCGCCCCTGTAACAAAGTTATGGCTGACCTATGTACACTGCATGTACAATATGGTGCCACATTAGTGACATTATGGAGGAACAATGTGAACAAGGCTCTATTAAGTCAAGCATGGTCTAATCTAGCAGAATGGACTTTGATACACCATAGGAAATTGTTCACCAAAGAGCTCGACATAAATGAATAAACAGAGGTCTGTCCCCATTAACGTATTTACTGACAGACAATCAGAACTAAACAAACCTCAGAAAAGCTGAATCTCAATACAAAATCATTTCTTTTATTTGCTCCAAATGAGTCAGAGAGAGCCTGAACTTCGCTGCGCGCAGCCCTGCGGACATAACAATGCTGCTTCCCCATGGTAACTGGGAGGCCAACTTCGGCTATTTCACCTAGCATACAATTCACAGAGAACACAGTGAAATGCCAGCTCCCCCTCAAGTTCCTGAATCAAAAGGGGGTAAGGTGCCAATGAGGACGCTGAAGGCGGCAGTGTACTAGTGCGTCTTATGCAGGCTTGTGCTCAGCTCTGCAATGATGTTCTTAAAAGGGTCCCTGCCAGTTGATGCATGCCACCCTAACCACAGGCGGCATGACACTAATACAGGCTTCCTCATTACAAAGAACTAACTTTTACACTGAAGTGCTACTGGGTTTCAGAAATTTTAAAAGAGAAGGGCAGAGAAAAATTTCTGCATGATCTATCTTGTGGCGGATTCCACCTTGCAAAGCCCACTGAGTGAATGGGAGCGGCAAAAAGTGTCACTTTTTTTTAGCCTCCCATTCATTCCAATGGGCTTTGCAATGTGGAATCTGCCTAAAGATTGATCATGACTTGCCTGCAAAAAAACTTGGTGTGAACATACACTAAATAGGATGCCAGCAACAACATGCCATTTGGAGGCAGGGTACTGCCACGGTTGGGTGACCACAATGCCTACTGAGAAGTGTAGTAAAAAAAAAAAAAAAAAAATAATAATATATATATATATATATATATATATATATATATATACCGTATATACTGGCGTATAAGACGACTTTTTAACCCCTTAAAATAATGGCTACAGTGGGGGGTCGTCTTATACGCCGGATATACGGGGGCCGCACTGTGTGAGGTGTTTTTTTCCCCCGTCAGCGCGTAGAGAGCCGCTTCCTGGGACCGCCGCGCATGCGCGGCAATCCGCCTCTCACAGTCATTAGAAGAGGCTTAGTACGCGCTGACGGAGCGGCGCGCTGTATGCTAATGCAGCCGCCCCGTCACAGCGGTCGGCGTCACAGAGCTGGGGGTCACAGGCGGCACTTACAGAAGCATGTCGGATCTTCATTAATATCACAGCATGGATGCGAGGGGAAAGCTGGCGGTGCAGTAACGCCAGATTCCCCTCGCATCCATGCTGTGATATTAATGAAGAGCTTAGCTTTACCGTACATGTTTGAAACAACCTTATGTTTATAAGTGACAGTTTTGCTGCTATATACAGTACCTGCATGTCATATGCATTTGAATTAAAATTAACATGTTGAAATCAAAGCAGACTTTTTTTCATTTGGGAGAGGGGTAGTCTTATACAGTGAGTATATACCAAATTCTATATTTTTAGGGCAGAAGTTGGGGGTCGTCTTATACGCCCAGTCGTCTTATACGCCGGCATATACGGTATATATATATAGGCAATAATAGTAAAACAAAACCAGAAAATTAGAAAAGATAAGCTCCCCTTCCCTCTGCTAAAATGATTTTCACTCTGAAAATTCCGTTCTATCCCTATCAATACAGACTGCAGGTCACATGACAATCTTATGTCTATAAAAGTCTATGGAGAGGGAAGGAGGAGGAGCGAGCAGAAAGTGCAGGAGATAAGAGGAGAAACACAGACTTAGCAAGATGATGGAGCAACTTATGAAGCTATCTATCTCGGCAGTAAATGTCAGTGCTTCTTTATGTATGTCCTGCATGTTCCTGGGGATATTTCTGAGCAAGAGAGACAGTTATAGAGCAGATTCTCCTCTAGCTAGTGTGTGCAGTGAATAGCTCGTCCTCACACACCAGCCCAGACTGCAAATTCCAGATATAGAATACACAGAGGAAAACTGCAGAGTACAAGTCACATAAAGACCAGCTACGCTTCAACATAAAACCTTGCTTCAAATAATAGGGCACTTAGGGACAATACATTCCCTTTGTTCCACAACAGGTATGAGGGTGACTACGCTGGTCAGTCATGTGGAGAGCAGGATAGCCACCCACCTGTCTGTACGCGCAGCGCTGGCACACAGTGTACTGTGCCGACGGTTACTGCTGGGTTATTCTTGGATCTCTCCCACTTATAAAGGGAGTGATTCTCTAAGCCTGGGCACAGTTTTATAGCACTTGCTATGATGAGGCCAGTGGAAATATTGTGTAATCCTGTGGAGAAGATGTATCAGAGGTGCTTATACCCTGGACAAACCAACAGGAAGCAATAGAAGAAAAAAAAAATTCATAGACACGAGCTATGCAGAGAATACACTCTACTATAGTTAATCCAGATCCACCCAAGGAAATATGATGTATGCTAGAAATGACAAGCACGTGGCCATACGCCTTACATACCCGCAGGCCAAATACTTATTTTGACTGACACCATGCTCGGCCAAGCATGCATGTGCTCACAATAGGGAAAGAGGAAGAAGCAGTTGCCAGACAATTCGGGTGGCATGTTATCACCCATGAGAACAAAGGATTGGTCATTACATCTAACACAACTTGAGCCTTCTTTTCTCTGACAACAGCCATCAGGGTAGAAGTGAGACACCCTCATGCACACTAGAGGGTTGGCCAGACAAGCACAATACGCAGATTCGACTGACATTCTAATTGAATGTATATTGCCAGCTTAAAGGGAGTTTAATATCTATGACCGATCCTTAAGATAAAACATCAATATTAGATCGGGGGGAGGGGTCTATAGGTGGCACCCCCACCAATAAGTTGTTTGAAGAGGTTGCGGCGATTGGACAAGCCCCAAGGCCTCTTTATTAAATCCCAAAATAGCTAATACTTTGTATAGAGGCTGTACATGGTACTGCAGCTCAATCCCACTCACTTCACTGGCAAACAAGCCATGTCATGGATGAATGTGACCTCATTGGCTTGTGAAGAGGAAGTAGCACTCTTCAAACAGCTGATCGGTGGTGGTGACATTTGTCAGACCCTCACCGATCTGAGAGGGAATAGGTCATCAATATTAAGGGGGGCCCCATCAGTGGGGTTTGACATCTAAGACTCCCACAGATCAGCAGTACAGAGACAGTGCGGCTCTCAATAATTTATCGGTGGGTGTAGGTACTTCAGCAGAGTCCCATTGAAGTCTATGGAGCAGCGCTGCAGTACTTACACTCGCCGCTGCTGTTTGTACGGCAAACTGTACGGTTCGTACGGCTGGTACAGCTTATTTGCAGGGGTCCCGGGTATCGTACACATCTAATATTGATGGCGTAAGGATCCTTAATGATACCTTCAGTAGGGTGCAGTAGGGATTTTTGTGTTCTAGTTTTAGGGTACATTCACAGGGTCTGAATCTGCAGAAGGCAATGACCTCACTGTCCCATCACCCCTGACCCCTAACATGACCTCGCTTCCCTGTCCCATCACTAGTGATCAGTACATGCCTGGCTATCAGTCTACTGATCTCTGGCCCAGTTGATTCAGTACACTAGAAGGATGTGTCCTTTCTAAGGGTATGGGGTTAAAAAAAAAAAAAAAAAAAAAACTCAGTTGTGTATTTCCCCACAATTTCTGTAGTAAAATCTGCATACATATGGGTTTTGGTGCAGATTTCCAGTGATTTTCACCTAATGCACTGCTGTATTTCATGTGTCGATGTGTTCTGAGCTAACACACTGGATAACAATGGGGTCTGTTGGGTTTCCATAGGCCTGAATGTTTCAAATTACTTTTTTTTTTTTTTTTTTTTAACACCTGCCATACTACCGGATCTGAGAAAAAAAAATGATAATTTATTACCATGCTTACCTAAATTTACTGGGGAGAATTTATTAAGACTGGTGTTTCTCACATCAGTCTTAATTCATTCCCAGACAGGCTCAAGATGCACCAGAATTAGTAAGAGTCTCCAACCTTCTAATATTTCTTGCGCATATAGGTATGCCTGAACTAAAATCTATGGCAGTCAGGAAGGGGTATAGATTTCTGGTGTAGTTATAATAAATCTGACAGACCACAGCGCCTCTACCCGAGTCCAGCTAGATTCTAGGCACAGCCCAGGTAGTGAGTCTGGACCACTGACTAATCCCAGGGGAAACCATAATTCAGACACTGGCATATACAGCGGGGACATACAGTGTGAACAATGACAAAAGGTCATCTAGCTAAAAGCCATAGTTGTTCTCTAGGTTGGCATCTACATATGTACACAAGCAACATATAATCCAATACAAGCAACCAGTTAGCCTCAAAGTTGACAAACTGCCTGTCCACAGGAGATGGGTGTGTATATATATATATATATATATATATATATATATACCCAAAGGGCCAGAACTTTAACCCTCATATATCGGGCACATAAGCGTCTATAATATAGGATATTAGGCAGATATATATATACAATATGTGTATGCAGCATCCTTTATAACATCTACAGTACAATGAGCCATCCTAGAGATTATTAGTTAATGTAATACTAGCGCTGGCTGTATACCCAGTGATCAGAGTCAGGGCTGCCCAGGAGAACGGACTGCAGGGTGCCAAGTGGCATAGATTGGCATAGACTATTTCAGAGTGAAGAAGGGGATTCTTGTCTGGTCAGCTGTATACATAATGTGTAAGTACATTCCACCATACATAGGCAAAAGAGGTCACAGTCCAGACAGTGCCACCTGTCACTGGCACAACTACACATGGGCACAGAATTGATAACAGTGTGTGACAGCTAACATGGACTTGTCATATGACTAGGGAAGTCAGTCTAGGCAACAATGGATATCCCGAACTGGGCCCGCTCGTGACAAAAAAAAAAAAAAAAAAAAAAAAAAAAACAGAACCAAAACTGGGTGCTTTATGCTGCAGGTTTCTTCTGATACGTCTTTCCCCCTAGCCTGGGCTTCAATCTTTGCACCCATGGCCAAATATGTAAATATAACTGACATGCTACGTATTCAAAACCTGCAAAGCAAAATACTTTGCATTGCAGGCTTTTTTTTCCACCCACTACACGTGCACTGTACTCCGCAGGAGGTTAGAGGTTGTCTGAGACCTATGAGCAATGGATCCACAGGATCGGTCATCAGTATCAGATGGATGGGGGTCTGACACCCAGACCCCACACTGATCAGCTGATTCGACTGCCAGAAGCCGTATATAGATGTAAGCAGCTCTACTCCTATTGATGTGAATGAGAGCAGAGATGTGATTCTCCAACACTACGGTATATGGCTCTATACACTGTATACAGCTTCTGGCTCCGCAGTCTGTAGCAGCAGCTCTGTGCCCACCCCATAGGAGCAGAGCTCCTTCCGGCCACCATTTTAGCTGAACAATGTGGGCTCCAGGTATCGGAGCCCAATCTAATACTATTCTACGCATAGGTTATCAGTATAAATTACCCAGGGGTCTTTGACAACCACTTTTACCCGCTGTAGACTCCCTGCATATGGTGTTAGCCTTAAAGGGATTTCCCATGAACAACAAGACAGCATAGCGAATGAGTGCCTGACTGCTAGCGCCCCACCACCCCCGACAATCACAATAGGTCCTGTGAATGTAATGACAGCCTCACTAGCACACTGCTCCTCCATTCATCTCTACGGGACTATTGAAGAGAAGACGAGTACAGTGCTCTACTGTCACAGACAGTCCCATAGAGACAAATGGGGCAGTAGGACACATGTGCAACCGGCGCTCCGTTCTACTGAGGGTAATCGCCACCCCCATTTTCATGATCAAAGGGGACCCTGAACAATCAGACACTCGTCCCCTATCCTGAGGTTTAGCAGGGAAATCCCTTTAAGGCTAAGGTCACATTTAGTGCAATACAGGTAAAAAGCACAGCGAAAATGCAGCACTGAAGGCAAACCCAAAATCACTTGCATTTTTACTGCTTTTCCTCTGCATTTTTGCCTCCCCATAGAAGTTGAGAACACACAACATTCTGCAGGTAAAATGAACGTGCTGCACTTTCCGCAATGTGGGAACCAGATTAATAAAATCTCACTTGGGGCATGTTCACATCTGCATCATTCTGTCCTTTTCAGGAGCAGAAGAACAAAAAACTGGTCTGACAAATGACAGACAACAAATCTCATTTCTGACGGACTCTGTGACACTTGGCGCAGATGTCAATGTAACCTCACAACACATGGCCTCAGCTATAAGCTATGTCCCATGACGGGCACCACTGCTGAATTGTTGGTAGTCTACTGGGTGTCATGCTGGGACTTGTAGTTCCATTCTGTTTGGGGTACACATGCTCCATATAATGCACCATACATATGACATTTTTGGATACATCCAATGGCGCACACCGCGACAATCTGTGCCACCATATCTAGTCATGTGCTATATTGAGGACTATGGAGAGCAGACCAGTAAGACCAGTGGCTGCAGTGCCTTGGACTGGTCTCATGATGGCACCTACCTATAGAGTCGTCATCCTCCCGGTCAGAGCTCAGGTAGCCATTGCTGTTCCTCTCCGGAGAGCTGTGCCTGGCGGAGTCCTCATGGAGCACCGATAGCCGGTCCCTCCGGGGCCCCTGCAGGCTGCTGAGCAGGTTTCCCAGTACGAAGCTCTCGGTGCCGCCGTCCTCATCTTCGTAGTCCGGGTCGGGGACAGGTGGCGCAGCAATGACCAGAGGAGGAGGAGGAGGAGGTGGCGGCGGAGGTGTAGTCGGAGGTGCCGGTGGTGGCGGTATCATATCCCGGATAGACACCCGCTTGGGAGGCGGCGGCGGGGGCACCTTGGAGCGTAGCCGGGGCACAGGCTTCTGATGCCGGGACAGGGCGCTCTCCAGGTAGGCGACTTTGAACTTCTCCTCGGCCAGAACTTGTTGCAGCCGCTTCAGGTTCTCCTTGCAGCGCTCCAGTTCCTGCCGCATGTCATCCACCGAGCTCAGCTGCATCACCGGGGCCACTTCACCGGGGAACTCCGCCCGCCAGTGCTGCTCGAACTCCCTGGGGTCCCACATATCTGCACCTGAGTCCGGCGGGAGAAGCAGAGAAGGGGCACTAGCAGGAACCGCTGCGGCTCTAAGGAGTAGTTCACACACAGGTTCAGCTGCTTATTCCTGTAACGCAGCACTCATCGCCGGTAAACGACATCCCGACCGCACACAAACTTTCTTCCAAGGCTTCCGCCTGCTGGGCGGGGCAGACTGTTCGTGACGTCATCCGTACCCCCGCCTGTCCGGGAAGAGGGGCGGGGTCAAGTCAGACCTGACTACAAGCTGTTAGTGTCAAGGTGGCGTCCTGCTGTGGTGTGTCTCAGGAATAGAGACTGTCATCACCTTATATAAAGTGCAGATGGAGGAAAACCTGACAGTCCATATCATTTATAGATCAATGGCCTCCCAATTTTCATTAAATTATTAACTTCTGGCACACATTATATATATATAGGGTGTGTGTGTGTGCCAAGAGTGTGCAAAGCAGTAATCAAAGCAAAAGGTGGCTACTTTGAAGAACCTAGAATATAAGACATATTTTCAGTTGTTTCCCACTTTTTTGTTAAGTATATAATTCCACATGTTTTAATTCATACAATTTTTATAGTCATGAAAATACAGAAAACTCTTGGAATGAGAAGGTCTGTCCAAACTTTTGGTCTGTACTGTATATATATATACACACACACCCTATAGATATATATAATATATATATACTTGTAATATATGCAGGATTCTGTCAGGGTGGCACAAGCACTTGGTAGACCAATACCCTCATAAAAAAAACCCACAGATATCTGTACTATACCTAAACATCATCACGGGTACACCTAGGGGTAAATTCACAAGTCACAGATTTGCCTATGATAAATCCAATGTGTATTTGCAAAAGGATCCATGCTAGACATCTGAGATTGACTCTTGAATTCCTGTTGCAGCTGTCATAAATCCATACAAGGGATAACCAGAGACTTTTATGTACATATCCCTGAAAACAAATACTAATTTTTCTTGCAGATGATATTTTTCCCCATGACACCCAGATATCTTCCAGGGTATGTAAATGGGGTTCCCACATGTACTGGCAGTGGAAAGCTAGCAGATCTGAAGTCTTGCTGGGTGGTTTGTTCTCAGCAGTCTCCCTCATTCCAGCATTACTACTACTGGTTTCTTTACATGTAATTCTGCCAGGAGTAACTGTAAAATAGCAAACACACAGCTACAAAAAGCCTTAGAGAGCATAATATAGGAGGTCCAGGAACACTGGATTGCAAATCCAGGTTATGACGCAGCCATAAAGATCCCCAACACAGGAAAAGAGTAATCTATGAGCATAGTCAGAAAAGCTGCTTGTCGTCTATGACTAACATCCCATCAGCAATCACACAAGAAGCTAGTCAGAAGTAGTCAGACTCCCCTTTCACTCACTGGGAGCTGTGAGGAGCTGCAGCATCCTCTCTAAGCAGTATATACACAGGGAGCACAAATCAGCAAAGCTGTGTAAACATGCAGAGGCTGTGAAGAGAGACCTGCCCCTCCCCCACTACTTCCTGTGTCATCAGCCTCTTAATTTCTAAAGACAGACTTGCCCTAGTAACAGCAACAGTAATAGCAAAAGTGGGGAGACACCTAGTAGCGAGAAATTTAGCATGTTTTTTATGTATTACATTTTGGTTAAGAATTCCATGATCTATTAAAAGAGAACCTTATGAGAAATTACAAATTTGTCTGAAAAGTTTGTGACCATTTAAAGGGGTTTTCCACAACGGACACTTATCCCCTTTTTACAGAAACATGCAAAAGTTCCTCTATCTGCTTTATGTCAACGGAGTGTTGGTATGCATGCATGATCAATGCTGCATTCACCTCTACAGGGCTGCCAGGACAGCGAGCTTCAGCAGCCACATGAAAATGTATGAAGTGCTGGCCATGCAAGCACAACAGCGCTCCATTCACATAGAACATTCCGAGGAACTGTCTGGTCCCCAGCTGTTGGCCCTCCAGTGTCCCCTATCTTGTGGACAGGAAAGTGCCATTTGTGGCACAACCCCTCTAAGGCAATGTATCATTGCATTTTATGTTTATTTTTTCCCAAACCAAAAAAATCATCTAGTGACCTCACTGAGCAACCCTAACCTGTTCTCTAAATAGGTGACCCATCACCAGACATGTCATTCAGTCATGTCATACATATTTCTAAACCACAAGGGTATGTACAGCTCTACAACCAAATTCTTAGAGTTCTAACACACCTAAAAATAGCAAATGCAGCGACTTTGCAAATAACTCCTATTAAAACACAAGTACTGTGTGTCTACAGCGCCTATGCAGACCGATTTGTAACAAATTAATTATAAGCTCTGTATTGTTTACATTGCATTTACTTCCATCCGTTCATTATTTCTTGCAAATCTATTAAATATAGTTTAGCAAGAAGTAGCGGGCAAAAAGAAGAGGATGGCTTTAGGACCAGACTACACAGCTTGTTTGTAGTCTGTTACCATGATGAAATGTAGCTTTACATAGGAACTGTAGATACAAAGTTTTAGAATATTTACAATGCTGGTTCATTTCTCATTTTAGGGTGGGTTCACACTTGTCCCGCACTCCGTCCGCCGCGAATCCGACCTAAATGTCGGAAAACTGGATAGGGAAAGGTTTGCGACGCTTTGCTTAAAAACCCATTCACTTGAATGGGTTTTTAAAGCAATGTGTGGGTGTGCGCTTATACTCTCTGTGCTGCAAAGCTGTTTTTTTCGTCGGAAACAAAGTCCTGCATGTCCGACTTTGTTTCCAATGAAAAAAAAAGGCTTTGCGTGAATGGGTTTTTAAAGCAAAGCGTCACAAACCTTTCCCTATCCAGTTTTCCGGCATTTAGGTCGGATTCGCGGCGGATGGAGTGCTGGTGCAAGTGTGAACCCACCCTTAGTTGCACTGGAGCAATAAACTAAATACTGTAGGTTGTGAAGATGGATACATCTAGAAAGAAGCAATAATTCTTTCCATGTCAAGATGTTTGCCAAGGTCTCTGTAGTTCTCTCCTCCATACACTCCTTACTGATCAGAAGAGGAAGGAGAGTCATAAAGGAGAACTAAAACTAGTACCAACCATATTTGCTGTAAACACATTGGGCGTGGTACAATGCAATCCTTTTCTGAGTGAGTGAAAAAATAGCATAATTTATGTAAAAGCATCCATTACACAATAGCATCTATTTTTGTTTCCTTTAGTAATCAGAACTCATGCAATATGTCCACCAGGGTCAAGGGGGCAAACCGAAAAATGCAAATGATAACATACTGTAAAGTTTGTTAAGTTCTTTCCTAAAGAACACTTAAAGAGGACCTTTCATCACCCACAACAAGTCCAGCTCTTTACATCATGTAATAGCTGCTGCTCCACTGATTCTGGCTCAGTTGGAATTTTTTCTCTAGTCCCCACTGTTCCCGAGCAATCAATGCTGTTAGTTTTGGTGCCTGATATGCTATTTAGACTTTGTACTGTCAGGAGAGCGGTGTCAGGCAGGAGCAGACGAGGGGTGTGATCCTGAGCTCTGACACTGGCTGCCTCTGATTGAAGCTCTGAATCACACCCCCTGTCTGACACCGCCCTTCTGACATTACAGAGCTTAAATAGCACCAAAACTAACTGCACTTATTGCTCATGAATGGTGGAGGCTACAGAGAAAATTCCAACTGTGCTGGAATCAGTGGAGCACAGACCATTAACAGATGCTAAGAATTAGAATTGGTGGAGGTGGTGAAAGGTCTTCTTAAACTAAAACCTAATTAAAGGGGTTATCCAGCTTCCAAAAATTATCTGCAAATAGATCCACAGCAGTGCTAAATACTACTGTCGCTTATATCACTGTTATTTACATGCAGTGAATCTGTGGACAAACTACATTTCCCATGATTCATCTTCCTGCTCTTACTCTCTGTGTACCTCTTCCTTCTCCACTCTCCCCTGCAGTGACATCACAGGTAATAAATCACTCCCACATTTAAGGTCGCATGCTGTTGTGATGATTCATTTGCAAGAGCTCACCCCACCCCCAGCAGCAAACACAGAGAATTAAAGCAGGCACATGAATCATGGTAAATGTAGTTTGTCCATATATTCACTGCATGTAAATAACAGTGATACAGGGAGCAGCAAGTAAAGGTCTAGATTCTACACTTTCCTACACTTTATTATTATGCATTGCATCTCCATTTTCATGAAAATCAGCATTTTATTCTTATGAACATTAGCTAAAAGGACTTTAGGAACGTTTATTCTATTGCAAAGGCTTTACTCTCCTCTCTAGATAAGCACCCCTAACTGCAGACAAAGTGTGAGAAGTGGAAGATGTCACTCAAGTAATGGATGATGGAGCTGGGCAGCAGTTAGGGGCAATTATATAGAGCAGAGAGGGAAGCCCCGGCAGGAAAATAAATGCCCCTAAAGTCCTTTTCAGCTCATTGGCATAAGAATAAAACGCTGATTTTCATGAAAATGGAGATATAAGAAAGGCATCTTTGGAAAGTGTAGAAGCTGCCCTACAAGGTACTGTCATTAATTGGATACAGATTTTCCTGCTGACAGACTCCCTTTTATTTACCCCTAAGGCTGGCCATACACATCATATAGCTATTGACCAATGAGGTGTCTCTCCCAACTGCACCCCCTTCCATACACTTTCACACATTGCTCAGCCAAGAATGCGTGTATCGTGAATAATGAGAGAGGAGCATGCTGATGCCAGACACCACTGACAGCGGCTTTTCTCCCGAGAGCAAAAGGGTAGAGCACATGTTGAAATCTTCCTGTCACCTCCATTGGGGAAGAGTCTTGTCCCACTAAAATCAGCAGCCTTAGGCTAGATTTACATCTACGCCACAGATTCCGTCTAAAATCGGCATGGAGGATTTTTCTCTCCACCGGTTTCAGTATAAAATTGTCGGAAACCCGATGGACACTCGGTGGACCCCATTATAGTTTAAGGGGTCCACGGATATCCACGGGTAACCGCTTTTTTAGTTGAAGGGCTCTCCATCTTTTGGGTCCCCATACGGACCCGAACGACGGAGAGACAAACCCTAGTGTGAGCCTAGCGTTAGCCAACATTAAACTAATGTTTGTTTTAGCTTAACTGTCTGACTTTCATTGCTGGTTTTTTTTTTGTTTTTTTGTTTTGTTTTTTTTAACATACCTTCAGTTTGGAGGTACTTTCCATAAAATATAAGGGAATTACATGAAAAGCAGTTTTATTATGCACTGTTATACAATTTGACTCAAGTCCTCATGCACACAATAAAACCATGCACACCTTTTTAACTGACATTTATTATGAAATTTCTGATGAATATGTCTTGTTTTTCCAAGATGGACTGTCAGCTCAAAGAGGTTGTGAAATGATAGCTTTGAATAGAAGTTTATGGAGAATGAAAGACGGGTCATCCAATAGAGAAGCAGAGCAAATCCTTATACATAAGAGTCACAAAAAGATGCTGGAAGCTGTAGTTCACTTTCTGTTATGGTGACAAGAGCTTCTTCAGGGTCTTGAAAAGTACATAAAGTGCATCCGAAAAATAACATGGAGCCGCGGTCACCTGGTGTCCAAAGAAATAGTTCATCCTGGCACAGCACTATACTGTAGAGAGGCGCTACTAGTCAGTCAGACCAAGATGATTTGTCGGAGATTCTAGCCAGGCATTGTATGTTTAGTCTGGTTTCAAGTTACAATGGTTGTAATGTTGTATCCTGAGGTCATTATAACTCAAGGGATCAGTGTTGTGAACTTTGTAGCTCACCCCAAGTACTTTATTCACATCACTAGGGCTTATTACTTCTCTATAATATCCTATATGATGTTACTGCTTCGGAGTGACTAAGAAAGTGAGTGATTTAGGAAGCAGAATTTCCTCTTCTCTCCATGTTCTGTCTATAGCACATTGGGGCAGATTTACTAATACTGTCCAAAAGTTACACCATGTAAAGTTAGACCAGACAGTCTTAAAATGCAACAGTTTCATCAAAGTTTCTGATACGTGATGATAAATACGTGGCATCTGTCTAGTCTAACCTTATAATTCCTATTAGTTGGCTTAGTTTATGCCAGAAAAATGTGCCCAAATTTTGGGCTAATGGTGTGGCATCTTTAGCCATGCCAATTTTTCACAAAACCACACCACTATCCTGTAAATACACACTTCTTTTTCATGCTAGACACATGATATATGTGATATAAGGCATGTCACACAGTTTTTTGATGCACATTTTACCAGAATTTTGGCGCATTTTGCTTAATAAATTTCCCCCAATAAATGTATCAGCTGAATTCCAAAGACTAGCTCTGTGCCAGCTCAGACGTAGAAATAAAGCCTGCAGAGGGGAAAATGCAGAATAGCTGCCATATAATGGATAGAAATAGTGTTGTTCATTATGTACCCACACATGGCAACTTCCCATGTCTACCACTTCCCCCAAGCATATGGAACTGCCTCCACCGTAAACAGAGCGCATTACATTACATTACCTTTTGTTATGTATGTCACTTTTGTAGATATGAAGAAAAATAACTTTGAAGTAATATGCAAATGCACCAGAAGCACCATCAAGTAGGATAGGTGATGTCATAGCAGTGGGAGGATCAACTCCCACTGCAAGGGGTGTTATAGGCAGGAGAAGGGAGGGGTCCAAATTGCTAGAGCTGGAGCTGAAGGCCTTCGCCCAGTGCACCGACTGCATCATTTGCATATCACAGCAAAGTTAATTTTCTCCAAATGTTCAAAAGTGACGCCCATAACAAAGGTTTGACTTTCAGTCACCTCTAAGGGTGTTGTTTAAGCAGTATTTGCCCTTTATTGATTTATCTTACTTGTATAGCACCATCATATTCTGCAGTGCTTTACAGACATTGTCAGTCACTGTCCCATATAGGGCTCATAATGTACATTCCTTATCAGTATGTCTTTGGAGTGTGGGAGGAAACCTATGCAAACACATGGAGAACATAGAAACTCCTTGCAGATGTTGTCCATAGCAGTATTTGAACCCAGGACTCCTGCGCTGCAAGGCTGTAGTGCTAACCACTGAGCCACCATGCTTCCCTTTAACCCCTATACAGGGACCAGGACTTCACTATGGTGAGACTGCCAGGTCCTTACATCCTGAGGAGGTCCCAGTGTTAGAAGCAACTGACCCAGTGAGCTGACACAGATGCCAAACACTAAGGAGCAGACTAGCGACTTGTCTGGTACAGGCAAGTAGTTAGGGTAGTTAGCAAAGATGGAGAAGTGAGAATCAGGCCAAGGCATGGATAGGAACAGGAATAAAAGACAGGTATGTAGTCAGGAACACGTTACAGGACAAATCACAGGTGGGGTCAAGTTAGAAAACAGGAACATCTTACAGTAGGTTTGGCATGCTAAGAACCTTATTGCTCAGGTGCTGAGCAGAGGGTTGAGCATGCTTGAACAAGGATTGGCTAGGGACACAATTACTGGTTTGTGTGCTGCCCCTTTAAAATACAGAGATTCTTACTACATGCATCCTACAGGCACCATTAGCAGCTGCAAATGAGGATGCTAGACTGGAGGAGCTGCAGCTGCAATGTGATGACGTCACTTACATTGTGCCTGCAGCTCCCTCAAGACTCTGGACCTAGACAGCAAGGGAGGGAGGAGAGGGGGACAACTGAAGAGCTATGAAGATGACCTTGGATTAGTTTTAAAGATAAGAATCTCATCTTTAAAATGATACCAAGATCACCATGATAGTCCTTACAGATCCAGAGCGATTTGCTGGTGAAAACAATCTTCGGTATTGAGATCCCATCGTAGATGTCAATTTCCGACAGCGTTTTTAACAGCGAATCGCTCTGAATCTGTAAGGGCTATCACGATGTGATTCTCATCTTTAAAATTAATCCAAGGTTATCTTCATAGCCCTAATAGATCCTGAGATATGGGGCTCTAAATTGTCCTCCCCCTCCTGCCACAGGCAGCATCTTAGAGCTGTGTGAAGGAGGAAGGAGGGGGAAGGAGCAGAGCTGCAGAGACAATGAAAAATCATCATTGTCTGTGCATAACTTGTATGTGACCCCAGGGAGGGGGGTAGCGAGGACTCCTGTCCATGTCCTCTTCTATCAATCAGAGAGCATACTATACTTTTGCTCTCTGATTGCCACAAAGAGGGATAATGTAATACCCCTCTGAACATAACCAGGAAGTTTATTGGCGCTGTGACCCAGACGTTTACCATCGTCTAGGTCGCAGCGCCAAAAGACTTACACAACACATACACAAAGTCATCAATAAAGTTTACATTTTTTCGCTGTCCCTGTCCTTTCCATACCTGATATCTATAGAGTAAAATACTCCGACCGTCTCTCTAACGATATCTGTTACACGCTAAAATAATAGCAATAATGATTATTACTAGAGATGAACGTATAAAACATTTCTGACAGGCAGAAAAAGTTCTATCATTCAGATAACACATTGTCACCCATTGAATGTCACCATATAAAATTTGGCAGGTTTCAGATGGGTATAATAGTGGGTGGTGATGGGGGGGGCCCACTTATGAAACCTTTGCACTGGGCCCACCAATGTGTTAAAACGACCTGCTGGAGGGGCATTCCTCACAGCTCAGCGTCATCGCTGGGCGGTAAGGAACGCCCCCTCTGACAGTACAGGACTATGGACGAGTACTCAGGGGGGGGCGTTCCTCACAGCCCAGCTAGACTGTCAGGAATGCCCTTCTGACAGTGGGCAGAGATCAGTGCCGAAACTAACGGCACCGATATCTCCAGCCCTGGGGCACATAACGGAAAAGCCGACAATGCACTGAATTCAGCGCACTGCTGGCTTTCTAGCAGTATATAAAACCACTGACCTATTAGAGATAAACTATCTCCTCATTAATTAACAATTTTACAGAACCTTTTATTGGGATATTCATTTTTAGATAAACACTAATAAAAGTGAAGTTTTAGGTATCTATATCTCCAATAAAAGGTTCTGTGAATCAGTATATAAAACCGCATGTGCATGAGGACATGACAGGTCGTTTTTAAGAATGTCTAGTCTAAGTTTACATAGTCTAAAAATTAGGCAGAATTTAGTAAATTATCCTCTTGTGTGACTTCCTAGGCTTTCACCAACCCTGCGCTCACTGCAGATTTTTATTTCCTTCTAATGATCCTGACAGATCTATGTGAGCTGTTTGCAATTAGGGGGAAACCACAAATTGGGGAGGGATTGGCACTTCCAACCTACCTGCTACCTGCTATAAATCCAGACTAACCAGTCAGTAAATTTTCTTTGCACTGTTTAATACTTAACTACTCATAAAACTGATAAAATTGTGATAAAGAGGAAAGCCATAAAACAGTAAAGAAGATGATTGTAAAAAAAAAAAAAGCTTTTCTGGGTTTCTCTTCTCACCAATCTATGCAAACTGGGTCGCATTTGCACCCTCTCCAGTATATCCCATGCTGCAGGTTTACAATATATTTGTTCTGTATCGATCCATAACACAAGCATATCCACTGACTTGTATCATTGACAATCACAGAATTATCTGTCTACCAGGAAATAGCAAAGAGTCTGTACTGTAAACAGAAGTTTGTTTTCTGCTGGAAATCATCCTGCAATGTCAGGCTGAATGCAGGTTTGTTATTGCCCTATAGCATTGTGATCTTTTGACTGTTCCGGTATGAGTTTGAGAAAATAGCATTATGTTGAAGTGCCCTATAAACCAGCAGAGACCGATGTCTAGCTCGTCTCTGATATCTGGGGCACCACCAGCATTGTTTTACAGCAATACCCACTTAGTTCATAGGGTGATAAGTACATCCAAACACTTATGATGCTGTACCCCCTGCAATGGTTTCACGGTTCCGTTTCTCAGAACAGCCCCATTAATGGGATGTTCCAGTTCTTGTTTTTATCCTATAGGGAGGCTTAAAATAACACTATATCAGGGGTACTCATCTACTTTTAGTAAAGGTCTGTTGACCGCATTCTGCCATCAAGTAAAGGTCTGAACTGAACAGCAGCTGAACAGTCCAGTATTTACGGTATTTTTCGGAAAAAAACACACGTCTGACTATAAGATGCACAAGAAAAATTAGAAAAAAATATTTCCTAACTTGGCATTATGCTGTTTAGGGGGCTAATAACGTGGCATCATACTGTGCAGGGGGCAACTAATGTGGCTTTACACTGTGTGCGGGGTCACTAATGTGGCATTATACTGTGTGCAGGGGCACTAAGGAGCATTATACTGTAGGTAGGGGCACTAAGGAGCATTATACAGTAGGTGTGGGCATTAAGGTGCATTATACTGTGCAGGGCATTAATGGGACGGTATAATGTCCCATTATTGTGCCTCCTAGTATTCGCCCCCCCCCCTTCACAGTGCCCCACACATTATTAATATTAATAGCGGTCGGGAGAAACATTCATCTCTCGCCTGCTGTCCCCAAGCCCTGATCCCATGCACTAGCAGCAGTAGGGATTGGTAACCATCCCGGTTGCCTGTGCAAGGGCCCTCATGTGTGAAGGCAGCAGGGATGATTACAGATCCCTGCTGCCGCTAGTGCAAAGGATCAGGGCTTGGGGACAGCAGGCAGGAGATGAGGGTTTTTCCCAGCCACTGTCATAATAAAATAGCTGGGAGGCAGGGGTCCAGACAGCCGGCCACCGCAATCTGGGCTCAGACCACGGTCCGCCAGTTGAATATCCCTGCACTATATACTCACCTGTTTGTTTGGCCAGGTATCCATCAGAAAATCTAATTTCAGGTCCCCGTTTTTCCCAACCCTTAGCCCACACATGAGGGCATCAGCCAATCAGTGGCTGGGCGGCGATGACCTGGTAAAGTGGCCACTGATTGGCTGACACGCTCGTGTGCAGGAAGAAGGTATACAAAGACTGAGGGACCCGAGCGAACAGAAGGGTGAATGTACAGTATATATTATTTTAAGCCTACCAATGGTGTAAAAAAAGAAATGGAACACCCATTCAAAGAAGTCTATCCAGAGGATTTAGTGTAACAACGCCAGCTGGACACCAGAGAAGAGCTGGGCTTTACCTATAGCAATCCCATTTACCAGGTAATAGCAGTGTCTCCTGGTACTCAGTTGTCCCGAGGACTTACAGTACATGCAACAACGACACAGTCACATAAATAAAAAAAATATGAAGCACATACTGCAACACTAGCAGATAACAAAAATCAAAGAAATAGGAATTCACAAATAGATGAGTAGAGCAAAATGGTGATAGTAATGAGATATGGAACAAACTGAAGATTGGGGTGGGAAGGCGAACAGATTAATTAACAACAAGACAATAACTGATCCTGAATTTAGTTTTCCATACAACTATTCCTATGCTGACCCTAAGACCAGACATCATTGATACACACCGTCCCCACTGGAAACCCTAATCTACAATACTGACCCTAAGGCCTCATGCACACGATTGTATTGTCAGTGTGCTATTCATGTTTTTCATGTTTTAGCACACTAAACCATTCATTTGTATTGTCCCAGATACATGACTGTGTACTATCACTGGCCTGTGTATGGGGCCATGGGCCCAGGGCACAACTCAAGACAGGTCCTATTGCTGTCCATTTTGTGGCCTGGACTAGAGTAGTGAATGGGGTCATCTGTCCATTTTGTGGCCCTTGCTCAATGTCCTCAATGAATGGGGCTGCAGAGGCACGGGCTGCAACGGGTGTCATCCATGTTTCGTGTATGCTGTTCAATCACAGCCTGGCGACACAAGGTTGTGTGCATGTCGGCTTATAGGTGATGACAAAACAACAGAACTCCTGTTGTTCATTGCCCCCAAACCACCACCAACATGTTATCCAGGACGGATTCTTTACTGTAACTGTTGCAGCATAACATAGAATAAGTACTTTGAGACAGTACATGCCATATTCTGGTAACCTATAAGGAGTCATTAGGGTGGAGCCGCTCCTCTGAAGAGTCAAGTCAACCAGTCCTCCTCCTGATTTGATAGGTATCCCACAAGCTGGGTACCTTCAGAGGCATATCATACAGGGAGAGAGACATGTTCATGAGATCAGGTGTATGGCAGCCGTAAAAAAATGAGCAAAACTTCTTATCAAAGAAATCGTAGAATACCAGCTGCATATTACTGCTAAGGTGTGGATGTATACTCTTCCAGATTACTGAATATCTTCCTTGTATATAAACATTACCCTCAAGGCATTTTAGTTACCAATGAGAATTAGATTTCCTTACTTCAGAATAGGCCTGGCTGAAACTTAAACTTTGCAAAAAAAAAGTATCTACAAACATTTTTAAGCTTCACCCTGTGACATAATGTTCTGAAGCTGCTTTACAGAAAACTGGTAAAACTAGTTTTTCTAGATAGCTAAGCAAGAATACATAGGGAATCTATAGATAAACTTGCAAAGTTATAACTTGCAGCCTTAAGGGCCTCTGAATTATAGGAATGTTCATTCTGATCATTGTCCAGTGTAAAAGCCCTAGTAGTCAGCTGACAAGAAGCATGTGGCAGCAAATCTTTGTAAACGTCGGATATACCGTTAATAATATTGGTAAAGATAGGTCACACTCTCAAATGTTCCAATCCCCAGTGTAAAAGGTCCTCAAACAAGGGCACAGCCAGACAGTGCGGCATACACACACACAGTTATAACACAGCGTTACCTGCAGAATTATGTGGCTATTGGACACAGTGAGGGAGGGGCAGGGCTTTAGTTGGCTGTTGTTCACACACTGTTTGGTCGTGCCATTGAATAGGACCTTTCACCACCTCCACCAACTCCTGTTCTTAACAGGGGCTGATTCCAACGCAGTTAGAATTTTTTCTGTAGCCCCCACCATTCCTGAGCAATCAGTGAAGTTAGTATTGGCATCTGATGTGCTCTGTACTGTCAGAAGGGCAGTGTCAGGTGGGGTGTGTGATTCAGAGCTCCAATCAGAGGCAGCCAGTGTCAGTGCTCAGAATCACACCCCTTGTCTGCTCCTGTCTGACACCGCCCCCCTGACAGTGCAAAGTCTATATAGCAAATCAGGCACCAAAACTAACAGCACTTATTGCTCTGGGGGGAATTAGAAAAAAAAAATCTAATTGTGCCAGCCTCATTGGAGCAGCACGTATTAAATGATACATGGAGCTAGACTTGGTGGAGATGGTAAAAGGTTCTCTTTAATTCTCTATCGGTGACATTATATGCTGTTAATCTGCTCGTGTAAAAGGATCCTGTGATCATATAATTAGTTATTTGTTAGTAGATCCAGACAATTTCATCTGGATCCATTAACACCCTAATGTGTATAGGGAAAGGCTGAGTGCCAGCATCTCCAGCCAGGGGTAACAAGAATTTAAAAAAAAAGTGAACTAAAGGGAGTCTGTCACCATAACCCAGCATATCAGTCCAGGCCTGCAGGTACATAGGTTATGTTTGCAACTTTTTTATGCTAGAAAATTGGTGTAAAATAATAATAAATCTACCCCAATGTGTTTTAAAAACGACCTTGTGCCTGACAATTTTCACATTTGTGTGAATAAGGCCTGAATCTATCTGGCCCTTAAAATATGCTGCCAGTTCATATCTGTCACCTGTTAACATAGTATGTACATGGTGTACATCAAAGCCTCTGGCCAGGATTAGTAGTTTCCTGTTTATCTGTTCTTCGAAGTACTGTATACTTGGAAGAAAGGTTAGGATGGATACAAATAACAGCTTTTCTACAAATACTCATTCCTCACGATCGCCTCATATGTGTTTGACCAAGCATGCATGTCTTCTCTATGCGAAGAGAGGAATAAGCCTCTGCTAGACACCTAGTAGCTGGGAGGCAGGGATGCCTCATATCATAGATAACTATACTTCTAGGAGAAACTCTCCTGGCATGATGTGCAGGCCGGTAAATCCGGCCAACACAAGGACCGAGTTACATGGGTGAAAGTCAGTTGTGTGAATGCAGGGCAAGGCTGAGGCCTCAAATTACGGAAAATCTGCTTTGCAGTGGCGTAAATACAGGGGTAGCAGCAGGAGCGGCTGCCACAGGGCCAGGGACATTAGGGGGCCTGGCGGACCCCTGATGTTTTTTTTTTTTTAATAGGCTGATCCCTGTTCCTGTTCATGGCCGCCTGCACTTCCCTTTCTACGAAAGCAGAGGTGGCTGTGAGCAGGAGTGGGGATCGGTAAGTAAGGCCCCCGTGAACCTCACAAACACTGCTATCATTATACTCTGGGGTCTTCTCAGACCCCAGAGTATAATGATCGGAAGCCAAGGGGAGTTGAGGGAACATAAAAAACACTGTTGCTTACCTCTCCTGCACTTCAGCAGGCTTCGGGCCTCCTCGGTGATGTCCCAGACTTCAC
The DNA here is from genome assembly GCA_947044405.1 of Leptodactylus fallax. Taxonomy (NCBI): domain Eukaryota; kingdom Metazoa; phylum Chordata; class Amphibia; order Anura; family Leptodactylidae; genus Leptodactylus; species Leptodactylus fallax. Next base: position 1,056,579 of record CAMRHE010000455.1, on the reverse strand, counting down.
CGTTGGCCAGGCTGACATTATTATGCATCGTGTTGCATGCCTGGCTCACGTGATGTCTGGTCCAACAATGAAGAAGGCTGAAAGTAGCAGGGAGTGCGCCAGAGCCAGGGAGAGGTAAGTGACACAGTTTTTTATATTTGTATCCTCCCCTGGGTCTCCGATCATTATACTGGTCCACAATGGTGCATAATACTATGTGAAGGGGCCACTATGGCACATAATTGTGTGTGCAGGGGCCAATATGGGACATAATAGTGTGTGCAGGAATGCGGGGAATGTGGTTTGTGCGGGGGGGGGGGGGGGGGCATGTGAAATGTTCGCCTGGGGGCCCAGCCATTTCTAGTTACACCACTGCTGCTTTGATTGTTGCAGATTTTACTGCATATATTCTTTTGATCCAAAGTTACGAGTGACTTGAAAAGTAATGGAACATATAAAGAAAGCACTCAAAATTTGCCCTTCTGCTAAATCCCCTTTGGCTCAAAAAAAAACATAGCAAAATCTGCAACAAAAAAGCAGCTTATTCTCAACATGGAGCCTCAGCCTAAAATGGTTTCAATCACTTCAGTGAAGACTCATAGTATGTACAAATACATTTCTGTATTGATGAGTTAAAATTGGAAAATTCCTGCAAAATAGCATGGGAAAACATACCTACAGTTTTGAAGGGTTTCTTCTTTTATTTATTTTATATCTATTTTATTGTTGGTGGTGCGGTCGGGAGCTGGGCACCATGGCACACATATGGTGGCAGTGTCCTCCCTTGTTTCTCTTTTGGGCGAGTGTAGTGGAAGTAATACTTAAGGTTACCGATGTCTCGATCTGCAATAACCCTGAGACCCTCCTACTCTCCATCCTACCGGGTCATGTTAAAAAGTTTTCCCGCACCCTAATCAGTCACATGTTGGCTAGAACTATCATACCCAGGCTATGGAAAACCACCAGAGTTCCCACTGTCAGGGAATGTTTTCAAGAAATTCTTCATCTACACGTATGGAATCCCTGACTGCCGAGCTCGGCCCAACCTCAGACTTGATCGCCAGACACTGGCAGACATGGATAACATTCCAATTTTCTTCCGCTTATGATAGCTGTATCTTGGCTTGACCTCCCTCCCATACAGACGTGACTATGACGCTGACTTTAACCTGAGGACCCCTCCGCACCCTGCTCCCCCTCCCCCACTGTAGTCCAATTTTCCTCCTTATCCTGCCATCCCTTCCCTCCCTTATATTTTTCTTTATTATTTATTTTGGACCTCTCAGGCCAATAACTTCTGTATCCTTGTGCACATTGCACAACCAAATGCAGTATGCATTTTCTTTGTACACCACCAGTCTTGTTGCGACAAGACTTTCTTGTTTGCATGATCTGATTTTGTTTGTCACCTTTTGCACTTCTCTTGAAACTAAATACACAAATGTTCTTTTTTTTTTTTTTTTTTAAAAGGGGTTATCTAAGGAGAAAAGCTCCCTAGTGTCTCGTGCAGTCATAACAAAAAAGAGTGGCTATACTCGCCCCTCCTCATTCCATTTGTGCAGAGCTCCAGTTCTGCCGGTGCATCACTGATGACATCACTAATGACAGCATCAGACAGTCACTACATCCTGTGAGTGACTGGAGATGTGTGCAGTGATGTCATCCTGCTATGCTATGCCAGCAACAGGGGCCTTTCAGGAGAAGCGGATCTGCAATGGCAGAGTTAGGGGGTGATTAGCATAGCTGCATTTTTTTGTTATGACTTCCCATGCCACCAAGGAACTTTTATTTTTCCTTGATAACCCTCTTAAATAAATGTGTACCACTTGTAAAAACTACAATAGCATAAAAACATTCAATCAAAATAGCATGCATCTGTTTTTGCACCCAGCCTGCTTATATAAATGGACATTATCTGTAAGGAATCAATGGGGCACATTCAGTATTATGTCTATGCCACAATATTTGTTGCAAGTGGTGTTTTTACTCTGTCCTCACCTTCTACAGATTTATTATCATTTACCCAGTGGGGTAAATGATTCCTGAAATCTACTCCAGCAAAGAGCTGTAGATTGCTATACACTCATTGGTTGCACCAGGTTTGCTGGAACAAGGATTATCAAGATCGGTGTGGAAACCGCCAGTGTTGCTCAATCTCCCCAAATGAATCTCCTTATCTTGTGTATGAAGATTTGTGTGAAATAATACTAGCAGGGATTTGTAGGGATTTTGACCTCCCTTAAGAAATATCATAAAAATCCGAATAATTATTTTATGACATAAGAGCATTCTTTATGGGACCTGTAGTTTTAGGTCAACTGGCCTTAGCCTTCAACCTACCTGCTGACAGAAGAAAATGTAAATTCTTTGCACCTCACCTGGATTGCACGTTTATACATTGTGAATGTTTATACATTTTCAGGCAGGGGCCCCATGTTGCGAATATGCTGTGTATTACAGTCCTTGCAAAGTGGATGGGATACTGGCTAATCCCATCCACACATTGCAGAAAAAAATTGTAGCGGAAATGCTGCAATTTCAAAAACTATTGTGTTTTTGTAAGTCACAGCATATAATTTATATACTTACTATACTTTATGGGTTTGTCCAAACAAGACATTAGGGCATTTGAAAATCATAAGATGGGCCACTCCTTGAGAAGCCAGAGAAGATACCCACTGAATAGAGTGTCTCATTCTCTGGTATACTCAGCCCATCCATGTATTATATATAAATGGTTGCTATGTAATAATACATTTGTTATACAGAGGAAATATGTTCTTTCCTAAATCTCACCCCGGGGTCTCTGCTGGCAGTCTTGGAGCAATTAGCTGATCACCGACATGGCTTTTATCTGAGAAGGCAAAGCCATAAAAAGTGTGAGCAGCTGAAAGTTAAGATGCAGCGGATCTCTGCAATAGAACTGTTCCATCATACTGGCCCTAGCAGCCAAAAAACAAATAGTGATACCTGACTTATGGTTAATAGTTGTATGTTTAAGTTGTCATAGAGATGTAATACTTTCATAATTTGGGGTCATTCTAATACCATATTATCCTTCTTTTCCAATTTTCTATAGAAGCACACAATATTCACTCCTCAACACTGAAATTGCAAGACTAAGAAGGAAAAGTCTTGGAATCATGGAAATCACAGGATCGATAGGTTAATGATATGCAAATTATAGAAAAATGGAAACAAAATATTGAAAACACCTTGATTTATTCAAATTATGCACACACATATCTTTCTAACAATGAGGTTATTAATACTTATCTGAGGAATGTTATGCCACGCTGAATGCAATTGGGTGCGCAATTCATCAAGATTGGCTGCTGGCAGTCTCCTTCGCAATTGTCAACCAATGATGTCCCAGAGGTGCTCGATAGGAGCACAGAGACAATGTCAGCCATGGTAGCACATTGAGGCCGCGCAGGCTGCTCACAGCAGCACAAGCAATGTGCAGCTTAGTATTGTCCTGTTGACAAAGAGCTCCTGGAACACTTTGGATATATGGCCATTCTACTGGTTCCACCAAATCAGTGTTATGTTGAGCTGTTAGTGTACCTGAAATGAAGACTAAAGGGTTCCAGTTACTGTACATTAAGCCACTCCACACCATTATCCTGGGAGTGAAGGCCTTTTCATGGAATTGCCCATGTGATCTCCAGCTACTGTTGAATCTGAGATAAAATCAGGACTCATCACTGAAGAGGATAGACCTCCATTCCAGCCTCCATTGCCATCTTGCTGTGCACCATGATAGACTTTGAGAGCAGTGGTATGAGGTCAACGGAAGACTTTTATCTGGATGTTTGTCTCATAGCCCAATGTTGTGTAGCTGCCTTCTGACGGTTGTGTCAACACTATTTGGTGCCCTAGGCTTGTCCAATTTCAATTGCAGTGCAGAATGGATCACTATGATTCTTCCAGACGATCCGTTCATGTAGAGATTCGCTGTTCTCCCAACCACCGGGGTACGCTCTGACATCTTGGCCAAGATGCTTATTGATGTGCGAGAGTGATAGACCAAGGTCTCTCAGCTCATGGATTCTGACTCTCTCAGTTTGCGACAAGTACTGATAACTGGCATGTTGATGAACAGGAGGCATCGCACAATATTCCCACTTCACTTGATCCCATTTTTGAGGCTTCATTTGGTTAAAATTTTTATTTTTCTTGGTCCCTATTCTGGTATTTTACGAATGGGTTGCTCAGTTTCAGAGGGTTCTGGCATGGACAACTCCAGGCTTTCTCCAAATCAACAGAGAAACTATGGTTGGCTCATGTCCACCTTACTCCCTGTTGTGGGCTAATCTGTATTCCCCCTCAGCCTCTGAGTTATTGGGTCCTATGGCTTTGGCTAGGGATGTTTGAAGGAGGTGTGTGGGTAGGTTTCATCTGGCCTCCCTGTGCTCCACTATGACCTCTTTTCTACTCCATGTGGTGTTTGAGGCTGGACTCACATCCTCTCTGGCTCATTATGCACTACACCAGCATGGTCTTTAGGGAACACCAGGCTCCTCTCCTCACAGTTTTGGAACACCTCTAGCCTCTCAATGCAAGGTCTTATTCCATCTATCTATAAGATTCTGGTGGATCCCATGTCTGATAAACTGATTATATGACTAAGTGGGAGGGGTACTTGGGACAACCCTTATCATACCTATCCTGGCAGTTAATACAGCATAGGGCGGCTAAGTCTTCTTTGTGTACTACCCATAGGGAAACCCAGTACAAGCTCCTGATGCACTGGTATCATACCCCGGCTTTGCTTCACGTGCTATATCTTCTATACTGATCATGTGTTGGTGGTGCAGAGTGAGCCCAACCTTCGTATTTCACCTATTTTGGGATTGTAACATGTTGACACCCTTTTGGTTTCATTATAGAACCCTCCTGCACCAGATCCTAGACACTGCTTTACCTGCTCAATCTTCCCCCTTAGAAAAAAAAAAAGGCCCCACAACTTTTTCAATACATTTTGACTGCAGCTAAGATTGCGGAAAAGCAACTTTTTTGTTGCAGATTTTGCAGCGTTTTTTTGAGCCAAAGCCGGGTGTGGACTGAGCAGAAGGGAGAAGTATAAGAACTTCCTATATATTTCCCATTTCTTTTGAAGTCACTCTTGGCTTTGACTCAAAAAAACGCAGCAAAATCTACAACAAAAAAAGCTTAATTTCTGCAACGTGGGGTTTTAGCCTAAGAGTTTAATTGCCAAGCAATGGATGCAGATTCTGCCACTGTCTCTTAGTGAGCTCAGCCTGACTGAAGGAGGTGAGGTCTCTGGAGCATCTCACTGCCCTTCTCAATAATGAGGAGGAGAGATTTCAATCCATTTGGGCTCCATGGGATGCCTATTGCGACACCTATGATTTGTGAGGTTACCTGTCTCACCCTTCATCCTTCCCTCACCCTTGTCCTGCCCTTTGTGGCATTTTTCTATGTCCTTGTTACTTGTTTCATTGCTGTTATTATTGGACTTTCTTTGAATTACTGGATGTTTTGTTATTTTTTTAATTTACATTTCTTGTTTTGGCTCTATGTTGTATCTTTGACGTTGCGACACTGGTATCTCTGTTATTCTTCTTTTTGTTTTTCTTCTTATTTTTATGCAAAAATCTTAATAAACATGACAGTTTAAAAAAAACAAAAAAAAAATTTTTCAATTTGGCTTTTATATTCCTTTCACATATCACGTGTCAAGCTAGGTGCTTGAAAATTTTTATCATTTGCAGATTTAAGCGACACATGCCTTCCTCGATATGCATAATCTTACGTATTATATACGTAACAAACATTTGATCATTTGCATATCTAAGCAACACCTGCCTTCCTCAATATGCATAACCTTTTTGGAGTTGCAATTTCAATTTGTTACATTCCAAATTGTAAAGGTGTACAGAAAATAAAACAAAACAGCAACAAAAAGAAAATCCTTGCTTGTCTGGCAGTTACTAGACATTAAATTTCCCTAGCTAGCAGCTGAAGAGCTTCTCCCTGAGCTTACAAACATAAAAATAACCAGAAACCTCTTGCTTAAATGAATGTCTCACACAGTAGACTTTCTGTGTCTCCAAGCAGAGATAGAGAGAGTTTCCCTCCTAGTCTCACTAAAATACACCCCCTCTCTCAATTAACTATTTAATTATTTAGCAGGTCTAGAAGGCTTCTCCCTGCTTCCTCATATAGGAGAGGAATCTGGGAGAAATATACCTCCCCTCCGAAACCAATTCTGCACAGGTGTCACAGTATGTATATATATCCTACTAAATGTAAAGACCTGTAAACGCGTTGAATGGGTATTTTCAATGTTTCTATGTAGTGGTCATAAATGATGCAGCAGTTTCAAAACCCATTGAAATCTATAAATGTGGTGGAACTGATGTAGTAGAGATGAGATTGCTGAAAATTATGCAATGTACAAACATTATAAAGAAACAAAATAAGTAAAGAAAATGTTTAACTAAAATAGTAAGGCCGGACCCGGGCAAAGCATGGGGGGAGGCCGCCATGACAGGGCCTGAAGGGGTTGGCGTAGGGTTACTAGGGGAGGGGTCAGAGTGCAGTGGCGGGAGTAGTTAGGGAGAGGGGTTATAGGGGACTAGCGATGGCTTCCCGCGGTCAGTTACGCGGTGAAGAGGGATCAGAGCAGGTCGGGTCGCGCGACTTACCTGTGAGATGTCTGAGCTTGAAGTCCTCCTGGGGCAGCTCCGCGCTGCTGCCGGCTCCGTGGACGCAGAATGGCTGTGTCAGCAGGTGCAGGGGATCGTCGACGCGGTCCCCATTGATCCGGCGCTGTCTTCTCCAGGTCAGCACATGGCGCCGGCGGCCTCCTCTTCACCCTCTCCTTCCAGGGCTCCAGTGGGCGTGGCCTCGGCCCGGCGGCAGCGTCGGGCTCGGCCGCCGGAGTGTTTAAGCCCTGACAATGCACCCAGGTCCCGGCGCCGGCTGCGGAGCCCTTCCAGGGACCCTCCAGGCCGGCGGGCGCGCCCTGCAGCTTCGGGCAGCGGCTCCCGGCCTGGGAGGCATCCAGCTCAGCGGCCGGGACCAGCGGTGGGGAGGGGGGCGGGGCTTGCGGTCCGAGCGGTCACGCCCCCTTACCACCTTGACTCCGCCCCCCAGCTCAACCATGGCAACGGCGGCCCCTACTGGCGATGCTCCGGTCGGGGGGGGCTGCTAGGCGAGTGAGCAGACGGCTGATGTCTCCCGAAGCTTCACGCCGGTCCGCTGGAGCGGCTGGGCGTACCTCGGTGTCGATGGAGCGGCGGGCGGCTTCCGGCGGACGGTCTCCCGACCGTTCCTCTTCTGGGCTTGTGGCGGCCTCCAGGCGGGGGTGCTCTTCGTGTGCTGGCGGTTCCAGGGCCGCGGCGACAGGGACGGCGGCGGGTTTAGGTGAGGAGCTGCGGTCGCTGTTAGGCGGGCTGCGTGATGTATTGTCGCGGTCAGGAGGGGAAAGGGGGGCGGCGGGTTCCCCTGTGGCAGCGTGGGTCGGGGGGATCCGCACCCCCTCCAGTAATAGTTTTGCCGTCGGATAGTTTGGTTCGTAGAGAGGCGGGGGTAGAAGTGTCGGTCCAGACGGAAAAAGAGGGAGACGGTATTCGTTTAGATGACAGAGCCAGGGGGGAGGTATACTTGTGTTATGAGGGCCCCCTGGGAGCGCATTTAAAGAAGGAGGTGAAGGATAAGATTTGGCGTGATGAATACGTCGAAATCTTTTCCTTGCTGCCATTAGCTAAATTCAACCTGGACAAGGGGAAGCGGGATGAGAGCAAGAAGGAGGAGGAGGAAAAGAGGCATTGGCGTTTAATCCCGCAGACGTTTACTAACTGGATGCAGGCGTTCGCTATTCTGGCCAGCGTTATTGGGGAGAAGACTCCTGAACACTGTTCGGGGCTCTTCTGTTATTTGGATGCTATCGGGGAGGCTTACCGGGTTTACGGGGGTTTGACGTGGCTGCGCTACGATGAGCAGTTCCGTCAGCGCAGGGCGATCCGACCGTCTATTCGGTGGGATCAAAAAGATATAGGATTGTGGCTGAGAGTTATGGCCCCTTCCCGATTAGGGCAGCCCTTTCAGGGAGTGGCCGGTTCATCCGGCCCTGCTAGTCAGTCCCCAACTGGGCAGGGGGCTGGGGGTAAGACAGGATTTTGCTGGCAATTTAACCAAGGCCAGTGCAAGTTCGGGACGACCTGTAAGTTTAAGCACTCATGTTCCGCTTGCGGGGGATCTTCCCACGGTTCCGTCAAATGTTTTAAAAGAGGGAAGGGACGGCAGCCAGGAGGGGCACCTGGCCATGGGGTTGACACCGGTGAAGCTGCTAGAGATGGAGCCTTATCTTAATCGCTATCCGGACCGTCTTAGGGCCCAGTTGTTGCGGGACGGTTTTGGGCAGGGTTTTCGGATCCCGTCAGCGCTTCAGGGGGCCTCCTTGTCCACGAGGAATTTGGTATCGGCTTACCGCCATCCGGGGGTGGTGATGGAAAAGTTGGCCAAGGAGGTTGCCTTGGGACGCATGGCGGGTCCTTTTAGTTCACCGCCGTTTGCGGATTTTGTAGTTTCTCCGTTAGGTGTAGTGCCCAAAAAAGAACCCAACAAGTTCAGGCTCATCCATCATTTGTCGTACCCAAAAGGGGGGTCGGTTAATGATGGTATTGATCCTGAGCTGAGCTCCGTCGTATATACCTCATTTGATGCGGCCGTTAATTGGGTGCAGAAATATGGGACAGGGGCGTTGATGGCAAAGACGGACTTTGAGTCGGCTTTTCGCCTCCTCCCGGTTCACCCTAAGAGCCTTAGGCTCTTAGGGTGTTTCTGGAACGGGGCGTATTTCGTAGATCGTTGTCTCCCTATGGGTTGCGTGATTTCTTGTGCCTACTTTGAGGCCTTTAGTTCATTCCTGGAGTGGGTAGTGAAGGACCTGGCGGGTGTCGGGTCTGTTATCCACTACTTGGATGATTTTTTGTGCCTCGGTCCTGCCGACTCCCCCGTTTGCCATTCGCTGCTTCGGTCTCTTGAGTGGGTGGCGGCGTGTTTTGCAGTCCCCCTAGCGCCAGGTAAGACTGAAGGCCCATGTACGTGCTTGAGCTTTCTAGGTATCACTATTGATGCCGAGCGGATGGAGTGCCGTTTACCAGAAGACAAGCTGGTCGCGCTGCGGCAGGAGGTAGACCGGGCTGCAAGATTACGTAAGATCACGCTTAGGGACTTGCAGTCGCTCTTGGAAAAGCTCAATTTCGCGTGCAGGATCATGCCAATGGAGCGTGTTTTTTGCAGGCGCTTGGCGGGGGGCTACGGCGGGGGTGTCGTCGCCCAGGCACTTTATACGGTTGACGAGGGATCACAGGGATGACTTAGAGGTGTGGGCCAATTTTTTGTGTAAGTACAACGGCCGCTCCTTGGTTATGTCGCCTGTGGCTGACGTTTATGATTGGGACTTATACACGGATGCGTCCGGGTCGGTTGGTTTTGGGGCTTTTTGTAGGGGACAATGGTGTGCGGACCGGTGGCCTGCGGGTTGGATAGAGCAGGGGTTGGTTCGGAACCTGTGTTTGTTGGAGTTATTCCCTATTGTGGTGGCGTTGGAGATTTGGGGGGATCGTTTCAGAAACAGGAAGGTACGTTTCCACTGTGACAACCAGTCCATAGTTGGTGCCATTAATTCATTAACGGCCTCGTCCCCTCTGGTGGTTCGCTTGTTGCGGCACTTGGTGCTGTGTTGTTTATCTCTGAACGCTTGGGTGGTGGCTGTTCATGTCCCTGGTGTCACCAATGTAATTGCCGATTCTCTTTCTCGGTTTCAGTGGAAGCGGTTTCGGCAGGTGGCCCCCGAGGCGGACGTCACTGGAATCCCATGTCCAGATCACCTGTGGGGCGTGGTCTTGCCGCGGCGGGTGAGCTGATTCGGTCTTCGTTAGCAGATAGTACCAGGGCAGCATACGAGGTAACATGGAGGGAGTTTGAGGCTGTGGCAGGCGAGTTGGGGGGTGTTTCTTCGGATGGGGACAGACGTACGGCGGTGCTGGTGTTGATTGGTCGGGGGGTCGCTGGCGGGTTGGTCTGTGTCTAGGATGAATCGCCTGGTGGCGGGTTTGGCCTTTGGTTTTCGTTTTAGGGGATGGGGGGATGTCACTAAGGAGTTTTTGGTGTTGCAGGCGCTACGGGGCTTCCAGAAGGGACGGTCCCGCCCGGATGGGCGCAGGCCGATTTCTTTTCAGTTGCTTGAACGTCTGGGGGAGGCGTTACGAGGGGCATGTTCTTCACCGTTCGAGGTTGCTTTGTTTCAGTTAGCTTTTTCGTGGGCATTTTTTGGGGCCTTGAGAGTGGGGGAATTGGTGTCCCCGTGTAAGAGGAAGGCAGGAGGGGTCTTTTTTCAGGACGTGTCAGTGGAGGGGCCGGGGGTTGAGTTTGTCATACGGAGATCTAAGACAGACCAGTCAGGCAGGGGTCGTAGAGTCCGTCTGTTCCCGGTGACGACGTCCGAGATGTGTCCGGTGAGGTGTTTTGAGAATTTTAGCGGCCTTCGAAAGGGACATTTTGGCCCCCTGTTGTGCCAAATGGATGGGTCATTTTTATCACGTTATCAGTTTACGTGGATGTTTAGAAAATGTTTGGTGGCTGTGGGCCATGATCCGTCGGTGTTTGCGCCACATTCATTTAGAATTGGTGCTGCTACCGAGGCCTCGGTGTGGGGATTGGGCCCTGAGGTGGTTCATCGGATCGGCAGATGGGAATCGCGTCGCTTTGTCTCATATGTGCGCTCCCATTTGTTGTAGTTTGGATGTATCTACGCTGAGACAAGGGGGGGGGTGGATCAATTTAGGGGGCTTGGAAGTCTGTAAAGGTTGTTAATTTTTCTTCTTGGCTGATGTGCGGATTCGGTTGTTTTTTTGTTTTCTTGTAGGTCCTCCAGCCCGTCTGGTATGGATTATGGGGCATTCTTATGTTCACTGGGGGGCGGAAAGAGCGAAAATTCGCCCCCACGGTCGGCAACTAGGATTCCCCAGGTCGGTGGCGGTGGTCCGGTGGCTAGGATTCCGGGGTATGTTGTGGGGTCGTATGTTGCGGGAGTTTTTCCGGTACGTCCGCCTAGATCACCCTCCAGATGTCCTAGTGTTGCATCTGGGTGGGAATGATTTGGGTGCCCGCCCCTTTCGGGAACTGGTGAGGGACGTCAAACACGATTTGTTGCGCTTATGGGTGGAGTGTCCGACAGTGGTGGTGGTGTGGTCGGATATTGTCCCTCGGCATTCGTGGAGGGGGGCCAGGTCGGTGACTAGCATTAATAGGGCAAGGGCCAAGGTTAATAGGACCATTGGAGCATTCGTGGTCAGGCATGGTGGCATTGTGGTTCGGCACCATGAATTGGAGGATTTGCAGGGTGGTTTTTAGTTAGCTGATGGGGTTCACCTTAATGCAGTGGGAATTGATCTGTGGGCCTTGGGCCTGCAAGGCGGGGTTGAACGTGCTCTCGCATTGGTGGGGGGCGTGCATCCTTGAGGGGGTCAAGGCGTGCGCGCTGTGGCGGGGTGGGGGGACCTTGGAGTTGGTTGAAATTCGGTGGTGGGGGAAACATGGAGGGTAGTTTCCCCAATAATTAACTACAATTCTGGTTGGTCTGGCTGCTTTTGGGCTCCTGCTGGGTGGTGTCCCGGGGAGTGGTTTTGGTATATATGTGGTGATACTGCCATCTGTGTTTTATGGTGCCTCCGAGCCTGTGGTTTTTGCGGCTGGGGGTAACTTGGTGTGATGGACAGTTTGGCGGCCAGATCTAGGTAGCTCCAAGGACCTCCCCCTCAAGAAGGTTGTTTATCAGGAAAACGTGGGGTTAATTGTTATTTAATTGTTATTTATTTTGTTAGTTATTGGTTATTTAAATTGGTTTATAATTTGATAAAATACGGTTTATATATTTATATTTGTATTGTTATTGTAATAAAATGGCTGCTGTGGCCAATTAATCCAAAATAACTTGTGTTGTCTTCATTCTTAGGTAAGATAAGAATGGGGGAGGGGGGTGAAAAGGAGGCCGCAGCAATGGTAAGTGATATGTTGGTTGAGACAACATCCTCAGTGCCGATGTCAAGTTCATGGAAAGTGAATTAAATTACATCTTGTTAACATGAAATTCAGACACCATGAAAAATGAAAATATAATGCAAAAACATAGAAATTCTCTAATAATCAGAATTAATATTGTTCCCTTTATAGATCTCCCTCATCTCAGGACATCACAGTAGCCTTTGTCTACATTCAAATGGGAGCACACATGCTTCTGTTTTACAGAAAATCATTTGCAAGTCCAAGCAATCCGGCATTTAGAAAAGAATAAATAAATATAACTGTTCAGATAGACCAAAAGAGGCAAGGAAAGGTGAGTATGGCTAAGGCCCCACGTGGCATCTCGCAGCAAAAAAAGTGCTGCGGGAGAAACCGCAGCTGGATCGCATTGCGGTTCTTCCCGCAGCGCTTTAGACAGAAAGTTTGCAGAGTTTTCCTCTGCGGACTTTCTGTTTCAATTATACCTATGGGGAAATCGGCGGCGTTTCCGTAGGTATAATTGACATGCTGCGATTTCCAAAACCATGCCGGTTTTGGAAATCGCCGCGTGTCCGCAGCGCGTTTTTTTCCACAATGTGGGAATGGGATTCACTAGAATCCCATCCACTTTGCTCTGACTGTAAAACGCCACGATTTTTTACGCGGCGCTTCCGCCACATGGGGCTTTAGCCTATAAAGGTTTGGGGGTTTTTTTTAGTTGTTTTTTTTTCTGCTGGGACTCCATCTATTATACTCTGGGGTGAGTAATTCAGATTCAATATATTTTAGAACACAATTTTAACCTCCCAGTGTTTGGCACCACATATCCTTCCAGGTACACTAGCTTATATATAGCATGGTAGGAGTATAAATACTGTAATAATAGGGCTAGGCAAATTCCTGATGCTTGGTCAAAGAAACATTTCTGATATTATGTTTTTGTGGTCAGTGGATTAACCATAATGAATAGTTGCAGAAAATAGTTGCAGTATGCTAAAATTCCAACCTATGAACTGTTACTCCCCATTTCCCATTCCAGTGCTGGTGGTCCCAATCTGACCACTGGTCGCAGTGGGTTGCTAAGCAAACTGATGTACCTTTCCTTCACTCCAGTGCTGTCATATTCCTATGGGTTCGGGTTTCAGCTCTTTTCCTTTACATCCACTTTGGGTTTTCTTGCACACTTCATATGACATTATGGCTTACAGCATATTTGAATAGGACCCCCAGAACGCCACTTGGTAATTAAGGAGTATTCTTTTCTGGCCCTTGTTTGTGTGTATCGGTATTTGCATTGACTGTGATTGTAGTCCTGACCTTGGCTTTGTTCCTCACTACACTTCTGCCTTGTCCTTTTGCATTGTCTGCCTGGTACCTGTTGCCCTACTTCTGGATATCTCCTGACAATATTCCTGGCTTGTCATATTCTGATTGACTTTCTGCTAACAAGCCTCAGCTCTGTTCCTAACCAGGCGACTTAGTCGCCACCACCACCAATCCTTGACTACTCTAGGGAAGATCCCCTGTAATCCTTCTTCAGGATAGTCTGTATCCCAATTTTGTCTTGTAGTATCCACATTCTGGTACGTGACTGTAACACATATTCAAACTATTAGCTACTAGAGACTTGTGCATGTGCAGCCACCTCTTTACATATTCTACACCAGGATGCACCAAACAGCAGCCACCTCAGCATCTCGGCAGGCGGCATAAGGGTCAGGGAATCCTGCTCTAAAAATAAGTTTAGGTGTCAAAGGTGGAGTTCTGGGAGGTAGGATCCTGAAAATGTGCAATATATGTCTAAGGAATACCCATTTAAGGCCGGTGCCCCACGTGGCGTAAATGCAGCGGAAACGCTGCGTTTTACAGTCACAGCAAAGTGTATGCGATTCTAGCAAATCCCATCTCCACTTTGTGGGAAAATACGCCGTGCGGACATGCGGCGATTTTCAAAACCGCTGGCAGTTTCCCTATAGTTATAATTGAAGCAGAAAGTCCACAGAGAAAACCTCTACGAACTTTCTGTGCAAAGTGCTGCGGGAAGAACCTTTATGCGTTGCTGCGGCGGCTTTTCCTGCAGCGCTTTTTTGCTGTGGGACGCCACGTGGGACCTTAGGCTGAGGCCCCACATTGCGGAAATGCAGCTTTTTTTGTTGCAGCTTTTGTTGTGTTTTTTTTTTTTATCCAAAGCCAAGAATGGCTACAAAAAGGTATGAGAAATATATAGGAGGTTCTTTTATTTTGACAAAAAAAAACACCTTAGCCTAAGGCCGGGGGCCCACATTGCGAAAACACAGCATTTTACATTACCTGCAGAGTGGATGGGATTCTGATTTCTTAGTTTGGAGCAGGGAATATAATATTATTATGATAAACATGTCATTGTGTCACTTTGCAAACAAGAATGGCAAGGAACAGAGGAGCATTTGTAAGATAAGTATATTAGACAGTTTTTATTTTATTATAAAAGGTCCATAAACCTTTTTACATATTTTGTAAAACCCCTAAAGCAGTTCCCTAAAATAAAGTGGGTATCAAAGGTCAAGATGGATAGTTATTCACTTTGGCTTTGTAGAGTGACACCTGGTTTTTATAACATAACTTAAATTCAACATCAATTCAGAAATTTAACCATATTTTCTAATAGACATTGCATAATAATGACAACCAGAAGTTACGTACAAGCGCACAACACAGTAAGCACACATTATACTGTAAGAAAAACAAGATTGTTAAAATGCAGATCCCCAGGAGAATTATATAACACATAAGACATCTGAGCATCTTATGAAACAGCAGTGGTGCACCTGGCATCCTACTAAACCTAGCAATTAAGGAATAGAAGACAAACACAAAAAGTTACTTGTTTGCTTTACTTATTCAATCTCCTGAAGAAGCATCTAATACGGTAAAATATCTAGCACAAATAGGGTTATATGATCTTTGGGACCAGCTTGAGCTTAAAAGGGTTGTCTGAAATCGAACAAAATCTTGCCAAGGAAAATGCTGTTAAAAAACCCCCCAAAAAAAACGTAAAAGACCCATGACCTACCTGGTAAATTCCCTGCCAGCCAGGACTGCTATTCTGATTCTCATGACCTGACTTTGCTTACATGGCACCACACAAGTAAACAAGGACCAGTGAGAAGGACTAGAATGGCAATACTGGAACTACGGGGGATTTATCAGGTGCCATTTTATGGCATTCCCCTTGGCTACATTTTATCCAGTTTCCAGCAAACCCAGAAGTGAATGTTGAAGCTCTTGAGCCCCAGTGGAAAATATGTAATGTGGTCCCCACTTACCATGCATGATCTATAATACTGATATCTTAAGCTGTAGAGATGTCTTTGGGTAGCGATTGTTACCTCTGCACCCCCTATAAGGAAACCTGTACCGTAGTTTGGCCACGGTGGGAACAATGTGGAAAAAAACGCAGCGATTCTAGCGAATCCCATCCACACACTGCAGAAAGATATGTGCAGCAGACACTGTGATTTCCAAAACTGTTGCGGTTTTGGAAATCGCAGTATGTCAATTATACCTACAGAAACACCGTCGGTTTCCCTATAGGTATAATGGAAGCAGAAAGTCTGCAGAGGAAAGTCTATGATATTACCGCCGTGGTTTTTCCCGCAGCCCTTTTTTGCTGAGGCCTGCTACTTGGGGCCTTAGCCTAAATGTTTTGTTTATGTATGCAACTATTGCACCAACTATGTATGTAAGAAAAAAAAGCATCTTTGTAAAAAAAAAAAAAGTTATTATAAAAATCCTACCATTTTGTGTCTACAGATCCTATGTAGACCTATGTGCCTCCATTGTAAGCGACTACAAACAACTCATGTATTGTCTGATCCTGCAGTCCTACATTTTTCCATCTGCCACCTTCATAGTAACATACTTTCAATGGGTTAAGTAGAAGACATCTTAATATTTTCGTAAAAACTTCTTAAATTCTGACCAGCTGTTTTAGTTACATCTGTTATGAGAACCATTTTATAAACATTATTTCTGCATCATTATATATCTAGCTACATTTGGCATTCAATTGTAAAAAAAAAAAAATCCCAGAAATTCAATCTTCCTCACCTTTTTCCTATCCTTACTTTTGATCTATTATATCTGTCTCAGGAGAGTGCTCACCTCCTCTTCCTCCATCTTGTATGGTTGTAAGATGTATTTACATTAGACCTTTTTCGGTTTTGTTATGTAATAGAAGAGAATGGATTTTACAATACATTGCAATAAATTATATGTATTGAAAGATATTATATGGGTGATTAGACCCCCTAGGATTCAAACTCTCTAAGGGGGTCTCATAATTAAAGAAAAATCAGGTGCATCTTCTGCGGGCTGTGCACCTAACTGAAATCTACGTCAGTTCATAGCTGGGGTAGATGTTGGGCATCATTTATACTAGTAAACTGGCGTAAAAGATGCTGAATCTAGCGTGGCCAATGGCCCTACCCACAGCAAGTCTTCTCTACCTCCCACTTTTGGAAAGTGGCGAGGGAGGCATAAAAATAGCACTTGCAACAAAAATTGTTGTAAGTGCAGTTTAAAATGTTGCAAACTCATGGTCCAAGAGCAGCTGAGAAACAGCTTGTTTAAAGGTGTTGTCCAGGCAAAAATGGACAACCCTTTTAACTTTTAAATCAGCTGGGGGCATTGAAAAATTTTTAAAAAATGCATACTCCCCTCTCCCCAATGCTCTGGTGTCCTCTCGCGCGTTCCAGTTCTTCTGCTCCGGCGGCTTTTCCCGGGTATCTTCAGGAGTTCCGCTGAAGCCGCTTATTGGCTTCAGCGATCACGCTGAAGCCGCAATTTGTGGATCCACTTTTGCAGGGACTGTAAAACACCGAGGTGTTTATTAAAAGTGTTTTAATTTAAATTAAAGCATTAAACGAGCTGTTTCTTAGCTGCTCTTGGACAACTTTAATTAACCCCTTCACTTCACAGCCGTTTTTTTTTCTTTTAAATTTTTTACTCCCACTTTCCAAGAGCCATAAATTTTCTATCCACAGAGCCATATGAGGGTTTAGGGGGCGTCCACACTACTGTCAGTCAGATTTTAGCAACATACACTAGCAGAACCGTCATAAATCCATTTAAAATCCCATTGGTTTCAATGGGATTTTGTCTTGTGACCGTTAATGTCCGTTTACACCAAATCCGTAACATGTCCGTTATTTTTCATGGACATAAAACTTTTTTGTGTCTGCAAAAAATAACGGTTTTATGACGACGTCAAGCATCCGTTATTTTTTAACATTAATGTTTATGGCTCACAGACAGTAACAGACGGGTGTCTGTTATACTGTCCGTTATTACTGTCCGTTTTTTTCTGCGCGTGCTCAGAAAGCAGAAACAAAAAAAAAAAAAGCAAAAAACGAACAGTATAAAAACATACACTAACTGACACTGACTGATGCTAATGTGTCTAGTAAATGGATAAGTTAAAAAAAATGAACACATTAACATCAGTTAGTGTCCGTTAATGTCTGTTATGATAGGCGTCCATTTTTTTTTTTTTTTAACGGACACCTATCATGATGGACATCCAACAGTAGTATGAACGCCCCCTTATTGTACTTCAATGGCACAATTTAATATTCAATGCGATGTACTGGGAAGCTGGCAAAAATTCAGACTGGGGCGTATATTAAAAAAAAAACTGCCATTGTGCAGTTTTTTATAGGTTTTTTTTTCACACTGTTCACTGTGGAGCACAAATGACATGTTAGCCTACGTTCACACTACCATTATCATAAGATACAGCAAAAATAACAAACACAGATGGAGCCTCCTCCGTCTGTGTCTGTTTCCATTGACTTTAATGTAAACATCATGGCAGATGCTGTCTTCTGTCATGTTCGGTTACTTTTGTAACGGAAGAAGAAGTCCTGCAAGTGCGAATTTTTCTTCTGTCAGAAAAGTAAAAAACATGACGGAAGAAAGCTTCCATCATGTTTTTTACCGCGTCGTTTTACAGTCCCTGCAAAGCGAACGGGATTCTAGCGAATCCCATCAACACACTGCGGAAAAATATGTGCAGCGGACACAGCATGTCAGTTATACCTACAGAAACGCCGGCGATTTCCCTATAGGTATAAAGGAAGCAGAAAGCGATGTGATGAAAACCGTGATGTGTTGCCACCGCGATTTTTCCTTTGGCCTTAGCACCTATGCAAACATGGGGAGAACATACAAACTCCATACAGATGTTGCCCTTGGTTGGATTCGAACACAGGACTCCTGTTTTACAAGGCAATAGTTCTAACCACCAAGCCATCATGCTGCCCTTTAATAAGGAATATTGGGAGACATTGGGTTAAGTGGATCACTTTCTTATGATAACAGATCATGTCATTGTTATTCTGTCTTGAGGACTGGAAATATACAGTGCCTTGCAAAAGTATTCGGCCCCATTGAACTTTTCAACCTTTTGCCACATTTCAGGCTTCAAACATAAGGATATAAAATTTTAATTTTTTGTGAAGAATCAACAACAAGTGGGACACAATCGTGAAGTGGAACGAAATTTATTGGATATTTTAAACTTTTGTAAAAAATAAAAAACTGAAAAGTGGGGCGTGCAATATTATTCGGCCTCCTTAAGTTAATACTTTGTAGCTCCACCTTTTGCTGCGATTACAGCTGCAAGTCACTTGGGGTATGTCTCTATCAGTTTTGCACATCGAGAGACTGAAATTCTTGCCCATTCTTCCTTGGAAAACAGCTGGAGCTCAGTGAGGTTGGATGGAGAGCGTTTGTGAACAGCAGTTTTCAGCTCTTTCCACAGATTCTCGATTGGATTCAGGTCTGGACTTTGACTTGGCCATTCTAACACCTGGATACGTTATTTGTGAACCATTCCATTGTAGATTTTGCTTTATGTTTGGGATCATTGTCTTGTTGGAAGATAAATCTCCGTCCCAGTCTCAGGTCTTTTGCAGACTCCAACAGGTTTTCTTCCAGAATGGTCCTGTATTTGGCTCCATCCATCTTCCCATCAATTTTAACCATCTTCCCTGTCCCTGCTGAAGAAAAGCAGGCCCAAACCATGATGCTGCCACCACCATGTTTGACAGTGGGGATGGTGTGTTCAGGGTGATGAGCTGTGTTGCTTTTACGCCAAACATATCGTTTTGCATTGTGGCCTAAAAGTTCGATTTTGGTTTCATCTGACCAGAGCACCTACTTACACATATTTGATGTGTCTCCCAGGTGGCTTGTGGCAAACTTTAAACGAGACTTTTTATGGATATCTTTGAGAAATGGCTTTCCTCTTGCCACTCTTCCATAAAGGCCAGATTTGTGCAGTGTACGACTGATTGTTGTCCTATGGACAGACTCTCCCACCTCAGCTGTAGATCTCTGCAGTTCATCCAGAGTGATCATGGGCCTCTTGGCTGCATCTCTGATCAGTCTTCTCCTTGTTTGAGATGAAAGTTTAGAGGGACGGCCGGGTCTTGGTAGATTTGCAGTTGGTCTGATACTCCTTCCATTTCAATATGATCACTTGCACAGTGCTCCTTGGGATGTTTAAAGTTTGGGAAATCTTTTTGTATCCAAATCCAGCTTTAAACTTCTCCACGACAGTATCACGGACCTGCCTGGTGTGTTCCTTGGTTTTCATGATGCTCTCTGCGCTTTAAACAGAACCCTGAGACTATCACAGAGCAGGTGCATTTATACGGAGACTTGATTACACACAGGTGGATTATATTTATCATCATCAGTCATTTAGAACAACATTGGATCGTTCAGAGATCCTCACTGAACTTCTGGAGTGAGTTTGCTGCACTGAAAGTAAAGGGGCCGAATAATATTGCACGCCCCACTTTTCAGTTTTTTATTTTTTACAAAAGTTTAAAATAACCAATAAATTTCGTTCCACTTCACGATTGTGTCCCACTTGTTGTTGATTCTTCACCAAAAAATTAAAATTTTATATCCTTATGTTTGAAGCCTGAAATGTGGCAAAAGGTTGAAAAGTTCAAGGGGGCCGAATACTTTCGCAAGGCACTGTAAAAGCTCTAATTAATCACTATAGATAACTTTGTTTGCACTATTGCATTGTGTTGCAAGGACAGGCTTATTAACTATCCATAGGATGAAATTATTATTAATAAATTTATTTCAATGGGGGCACCAGAGATATCCAAGTTGTTGATGCAGATTTGTATAGAAACACTGGCCCAAAGTTATGGAGCAGCAGCGCTGGATAGGAATGGGAATATCATCTAACGTGTAGGGAAGGGGGGTCCTGACTTTTCCATAACACCAGGGGCAAGAGGAAGCGACAGAAGGAACATACCCCTTTGACTAGTAGAATGGTAACAGCCAGTTGTAAATTTTTTCCAAATTTCTAGGAGGATTAAGGCTAAGGCCCCACGTTGCAGATATGCAGCTTTTTTGTTGCAGATTTTGCTGCGTTTTTTTGAACCAAAGACAAGAATGGCTACAAAAGGAATGGGAAATATATAGGAAGTTCTTATACTTCTACCTTCTGCTCAATCCATTCCTGGCTTTGGCTCTAAAAATCACAGCAAAATCTGCACCAAAAAAGCCGCGTTTCCACAACGTGGAGCCTCAGCCTAAGAGAGAAAGTGCACAATGCAAAATTATTAGAAAAGATGCTCCAGAATTATTTAATAGGGAATACAAGTATTTACTAAAACACGAGTCAGAATTGCCAGCTGGTTCTCTTTAAAGTGAACAATGGTGATTGTATACTACTTAGTCTTCTAAACTGAGACACAATAGTTGTTTGTGGATGTCGGCGGGATTATTGGAGCATGGTCATAGTATCTGGAATATTTCAGGGTCATATTTGTATATGTTAAAATAATTTATTTTCACCCTAAATTAATCTGAGTACCTTTCATACACCAGGATAGTACATAGTGTGCTGTAAATTGATGGAATATAAGTATATGTTCTGATTTCCTTAGTACAAAGTAATAGGTATAAGTGCAACTGTTCCTGTTCTTGAGGATAATCACATAAACTCCTACACATTATTTTAGGTGCTGACTCATTCAATAGGTATTAGAAGTGTTCTTCTGTCTTATTTTCCTTTGACTAATAAGAAACACATTCACAGCATTTACTGGTGATGGAAATGCCACAAACTTTCAATTCAGTGAATTGATATATTAAGTATTGTGATTAATGTGAATTTCTCTTATGTGTCCCATTACTAAAGTGTGCCTCAAATTAGACGCAACTTTCTATGTATGAAAAGAACCGGTCACCAGTATAAACTTATATACTCAGGGCCAGCTCCAGCTATATGTGGGCCCTTGGGAGACAGAGTTACCATGGGCCCCCTTATACCTCAACCTGCAGCAACACAAGTGACCCTACAACAGCGATCCCAACCGAGGTGCTGTGACAACCCGGGGGGGGGGAATGGCTGCATGTACCCTAGCAGAATAGAGTGGTGGAGCAGGATCTATCACTAGGCATCTACTAGTGATTCCAGGTGAAGACCTGCTGAATGGAGCTGCAGATAAGAGCAGCGGAGCTCCCGGGGAACAAGGATGGGTAAGTGTTGCTTTTTTATTTATATAGCACAACTTCAGTGTGGGGGCCACTGGGGGGCATTATTATTACTTGTCTGGGGCCGCTGGAGGACATTATTATTACTTGTCTGGGGCCACTGGCGGACATTATTATTACTTGTCTGGGGGCCATTGAGGGGACATTATTATTACTTCCCTGGGGTTTACTGGGGGACATTATTATTTGCCTGAGGGCCACTGGGGGGCATTATAACTAGCCAGGGGGCTACTGGGTGACATTATTACTTGTCTGGGGGCCACTGGAGGACATTATTATTACTTGCTTGGGAGTCGTGTTTTTACTTGCCTAGGGGCTACTGGGCAACATTATTACTTATCTGTGGGAAACACAGGGGAGCATTACTACTTTCCTGGGGGCCACCTGGGAGCATTATTAGATGTCTGGGGACCACTGGGGAGCATTATTATGTGTCTGAGAACCACTGGGGAGCATTATTTTGTGTCTAGGGAGCCACCAGGAGAACCATATACATATATGGGTGTTGGGCCACTGGGGAGCATGATACTATGTGGGGGCCACTAAAGGAGCCTGGTGATGGTAAAAGGTGAATTTTTGTATGTGCTGTGTGGAAAGTATAGGGTGGTGTAGCTTTGAGGGTGCATTCACGCAGTGCAATTTTGATGTGGTTTTCAATGAGATTTTCTAAATTTAAAAATTAAAATTTGTGTTTATGTTACAGTTGTAAATTAAAAAATTGTGCTAAAAAACACATCAAAACTGCCATTTTCTTTAAATTTTGGTAAAAATTATTTGGTATTGGTGAATCATCACAGTGACCCTAGGAAAAAAATTTTTCCATGGGTGCCCTGAGTCTGGAAATGTTGGGAAACACTGCCTTATAGTATTTCAAGTAATGTAAATCAATGGGACTGGAGTGACCACCACTCTGAGTCGTAAAAATATTTGTACATGTATATATTTTGAGAGTTGTGACCACAGCAACCTTGTTCATTGCAAAATCACTATGTAGCCCCAGCCTAATATACAGTCATATGAAAAAGTTTGGGCACCCCTATTAATCTTAATCATTTTTAGTTCTAAATATTTGGGTGTTTGCAACAGCCATTTGAATTTGATATATCTAATAACTGATGGACACAGTAATATTTCAGGATTGAAATGAGGTTTATTGTACTAACAGAAAATGTGCAATATGCATTAAACCAAAATTTGACCGGTGCAAAAGTATGGGCACCTCAACAGAAAAGTGACATTAATATTTAGTAGATCCTCCTTTTGCAAAAATAACAGCCTCTAGTCGCTTCCTGTAGCTTTTAATCAGTTCCTGGATCCTGCATGAAGGTATTTTTGACCATTCCTCTTTACAAAACAATTCCAGTTCAGTTAAGTTTGATGGTCGCCGAGCATGGACAGCCCGCTTCAAATTATCCCACAGATGTTCAATGATATTCAGGTCTGGGGACTGGGATGGCCATTCCAGAACATTGTAATTGTTCCTCTGCATGAATGCCTGAGTAGATTTGGAGCTGTGTTTTGGATCATTGTCTTGCTGAAATATCCATCCCCGGCGTAACTTCAAATTCGTCACTGATTCTTGTACATTATTCTCAAGAATCTGCTGATACTGAGTTGAATCCATGCGACCCTCAACTTTAACAAGATTCCCGGTGCCGGCATTGGCCACACAGCCCCAAAGCATGATGGAACCTCCACCAAATTTTACAGTGGGTAGCAAGTGTTTTTCTTGGAATGCTGTGTTTTTTTGACGCCATGCATAACGCCTTTTTGTATGACCAAACAACTCAATCTTTGTTTCATCAGTCCACAGGACCTTCTTCCAAAATGAAGCTGGCTTGTCCAAATGTGCTTTTGCATACCTCAGGCGACTCTGTTTGTGGCGTGCTTTCAGAAACGGCTTCTTTCGCATCACTCTCCCATACAGCTTCTCCTTGTGCAAAGTGTGCTGTATTGTTGACCGATGCACAGTGACACCATCTGCAGCAAGATGATGCTGCAGCTCTTTGGAGGTGGTCTGTGGATTGTCCTTGACTGTTCTCACCATTCTTCTTCTCTGCCTTTCTGATATTTTTCTTGGCCTGCCACTTCTGGGCTTAACAAGAACTGTCCCTGTGGTCTTCCATTTCCTTACTATGTTCCTCACAGTGGAAACTGACAGGTTAAATCTCTGAGACAACTTTTTGTATCCTTCCCCTGAACAACTATGTTGAACAATCTTTGTTTTCAGATCATTTGAGAGTTGTTTTGAGGAGACCATGATGCCACTCTTCAGAGGAGATTCAAATAGGAGAACAACTTGCAATTGTCCACCTTAAATACCTTTTCTCATGATTGGATACACCTGGCTATGAAGTTCAAAGCTCAGCGAGGTTACAAAACCAATTTTGTGCTTCAATAAGTCAGTAAAAAGTAGTTAGGAGTATTCAAATCAATAAAATGATAAGGGTACCCAAATGTTTGCACCGGTCAAATTTTGGTTTAATGCATAATGCACATTTTCTGTTAGTACAATAAACCTCATTTCAATCCTGAAATATTACTGTGTCCATCAGTTATTAGATATATCAAATTCAAATGGCTGTTGCAAACACCCAAATATTTAGAGCTAAAAATGATTAAGATTAATAGGGGTGCCCAAACTTTTTCATATGACTGTATTAATAATTTTGGCACATCACAGTTTGTCTGCACACCACATATTGAAATCTATGGCAGACCTTAGCTATTTGATTGAGCCATTTTTTGCACCAGTAAACGTGTTACTTTGTGAATTCCCACCCCCTCCCTACCATTTTTTTTTAATAAAAGTGCAGCACAAATGGGGAAAAGTTGCAATAGTGTGCCTGTGTGCCCAAAATTGTTACAAATCATCTCCCATATTTTTCTACATATTTTCCAATGTTTACCAGACAAACGGTATAAACCGGTATAAATACAGTATTCTCTATACAGTGCAGAGTGATAAATCTTGCTGCCTGCAGCCACACTAGGGGGATAGAGATTAATACAACTACCATTTAACTCAATAAAAGCGGCAAAAATCTCCTTACACTATGCTCCACCTAGTGGTGGCAGCAGAACAATGCAGTGAATTAGTGAAGCAGAAGAGCTGGGCTCCATCCTTCCAAGGGCCCCATGGTAGCTGCATGATCGGCCTACTTGGTAGGTATGCCACTGCACTAGAACTCAATTTACATCTATACTGCTTACTGCTGCTAAAATCTGCTGGAAAACTGCTATAAAACCTCTAGAAATCTGCTAAACACTTAGTGTTGTCTTAGGCAACAGGTGTGTGTGTTTGTTTCTTACTCACTGCACCCCTCCTCCGCCATCCCCTATCTTCTACCTTCTCTGCAATCTGCCTTCAGTAGATCACATCAGTAAACTAAGTTTTTTCGCAGGCAGAAGAGGCGATAGAGGAGATAGAAACATTTTCCTCTGATAAGATATATTATAGAGTTTCTTAGATTTACCTTAAGTATTAATTTATGTCAGGAACTGTGCCTCCAACTCAGCAGGCTTAACCCCCCATGATCAATAACCGTTGCAGGATCTGGGTGGTTTGGGGGCAAGATGACTGCCCCTTCACCCCTCCTCTGTGTTTAGATCCCTATCCCTATTGCACATAGGGATACTATGTATGATCTACTGCACTACAATGTATTGCAGCACATTGCACTGGGAATCAGCAGATTCCAGGTTCAAGTCCCCTTGTGGGACAGGAAAAAAAAAAAAAACAGTGCTGTACTATTATGGCGCTGAGCGTAAACTATATGCTCAGCCTGGCATAGTAGTACCACGCAGATCGAGGGTTAAGCCTCTGATTTCAGTGACCTTTTATACAATTGATAACAATACTATATAGACCTGATGAAACAGCTTGGATCAGATGATCACTTTAATGATGACAAGACGCGACAATGCTTCTTATAATTCCTGTTTGCTTCCATTGTTCTGCTACAGTTTGCATAAGACGTGTTATCACGCTCTAATGCTTCATTTGATTCACAATGCACTAAACATGTATACAGTACTAGACGCCTGTTGCCTGCATTTTGTTCTTTGGACATTTCTGCTTCCAAAGTGTTTTACAGTCATATGAAAAAGTTTGAGCACCCCTATTAATCTTAATCATTTTTAGTTCTAAATATTTGGGTGTTTGCAACAGCCATTTCAATTTGATATATCTAATAACTGATGGACACAGTAATATTTCAGGATTGAAATGAGGTTTATTGTACTAACAGAAAATGTGCAATATGCATTAAAACAAAATTTGACCGGTGCAAAAGTATGGGCACCTCAACAGAAAAGTGACATTAATATTTAGTAGATCCTCCTTTTGCAAAAATAACAGCCTCTAGTCGCTTCCTGTAGCTTTTAATCAGTTCCTGGATCCTGGATGAAGGTATTTTTGACCATTCCTCTTTACAAAACAATTCCAGTTCAGTTAAGTTTGATGGTCGCCGAGCATGGACAGCCCGCTTCAAATTATCCCACAGATGTTCAATGATATTCAGGTCTGGGGACTGGGATGGCCATTCCAGAACATTGTAATTGTTCCTCTGCATGAATGCCTGAGTAGATTTGGAGCTGTGTTTTAGATCATTCTCTTGCTGAAATATCCATCCCCGGCGTAACTTCAAATTCGTCACTGATTCTCGTACATTATTCTCAAGAATCTGCTGATACTGAGTTGAATCCATGCGACCCTCAACTTTAACAAGATTCCCGGTGCCGGCATTGGCCACACAGCCCCAAAGCATGATGGAACCTCCACCAAATTTTACAGTGGGTAGCAAGTGTTTTTCTTGGAATGCTGTGTTTTTTTGACACCATGCATAACGCCTTTTTGTATGACCAAACAACTCAATCTTTGTTTCATCAGTCCACAGGACCTTCTTCCAAAATGAAGCTGGCTTGTCCAAATGTGCTTTTGCATACCTCAGGCGACTCTGTTTGTGGCGTGCTTTCAGAAACGGCTTCTTTCGCATCACTCTCCCATGCAGCTTCTCCTTGTGCAAAGTGTGCTGTATTGTTGACCGATGCACAGTGACACCATCTGCAGCAAGATGATGCTGCAGCTCTTTGGAGGTGGTCTGTGGATTGTCCTTGACTGTTCTCACCATTCTTCTTCTCTGCCTTTCTGATATTTTTCTTGGCCTGCCACTTCTGGACTTAACAAGAACTGTCCCTGTGGTCTTCCATTTCCTTACTATGTTCCTCACAGTGGAAACTGACAGGTTAAATCTCTGAGACAACTTTTTGTATCCTTCCCCTGAACAACTATGTTGAACAATCTTTGTTTTCAGATCATTTGAGAGTTGTTTTGAGGAGCCCATGATGCCACTCTTCAGAGGAGATTCAAATAGGAGAACAACTTGCAATTGGCCACCTTAAATACCTTTTCTCATGATTGGATACACCTGGCTATGAAGTTCAAAGCTCAGTGAGGTTACAAAACCAATTTTGTGCTTCAGTAAGTCAGTAAAAAGTAGTTAGGAGTATTCAAATCAATAAAATGATAAGGGTACCCAAATGTTTGCACCGGTCAAATTTTGGTTTAATGCATATTGCACATTTTCTGTTAGTACAATAAACCTCATTTCAATCCTGAAATATTACTCCATTACTCCAAACTTGGAAGTGATCCCACAGAGGCCTATATGAAAGAACTAAAGAGTATGATCAAGAAGTTTCCAATCCAGGTCCAGAATCAGGTAAAAGGACTTATCCCACAAGATCCCAGGCCGGGCTGCTTCTATATGCTCCCAAAGATACACAAAGATGGCAACCCTGGGAGGCCTATCATTTCTGGCATTGAGACACTGACAGAAAACATCT
This sequence comes from Leptodactylus fallax, assembly GCA_947044405.1. Lineage (NCBI taxonomy): Eukaryota > Metazoa > Chordata > Amphibia > Anura > Leptodactylidae > Leptodactylus > Leptodactylus fallax. The sequence goes on along the minus strand of CAMRHE010000455.1, from coordinate 1,029,147 downwards.
CAGGTTGGATGGAAAATCTCCTAAAACCCCTTGTCAGGGATACTCCAAGCTATATCCAGGACACCACTGACCTTCTTAACAAACTGAATGCCCTGGGCCCTCTACCTGAGGGTACCATTTTGGCCACCATGGATGTGGAATCCCTTTATACCAACATTCCCCACAAGGATGGAGTTGCAGCATGTCGGGTACACCTGGCAAAACAAAACCTCCCAACAGAACCAGTAACGCAGCTCATACAATTCATCCTTAGCCACAACCATTTTACCTTTGGAGAGGATCTATATCTACAGCGAATGGGAACTTCAATGGGGACCAGATGTGCACCCCAATATGCAAATCTCTTTATGGCAGAAATGGAAGGAACATATTTATCAACATGCACCACCAAACCTATGATTTACCTTCGTTATATCGATGATATCCTTGTCATCTGGACTGCAGGTGAGGAGGCCCTACTTCAATTCCATAATGACTTCAATGACTTTCACCCGACCATCAACCTTAAACTTAGCTATTCAGGGAGTGAAATTCACTTTCTGGATACCACAATATACATTAAAGACCACCGGCTACTCACATCAATATACCACAAACCCACAGACAGAACGGCCTACCTGAGAAACGACAGCTTCCACCCCAAGCACACAAGACAATCTATAATCTACAGCCAGGCTATACGATACAATCGTATTTGCTCCGACAAAACAGACCTGGACAAGCACCTCCTGGATCTGAAGATGAAATTTCTCAGATTGGGATACAAACCAAAAGTGACAGACGGCCAATTAAACAAAGCAGCAGCCATTAACAGAGACAGTCTGCTCACATATAGAGAGACCCAGAAAGATGCCCGAGTGCCCCTAGTTGTCACCTACAACCCACAGCTGGAGATCCTACGAAGGATTGCCAAGGAGCTCCAACCTGTGCTGCATAGGGACAACAGACTCAAGGACATATTTCCAGTCCCCCCTCTCCTCTCCTTTCGACAACCACCAAACCTGAGGCGCATTATCGTCCGGAGTGCCCTGAAGGCCCCAACTGAAAATGGCACCTCACCTTGCCTACATAAAAGGTGCATGACCTGCAAGCACATCCACACCGCTGACAGTGTACCTATCCCACAGTCACAACAGGTGCACAGAATTAGGGGGACATTTTCCTGCAGATCTTCCAATGTGGTGTATCTCATAATGTGTGCGCAATGTCCCACCACAGGCCTCTATGTGGGGGAAACAGGGCAGAGACTCAGTCAAAGAATGAACTCACACAGATCCACCATTAATAACAGCAGAACCGATCTCCCAGTGGCCGCACATTTCTCCGGAGAAAACCACTCTATTGAAGATTTGCGGGTTGTAGTTTTAATGGGACATTTTAAGACACAGGAGAAAAGGAAAGAAATGGAGTATAAATTTATGCAAAAATTTCAAACTCTGCAATTTGGACTTAATATTCATGCCAGCTTCATGTCACACTATGTTTGAACCATGAACTGAACTCAATATTCATGCCAGCTTCAAATCAAACAATGTGTGACCTGTGAGGGTCACAAATCACCTCCTGATAGCAAACAGATAACAGCAAGAATTACTGATCCCTCCGTCACGCACCACAAGTTTCCAGACTGTTTTTTTGACCTGTTGTAAATAACTTCTCTACTTAGATTGCAATTTTTTTTTAAGGACTCTAAAATGCTTTGAAGACCATGTGTATAAAAATCTGTTAATTTTCAGTTATTGTTTCACACCATGTCTGATGAAGGGAGCGAGCACTCCTGAAAGCTTACTTATAAATATACTCAGTTAGCCTCTAAAAGGTATCGCCTGATTTCTTCACTCTTCCACGAAATATTACTGTGTCCATCAGTTATTAGATATATCAAATTGAAATGGCTGTTGCAAACACCCAAATATTTAGAACTAAAAATGATTAAGATTAATAGGGGTGCCCAAACTTTTTCATATGACTGCATACCTATTCTTCTCTATGTTGACAATTTTCTCTCATTAAACCATTTTTGGAATAAATTCTTATGGTAACACAACACTAAAATGTATAGTGTCTTAAAGGGGCTCTCCAGGAAACATAATTTTTTTCTGGAGGTTGGAGAAGATGAAAAATAAAAAAATTTATATACTCATGCTGGATTCACACCAGTGTTCGAACTCCATTCGGGGTTTCCGTCCCCGAATCTGCTTGAAAAATGCGGATAGAAAAATCCTGCAAGCAGAGCTTTTCTCTCCACATTTTTCGGGCGGAAACCCGGTGGACCCCATTATAGTCTATGTAGTCTAGGGTAACCGCTTTTTAAGCTGATTAGGTTTTCATTTTCCGGTCCCCAAACGAACCCAAAGCCGAACACTAGTGTGAATCTAACGTCACCTGTCACTGGTGCTCCAGCGTCCCCCGCCACTGTTCAGTCCCCCTGGCCTTGCTCCGGCAGAAGTCCTTGCTGCATGTGACCGTTGAGGCAAGGACTTTCGCAAGAACAAGCCCTGTGGCGCTGCTGGACTGGACAATGGCCTGGGACACCGGAGCACCAGGGATAAGTGAGTATGCTTTTTCTTCTTTACGCTACATGGGGACTTAGCCTAAATCAACAGCATTGACTCCCCTTATACTGGCAAACACTCTTGGAGCTATTGTGAGGTTCTCAGAGGGGTTGTTACGATATAGTAATTTAGGGTTAAGCAGCTCTGCGAGCCCAGCAATTTGCTAAGTTTTCAAAAAAAAGGGAATTTTTTTTTAGTAGATGTTTGTATCCACTTATTAATGTATATAATGTGTTGTGGACTAAGGACACAAACCAATAAGACTTACTGCAACATCTAACCGGAAATTGTGCCTGTATTATGCTTATATGATAGCAAGGAATGCCAAGTGTGGTTATTTATACTCCTGCAGTGTTAATCATTGTGCGATATTTTTGGTTGTGTGTGATAGCGCTAATTGAAACAGTTTTAATATATCACAGTTGTCACACCTATCACGTGCAATGCCCTGATCACTAAGTGTGCTTTTCTAAAGTAGATACAGAAAGACATAATAACCGATTTATTGGACTGTATTCACATGTGACATTTTTGCAGCTTTTGTCTCAGTTTTGATGTTTAATTAAAGTAAAATATACAGTAAAATTAATATTGAAGAAAACAAATTGCTTCTATAATGGCTTGTACAGGGTGAATAGGATTAGAAAAATATGACTGCTTTCTTCCAAAAACAGCGCCACACCTGTCTATTGGCTGTGTGTGATGCTGCAGCTCAGCTTCATTAAAGTGAATGGCTCATAGGGGCCGAATTTGGTCATTTTCTTGTCGAGGAGGGCAGCAGTGACAAATTTTGACCTGATCATTTATTTCATTTGTTAGAGCAAGTTCACATGGCAATAATACATGTAAGAAAAATCCAACATGAATTTTTGCTGTGCCTGTGGTAGAAATCCAAGGCTGAGACTGAGGTTTTGTTATGGTGACTACATGGGGTCTGCAGGCTTCTGACATGTTACGCCTGCGGATAGATAGACAGGCACACAGATACATTATATAATATGCTTGCTACACTCTGCTTTGCCTAGATCATAACACCTGCAACTTTTGCATCCACTTTACGCCTAACCTGCTCTAATATGTTATTTTATAGCCTTCTAGTTTTGAGTCTCTGGCACTCTTCCAACGTTTGATAATCCCATCAGTCCTTTACAGCTCTCTACAGACTCCTGGTAAACTAAGTTCCTATTTTCTACTTATATTAAATAAGAAATGGAGAGGGATGACAATGGATACAACCGGCTTCCATTGTACTAGTCACTACTGGAAACAGTTACAGCGCACCTCCACTTATAAACAACTTTGCATAAATGAATAGTTCAGGTGAATATAAGAAACTTATTAAGAAACTATCATATATCTTATTAAACACATATGTTTTCTACTCCATTTTTAAGGCTGAGTTACTTTCTACATATTATTCTATGAAGAGGGGACAGGTAAGATGAGACTGCTAAAAAAACACTCAAATAATTGCTGCTGTACTCTTTTAACACTGCTAGGTTGTAGATAAGAGGCTACCAGTGCAAAGAATGAGGCAATAAATCGATTAACTAGCCGACAGCAGCTTCCTACTCCACCCCTTTCTTCTCTATAGAGCTCTGTGTGTGAGGCTGAATATGGAGATGAATCTTATGTAATGTAAACAAGCAGTCATATTGAAGATAAGTGCTGAAGGAAACAGATCTCCTTAATAAGATATATTACAGAGTTTGCTATTTTCACCTCTACTATTCATTTATGAAAAGTTGTTTATAACTGGAGGTATACTTTAGCAAGGATTGTCAATCTACACAGCTAAGGGTACGGTGCCGCATAGCTGCAATTGCAAAATAGTCCTACATGCTGTGGGCAGGGTCTTCAAATCGGATTTGCAGTAAAGACTTGCAGTTTTTGGTTGCCAAAAGTATTCCAATCGTTTATGTAGTTGAGCTCCTATAATGTAGTGAAAGAATATGATTTACCCACATCAGAATATTATTCAGATCACTATACAAGATATTACCTGTTGTAAAGCCAATGAGCAGTGCAAACTCTGTGGAGATACTGAGCCAGCCAGGAATACTGATGATATACTTACCTTGCTTCTGTACTCCCAATACTGGTTCAGTTCTTCACTGAAGCCATAGGAGCACACTTTGGCTTACATGTGCATGTACGGACATTGGGTGCATGCACAGTGAAGCCAAGGTGTACTACCCCGACTTCACTGAGCAACTGCGCAGGCATCAGGAGCACCAGAGATGAGTCTGATGAGACTCATTGGACCCATCTCTAGGTAAGGCTAGGTTCACACTTGCACTGTTCACACTTGAGCCCGCCCAACAAAACAGGGGTTACCCATGGATACCCGCAGATCCAGTGGGTTTCCAACGGTTTTATACTGAAACCGGTGGAGAGAAAAGTCCTCCATGCAGGTATAAAGGTTTGTTTTTACAATTCAGGCACAGGCAGAGTTACAATACGGCAATTTTGGATATTAAACCACCAATCCATAATTACCCATGGGCCGTTTTGTGTCCCAAATAGACCTGACAGGTTCCCTATAAGTATATTAAATGTAAATTTTCCCAATTGATGTGCTAAAGGGTTACCGTGTTCTGGCAGAGACTTTTGTGTGTATGGTCACTCTCCATTGAACTCTAAGGGATATACAGAAGTAGGTAAGTTTGATGATTTGTCTGTTTTTGGACCTCCTATAAAATATACACTTTCCAACAGTAGCGGAGGAGCAGAGATCTGCTTTGTCAGTATCAGAAATCTTGTTAGACCATTATTCTGTCTTTTTGGAGGATATAGTTGCCAATAGTAATTTCCTGAAAGTATCGTCCGGATCTAAATGATCTGCTCAAATAACATTGTCATTACTTCTGTAGCCATAATGTGTTTGTGCATTTGCTGTTTTAGAAATAAATGGAATTATGTCCATTGAACAGGAAAGCAAATTCTATCATGTATGAACTTAATATACCTGGTGGAAAATGCTTATATTAAATATATGCAGACTATAGAATCCATCAGTGTCCCCTTTACTATAGATGATATACACAGTATATATTACTACATATTTAGTAAAGATCTGTCGCGTTTATTTAAAAACTTGTGTACCGAACACTAAATGTCACTTCTGTTTACTAGCTTTAGGTATTCATTACTTGCATTTCTTAAGAATCTTTATTAAAAAGGAATTAAGACGCCACCACTGACATGACATTTACAGTGCAGACTGTGGGGGTTTGTATAAGAAAGCCACAATGTGATGTTAGTGATAAATCTACGTATAGTCAAAGAGGAAGCGCATAGTCATAAAATGATCCTTTCCCTAATCTACAGGAAAACCCCTGCGAGTGTGGCCTGTGTCCCACTGTGCAAATGGCTGGTTCAACCCTTTATTGCCTCTGTTCATTTTATTATTCTGTTTTATTGGATTTTTCATTATAACCAATAACAAAATGAATGAACAGAGTACATTGAAATGAGCAAATTTAGGAGGGGTGTCCTAGTACCTGGAAACCCCTTCAGAGCAGTTCAAGTGTAAAAAGGATATTCTGGTGATTACAAGATATCCTTTATCCATTGGATTACAATAATATGGGTGTCGTGCCCCCAGTATAAATAGAGCAGCCAGTCACACAAGCACTTCCACTCCATTCATCTCTAAGGGACTGTCAAAGAGAAGAACAAGTACAATACCATACCATAGAATTGAATGGAGTGGTAGTGCCCATGTGCAACCTACTCCTTCATACAGGGAACACGAGATCTTCACTGTTGTAATTAATAGGGATCCCAGAAGTTAGACTCCTACTTCTAATTTCCAGAACAACACTTTAAATGATATTAAAAATATATCTCCTTAGTGGTAGCTGTGGGGCAGAATAAAGTAGTGACAGACACCCTTAAAGGGGTTGTGCTGTTATGGACACTTATCCCCTATCCACAGTACAGCTGATAAGTGTGTGATCGCTGGGGGCCCCGACTTCGATGCCAGAGTTTACAGTACTGGCAGCACCCATAGCAGTGAAGGAAGCGCTGGTCTCACTGGAGGCTTGTGAATTGGCTTATGATCGGGGTCCTCAGTGATCAATCACGAATCCCATGTCCTGTGGATAGGGAATAAGTGTCAACAATGGCACAACCCCTTTAAAAGGGTTGTTCAGGGATTGGACAAATCCCAGTGGAAGCCAGGGAAAGTGTGACATAAAAAAAGAAATCATACTGACCTGTCCCCGGAGCTCTGCCATCCACAGACCAGAAGTCCTGTGCAAGAACAGAGGCGTCAATGGCCACAGGAAAGGAACCAGTGACGTATGGGAGTGACATCACTGAGGCCACTACATTCAGTGCAGGACTTCCAAAGGCATAGCTGGCACCTGAACGGATGGCGGTGGCGGACACTGGAGCATTGGGGACAGGCAAGTATGATTTATTTTTTATGTTAGACCTTCCCCGGCCTCCTCTGGTTTTTGTCCAATTCCAATTAGGTCTGTGACTTATGTGTGAATATGCTATAATTTTGGAGAACTTATTAACTTATTTGGAGTCCAGTGTATTAATAAGATGCAAACTCCTCCAACCACCTACTGATTGACACTTTTCTCCCTATTAATGTGCATAGGAAGGAAGCTGTTGATCAACTGCCAAAGTGTCCAGGATATCCCCTTTAGGCTAAGGCCCCACGTAGTGGGCTGCAGTGAAAAAGCGCTGTGGGAAAAACCGCAACCGAAATGCAATGTGGTTTTTCCCACAGCGCTTTTCTGCTTCAATTATAACTATAGGGTAACCGCCTGTGTTTCCGTAGGTATAATTGACATGCTGCAATTTCCAAAAATGCAACAGTTTTGGAAATTACAGCATTTTAGAGATAATTTGATCTAATGTACAGTATATCGTAGTAAAATACAGTTGGGTTCATTGTAATTTATAGAACCTTGAACAATTTACATTTTTTTTCAGTTTAAAGAATGAGATCCCCATAAACTATCTGTAGTGTGACTGGTTCCTCTTATACGTGATGTGTGTGGAGAATCTAATTTATTTGATGCTCCTTTCCTAGTTATATGTACAGTCTTTAGCAGTCTTAGCAAATGATTTTCTGCAGTGCCATATCACATAAAACTGTAATATCCTTAGGTTATGTTCACATCTGAGTTTGAAGATCTGTTAGCACGTGCAGAACAATTTCTTCAGTAAAAAATGACAGATCTCAATATAAGTCAAGGGGGTCCTTCATTGTGTGACAAAACCAGCCATGTATCATAGTTTCCTTTTAAAATGGGAATCGACACACGTGTGAACAGAGCCTGTACAGGGTGACATCTACACTATATCAACAAAAGTATTCGGACATCTACACTTTACACCTACAGGAACTTTTATAACATCCTATTCTAAATCCATAGGTATTAGTAGTTAGTTCCCCCTTTGCAGCTACAACAGTTTCCACTTTTTGGGGAAGGCTTTCTGCAAGATTTTTGGGAGTGTTTCTGTGGGAATTTTTGGCTATATTTTTGAGATCAGACACTTGGAAAAGAGGACCTGTCTCACAATCTCCCTTCAAGTTTATCCTAAAGATGTTGGCTGGGGTTGAGATCAGGGCTCTCTGGGGCCAGACTCCCCCAACCATGCCTTTATGGACAATGTGTGGAAGCACACAATTGGAAGGTGGGAGCATACAGTTGTCCAAAATGTCTTGGTATGATGAAGTATTAAGATTTCCCTTCAGTGGCACTAAGTGGCCTAGGCAAACCCCAAAAAAACAGCCCCATAATATTATCCCAACTCCACCAGATTATACAGAACACATTTCCATAGCTCCAGAGTCCAGTAGCACCATTGTTCTTTGCACCACTCCATCCAATGGTTGGCATTGAGCATAGTGATGTAATACTTGTATGCAGATGCTCAGCCGTGGAAGCAATGCCATGCAGCTCCCAGAACACAGTTTTTGTATTGATGTTAATGCCAGAGGAGGTTTGGTACTCTGCAGTTATTGAGTCAGTGGAGAGTTGAAAGCTTTTATGCACTATGTGCTCAGAGACCCCACTCTGTAACTTTATGTGGTCTGTCACTCTGTGGCTGAGTTGTTGTGATTCTTGAACACTTCCACTTTTTACTAATACCACTCACCATGGGCATAGCTATAAGGGGTCCAGAGGTAGCAGCTGCTTCCAGGCACTGGACCCTGAGGAGGTCTCAAAGGTACCACTGCCACGAAAATGATACCATTCTTCTAAATGGCACATGATTGGTATGAGCCCCATTAGAGTTTGCACTGAGACCAGGAGCTTCAGGTTATGCCTCTGCCAGTCACAGGTGATCTTGGTATATAGAAGAGAAGACATTTCACAGACTGACTTTTTCAGTGAGCTAGAATAAGCCATGGTAGCACAAGTCCCCACTAAAAACCATAGCTAAACTAACCTAGACATAAGACACAGACACTATTTACCGTAAATGGTGAAAATTGGGTTTGGTGTTTATTAATGTAACCACAAATAACTATTCATAATAAATATAAATAGATAAAATATCATTAAAAACTAATAAATAATCAATCAATTTCCGTTAAATAGTCCTCCCAGCATTACCAAGGAGATTAAACACCGACATAAAAAATAATAAAATTAGGGCAGGTGGGCAGGGGCTTGCTTGAAGAGCCTTACAGGCTGACCAAGACACAGCTGATTTGCGGCTATATAGTGTAAATTTTCCGCAACAAATCTTCAATCCACCATTCAGCTGATCACATGACTCAGCGACATTCACATCTGTTTCAGAATCTCTGTTTGGAGACTCCATCGCAGTGTGTGTTGAAAATTGTGTTTGCAAGTCCACCATTTTTGCCCGATGGATTTCATTATAGTCAATGGGGTGAAGAGACCCCCAGAGTATAATAATGACATTTCTGATTCGGACAATTTCCTTCCGAACAAAACTGCAGCTAAGGCCCCATGTAGCGGGCAGCAGCAAAAAAAGCACCGCATTGCGTTTTTTCCCGCAGCGCTTTTCACAGAAAGTCCGCATAGGTTTTCTGTACGTTTCTTCTATGAGTGAGCATTAGGATGAAGGTTGTTAGGTAGTGACATGGATTGTGAGGATGCTGAAGAGTAGGGTGGCTTCTGGTGGCATAACTGGGGATTCTCCTAGGAGAATCTAGTCAGAACCATTAAAAATAGCTTTCTACATAGCCCCCAGATATTTTTGCCGGTTGCTAGTGTGCATAGATGGTAGGGTTAACCTCTTCATACCCTGCAGGACCATATCACAATTTCACTATGGCTCATCGTGTAATTCCAGGTACGTCCAGTAGGTGGCAGTAGAGTACAAGCCGAGGCAGCCGGCGGTTCCAGCTACTTGCTGCGCTTCCTCTTCCTCTGCCGTCAGTCGGCGCCACTTTGAATGTGCGGACATTTGTCCTTGTGCAGGGCCTGCACAGCAGGATGGCTGCCGCAGTGTTGTCCGAGCTGCTGTGGGACACCATGGAGCAGAGGAAGCACGAGGGAGAGAACCTGTACTATAAGCTGTACGAGTGGAAGATGCAGCATCTCCCTGCAGACGTGCACAGGTTCTGTGACCCGGAGACGTCCGCCCCCCGCAGGAAGTTGCTGCTGCATCTGCTCAGGAGCCTGGAGGAGGGGGCCAGCTGTCAGCGCCTGCAGATCCTCTTCTCCTTCTCTGTGCCCAGCCCACAGGTGGTAGAGCTGCTGTGTGCCCTGAACTTACCACTGGTGTCTGCAGGAGCTGTGAGTGCCCTGTGCCCACATCATGGGGCGAACCTGAACTACTGCACAAATTATACAGACAAAAGTCACAGATAAGTCTGTTCACACACAGCAGATTTGTAAAATGACCTGCTGAATGGGGTTGAGCCTGCAATATGCAGATTTCTGCAAGCAACATTAATATGAGTAGGACAGTTGCAGAAGTTATCTCCTTGTCGCGGCAGCCATCTTTCAATTTTTACTTTTTTTTTTTTCTTTTTTTTATTCCCTGCCTTTCAAAAGCCATAATTTTTTTTTTTTTTTTTTTTTTTTATCCGTTCACAGAACCATATGAGGCCTTACCTTTTTTTTTGCAGCACAAATTGTATCTTCTATATGCACCATTCAATATTCTGTTCTTATATATTAAGTACCGGGAAGCTGCAAAAAAAAAAAAATCAGAATGGGATGAAAATGGGGAAAATAGAGCAAGCCCTTTGGTTTCTATCTCCGCATAGGGGAACTGTACAGATGCCACTAAAAGTAAAAGTAATCCGTGATCACACTTGTCCGCAGCATTGAGGCTGGGGCCCCATGTGGCATAAACGCCGCAGAAAAAATTGGGGCGTTTTACAGTCAGAGCAAAGTGGATGGGATTCTATCGAATCCCATGCCGACTTTGCGGTAAAAACTGCGCTGCGGACCCGGCACAGTTTTGGAAATCGCAGTATGTCAATTATACCTACGGAAACGCCGGCGGTTTTTTTTTGCTGCGGGACGCCACGTGGGGCCTTGGGCCCGGTTTTGCGTTCGGTTTCCTTAGCCTTAAGAGGCTAACTGCCCATGATCGTACAATGCTGCCGACTGCCCCTGACATCTCAGTACATATGCTTGTGACGTTTCCGTTACTTCTTTTTATTGACTAGGACTTCAGGCATATCAGAAAAGCAGGAAATCTATTACGTAGTGATAAATGAACTCTGCAAGATTTATGTCACAGATATACGCAAGATTCAACTGCAAGTTTTGGTTCAGTCCAAACTGGAAGTGCTATTGTTATATCTGTGTCACTCCAGAGAATAATAATTGGAGGCCCCGAGGAGGTGTGGAAAAGTAAAAAACAGTATATTCCGTTCCGGTGTCTTCTGGCCTACTGGGTGACGTTGAGTGTCCCAGGTCGCCATTGAGGCCTGTGATTTTTTTTTTTCCCCCCCTCAGCAGTCATGTAGAGCGTTGACATCACAACACTTAAAGAGGACCTTTCATGTCCTCCTAGATGTGCGGTATTATATACCGCTGAAAGTGGAGATATTGGTGACGATAATTTCGCTGTCGGTAGGGCGGGTCTTACCACCTAGCATCATCGCTGGACTCCATAGACTTGTACTGTCAGGGGGGCGTTCCTCACAGCCCAGCAATGACGCTAGCATGTAAGGACCGCCCTTCTGACAGTGGGGAACTATCGGTACCAAAATTAATGGCACCGATATCTCCATCACCGGGGCACATAACAGGAAAGCCAACAGTGTGTTCAATTCAACTCAGTGTCGGCTTTCTAGCGGTATATAATATCGCACATCTGTGAGGAGGTGAAAGGTCCTCTTTAAGTCAAAGTGTCATGGTGTCGACTTGTCCAACATTATAGGCCATTCAGAGGCCTCAGCAGTGACCCGGAGCTGCTGATATCACCCAGCAGGCCTGAAGATGCCCCAGCGGAGCTTGAAAAAGGTGAAGATGAGCTGTCTATTATTTTTCCACACCTAAATCTCTTTTTGGAAAACTCATGATGTCCCTGCTGTGCTTTGAGCCCGCTCACTTATCTTGACTACAGTCGGCTCTTGAGTCGACAAAAAAGTTCCCACTCCAGCTTCAATTAAAATGATTATTTTTAATATTATCAATTTAATATTGTAGAATTATTTAGATACATAGCTTGTTACATTTTTACTTTCATAGGAATAAATCACTGGCTTTTTAATGAATTGGTGGTTTGGCCCACCCACTTCAAAACCCCTATTATAGTACCAGTGGTGAACCTAGCCTCTTTGCTGCCTGAGGCGGACTATAGAAAGACGCCCCCCCCCCCCAAAAAAAAAAAAAAAAAAAAAAACTGAGTTTCCATGCTACTAGTTTAACAAACACACTGTTATCGTCGCACAATATACACAATACACAAAGTTATAAAACAGTTTTTAAGAATTCTTCTTCCTGTATTACTTCAGTATCAGATCAACAACACGGCATTAACAATGAAAGTAACTTCACATATCTTCTGCTTGGTGGATGGACGAGCCCACGTGGCCCCCATTCTCTATAATAGGAGCGCCGCAGATAGATGAGTACTGGACTTCGGGTATCTTTGGCACTCCCATTGAAGTGAATGAGAGCCACGCGGGTTCGTCCATCCACCAAGTGACACACGTATATATATGGCTGCGGTCAGGCTGAATTCCCACCCAGTGGGGGGAAAAAATACAATTCTCAGGCTCAGTGGGGGTCTCAGCAGACAGACCCCCATCACTCAGGTATTTATCCTCTATCATTTAGGTGTATACAGGGCAGTAACATTCTGTGACTTACAGGAGACGTCTCTGACTAATCCTTCACATTTCCCTTCTCTTCCCTTTGGACCGCCATGACCACTTCTTCCAGCTGTGACTAGTCTCTGTAAAGTTTGCAGCACAGACATCTTTGGCTCCTCACTTTTCCAGGCATCCAACCCACATTGTTCTCACCTACACAAAGCCCCCATCCTGCTGCTACCCCCAATTATAAAATATATGATATAACCCCCCCATAATGAATAATACCCCCAAGTGCATCTTTATATTAATAATGTCCGTGTGTACCCTGTATAAATAGTGCCCCTTATTAATAATACCCCAGGTGTTAACTAATTAAAAGGTTTTCCAGGTCATTAATAAACTAATCAGTGGGGTTCAAAAACCCAGGACCCCCACTGATCAGCTGTTTGAATGGTACCTGTGTAAGCGCCGTGACCGCTTCTCTGTTTACATAGTGTATTTCATCTCATAGCGGCCATGTAATGTAACTGCAGCCTCGTCCTGTACATGTCTACAGTATGTGACAAGGCTACAATTACATCACACGGTCACTATAAACAGACAGCGTATAATATAAACAGGTGCCATAGCCCATGTTTATAGCGCCCCATTTACACACACTATAAAGTTCCACAGCAGCCCCTGCACACAGTATTACACAGTGTTATGGCCCGCAGCGGCCCCAGCACACTGTATTATGCCTCTCAGCGGCCCCTGCACACGGTATTATGCTCCATAGTGGCCCCTGCTCACGGTATTATGCCCCGCATTGGCCACTGCACACGGTATTATGTTCCGCAGCAACTCCTGCACACAGTTTTATGCCCCATATTGGCCCCTGCACTGGTATTATGCTCCATAGTGGCCCATGCACTTGTATTATGCTCTATAGTGGCCCCAGCACACGGTATTATGCTCCATATTGGCCCCTGCACTGGTATTATGCTCCAGAGTGGCCCCTGCACAGGGTATTATGCTCCATAGTGGCCCCTGCACTGGTATTATCCTCCATAGTGGCCCTTGCACTGGTATTATGCTCCATAGTGGCCCCTGCACTTGTATTATGCTCTATAGTGGCCCCTGCACTCGGTATTATGCTCTATAGTGGCCCCTGCACTTGTATTATGCTCCAGAGTGGCCCCTGCACAGGGTATTATGCTCTACAGTGGTCCCTGCACAGGGTATTATGCCCCATAGTGGACCACCCATGAACTATTATTATACTGTGGGGTCTTTTCAGACCCCAGAGTATAATGATTGGAGACCCAGGGGAGAATACAAACATAAAAATCAGAGTTACTTACCTATCCTGGACACCGGTGCACTCCTTGCAGCTTTCGGCCCTGTTTAATTGCGCACACACGTCACGTGATCAGGCCGGCGACGCGACCTGATGATGTCACCACAGGCCTCAAGCCTGCTCGGAGTTACATCGGATCGCAGGAGGTGAGTAACATTGGTTTTTATGTTCCCTCACCAACCCTAGGCCTCCGATTATTATACTCCGGTGTCTGAATAGACCCCGGAGTATAATAATAGTAGTATTTGCGGCCCGCGGCCTAACTTACTGATCCCCGCGGCCGCTCACAGCGGCATCCGCTTCCCTTTCTGTGGCCCATAGCAGAAGGGGAAGCGGGGGGCGGCCACGAGCAGACACGGGGTAGGTAAATAAATAGGCCCTGACCTGACGGGGATACTCCAACAGGTTACGGCCTATTTATATAGATAAAAAAAAGCTATACTCACCTGCGATGCCTTGATGCAGCCGCCGCCGCCTCTTGTCCGCGACATCTGTGTTTCAGCGTAGGCGGCGTGATGACGTCATTGTATCGCCGCCTGCGCTGAGATGCGACGTCTTGTAAACCAGCCCAGGACAGGCCGCGCTCATCTCTGTTTTTTTTTTTTTTTTAAAGCGGCCTGTCCTGGGCTGGCTTACATTAAATAGTAAAATGCCGCCCCTCAGACAGTGCCGCCCGAGGCGGCCGCCTCACCTCGCCTCATTAGCGGTGCGCCCCTGTATAGTACCAAGGAACTGAATGAGATTTTACTAAATCTCATTCATCTGCTGCATACATTATCTTTGGTGCAGATTCTGAATCTAGAGGATATTAGTTTAGGCAGCCTTCACATGCTGCAGATTTTGTTGCAGAAATTTCACTGACAGAAAATAATCATTTCATGATCTTCATCTGAATGAGTCTTGCAGAAATCCATGTGCACGATAGCAAAACAACCCTATGATGAATGGAACTAATTTTCAGTCACAAATTTCTGCATCAAAATCAGATTCTTAGTACCTTGTAGAGGGGATTCTATAGTTTCATATAGTTCAGCTTTGGAGCCCCATTTTGTTGTAAATTGCAGTTTTATTCATATGAAAATGAGGGGAACATTTTGAAACTGTAGAATCTCCTCTACAAGGCACTGTGATGAGGTTTTGACCATTTTACAGCTGACAGACTCACTTTCAGGTATGTTCACACGGATTCTGTCTCAAAGTCCGCTCCAAATTCAGCTTCCCATTCATTTCAATGGGAGGCAGATGCTTATTTTTTCCTCTAGTTGACATTTTTTAAGCGAGCAAAAAAAGTGGGCTGCTTAATGTTCCGCCTGATAACTCCCAGTAAAGTGAATGGGAGGCAGAAAACTTCTGCCTGGCTGGTGCAGAATTAGCAAATTCCATGGTGGATGTTGCGTCAGATTCCGCAACCCTAATTTGGTAAAGCAGAAAAATTCAGCTTCAAATTCATACCTTTAGGGTATGTTCACATGGCGGAATTTGCGACAGATTTTGTGGCGGATTCTGCTACAGAATCAGTGGCGGATTTTGCCTGGATTCTTCCTCCCATTGTTTTAAATGGGAGGCAGAGATTGCAGCAGGATGCTGAATAAATAAGCGTCCTGCACTCTGCGGATTTTGCGGCTTGAGACTCCCTGCTGATTAGGCCATCAGCGGTAGAAAGTCGCAACAGAATGCCAATGTTCACCATCAACATTCGACTGCAGAGGGCGGAATCAGAGGTGGATGTCTGCCTCAAATTCATCTTCATATTCTTCCATGTGAACATACCCTTATAGCTTTATTGAATGCACTGCTGATTTCTCCTTCTCTGGTGCTTCTCCAGGGCACGGGATACTGGGAATTCTTGCTGCAATCTCGTGGACTGGATGTAGTGGCTTTTGACCAGAACACCATTTTTCCTCCAGAGATGCGTTACACAGAGGTCATGGTAAGATAATTATAGTGGAAGTCTGTGGTAGCGTGGTACCGTATACCTGTCTCTATCTTATTAGTAAGCAGTAACAATACATTGTGTGGTTTGTGCTTTTTTAGTTTTTTTTTTTTATATTCCTGTCAACCTGTATGATGTTTTTTTTTTTTCCTGGGGCGGTTGTATGTTTTTATGCAGTAGCATTAGTTTGGAGTACATATTGTATTAATGGCTATTACTTTTTTATTTCTTGGGTTTTAGTATATTTGCAGAATAAATGCATACTTTATAATGTAAAAAATAAATAAATAAAAAAATTGTGTTGCTGCTTTCTGAACATCCTAACCATTTCCCGATTTGCTTTGTGCATGTATGGAGCACCGCTGAGTAGCTTGGCAGGCGCCATAACTGCAGGGTTTCTGCTGCTTTACAGAGAAGAGACCCAGCAACAGTGACATCTCTGAGTGTGGTATCATGACTTCTCAGATGCCTTGGTTAAATGTGAACACAGCATCTAAGGGGTTGCGATCACTTGCCTTCTGGCGTGGCCCAATAGTAATACAGGGAGTTTACCATAGACTGCTATACAGTGGATAGGGAAATTATTCAGGCCCCTTTAAATTTTTCACTATTTGTTTCATTGCAGCCATTTGCTAAAATTTTTGCTAACATTTTATTTCTCTTTAATGTACACTCAGCACCCCATCTTGACAGAAAAAAAAACAGAAATGTAGATATTTTTGCAAATTTATTAAAAAAGAAAAACTGAAATATCACATGGCCATAAGCATTCAGACCCTTTGCTGTGACACTCATATTTAACTTACATGCTGTTCATTTCCTTCTGATCCTCCTTGAGATGGTTCTACTCCTTCATTGGAGTCCAGCTGTGTTTAATTAAACTGATTGGACTTGATTAGGAAAGGCACACACCTGTCTATATAAGATCTCACAGCTCACAGTGCATGTCAGAGCAAATGAGAATCATGAGGTTAAAGGAACTGCCCAAGGAGCTCAGAGACAGAATTGTGGCAAGGCACAGATCTGGCCAAGGTTACAAAAGAATTTCTGCAGCACTCAAGGTTCCTAAGAGCACAGTGGCCTCCATAATCCTTTAATGGAAGAAGTTTGGGACGACCAGCACTCTTCCTAGACCTGGCCGTCCAGCCAAACTGAGCAATCGTGGGAAAAGAACCTTGGTGAGAAAGGTAAAGAAGAACCCAAAGATCACTGTGGCTGAGCTCCAGAGATGCAGTTGGGAGATGGGAGAAAGTTCCACAAAGTCACTATCACTGCAGCCCTCCACCAGTCGGGGCTTTATGACAGATTGGCCTGAAAGAAGCCTCTCCTCAGTGCAAGCCATATGAAAGCTCGCATAGAGTTTGCCAAAAACACATGAAGGACTCTCCGACTGTGAGAAATAAGATTCTCTGGTCTGATGAGACGAAGATTGAACTTTTTGGCGTTAATTCTAAGCGGTATGTGTGGAGAAAACCAGGAACTGCTCATCACCTGCCCAATACAATCCCAACAGTGAAACGTGGTGGCAGCATCATGCTATGGGGGTGTTTTTCAGCTGCAGGGACAGGACGACTGGCTGCAAGGAAAGATGAATGCGGCCAAGTACAGAGATATCCTGGAAGAAAACCTCTTCCAGAGTGCTCTGGACCTCATACTGGGCCGAAGGTTCACCTTCCAACAAGACAATGACCCTAAGCACACAGCTAAAATAGCAAAGGAGTGGCTTCAGAACAACTCTGTGACCATTCTTGACTGGCCCAGCCAGAGCCCTGACCTCAACCCAACTGAGCATCTCTGGAGAGACCTGAAAATGGCTCTCCACCAAAGGGTCTGAATACTTATGACCATGTGATATTTCAGTTTTTCTTTTTTAATAAATTTGCAAAAATATCTACATTTCTGTTTTTTTTCTGTCAAGATGGGGTGCTGAGTGTACATTAATGAGAAATAAAATGAACTTTTTTGCTTTTAGCAAACGGCTGCAATGAAACAAAGAGTGAAAAATTTAAAGGGGTCTGAATACTTGTGGTATATGCGATAAACTGATCGCTGGGGAAGGGGGTGTTAACATTTTTTTTTTATTTTTTTTTTAAACATTTAAATTTTCTAATATATAAAACTTCAAATCTATCCTTTGTCTAGAATACCTAGAAAAAAAACTGATTTTGCATCCCTGCAGCAAAAATTTATCCCACACCGTAAACACAGCAGCAGGAACAAAATCATGGTTAAATTTCCTTTTTTCATAGTTTTGCCTTCCAAAAAAAGTGAATAAAATGTAAACAGCACGTACGGGGATGCATAGGGCATCTTTTTTTGCGGGGTCAGGTGTAGTTTTTAGTTGTACCATTTTGGGCAATGTCTATTGCTTTGATCACTTTTTATTCAAATCAGAGGCGAAACAGTGAAAAAAATGGCAGTTCAGCACTTTTGATTTTATTTTTCCACTATGACGCTCACCCTACGGGAAAAAATTTTTTTATAAGTTTGTACACTGGGCATTTTCGGACACAAAGATACCTAATGAGTATGTGTTTCACAGTCATTTTCTACTTTTATATGTATTCTAGGGAAAGTGGGTGATTTAGAAGTTTTTTTTATTTTTTTTATATATATTTTTAAACTTTTTTTTGTGCTATTTTATTAGCCCCCCCTAGGGGGCTTGAACCTGCAATCATTTGATTGCAAGTCCCATAGACTGCAATACAACTGTATTGCAGTCTATGGGAGATTCTGTACATTATTATTGAGGCTGGTCATAGACTATGAAAGGCCTGGGAGCCTTCCCGCTATCTCGGCACGCGGGAGCCGGCCTGCAACTTGAAAGGTACACAGCGGGGCCGGGGGCAGTTTTTACACTTAAGGGGGGGGGGGGTCTTTGAAGTAGTAATGCCTGCGATCGGAGTGGACTCTGATCGCGGGCATTAGCTCCGGGTCTAGCGGAGACCTGGTTGTTATGGTGACTGCTCTACAGCAGAGCGGCCATCATCCTTACAGACCCGGCATCCGCTGGGACACCCTCTCCTCCAAGCCCAGCGCCCGCAGCATTGCCCCACTCCTCCCTCTGCAGGAAGCTGGAAGCTATAGGAAGCACCACTGCAGGAAGCTGGCAGCGACAGGAGTGGGGCAATGCTGCGACCCCGCCCCCCAACACTCACATTCGGACTATAAGATGCACCCCCCATTTTCCTCCCAAATTTGGGGGGGAAAAAGTGCGTCTTATAGACCAAAACACGTTAATTTAACAATAAACTAAACACCCTGATGGGGTGGGTGGGCTGAGTTAGTTAAGTAGGGCTAGTAGTCCATGGACTAGCTAGGGAAACAGGGAGGGGTTGTGAGAGGGGGAGGGAGTGAAGAACAATGTATCATGGTAGTTGTAGAATAGGAGAGCAGGAAGCTACACCATGTAAACAAATGCAGAAAATGGCAGGAGCTCCCAGAGAAACACAGAAATCACTGGGTGCACTTATTAACCCATTAATAGCACTAACAAACCTTTTTAAAAAAAAAAAAAAAAAGTTTTTTTCCCCGGAAAACCCCTTTAATAATACATTTACAATTATTAGAACAAAAATACAGACAAAATGAGACATTACAGAGTATAAACAAAAGAGGTAAAGAGATGCTACAACCTGTAAGGCTGCACTCATATGGTGAAGGTACAATTGGGAAAAAATGCTTGTGGTTGTTAACGCATTTATTCAACATGTATCACTTGTGAAATTAAAAGAAAAAACTGCATGTTTTTTTCTGATGCAGCTTTTGATAAAGTTCAAAGGTGATGCAAAAGAGTCCAGTAAAATTAAAAAAAAAAAAAAAATAATAATTACTCCCCTTAAGTCAGCAGTGATGTCCCATTTATGTGCGTTGGTCATCTGACACAAACGGGACGTCACTGCTGACATCAGCTGTCAAAACTGGAAATGGAGGTTTTATTTTATTGGTCCCATAGGCAGAACCTATAAGCTTTAAAAAAAAAAAAAAAAAAAAAAAAGGACTTGGACAAAAGTGCATGCATTACTACAGGAGAAAGAATGCACTTATTTTTTGTAGTATTTATTACACTGGTTTTGGGTACATCATCTGAATATACAATTTATGTCTAGACTGGAGGTCCGGAGCTCTTGGAGAACTATCCAGATAGAGCCTTGTTTCTTGCCTGGCCTGATGCAGATGGTGAGAATCTTTTTTAATCTCTGACAATTATTCATTTTCAGTTTTTTTGTGATTTTGAGTAACCTAGGTACGTTATCTCTTGTGTAGTAAAAATAAAGACTGTACTTTCCTCATATGCACAAACTACGTTGTGCAAACACTGCTAATGCTATATGGCTTTACATATGCCTTTTTAGTACAACTTCATTATCAGATTCTCATTGCAGGGTATTGTGATTTGCAGACTTTGTAACACTAGGACAAACCATGTATGTAATTGTAAATGTCTTATGGAGAAATTTCTAATATGACCAGTAGAGGTCACTATGTGTACTTGTAAAACATCACTACATGACTACTTCCAACTAGTCCCATGAATCTAGAGAGGTTGTGAGAACATACATTGGCATATGTCACGATAACCACTTTTTATTTGGCAAAACCTGCTACCCTTGGCAGTCTTCCTCTACAGCACCATTGAGTGGCCCATCATGTTGTGCATGGACAGACGCCTGCCAGAGCTTGTCTTCATGAGACCACTCCTTCTAGATCTAAATTCACAATAATTACATTAAATAGAAAGTAGGGCTCTACTATAATACAGAAATACAGATAATGACCTATGCATTGATGCTATCATACTGCATGTATTCTCTTTTACAGAGTCTTCCCACTTCTCTCTGGATTGTCTGGCTTATTTCAGGGGTCACACACTTTTTCATGTAGGGGAACTGCTTGGTGAAACTTTGTCTTCCAACCCCTGGGGTCAGTCCACCTCGCGTGCCTTCCAGCTTTCCCTGGCAGAAGACTTCTGCTGCGTGAAAAGGATCCGGTTGCCCAGTTGGCCTGGACAAGTAGACTCCTTTAGTGTATGGAAGCGGAAGAATCCCCAGTTTGTGCTTTGTGATGGGGCTCATTTCCAGTATGCAGAGACTAATTTGGATGTATAACCTCTCGAGTGTATTATATTATGACATATAACTGATAATCTACTCGGCTTCCATTGTGATGACTGAATGTGACAGTCACTTTTGTTGATGTGTTGTCGCTGTCGTACTGTTGGATCCATACATCTTCCACTATAAGTGAACAACACTGTATAAAGCGATAACTGACTTCAGTGAAGGAAGGGTAAATGTGTACTTTAACAATTCCTAAATTGTAAGAATACTGTAATAACTGTAACACCCTAAAATATTGGGGGCTGATTTACTAATCCTGTCTATTATATAGACAGTCTAAAGATGCACCAAATTGCATCCTGCTGGACATGTTAGACAACTTATTGGTTAACTTACTTTGTTCCAAAATGTTGGCACAATTTTGGTGCATGGTGCTGCACTTAAAGGCACACCCTTTCTCACTAAACCATGCACTTAGGCATAAAAAGTGTCTAAATGGCCACATATTATGGAAAGGCAGCATTTTTGGCTGTTGCAGAAACTCGTCGGAAAAAGTGATGCATTTCATTTTGTTTCATCTCGTTCACACACTGCAGAAAAAAAAATTCTGCAGAAAAACTGTGTTTTCAAAAATTCAGCATGTTAGTTTTACCGGCGAAAACAGTGTTTTCGCCATTAGATTGTTTCTTCACTTCTTTTCAGAAGTGCCATAAAAATGAGTTGGGCTTTGTTGAAGGGTTGAGGTGTCCTGCAGCTCAATAGATTTATTATAATCTGCACCACTATTTGCCAGAAATGTAGCACAAATCTATGCCTACTTGCCTGGTGTATATTTTAATATCTGGCACACGGGACAGCTAAAGTGCTCCAAATTTATCAAGAGGCAAGCACCTTTCAATATATTGGATGCGTGTTACTCCAGCGTATTAAAGAGGATATTGCAGCGCCTATTACAATTCCAAGGGGGGTGTTCACACATAGGAATTTGCCGCTGATTTGTGGGCAGATTCTGCCTCCCATTATCTTCAATGCAGAAAAAAATAAGTGTCCTGCACGATCTTGCCACGGAGACCGCAAATTGAGACTCCGAGGAATTACTGTTCATTTTCCGCTGTGTGAACGGTCCCCAACTCTTTGCATCCCTTAGCTTCTGCTCCACTGATTCTGGTGCAGTTGGGATTTTTTTTTCTCTAGTCCCACTGTTCCCAAGCAGCCATTTTTGTTCGTGTCAGCTCAATTAGGCTCTTTACTCTAGAGTGGGTGGTCCCTGTCTTTCTGCCCAAGCCCTGGACTGCCCACCTGACAGTGGAGAACATAATAGAAATGATTGCTCGGGAATGGTGGGTGCTAGAGATAAATTTCAACTACACCAGAATCAGTAGAGCGCCATCTATCGAAGGATGCAAAAAGTTGGAATTGGTGGAATGGGTTAAAAGTTCTCTTTCAATGCCAGTCAAATAAATCTTCTTCTAAATAAATATTCCTAAATGCAAATATGTCTGTAAAAAATATTTCTTTGCAATTGTTTATCATAGGTAACTATGTGATATATAATGGCTTTAACTTCGGTGCATATCACACATAGACTTATGAATGTGTTCTCCTAATGTGATGTGAACAGAACCTAAAGCTGGTCATGCACATTAGATTCATTTCTGCTGAACCCACCAATTTAATTGGTAACAGCCATCCATCTATTGTACATGGGAGCCTCCCAACTGTCCCCCTATAGCAGATGTCTGGGGAGATAAGGATTGGGCTGCTAGATTTCAACATGCCCGATCCTTTTGTTTTCAGGAAGGTAAACTACTGCCTGATGTGTCTGGCATCACCTTCCTTTTTTCCCATTGAAAACATTGTGTATGCTTGACCAAGCATGCATATGGAGGGGGGTTGTAAGGCTAGCTCTCAGCTAAATGGGGCAGATTTATGAAGAGTGGTGTTTTCAGCGCCATTCTTCATATCCCCTGCAGCCCTCCGCCAGGCTGTGTGCCTGCACTAAAATCTACACCAGCACATGGCATAAAAGACCTGTCCACACCACACCATACTCTTCCCCACGCCCCCTTCCAGTAAAGTGGTGTGGGTTGCACAAAACAGAGAAAGACGCACATTTTTGAGCACTTACCTGATTTGCGCAAAAGTTTGTGAACTGATAAGTGTCTCTCGCTGTCGGCTAGCTATGTGTATGGTCAGCCTGTTGCTCCTATATGTTGTCCCCTCCTCGGAGGTCATAGCTGCTTTCCATATAGTGTATGATGTTATCTATACTAAAGCAAATAAAATTGAATTAAAGGACATTTCACTTCAGAGAGACATTGATGATAAAGCAAAGAACTCCCCACTGTAACTTGTCCCTGCAGTTCTGGAATGTTCTTCTGTATAGAACATAGAATGTTGTAAATTATTGATATGGACAAAACTTTCTAAGAATTGTTTATCTTGCATTTATAGGGTGCAGGCTTGTGCTTGGAAGTATAGTGTAATGGAAGTACAATGTAGTGATGCAATGGGAAAGTATGTAATATGTGACTCATATGTACCTACTGGCGAAGGTTACTCACTGATTTCCTAGTTAGCCGATGGGCACTTCAGCCTGTCTAGATGCAGATGAATGTTATATATACAATTACTTGTGGGTATTTTCCATTGAAGTCTATTCATTATTTGTCTCGCTGATGTCCCGATTGTATTATGTGCCATCTACAGTATACAGAACTGGTGCTGTCCTGCTATTGAGCTGAGTTTACCTTTGTGCACATCTCACTGGATTTACAGCTGTCCTAGCAATGTCTTGTCACATCTTCACTTCCTATTCATTTCTTAAGCAGACCATACA
Source organism: Leptodactylus fallax (assembly GCA_947044405.1). NCBI lineage: Eukaryota > Metazoa > Chordata > Amphibia > Anura > Leptodactylidae > Leptodactylus > Leptodactylus fallax. Next base: position 1,005,196 of record CAMRHE010000455.1, on the reverse strand, counting down.
CTTCAGACACTGCTCTCCAAAGCTCAGCTGATTCCCCCTACTCCAATGCATTCTTGAGTGGTTTGTGTGTCCTGAATGGGAAGAAGAGAGACTCCAGACACAAAAAGATTGAGCAGAGGAAACCTAACTGCCTGAACCTTATCTCACCCAACACCTAATGTCAGAGAAGGGTCAGAAAGCCTTAAATGATTGGCCAAACCCATCGAAATTGGTGGCGTTGGCTAGTACACATCTAATATGTATGGCCTGCTGTACTTCTGTCCATTCAAGGTGCTATTAAAAGGGGTTTTCCTGGACTTCTGTATTGATGGCCTATCCTTGTGATAGACTGTCACAAGTGCTGTGGTGTCTTTCCTGAACCAAAGTCATGTTCAGCCCATACACAGTGTTTGGGGCTGGGCTTGGTGAAGAGGCTGCAGCGCTCACCAACTGATCTGTTGGGCCCTGGGGGTGTCAGATCCCTACCAATGATAAATTGATGACCTATTCTAAGGATAGATATAGTGCGTACGGCACTCAGTAGTCCAGAGGTGGTCTGAGAGGGACTCAATCCATGTTAGTGTGGGTTCACACTTGCGCCTGCACTCCGTCTGCCGCAAATCCGACCTAAATGTCGGAAAACTGGATAGGGACAGGTTTGCGACGCTTTGCTTAAAAACCCATTCACTTGAATGGGTTTTTAAAGCAATGCGCGGGTGTGCACTTACACCCTCTGCGCCGCAAAGCCATTTTTTTTGATGAAAACAAAATCGGACATGCAGGACTTTTTTTTCCGACGAAAAAAAAAAACAGTTTCGCAGCGCAGAGGGTGTAAGCGCACACCCGCGCATTGCTTTAAAAACCCATTCAAGTGAATGGGTTTTTAAGCAAAGCGTCGCAAACCTTTCCCTATCCAGTTTTCCGACATTTAGGTCGGATTCGTGGCGGACGGACTCCAGGCGCAAGTGTGAACCCACCCTTACAATGTATAAAGATAACTCCGGCACTCTCTAAGAGTGAGTTCAGGAGTTTTCTTTATACTATTCTAAGGGTAGGTCATTAATACATAAGTACTGAAAAATCTTTTGTGCCTAATTTTACCTACTTTACCAACTTTTTTATCATAATAAATTGCTTATTTATTTTAAAGAAAATAGCATTCTTGGTTGTCTTTTGGTTCACACAATGATGCACAAACATCTAGTTTGCATAGTTGCCAAGATTTGCATGTACAGAATTTGCACATTTAATGGGTTATCCCCATGTTAGCCTTTCATGGTTGAGATGGGAATTAGCCTTGTTCGCTGCCCAGAGGTGGTCAGGAGTTAGGAGACCTGAACACCGCTGTTCTATGCTGTTTCCATAACTCCCACCAACACTTGCTTCAGCGTTGCCTTCTTCCGAGGGTGACCCGGTTAGCCTCAGAATGGGGCTCATCAACAGTAGTCTCCCAACACGGGTGCTGTGGCTGAATCAGCAGCAGAATCTGCAACAAGATTGAGCCCAGAAAAAACTATCCTTTGCTGCCTCTGCATCAAAATCAACTCCAAATACCATCGTGTGAACATTGCCTAAGGCTTAGTTTACATTACCTGAAATCAATCTAAAATGATGGCCGGTTTGTATTGGCCTTTTACGCTGGCCAATGCAGACTACATGGGGGATGAATGATCATTACTGTGACTGTTTCTTCCCCATACAGTTTCACATAGACCTGTGTAAACTATTGAGCATCTTCTATAAGAAGTCCAAGGCATGCTTGTTCCTGTGATGGCTATCCTAGTGTCACCCTATAACTCTGGTGGAAAACTGGAGAAATTGCAAAATTCTTGAATCCTTTTTTTTTTTTTTTCTCTCTTGTGGAAAAAAGGTTCATATGAATTGTTAATAGTCTTCCCATGTCACTGAGGTTAGGGTGTCAAAGACGAATGTGAATACCCTGTAAGATCCCTTAGTTTACTGGAGTTTTCCAGGTTCTAGTAAATATAGCAAAACCTGCATAGTTTTTGGGATCTGTAAACAATGAATGTTGGGCCATCTAAAGGCTCATTTAGACGTGGCAATGATCCCCCAAATCATCTTTCGTAAAACCTTTATTTCCAGTCTTTACCCCTTGCAAAAATGTCCACCAAGTAAAGAGGAGTTCACACTACTGTTACTAGAGTCCGTTGCTGTCTTCCATCATAGGATGACAGCAACGGACTTTAGCTGTCACAGAGAACGGTCACAGACTGACTGTGTCTGTTCCCATTGACACTAATGTGTACAACATGACGGACGCTAACTTCAATCATATTTGTTTACTTTTGTAACAGAAGATAAAGTCGTGCATGCAAGAAGCTAGCGACCGTCATGTTGTTTACATGAGTGTCAATGGGAACGGACACAGAATCAGTGTTTGACAGCTAAAGTCCGTTGCTGTTGTCCTATGACGGAAGACAGCAACAGACTTTAGTAACAGTAGTGTGAACTCCCCCTTAAAGACAAGCTAGCACTTGCTGATTGCATCTTTTATGCAGACTACATGAGGGGATGAGCAGCTGACAGTAATGCAAACTATATTGTTTATTCATCAGAATATACTTATGTAAATGAGCGACTATTGAAATTACTGTTTAGTCTATCATTGCTTTTTATGAGCAAATTATCTGCCTATGTAATAGTCCACGATGGTGACATCCATTGTCATAAATAGTTATAAACCTTAGATTGTCATCTTATATGTCACCGCCACAGACAAACATTGTATTCTAACAGGGCTTTGTGGCATAAAGGGACTTGTAGTAATGATTTTGTACTGAATTTATAATGGACCCTTGAAAACTGTTGGGCATGGAAGAAGTAGGAGCCAATACAACGCAAATGAATGACCAGGAATATAGTCTGTATGCTTCTTAACTCCTTCATGCCGCAGCAATTTTTCAATTTTCGTTTTTTTTTTTCTTTTTTACTCCCCAGCTGCCAAAAGCCATAACTTTTTTATTTTTCCATTCATAGAGCCGTTTTAGGGATTATTTGTTGTGAGACAAATTGTACTATTCCATATGATGTACTGGGAAGCAGGGAAAAAAATCAGAATGGGGTGGAATTAGAGAAAAACTGCATTTGTATGACTTTATTATGGGCTTAGTTTTTACAGCAGCCAAAATGATGTTACCTGAATTCTGTGGGTCTGCACGATTACGGTGATACCAAATTTATATAGTGTTTTTTTTGTACGTTTTAACCCCTTTAAAAAAAAATCTAAAACTTTCAAAAAAAAATTCTTGCCATATTCTGATACCCATAACTTTTTTATTTTACGAGGCTGCATAAGGTGACCTTTTTTGTGGGGCCAAATGTACTTTTGATTATTCCCCCGCCAACGACTTTCACCAAATGGGAAAAATGTTTTTATATTTTTAAGTTTGTACACAGTGTTCCAAATTATTATGCAAATGATATTTTTCTCTGATTTTATCTTCAACCATTAGAGCATAAATCTGTTAGAATATTTCAAATCTCCCCATGATAACTTTTTTTTTTCCCCACAAATTAAAAAAATCAAAATCCACTGTTCCAAATTATTATGCGATACAACAAAGCAAGAACTAAGTTAGTAAGTTACAGAAATTATCCAAAATTCCAATGTCTTAAGCAGAGGACCAATTTGTCAAGTAAAACTTAACTTTTAATTAGATATATAGTAAATATGTAACAAAACGACAGTAATGATAGTGCAGATGTCTAACCGTGCTCAAAAGTAAAAAAGGAATGGCCTTACCTGAACCTGCTGATCAGTTACGGGACTGCCGCTGACAGCAGCTCCCCTGCATTCAGGGTTGAGCTTTTCCTCCATTGCCTTTACTAAGAGCATAGAGTTGCTGACTGGAATTTAACCCCCATAGGGCAGACATCACCAATCCCCTGATGATGTTGGGACATGAAATGCGTTGGAAGAAGATGCTGTATATTTTGATTGAGAGAGCTTTTGGGGACTGTTCTTATAAGGAAAGGAGTCAATTGGGGACGTATGGACAGTTAGGTTAAGAAATTAACCCTCAACATCAACTCTTAGCAGATCCCCCATGGCCTCTCAATAGGTTTGGGTAAGGCTGTTCCTTTTTTACTTTTGAGCATGGTTAAACATCTGCACTATGATTACTGTCGTCTTGTTACATATTTACTATATATCTAATTAAAAGTTGTTTTATTTGACAAATTGGTCCGTCCTCTGCTTAAGACATCCAAATTATTATGCACAACAGAGTTTCTAAACCTTTTATATTGTAAAGAACTGAAAATGTTCACTTTTTTTTTTTTTAAACTCGTTTTACTGAAGATTGTGTACCAAACACAAGAAGAAGAAAAAAGAGGCAAAACATGTAACAGTTCGCACACAAGTAACAGATACAGAAGCACACAAAATGCCACAATACCACCCCAGTCAGTCCACAGCCCACCCACCGTATAGACAACACAAGGTAAACCCATCAAACAGGCTCAATAAAAGAAGATAAATATGCAGAACATATAAGATACAGTACAACTTGATGATCAATAAGCAGAATCATGCAAGCTACAAATTAATGACATCAACAAGACCACATCACAGAATGATGAGAGATCGTAGATACTCCAGGCGTCTCCCCGCCCCTCACAGCGTAAGTGAACGTATGGCGGTTCGCAATGAGGGAGCTGTATACTGAGTTACAGGAGAACTGCACCATGTCCCCCACACCTTATGGAACTTCTGAGGGCACCATCTCCCTTTATATACAATTTGATTAAAGGGGAGAACAGAATTAATTAGCTTCCTCCACTGAGATACTGATGGGGGTCTTGACGCCATCCATCTCAGTGCGATAGCTTTCCTGGCATAAAATAAAGACTTCCTTAGGAAGACCCTAATATGATGCTGCCATAGTTCCTCATCTAATATCCCAAAGAGACAGACCTCTGGGGTGAATGGTATAGCCAGAACCTCTGCCAGGAGATCCATGACCTCTTTCCAGAAACTTTGTAGGATCAGACAGACCCAAATCATACACCAAAAGTCCGACTGCGGACAAGGACACCTAAGACAACCTGGATGGGGCAGTCATCCCATGTTATATAGGCGAGAGGGGGTCAAGTAGCACTGGTGCAAAATGTGAGTCTGAATTAGTCTGTTATTAGCTGATGGTGACACATACTGAGGAGGTTCAAGAATATCCTGAAAAAGGGGGCATAAAAACTGTAGAGTGAAAACAGTTCAAACTATTTTAAAGGTTTAAAATAATTTAGTCCCCCCCCCAAAAAAAAATAAAAAAAAATACATATACATATGTTCTCAGCAAGATGAGGGGAGTAAGTATCTACCAGACACCTCTGACTGAATCATATCTTCCTTAAAGGGAGTCTATCACCAGAACCCGGCATATAAACCTATCCCCTCAGATAGATAGATTAGAGTCATCTGAATAAAACAGTGTTTTCCCCTTGTGACCCTAACCTACCTATCTGCAGCCCTGGGTTTATATGCTGGGTTATGGTAACAGACTCCCTTTATGAACAGAGTTTGGATACCAGTGTAAACATTAGGTTATCGGTCAATCCTGTAACAATTGGCAGGTTCACTGAATTTCATCTACTTTGTATGGGCACCTTAAGTTTTGTTGCTAAACCAGAAATTGGTGCAACCAGAGCAGCTCTCAAAACTGTCTACCATGCTGTGCCTGGCCAACAACTCGAGAGCACCTCAGGGTTTCAGAAGCATCAGTACACACATGGGCAAGATATGGGTTGGAGCCAGCTCATCATATTTTTTTGTCACAATGCATCTGCCCCACTATTGTCTCACAGACTTTGCAAATCTTCCATTGACCACAAACAATAGGGATTTCCAGGAGTAGAAAAAATTTACCCAATTGTCCTAAGGCTGTGTCTGGTATTACAGTTTTTCCCTGTCCGAATGACACAGCCTTAGACATAGCCCATGGACAGAGATGACACTGGTCCTGGAAACCTGTCATCATATTGCCAAAATGAATATGACGCCCAGTGTTGTCTTAGTAGGACTGCCGCAACAATGTACCAGTGTTTCTATGATGTATCACACAACCCTCAGTGAATCACACAAGCAACTTAATGCCTAGGGTATATAACAAACCGTTGTGAGACATGTTCAGTGTAAAGATTTATGTATACTCAGAAGTTTTTTGACTCATGTTTAAGAAAAAAATTGCCTAATTGTTCTGTAATGTCGCTCTACTAAAGGTTAACCATATAGTGCGTCTCTATTGTAGCTTATAGCAGGCTTTGAATACAGATGCTTTTTATGATCTCTTTAAATTTATTTTTGTATTTCATTTCTTGTGATAGATTTGTACAAGTGCATTACTTAGGCTTTGTTCATGCTTTTATAACAGGAGCCATGACTCTGATGATACATTGTAAATGTGACTTTGGATCTGTTAGACAGACTCCATAGACTTTAATTGGCTCCGAGGAGGATACAGAATTTTGTAAAGCTTAGAATAAGCTGAGTTCTTTGTGTCAGACATTAGTAGAACCCCTTATAGATGCTCCAAACACAGTTGTGCGCAGTGTTTAACCCTTTGCAAAGCAAACATTAAGCTGTTATTTTTAGGATGAACTTTGTAGCTGCCAGTGGCGTAACTAGGAATGGCTGGGCCCCAAGGCGAACATTTGACATGGGCCCCCCCCCCCAAGCCACCGCCCCCAACCCCCCCAAACCGCCGCCCCCAACCCCCCCACACAAACCGCATTCCTGCGCACACTATTATGCCCCATAGTGGCCCCTGCACACGGTATTATGTCCCATAGTGGCCCCTGCACACGGTATTATGCCCCATAGTGGCCCCTGCACACGGTATTATGCAGCATAGTGGCCCCTGCACACAATATTATGCCCCATAGTGGCCCCTGCACGCAGTAGTTTGCCCCATAGTGGCCCCTGCACACAGTAGTTTGCCCCATAGTGGCCCCTGCACACAGTAGTTTGCCCCATAGTGGCCCCTGCACACAGTAGTTTGCCCCATAGTAGCCTCTGCACACAGTAGTTTGCCCCATAGTGGCCCCTGCACACAGTAGTTTGCCCCATAGTGGCCCCTGCACACAGTAGTTTGCCCCATAGTGGCCCCTGCACACAGTAGTTTGCCCCATAGTGGCCCCTGCACACATTATTATGCCCCATAGTGGCCCCTGCACACAGTATTATGCCCCATAGTGGACCATCCATGAACGATTATTATACTCTGGGGTCTTTTCAGACCCCAGAGTATAATGATCGGAGACCCAGGAGAGGATAGAAACATAGAAAACACTGCAACTTACCTCTTCCTCGCTCCGGTGCACTCCCGTGCGCTACTTCGGCCATCTTCAATGTCGGACCGGATCTCGCGCGATCCAGGCCGGCGTCGCGACGCATAATGACATCGGCTGACGTCTGGGACGTCACCAAACAGGCCCGAAGCCTGCGGAGAGGTGAGTTACAGTGTTTTTTATGTTTGCTCACCTCCCCTGGGCCCCCGATCGTTATACTTCGGGGTCTCAAAAGACCCCGGAGTATAACGATAGCAGTGATTGTGGGGTTCGCGGTAGCGACTGCTACAGGGCTCCGGGCCCCGTAATGTTCCGGGCCCTGTGGCAGTCGCTACCACTGCTACCCCCGTAGTTACGCCCCTGGTAGCTGCCATGATGTTGTTGCCGGGTTGCATATGTTGGCTGATAGAACTACTAATAAGTTACATACCTTATGGCAGTTAGAAAAAGACATCTGTCCATGAAGTCAATCCAAAGGATGGGATATGGCATGGCTGTAGGGAAAAATGAAGAAAACAATCCTGTACAGTTACATAAGCATCACTGTTATTTTGCTGTATAGCTACATTTTTAGTACTGTTAAAGACATAATAATCTGCCTAATTTTATGTATTTTTGGGAAGATTGTGTTCTTCAAAAGTTTACCTAAACTACAACTTTACTAGCAGGGATATCCTTTGGCCAGTTTATGGCAGATACCTATATACAAACACAGTAGATGCGTATCAGCCTGACTTGCAGATTTCGGTGTGTTTGGTTAATACTATAGTTCCATGGGAGATAAGCAGAGGAATCTGGCAGCGGCCTTTTTCCCCGTCGCTCATTTCAATGCTTGTGTACCTCTCTGTCGAGTCCGTAGTGTATGTGTATGGGAAAGTTGGATGAGATAGCGGTCAGACAAACATTCTAAACTCTATGGCTGGCTGTAGATCGAGCCATATCTAGCTGTGCCTTTTATAGTAGCAAATATAATATAATTGTACATTGTTGTTAACTGTACATCTTAAGAAAAATATTCTTCTGGCACAGAGCACTTGGTGGATGCAGAGCGGTTCTTTTAGGAGGCATTAACAAAGGCCAATGAAAAGAAGGACTCGGGGTCCATTTACTACATCAAAGAGGGGCTCTCAGAACTGAATAGAATGAAGACGAGACAGGAGCAGAACCCGTAACCTGTACATAGTTATAAATTATGCTTCTAACTCATTTTATACCATTGTATGGAAATGTAAGATATAACTTAATAAATATAGCCATTAATATTTGCTTTTTTTATTTGTAAAATATTCTGTAAAAAGAGGGGATGGCAGACATTATTATACGGGTGTGTCTGTCCTTACTTTGCTAGAAATTGGTTAAGGACTCCAATTACTCATGACAGTAATTCATTAAATACTGCTACATGATAACAAACCATTAAAGACTGCAAATCCTAACACAACCACTGGATGGCCACACATTGATACATGAGGGATAGAGATGAGCGAATTTCTCAAAAGATCGATTCAGCAATTCGATTCGAAGTTCCAAAAAAATTAGCTTCGATCCGAATTACTTCACGGCGAATAAACAGCTATTTCCGGGCTACAGAGAGCTGGGGTGGGCGGCAAAATGCCGGAAGCCCTTGGATGCCGCAGTCATGTTTCTCTCTTCAGCACGGACAACTTTTATTCATGTGGAAGGATCTGCTAACAAGCAAAGACACCTACCCAATCACATCACTAGAGAATATCTTGTGACCGTCTGATGTCACAAAGGTCCTTACTAAATATTCGTTACCACGAAGCAACAGGAAATCCGGAATCGTGGAGAATCGAAGATTTCCTGAAATTCGGATCAAATTCCACTTCTACAGAATCGATTCGCTCATCTCTAATGAGAGATATCACTTTGTGACACAATATTGTCTTGGTAAGGTAATTATCACATGATACACAATACACAACCCCCCCACCATGTGACTCTGTTTTAGAAACTGCCCCCTTGAGTAATTTCTGAAGGGGCATGGTAATATAGTAATTGATTTGTCCCAAGTGATATTTCCCAAAAGTTAACATGCAGCAGATGATGCAAAAAAAAAAAATAAAAAATTCAATTTTTAAAGGCATACAGCATGTCAGTGCCCAATATGTTGTGCCTACTTTTTACCAACAGACAGACAAATGCCTAAAACTTTTAAGTGGGTTATTTCGGACAATGTCATGTATGTGGGCATAAACTGGTTTTTGGGCACACAGCAGAGCTCAGAATGGAAGGAGCCCTTTTTGGCTTTTGGAGTGCACATTTAAAGGGACTGGTCTTTGGACGCCATGCTACTTTTGCAGAGCCCCATATTGTGCTGGTAAAGTGAGAGAAGTTTCCCTGAGAAGTAACCAAATTTTGGAAACTGCACCCCTCGTGGACAACGTATCAAGAGGCATAGTGCCTTTACCTCTTAAACATTGCATTAATTTCTTGTACAAAAATGAAGTGAAAATTTCAAGGGGTTGGCCACTTTTAGACCGATATTGAGAGACCAATGTTATTGTTTGTATAATAAAAAGTACAATTTTCTAATATACTTTCTGTACCAATTCCGCACAGTTTTCTAGATCTCTGCTTGTTGTCATTCATTCTGCTTACTCCTAGGGATAAAAATCAGGCCATGGTCATGTGATGTATACACAGGTGCACAGCTCGTTACAGTCACAGCACAGTAATCAGACATCTGCCTGGTAACGAGCTGTGCACCTGTGTGTCCATCACATGACCATGGCCTGATTTTTATCCCTAGGAGTAAGCAGAATGAATGACAACAAGCAGAGATCTAGAAAACTGTGAGGAATTGATACAGAAAGTATATTAGAAAATTGTACAACTTTTTATTATACAAAAAAATAATATTGGTCTGAAATTGGCCAAACCCTTTAACTCTTTATGGAAATACTCAATTTCAGTGCCCAATATGTTGGGTCCAGCTTGTGTCAAAAGAGACATACAGATGCATCTCAATAAATTAGAATATCTTTGAAACGTTTATTTATTTCAGTAATTGAATTAAAAAAGTGACCTCCTATATTTTCTAGATTCTTTACACACAGAGTCTTCTATTTCAAGTGTTTTATTTCTGTAAATGTTCATTATGAATTACAGGTAATGAAAACCCAAATCTAAGAAAATTAGAATATTGTAAAAAAGTTCAGTATTGTAAATTCAGTGTCACCTGCCAAGGTTTCCTAAGCCTTTAAATGGTCCCTCAGTCTGGTTCAGTAGGACACACAATCATGGAAGACGCTGATTATGGATTGTATTACTGAGTTACTGAAATGAATGAACGTTTCAAAGATATTCTAATTTATCGAGATGCACCTGTACTCTAAAAACTATTAGGCCAAGGCCCCATATGGCGTCCCGTAGCAAAAAAAGCGCTTTGGAAAAAACTGCAGCGGCAACACATTGCGGTTCTTTCCGCATCGCTTTGGACAGAAAGTTTGCAGAGGTTTCCTCTGCGGACTTTCCACTTCAATTACACCTATAGGGAAACCGCCAGTGTTTCCATAGGTATAATTGACATGCTGCGATTTCCAAAACCGCGACGGTATGTCCGCAGCGCTTTTTTCCCACAAAGTGGGGATGGGATTCGCTAGAATCCCATCCACTTTGCTGTGACTGTAAAATGCCGAATTTTTTTTTCTGTGGCGTCTCTGTCACGGGCAAACCGCGGCGTTTACGCCACATGGGGCCCCAGTCTTCAGTGGTTTATCTTGGATACAACAATTTTTGGAATGTGTGTTTTTTTTAAACAAATTTATATCCACCCATTTTTTTGAAAATGTTTAATCTAACTATGCATAGCAAATGTAAAAGCGGATCTCTATACCCCTTGGTTTCTAAAAATAAAGTTTTCAAACAGTTTCCCGACAATATGAACTGCGAAGAATCAGATACTGTAACGCAATCTCAAAAATATTCTCAAGATAGTTTAACACAGCGCCTGATATGCTCTTTAGCTTTCTATTGTCTGGGCTGGTAATCTGGAACTGCCCACATGACAGTAGACAGCCTAGTTAGCATATTGGGTAGTGAGAATAACAGCATTGATTGCTTGAGAATGGTAGAGGCTATAGAAAAAATTCCAACTGTGCCAGAATCTGAAGTGTCACAAAGGATGCAAAGAACTGGAGTTGGTGGAGCTCCCTTTTGATTATTCCAATAAATAGTGCACCACAGATGAGTGAATTTCACAAATTTTGTTCCAGGTCTAGTTCAGAAATCAGCTTTGATTTGGTCCAAATAAATTTGGTCCTAATTGAAAGTGTCTCAATCACCCTGATTTGTTTTTTTAGGTCTGTATCGAAATATTTTCAAGCACCTTAATAGGAATTGGGGTCATGTATGAAGGGTAGTGGTCTGTTTCCCAACCATTTCCTCTACAAAAATAAGAGACAAGGTCAGGTCTTTTTCTTGATACACTGATGACATTTTCTACTTTTTTCTACCAGGTTTCTTTTTAACCTAGACCTGAAAAAAGATCCTAGGTCATGTCTTAGAAGATAGCTGGTGCCACAGTGATATAGTTTTGCAGTTTGTCATAGTCTGTATTGGATGATGTTGCTCTGAGGATCCAGCGTACTGGTTGCTTAAGTCAAAAGCCAAAGGATAGACCATAAAAAAATTCCTGGACAGCCCCTTTAAGGACTGGAATAGTATCAGAAATATTAAACTTCTCTTTTATCCAAGGGTTCCACACAAATAATAGATGTTGAGTCTAAACCTAGATATGGTCTATATTCCCACAGGTGGGGTGGAGGAAAAGCTTGACCCAACAGCTCACCTTCAACTACATAAGTGTGCTAGTCTTGGTATGCTAACAAGCAGTTAGGATGAAGGGCTTATTTTAGTTTAGCTAAAGGCGAGTCGATAATGAATAATAAAAGTCGCTTCTTCACTCTACTTGACTTGAGGTCCTCATAAAACCTGGAATGTGAGAAGATCATCTCTTTAAATGTGGTAGAAGATTGCAATTTCCTATCTTTTTTCTGTGGATCATGAGAACTGCGCTTAGAATAACAGAATATGAGTATGATACTGTCCTTTGTATAAAGTTATTATAAGGGAGATCAACACTTTATGAGAATGGAATGCCCCTTTAAATCACAGAGTTTACCACAGAGTGTGGGTTTGACCTTTGTGATCCTCACCGATACTGAGAACGTAGGAGCTGCAGTGCTGCTTCACTGCTGCAGTCCCTTCACTGCTTTTCCCTGCACACTGGCACTCCTGGGCCAACTCAGTTCCTGCACATTGCCATACATGTATATTACAATCATAGTGCCAACTCAGTATTTTAGTTGGCACCATCGGAGTATAATTAGAGGTGAGCAAACCAGTTTGGATAGAACTGGATTTGACCCGTTTCTGGTTCGACCCAAATGTGAAATTTAGAGAGTTCGTCACCTGTGAACCAGAAGTGAAATTATTATACTCCTGGGTTTCTTCAGATTACAAGATTACAACCTTACCCCTTAAAAATAAATAAATTAAACTTAAGTTTCATATAAATATTGAAATTTATGAACTCATCTATGACAGTTTTGAGGGATATATGAGAGTAAATATGGGGCACAGACATTTTTTTTGCACCAAAGATGCATCATATAGTTGGTTCTGCATTCTGCTTGCCACTTTTTACAGCCTGCCAAATTTACATGTGACATAATTACTTTCTTCATATGCTGTGGTATACAATGTGATCTTTATGTATTTACATTATCCCTGTGCTCTGATGTTATAGTGAGCATTATCCCTGTATTGTGACATCACTGTGTATACTGTCTCTATACTGTGCCATCACTGTGTGCATTATGCCTGTTCTGTGACATCACTATTTATACAAATTCTGAACTGTGGCATCCTTTTTTGCATTATTCCTGTCTGTAGCATCACTGTGTATACTATCTTTGAACTGTGCCATCACTGTGTATACTATCTCTGTACTGTGACATCACTTTGTTTATTATCCATGTACTCTGACATCACTATATATGCAAATTCTGAACTGTAACATCAATTTTTGCATTATCCGTCTGTAGCATCACTGTGTATACTATCTTTGAACTGTGCCATCACTGTGTATACTATCTCTGTACTGTGACATCACTTTGTTTATTATCCATGTACTGTGACATCACTGTATGCATTATTCCTGTACTGTGACATCATTGTGTTTAATATCCCTATACTGTGATATCACTATATGCATTATCCTGCTATTGTTACATCACTGTGTGCATTATCTCTATACTGTGACATCACTGTGTTTATTATTGCTGTACTGTGACATCACTGTATGCATTATTCCTGTACTGTGACATCATTGTGTTTAATATCCATATACTGTGACATCACTGTGTGCATTATACCTGTACTATGACATCACTGTTTGTCTTATCCCTGCGTGTCTTATCCCTGTACTGTGACATCACTTAGTTTATTATCCCTGTAATATGACATCACTGTGTGCATTATCCTGATACTGTGACATCACTGTGTGCATGATCCTGGTACTGTGACATTACTGTGTACATTATCCCTGTATTGTGACATTGCTGTGTGCAGTGTCCGTGTACTGTGAAATCACTGTTTATTATTCCTGTACTGTTACATAACTGTGTGCATTTTCTCTGTACTGTGACATCACTGAGTTTATTATACCTGTACTATGACATCACTGTGTGTCTTATCCATGTGTGTCTTATCCTGTACTGTGACATCACTTAGTTTATTATCCCTGTAATATGACTTCACTGTGTGCATTATCCTGATACTGTGACATCACTGTGTGCATTATCCTGGTACTGTGACATTACTGTGTACATTATCCCTGTATTGTGACATTGCTGTGTGCAGTGTCCGTGTACTGTGACATCACTGTTTATTATTCCTGTACTGTGACATAACTGTGTGCATTTTCTCTGTACTGTGACATCACTGAGTTCATTATACCTGCACTATGACATCACAGTGTGTATTATCCCCTTTTGTAAAGAAGACCAAAATAATCGTACAGTTTTCAAATTCTGAGCTTGCTGCTTGCTGGTTATGGTGGCGTGTAGCCCCATTACAAGTTTTGCTATGGGGCTCCATGGCTACTTGTTGCATAGATTTCGATTTTGGCATGTAGGAGTGTGTCAGAATTATTAATGGGGCTAGAGCCTCTTAATAATTCAGGTTCATCTCACACCAGTGAGGGAATTGATTAAGTCTGGTGTAGGAAACACCCATCTTAATAAAAATTCCCTCATTATGACATAGGTGATACAGGGGTACGCAGACTTGTGATTTTGTGCACATTGTTCAGGAAGGATATACACTTGTAGAGAAGTAACTGCCATTTTATGGAGTTTAAAAAGTGTACAATTTTTTGGCCACATTTGTACAAAATATGACATCATTGCTGCTTTGTTCTTTTTTTTGTCATTTTCATTAGTGATGAAAATAGTGGGTTTGGGTTTAGTAAGAAGGGGCAGAGTCTTTAGTGGTCCTGCAAATTTTCTATAATGTACACCAAAAATTAGGAGTAAATTATAACACAAATCTATGTCTACTATTAGCAGGTATAGATTTGCTCTACTAGCACACACAGTGAAAGATGTGACAAATTTAGTAAGGATAACTCATCTTAATAAATTTGTCATATTTTACTCTGGTGTACTGAAGACATAGACCGGTGTATTAAAGCGTATCTACAGTTACAAACAAGTTTGCATAAAGGAATAGTTCAGGTGAAGATAAAAATTTTGTAAAAAAAAACAAAAAACAAACATATTAAACAAATATGTTATCTTCTCCACTTTTCGGACTGAGTTACTTTCTACATATTAGTCTATGAACAGTGGAGGGAGTATAGAAAAGACAATCAAATAATTACTGCTACTTTTAGCTCTTTTCTTTAGCTGGGTTGTAGATAAGAGGCTACCAGTGCACAAAATGCGGCAATAAATCAATTAACCAGGCGATAGCAGCCTCCTATTCCATCCCTCCCTTATCCATAGAGGTCTGTGTGTGAGACTGAATACAGAGAAAATGTAAACTAGCAGTCAGATTGAAGATAAGGAAAAGTAGAACAGCTTAATAAGTGAAGAAGGAAACAGATATACTTAACAAAGTTTCTTAGATTCAAATGCTCTATTCATTTCTGAAAGTTGTTTATAAATGGAGGTACACTTTAAATGTATTAAATTCCCCCATGGTGTGTTATAGATCTGGCTAGGCACATCCCAGTTTTTTTTTATTTCCCTTTCTTTTTATTGAAATAAAAATCTAATACTCCACATGACATACATGATATAGCTGGAGTAACACTGAGCTGCCATGAGAAAAGGTGAAAAACTGCTCCGCAACAGGTTATTCCTGATTTCATGTGTTTCTCTGCAATATTATTATTATATAATGCTATTCCACAATCTGAGTACATAACAATAAATGTGAACTGCTGTCTGTGATGGGCTGCTGGCAAAGCCAAGCCTAGATCTCTGCAATCCAGTATCCACCCAGGAAATAATAATACTTGCAAAAAAAGTGAATTAATTAATTAACTGTCACAAAACAATCTAGCACTTCCCTGAGTGATCTTCCAGGATGAATTAACTTGTCTTTCAATGCATAGCAGGCTGGGAATTGGATTTCACTGGCTACAGTAATGCAATACAAATAGTTGACAGGTGACTAGGTCATGGCACCTGGGGAAGGGAGGGCACTGTTCCCCTTGCTGGTTGGTGTAGGGGGTCTTATAGACTATGCAATGCTTCCTCAAATAAAGACTGTATTGAAGAGGACCTTTTACCACCTCCACCAATTCAAGTTCTTAGCATCTGTGAATAGGTGCTGTTCCACTGATTCTAGCACAGTTGGATTTTCTCTCTTGCCCCCACCATTCCTGAGCAACAAGCACATGTAGTTTTGGTGCCTGATGTGATGTTTAAGCTCTGTAATATAAGAAGGGTGGTGTCAGGCAGGGGTGTGTGATTTAGAGCTCCAATCAGAGGCAGCCGGTGTCAGAGCTCAGAATCACTTCTCTCGTCTACTCCTGCCTGACACCTGCCTGACCACCCTCTAAATAGTATATCAGAGACCAAAAATATTGGCACTGATTGCTCAGGAATGGTGGGGGGTAGAGAAAAAAAATCCTGCTGTGCCAGAAGCACAGCTGCTAAGAACTGGAGTTGGTGGAACTGGTGAAAGGTCCTTTTTAAGCCATTTCTCTTGTTGTACATAAGCGATATAACTAAAAGATTGGGGCCACATCAAATAGACACGCTGCTAAATTTCTGTCAAGGAGAGATGCTATGGCAAAACCATCCAAAATTGGTAAAGGTAGACTATAACCTGAACAGATTATTGACATGCTGCAGGCTTAAAGCCAACAGCACAGGTCACTTTGTGGGTTTAAGTTGCAGCATGTGCACCAGCCGACAGCTAACTCACTGTGATCAATCCCTGTGTTTCCCCACCCAAAAACAGATTTTTATACTAGAAGAGCAATTTTCCCACAGTTCCCTGCCACCAGACTATACATATCTACATCTTATCAGCACTTATTCAGCTGTCCAGTCCTTTTTACCCCTGATATTTGCAGCTGAAATTGGTGGTATCAATCATCAGCACAGAAGATTCAGGGCGTAAGAATACTCAGCAACAGTCATCTTGTGATGAACCGACCCTCAGTTATACATCTTTCTTAGAAATGTATTTTTACTTGCTCATGTCAGTCCTCCCACTACTTGTTGGAATGCTGTGTTTAAGTTGGGTTTACATTGCTGGACGATACGCTTCACTGGTTTTATGTGTGTTCATGGGAGATGGCTTGCTATAGCCAGGCACTTTTATTATCCCTGGCCAGATGGCGATGGGGGATAGCAAGCCAGTGACCTTAACTTCACCCATCCCTCCCAGCACCTAGGAAGGTACCCATCTCTCCAAGGGTTCTGCAAAGGAGGGAGAAGGGGGGCTGCCTGGGTGGAAGGGGTGGGTGGGGCACTAGCCATATGCTGTGGGGAGACCTGGATTCTTTGGTCATTCAGCAAAGAGGCAGTAAGGAGCTCTGATCTGGGAGAAGATGAGAGAGCTTGCCCTACAGAGGAATGCATTGAGGGCCTAGCATTGGGGCCTGAAGCTTTTCCCTTTGTTCTGGACAACATGTAGAAGAATTGTTTTATGCAACTTGCTTAAGCTTGCTCCCTAGGCCCAAAACTCTGCTGTGGCCTAGAGAAACGGACTACGAGCCTATGCCGGTATTTTCTCTATCTTTTATTTCCCTTTTTATTTTGTGTGCTGTATCATTGCTCTTTTGCTCGTATGTTTATGCTTGATCATATTAATATTGTATATTTCTGTATATGCTATTCATTAGTACCGACCCACTTGGGTTATCAAATATATAAAATTTATATAGCTCGTTTCACTGTATCCTACGAACTCTGTCCGCTCACGGGTTGTGAGTGGAAGGTTAGAAGGGTGATCGCAGGTACGCCAAGAGGCGTGGCAAGGCGATATTCTTCACACATCTGTATTACCATCCTCGGGTACAGAGTGTGTCATGCGAGTCTGATGCATAGTACGGGAGTGAGTTGGATATTTCTTTTTTTCTTTCTTTTAATTTGGAGCATTTGTGGTACATTTAGTTTGTGGGTACCATGAAGGAGACGCTGAGGGAGCATTATGAATAATGAGTACACTGTGGGATTGCATGATTGCTATTCTCTCCCAACCCTTTCCCCTTTGTTGTCCCCCTCTATGTCAGTTATGCTCCGTGTCCTATATTATTGTTACCCATGTTTGATTCCTATATGCTGTATTATCCTATGTTTTTTTTTTTTTGGTGGGGGGGTCTCCTTTTTGTTGTGGTTTTCTTATCTTGTTTTTCTTTGTACATTTTACGAAAATTTATGAAAATTCAATAAAATGACAGTTAAAAAAAAAGTGATACCAGATAACAGCTTGTGTTTTTACCAGGGCTGTGGAGTCGGTACGCCAAAGCCCCATCTCCGACTCCGACTCCTCAATTTCCCCTGACTCCGACTCCAACTCCGACTCCGACTCCACCAAAATAGGCACCGACTCCACGACTCCGACTCCACAGCCCTGGCACTGCTAAACCTTATAGGTTCACTCAGAACTCAGTCCCATCATTATATGAGGAATAGAACAGACCTTTACAGGACATTTCATCATTTTCAACATTTCATCATTTTCCCAAATTCTTATGAAAATATATTCAGCACATACTGCATAGTACTACTAACTGTACCAATTTATTATATATTTTGGGAGTTGGAGTCGGTCCATTTTATACCGACTCCGACTCCACCAAAATAGGCACCGACTCCGACTCCACAACTCCGACTCCGACTCCACAGCCCTGGTTTTTACTTGAGTAAGTGAAATAATGATTATCAGAAATTCCATATTACTGGCGGTGCAGCAGCCAACAAAACCGTGGCGGCAGTAACAAGGAATAGTCAATAACCAATCAGTGATTGACTTACTTAAGTGAAATCCCAGGCAGCCCCAACCTGGACCACCGCTAAACAGACATCATGTGGCAGCACCCTATAGCGCCTATTACAAGGCCTGATAATGAGGGAAATTATCGGGAACATGTGTTACTAGTATTGCTTATTCCTGATAATAGCCATATGTAATAGCGCTGCTGATCAGCCATCTAACAAATGTTTCTTGGTCAGTTTATTGCATGTTTTATGTAGTATAAAAGACACAGATTATTGGCAGCAAATCACACTTTGTAGCTGCTGTAGCGATGGCTCCTCTCCCACTCTCCTTACCTTGGCCTGTGTAATAGGCTGACATAGACAAGTACTGATCGACTTATTTATCGCAGATCGGTACTTGTTCTATGCCTGCCTCTGCACTTGTAAATGAGCCTTTCTTTTCACTATTTTCACCAGTGACTGTAGATGTCTCATCGCCATTTGACTGAAATAGGGTACACAGGACCCCCTTGTTTTGGACAGCAGGGATCTTCCTCCTATGGGCCTAGATCTCATGTCATTAAGATCTTTGCTTTGAAGACCAGCAGCAGAGAGAGGTCTCAGCGAATATGGCATCAATCATCCTACATGCAGCTTATAATTTTAACATTTTGACTAGTTATGTCATTTTCCAACCTCTCACACTTACCCCTGGGTAACAAGCACATCGAGAATATGACATGAGTGAACAATAATCTGATAGATAACAGATACAACAAATTCTACAAAAAGCACTTAGATAAGATTAGATCATGCTCAGTCTGAGATAAAGACTTGTGTTATTCTCCTTGACATACCATAGCTTCTGTATTGTGTATTCAGCTGTAGACTGCCATACATATCAGCGAGGAGGCTTTTTATTATATACATTTTTTCTCAGTGATATTTGTCAGATAGGACAGGCTTCGAGTACACATTCATAGCTTTAAGTGTGATTGTATATTATTCGACAGTGTGTTCCACTTATAAAAATAATCAAATGCGGCTATAAGGGCTCGGTCATTGTGTCTGCTCAGTATTTTTATGTTTGGAACGTATGCCAGCACATAATGCCCAGGTGTATACCAAAAATGACCCTCTGATCTATTGTATGGATACATTTGGTCTATGCATCAGCAATGTTAAATGCCCCCCAAAAGGTCTATTATAACTTTATGGGTGACATAACATGTCAAAAAAATAAAAAAAAGGCCACTGTGACACACACCTGTGTCCATAATAGAGGGAAAACTATATTAAAACAATTATAGTAGTAACCTAGTAAAATTAACATTTATCTGGATAATTAAAAAAAAAAGAAGAAATGCAAATATAAAAATGACATAAAGATTAGTCCCAATGTATCACTGAAAAAAGACATAAAGATTATTAGAATAATCCTAAACCCAAAAGAGCATATACAGTACATGAAAACCCAAAAATGTGTCCAGTGCCTATTATTATTGGTCGTACATTGGGTGTAATGGAGTGGCGTGCTCACATATAGACCTGCTACCCAGAGCATGAGAGGTGACGTAATAATAATAGGTAATAATATTACCAAATAATATTTGCATATAATAGTTATTAGAATGTGTGTATTGAGAAGATTATATATAATAAATAGATCATCTTCCAAGTGGTCACTCTTCATGATGGAGTTAATAGTACATGGAGACCAGTGCCGGGGGCGATGTAGACATAGCAGTGATTTAGTGCTGGCGACTGATAATTACTGCTCACTGTCATGAGGCAGGCAGAGGGCTCAGGGAGTGCCCCAGCAACACATTTCATGCTCCCTGCATCAGCTCATCAATCTGTCATGCCACAATAAATCACATATGTACAGTATAGGAGTGTGCTTAGGGGTGAAGCAGGGTCTAGCAAGAATTTTGGTTGCAGCATTATCTGCTGCAATGAATTTGTCCCATTGTCCCTAATAAGAGAGCACCGTGCCTTGCACATAGGCTTGGCATTTTTACGTCAGGGTTATGGAAAGCAATAGAGATAAGCAGGTCTGTGTTTTTTATCATACACTTTAGGGTGATTATGATCATTACACTCACATTTTGTCCATTACTCTAAAATATTAATCTAGAGATATATTGCTAGCAGACTGTCATCAGGACAGTACAGATAGGGCTGCTGTCAGGAACAGATCATAAAATCCCTAACCTAGTTCTTACCTGCTGCCTAAGTCACTGCATAGGACCCTCGCTCTCATATACATGAATAGCTCCCATTTATTAGGTAATAATAAGGAGGTAAGGGCGGCCACACCAAATATTGATTTCATTTAGATTCCCTTTTTATTCATTCACTTTATTTTTTCAATTGACAAAAATAAACTATTAACACTTACATTTCTGAAACCATTGTTATTTATATTTTTTTCACATCTGCTTAACACTTTTGCACACTACTTTACATAGTGTAGGGCAGAGTCAGTCACATGACTATATCCCCTTTAATGACTGGTTGGTTGGTGTTCAGCTACCTGGACTTCCCCCAGTTCAGCAGTAGCCACTGGTCATGTTATGTGGGATCCTAGAAGAGATGGGCAAATCTCCCAAGATTTATTTCATTGTGGGTTCGGGTGTCTTGGGTCCCTGATTCGTTTCAGGTCGAACAAGTTTGGATAGAACCGGAAGTGAAATTATTGTACTCTGAGGTCTCTTCAGACTCCAGAGTATAATAGGTTGAGGCCTAGGGGAGTTGTGAAAAAATAAAAAAAAACATTTATATTAACCTTCTATCTCCTCTTTTGGGCCTCCTTGTGGCGCCCAGTGCTCTGTCTCGGTCTCTTCATTGACGTTATGGGCCCATCGTTGCTGCTGAGGCCCAATCACAGGCGGATCCCCTTGGCATGCCCATGTGACCACTGTGGCTCAATCACAGGTCTCAGCAGTGACCCTGGGCACATGATGTCACTAGGAGATCGCTGGAAGCTGCCCAAAATAGTATGAGGGTAGGTGAGTATAAATGTTTTTAATTTTTTTTCACCTCCCCTAGCCCTCCACCTATTATCCTCTGGGGTCTGAAGAGACCCCAGAGTATATAAGTTACCGCAATGCATGTCGCGGTGGCCATTTTAGTTTGTTCGAGATGAATCCCCAATTTCAGTTTCGTTAAAAACTGAACAATTTGGGATATTCCCCTTTTGGCTGGTTAAATGCTTTATTGCCTCATTCTGTGTATTATCATCTTCTTATCTACAACCTAGCAGTGTTAAAAAGCAAGGAATAGCAGAGTGTAACAGCAGAAATTATTTGAGTGTCTTTTGTAATCCCGTTCTCTCTTCATAGACTAATATGGAGAAAGTAACTGCCTGAAAAGTGGAGAAGAAAACATATTTCTTTAATAAGATATATTACAAAGTTTCTTATTTTCATTTGTACTATTCATTTATAAAAAGTTATTTATAACCTGGAGGTATGCTTTAAGCTGGTCAATATACATTAGATTGTCATTGGCTGAAATGGGTGATTTGTCCATTTTGGCTGCCAGAAATCTGACATGTAGATGACGTGAATGGTCATTTGTATGACGGCAGACTATAGTGTGCTGAAAATAGATCTGCTATGCTGAAACTTTTTGCCAGCTGTTGGCTGAAGATACCAGTATTCGACATGACCAGCCTCTTTTGACCGATCATCACTCAGCTTGCACAGACTCACTGCACTTATGTTTTGTATCCACTAAGCTGCCCCCTCATCAGACAGTTTAGCTGTTAATACTGATGGCGGCATTATTCATATGAGCAATCCCATCATCAATTGAAAGTCCGCATAATGGCTGTCCATGTAAAGTGTGAACACTGTATTGTCTATAGTAGTCAGATTATCAATTGATAAATGGCCGGCATTATCCTGTTTGCAATCTGCTACTTGTGTAGAATTAGGCTTGATCAGTAATTTTTTTCCTCTATTTTCCTTCGTGCCACCTGCCCTACACTTCTGTCATACATTACTTTATTTCCTATTATCAAATTACAATCCTCCCTTCCAAAATGTGTGTAATCTTCTTCCATCCGGGGCTGAATGATTGATACATGAAACTCCCACCTGCTTCATTGTCTCTCCAGCAACATTTAATGCACCTGTCCCAATTTACCATCTCCTGCTTGTTACAGCTCTTCCTGCCATACATTTAGGGCCCTCTTGCCGGATATTACTCTCCTATGTTATAGCATGGATGCTGATTTATTGTCTGGGTTCCACATTTTGCCCGCTCACCGGAATCAATTCACAACCCTTGTCTATTTGCCTGACTATAAATGCATTTTCAATTTCATTATAAATCATTTAAGAGATATAGCTGCTGTGGGCTATGCAAGCCATTTACTAGAGATTGTTAAACAGGATGTTACAAATTACACTGTTTACCTGCTATGGCATGATAGGAATTACTTGCTATACGTACTGGATGATGGGAATTGTATATCTAGTATAAAGCCTTACAATA
Source organism: Leptodactylus fallax (assembly GCA_947044405.1). Taxonomy (NCBI): domain Eukaryota; kingdom Metazoa; phylum Chordata; class Amphibia; order Anura; family Leptodactylidae; genus Leptodactylus; species Leptodactylus fallax. Next base: position 981,941 of record CAMRHE010000455.1, on the reverse strand, counting down.
GGCATGTGAACACTTTACAATGTATGTTCCTGCTCTTTATTTTCCCCATAGAAGTTGCTTTATTTACATCTAAGAGGGAATGCAATGCAATGTATTACATACATATGGAACAGGATGGTCAGCACCAGAGACATAGCTAGTGGGGAAGGGGGGCAGGAGGAGCGGTCCACTGACTCTGGGGGGCCCACCTCGGGGCCGCCGCAACACTGGTTACCTTTACACGTAAACTGTATTGGCATCTGTATGACACCGATGCAGTCAAAAAAGAAACCTCTTGCTTCCTGCTCTACTAGTAAGTAGCTGATAAACCACAAGCCACTACAGGCCTGTGGCCTACATGCTACCCTAAGACTTCTGCATCCTGCACGATGACGTCACTGTTGTGCGCCTTTCCAGTATGCAGCGGCAGTGGCATCGGCGGAGGCTCCTCCTTATGGAATCTGAGGTATGTGAGTAAAATATTTAACTTTCTTTTTACACACTTTGGGCATTTTAATAGAGGGGGGAAATTGGGGGCATTGTAAATTTATGGAAGCAAATTTAGCAACATAAGGGGCCATAACTAATATAAGGATTATTAGGGGGCTTTAATAAAAGAGTATATTATTTATAAAGAGAGGTCAGTAGGGGCTGTATGAACATAAGGGGCAATAACAATATGAGGAGGCATTGGGGCAGTATTAATGGGGTTTTCCAGGGAATAATAAAGTTCACTGAACTTGTAAGCTTTAATATTCCCCAGGTAACCCCTTAAAGTTGATGTCCAGGAATTGGTCAAATTGCAAGAGGAGGCGGGGAAATACTCATTAGTCCCAGTGCTTTGATGTCCACTGCTGCTGTCTGTTCTGGCACACGCCATGCCTTCCCCAACATAAGTCCTGCACCGCATGTGACCGCTGAGGTCAATCATTGGCCTCAGCAGTGGCTGGAAAGAACTCAGTGATGTCACTCATATATGTCACTGGGTCCTTTTCTGTCAACGCTGAGGCCAATGATTGACCTCATCAGTCATGTACAGTGCAGGACTTATAGCAAGGAAGGCACAGCACATATCTGAGCAGATAGCACTTACCCCTCCTCCTCTGTGATTTGTCCAATTCCTGGACAACCCCTTTAATGCAAACGGGTTATTAATAGCCATTGTTATTATAATATTATTTTTTGGTGGCACTATTCATATTTATTCATTGAGGGGCACTATTAATTAAAGGGGGCACATAGGAACATTATTAATTTAAAAAGAAACATGAGGTTATTAGTCATTTCTTAGGGATTTGTATATTATATATTTTATAATATAGCAGCGGGGGGGGGGGGTAGCAGCAGGATGGAAATTTTATATAAGTGAGGACAATGTGGGCCTGTACTTCTTCCCCAGAAGGTTCACAGAAGTGTCCTAGCTGACTTGGCGGTATAAGTCTTTTATGGCTCACCAGCCCTACTGCCTGGGATTCTACAACAATTGGACTTCACTACAGCACTTCGACATCCATAGACGATATCTTCCATACTGTATATTTAGAACTGCCTGATGAAGTGTTATATACCCGAAACGTTGCACTTCGTATACTAATAGATGAAATTCAGAAGCATAATTACATCTGGAGTGTGGTTCTATTTTTCTCTGGTTCTACATTGTCTAGTGAGGAGGTGGTCAGCCCTACACTGAACGAGCACCCAACATCCTTCTACTACCTGTGTGCTGCCTATATACACCTTACAATGTGGGTCGGGTGTCTGGAAAAGTGAGAAGCTAAAGATGTCTGGATTAAAAAAACGGACGTGTAAAAAGACACATTGAAATCAAAGTGTTCTCAAAATTGCTGTGTGAATAAGGCTTAAGTGTTTTTTTGGGATTTTTTTTTTTAACAAAATTCTTGGGGTATGACTCTCTGCACATCTGCTGATTGAAGAGGCTGTGATACTCCAGTGAGTGCCACAGATTTTTCTCTGTATACAAACTTAGTCCCATTAAGTGGTACTTGCTGAAATGTAGTAGTCCCTTTAGTGATTGGCAATGCACCTCAAAATAAACAGCAGATTCCACCGTGTGAACAGGCCATAAGAGTCCATTCGCATCACATTTTTAACATCTGTATCTGTCGGGAAGGGGCTAAACCCAACTGTAACTAGGGCTTATTTATGGAGTAGGGCTTATATTTCAAGCCTACTCTAAAATACATGGAAAATCTAGCTAGGTCATATTTTCGGGGTAGGGCTTATTTTTGGAGAAACACGGTAGCAGTGCTTTGCACCAACACTAGGCCTCTCTGAATGTCTCTGCTCCATAGTCTTGGTTATATTTCCACCACTGGATTTTTTACACGTGTACATTAGATGAATATGCCAATTGGACTTTTGGTGATGCATCTATAGTGCCAGATTCAGCCAGAGTGTCCCAACAGTTCATCAACAAAACACCTTATATAGTACCCACCACAGCCCATTCTCAGACAAGGCCAAAGGATTCTTACCATCAATATGGTCCTATTGTTTATGTCCTGTTGCATTCCTCCTTGCTTATACAGTATATGTGTCAAAAGAGAAATTCCATAAATGTATATTATGCCGTTTATTTAAATGATAATAATGCCGTATTTCGAAGGCAAATTATTTTCTTTGTAATAATCTGCTTTTGAATAAAAAACTGAAATCAACCATTAATAACAACAATTTTTATAGTATGGTATAGTTTTATTATTTGCATTCTTTATTCTTATTTATTTAGCTTACTTATATAGCGCCATCATATTCTGCAGCGCGCTATATTGTCAGTCACTGTCCCATATAGGGCTCTCAATCTTAATTCCCTATCAGTATGTCTTTAGAATCCCATTCCTCCTTAAATTCCAAGGGTTCACGGATGATATCACACTCATACCTACCACCTGACATAATAACAAGTTGATCGGCACTCATCTATATGGCCTGACCCTGATGTGAATGGTTTAAGGGACAAAAGCTTATACTGTATTTTGTTTGCAGCAAATCCCCTATTGATAGAATTAGATGTGGTGCTGACAATCAATAATTTGGCGCCTACGTAAAAGATCTGATCAGCTGATCAGGCATTGATCTATAGGGAGCTAACTTCCAAAAGGTGGCACAATAGCAAGTTTTTCTTTTTCCATCAAGGCGGACTTACCTGTATATACTTTTCCCAGCCGCCCTGTTTTACATGGGTCAGTGGTTGGGAAACTAAGGAACGATTATGTGAAAGCTTATTGGCCTACTCGCTGGCCCATGTAATAGGGCCTGTAGGTAATTTCTTTAATGATGTGTTGAGATTTCTTAGGGCTCTGTTGACATACAGTAGATTATTTGTTGCATACTGTATAATATAGCAACATGGAAAGTACAGAGCTTGCTGCTCTTGTTTTACAGTCCATGCATGTTAATTGTAGCGTCCTATGCCGAACTCTACCCTGTACTTTATTATGGTCTACTACAATTCTAAGCTTTATGACTTCAGTTTTTACTATTGAGATGGTCTTAATTACAACCTGTCAGTCAGAGCTCAATTACAGAGTCCAGGTAACTAAAATCTTAACATTTTGCTGAAGAAGCATTGACTTAGATGAGGAATCCCTATTACACCTCCCTTTCAGCCCCAGGGAAATTGCCCTGGCCTCATAAAACTCACCACAACACAGAGCTATTGGCGTGTAATCTAGGACACTCGCTTTTTACATTACCAGACAAAAGGAATGTGATTAGTGCTTCAATAAGACAGATTTCCTAAATGTCCACCTCTAGAATTGTGTCCATAATGACCAATCCTTCTCCAGCACCATAGGTAAAAATCGAACACCAATTATTTTTTTCCACCTGTAAAACTATTAGTCCTGCTGAAGACTGTGACTTCCACCCTGAAAGCAAAGGAAACATGTACATAAATTAATATACTGTATACATTGTATCAATAATATATTGTGGAATTATTATGATATCCCGGTATTGGATTATTTGCGGTCTTGAGTTCTAATAGAATGGTGCGGCCTGTTGTATACAGCACTTTAATAATTGGCCTGTATTTAATATATTATTTAATAAGTCTGGCTTATTTAATTACATTATTTATTTGTGTAATTTATGAATTATTTGGACGCCCAGGGATGATGTGATATTATGTATTTTGGCACACGCTTGGAGGTGTATATTTTCACATGGACTGTGAATGCACCTGGGTTTTGTATTTATTTTTGTGTACCAATTTTAATTATGTATTAATAAATTTTGATAGATTTTTACAATCTTTGACTTGAGTGCTCAGTACTGACCAAGGTTTGGGTGCATTCACATCATGTTAATCCTCTCCGCCTGACAGATACATTTTTATAAACAAAAAAGCTATAAAAATGTATCTGTCAGTGGACATATGGACTCTAATGATAAAAAAAAACTGCTGATTTTGACTCCATTTGGGCAGATGTCCATTTTTTATGGACAGAGAAGCATTCCATGCTATTCTGTCCTCCAAAAAAAAAAAAAAAAAACGGATCGCATGACAAATCATTTTTTTTAACATTAGAGTCAATGTATAACAGATGCAAACAGATTGTACATCCGTTTGCAACCATACGGTGGTCCCTTGGTGTTCTCTTCCGGCCTCTGGATGACAACACACACACAGGGGTCGCTGTTGAGGTCCAATCTAAGCGCCATGACATCAGTGCTACCCATGTGATTGTGACTCACTGGTGACCCTGGGTAGCAAGACATCATGCAGAGGCCTGTAAGAGGCCGCCAGACGCTGCAAAGATGACCAGGAGAGATGAGGCAAGGTGACTATAACTGTCTGTTATCTTTACTCACCTCCCCTGGGCCAACCAGAGTTGACCCAGGGGAGGTGAGGAGACCCCAGGGTATAATAGAATCACTTTTGGTTCATGCCGAACACGTTTGGCCCAAAAAGAACTGGAGGAGGGCAAAGGTAACAAATATTTGTTGAGGTGAAGTTCGCCCATCTCTACACACCAGCCTCCAGGGTACCATAAGGATGCTGTAGTTTAAAGGTGTGTGTTGCAGAAGCTGCAGTGAACACTACTTTAAATGTCAGAAATGTGTTTTGGGTTTTTAGGGATTTCCATTCAGGTTCAGTTAGCGCTATGCAGGTATGTGGGATACAGAAAGTCCTATGCCCTAAAAGGGGGGAAGCTTTTTGGATTAACTCTAGATACTCATGCTCTTAAAGGGTTAAACGTGAGATTGGATTTAATGCATTTTTACTAGGTCTGTGCATGAAATGAGACTATGTGTACAAATGTGTATAGATATGTCAACATTGTATTGGTTTGTAACATACAGTGGATACTTGCACTTAATTGATTTCAGTGGGGAGTATTTTCAACACACATGCGCAGGGCGCAATACACACTGTATTAACTGGTGATCATTCTGTGCCTCTTATACTATGAGTAAGGACTGAGGGTACTATGGTCCGAAACGTGTCTGAGGGGCTCCACTGATGTACTTTTTGATGTATATTGTTTTTTATGCTATCGTGACAATATGGATTTTAAAGGCAAGAAGTAAACCTGGTTTTTTTATATATATTTTTACCACACTGAATCACTGTTATGTTTTTTCCACCATAAGGAATGGCCCTGTTCAACCAATTGTACTTAAAAACGGATGTTTTTTTTAATGTAAAAATGGATGTATATTTGTTTGTACTATTAAAATAAAAACAGATCTGTTAAACGGATCTGCTGAACAGAGAGCCGAAACGTGATCTGAATGGAGCCTTAGCCTTATTTATATTTGTTTTCTGCTTTTGTGCTGTCCTTGGTTCTGTGTACCAGATATATGTAATATACAGTATTATATATATATATATATATATATATATATATATATATATACTGTGTTCCAAATTATTATGCAAATAATATTTTCTCATATTTTCCAAAATTACCTATATGAATTGCAGTCATTATAATTTTCCAGTCATCAACTATTCGAGTATAATTGAAAGGTTTTTGAACAAACTGCCTATGATAACAGTATATTTAAAAAAAAAATAAACACTCAAAATGCATGTTTTAAATTATTATGCACAGCAGAATTTGCAACCTTTTCATTTTTATTAAGAACAAAAAAATGGTCATTGTGAAATTATAAGCATTAGCAGGTTATTACAAACTGAAATCAAACAGTTTTCAAGCCAAAACTTTATTCAAGGTGATGTTACATTTGCACATAGGACCCCTTGTTCGAAAGAAGCTTCTGAACTCTCTCGTCCATTGAATTTGTCAGTTTTTGGATGGTTTCTGCTTCAATTGTTTTGCATGAGGACAGAATACCCTCCCAGAGCTGTTGCTTAGATGTGAACTGCCTCCCGCCATCAAAGACACTCCTTTTGATGATGCTCCAGAGGTTCTCAATGGGGTTGAGGTCAGGGGAGCATGGGGGCCACACCATAAGTTTGTCCCCTTTTATGCCCATAGCAGCCAGAGATGCAGACGTGTTATTTGCAGCATGAGACGGTGCATTATCATGCATGAAAATGATCTTTCTGCGGAATGCATGGTTCTTCTTCTTGAACCATGGCAGGAAGTGCTGTTTGAGAAACTCCACATACATTATGGACTTCATCTTTACCCCTTCAGGGATCCTAAAGGGGCCGACAATCTCTCTCCCCATGATTCCAGCCTAAAACATTACTCCACCTCCTCCTTGTTGGCGCCGTAGCTGTGTTTGCATGGGGTGTCCATCAACAAGCCATCCTCCACTCCATCCATCTGAACCATCGAGCGTTGCACGGCACTCATCGGTGAACAAAACAGTTTTGAAGTCAGTCTTCATGTATTGTTTGGCCCACTGGAGCCGTTTCTGCTTGTGTGCAGTGGATAGAGGAGGTCGACAGGATGGCTTACGCACAGCTGCAAACCTCTGAAGGACCCTGCATCTTGTTGTTCGGGGGACGTTGGAGGCACCAGCAGCTTCAAAAACTTGTCTGCTTCTATGACAAGGCATTTTTGAAGCTGCTCTTTTAACCTGACGTAATTGCCTGTTGGAAAGAGTCCTCAATTTTCCCTTATCAGCACGCACACGTGTGTGCTGTGAATCAGCTACATACTTCTTGATTGTGCGATGATCACGATGAAGTGTCTTGGCAATGTTGATTGTAGTCATGCCTTGACCTAAACACTCCACAATTTGTTGCTTCTCAGCAGCCGACACATCCTTTTTCTTTCCCATTTTGGCTGAAAATTTAGGCTGCTTAATAATGTGGGACAGCCTTCTTAAGTAGTCTTGCCTTTAATTGGACACACCTGATAAACTAATAAGCAAAGGTGTCTGCAATTGCTTTCAGTGATATAAAGAGCCCTGACAAACATCACCATCAATGAGTTTAACTGACAAACAAAAAAAATTCTTACCTTATCACTCCTAAACACTTTTTGCATAATAATTTGGAACACACACACACACACACACACACACACACACACACACACACACACACACACACATATATATATATATATATATATATATATATATATAAATTGGATTAGCTAATAATCTAGTAGTCATCTAATGGGTTGATAGTCTTTATTATATTATGTTTTGCATTTTATAAATAATATCATATTGTGAAAACAGCAGAATTATTATGTAACCATTGCTATGAATCTGGATTCAGCCTCATGTATAAAACATTGCTGGTTGGAAATTGTCTGAAATGTGTGAGAATATGTGTTGATTTTTTTTTTAAAGTTTTGTTTTAGTAAAGTTTGTGCAAATTGCACATTACAGGACATTTTTTTTTTTCACCATACCCTTTGATGCATATTGTATACTGTAGATGGGATATGCCCAGTGGGGGTCCAAAGTTTGGGCTCCTCATAATACTTGGAATACAGGGGCATTGTTCTTAAATCATATTTGAGATTATAATGAGATCATAATGAGATTAAACAACATCTCATTCACTTTGCTGTTACTGTAAAATTCAGCATTTTTTTTCCGCTGCGTTTCCACAACTAAGGCTAAATTCACATCTGCGCCAGAGTCTCCATTAAAGATTCTGAAACAGTAACCGCCAGAAACCGGTGGAGAGAAAAGTCCTGCACGGAGGAATTTTCTCTCCATTGGTTTCAGTATAAAAATGGCGGACACCCGATGGACGGGTAACTGCTGTTTTAGCAGTCCGGCTCTCCATTGTTCAGGTCCCCCGTCGGACCCGAATGACGGAGAGCTGTGCAAAGATGTTAACCCAGCCTTAGGGCCCATGCACACGACCGTGTGTTAGTTCAATGTGCTATCCAGGTTTTTCCCAGATAGCACACTGACGCATTCATTTGTATGGGCCCATGCATACGACCGTGATTTCCATGGTTCTGTGTGTGGGCCAACAGCCTGTGCTCGCTGGCCCCAATGAATGGGGCTGTAGAAGTACAGCCGGTGCATGGGTTGATGACATCCGTGTGCCGCCCATGCCGTTCAGTTGCGGCCGGCGGCTCGCACATGGTCGTGTGCATGAGCCCTTAGCCTTGGACTAAGGGACCTTTCACACTAACTACTTTTTTGTGAAAAAATCAGACAGTACAAGAACAGCACATTGACCCATTATAGTTCATGTATGTAGAGACATTGAACAAAAAATTGTGGCATGCAGTGTTATTTTTCTCATTTCTTGTCTTATCCATTCAAATGTATAGATCTGTGAAAAACAAACAAACAGCACCCCGACATCATCCATATACTGTCTGTATTTTCCAGTTATATGTTGCTTGGTGACAACGAAATCTTTTTTTGCATCTGTTTTTGGGTAACACCTGGACAGCACGCGGATGGCACACGGAAATACACTAGGATGTACAACATTTGTTGTAGGCAGACTATGTTGTGGATAGAGGATATGTGTTTTATCGAAAGGGTCCTGAAAACTGGGGTCCTGTGCCCCTCCATATAAATGTAGTGACTGCTGGAGATATAATACCGAGAATTGTACTTGACTTCTCTTTGGCCGTCCTGTAGAGTTTTATGATGTGGCCATGCACATCCTCCAACCCCATTCATGCAGGATTCTCATGATTGGTAGAACCCCTACAGATCAGATACTTATCCCTATGGATAGGGATCAAGTTGTAATTTTGGGCCAACTCTCAGGCTAGGTTCACACCTGCGCCTGGATTCCGTTTGGGGTTTCTCTCCCCGAATCTGCTTCAAAAATGCGGAGAGAAGCAGGACTTTTCTCTCTGCATTTTTTGGGCGGAACCAGGTGGAAACCCAGCGGACCCCATTATAATCTATGAGGTCCCCCGGGTTTCCGCAGGTAGGCACTTTTTAAGTGTATTAGGATTCCATTCTTCGGGTTGCCATGGAGACCTGAAGAATTGAAACCCAGGCGCAGGTGTGAATCTAGCGTCATAAGGTTAATTCACATTTGTATCGGAGCCTTCACAGCCGATTCCATCACACAGCATGCAGTACTATTTTTTCTAGTAAAGTCATGGACACCATAATGGAAACTGATGGACCTCAGTATATGTCAGTGGGGTCCATCAGGCACTGTTGTGTGAGAGATCCATCACAGAAATATGGTTTCCATTAGAAATTGGAGTCACAATGCAAATGTGAACAGAGCCTAATCAGATCAGAGAAGGCGGTTATTGCTATTGATCACGTCCAGGTATAGCACACTAGAGACCATCCCCACAGAGCGAATGAGGCCATGAGTGAGAAATCATTACTGTTTGTCTTTTTAATTAGGTAAAGTCTATAAGGGGAATTGGTTAAATTTTGCTATTTTTTGTGTGACAACCTTATGGTACCAGTGCTTACTGAGTCGTCTCAGAGGTAACGTGTTCTGCTTTAGCACAAGACAAACGGCTCCCCCTGGGCACGGAGCATTCTACACAGGGTAAAAAAGAGAAGTGATCACCGCTTAATGATCTAAAACAGAACAATTGCAGGTGATTACGGGCAGATATTCTTTAAAGAGCTCTTTCTCCCTTTTTTAGATGCTTTGAAGTGAAGTTCAACCCATTTTCATCCCTCGGGCAGCCGGCCTCTGATTTATTGGGCTGTTACAGCTCAGACACTGAAATTATTTTCTTCTTCAAAGAGCTGGGAAAAGGGTCTGTAATAGACAATTGTCCTATCACTAATTGTACCTGATGATAAAACTATATTTTAGATGATCGGATTGTGTTAATAAATTAAATCTGGCTTTGATATCTACGCCCATGGGAAGGATATAATGAAGAGCCAATTTGTCAAGATCGGTAATCGCTTATTTCATAATAACACCTAAAAGTAAGTGAAAGCGAATGAATCAAAATTTAGGACATATCACGTGCAATAGCGAAGTGATAAATAATGCAGAGTTGCTGACATTGTCATTGGTAAATTTGCTAAATTATATTGGTGTCACTATAGCCATTTTGACCCACATGGTTGGGTGACTTCTTTGGATACAGGAACAACACCTCTGTTTTTTAGGAAAAGCTACTAAGTGGTTGTCTGGCATCTAGCACTGCTTTGTATGTTGTCATCTGCTTAATAAATAGCACTAATGTCCATTCTTTGACCAGAGCTCAAGTAAAAATTCCATGCTACTGTTACAGAAATCTACTATCAGCACTGTAAGGCTGGGTTCATATCTGTGTCGGGGTCTCAGTTCGGAGACTCCATCGCTGTGTCCATCTAAAACCGCCAAATGAAAAAGTCCTGCAAACGCAACAGTTATAAAGAACGGACACCCAACTATTGACTATAATGGGGTCCGTCAAACTCCATTGATATCTACTATTTTAATGATTTGTTTGTCCATTGTTCTGGTCCATCAGAGGACCAGAAAAACGGACAAATGGACCTCTAAAATAGCGGAGCACAAGGAACCCCATTGACTATAATAACTGTACAACTGACTAACCCAATGACTATATAACTGAGATCGCCAGATGGACACCTGGTCAGACGTGAACCCAGCCTTACTTTTGCTACAATATTTCCCATAGTAAAAATATTTTTAGTTTAGGGAATTTTTTCTCTTTATTTTTTTGTTTTACTGTTTGTAAATTCACTGTCAGCTAACCCACTGAGATTTACAGTTGCAGCATAGTGGATGGGATTTAAAGGGGTACTCCAGAACTATGGTATTGAGCTCCACTTTCTCTTCTCAGGCCAATGAAATCAAGTCCATTGGTCACATGACCATACTGCAACTTACTACCATTCAAACGAATGGGGATGACCTACAATACCAAGCTCAGCCACTAGATGCTCCAGCATTCAATATTATAGTCCTTGACAAACCCCATTCACCTGTTGCATATAAACAGCACTGAAAAGCGACTTGCACTCTTGGTTTTTAACCTGCTGCGTGTCAATTATTGCTGCAGGTTTTACCGATTAAGAAATTTTTGGAAAATTTGTAACAAACTTGACTTGTTTCAAATCATTTCACTCACCTCTTTTTTGTCACTGCAGTTCTGAAGTAGAAAATGCTGCTGAATGTCCCTGCAAACATATGGCCTCACCCTAGAGTCCTAGGCTACATGAAGGATTTCTAGTATTGCAAACACTGAAACACCTGTAGGCACATTCTGTGCATATGGCTGATGAAAATTGGGCTTCAAATTTGAGTACATTTGAGAATTCACCTTACAATGTACTTCAGTTCCTAAAATGTTTTGCTATAGATACCTTTACGGATGTGGGGCAACAGGGGAGTAGCTATAGGTGGCGAAGCAGCAGCAGTCGCTACTGGGCTTTGGATCGTGAGGGGGCCCCAAAGGTCCCATTGCCACATTAAATATACCACTTTATAAAGGTAAGTAGGGACCCCATTATATATTTTGCATTAGGGCCCAGGAGTTTCAACTTACACCTCTGGGGGGGGGGGGGGGGGAGAAATTGTACATCTATTTTACCATGGAATTGAGTATAGAAAATCTAAAGCATTTACAGCCACAGAAAAGTGAATGAGATCTCAATAATTCTTGTCCACACAACGCAGAAAAAAAATTGGCATGGATTTTGACCTGTGGTGATGGTTTTAACTATGCAGCATGCAGGGTCAGTGCCAGCACCGGGCAAACCTGGGCAGGTGCTGGAGCTCAGAGCACCTGGGGGGCTTGCTTAGGTTCTGCAATGAGCACTGCCATCAATACAAATGGAAATGCTCATTGTACTGACAGAGCCGAGTGGTAAGTGCAGATTAAATACTCATTTACCGCTTGTAGCTCCTTGGACACCCACTTCTTCCCTGCTCCAGTGCTGACAGGGTTAAGTGTGCCGGAGCGGGGAAGGGGCGAGGGTCCAATTAGCATCTTTTTTTTTCCAAGATGGCGCCGCTGAAGTGGCTGCCTGGTCGGCAGCTCTGAGACTCTCTCTCTCTTATTTTTTCTTTCTCTGTCTGTTTTTTATCTCTCTACTTAATGGACTTTACACTATGAAGAAATGAAGAAACAAAGACTTGGAATTGGACCTTTGTGATACTTTTTTTTTTTGTTTTTATCTGTCTTTTTGTCCTGCTGAAATGGGGACTCTTGTGTCTGCAGGCATTTCTTTTGTCTACACAAGAGAGAAATTACTGCAGCTTAGAGTCACAACAACAGGGCTGCATACCATTTGCCCACCCATCCCCCAAGAACTCTGGAGAAAGAAAAAGCGGGGGAGGGGCTGCAGAGCAGGAACTCTTCAGAGGATTAAAAAGAGGCGTTACCGACCAACTGTTCCCTCCATCATTATGGGCAATGTGAGATCTCTTGCAAACAAGATGGATGAACTAACAGCGCTCACCAGGCACCATCAGGAGTTTCGGGTGTGCAGCATGATGCTACTTACAGAGACTTGGCTCACTGAAGTTACTCCTGACTCTCTGGTCTCCTTGGATGGTTTTAAACTCCTTCGGGCAGACAGGACAAGGGAGAGCGGTAAGAGGAAAGGAGGGGGGCTGGCAATGTTTGTGAATAATAGATGGTACAATCCTAGGCACATTGTGATTAAGGAGCAAACTTGCTGTAAGGACATTGAACTATTAGCTGTGAGCATGAGACCTTTCTATCTACCAAGGGAACTATCACATGTCATCGTGATAGCTGCATATGTCCCCCCCTCTGCGAAAGCTGACGCTGCCTGCGAGGTCCTACAAGCCACGCTGAGCCAGTTACAGTCTCAGCACCCCCAGGCCCTCCTTCTTGTGTCTGGCGATTTCAACCATGCCTCGCCATCATCCACACTTCCCAGTTTCACACAGTATGTAACCTGCCACACAAGAGACAACAAAACACTGGACTTGTTCTTTGCCAACGTGAGGGAGGCATATAACTCATCAGCCCTACCGCCCCTGAGAAGATCGGATCACAACCTAGTACATCTCCGACCTGTGTACAAGCCACTTGTACGTAGAGAACCAGCTGTCACCCGCACAGTAAGGATATGGTCCGAGGAGAGTGATGAGGCTCTGAGGGATTGTTTTGACACAACCGCATGGGAAGTTTTGCAGGATTCGTATGGAGAAGATATAGAAGTACTCACACACTGCATAACGGACTACATTAATTTTTGTGTGGACAACACAGTACCCACAAAAGTGGTGAGGTGCTTCTCCAACAACAAACCATGGATTAACTCTGATATAAAAACACTACTTAAGGAGAAAAAGATGGCATTCAGGACAAGAGATAAGGAGGGGTTGAGGGAAGTACAAAAGGAGCTGAGGCATCTAATCAGGCAAGGAAAAGCCAGTTATAAGGAAAAAAATGGAAAAGCAAATGGAAAGAAAAGACATAAGGGGGGTCTGGGAGGGGCTTAAGTCAATTTCGGGTCATAAACAGTCGGTCTGCCAGATTGAGGCAGATGTTAACTGGCTTAATGAACTAAACCTATTCTTCAACAGATTTGATCACACACCAGCTCCTCCCACCCCAGAATGTCCTTCAGCTCCCCTCACCACAATGACTTCACCCCATTCACCCCATGTGGCTACTTCCCAACAGACCAGTAAATCCAGAAATCTGTCTTTATCTGACCACAGTCTGACCTTCACACGGGCCCAGGTGAGGAAGGAGATGAAAAAGATCAAGGCGAGGAAAGCCGCAGGGCCAGATGACATCAGTGCAAGGCTAATTAAGACTTGTGGGGACCAGCTGTGTGGTATAATTACATATATGTATAATATGAGCTTGAGGCAGGAAATAGTCCCTGAATTATGGAAATCTTCTTGTGTGGTACCAGTTCCAAAGAAACCTCACCCTATGGACCTCAACGACTACAGACCTGTAGCACTGACATCCCACTTGATGAAGATCTTAGAGAGATTGGTTCTCACACATCTTCGCCCTCTAGTGAGCCCCGCTATGGACCCTCTCCAGTTTGCTTATCGACCGGGCATTGGGGTAGATGATGCCATCATCCACCTTCTGCACAGGGCTCTGTCTCACCTGGAAAAACCAGGGAACACGGTGAGAATAATGTTCTTTGATTTCTCCAGTGCTTTTAACACCATACAGCCCAGGTTACTGAGAGACAAGCTGGGCCTTGCTGGAGTGGACCACCACCTCTCCAACTGGATCCTAGACTACCTCACAAATCGACCTCAATACGTGAGAGCCCAAGACTGTGTGTCAGGTACCGTGATCTGTAATACGGGGGCACCTCAGGGTACGGTTCTCGCCCCTTTCCTCTTCACACTGTACACTGCTGATTTTAGGTGCAACTCATCCAGCTGCTACCTACAGAAGTATTCTGATGACTCTGCAATAGTGGGTCTCATCACAGACGATGATGACAAGGAGTACAGAGAACTGAACCGGTTTTTTGTGGACTGGTGCCACCAGAACCACCTGAAGATTAACGCGGGGAAGACCAAGGAGATGGTGGTGGACTTCCGTAAAGGCAGATGCCCTCCAAAACCAGTGGACATCCTGGGGACGGGCATCGAGATTGTGAACACCTATAAGTACCTGGGTCTGCTCCTTAATAATAAGCTGGACTGGGCAGATCATATGGAGGCCCTGTACAGGAAGGGCCACAGCAGGCTCTACCTGCTTAGGAAGCTGAGAGCCTTTGGAATCCGGGGGGCACTTCTTAGGACTTTCTTCAACTCGGTAGTGGCATCAGCCATCTTCTTTGGAGTGGCCTGCTGGGGGAGCAGTATATCAACCAGGGACAGAAATAAACTTGACAAGCTGATTAGAAGGGCCAGCTCTGTCCTGGGGAGCCCACTGGACCCAGTGCAGGTGGTGGGTGACAGAAGGATACTGTCTGTGGTGAGCTCCATGCGGGAGAATAACTCCCATCCAATGCATGAGACTGTGATTGCGCTGGGCAGTACTGTCAGTGACCGACTGCTCCACCCTAGGTGTGAGAAGGAGCGCTATCGGAAGTCTTTCCTCCCTACCGCGGTTAGGCTGTACAACCAACACCGACCTAAGCGGAGATCATTACACACAGAGAACTGAAATATCTCTCTGCCTGTTAAATCCCCCCCCCCCCCCCCCCCTGCTACTTCCTATCTGTCTGTCTGCTATTAATGTAATGCCTCTCACCTTGGAACATTCCTGTACATGTTGTATTTGTATTTGTATCTGCTTATCTTATCTTTGCTGCTGTAACACACTGAATTTCCCCACTGTGGGACTATTAAAGGACTATTATTATTATTATTATTATTATTAAATGAAATCCAGGGCCGGTGGCGGTGGTTTCTGCAATGAGCGCCTCCATCAATACTAATGAAAGTGATCATTGCATAACCTCAGATATCTCTGCAAATTCTGCACTGAATCTGCAAGGCATATTTTATGTAAATGAAGCTCCTGTGGCTGTACCATTAATGTCCCTTTAACACACTCCACACTCTAAAAGTAGTTATTTGGTCATAGCAGAATATCTAGCTATACATGAATGAGACTGAATGTCCAGCCTGCCCTTTCCTAGCACTACAATTTAATAATTTCAGGAAAAAAGGAGAAGGATATATATAAGAGGAATGAGCAGCTCATTGCACTAGATTAAGCAACAGACGGGGAGAGAAAAGGAAAACTCTGCCAGCACTTTGT
The DNA here is from genome assembly GCA_947044405.1 of Leptodactylus fallax. Taxonomy (NCBI): domain Eukaryota; kingdom Metazoa; phylum Chordata; class Amphibia; order Anura; family Leptodactylidae; genus Leptodactylus; species Leptodactylus fallax. Next base: position 965,919 of record CAMRHE010000455.1, on the reverse strand, counting down.
TTATTTGATGGGTAGTTAGCGCCACGCTTTACTGCTTGCTGTGAGGAGAGATTTAACTGTACAATTAGCCTGGAATCACAAATGATAAGCCACCATATTCACTCTGCAGGACAAAAATGTGGATAGGGCTTAGTGGGAGAGGGAGGACCACCTGTGGCTCAATACATTTTCCATAGTTTACTTCCGAAATAAGTGTAAATTATAGTAGAAATCTGAGCATCAGTTTGTAGTGCAAAGATGGCCCAGAATTGCTTCAAATGCTTATTAATAATAATAATAATAATAATTATTATTATTATTATTATTTATTAGCATTATTTATTAATTATTATTATTTATAAATATGAATGTTTTTTTTTTTCATTTTGTTAATCAAGCACACTTTGCATTGGAAATTACATGGAAACTTTGTCCGGCAGATCATTTTGATTTTGGCGATACCATATTTATATTGGTTTTATTATGTTTTACTGTTTTTACTAAATAAAATGTAATTTTTCAAAAATAAACTGATTTGCCCAGGGTGACCTTTTTCTGATGTCTATAACGTGTATACTGTTTTGCTGACTGAGATATGTCAGGGCTTTTTATTTGCAGGACAAGTTGTAGTTTTTATTGGTACAAATTTTTGCTATGTATGACTTTTTTTTAACATTAAGTAATTTATTAAAGTTTTGTATAAGAACAAAAATAAAACAAGGCAAATAGAGTTTCAACTAAGGTGGTACATAGGAAAGGAGGGGAGGAGTGGGGAAAACAAGGATCATCAGGGGGGACAACAATGAACAGCGTGGGAGGGAGTAACGAAAGGCTCTATCGCAGCAGAGTCAAACAACAAAAACAATAACACAAATGAAGGTAAATGTAAATCGTACTGGTAAAATAGAAAGTGAGAGAAAACGGGGGGGGGGGAAAGAAAGGTTAAGGAGACACAGAGGGGAAGGCAGACTGGAACTCAGCAGAGTAATAAAAGTGATTCCACAGGAGCCACGTTTGTTGGTGGGCTCTGTCGTCCTGTTTCAGTTCTGCGAGCAAGTTTTCCATGCTGCGGATACACACAACCTATGTTGACTTTTTGATCACTTTTTATTTCTATTTTTGGAGGAGGCGAGGGGACCAAAACACATTAATTTGCGCATTGTGATATGTATTTTTTTTATGGTGTTCACTGTACAGGATAAATAGCACTATTTTTGTATAGTACAGACTTATACGCACATGGGGATACCTAATATGTTTCTCTACTTTATTTGTTTACATTATCCATTTTGTAAATTATAAATTTTTTTTTTTTTTACTTTTTAATTACACTTTCTCACATACTTTTTTTTTTTAATGTTCTTTTCCTGTGCCACAAGGGGACTGGAACCTGGGATCCCCAGTACAATGTATTGCAATACTTCTGTATGGTAGAATGAGGGAAAGCAATCTTGTCCCCTAACCACCCAGATGTCATGATAGCTATAAATCTGAAGGGTTAAACCGCCAGAGTCAGAGTATTTTCAGACTCTGGCGGCTAGTCCCAGGCCCTGGTTGTGTACTACAGTAAAAAGTCATGAAGCAGGCACAGCTCCTTTGCCTGCAGCATGAGAGGGCTGTACTATTATGGCGCTGAGCATTAAAGGGGTATTCCCATGAACATAATCATATCTATATTTGTAGATAATTAAAAGTTAAACATTTTTGCAAATATAAGTAGTTAAAAATTCTGCAGAGTTTTAAAGATTTTCTCTATTCATCTTAGTGGTGACAGTTTGTTGTCTTGATCAGTTGCCAATGGATACGACCACGAGTGCAGAAACTTTCTATGGTCTGGAAGTTGTCAAGAACCCAGCCATGATTTCCTTGTTGTAGCTGGGTTATCAGGCAGGGACACTACATGTATGAGAAGATATCCCAGCCACATAGCTGATTTTCTTACCTTAGAAAGGTCCTTCATTCATGGTCGTATCCAGTGGCAAGACAACAACTTTTGACCACAAGATATTTAGAGAAAATCTTTAAAACTCTGCAAAATGTTTAATTACTTATATTTGCAAAAATGTTTCATTTTTAATTATCAACAAATTTAAAAATGGTTATGGTCGTGGGAATACTCCTTTAACTGTATGCTTAACAATGGCCATATGAACAAAGCATTTAATAGGCTTGCTGGTAATTACAACCACAGGATAGGGGGTGACCTCTGATATCACCACTGATTATGAGATGGGGGTCTCATGTGCCCTGTATGAATGGAGTCCACATGTGTATTCATCTTCAAGGGACTGTCAAAGAGAAGCTAAGTACAGTGCTCAGCTATCTCTAGCAATCCCTTAGAAATGAATGGAGAATTTAAGAGCCCATCTGTTTAGTGTAACAGTAATGCTATTTTAAGCCCAAATATTCTCATGTATGTACGTATATAATAACATTGATATGTATTAGAAATAGTTATGCAACATTGCAGACAGAGGGAACATAAAAGATATATAGAATGGGGAATACTACCTTCCATAGAGAAATGGTGTTAGGCTAAGGCCCCACGTTGCAGGCTGCAGCAAAAAATTCCTGCAGGAAAAACTACAGGAAAAACAACACATCACGGTTTTTCCAACAGCACTTTTCACATAAAGTCCACAGAGGTTTCCTCTGCGGACTTTCTGTTTCAATTATACCTATAGGGAAAATGCTGGCGTTTCCATAGGTATAATTGACATGCTGCGATTTCCAAGACAGCAATGGTTTTGGAAATTGCAGCATTTATTTTATAGAATCCCATCCACTTTGCAGTGACTGTAAAACACCGCCTTTTTTTCTGCAGCATCTACACCACATGGAGCCCTGGCCTTATTAAGTAAATTAATGCCGTCAGGGTTGTCATCACAGAACTACAGCTTCACCAGTCAAGACTCTATTCTGAGATTATATTCACATCATTGCTGTGTTTTCAAGCAAACACACTAGGTATGATGTCACTAAATATTTTTAGTCTTTGGTAAAACATTTGTAGAGTATGAGTTAAAAAGTGGGTATGAAAATACTGGTGGAAATTTAACCAAGCTATCATTCCAAGTCTATTGAAATCCAAGTTGTCCTATGACCCTATGATAGTGCTGCCTTTCATGGACACCAAAGCCAACTGGTTAGTGGCATTACCATTTGTAAGCTCCTATACCTTCTAGGCCCCAAGTCCCCTGTTCTCTAAAGCTGTATCTGGTTTGAGCAAAAGCCCTACAATGCTATGCATGAGGGCTAGTAGTGGTCATGAAACCACAAAATACAGTTAGCACTAAGCACTGAAACAGCCCAGCAGGGGCTGCATTTCCATATCAAGCATCCATGTAAATAGACTTATTATACATGTGGATTTATAACCATTTTCCCAGTGTCAAGTAAGGTCAGTATATGGAGCACTATGATTGAATCAACTTTGTATGTTGTACCCACCACCTGCACTGCAGTAACTTACACTGCACAGTTTCTACCATATATCATTACATTGGTGATCTATTTACTCTGATGTTACTCATTTATTGCTATATGCCTCTAGTTTTATATCTGATCACTTGGGTGACTTAAAATATTGCAAAATCTTAGATGATACCAGAGGAACGTTCACCCCCAATTGCTGAGTGATCCCTGTTTATTAGCTTTGCTCCTAGCAGTTTACAATGCTAAAGTTGTTATATTATATATGGATGGTCACTTTACATGATTCCCACTGTACAGTGACACAAATATCACACCAGAAGGTTTCAATGTCCATATGTACTATATTTTGTTGCATTATAATAATTTTCAATGTTGATATACACTGTACCATTATTTTCAGGGCCTTGAATAGAATTCAAAGGGCCCCATAACTTAGTCAAAAATGGGATCCTACTAGCTAGTTTACAGCAGTGTAACTGAAAAGAGACATTGCCATTTTCCATTTAGAAGCTACAGTGCTGGCCAAAAGTATTGGCACCCCTGCAATTCTGTCAGACAATACTCAATTTCTTCCAGAAAATGATTGCAATCACAAATGCTTTGGTAATAATATCTTCATTTAATTTGTCGTCAATGGAAAACCACAAAAAGAATTGTCAAAAAGCCAAATTGGATATAATTCCACACCAAACATAAAAAAGGGGGTGGACAAAAGTATTGGCACCCTTTGAAAAATCATGTGATGCTTCTCTAATTTGTGTAATTAACAGCACCTGTTACTTACCTGTGGCACATAACAGGTGGTGGCAATAACTAAATCACACTTGCAGCCAGTTGAAATGGATTAAAGTTGACTCAACCTCTGTCCTGTGTCCTTGTGTGTACCACATTGAGCATGGAGAAAAGAAAGAAGACCAAAGAACTGTCTGAGGACTTGAGAAGCAAAATTGTGAGGAAGCATGAGCAATCTCAAGGCTATAAGTCCATCTCCAAAGACCTGAATGTTCCTGTGTCTACCGTGCGCAGTGTCATCAAGAAGTTTAAAGCCCACGGCACTGTGGCTAACCTCCCTAGATGTGGACGGAAAAGAAAAATTGACGAGAGATTTCAACAAAAGATTGTGGGATGGTGGCTAAAGAACCTCGACTAACATCCAAACAAGTTCTAGCTGCCCTACAGTCCGAGGGTACAACAGTGTCAACCCGTACTATCCATTGGCGTCTGAATGAAAAGGGACTCTATGGTAGGATACCCAGGAAGACCCCACTTCTGACCCAGAGACATAAAAAAGCCAGGCTGGAGTTTGCCAAAACTTACCTGAGAAAGCCAAAAACTTTTTGGAAGAATGTTCTCTGGTCAGATGAGACAAAAGTAGAGCTTTTTGGGAAAAGGCATCAACATAGAGTTTACAGGAAAAAAAAAGAGGCCTTCAAAGAAAAGAAAACGGTCCCTACAGTCAAACATGGCGGAGGTTCCCTGATGTTTTGGGGTTGCTTTGCTGCCTCTGGCACTGGACTGCTTGACCGTGTGCATGGCATTATGAAGTCTGAAGACTACCAACAAATTTTGCAGCATAATGTAGGGCCCAGTGTGAGAAAGCTGGGTCTCCCTCAGAGGTCATGGGTCTTCCAGCAGGACAATGACCCAAAACACACTTCAAAAAGCACTAGAAAATGGTTTGAGAGAAAGCACTGGAGACTTCTAAAGTGGCCAGCAATGAGTCCAGACCTGAATCCCATAGAACACCTGTGGAGAGATCTCAAAATGGCACTTTGGAGAAGGCACCCTTCAAATCTCAGGGACCTGGAGAAATTTGCCAAAGAAGAATGGTCTAAAATTCCAGCAGAGCATTGTAAGAAACTCATTGATGGTTACCGGAAGCGGTTGTTCGCAGTTATTTTGTCTAAAGCTTGTGCTACCAAGTATTAGGCTGAGGGTGCCAATACTTTTGTCCGGCCCATTTTTGGAGTTTTGTGTAAAATGATCAAAGATTTGACTTTTTTTTCATTCTCTTTTGTGTTTTTTCATTGCAAGCAAAATAAATGAAGATATTATTACCAAAGCATTTGTGATTGCAATCATTTTCTGGAAGAAATTGAGTATTATCTGACTGAATTGCAGGGGTGCCAATACTTTTGGCCAGCACTGTATATAGAAGCGCTATGTCATTGTCTTTTCACAACATGGAGTGATGCTCATACATTGTAGTGCCACCCCTCAGTTCCTAGACCCCATAGCAAATGTTTTGGCTATAATCACACCAATGATTGTGGTACAGGAAAACTTTCACATTCGATTTGCCTTAAACATCCATTATTGTGCATGCGTTTTGCTTGGCAGCAACCAAATAGGCGCAAACCGTTGTCTAGTACCAATTTAAAGAACTCCTTAGTTTATTTTGTTCCTCTCAGTTGTTATTGATAGGGTAGGTCTGGTTTTGTGGTTAAAATATTTACAATTTGCTTTATTTAGCTCCTTTTGCTCTCCAGTCTAGTCCCTGGTTGTGTCACACGCTCTGCTTGCTGGCAGCCAAATAAGCACACGCCATTGTCTAGTACCAGTTTAAAAAAGAACTATGTTTTTTTTTCTATCACACCCCCTCCCCATTTGTTATTGATAGGGCAAGTTTGGCTGTGTAGTTAAAATTGGTACATTTGGCTTTATTTAGCTATGTTTGCACTTCAGTCCAGTCCCTGGCCATGTCATATGACCGGCAAACAGACCTGCATATTGACACTGCATCTTATGGGTGAACCAGAAGCTAGTTTTCCCATCTCTTATAAGATGCTCAAAGCCAGTCACATAGGAATGAATAGGGAAACTGGCTTCCAGTTCACACATAAGATGCAGTGTGATTTGGCGAGTTCCTTTTGCTGGTCATGTGGCATTGCCAGGGACCAGAGCGGAGTGCAAAAGGAGCTGAATAAAGCAAAATGTAAGTATTTAAACCACAAACCCCCATCAATAACAGATAGAAAACCCTTGGGACTGCTTCTGTAGGCTACACTGTCATGTCAAGTGCTGGTTTTACATATTAAGCACTAAACCAGAGAAGACAAATTTGCCTCTTTAAGACGACATGCAATATTCTGCGATCTTTGTTGGCTATGAAATGGTCTATGAATATTATGTAATTTATTTCTGTATTGGATGACATATAAATATTCTTTCTAGCACAAAGGTGCGAATTGCATTACATCCATGTATTAATGGCCCCCGGGGCAGTACAAGTTGGAAGGTGATCAGCTAGAATAGATTAAGAGGAAAGACCTGTAATTTGTTGTAAAAGGAGAACTATGTACGCTGTGTAATTTGGCAGATCAGTATGTCAGAGTACTTACTACAGGCATTTGCATGTTTTCTATGATCTTTTTTGACAAAGCTATCAAACCAAGCCCTGTCTACCTGCAGGCAGGTAATAAAACAAAGATACTAGTTACTTGTTAGAGCCTTGCGAGGTATAATAAAACAAGAAGGCACGTTACATTAAAAAGTAGGCTGACCTTAAAGGGAGTGACTTCAAGAGGGAGTGGAAAGACTGAGGTTAACCCAGGATCTTTAAAAGCAGAACAAGGACAAAAGAAATCCAAGATAAACCAATCTTATCTCAGGGCTTGACTTGAATAGTGAGTACAGCTGCCATGAGCCTCATAGAGTCAGACTTCTCCGACGATGATCTAGAAATAGAAGATGGAGGCGAGCAGTCTCTACAGAAATTGCAAACGCAAGACAGTGAGAGTGAAGTCGAAGATGCCAAACCAAAGAAAAGGACCAGGCCAGTGAGGTCAAAGGCCAGGCGGATAGCAGCCAATGTCAGAGAAAGGAAGAGGATCCTGGACTACAATCAGGCCTTCAATGCTTTACGACTGGCCCTTAAACATGACTTGAGTGGAAAAAGGCTATCTAAGATAGCAACTCTGAAGAGAGCCATCAATAGGATATCTACCCTCTCCATGTTCCTGCATTCAAGTTCAGAGCAAAAATGGGCCTGCAACCACACAGAATGCCATCTTCAACATGAAAGGCACAGGCAGCCAGAGATCAATGATGGCAGCCCCCAGGCCTACATAACTCCACCTCAGTCGCATCAAGACGGACACTCAGAACTTAGCTATGGGGAGGCTGCACATCTTCACTCTCCTTACTACACTAGACATTCACCTGAGGCGACTTATTTACAGTGCCAATATGGAAGCTCAACAGAGGACAATTCAATGCCAAGCTCCCCATACTCTTACTATGCACATGGTGGCTACAGCCTTGGAGTGAGGAGCACCTGCTTCCCTCACCAGATGGACCATCTTTCAGAACATTCTCCTGGACCATTTCCATGGCAGTTTGGTTACTTACAAGCATCAGGCTATCAACATTCACTTTCCATGCACTAAGATGAAGTCCTGCAACATGTTCTCATGGACACATGCAAAACAGCCCTGTAAAATACGTCTGACATATAATATTTGACTGAGCAGAATGGTAATGTGAACTTGTAAAACCGGTCTGTTATATCATGTGTTATGCTTTGTGGGTTTTGAACAATTTTTTTTTTAATTATGTTTCATAAAATGGGCTGCTATTGGGATTTGTGATTCTGATGAACCTCTGACAACAGACTTGCCTTTAAAACTATGAACCATTTTACCTTTACTTGTATGGGATACATTTTTTTTGTATTCAGTTACTTTCCATTGGTAGTTTGTATAATGTGTAAATCACAGCAAATATTTTCAAGGACTCTCAGTACAGTGAGCTCAGTACAGTTCTCTAAAGCTGGATAAAACTTAAAAAATGTAACCAAAACTTGAAAAAAATCTGGCTTCTTTATAGAGATTTGCTGTGTACCATTTAAAATTCTAGAGGCCTGGACCTCAAAATATGTGACACTCTCCATTTGTGTCATCCATGACCTTTTGTCAGCAGTATTTGAAGATGAATTGTCAGATCCTATGCAGAAAATCTAAGCAAAAGTAAACTTGTACACTATGTAGAGCTGTACTAAATGTTAAAGGGGTATTCCCATGAATATAACTATATAGAAATTCATAGCCAATGAAAAGTTAAACATTTTTGCAAATATAATAAATTAAATGTTTTGCAGAGTTTTAAAGACTTTCTCTAAACATCTTAGCGGTAACAGTCTGTTGTCTTGATCGGTTGCCAATGGATATGATCATGAATGCAGGAACTTTCTGTGGTCTGGCAATTATCAGAAATCCAGCCATGATTTCCTTATTGTGGCCAAGTTATTAAGGAGAGACACTAGATGTACAAGAAGATAATTTAGCTGCAATAAAGAAATCGTGGATTTCAGACAATTGAATGTTCCTCTGTTCATGGTCATATCCATTGGCAACCAATAAAGACAAAAGACTGTCACCACTAAGATGGTTAGAGAATGTCTTTAAAACGCTGCAACATTTTTAATTACTTATATTTGCAAAAAGATTTAACTTTTTATGATCTTCATGGGAATACCCCTTTAGCTATACTTTAACTATTTGGGACAGGATTAATCATGAATTTTGATACCTCTATAAGAAATTTAGCTTCAAGTTTACCTGAAGTCCCTTATAAAGTCACAGAATGACAAACTCAGCTCTGCTACTTCTGTATGCATCGTGTAGACTGTGTTTAGTGGATATTCTGTGTCCTGTACTCTGCAGTCTCAATAAGGTCTCAGTATCCAGTCTCAGTATCCAGTTACCCAGAACCACATAAACTACAAACTTCACCTTTGGTCTTGACCTCTTCACTCTATCAGTATTAATGCAGGTATTCCTTTGTAAGACTGATTGTTGTTTTGCCTTTTCTTTATTGAAATATCTTTATATATTATAAGGCATTTACAGTTTGTAAGTTTTACATGTGCAAACCATTGTTGGGTCACTGCTAGCATGATATGACATATTCGCCTCCCAGCTATCTTTAGGTCTGTTATGATAAATGTATAGTACTTATTGATCTAGACTGACCTGCTGAGCTAGAGGTACATCACTGTCACATGTATGTTTTGTACCTTTTTGGACTTATGAAACATAACACAATGCAATGCTACATTATGGTTATTCTCAGTGATGGATATATTATGTGCTGTCATTGTTCTTCCTGGTATCACTGTTCAATGTGCAATACATTCCTCATCCCTGCGCTGCTCTGGTATATGTTCTGATATCTGTAAGAATGTGTGCAACTTCAGGAAACTAAAAATGAATGTGAATTTATTTTGTTATTTGAAAATAAAGATTTTATATTCTTAACACGGGTTTTTTTTTTTTTTTTAGAGTGGATGTAAAAAAAAAAAATATATATATATATATATATATATATATATATATATATATATAAAATATATCTAAATAATTTTAAAAAACTTGCAGAGTTTTAAAGATTTCCTCTAACCATCTTATTGGTGGCAATCTGTTGTCTTAATCAGTTGCCAATGGATACAACCATGAATGTAGAAACTTTCTATGATCTGTCAGAATCCCTGCAATGATTTCCTTATTGTGGTCAGGTTATCAGGCAGGGACACTACATGTATGAGAAGATAACCTGGCCACGACAAGGAAATCATGGCTGGGTTTCTGACAAGTCCCAGATCATAGAAAGTTCCTGCATTCATTGTCGTATCCATTGGTAACCGATCAAGACAAGAGACTGTCGACACTAAGATGGTTAGAGAAAGTCTTTAAAGCTCAACAAATATTTATATCTACAAAAATGTTTAACTTTAAATTGTTAAATTTAAACATGGTTGTGTTTTTGGGAGAAACCCTTTAACCCCTTCCTGACATCTGCCATAATAGTATGGAGGATGTAGGGTTTTTTAAATATGGTGGCTGCTCTCAAGCTGACACAAAAGCTGTCAGGTCTCCACTGTTTTACACAGCGGAGGACTGGTGCTAATGCCTGTGATCAGAGTGAGCTCCAATCGTGGGCGTTACTTTTTATAATGTCCCCCTGAGTCCCCAGGGACCCTGGTGTGGAGTCTCCACCGCCCCCGTACCTTCTCCGCTGCAGGATTGCTCCAGCATGGTGAGATCGCAGGAGTCATCCTTTTATTATGACAGCCGGGAGCCATATGAAGGCTCCAAGGTCTGTCATAGGAATATACAGTAGCTATTGATGTTTGTCTGTGTCAGGCCTCAATAGCTATGTAGAATCTCTTCCATAGACTGCTATGCTTCTGTATTGCAGTCTATGGAACATTCGATCTAAAGATAATGAAACAGTAAAAAAAAATAAAATAAAAGTTTTTAAAAATATTTTAATATTTTCCCAGATTTCAAATAAAAATAAACAAAACCAAGCAAAAACAAATTATGCATCTAAAAATGCCTGAGCTACAAAAAAAACTACTAAAAATATTTTCCTGTATGGTGAACACTGTAGCAAGAAAATCAAATCAAAAGAACTGAACCATGTTTTTTTTTTTTGCTGTTTCACCTCCCATGAAAATGTGAATAAAAAGCGATCAACACATCAGACACTCCTCAAAATGGTATAAATAAAAAAAGACGCCTTATGCAGCCTTGTATATGAAAATATAAAAAAAATACTGGTATCACAATATTTCTACTCCAAGAAATTTTTTTTCAAAGTTTTGTATTTTTTTAAGGTGTTACGTAATGTAACAAAAAATCGACAAAATGGCTGCGGCGAGAAGGGGTTAATATTGATCAGCTGTTTCCCAGAGCACGCAGCCCCCAGAATTGTTTTATGCCTTGTGCTGTGCTGCCTGCTCACCATATTTCTGACAACCGCAGTTGCTGGTACTATGGCTGTATCTCTTTCAAGTCACCACTGCAGCATCCATAACCACCACTATCAAGAATACACTGAAGGGATGTGGTGGGGGGTTCTGGTTAAAGTTTGCACTAGGGCCCACATTATGCTACTGGTCTGGAACTTGTAAGAAACCCAGCTGTGATTTCCTCATTCCTCACACAGAGGTAGGCAGGGACACTATATACAGTAGGGAAAAAAGAATTTAGTTAGCCACCAATTGTGCAAGTTCTCCCACTTAAAAAGATGAGGCCGGCCTGTAATTGTCATCATAGGTAGACCTCAACTATGAGAGACAAAATGAGAAAACAAATCCAGAAAATCACATTGTCTGATTTTTTAAGAATTTATTTGCAAATTATGGTGGAAAATAAGTATTTGGTCACCTACAAACAAGCAAGATTTCTGTCTCTCACAGACCTGTAACTTCTTCTTTAAGAGGCTCCTCTGTCCTCCACTCATTACCTGTAGTAATGGCTCCTGTGTGACATTGTTATCAGTATAAAAGACACCTGTCCACAACCTCAAACAGTCACACTCCAAACTCCACTATGGTGAAGACCAAAGAGCTGTGGAAGGACACCAGAAACAAAATTGTAGACCTGCACCAGGCTGGGAAGACTGAATCTGCAATAGGCAAGCAGCTTGGTGTGAAGAAATCAACTGTGGGAGCAATAATTAGAAAATGGAAGACATACAAGACCACTGATAATCTCCCTCGATCAGGGGCTCCACGCAAGATCTCACCCCGTGGGGTCAAAATGATCACAAGAACGGTGAGCAAAAATCCCAGAACCACACGGGGGGACCTAGTGAATGACCTGCAGAAAGCTGGGACTAATGTAACAAAGGCTACCGTCAGTAACACACTACGCCGCCAGGGACTCAGATCCTGCAGTGCCAGACGTGTCCCCCTGCTTAAGCCAGTACATATCCGGGCCCGTCTGAAGTTTGCTAGAGAGCATTTGGATGTTCCAGAAGAGTATTGGGAGAATGTCATATGGTCAGATGAAACCAAAGTAGAACTGTTTGGTAGAAACACAACTCGTCGTGTTTGGAGGAGAGTGAATGCTGAGTTGCATCCAAAGAACACCATACCTACTGTGAAGCATGGGGGTGGCAACATCATGCTTTGGGGCTGTTTCTCTGCAAAGGGACCAGGACAACTGATCCGTGTACATGAAAGAATGAATGGGGCCATGTATTGTGAGATTTTGAGTGAAACCTCCTTCCATCAGCAAGGGCATTGAAGATGAAATGTGGCTGGGTCTTACAGCATGACAATGATCCCAAGCACACTGCCAGGGCAACGAAGGAGTGGCTAGCCAGTCTCTAGATCTCAACCCCATAGAAAACCTTTGGAGGGAGTTGAAAGACCGTGTTGCCCAGCGACAGCCCCAAAACATCACTGCTCTAGAGGCGATCTGCATGGAGGAATGGGCCAACATACCAGCAACAGTGTGTGCCAACCTTGTGAAGACTTACAGAAAACGTTTGACCTCTGTCATTACCAACAAAGGATATATAACAAAATAGTGAGATTAACTTTTGTTATTGACCAAATACTTATTTTCCACCATAATTTGCAAATAAATTCTTTAAAAAATCAGACAATGTGATTTTCTAGATATGTTTTCTCATTTTGTCTCTCATAGTTGAGGTCTACCTATAATGACAATTACAGGCCGGCCTCATCATTTTTAAGTGGGAGAACTTGCACAATTGGTGGCTGACTAAATACTATTTTTCCCTACTGTATATGAAAACATAACCTGGAAATCATGGCTGGGTTTCTGACAAGTCCCAGACCATAGAAAGTTCCTGCATTCATGGTCTTATCTATAGGCAACCGATCAAGACAACAGACTGTCACCACTAAGATGATTAGAGAAAATCTTTAAAACGCTACAAAAATTTTAATTATTTTTATTTGCAAAAACGTTAAACTTTTAATAGTCTACAAATTTAAATATGGATATATTCATGGGAAAATCCCTTTACTACTAAGTTATAACGTTATCTAACAAAGGAAGTCAAAAATTGAGACAGGATTTGTCACCTATTGGTGCAAGTCATTAGTCATCATTCTTCATACTTATTACAGACAATAAGGAATAGCCTCTCCAGCTCACACCTTACGGAGATAAGTCATTGCTAGGATATGAAGGTGCGCATGTCTAATGTACTTTACCTGGAGGGCAGCATGGCCATAAAGACATTAAGTTAGACTTATACATGTTAAATAACCCTTTCACTGCTAGAAATGACTTTCTGACTAGTCAGTGTGTCTGGCCAGAGGGTGTCTTATTTCAAGAAATTACAACTGATAATTGGCTCAAAGCAAAAATACAACATTGTGTCCTCCCTTTCTAGACGGCAGTGGAGACACTATTCCTGAGCAGCTCAGGAATGAGAGGAATGAGGCCAAGCTCAGACCAGAAGTAGCGCATCAGTGGAATGTGTCTAGTGACTCCTGTACTGAAGGTACTGTCACACTAGACAAGGATGAGGCATGTGCTATGCTGTATATTAGATATGAAATAGATATTCTACTTCCCAACAAACTGTTCACTTAAAAGCGTCTTGTGTTACTGTAGAGGTAGAATGACACCTGTCACCAGGATAGACACCTTTATCTAAGGAAATCTTCATGTTGTGCATGAAATCCTATATCTGAGCAGCATGTTATAGAGCGGGAGCAGCTGAGCAGATTGTTATTTATTTCTGGTAGAAAAGTCACAGCATAACTGAATGCACTAATACATGGATGACTGTCAATCACTGAGTAGGACCGCCCATTGGACTCCTAGTATAGAAAAAGCAGGGATTTACATGAATAAACACAAGTTCCCACAAAACTATATATCAATCTGCTCAGCTCCTCCTCCTCTATAACATGCTGCCCGCAGATAAGACAACATCTTCAATGTAACAGGTTGCCTTTAACCTAGTAACATATTCTGTTTTACCCCTTCTCGATATTTGACATACATGTGTGTCATAATGTCGGGCTGAATGTATGGAGTGGGATCAGGTGCTGAGCCTTCAATATACTCAGTGGGTGCTGGCTGTGTTATATAGCAGACACCCGCCAATAGCTTCCAGCAATGGAACTTATTCCAATGCTGGTAGTTTAACTTCTCAGATGCCACGATCAATTGTGACCGTGGCATCTGAACAGTTGCACAGAAGGAGGGGAATCTGCCCAACTGCAATGCAATCTTGGGATGCCAAATGGCAAAGGGGGTAGCTAGGGAATAAGTACGAGAGATATCTAAGTGGCCCACCAACCCAGGTATAACAATATTACCGCCATATAGTGACTATATAGTGGTAGATAGCAGTTCTACACATGCACTCTGAAGACTATTTAAGTGCATATAGTACAGTACAAATTTTGTAATTCTAAGGCTACATGTATGATTGTAGTTGTTCACATTTCTTGTCTTTTTCATCTGACCTAGACCACCTTGATGACTTTTTCCAGCCATGATTTCTAAAGCTGCAACACAAACATCTTTGGCTCCTCACTTTTCCATCATCCAAATATATTTTCCTCTCCTATATCCTCCATATCCTGCTGTTACCCCCAATTATGTGCCTGTTGCTGCTCATTTGCCCCTATTATACCTTCTATATGGCATGCCGCACCCACATACTGCACTTCAAATAAAATGTTGTCATAACTATAACTACAACTGTAAAAATAGTGACACACAAACAGCACCAATTAAACAAGCTCCATATAGTGCCCCTAAAAATGTCAAACAAATAATGCCCCATATTGTGCCCCAGATGGTATTTGCGCACCACACAGTAAAAGTGCTTATTTCTGCCTCTTTTGTGCCCCCACCTAGTAAAAATGCCCAAATAAATTATTAATGTTCCTAAATTATTAATGTTCCTAGCATAATAATGTCAACCGCATGCCCCCTTAAAGTAATAATGCCCCGAATGCCCCTCAAATAAATAATATCCCTTTTAAGTAATAACCATTAATTGATTGATCGATTAATAATTCCCCCAGTTTGCTGCCTTACATTAATAAGGTTCCCTTTAAGTAATAATGCCCTCTGAGACCCCTGATAGCCTTCTGAGATGAATAATACTCATGAGAGCACACTGAGATTTATAATTCCCCCTGATACCTCCTTTGAATTAAAAATTCGTCCCTGATACCCCCTCTTTGAATAATGCCTACTGATGTCTTCCTTCTATTAGAAATCCCGCCTCGGGACACGGTTACTACTCACACTATGTTTGAGAGGATATTTACAATATAAAGGGTTAATGTAACGTCCGCGCCCATTCAGACTTCGACGCCATCCTCCGGCCGTAGTTGGCATGTCCGGCTATGATTCCTTGCTTTGGCTTTTTGTAGTACGCTGTCTGAACACTGTCCTATTCCCTCACCTCTGTAATTGATTTTCCACCACACCCATCTGTCTTACACCTTTGTTTCCCTCTGCTCCTCTAATAGTTAATCTTAGCCTTGCCTTGTGATTGACAGCCTATCAGCGAATCAATCCTGGGGCGGGTTCTGGACTTCCTATTTACAACCCATCAGCCCACACTTGGTTGCTGGCTATTGCGTCTCTGACCTTGCTAGTGTTCTCTTTGCTATTGTATATTATTACTGACTTCTGGCCTTTGACTTTTCTTGTGACTACTCTTTTGGATTGCGATTTGGTACTGCTTTGTCTCTCTGGCTTTAACCCTTGGCTTGCTGACTCCTCTTCTGTGTTGTTTGTCTTGTCTGCGTTTTGTGTTGTCACTTATCTAAGAAGGGACTGGCGGCCAGTTGTCTGCTGTCACCTAGGGCAGTGAGGCAAGTAGGCAGGGACAGGGGGTGGCTTCAGTTTAGGACTCACTGTCTTGTTGTTCCTCTCCTCCCAGGGTTTGAGCAGCAGCAGTGGGGAATTGCTCAACTGGCAATTCCCTTACAGTTAATCTCTGATATTTATAAGATACAAGTGAATCTTCCGCCCCCCTTCCCCCAGCACCCATACATGATTAGATGGGAGAACTTTCTGGAAAGCACTATAACATCTACCACATGGCAATTTATTTGGAGACAGACTACTAACACTTCTTCATGCACCATAATATGTTATTGATGTTTTGGTACCATACACCATCCTTCCATCACAGGTTCAAGCCAAGCCTTCCTAATACCTGCTGGAGATGTGGGGCTTCCAAAGGGACTATGACTCATGTATTCTATTCCTCACCCCAAACCTAGACACTCTGGTTGGTGGTCAGGTCCTTGATTATGGAGTTGCTCATTTTGGACATACCCCTATGATTAATTTGCTTAATGTCCCCCTCTCCAATTGGAGTCCAATTGGAGTCCAAAATGACCAAGTTGATCCTTCACATCATCACAGCAACTTTATAGTTTAAGATGTTGTGCAGGAATTGGACAAACTACATGGGAACCAGGGGCAGGAGTAACATTAAAAAAAAAAAAATCACCCCCTGATGCTCTGTTGTCCACCACCACAGTCCATTCTGTCATGCACCATGCCTAGGTCTCTGGAAGTCCTGTGCCCCATGTGACCAGTTGCATATGTCACCGGACTGCTCCAGTGACTGCTGAGACCACTGTCTGGTCAAGTAGAGTGCAGGTCTTCTGTGGACTGAGACACGGCGCATGACCAAACAGACTGTGAGTTTTTTTTTTATTTTGTTTATGTTACACCTGACCTGGGGCCCCCTCCCCTCTGTAGCTTGTCCAATTCCTCGAAACCTCTTTAACAAGTGGCGACAAACACCACCTCCATCTAGCCTGGAGATGTACTCCAGAATTACAGATGATTGTGGCACGGAGAATCTTACAGCCTCACTGAACAACAAATTAGATGTGTTTGATACAATCTGGCTGCCGGGGGATACTTATTGGATTCTTAGAGGCCATTAGGATGTGTAATTTTAATTTCGTTTTAAGTCAATTATTTTGCGTCTGGACCCCCCTCTATCTATGATGTAGTGTACTATTTCTTTTACCCTATTCCCTTACGTGTGAGTATCTGTGTTGTGTCTTTTGTACTGTCGAGGTTCTTTCACCATGATGTCCCTCTGCCCTCTTTTGTGTTGCTTTTGCTGTTACTAGTTCGATTTTAAGATCTGAGGTTATATTTGAGTCGATATGTTAGTGCATGAATTATACTATAGCCACGTAAGTGTTACCCTAAGGCATTGGACTGCAGAACAATTACAGGACAATGAACTCAATATACCGACAACCTCATTTTTTGTTCCTTCCTTTGCTTTTCGTTTTTATCTCCTATATTGACTACTGTAATGGTTATGTTTTATTTCTTGAGATAACTTCTCCCATTTACCTGTATATATAATTGTTTTTTTCAATAAAAACACAAAAGCAGAAAAAAATGCCCCCATTTTATATACACTACCATTCAAAAGTTTAGGGTTGCTTAGAAATTTCCTTATTTTTGAAAGAAAAGAACAGTTTTTTTCAATGAAGATAACATTAAATGAATCAGAAATACACTCTATACATTGTTAATGTAGTAAATGACTATTCTAGCTGCAAACGTTTGGTTTTTAATGCAATATCTACATAGGTGTATAGAGGCCCATTTCCAGCAACCATCACTCCAGTGTTCTAATGGTACATTGTGTTTGCTAACTGTGTAAGAAGGCTAATGGATGTTTAGAAAACCCTTGAAAACCCTTGTGCAAGTATGTTAGCACAGCTGAAAACAGTTTTGCTGGTTAGAGAAGCTATAAAACTGACCTTCCTTTGAGCTAGTTGAGCATCTGGAGCATTACATTTGTTAGTTCGATTAAACTCTCAAAATGGCCAGTAAAAGAACTTTCATGTGAAACTCGACAGTCTATTCTTGTTCTTAGAAATGAAGGCTATTCCATGTGAGAAATTGCCAAGAAACTGAAGATTTCCTACAACGGTGTGTACTACTCCCTTCAGAAGACAGCACAAACAGGCTCTAACCAGAGTAGAAAGAGAAGTGGGAGGCCCCACTGCACAACTGAGCAACGAGACAAGTACATTAGAGTCTCTAGTTTGAGAAATCGACACCTCACAGGTCCTCAACTGGCAGCTTCATTAAATAGTACCCGCAAAACGCCAGTGTCAATGTCTACAGTGAAGAGGTGACTCAGGGATGCTGGCCTTCAGGGCAGTGTGGCCAAGAAAAAGCCATATCTGAGACTGGCTAATAAAAGGAAAAGATTAATATGGGCAAAAGAACACAGACATTGGACAGAGGAAGATTGGAAAAAATTGTTATGGACAGACGATTCGAAGTTTGAGGTGTTTGGATCACACAGAAGAACATTTGTGAGATGCAGAACAACTGAAAAGATACTGGAAGAGTGCCTGACGCCATCTGTCAAGCATGGTGGAGGTAATGTGATGGTCTGGGGTTGCTTTGGTGCTGGTAAAGTGGGAGATTTGTACAAGGTAAAAGGGATTTTGAATAAGGAAGGCTATCACTCCATTTTGCAACGCCATGCCATACCCTGTGGACAGCGCTTGACTGGAGCCAATTTCATCCTACAACAGGAGAATGACCCAAAGCACAGCTCCAAATTATGCATGAACTATTTAGGGAAGATGCAGGCAGCTGGTATTCTATCTGTAATGGAGTGGCCAGCGCAGTCACCAGATCTCAACCCCATTGAGCTGTTGTGGGAGCAGCTTGACCGTATGGTACGCAAAAAGTGCCCATCAAGCCAATCCAATTTATGAGAGGGGCTTCTGGAAGCATGGCGGGAAATTTCTCCAGATTACCTCAGCAAATTAACAGCTAGAATGCCAAAGGTCTGCAATGCTGGAATTGCTGCAAATGGAGCATTCTGTGACGAAAGCAAAGTTTGAAGGAGAAAATTATTATTTCAAATAAAAATCATTATCTCTAACCTTGTCAATGTCTTGACTATATTTTCTATTCATTTTGCAACTCATTTGATAAATAAAAGTGTGAGTTTTCATGGAAAACACAAAATTGTCTGGGTGACCCCAAACTTTTGAACGGTAGTGTATATATATAAAAAAAATACCCCTGATTTCCCCTTGAGTATATCAGAAAAAAATGCAGCAGTCTCTTCTTTCTGGTAGTTACCTCAAGATGCTGGGACCACTGTAAGCATCTCAATGTAGGAGGCACAATGCAATGATGTCATCACGCCTCCTGCACCCCGACGCTTATATTCTAAAGTAGCTTGAGGTCTACAAGTGTCAGAATGGTAGGACAGGAAGCTTAGGGCTCCCTGCTTTATCATGGCTTTCTGCTTGTAACATTGTGGAGGCACAATAGCGGCAAACTTTGGAGACTGTTTGCTGTATAAAAAGTATGTACTAAAGAGTTATTAGTAGAGTACAAAAAGGATTAGAGACATACCACACAGTTTTGTACACATAGATTACCTGTGTACTAATTCCATGTCTTAACAACATTCCTGCGGGAAGGGAGACTCCCTCTCTTCCACCGCATCTTCTCTCAGTTTTGTCGTAACAGTGTTCCACAGGAATCTATAACTGACAGCAATGAATATACAGGTGCATTTCAACAATCACTAACAATGTTGCTCACTAGTATTATTGTCCCGGGGTGAATATATATACACTCATTACAAATCCACTACCTCCCCAAGTCACCAAATAGTGCTCATTACTACTAAGGGACCAGTATACACCCTCTGCCAGACTGACCATGACCGCACTTTGTAGCCATCTCATACTTGGCTTGCCAATCTGAGACCTACTTGCAACCGGTGATGGGGTTACTACATTGGGCACCTCTTACCCAATCTACTGCCCCTTGTTCTGACCACACCCACACTCTTTAGGCACCCTAAGCATCCCAACATGGTTCACACAGGCCACTAACTTGACCAACAAATCAACTTTCCCTTCCTGTTTCCCAACCCGGCTCATGTTCGACCTATGAACAGAGCACTTTTCCTATGCCTGCTGGAGGAACCAGAGAGAACCTACACTTGTGGCTATTTTCTAGTTGTCCATTGTCTGTTTCTGAATCTGAACAGCTAGCCACCTGTCTCAGATCCTTATCTCTCAACCTTCACAAACATAGCTCCCTCCTGCAAAACAATGTCATGTTAAACAACAACACGGCATGCAAGAGTGCGGTTAAAAGGTGTCCCTAAGTGACTATGAAGTGAATTCACAACAACAAGCTTTACATGTACACAACAGCACAGCCTCAGGCACTGACTACTGCTCAGATTCTCTGTATATTATGCAATACAACAAGTGATACTCCTGCTATTACAGGCCTCACTACCTGCCACACTCACCACACACCCCAATGAGCGACACTCCTGCTCTCACAGGCCTTACTTCCAGGTGCACTCCCCGTCCCCATTCATACAACAGCATACACAGAGGAGCCATTTAAAACCTCCCTCCAAATGTTGTGGAACCGACCACTAGTAACATGGCAGTTGCTCTCACTACCCTGCTTGGCCCACCATGCAGTACCTACAGTTGGGAAAAAAAGTATTTAGTCAGCCAACAATTGTGCAAGTTCTCCCATTTAAAAAGATGAGGCCGGCCTGTAATTGTCATCATAGGTAGACCTCAACTATGAGAGACAAAATGAGAAAACAAATACAGAAAATTACATTGTCTGATTTTTAAAGAATTTATTTGCAAATTATGGTGGAAAATAAGTATTTGGTCACCTACAAACAAGCAAGATTTCTGGCTCTCACAGACTTGTAACTTCTTCTTTAAGAGGCTCCTCTGTCCTCCACTCATTACCTGTAGTAATGGCTCCTGTTTGACATTGTTATCAGTATAAAAGACTCCTGTCCACAACCTCAAACAGTAACACTCCAAACTCCACTATGGTGAAGACCAAAGAGCTGTGGAAGGACACCAGAAACAAAGCAGCTCTAGGAATATGAAAAAAGCTATGGCAGCAGAATATGGCAAATCATAGCAAATTTTGCTTAGAAAAACGTTTTTGTTTTTTTTAATTAGTACTAGAACAATGGACCCATGCAATGAGGATAACAAGACATTTTCACCACTGTAAAAACAAAACCTGTTAAATAATGGCATTAAAAGTACTTGTCCCACAAAAAACAAGCCCTCATATGGCTATGTCAACAAAAAAAAAGTCATTGTGGCTCTTGGAAGGCAAGGATAAAAAAAAAAATTAAAACTCACTGGAAGGATATAAAAAAATCATTGAAAGGTACATTACAGATCTCTCTTTGCACCGCGAATCTTGCAGGGGTATCTAACTGATATATGCAATGTTCCTCATTCTTTACGTCATAACCACTTTTTACAGGTTATATTTTGATGATTGAGTTCAACAGGTTGCAGGTCACACAACTGAAAAATAAATGAGAACAACACATAACCTGTTGGAAATTTGATTTTCTCTGTTGTGGTATTTTTGTAACCTTAAAAGGGTTGTCTCAACTTTAGTTTAGCACAGTGCTCAGCTATATCCCATGGACAGTATGTGGAGAGGCATTTGGTCGGGGTTCTTGCAACTGATCAAATAATTATTTCCTATCCTGTAAATAGGAGGTAACTTTTATAGTTGGGCCAATCCCTTTAAATACTGTATATAATACGAGATGGCACTCAATTGGTTGTTACAATGGGGTATTGTATTTTATGTACTTTACACATTGGCTGAACCCAATTGTTTTGGCAGAACTCACCACGAACAGCACATGTGGGTGGAAAATAGAGTCTGCCATATTTGTTTTCAACAAGATGCCTTATTCTTTTGTTCTCCAGGGAGATAGGCCATTTCCATTTTTCTATATACACAGCTAAGCTGAGTGGGCATGTGTATGGGAGGAAAACGTGAAAGTAGTACCTGTAAGGCAAACAAACATTTGGTTTGTATATATGAAGTGTATGGCATGCTTTATGACCTTACCTAACTTTTAACCTATTGATGAAGCCAAAAGATAATTGTGCCCCCTTGGTAAAAGTGCCCTTTTAATGTCCCCAATAGGTAATAGTCCACCCACATAGGTAATAGTTTGCTAATTGTGCCCCCCCCCCCAAGATAATAGTCCTCCCACATAGGTAATAGTGCATTAATAGTTCCCTCCCATAGGTAATAGTGCCCTAATAGTGTCCCTACAGGTAAGAGTTCTCCCTCCATAAGTAATTGCCCCCTGCCTCCCCACCTCACATACTGCTGCCTGCTCTACTGTATTGAATTGTATACTTACCTTCTCTCCCTACACAGCGCTGATGCTGTACCTGGCAGCGTGTGTCTCTTCTATTCTCCTCCCCACTCCCCTGTCTCCTACTCTCAGTACCAGCAGTACCATACAGCAGGAGATGGGGATTCGGGAGGAGAATAGAAGAGGCATATGCTGCCATGTTCCGCATCAGTGTTGTGTAGAGAAAGAAGGTAAGAATACAATTCAAAAGAGAAGACAGTGGTAGTGTGGCAAGGGGGGGCCTGTGGGGGCTCCACTTAGGTGCCTGGTCACAAGTGCGACCGCTGTGCCCCCCTATAGCTATGTTACTGGTGCTCATTTTACCGAAAGTCAAACAAGGTATGAAAATAGGAGGAATGACAGCTATGGTGTTCATAAGGAGGATACATGAGCTATAGATTGGCTCATATAGTCATATTTTTGCTTTAGACTGTAGAATCTCTTTATTTCCTGAACTTACAAACCACCAATGTAAAAGTGAAAGTCTCAGATGGTCTTATCACGGCCATGACAGCTCATTTGTCTTAATGGTGAAAAGAGGCATTACTTGGAAAGTGTGCTGTCATCACTGTGTAGTTACCTGACACAGGTTTTTGTTAGAAAATTGTATTTATCTTTATTCTTGGCCATCACCGCCCTCCTTCACTTTAACAACGCACTACATATTTTTGGTCAATGCAAATGTCAAATGCATAAAACATTCGTTCAATCACTGAGAAAAATGCACTTTACAACAGATTCTCAGAATATTTCTCTTTTTGCTGCTGAGTCATTGAATCTCCGTACTATGAAAAACTGCTGAAGATGATTCTAGGGGAAAAAACGAGTTGAGTCGATGACATAATTTGTAATGTGAAACATCTCCTGTTAATACATTTAGGATGTGCATTAAAAGCGTTGCATCTTGAAGATAACCCTTTTTCATCTGCCCTATTAGTGCATATAGAGTGCCAGGACCGCCTGCCCAGATTTGGCTCTAACCCGTGAATGTAGTATATGACATGATAGACACATAACAGTGTGCAAGAGATTTATCAAGTGTAGTACACCAACCAGTAGTACAACTCAACTAGACAGTGAGTTGATAGAATACTGTATATTCTAACTTAATGGGGCAGACGTATGCCTTGTATGCCAGTTTTCTGGTGTACAAGGCATAAAAAGTTGCAATTTTTTTTTGTGCACAAATCAGGTTCTTGTGAAAAAATTAGCGACTTCCATTTTTGCACCACCTGAGCCACTTTCCAAGGGCATGCAGGGGATGGGGCCATCAGTCCCACCAGATTTATTATCATTTACACTAGAGCTGGCATAGATTTTCCTCCAGGTACATGGCCTGGCGGAGAGTGTGCCTCATGAGAAGTAGAAAGAGGCACTTTGGAACGAGCCAGGTTCAACCCGAACAAACATTTGTTTGTTTTTTAATGAAAGCGAACAATTTGGGATTTGTCTTTGACAAACTAAAATGGGCATTTCGACATGCATTGCAGAAAATTATTGTACTCTGGGGTCTCTTCATACCCGAGAGAATAATAGGTGGAAACCCAGGGGAGGTGAAAAAAAATAAAAAAAAAAACATTTACACTTACCTTCCCTCACCTCTTTTGGGCCTCCTAGTGATGTCCGACGCTCTCCTGGTGATGTCATGCTCTTGGAATGCTCGGCATGTCCATGTCACTGCTGAAACCCAATCACAGGCCTCAGCGGTGACCCGGGTACATGATGTCACTGAGGAGTCTGAGAAAGAGCACCAGATGCTGCAAGGAGGCCCATAAGTGGTAACAGAAAGTGAGTATAATTTTTTTTTTTAAGCACCTCCCCTGGGCCTCCATCTATTATACTTTGGGGTGTGAAGATACCCCAGAGTATAATAATTTCAGTTCCAGTTCTTCTAAACTTGTTTGACCCGAAATGAATCAGGGATCTAAGTCACCCGAACCCGAGACATAACGAATCTTGAGATGTTCACTTTTCTCTATTGAGGAGGTGTATGGGGTTACATAGCTCCCAGCCGTCCCGCGGGACAGTCCCGATTTTATACTGCTGTCCCGCATAGCTTACAGTTTGTCCCGCTATGCCCCTGAAGTGTTTTGCTATTAACAAACTTTATTATGGTAGGGTAAAGGCTAAATGGTAGATGCTAAATCCTAGTGGCTAAAGGACCTTTGATGACATCATGACCATGTGATCAGACTCTTGTGTGGGCGGAGCTATTCTGGATACTGTTGGACAGTGTGATGTTACACAGAGGAAGCTGCTGGGAACGAGAGTGGTCGAAGATGATGATAGAAGAGACAGCATGTGTGACCAAGAGGGGGGAACTGGGGGCAGATGTAGGTGGCAGTTAAACTGAAGGCAGATGAACGGGCAGTTAAACTGAAGGCACTTGAAGGGGGCAATTAAACTGGTGGCAGTTAAAGGGAGACATTAAATTGGTGGTAGATGGAGGGGGCAATTAAACTGGTGGCAGATGAACGGGCAGTTAAATTGAAGGCAGGTGAAGGGGGGCATTAAGCTGGTGGCAGATAAAGGGGGGCATTAAATTGGTGGTAGATGGAGGGGACAATTAAACTGGTGGCAGATGAAGGGGGGCATTAAGCTGGTGACAGATGAAGGGGGGACATTAAATTGGTGGCAGATAAAAGGGGACATTAATCTGGGGCAGATGAAGGGGGCAGTAAGCTGGTGACAGATGAAGGGGGGACATTAAGATGGTGGCAGATAAAGGGGGACATTAAACTGGGGGCAGATGGAGGGTGACATTAAACTGGGGGCAACTGAAGGAGGACAATAAACCGTGGGGGTAGCTGCAGGGGACATGTCTGCCTCCAGCTGCCCCATAGTTTAATGTCACCCTCCAGCTGCCCCATAGTTTAATGTCCCCCTCCAACTACCCCCATAGTTTAATGTCACCCTCCAACTACCCCCACTGTTTAATGTGACCCTCCTGCTGCCCCAGTTTAATGTCCCCCTCTAGTTTCCGACAGTTTAAACTGGGGCACAAGGAGAGGGACTTAATACTGTTGGGCAATTGGAGGGGAACATTATAATGTGGGGGCATATAATGTTAGGGTGACTGTAGGATCATTATACTGTGTGGGGGCACATGGAAAAATAGATGAGAATGGGCGGAGTCAATTTGCCCCCAAGTCATTTGCCATGGCGCACATAGCACACCGCATATTTTGTCCCTCTTTCTGTCCTTTGAAAGTTGGGAGGTATGGGGTTATGAAGTCTGGCATTCATAATACTGGCATTAAGGTGAATTGCAGTACCAAGACTGGCTATGAAACTTCTGGTTACATCACCATAGACTCTTTACTGTAAGAGCAGAGATACTATGAAACTATTTGCCACAGGATGTTGTGGTAGTTGATACATTGAACAAAAGGGGCCTGGATGTCTTTCTTGAAAAAAAATTACTAAAGTACTAGATTTGCAGATAGTAAACATTGATTCAGAAATTTCTTCTGCCATATTTTAAGTCAGGAAGGATTTTTTAACCTACATATGATGCAACTGACATCTAATTTCTGGATATTTGTTTGTTGCCTTCCTCTGGATTATAGATTGGACTTCATGGACCTGTTTATTTCCATCCATTTCCACTACTGTATGTTTACTATGTGAATATAACATTAGTCCACTAGATGGCAGAATAATCAGAATTAGACTTTGTTTCCTAGCATTGTTTTGCTGCAGGCTTTTTTCATTCATAGTTCTCGGTTTTCGGTTTTTGAGTTAATCTTCATTTAACAATAATTTTATGTGATTTATGTTAACAATATAAAATAGTCATTTCCTGTTTGAGATCATTTCTGGAGTCTTTATTAGCTTTATCTAGAATAGTTTACCCTTCTCACAACTGTTAATGCTGCATTGTAGTGTTATCTTATTAGTATTGTAAAATGTAGAATTGGGTAACTTAATCTTCACTTATGTTACTGCGTATTAGTTAATTCCCAGAAATAATACAACAGGAGTAATACATGCTGCTCATTTTTCTCTCCCCAGCCCATTGCTCTTGTTCCATAACTAATTTAATATTAACAGACATATCTACATTGACATAAGACTGTAATGTTTACCGCTGCATAGGCATACAATGGGATACGTCACCCATATATTCACATTGTAAAAAAGAAAGACCATGTAGTATACATTTTCTGCTGTATATCTTTGTATGTAACTGTGTAGCCTACCACACTATTCCATACAATAAAAAAGATGTCCAGAATGCGCCAAAATGATGCTCTTTTTGGCCTCCTTTTAAATGGAGCTCTATGAATCCATTTGGCATATATGATGGCTGTTTCCCAATGTATACAGTAAATGCAGGCTCTAAGTATCATGTGAACGGATGCATATTGTAACAAACAGTGATGGACTGGGGTGCCTAGGATCAGAGGTAAATGAACCGGATTCATCCTGAATTTTCCAATATATCTGAATGTGTCACTCGCTAACTGGAAATAAAATTATTATACTCTGGGGTCTTTTTAGACCCCAGAGTATAATAGGTGGAGGCCCAAGGGAGGTGTAAAAAATAAAAAAAACATTTATATTCACCTTTCCTCACCTTTTCTGTTTCTCCTTGTGACATCCAGTGTTGTCTGGGTGACATCATGTGCTTTGGGGTTATGAAGTTCGGCGTGTACCATTTAAATGCTGAGGCTGGTGACCCCGGGCACATGATATCATCCAGGAGGCCAAGAGAGAGCACTAGAACACGGGAGGAAGACCAAAAGAGGTGAGGGAAGGTGATTATAAATGTTTTTCATTTTTTACACCTTCCCTGGGCCTCCGCCTATTATAGTCTTGGGTCTGAACAAGTTTGAACCATAGACGAAATAAATCTTCAGAGGTTCGCCCTTCTGTACCTAGAACCCACCAGTAAAATTCAGCTACATGCAAATATTACCTAACACTTGTTCGCTAAATTCCTAAAAAGTCACCAACATAAATTCTTTTTAATCCGCCTAGCCCTTGCCTTTGATTGTTTCTTTCCTGGAGTCCTGCCAGTATTCTGCTGCCTGGCTTTTGCCTTTACTAGGGCCCTCTTAGCTCTGTCAGCTGGGGATATGTGCCTAACATAGCAGCAGACGAAAGATGGGGCCCCTACAGTGTGATTGGGCAGATGGGGCCAGGGGAGAAGGATACTGCTTACCCTGAGTCTGCACCTAGATGTCTTCTCAGCTGCTCAATGTGTCTCCAGTATATAAGCTGGGGGCCCACTTGTTTCAGGGGTCCACCAGTGGATGACCTGTTCATCTGTGAGCAAGTCCAAGTCTAGTATCAATACCAGCTAGACACAAGATGGAAGAGGAGGCTTTTTAATTATCCCCTTTTTAATTGTCAGTAATTCCAGCAGTCGCCTCCTCATCAAATTCTGCTTCGGTCTGCACTTTAAGAAGCAGACCCAATCAGAGATCTGCCTCATCTTGCAATTAAGAGTTTAGGTGGGGTACTTAAACCTTGCTGAATTTCAGTCTTGGGCCTGTGATTGTCTTGTGCAGTTGGATAGAGAAGACTTGTTTCCTACTGTTCTCCTGGTTATGATTGTCAGATTATTCTCTTGGTTAACCCCTTTGGTCTCTGATTTGGATTTGGTTGTGACTTCTTGGACTCGACTTCAGCTTGGACTCTGACTCTCCTCTGATAGTCGTTGTGGCAACACCTTACACTCCTGGTACAACCTCGACTTGTTCATTACTCCCTTAGTCCTCCTAAAGGTAACTATATTTGTTCTTTATATCTGCAAGTGTAGCTGCTGTCTTATACTTTTCTTGGTTTTGCAACCTGGGTTCCGAACAGCCATCCTGCTTTGTAGAGGGCTCTGGTGAAAACACTGGGGGTGCCTTAGACCAGCGGTACCCAACCTTTTTTTGCCACAGCCTGGCGGGGGGGGCTGGGTGGGCAGTTTAGGGGCGGGTCTTTGGTCATATGGGGGGTGGGGTTATACATCAAACAGCGCTGTACACCGGGGCGTGCTGGCGGGACCTGGTCTATAGCGCTGTACACCGAGGTCCCGTCAGCGCACCCGGGTGTACAGCGCTGTTTGGTGTACTATAGAGAGTGTAGGGGGGGATCATGTTTAGTATAGAGCTAGGAGCCACAACACTGTGGCCAGATTGCCGACCCGCGGACCGGTGGTTGGGAACCCCTGCCTTAGACCTCACGTTCCAAGATGGTGTGGGATAATAGGTAGCAGTTTACTTTCGGAATTCAGACCTAATCTTTTCCTAGGTCATTTTAGGGAATACCTCTACCTGGAAGTTGCATACATTGAATACAATAGAAGGGCTGAATTATGCAACAATTGGACTACAAATATGAATCACTTTGCATAACAAAAACGACAGGTGATAGGATCTCACTATTAGATGACTGGAATGTCAAAGGGATCATAGTCAGATGATGGAACAAACATATGAAGGGGATATTATGTAAACGTGCGATTAAATGATCAGAATATAAGTGTGTCTTACTATAGCTTTCCTTCGTGAATATTTTCTTGCATCTATCCCTATACACTGACTCTAACACCAGACACGACTCACCCTCACTGTCCTTTAAGATATCCCTAATGGAAAGCCGATGATCGGTCCCCCAACAATTGGACACTTATCCCTTGTCCTGTGGATAGGGGATAAGTGTCCATAATAGGAAAACCCCTTTAAACAGTACTGCTTTAGGAATCCTAACTGAAACTGGAACTACATACTGGAAGCATGACGAGAATTACTGGAGTAAACACATATAGCATACACTATGGACAGGGCTGCAGTTCCGCTACTATTACTTGAATAAGAGCAGCCTATACGCTCTATCCATCCACTGCAGCAGCTTCCGTTGCCTGGAGACTGCCGGAATTGCTGATCTGTGCTGAGTCTGGGTGTCAGACCCCTACAGATCAGATATTGATGAACTGTCTTGTGGATATGTCATCAGTATGGAAAATGGATTCTTTTGCTGGAAAATCCTTTAAGTTTGTAATTTAGTGACATTTTCTAGAAGATTTTAAACTACTTAATGCATTTCCCACTGTCTTTCTTAAATTTCCCCTTCACAAAACAAGCACATATCTTATGAGGAAGTGATCGAGCTCAGCAGATCGACTGTGTGTGATACATATAATATATATTGTATGTATTATACTCTGATCAAACAAGGGGCTAGGACACTGATATAATGCATTGAGGCCCCAGAGCCTTACCTTATGCCTTTGGATTATGGAGCATTGATGGAACCTGGATAAAAACGTATTTATTATGATAGTAAAATAGACTGGCATATGCAATGTTTTTCATGCTCAGACTTGTCTTTTCTTAAAGCAGTCACCTATGAAGAACCCTCTTGATTTTTACCCTTTTTTTCAGTACCATGGTATGATATTCAATAGTAGATTCACATAGCCTATAGCTATTTTTACACAATAAATTCTCAGCTGTAATATTTGCCGACAATCAAAAGAAGAGATTCAAGAGTCCCAGGGATAGTGACATGTACACTGAAGTTGAAGGGAGCTTGTATTTGGATGTAACATGCTGCCACTGAAAGCAATTGAAAGCTGTCAAGTTAAAGAGGGCTGCAACTTTTTACTTAACACATTAGCTGTCAAGTTAAAGAGGGCTGCAACTTTTCACTTAATGCATTAGCCATCAAGTTAAAAAAGGCTACATCTATATGCCACTTTGTCCTCAGGGTGGTTGTTGTACCTTCTGACTATGGTCGATTTAGTATTTATCCAGCTGTTTTTCTGCTCGGTATGTAATTGTGCTGGTCCATTGTCAGCACAGTGGTGTAAGTTTAGCATTGTTGCATCACTGGAGTCCTGAATCCAGCCAGGAAAGTGTCCATATAAAGTCTTCATCTTTTCTGTGCTGATAGCTCAATTTGACTTCTAGAGAATTGACCCGAGCATTTGTGTGTGTGATGGACCATGTTAGACCATTACACTTCATAAGGACAGGGATTGATTTAGGTGATTATTATTGTATGTGGAATATGATTAGAATATATTGTTGGTTCTATATATTAGACAGGACAGCAGTTGACAAGTTTGAAGGTGAATTTATCTAGGCTTCCATTAGACTGCAGACACACGCACCAATTGCCTCCGACTCCACCAACCTGCAATGGTCAATGATGTCACAAAACTGTGCCATACTTGGCCATCCAGGTGGCAAGCGTAGTGTGAATCCACAATTTTTTGGTGATCTGATACGTCAGGTTGGTATGTTTAAAACTCTATTCAGACAACTACGATGCAGAACAACTGTGATAAGAAGACTTTTTTATGGTTGTTCTGCATCCATGGGGCACCTGTTTTCACGAATCCTTTATTAACTTATTCTATTGAAGGATTCATGAAATTGGTCAAAAATAGGAGTATTGCTGAATACTTGCCTGGCCCTGCATTCTCATGGTCGTGCCATGAATCGCATCAACACATGATGCGCTGATGGTGAAGGCAGTGGGTAGAAAGCAAATCTCAGCACAGAGGGTGTGGCAGTCTGGAGCACTGGAGGCCTCCTTGGTGCTCCAGACTTCTCATTTGCATATTTACATTTCTAAACAAATCTCAGCAACGGATTCTCAGATTGGTAAAGGAAAAAAAGCATTGGATTCAGGTGACCTTAACCTATGTAACTGTTCTGTTAATTTAATGTGCTCAACCCTTGTGACGGACTCCATTTAATACCTCTCTTTTAGTAGATGTAGATGCACCTCAACTTTTTCAAGCCAAGTACCCCCTCATGAAAGACGTTCCCACCAAGTACCCCCAACTGACACTGTGGTGTCCATCACATGACATATCCTGCTCCCGATCTCAAGCAGTAAGAAGCAGACAGGGGCAGGAAAACCTTTTGCTTATGAGGGCACCTGTGGCAGTCACACACTAAAAGTTCTGAGAGTCTTCCAACCAGCTTTTCACTGATCAGATCATAGAT
Organism: Leptodactylus fallax; assembly: GCA_947044405.1. NCBI lineage: Eukaryota > Metazoa > Chordata > Amphibia > Anura > Leptodactylidae > Leptodactylus > Leptodactylus fallax. The sequence continues at coordinate 934,558 of CAMRHE010000455.1, read as the reverse complement.
CAGAAACTATTTGTCTATTTAGCACAAACTACCCGCTGCTGTAGAGGAATCCTGCACATTTAACCCTGACCCGACTTCTTCTGACGTCTGTATCTGACTGGCAGCTACTTGGTGGTTTGGGTGGCACTAGCCCCCCAGGAGCCTCAGAATCTGAACACTTTCTGTGTAATTCCAGTGGTTCTGAGCTATGGTAGGTACCCCCTGAGACTATATGGCATACCCTCTGTACGCCATCTATATGTAAAGGTCTACAAACTGCTTTCTCTGTGCACTGGACTGAACATTCTGCACATCTCACAGCTTACAATGTAATATCATTCTACTGGTATCTACTTCCAGCTGCTTGTGTGGTTACAGCTGGGGTATGATTAACCCAAATGGCTAGTGCACAATGCCCATCTGTCCAAGGCTGATTTTATTTAGAGCAAGCTGTTTTTGGTATATGTTAGGCATAATATAGCTGAAATACGCTTGTCCTTTAATCATGGGAGGCCAAGGCCATAAGAGAGATTTTAGTATAGCGACCCATTTAATAGAGGTCGCCTTGTTATTGGCATATGGGCTTAAATACAATTTGATCAAATTGTAAAAAACAAGAACCTCATGTTCATGTATTTTTATATACAGTAGGTATTTGCAGTAATGCTCTTGGTCCTCGCAGAGTGCTGTTACAGCTTGTTGTGCTCACATTTGTATTGTAGTCGCAGCAACGTGCACCTGCATTTCTTGTTCACATTTTTTGGCAGTGCTGACCATATTTTGTCTGTTTGTTACTCCCGAGGTAGTGTCCTGGTGGTTCCCTGCAGCAAAAACCAGATCCCTTTATGGGATTAAAGGGTGAAAACCAGGGGACCACTTAGGAGTACATTGAAAGCTTTCCTTTGCAGTTTTGTGTTGTCTTTGTGCTGATGAAACTGCATTGAAAGAAGAATATCATTTATGAATAGTGTAGACTTGGCACCGCAGATATAAAGTAAAGAAAATTAGATAACAGCATTTCTCATGTCAGCACCATGCCCAGATATCCACTCAGCAAATGTTCAGCTGTGTCTCCTGAAAAGCATTCACTATTTTTTTTTTTTGCATTACTTTTCACCTTGTTTTCACTTCCAACATACAGGTGCATCTTAATAAATTAGAATATCTTTGAAACGTTCATTCATTTCAGTAATTCAGTAATACAATCCATAATCAGCGTCTTCCATGATTGTGTGTCCTACTGAACCAGACTGAGGGACCATTTAAAGGCTTAGGAAACCTTGGCAGGTGACACACTGAATTTACAATACTGAACTTTTTTACAATACTGCATTCTAATTTTCTTAGATTTGGGTTTCCATTACCTGTAATCCATAATCAACATTTACAGAAATGAAACACTTGAAATAGAACACTCTGTGTGTAAAGAATCTAGAAAATATAGGAGGTCATTTTTTTTAATTTAATTACTGAAAGAAATAAACGTTTCAAAGATATTCTAATTTATTGAGATGTACCTGTATGTTCACATATACATCGGAGACTCCATTGCAGAATCCATTACATATTGTGAACAAAAAAGTTGTGCAAGCAAAATGAAGGAAGTCCAACAAATCCCAATTGGATCTTTTGTGCACCACTTGAGTCATTTTAGTCCCTTCCCACCACAGCCATTTTTTTGGTTTTCATTTTTTACTCTCTGCTTTCCAAATGCAATAACTTTTTTATTTTTCCATTCACAGAGCAGTATGTCGGTTTAATTTTTGCGGGTCAAATTGTATTTCATAACGGTACCATTTAATACTCCATACAATGTACTAGGAAGTTGGAAAAAAATATCAGTATGGGGTGGAATTAGAGAAAAACTGTGTTTGGTCAAGGCCCACATAGCTTTTCATTGCAGGAAAAACCACAGCGGAAACGCATTGTGGTTTTTCCCACAGCACTTTTCACAAAAAGTCCACAGGGATTTCCTTTGCGTACTTTCTGCTTCAATTATACCTATAGGGAAACCACCAGCATTTCCGTAGGTATAATTGACATGCTGCGATTTCCAAAACAGCAACGGTTTTGGAAATTGCAGCATTTCCGTTGCGCCTATATATTATTTTTGGGGAACCTTCTTGCAAAAAGGGATGTTCTAAAGCAGGGAACCTTGTTAAAGTGGTAGACAAATGAATAGCCTAGAGCACTCACTGAGCTTTTCATATACAGTCATATGAAAAAGTTTGGGCACCCCTATTAATCTTAATCATTTTTAGTTCTAAATATTTGGGTGTTTGCAACAGCCATTTCAATTTGATATATCTAATAACTGATGGACACAGTAATATTTCAGGATTGAAATGAGGTTTATTGTACTAACAGAAAATGTGCAATATGCATTAAACCAAAATTTGACCGGTGCAAAAATTTGGGTACCCTTATCATTTTATTGATTTGAATAAACCTAACTACTTTTTACTGACTTACTGAAGCACAAAATTGGTTTTGTAACCTCACTGAGCTTTGAACTTCATAGCCAGGTGTATCCAATCATGAGAAAAGGTATTTAAGGTGGCCAATTGCAAGTTGTTCTCCTATTTGAATCTCCTCTGAAGAGTGGCATCAGGGGCTCCTCAAAACAACTCTCAAATGATCTGAAAACAAAGATTGTTCAACATAGTTGTTCAGGGGAAGGATACAAAAAGTTGTCTCAGAGATTTAACCTGTCAGTTTCCACTGTGAGGAACATAGTAAGGAAATGGAAGACCACAGGGACAGTTCTTGTTAAGCCCAGAAGTGGCAGGCCAAGAAAAATATCAGAAAGGCAGAGAAGAAGAATGGTGAGAACAGTCAAGGACAATCCACAGACCACCTCCAAAGAGCTGCAGCATCATCTTGCTGCAGATGGTGTCACTGTGCATCGGTCAACAATACAGCACACTTTGCACAAGGAGAAGCTGTATGGGAGAGTGATGCGAAAGAAGCCGTTTCTGAAAGCACGCCACAAACAGAGTCGCCTGAGGTATGCAAAAGCACATTTGGACAAGCCAGCTTCATTTTGGAAGAAGGTCCTGTGGACTGATGAAACAAAGATTGAGTTGTTTGGTCATACAAAAAGGCGTTATGCATGGCGTCAAAAAAACACAGCATTCCAAGAAAAACACTTGCTACCCACTGTAAAATTTGGTGGAGGTTCCATCATGCTTTGGGGCTGTGTGGCCAATGCCGGCACCGGGAATCTTGTTAAAGTTGAGGGTCGCATGGATTCAACTCAGTATCAGCAGATTCTTGAGAATAATGTACAAGAATCAGTGAGGAATTTGAAGTTACGCCGGGGATGGATATTTCAGCAAGACAATGATCCAAAACACAGCTCCAAATCTACTCAGGCATTCATGCAGAGGAACAATTACAATGTTCTGGAATGGCCATCCCAGTCCCCAGACCTGAATATCATTGAACATCTGTGGGATAATTTGAAGCGGGCTGTCCATGCTCGGCGACCATCAAACTTAACTGAACTGGAATTGTTTTGTAAAGAGGAATGGTCAAAAATACCTTCATCCAGGATCCAGGAACTGATTAAAAGCTACAGGAAGCGACTAGAGGCTGTTATTTTTGCAAAAGGAGGATCTACTAAATATTAATGTCACTTTTCTGTTGAGGTGCCCATACTTTTGCACCGGTCAAATTTTGGTTTAATGCATATTGCACATTTTCTGTTAGTACAATAAACCTCATTTCAATCCTGAAATATTACTGTGTCCATCAGTTATTAGATATATCAAATTGAAATGGCTGTTGCAAACACCCAAATATTTAGAACTAAAAATGATTAAGATTAATAGGGGTGCCCAAACTTTTTCATATGACTGTATATCCCAAAAACTTCAATTGAAATTGGCTGTGCTGACTCCCACCTTCACAGAGAATAGTGAGGACTGGCCTCCGATCCTGGGAATAAGTGGTCACACATTTGCAGCTAGTCTCCATTAAGGTATACTCAGATGCAATGGATTTGTTGTACTCATTTCTTGCCAAAAGTTCCATTCATCATAAAGGAGTTGCCCTGATGACAAGCACATGGATTTCCCCATTCAGATATAAATGAACTCTTAAGGTATGTTCACACAGAGTTTTTGGAGGCTGAAAAAAATCTGCTTCAGGAATTAGGAAATGTTTTTTTGATGCGTTGCTTTTTTTTTTCATGATGCGTTTTTTTTGCTCCAGCACACTATATGGACCTGCAAACTTCACTTTTTTCCGCCTCCCATTGGTTTCAATGGGTTTTCAAGGCGGAATCCTCCTGAAGATAAGTCAAGATGATTTTTTTTTTCCTCTAGAGGAAAAAATCTGCTACTGACTCCCATTGAATTGAAAGGGAGTCATTTTTTTAAGGTGGATTTTGAGACGGATTCTGCCTCAAACTCAGCCTGCAAAAAATTCCATGTGAACATACCCTTACAGTATGTGGGAAGAAAGAACCATGGAAGAAAGAACTATGTACTTACACACCCTTAAGCTGGGACAGGGGTGCACTCTGATTCCATAAAGTCCCATAGAAAAACTGAGTCCACCCCTCCCTTCCTAGTGACTTTTTTTTATTACTGTAAGCTGAGGATTTTTTTTTTTAAAAAAAAAACCTCACACTCCACTTTTCCTCACTTCTGTATCAGAAAACCATAGTGGCTGGTGCTCATTCTGATCACTATACTGTTCAATGGATTTACATCAGACAACTGGCATAAATACATTGATAATTCTCCTCTATACAGCTATGAATTTCCCTTTACATAGTAATAGATAAAACTGACTGTTTGCAGCCACCACTAGGGGGAGCTCAGTACATAGAAATTTCTTCACACTGAGCTCCCCCTAGTGGTGGTTGCAAGAAAATACAGTGAATCTGTGTTGGGAAGCTTCAGGAGGAGTTCAGTGCCCCCAGGGGCAACATAGCAACTGCATGGTGTACCTACATGGTAGGCATGCCACTAGCTTGCCATCTCAGAAATAAAGCCGTGTGTTTTCCTGTTTGTCACATTGGTAAAAAAAAAAAAAAAACACCTGAAACTGGGTGTTTTTTGCTGTGGCACACGCTCAGGATTCTTTGCAGGTTTCCCACTTTGCATTGAAAAGGTTGAAAGCTGCAGGTAATACCCACAGCAATAACTGATAGGAAGAGGGTTATCTGTGGGCGAATATGCAGTGTCTAACCCGCTGCGATTACTACCAGTGTGTCCCCAACCTTAGACTTTAATGCAGTGTGACCGCACCAAGACCTCCATTTAAATAAGCTCTTCAGTAACAAGGTTTTGGGGCTAATAAGAAAGATACAAGACCAAAATGTCTCCCATGTGCCCAATTATTTTGCCCTAAAACCAGGTATCTAGCCGCGACAAGATTAATACATTCTCCTTTCAACCAAGTCCTATTGCTCCCTAAGCTGTCGTGGCAAACATTACCATATTTAACAGCGTATTTCTATCAATTCTGTGTAATGTGTGAATACGTCCTGGTAATAGTCGCAAATCCGGTCTACAATGAAGGAGATTTTAATGTAATCTGGAAATAATAAGCAAATCGCTGATAGTTTTTTTTTTTTGCATTTGATAATAAAATCAGTCGCATAATGTAAATGTGAGAGTGAGGGATAATATGGATATTAGAAGAGGTTATGAATATAGAACGTCAGTAAAGAATAAAAGCTTTTATGGCTGGAGAGAAGAGCCGAGGAATTCCACTGCTAACACCCAGGAGAATCCTGTGATGCTGTGAAGACTGCAATAATCTGCTTGTGTCATCAGCCCAGCATCTGACTTGGTTCGTCCTGTGAGGACGATTCCACTTGAGAAGCCTTTAGCAGAGGCTGGGGCAGGGCAGCAGCAGTCTGCAGCAAATCTACCAAAGAGCTAGAGCTTCACATAGGATCCTACACCACCCAAGACTCCACTCAGCTCTTCTGTAACTCACTAAGACCTATCTCTTCCATCACATACACCGCATTTGCTACTTTGCATTAGCTTCTGTCTTACTGTCTCCATGGGATTTTAGCAGCTCAGAAAGAGAAGTTTTTACCACTTTTGTAGATACTGCAATAGACAGTGTTGAGGAGACGTCTGTCACTGTCATGGCCATTAACACCGATGCCCAGTATGAGAAGACACTCAGTGGATCAGGTAACCCTTTACCTGCAGATGCTCATGAAACTGAGAAACTCCTCACATCTGCCTCTGAGACAAAAGAAGAGAATGGCATGAAGAAGTCTTTCTCTGTTACCATGTCCAGTGAAAAGTCTATAGGAGACCTGGACCAGAATGGGCACAGTCTGCCCTACAAGTCAGTTTCTGCAGGACAGCTGGAGTCTGCCCCCCTCTCGCCTTCCAGAGGCAGCCTGGCCAGGGCTTCTTCTACCGCCACCACCACCGCCCAGGAGCAAAACAGGCCCACTGACTATCTGGTCTTGGCCATCTTATCCTGTTTTTGTCCTGTTTGGCCAGTCAACATAGTGGCTCTGGTCTTTTCTATCATGGTGAGTAGAGTCCCATTTGGGAATTGCTAGTTGCATGGCACCTCACTTTGTGCATGGACTTCTTTATGTATTACATATATATATCTATATATATAGATATATACATATGATTTGTAGAATTCTCTGTTTGATGTAATATTAACTATTAGAAACAGTCAATCAAAAAGTAGTTGCTGCATCTCAATGCATGTGAGGCCCCACCCAACACTAAGTGGTCATGAAATAGTGACATTCATCTACAGCAACCCATCATGTACATAGGTATTATCAATAGTATATGAAGTACATATAATATAACCACCTCTACCTATTCTGCCACAATATATAGCTATGCTTTCCTGGTATTGGTTGGATTTGGCAGCATGCCCTCCATGTGCTTCTTACTGTACCATATTACAAATGCCATCTCTGTTAATGGGACATGGCCAGATCCTGACTCCTCCTTGCTGCTTCCCGCATCCAATATACTTCTGACCATCTCAGCACTTGGAGATTGAGCCTGGTCCTTTAATCAGACTGAGATGCAGGAAGGGAGCATGCATGGCAAGCAGGGGGAGATTGATGTGTTATGGGGAGCTGATTTTCAGCATTTAACCCTTGCTTGTGTCACAGGAGCTAGACCTTCCAATATCGTTTAGTGATTTGTCAGCATTATCCGGCCATTGTTAATATTGATACCTGGGTGGTTGCACTTTCACCTGCTACTCTTTCAGTAATGGATGATTGTGTCAGCATCTGAAATACCCCCAGGGGTATATGGCACAGAAGATATTGACTATCCTGCTGCACACTCATGGAATGTGCTTAGACTGATGCTAATAGCACCATCAATATACATTCACAACAACATCAATATAATGTAGACCTACGGCGTATCCCCACCTTCAGAACCCCTTTTTAACTATTCAAGTACTAAAGGAGAGCAGCTGCAGGGAAATCTACACCTTAGACCACATCTAATAGTGTCTCATTACCATTTATATAATGTAGACTTTAAGTGTAACTCCACCTATAGAACCTCATATACTAAAGGAGTGCAACTGCAGGGACATCTCTTTACTTTCATCTGAGACCAATGTGAATATTGCCTGAATACCATTTATATAATGTAGACTAAGTGTAACTCTACCTCTTTAACTATTGAAGTACTGAAGGAGAACAACTGCAGGGAAATCTCTTCACGTTCCTCTATTACCTAAATTTCTTTCACTTGTAAAAGGAATGCTCAAAATGCTCAAAGGGGTGGAGATTCCCTTAAAGTGAAGAAGGATGTCTGTAGACAACAATCCAAGATTGTATTGCTCTGTTAATACACCGAAACATTGTAGAATGAATATTATGCCCTAGCAAGAACCAATCGTGAAATATTCCAGAAGGGCTCCGCTTTTATCACGCTCATGTCCTGATGTATTGTTGCTTTATCAGCCAGCCTATACAGGACTCTATAGAAAAGGACTGTAATCTACTATATATAATATAGGGCTGCAGGGGTCACAGGGAATTGACTGTTTAACAGATGCAGAGGGTCAGTCGAGCGCCTGCATGGGAGGGGCCCTTTAATGTCCTAATAAAACACTGCTATCGATTCCCGGCTAGATCTGGATCAATACTCAGCTCTGAGATTTACATCAGACCTGCAGACTTGGTTGACTTCAATTTTTTACTTTCATTCATCTTTAACTTAGCTGTGTAGGAACATTAAGATTAAGCTTGATCAAATACCAAAGCCCTGAAGCTGTTATAGGCATCTATCATGTAAATGTAGACAGCTGCTGCAGTATTGCATATAATAAATGTATGGAATGATGGGGGGAGTTTTCTCTGTAATAGTAGTAATACAGAGAGCGAGACTGCAGTATCCCATACATAGAGTCATAGGAAAGAAGGGTGTATAGAGCTTGTATATAGTGTTTGTATATAGGGCCATTCAGGAGCTCTCCATGGTCCTACTTACAAGTAGGTACAATTCACAGTCACACGTTATAGTCATTACATTATCACAGGGTGCAGTTGTTTTCCATAGACTATTTGTGGAGTAATATATAGAGTGATATATAGTATTTAAGTGAAGCTATCAATTGGCATAGCCTTGTCATGAAATGGAAACTTTATAAAATATTTTTTCACCAACTCCAGTCGTGCCCACCATTACCTTAGCTTAAATTTAGTGAGAACTCCAACTTCTCATGAATTACATTCAGTATATTATCCTAACATGCGAGCAAAACAGACAGACCGCAACTCACAACACAACCACTGCGTGACCGCCTTTAGACACATATAGGATAGACATCTTATGACAGTGTATCATGAAATGAGGTTGTTTTGAAAAAATGGTCATCTCAGGTCACAAATCTCAGGATATGTCCATGCAAAAGGAAAGGTAAGGAAGGACACATCTGTCACTTATAACTACTCACTGCATAATACACAATGCAACATTAACTTATTACATAGTTTGCTAATCCATAACCCTCAAACGTATCCCATCACATAAAAAAACTACTTGGTAGTTCATGTCAGTGTCCACTTTAAACCCTATAGAGAATATCATAAATGTTTATTAATTATTAAAATGCTTTAAGTACATTTAATAATGCATGCGTGGTATTCACACATACTCGCCCATGTACATGACAATGAATTTGGCTCACTTTTTGAGGCATACTACTTTAATGGGAGGGACTGTAATCTGTCTGTTAGTATAATGCTATATCCATATATTCAGGACTGTGAAGTCGAAACCACCAACTCTGACTCTATTTTTCTTGACACCGACTCCAACTCCGACTCCTTCAAGGAAATCTTCCCAGTTGCATAGTAAATCCTGTTAGAGGGAATACAAGTCTTCCACAGTCAAAAAACAAGTGGAAAGGATGCATTTACACTGTGAAGTCAGCTTTGACTTCTGTTGAAGTGTTTTCCCATGAACAGCAAGTGTCTAATCGCTGTGAATCTGACCACTGGGTCCCCTAGCATTCATAAGAATAGGTATCCCTGAGCCTCCTGTGTGAATGGTGCTGTAGTGCGCATGCATGACCACTGTACATTCACTTCTATGGAACCATAAACGTGACTAAAGTGATGGTCGTGCATGTGCACTACCACTTCATTCACACAGAGGACTTCGGGATCCTTTGTTGCAATGGTTGGATCTGTAGAAATCAAATATATAACCAATCCACAGAATCAATATATGAATTTTGCATTCCTGTCTGGGTTTCCATTTGGTTTCCATCGCTTTTGATGGTAAGAAAAGCTTAGCAAGTATGGCAAATCTAGCCAGATCTGTCATGCAATGGATTTGACACATGTCTACAATTTCCTTTATGAACAAAAGCCATGATGGCACAGATGTGAATAGAGTCTTAAAGAACTTTTCCACTTATTGCAGAAATGTAATTCTTTCCTTGGAACCAAATGTATGGCCTGTTGTGGTTCAGTGGAGTTATGCAAAGTACTAACATAATCCCTACATACTACCACACTTCATGAATAATTTAAGATAAAGATAAAAGCAGATGAAAGCAAAGAAAGAATTTTAGGAGAAAAACATACATACTTAAAGGGGTTGTCTGCTTTGACAATTTCTTTTTGTAAAATCACAGGGTGACCCACTGCGGGGACATCCAGCTATCGCCTTTAGTCTCTGACGGAAGTCAACAGCAAGTGTTCAATTCCCCAGCAGCACTATCAAAGGAAAAATGTGATATTATCCATTTCCCATAAAAGCCAATGGGCTTTCTGTGTAAAGCATGAAGATGGCGGGTTCCGTACATCCCTCTATTTACTTAGAATTCCCTAATGTGGTATTTTTGCGCTTTGCATTTTGTGGAAACCTGGACACATATTTTCATCCATTAGGATTTCTGTGTCTTAAATATTGATAGCCTATCCTTAGGATAAACCATCAATATCAGATCGGTAGGGGCTCGGCTCTCGGACCCACACCGATCAGCTGTTTGAAGAGCCTGTGGTGTTTGGGACGCACTGCAACCTCTACATTACCAAGCAACAGCACTCTATAGTGGTTGTGCCTGATACTACACATAGCTCTATCCCATACATTTGAATGGGGCTGGGTTTCAGTACCACACACACAGCCATGGGGCCTTCAGAATTGGACCTCCGCCGATCTGATATTGATGAACTATCCTAAGCACAGCTCATTAATATTAAAGTCCTGGAAAACCCCTTTAATGGATGGCTATCTGCACTCATAGTCAATACGGTATAATGCAGAACTAAAGCTTTGTTAAGCATATAGGTCACTATATATAAATGTCTCCTTACATAAGTCTATGCATTACAGTATCTTGACCCAGTAAAATGAAGACCTATTTTTATGGTTAAACAAATTGGATCTTTTGTGCAGTTATTAATAAATACATGCATGTCTGCAAAACCACAAATTTCAAGAAATCTAGGTACTTTTGCAAAATTTGGAGCTTAAATATTTCTTCCTGAGCCTTGTAACTTTGCAGAATTTAGGAAATCTTTCATATTGCCTCAAACATTTCGAGTGATGTAACTTTCAGTGCAACACCAAAGGGGCTTGTCGTGGGCATTGGTTCTGGTTAATATAGGAGCATTTCCACAATTGTAGATGTGTTTTTTGCACCTTTTGGAAATTTGGACATGAATATACATTATTGCAGGCCCTAAATGGTGAAGAATATCGTGATGAACTTATAAAAGTGTAGACAGCTCTTGGCAGTGTCTCCAATCCCAGGGGGCATAGTTATAGTAAGGAAATGATTTATGTACAGATCAAGGGCGGCGTTCTGCTGATAGGAGGTGTCCATAATACTCATTGAATTATCTGAGGGTTATGTGATGTTGTGTTCCATCTGAGAAGGCAATGACAGTACTGTAGCTATGCCTGGCTCTAAATAACCATTTAGTAAAAACCGTGATATAATTCAATATGTATAAAAAGGCAACACATGAAAAGTCAGGAGCAGAAATGGCTTATACTAAATGTTCCTGATGTAGTATTCTTGATATGCCATTAGTATACCGTCAGTACGTCAGTATTCTCTTCTTATGAGTCTAAAGAGCAGAGAAATGCTTACAATACTTGAGTGAGTATTATTGACTTGTCCTTTCCGCAGGGGCAAGCTTATAGATGTCAGATATCAAATTGTTCATCCGTCCATCCATAGTCCAAAGGTATTAAATATGTGGACAGACATAAGTAATACTCAATCATAGAAGAAAAATGACCAGTATGGTGTGCCATAGACTTAAGAAAGGCTATCTACCGAAACGCGTAGCCACTGGTGCTGGTGTCCGTGTATGGGTCATTTTATATGGACTGAATAAAGATGGATTTTTTTATGGATTTCCTGTGATGCTGGCCAGTTTTCTTCTATGCTGAAGCCTGTTCTCTGTGTCAACCTCTGCTCCAGGATCGGGATATAATAAACTGCATTTGCTTGATATTGTAATCCTCACTCCTCAGGCATACCATGATACCTACTTGCCTAATATTGTGTAGACCCTCCTGCTGCCAAAAAAGCACTGACCCGTCAAGTTATGGACTTCTAAAGACGGTGAAAGTTGTCCTGTCATACCTGACATCAACAAGTTAGCAGCTAATTCTTTAAGCCCTGTAATTTGCAAGGTGGGGCCTCCAGGGATTGGACATGTTTTCCCAGCATACACCACAGACTCGATAAGATTATGATCTGGGGAGTTTGGAGGCAAAGTCATTACCTTGAACTCTTTGTCATGTTCCTCAAACCAATCCTGAATAATTCTTGCAGCGTGGCAGAGTCTACCATCTTGTTGCAAGAGGCCACTGCCTTTAGGGAGTACCATGAAGTGCCATGAAGGGGTGTACTTGGTCTGCAAATATTTTTAGGTGCTATGTGTCAAACTAAGGCCTCCTGCACAGACCACAGTGGTTCTTGCTGTCAGCAAATACTGATCAGCAATCTGCAAAAAACATGTCAGTATGTCATCTACAATCATGGATCCACAAAAAGCTCCCCTACTTATGTCTATGCCACAGATGCGGGCAAAAATAGGACATGTGTCATAATCTGCGGTCCTTATATACGGCATGGACACACAGCCACAAATACTACAGCTGTGTATATAGGTCCGTAGAACTGAATGGGTCTGCACTTGCGCTACAGAAATTTGCGCTACAGTAACTTTTCTGTGGGATTTTATTAGATGGGGTAGTCTTTGCTCCTGACAGCCATTAGTAAGCCTATGCTTTTGTCGCAGGCTCACCAGTTGTCCTGCCTCACACCACTACATACTGGGAACAAACCACAAAACCTGCAGTTTTAGAAATGCCCTGACCCTGCCATCTTACTATCCCAATATGGACCTGCTCAGATCCTTACACATATTTTTCCTGCTTCTAACTCATCAGATTCAAGAACTACTTAGACATTTACTGACGTGGAATGATTTGTAAACAAGACATCGTTATTGGTACAGTTTTCCTTTTTATATGTTATATTTTCTGAAACTCCATAAAACTCCCTTAGGCTAAGGCCCCATATTGCGGAAACACAGCAGAAAAAAAAAATGTACTGTACCAGCAAAGTGAATGAAATTCTGGCTAATCCCATCCACACATTGCAGGAAAAAAAACACTGCGAAAAAGCGGCAATTTTAAAAATGGATGCATTCTGAAAAACACAGCTTGTCAATTTTACCTGTGGAAATGCTCGTGTTTTCCCTATAGATGTTATAAGGGAAGAATAACGCACAGAAAATCGCAGCAAAAAATGCTGCGGAAAAAACATAATGCGTTTAGGCTGCATTTTTTTTCCGCAGCATTTTTTAGCTGTGTTCCGCAACGTGGGCTTTAGCCTTAAACAGCAAGTAGCTGGCCTCAGAGAACATGTGAAGTGCTTGAGTTTACTTGCTGAATCCGGCTTGTGTTCTTTGCAAATTAATGCAGTAGAAAACTGCTGGTGTATTGGCAGCGATTCCTGTGTCTGCAAGTAACTGGCAACTCAGTATGCCGAGATTTACAAGACAGCTCCTCCGCGCGCTCCACAACGGATTGTTATATTATTCCTTGTCTGGATTCTATCGACATTATCCTAATGATCACTGTGATTTAGCTGAGGTTTCACATTTATAGGAAATAAATAGTCAGAGTCAAAACCAGACTCACCTTCACCTAGGGTAAAGATTCGGCTTACTGCCCTAGCCCTGTATCTATGTTCTGGGACAAGTCAGAGTACTTGGTAGATGCCCCCTCTAGTTATGCCGTGATACTAAAAGTAAAATGTTGGAGCAGCTCAAGAAGAAATGCATGTACTATACTACATGAGGAATATGTAACTTCATTTAGTGTACATCTTCATGATAAGTATTCACAAAGACAAGAGTAGTTGCAATCCCGGGGTTTATTATGTTTTCTGTGTTAGTAGCCACAACAAAATGGCATCTTAAAGGGTTTTTTCCATTTCAGACTTTTATGGCATATCCAAACGACTAATAGATGCGGGTCCCATCTCAAGAATAGGGGATGGTCTCAGAACTTCCATAGTAATGAATGGAGAGCAACTTTCCATACACAACAACTGCAGGATGGGGCTCCCGAGCTCCTGATCTTTACTATTGATGGGACCTGCATCTATAAGACATTTATGGCATATCCTGTAGGTGCAAAATGTGTACATTAGGAGGATAACAAAAATCAAAATGGCACTTGTTGGCCTTTGTTTCAGAACCTTGTGGCCCTTGAAAGCAGAAAGATCTCTTTAAGGCTAAGACACCACGTGACATCCCACAGCAAAAAAGCGCTGAGGGAAAAACTGTGGCGGCAACGCATTACGGTTCTTCCCACAGCGCTTTTGACAGAAAGTTTGCAGAGTTTTCCTCTGCGGACTTTCTGCTTCAATTATACCTACAATTTTTTCATAGGTATAATTGACATGCTGCGATTTCCAAAACCGCAATGGTTTTGGAACTCGCCGCATGTCCTCAGTGTGTATTTTTACGTATAATGTGGATGGGATTTGCTAGAATCCCATCCACTTTGCTGTGACTGTAAAATGCCGCATTTTTTTCTGCGGTGTTTACGTGACGTGGGCCCCCGGCCTAAAGCTTCTTAACAATAGGGAAAGAAAAAACACTAATAGGATCCAGCAATTAAAGAAGGAGTTCCAATAATAAAACATAACTTTTAATTACTCCATACAAAAAAATTCCATATCATCATGTCATGTAGTGAAAAAAAAAATACATCCATTCGCTTACATGTTTCAGAACACGCAGATCCCTTACTCATAGCAGGCTGGAGTATGGAGTAATGGAATAATTAAAAGTTACGTTTTATTATTTTAAAAAAAACTCTGCAAATCCTTCTTGGATTGCTGGATCCTATTAGTGTTTTTTTCTTTCCCCTATTGTTACATCGGGCCGTGGAGATGGGTATCCATGCCGCGGATGTAGAATCTGGAGGAGACTAAAGTGGACACGTGTGTGAGTTGGGCTGTGTTCATATATGTATTTTTAAAGCTTCTTAACACCCTTGCAGAAGAGGGATGGGGCTAACCTGAGCAGGATACCCATCTTCGTAGGCATCATAGCAACTACAAGGGATACCTATACGATATGAATGGCCTAGCTCAAAACACATTAGGGGAGATTTACTAAGGAAAATGCTCTAGAAGTCTGGTATAATTTGCAGAAAAGAACTGTCTAAGGGTAAGTTCATATGGCGGAAAGTAAAGAAGAATTTAAGGCGGACTTCTGCCTCAAATTTCTGGGTCAGCGGCCTCCTACAGCAAAAACCCAAAGCAGAACTTTGGATTTCCACTGCGGATTTTACTTCCTGATTAGGCTCAGATGAATAGACCCAACCAGTGGAGTGTCTTGTGCTGCAGGTTCTGCGGCTGAGGCAAAATTGAGCAGGGCGCTTATTTTTTCAGTGTCTAGCTTCAGTCTCTGCCTCCCATTGAATTGTCTCATTGTGAACTCATTCATGTCTTGCATCACAATTATCAAGTGTTTTAGACACTTTTTAGACACATTAATGACTTGTGAAAAGGGGAGTGACTTATTGTAAAGTGAGCGTGACCTAAGTTGTGATGCCTAAAAACGCACCAATATTGGTTCACGTTTTGTCCTGATCTAAGCCAACTAATAAGTGGTGTAAAGTTAGACTAGATAGTCTAATAATACACCAGATTTATGTAACAGCATTAGACAATTTGATAAATCTGGTGCAGTATAAGACCATATGGTCTAGGTTTGCACTGTCGAAAACTTATTAGTAAATATGCCCCATTGTTTGTATACCAATGGTGCCCTTACTCTTGCCCTTGCCCTTATTCAGTGCACTTCTAATTTTTGCTAACAGAGAATGAAAACAAGTAGACTTGGATAAGGAAAGGTTAATGGTAGAGTATGTTATGGGATTACTATTAGTCCAGAAACATGTCTTTTAATATCATTGCTACCGTAGTTCTTCTGATAAATTCCAGAAACATTTACATATATACAATAATGTGCAAAAGTTTTAAGCTGGTGTGGAGAAAATTCTGCAAAGTAAGAATGCTTTAAAAAAAATAGAAGTTTTAATAGTTTATTTTTGCCAATTAACAAAATGAAGTGAATGAACAAAAGAGAAATCTAAATCCCATCAATATTTGGTGTGACCTTTGCCCTTTGGAGAATTTGTCCTGGAAGTGATGATATGGACCCCACAGATCATAGTTACATAGTTACATAGTAAATGAGGTTGGATGAAGACATCAGTCCATCAAGTCCAACCTATAACCTTACAGTCCCCTAAAGTGTTGATCCAGAGGAAGGCAAAAAACCCCATGAGGCTTATGCCAATTGCCCCATTTCATGGGAAAAAATTCCTGGATCAATGTGCCCTTAAAATCTAAAACCCATAACCCGTTATGTTGTTCTGTTCGAGAAAGGCATCCAGGCCCTCTTTGAACTTGTTTAATGAATCCACCATCACCACTTCCTGGGGCAGAGAGCTCCATAGCCTCACTGTTCTTACTGTAAAGAATCCTCTTCTATGTTGCTGGTGAAACTTTCTCTCCTCCAGTCGTAGAGGATGTCCCCTTGTCACTGTCACTGTCACTGTCACTGGCCTAGGGGTAAAATGATCATTAGAAAGTTCTTTGTGCTGTCCCTTCATGTATTTGTATATTGTTATTAGATCTCCCCATAGACGTCTTTTCTCTAAACTGAATAACCCCAAGTTTGTTAATCTGTCGTTGTACTCCAATCCACCCATTCCCCTAGTAGTTTTGGTTGCCCTTCGTTGCACTCTTTCTAGTTTGATTTTGTCTTTCTTGTATACTGGGGCCCAGAATTGTGCACAATAGTCTAAGTATGGCCGTACCAGTGATTTGTATAGAGGCATAACTATGTTCTTGTCATGGGAATCTAGACCTCTTTTGATGCATCCCATAATTTTATTTGCCTTGGCAGCCTCTGCCTGGCACTGGTCACTAAAGGCAAGCTTATTGTCCACCACAATCCCCAAGTCTTTTTCATTGGCAGTCTTACCCAGTAGTTTACTATTAAGTACATTATCATACATTTTATTTCGTCATCCAAAATGCATAACCTTACATTTGTCAATATTAAACTTCCTTTGCCAAGTCTCGGCCCATGCTTCCAGCTTCTTTAGATCCCCTTGTAGTAATCTATTATCCTCCTCATTTTTGATTACCTTACAAAGTTTAGTATCATCTGCAAATATGGACACCCTGCTTTGCAAACCGTCTACCAGGTCATTAATAAAGATATTAAACAGGAGAGGGCCCAATACTGACCCATGTGGCACCCCACTGGTGACTGTGACCCAGTCTGAATATTTACCATTAATAAGCACCCTCTGTCTCCTATCAGTGAGCCAGTTGCGAAGCCACTTTTCCCCCAGTCCCAACATTCTCATTTTGCATACCAACCTTTTATGTGGTACAGTATCAAAAGCCTTTGAAAAGTCCAGATACACCACACCCACTGCATTACCCATGTCTAGTCTAGAACTGACCTCTTCATAGAAGCTGATTAGATTAGTCTGACAGGACCGATTCCTCATAAAACCATGCTGATTGGGTGTGATAAGATTATTTACATTGAGGTACTCCAGGATAGCATCTCTTAGAAAGCTCTCAAATATCTTACCCACCACAGAAGTCAAACTTACTGGCCTATAGTTTCCAGGCTCACTTTTAGACCCCTTTTTGAAAATTGGCACCACATTTGCTATGCGCCAATCAAGTGGAACAGACCCAGTCATTACTGAATCCTTAAATATTAGATATAAGGGTCTGTCTATCACCGTGCATAATTCCCTGATCCCTGATCTCACCATCATTATCCAGTCCGTCTGGGATTACATGAAGAGACAGAAGGATCGGAGCAAGCCTACATCCACAGAAGATCTGTGCTTAGTTCTCCAAGATGGCGGGAACAACCTCCCTGCCGAGTTCCTTCAAAAACTGTCTGCAGGTACCGAGAAGAACTGATGGAAGGCAAAGGGCAAAGATCACACCAAATATTGTTGGGATTTAGATTTTTCTTTTGATCTTTGACTTCTTTTTGTTAAGTGACAAAAATAAACTATTAACACTTCTATTTCTGAAAGCATTCTTACTTTGCAGCATTTTTCCACAAATGCCTAACTTTTGCACATTACTGAATACAATTTGTCAAACTGGATATGTCTGATCTTCTAAGCACATAACTTTCGCTGACCATTAATTTAACTATATACTTGTTTATAGAAAGTGTCACAAAGGATTTGATATAGTTCCATGTACAAACCCTGTTGTATTCTAGAAAACATTTTAAGGGTATCGCCATCTTCTGTAGGATGTTGCAGTCATGTCTCGTGTCAATTTCAATAGATATGTAAACATCACATTATTAATAATAATAATACATTTTATTTATATAGCGCCAACATATTCCGCAGCACTGTACAATTTGTACTGTTGAAGTACAGACAAAAAGATACATTACAAAGCAATAGTCAATTCACACAATGGGACTGAGGGCCCTGCTCGCAAGAGCTTACAATCTATGAGGTAGAGGGGGTGACACAAGAGGTAGCAGGGGCGGCATCGGAGGTAGCATTGCTTATACAATGGTCAGACAATTTTGTAATAGAGGTTACTGTCATTACACCTACAGGTGCATCTCAGTAAATTAGAATATTTTTGAAACGTTCATTCATTTCAGTAATTCAGTAATACAATCCATAATCAGCGTCTTCCATGATTGTGTGTCCTACTGAACCAGACTGAGGGACCATTTAAAGGCTTAGGAAACCTTGGCAGGTGACACTGAATTTACAATACTGAACTTTTTTTTACAATATTCAAATTTTCTTAGATTTGAAATAGAACACTCTGTGTGTAAAGAATCTAGAAAATATAGGAGGTCACTTTTTTCATTTAATTACTGAAAGAAATAAATGTTTCAAAGATATTCTAATTTATTGAGATGCACCTGTATATAAAGCTGTATGAGCCGTCACCAGTCGTGTCCTTTAACGTGCAGATGGTGCCCGGACATATAAAGTTAGTCTGATACGACATCATATCCTGTGGGGTAATGCGGGAGTGTGAACAGAGGAGGGTACGTTTTAGGGAATCTAACTACGGAAGGGTTTACATTAGGAGTTATGATAGGCCTGTCTGAAAAGATATGTCTTTAGTTTGCGCTTGAAGCTGTGGAAATTGCAGTTTAATCTGATAGTCCGGGATAGAGCATTCATCCATCAATGTCATCAGCTGCCATTAGAGCCATACATGTAGGCACCTGGTTAGGGGATAAATGGATGCATTGGAAGAGAAAGTCCTTTTAGATGCCTGTTTGTTTCGGCTACTGACACATTAATGTGGATGTCTTTGGAGGATCTATCTACATTCCTGATACTAGGTTCACACTGGCATCGCATCTCCGTTATTAGGGGTCTGTCTGGTGTCCGTCATTTTAAAACTGAGCACACCAGAGGAAAAGGTCTTGCATGTGACTGTAGGCTGACTTGTTTTAGTGAAAACTTGTATTCCTTACGTAATGTGTTACTCCTCTGGGTGTCATCATTCACATTGTAAGTGGTGCATCAGTGCTGATGTTATCTGGATAAGGACATATCTTATTGGCAGGGGTAATGACCAGTTGTCAATTTATTCATAAATTTTCAAGAGGAATAAAAGAGGAACAAGACAAGAAGAGATTATCCAGCATTGTTATTTTATAGAAATACAAGATGAGGTGCATTTCAAGTCTTCCTCATCTTCCTATTAAACAGTAGTGGCGAATCTGCTCATAAACATGGTGTAATTCTTGGCACAAATTGCCCCAGAATGTTGCCACATTTTCATGTGTAAATCTTCCCAGCTATATTAGACATGAACATTCTGACCTATTAGCTCAGTACAAGGGTTCTCATTATACATGGTCTGATATATATGGGACTATATACTGTAACTTAACTACACAGCGGGATCAATATCTCATCATTCCACCCTCTGAAGACTTCTAATGGTAATATAAAATGTACTTCAAAGAATACTTTTTCTGTGTCACAAGAAATTCCTGAAATATTCATTAGCGATATTGATGTTTTCTGTTTCTATGTGTAATGTAGTATTGAAACTTTCTAGAGTTCATTTATCTGTGTTGTCTCATAGAGCTTTTCTTCTAAGGCTGAGACCAATTTAAAGGTTATGATTTCTTAAAGAGCATTTCCAGTGTCTGATCCAGAAGCTGGTGCTAAAACATACAGCTGAATGCAGTAACCCCCAGGGGCAGTGCCACATAATAAGCTAAGACTTAAAGGGATTCAGATATTGATGATCTATTATTAGCATGAGTCATCAATATCAAATCAGCGGGGTCCAAGACCTAAAACCCCCACCCAACCATTAAGTAAATGGATTAACTGCTATGGTCACTTCCTGGAGATTGGAACCAGAAACACCGTTTCATTTAGATCTGTTTGATTCTTCCACCAAGGGCTACTGAGAACAGCTGATCAGAGAAGTTGCCAGGTGTTGGACCCCAAAGGGGTGAGTTAGTTAGGAAGGGCTAGTAGTGGGCAGGCTAGCTAGGGAAACAGGGAGGGGTGTGAGGGAGGGAGTGAAGGAAGGAGAGGGAGGGAGTGAGAGGTGGAGGTAGGGAGTCAGTTCTGAGTGAAGAGCAATGCATTGTGGTAGTTGTAGTTTAAAAGAACAGGATGCTACCCATGTAAACAAATGCAGAGGATGCCAGGAGCTCCCAGAGAAACCCAGAAACCACTCAAAACACTACTAAAGGTATTTGGGTGTACTTATTAACCCATTAATGGCACTAACAGACCTTTTTAAAAAAAAAAAAAAAAAAATTTGCCTGGAAAACCCCTTTAAATCTGATGGTGCTGTACTGACTCAAAGGAAAGCTTATTGACATTACCAGTGTTATATAGCTTCATCATGCTGTTCTCCTACTTGTAGACTGTTATTGATATGTAGTCAAAAGCACATGTAGCCATCCAAAAGAGACCTAGGATATGATATATTACAGTAAAGGAGTAAAGGCTGGTTACTAACTAAAAACACCTCGGCAATGAGCTACTGAAGAGCATCCCTAAGCAACACATTTTTGCACAAACATGACACAATGTTTTCCTTAATACCTACGAACAACTTTGGGCATTTTTTTTTTTTTTTACTAAAATGCATATATTTTTGACTAAAATCATATTTGGTTTTGACTTTTAGATAAAAAAAAATTTGCCGCTTTGTCTTCTGCAGCCTCCAGGTATTCTCATAAGTTGCAGGCTGCTCAGTGCCATTCAGTGACAGCTTACTGATGGCTCAGTCTGTAGCGTCTCTCATCTGCTCTCCTGAACTGAAACCCAAACCAAAATCTTCAAAACCAAATAAAATAGCTTTATTCAAAATGGATGTCAGCTTTATGAGTGTTCAGGAGAGCAAAGACTGGGGTTACTGAATGGAAAACGTATTTCAGCAGAATAGTGTTGCTTAACATTCTGAATTCAGCCTTCCATAAAACTGCAACCAAATTTGGTTCATGCAAATCACAGATATCCAACATAGTTCAATCACTCCGTCAAGATAAATTGGTTAGTGGGTTCTCATGCTGACCACTGGTATACAGACTGTTACTCAGCCGCAGTCAATATCATCCTAAGGAGGTCATACATATTACATTCCTGTGGGCCAAATCTGTCAACCATCTAACATGTAAAGGGCTGTGCTGATTATTCTCAGATGATGGTGGAAAGGACGATCGGAGTATTGGATTTCTACATACTCGATCCTTTTGTTTTTAGGGGGAGATAAACCACTGCCAGATGTGTTTGGCAGTGCCTTACTCTACTCTTACCATTCAGAAAATGTTTATGTAGGATAGGAAAGAATAGTTGTCATCAATCTAAAGTCTATGGCCAGCTTACGGTTCACATAAGACTATGGACCCTAAAGAAGTGGTGCGGGACTCTCTTTGGTGTTCAGGACTTTTACAAGACATAACAGCATATACATTTTGACTATACTGTTCCTATGAACACTGTACACTATGAATTGCTGTACGGTAGTTTTCATCTGTTTTTGTCTCCTCTAGTCCAAATTTACAACAGAATTTCCTCTATTAATTTAGCTGAATAGGACAATTCAGGTGAATGTTGACTTTTTAATGGCTTGAAAAAGGCAAGATGTGATGGATAAGACAAGAAACTAGCAAAGTCATCTTATCTGATTTGAGGCATTTGTTTCTCCTTTCCTTCTTTATCCAGGCCCAGACAACTATGAAAACTTTTCCTGGGTACTCCACATCTTTGCTTACAAGCTTCCCATCACTCCCATACTAGTCATGCCACAGCCTCCCTCTTTGACTATATGCTGACCAACTTCTACTCTTACAATGTTGTACTTTCTGACAGATAAAGGCTGTGTGTCATAAATCTTCTTCCCCTGTCACCTCCACAAAAGCATCTTAATACAGCAGAGGACAGGGGAGAAAGATTTACAATGCAAATACTGCCAACCATTAAAGGAAATCAGAAAGGAGATCAAAGAAGTACAATGAAACTTGTGTGTCGAGGGAGTCCATTGGGCTCTCCTGTCTTATAGACGTGGTCGCTATGGAAACCGCAACTGAAGCCTCCCCTGCAGTGGGAGTTGATTTCACTGAGTAGGATATGTGACATCACAGCAAATCCCACTGCATGAGGTGGCATAGACTGGAGAGGGGAGGGGTCTGAGCAGCAAGAGCAGTCCTCTAGATAACCAAAGGCATGTGCCTCATTTGCATATCAGTCTAGAGTTATCTTCCTCCAAATCTAAAAAAGCAACATCCATGTTGTTTATCACTGTAATGTGCTCTGTTACATGATGGTGGCACTTCAATATACTTGGGGATATCCAACCCCCAGTACTGAAGACTGCAAAGTATCACCTGACATTATTCAACCCCAATTTCCTAATTTGTAGGCCAAAACAAAAAAAAAAAAAGTTAAGGGCAAGTAATTGTTTAAAATAAAACTGGGAGTGATACTCACCCCTTCGCCCCCTCTACATTCCAGCAGTGGTCCTCTGGTGGTCTCCTCCAGTGCCCTTTTCTGGTACTCCAGCAATGAAATGAGTGACCCGTCACATGGCCACTAAAACCAATCACTGGACTCAGCAGTCACATGAGATAGTTGATATATATCATTGCTACAGCACTGGAAACTCTGCAGTGATGATGTAACTATAACTGCACCTGACCTGAAGTGGCCACATGAGGAGCCTTCTGTTCCATGGAGGCCAGAGATTATCATAGACCCACTGCTAGAGGGGGGAAGAAGGGGTGAGTATCACTCATACATCACCAACATGGCTGTTCATGCAGGAGCCCTTTATTCATACGCCATCTATGTTGAACTTTTGGTTTAGTGTACTTATATCAGATATCAGCCATAATGACATTGATACATAGCCCAAGGGGCTCAAGCAGATGGCCTAGTAGAGCTCTATTTTGCATAGAGTCATAAGAGGTCCTGACCTGTACCCTTGTATGCCTCCGATTTCATAAAATAAATGGAGACGCCTTTTCATGGCTCAATTGGGATTTTTTGTTGCTTTGGAATAAAGCACAAATATACCCTGTATTGTATCATGGGTAACATTTGGTTTTGCACAGAAGAAAACCTAAACCTAACTAGATAAAATAATGTTAAATCTAAAATATGCTGAAGACACCAAAAGGTCCAATAATCGCAGCTACACCACATAAGTTATACAGCAGACATGGCTGCAACATCCTGCAATCTGAAGCCTGCGTTGAGGTTTGCGATATTCCTGTATTCAGGCTTGTCTTACTGTTTTTAGATCCTTGATCTTTCTTAACAAAAGTTGCACTTGAACTGAGATACGACCATTCTATAAAGACAGAGAAATCTGCAAAAAGACATTTGAAGAACAAAATATCTAAAATGATCTATACAGTCTTCGAGTTTACTCGCCTTCCTGTCTCCCCAGGGTTATCGTTATCCATTTATTGTTTGTCCCCTGAGCCTACAGATGGCGGATACTTCTGCATGGTTTAGTTTGAGTGCTCTTTATTGCTGCTTTTCTTTACATACTCTTTGGTACCAATGCATGGATAGCATCTGTCATGTTTGGCTATAGTTGGCCCATGTTCCTATGTTCTTTACCATGTTACTTGTATTATTTGAAAAATTTCAATAAACACAGATATGACATAAAAGTACCTATATATACTGTATATATGTATATATATATATATATATATATATATATTCATATATCAAAAAATGTCCCAAATACATAGGAAGGGAAACTGTATATATATATTAGACATATCATTACCATGGTCTATACCAAATGACACTTAAAGGGTACCTTTCACTAACTCCAGCTCATTGCATCCTTAAAAAGGATGTGCCGCAGTTGGATTTCTCTCTAGTCCTCACCATACCCCACCAATCATTTCTGTTGTTTCACCACAATTATACACTCTACTGTCAGGTGGGAGGTCCTGGGTTGGAGCAGAAAGATAGGGACTGGCCCCCCTGACAGCAGAGCATAATTATGCTGAAACTGAGAGCAATGGTTGCTTGGGAATAATGGGGGCTAGAAAAAAACTCCAACTGCACCAGAATCAGTGGAGCAGCACCTATTGAAAGATGCAAAGAGTTGGATTTGATGGCGGTGGTGAAAGGTCTTCTTTTAGGACCTTTTCCACAGGATGATAATTATCCAAATGATTGTTCATACAAATGATTGTTCACGAATATTGTGCGGTGCACATATGTCGCCATATGTTATGCTGACCTAAAAATCATCATTGGACGGAAGCATAGTCCCTCCTGTAAACAGGGGCTGTCCTGCCAATAATACTGGAAACTGCGGGAAACAAATGTTCATATGAAAACCCCTCGATAAAAAAAAACGTCATCATTCGGCACTCCTTACAGTCAATTTATCTGCCCAGTCAAAGGACCCTTAGTAATGTTTCTTTCTTTTTTTCATGTCACTAGTCACGGAATAGCTTGCAGCAGGGGGATATGGATGGAGCCCGGAGATTAGGACGCTTGGCCAGACTACTGAGTGTTGTCTCTATCTTACTGGGAATTGTAATCATCATCCTCTTTATCCTCAGTTTTACAGGTAAGAAGTGAAATATTAAGTTTCTTAAGAATTTTTAGAGACTATATATGTAAAATCACCTGGCATGTGGCTAGAGCCCCTGCCAGGTGACAGCACCCTCACCATGGGCTCACACACTACAGGCAACAAGATGTTCTAGTGTGAAAATGGAAGCAGTATGGTTTTTTGCACTAAATTATTTTTGAAGGGAATCTGTCAGGTCAATCTTGGACACTAAACCACCCACAGGTCTTTATAGACTTGGGGTTTAGTGTCCCAAATTGCCCTGTTGTAATACAATCCGCAGGAGCATTAAAAATAAAAAACCTTTATACTTACCTAGAGAAGAGTCCGATCAACACCGTTTGGCGAGAACAGTCCGGCTTATTCATGACATTCTTTGTTGGCACGCCTCCCGATGCCTGCGCTGTTCTTCAGTGAAGCCAAAGATGGACAACCCAACTTCACTACATAATTGCGGAGCATGCGCACTGAAGCCGAGGTGTACTCCTCTGGCTTCATTGAAGAACAGCGCAGGCGCGGGGAGTACAGCGGTAGGGTGAGTATAAAGCTTTCTTATTTTTAATGCAGCCATGGATTTGGGACACTATACCCCAGGTCCATATGGACGTGTGGGTGGTTTAGTGTTTCAAATTGCCCTGACAGATTCCCTTTATGGACACCTTTATCAACTTTTCTTTTTCTTTTTTGCACCTCTTGTATATATGTTGTAATTAGAGATGAGCGAATTTCTCAAAAATTTGATTCGGCAGCTTTGCCAAATTTCCCAAAAAATTTGCTTCGATCCGAATTACATTGCGGCGAATCACGTTAAAAACAGCTATTTTCCTGGCTGCAGAGAGCCTGGGTATATGGGGATATGCATTTTACACTAAGGACACGTCGGAATAGCCTTTAGAAAGGCTATTCTACTCCTACCTTTGCCATTGCATCACGCTACCTGCGATGTCCTGGTCCACTGGGGCATGCACATGCGCTCAGAATAGAGTCAAGATGACCGCCGGACATGCGCAGAAACGGTCTTGTATGGGATATAATCAAGATGGCCGCTGGACATGCGCAGAGCCGCTCGGCATAGAATCAAGATGACCGCCAGACATGTGCAGAGCTCCTCGGAATAGGGTCAAGATGGCGGCCGGACATGCGCAGAGCCGCTTGAATAGAATCAAGATGGCCGCCGGACATGCGCAGAGCCGCTTGTGTAGGAATAGGATAAATATGGTCGCCACGAGCGGCTCTGCGCATGTCCGGCAGCCATCTTGATTCCATTCCGTGCGGTTCTGCGCATGTTCGTCAGCCATCTTGATTCTATTCCGTGCGGCTCTGCGCATGTGGCCATTTTGATTATTTTACTACACGAGCGTGGAGGACCAAGACATCGCAGTGGGCGTGATGCAACGGCAAAGGTAGGAGTAGAATAGCCTTGTCCTTAGTTTAAAATGCGATTCGATACCACGAACCTTGAGGAAATCCGGATTCAATGCGAATCGAAGATTTCCTGAAATTCGGATCAAATTCCACTTCATCAGTTTCAATTCACTCATCTCTAGTTGTAATAAACATCACTTTTCAGACTGGTTTACATTAAACATTTCTTACAGTTTGTCTTCTGCAGCTGGTATGTGTTGCTATACAATGGAAGCTGCCTTGTCCAGTTCTTGTCTTGGGACAGAGAGCTACGTGCTTTCACATAAAGCTGTGTACACATAGTGCACATGATTCTGCAAACTAGACAGTGAAAGGGAATAATAATAATAATCATTTTTAATTTATATAGCACCAACATATTCCGCAGCACTGTACAATTTGTAGGGTTCAAGTACTGACAAAAAAGAAACATTACAAAGAAATAGTCAATTCACACACTGGGACTGAGGGCCCTGCTCGCAAGAGCTTACAATCTATGAGGTAGAGAAGGTGACACAAGAGCTTACAATCTATGAGGTAGAGGGGGTGACACAAGAGGTAGCAGGGGCGGCAACAGACGTAGCATTGCTTGTACAATGGTCAGACAAATTTGTGATAGAGGTTACTGTCATTACACATATATAAAGCTGTATGAGCCGTCACCAGTCGTGTCCTTTAACGTGCAGATGGTGCCTGGACATATAAAGTTAGTCTGATACGGCATCATATCCTGTGGGGTAATGTTGGAGCATCAACAGAGGAGGGTACGTTTTAGGGATTCTAACTACGGAAGGGTTTACATTAGGAGTTGTGATAGGCCTGTCTGAAAAGATATGTCTTTAGTTAACGCTTGAAGCTGTAGAAATTGGGGGTTAATCTGATAGTCCAGGATAGAGCATTCCAGAGAAGTGGTGCGACTCAGGAGAAGTCTTGTATACGAGCGTGGGAGGTTCTGATAATAGAGGAGGTTAGTCTTAGATCATTGAGTGAACGGAGAGTACGGGTTGGGCGATAGACAGAGATGAGAGAGGAAATGTAATAATAATAATAATGATAATAATACATTTTATTTATATAGCGCCAACATATTATGGAGAGCCTTGTGAATGAGGGTGATAAGTTTATATTGTATTCTGTATTGAATAGGCAGCCAATGTAGTGACCGGCACAGACCAGAGGCATCGCTGTAGTGTCTACACTGATAGATGAGCCTGGCCGCCGCATTCAGAATAGATTGTAGAGGGGGAGTTTAGTAAGGGGAAGACCGATTAGTAAGGAGTTACAGTAGTCAAGACGAGAGTGAATCAGGGCAACAATAAGTGTCTTTAGTGTATTTGTGGTAAGGAAAGGGCGTATTATGGAGATGTTTTTGGGGTGGAGATGACATGAGCGTGCGAGTGATTGGATATGGTGGGTGAAGGAAAGGTCTGAGTCAAACAAAACCCTGAGGCAGCGGGCATACTGCCTAGGAGTTATGGTAAGGCCAGAGACTGCAATGGAGATATCAGGGACAGATCTATTAGATGGTGGAAACAGCAGTAGTTCAGTCTTTGAGAGATTCAGTTTCAGGTAGAGCAAAGACATGATATTTGAGACAGCAGAGAGACAGTCACTGGTGTTCTGTATTATTAGTGCAGGTGTGATGTCACGGGATGACGTATATAATTGGGTGTCATCAGCATAAAGATGGTACCGGAAGCCAAATCTAGTGATGGTTTGTCCAATGGGGGCTGTGTAGAGGGAGAAGAGGAGGGCGCCTAGGACCGAGCCCTGAGGAACCCCAACGGCAAGAGGAAGAGGGGAAGAAAAAAAGCCCGAAAATGATACACAGAAAGTGCGGTCAGAGAGATAAGAGGAGAACCAGGAGAATGCGGTGTCTGTGATGCCAACAGAGCGGAGCATAGTGAGGAGGAGTTGATGGTCAACAGTGTCAAATGCTGCTGAGAGATCTAGAAGAATAAGAAGAGAGAAGTCACCTTTGTATTTCGCCGTCAGGAGATCATTGGAGACTTTTGTGAGGGCTGTTTCAGTAGAGTGCAGAGTGCGGAAGGGGGAAGAGCTGAGCGCCCAGCATTAGGAATGCTCCTGAGCCAAAAGTCTGAACATAGAACAAGTTGTAAATTGGCAATAGTAAAAAAAACAAAACCAATAAGTAACTTTTTTTTTTCAACTCCAGGAACTTAGTAAGATTCGAGTTTATTGATTTTTATGCACAAGTGTGTCCAAAGCCTTTAAATTAAGAACTATACGTTTATGAGTAGCACATTTTTACTTTACCAGTAAACCAGAGGTTTTCAATGAAATGTCAATTAGCTTTCAAGCTGTCATTGGTTACTGGCCATGCAGTAACCGATAAAAATCTGCACCCTTTACCAAGTACCAGTCAGTAATTAATGTTATTTTATGTTAAGTGAAAACAGTCCTGGCCTGGCAAAGGATAGGGAATAATAGTGAGATTACTGGGGGTCTGACCTCTGGGAGCACCAGCGATCACGTTAACAGGGGCCTAAAAGTCTCCCTGAAGCCTCCCTGTGAATGAGGCGTCAGTGCACTTGTGTGGCTGGGGCTCCTTTCACTTCCATGGGGCTGCCAGGGCTGCAATCTTCAGTCCCTCTCTCTTCAGACCCGTTTAACCCTATAACAATTTTCCCAGTCTCCTGCTTGGACTTTGAGCAAGTACCTAACAGTTTAGCCTGAGCAGGAGATGGGCAGTGAAACTACAGAGGGAGCAGTTACTAAAATGGATCTAGCTCCCAAGCTGCTGGTGGCTATAGCTGCAATTTTGGTCTTGTTTTGAAGCCAAAAATCTTGGCTATAAAATAAGACCATGCCTGTAGCCACAGAACCAGACAACATGGTTGAAGTGAGAGCTGCATAGAACAGCTTTCACTTCAGCCAGTGTGCAGGGGAACTTGTGCAGCTTACAGTGCACAGAGAGAGAAGAAGGATTTCTCACTGTTATGCCCCTGTGATTTCAAATGACCCCAGGAAGGGGGTAACATGGACTTTTATTAACGATATCACTTTCCCATTATCAAGCAGAGAGCATACTTATTATTTAACCTCTTAGATCCTGCGATCAATGCTGAATGCACCACCTAAGTGGTTTTACATAAAAACTAAAAATAGACACAATTTGTATAACCACATTCATAATGACCAATAAAATAAAAATTAGCATATTATTTATTCTACATAAATGCAATAAATCTTTACATTCAGATGCCACGTGGGGCCCCAGCCTAAGGCTAAAATGAGTTAGATCTCTAGAGGGTTAAAATGCACATAAGGCACCAGAGTGATGTGGCAGCAATATTTACTTGAAGGAACTTAATGTGAACTGCAACATTATGGATGAGAATATCCCAAGCAGTTGACTACATGCAGTTCCTGACCACATCACCCACATCGCGGACACCAGACAGTGTTGCTGTGTCCTCACAGTTACAAGTCTCCACTGCTAGGTGTTTATATCTTTTCCTATTCTATGTCCAATATACTAGTGAAGGAGTCTTTCCATTACATAAATCTATGTCTGTTCGATGCAGTTCTTGCCTCTGAGATTCACACGAATGTCTAAAACAAAGGTCTCCTGACCACTGTCCTGCCTGGTGAGGTGTCTGTAATGAGTGAAGTTGTGGCTGCCCATGTGCGTTATTCTCTCCATTCAAGGCTATTGGTATTGCAGAGCAACCCCTATGTAGCTGGTAGTGGTGCCATGTCTGAGGTATAGCACCTTCAGTCTCATGAATGTGTCTGTGCAGAATATTCCTCTGACCTCACATGTCATTCACTAGACTGTAGTAACATCTAATATTAGGTTTCATCACAATTTGTGAATGCGGTTTAGAGCACCACTTCCACCTATGACCCATGTGGGTAAGCAGTAATCTAAAGTCATGGTAACATCTAGCTATTAGCCTAGAATACAACTGGTAAAGAAATATAATTTCAGGGCAGGATATCATTATTCACCCATACTTTGACATTTTAAAGGGGTGTTTAGCTGTGGACAATACCTCGGTATGTACCAGCTTATATACTGATTCAATGGGTGTCTCTACATTTTAAAGGGGTTTCCCACAAAAGACACTAATGGCATATCTAGAGGATTTAAGAAACAGTCTCAGAATGTGGGTCAAGAGGTGAAATCTGTATCTATAAGAATCTATGGCATATCTACAGGATTTAAAAGAAGGTCCCAGAGGTGGAGCCTATATAGCGAAACGAAGCTGAAAAAACACTGCGGAAATAAAATGCTGTGAAAACGCATTGCATTTTTTTCAGCAGCCTTTTTCATTGAGTTTTTGCTGCATTTTTCCTTCCCCTAAATTTATAGGTAAAACACTCAGGATTCCGCAGCTAAAATTAACATGTTGTGTTTCTCAAAAACATGTGAATGAAATTAACCAAAATCACATTTACTTTGATAGTACAGTAAAATACAGAGTTTTTTTCTGTTGTGTTTCCAAAGCAGCGGAAAAGCAGCTTTTTTGTTGCAGATTTTTCTGCATTTTTTGAGCCAGAGCCAAAAGTGGCTACAAAAGGAATGGGAAATAAATAGGAAGCTCTTATACTTCTCCCTTCTGCTCAATACCCCTCTGGCTCTTGCTCAAAAAAAAATGCAGCAAAATCTGCAACAAAAAATCAGCTTTTCTGCAACATGGGGCCTCAGCCAGGGCCCCATGTTACGAATATGCAGCGTTTAGGCTGAGGCGGAAATGCTGTGGAAAAAACAGTGTATTAAATTACCTGCAAAGTGGATGGGGTTCTGGCTAATTCCATCCACACATTGAAGAAAAAAATCCACAAAACGTTTTTGTAAATGGCAGCATGTCAATTATAGCTACGGAAATGCTGGTGCTTTCAGTATAGTTATAATAGGAGCAGAAAGTCCACATGGGAAAACTCTGCAGACTTTCTGTGAAAAACACTGCGAAAAAAAACGATGTGTTTCCATCGCAGCCTTTTCTGCAGTGTTTTTTGGCTGCGTCTCGCTACGTGGGGCCTTAGCCTAAAGGAGTTTTCTCAATATTGCAACTTATCTATCCATTAGACAGGCAACATGAGAACAGGGGTTCCATGTGTCCCATTTCAGTAAGGTGGAGGAATGCATGCTCGCTGCCACTCCATTCAAACTCTATGGGACTATCAGAGATGGCTGAGCGCTATCCCATAGACTTTTTAATGGTGTAGCATCTCACATACTCTGCTATAGCACCATTCAAGGATACTGGACCCCTTTTCTCATGATCAATGGGGGCCAATTCCCAATGCTTATAAACTGTTTCACTGAATACATCACATCCTTGCTCAGGCCCCAGTGATAACAAATACACATTGATGGTGTCTTCAGATCCTTTACAAGTGAGACTATTGCATTTCGCCTAATGCTTTCATCAGTCATTTCTCTGCTCTAATCTCTATTGCTTACTTCTCTTGTAGTTCTCCACTAAGATTTGCTGATGATCTGGGGCTCAGACGGAGATCCAGAAAAGGCCTGCCTTATCGTTTCCTTCAGTTTTTAACCTCTTCATTGCAAAAAGGCCCTTCTATTTTGGAGGCTGGCTGGAGGAAAGAACAGGCCCAGCTCTTCCCAAGGTCCAAGGGATTGCATGCAGCACTTTACACGCCCTTGGGAATTGAGAGGGATGCAGGAGAACAGCACAAAATGAGAGGGACTTGCAAAAGGGGAAACAGAGAGATGCCTTGAGGTTGCCCTCCTATAATAAAAACCTACCGATGGACAATTTATGGAGGACTGGCAAACAGGTGATAGCACAACTCCTTTTTTATTTCCAGCTTTTGTATCAAAGGAATGAAAGCTATTGTCTGTATTAAATAATAAAGCTGAAAACTGCCATATATAGGGTTGCAAATAGGAAAGAACTTGACACTGCACCGTGCTGTGTGACCTCCCCCTGTTTTGGATGATGCTGCTTCCTCGCTGACAAAATGGAACAGGACTTTTAATCTCTTTTGTAGCATTTTTCATGGGTTGTTTGAAATATTCAACATATACAGAAAACTGCAGCTAACCATTTGCATGGTTGCTTGTTCTCCTCGATCAAAGCACCTTTTCTCCTTTGCTTGCAGCAGACTGGCGCTGTGACATTCATACAGTCAAGGGGTTATTGACATGGGTTGGCAAAAAGCATACATAGCCTTTATAGGAAATGATCCAGACATATGCAGTAGCTATATATAGCCAATGCTGTCATCTGTTCTTTCTTTGAAAGTTCAGAGAAGATCATAAAAACTGAAATGTAAAGCACTGAGAGATACATCTTGGGAAATAGGAAAATGATCATATGTGGGGGTACAAAAAGGACACTAGGGCCAGCCGTACACTTTAGATTTCGGATGGCTGTCATGTGGCCATCCAATTGATGTTGGGATTGTTCGTAAAACAATCCCACCATCGACAGTAATAACTAAGCCTGGGTTCACACCTGAGCCTGTTTTCTGTTTGGGAATTCCATTCCACATTCCGCTTGAAAAATGCGGAGAGAAGTCCTGCAAGCAGCACTTTTCTCTCCGCATTTTTTGGGTGGGCCCCATTATAGTCTATAGTCTTTCCATGGATAACTGCTTTTTAAGTGGATTGGATTTCCGTTTTTCAGGTCACCAAGTGGACCCAAAGAACGGTAACCTGAACACAGGAGTGAACCCAGCGTAAATTGTCCGTTCAGGGGAAGTTAAGTTGTTAAAAAATGTGAAGTGCCATTGGGTGATGATCACTGGTATTTTTTCAACCAACAGCTTAGCCAATCGGTTTTCAGTAGATTAAAACATCTACATGACAGATCGCCAGCCATTCGTTGGCTGAAATGGTCAAATCAGCCATTACAGCTGGTAAACTCTAAGGCTGTATTCACACAAACACTCTAAAGAAACAGCAGTGAAAAACAAACAAAGGGTCCATTTTTTTCACACCTGTTTTGCATACGTGGGGCCGCTGTTTTCATTGATCCATCATAAAATTGATTCTATTGAGGAATCTGTGAAAATGGACAAGAATAGGCATGTCCTGTTTTTTGATGGTCTGTTAAAACAGTCATGTGAATAGACACATTGAAATCAATGTGTTCTAAAAACAATTGCGTGACGGCCATTATGTTTGTGTGAATAAAAACTAAGTCTACTGCTCTCCAGTCTTCTCAGATTATTACAGTACCAATCCAAGAATGTAAAAGAAGTTCACTAGACTTGTTAAAGATTGGTGTGAAGAAGAAATATAAGCTGGCCAGTCCTCTATGTCAGTTGTCAAATATGACAACTTCAACATATGGTATCTCCAAGAACATATAGATGAGCTGATAGGTCTAATAAATTACTAAATAAGATTCCAAGACCCATCTGTACGTCTCCTAGTGTCCTTAGCTATGATCTCATGAATCTAGTTTTACATAGGTAATTTTAGTTTCTGAAGATTCCTAAAAAAAAAGTTGACCATACACATCTCTTACGTGTGATGTTACAAGGAAAAGATCTTTTTTATGACTTGGAGGTGGTAATACACTTTTATCTGGCGTTGTAATGGCTATGTTGGGCTACTCATCACATCTGAATAACAGCATTGCCAGGAAGACCATTAAAGCTAGTATAAGCTATAAGTTCTCTTTAATGACTTTTTAATGAGCAAAACAGCCATTTAAAATACATTTAGTGCTAAACAATAACATTTCAAAAAGTTCTAAATATTTTATCGCCCCATCGTTTTGATTTCTAATGTTTCCTGCTGTGTTTTTGCAGCTGTTGACACATAAAGGTGGCAGTGATGATATATTAGGAGGAACTTGAAGCCACCTCTTCCAGATTAGAATGGGCGTGTATGTATACATGTATAGGGGTCACCCTGGAGAAACCTGGTGGTCCCCATTATAAGTCACTGCGGTCTATTAGGTGCTGCTGGTGTCTTTTATGCAATGGATCCAAAACCGCAAAGTGACTTACAAATGAAAGCCCCGACATTGATGTGAGCAGAGCCTTAGGAATTTGGAAGCTTTTCCATTATGAGCAATAGACATGGAGGCGTATGCCGTTAATCACAAATTTTTTCCTCTCCACTGGATTTTACTTGTAGTTTAGACATTCAGTGTAAAATCTGCTGGATGCATAATTTATAGTAACATGCTCCGTGCTGAAAAAAACACTTAAAAGCATGCAGAGCCCGGACCAAGCAAAATGCTGTAAGTCCTTCAAAAATAATGTATGCCTAATAACATAATCCAATTTGCTAGCCAAACCACAAAGTAACGGGGGCCAAGTCAATCCCACAATACAGTATTTTTCATATATATGTGGCTGTTTTCAATAGTCTCTAGATCCCACATTGTACACTGTGAGCAGGTACAATAATGGTAAATGACATGTGCCGAAAAGTGACATCTATTTGGTGCTCAGGTCAGGAATAAGCCATGCTAAAGATTGCCAAATATCTCCATGACTGACACCTTTTATGTTTTCCAGTCTTTCATTGTATGCTTTAGATTTGTGTATACTTACAATGCAGCATCTAGACTTGTCAAGGCTCAGCAATCTTCAGCACCATTGCAAAAATGTTTATAATGTTTACTAATATGGTTAGTGGTCGACGGGAGTGGGCAAGATTTAGTGATGCCAAAAGCAGAGGTTTTACAATGCGCCCCTACCAGTCTCTGAAGATCATCATAATCCATGATGGATGGACAGTTACTAATTTTATTGTCCCCATTTCACTCCCCTCCATGTATACTAAGTTACACATGGAAAAAGTGATTTTGGAAAAAAACGTAAAGGCAGAAAGTTGCTCTGTTCTCTGTAGTACCCTTCCTCCACCTAACCTGTTGTAGCTACTCCACCTAACCTGTAACCTGCCCCTGGACACAGTCAGTCCTAGATGACTAGATTATCAGTGCTAGATGACTATACTCTTCTATGGAGCCAGTCTCTATCCCTGTTCTTTAACATTCATTGGTTCCACTGCTTTGGCCTTATTCACATGTCCATGAATCATGAGCTGTCTGTGTTCTCCATGGGTAATACACAGTCCCATTGATTTCAGAGGGTATATGCAGGCGTCAGTCATGCACTACTTTGGTTAAAGTCTATGTATCTTATAAAATCATGGACAGATCACGGACCCCATCTGTGTGCGGTCTTCTTTTCACGGATCCAATACATTACAAAGTATAGCAAATTGTGAAAAAAGTTTGCCAACTCACAGACTGATCTATCAACGACACAATGATGCAAAACTTGCCAAACAATGTGTTTGCATCGGCAAAACAACCATGCACATGTGAATATGGCCTAATTCAAGGACCTTAGATAGATGGCATGATTTATGTTGATACAGAGAAGTATTGAGGTTTAGTACAATAAATTGTGTTTAGAGAGCTTGTACAGAGTTAAAGGGCCTGTACAGGACTCGAACATGTTTACCTCCAGAAACAGCGCCACTTTGTTCACAGGTTGTGTATGGTATTGCAGCTAAGCCCCATTCACTTCTATAGAGCTCATCTACAATATCAGACACATCCCATGGGAAGGCGTGGTGCTGTTTCTGGAAGAAACTCCATGTTTTTCCAATCCTGCACAACCCCATTAACCACAGTGACATTACTGTACTGCTGAAGTCTACCTGTTCTAATGATTTATATGCGTTTGTGATGACAATTTTGATGCAATATTTTGACAAAAATGTAATTGTACAATGTTTTGTTCTACATGCAATGTGTTATTAGGTTCTCCATTGAAAAATATTAGCAGGAGCTCAGACACACAGCCTACAACACACATGTCAGTCACCCCTGTTGTCACAGGACTGTAGATGCAATGCCAGATCAGTAACTGATCATTTCTGTGATCAGCAACTTTTTCTTGCTGATTAGAGGAGACACTTAATGGAGACATAGCAGGAAAGTATTTATGATAAAATGCGGTTCAATGCAGGTAGGGCATAATGCCATGAGACTAGAAGCTACGTGGCTGTGCTCCAACCCTCGCTAAGAAGTGGCATGGCCATTAAGCATTTGCATAAAACCCCCACAATTCTCCTCTAGCATACAGAGCTGACCTTCCCTGGATAATGAGGTCCTTCCTTGAGTCTTATATCACTCAGTCGACAAACAGTAGCATGCAGGAATCCCACACTGACTCCCTCTTGCCAAAGAACAAGGGCATGTTATTAGGAATATATATACAGAAACATAGGGGAGGAGGTGAGGGATTGAATGCATTCCATTTTGTATTTCTGGCATGAACGAAATAAAGTTTGACAATGCATGGGCCACTTGTCTTGGGTCTAATCTTTTGCTCGCTATAGGGTGACAGCAGTAAAGAGCTTGGTTTGGCCTTTATTTACGAGACACTTTTGCAGGATGGTCTTGGCAGCTTCGCCAAGGAGAAAATGTCCATTGGGATGGAACATGTTGGATACGGGCCAGGTTTACAATATATCAATGGTGAAAAATGAGATGAAACACGGAGCAGGTTGAGCTCACAGAAGGGGAATATTCATCACGCTGGGTTTCCTGAGTATTAGTCCTTGCACTTCAGGTAGCTTCCAATTTCGCAGAGAACTGTGACCAAACCCAAGGAAGCTTATGTTACAAAAACTAAACATAAAATATTCTGTAAAATCTTACAGCTTGGAAGTCATTGTTATCAGATGTTATGAGAGCTAGCTAAAAAAAAATTATGAATTGTGTCTAGACAAAGGGTAGAACATGTATTTAATATATGTCATATTTTTAGCATAAATTATTTATGTACATTAAAGTTGGCATACAGGTTAATATTAGGCAAACACGCTGGGTTCGGCAGGAACAGCCAACCATGTGATGGGAATGGGGGCCTTTTAGACTTTCCCAGTGGTGGGGGAGAGAACAATCAGCCAGTTGGTTTTTAACATGCCTGATTCTCTTCTCCCCTCTCCCTACTGAGAACACATGCACACTCAGCAGAACCAAGTGTGCCTGTGTATTGGGAGTCACAAAAACAAATTGTCGGCCACACAAGGTATTCTTTTCGTCTTTTTGTAGAAGTGAGTAGCGTTTAGCAGAATGTGCGTTGTCTCCTGCGGCCCCACAGATTTACTATAATTTACACCAGAAATTGGTGTCATAGCTGGCATAGATTTGCTGTTCTGGTGCATGAACTGCGAGAATATGTGCCAAAAGGTTTAAGAGACAAGAATGAATTTTGCACATTTCACTTAAGCACTCCTTTTTGAGATTGGTGTATATAATATAAGTCTTAAATTCCCCCCAAAATGTCTTGGAGCTAGATTCAATGTACAAATAAACCATGTGTATAGCAATCCGATTAATTCTCACCACTCCACTACTTCCATGAATCCACCAGTTTACTCCACCACTGACCCCCGCTTCCTATGTAGGCAGTGCACCTGAGCTTGCAACGCTCGCATCCTTGAAGTTTGGATTCCCACCATGGCCTCACTCTGTTGCAAAGAACAGCAAGGCTGGGGACACATGACACAAAAAATGCTGAATATTCATGTTCTCTCTGAAAGTTGTGTTCCTTGGAAAGTGACCATATTAAAATCTACCCCAAACTGTTTGGTTTTTACTGCAGATCACCTGCAACATCCTTGTTGCACAGCAATAATTGACATAGAGCAGGTTTAATACAACATGACTACTCTGTGTCAGCAGCCTGTCTGCCATCCTCCTAGATTTACACCAGCTTTGTTGCTCGGAAGACAAATTATGGAAAAAAGAAAAAAAAAAAAAAAAAACTGTGGAAAAACTTATTAATGCATTTATGTGAAAAATTTTTGGTTCCTTATAGCTTTGCTTTCTCATGTTCCTCCTCCATAGACTTCACTGGGTTGCAGCAGTAAGCTGCAGATGGACTTGAGAATACAGATCTGACCATTGTATTCAGGAACAGTGATCTGTGCAGGGGAAGGAGGAAGAATGTGACAACAGAAAGAAGCATGTGTCTTCAATAAAATATATTACAGTTCACTATTATCACCTATACTATTGAGTTTAAGAATGTATTATAAAAGTTTAGCTTTGCTTTCAGTTATGACATTTAATCTGCCAAGTTTAGGACCCTAAACCCTGGCTACCTAAAATGTTGGTGGTTTAGGAACCCTAAATCTGGTGACTGGTTCCCTTTAATACACACATGGACAAAATTGTTGGTACCCCTTGTTTAATGAAAGAAAAACCCACAATGGTCACAGAAATAACTTGAATCTGACAAAAGTAATAATATATAAAAATTCTATGAAAATGAACAAATGAAAGTCAGACATTGCTTTCCAACCATGCTTCAACAGAATTTAAAAAAAAAAAGAAAACTCATGAAACAGGCCTGGACAGAAATGATGGTTCCCTTAACTTAATATTCTGTTGCACAACCTTTTGAGGCAATCCCTGCAATCAGACGATTCCTGTAACTGGCAATGAGACTTCTGCACCTCTCAGCAGGTATTTTGGCCACTCCTCATAAGCAAACTGCTCCAGTTGTCTCGGGTTTGAAGGGTGCCTTTTCCAGACGGCATGTTTCGCTCCTTCCAAAGATGCTCAATAGGATTTAGGTCAGGGCTCATAGAAGGCCACTTCAGAATAGTCCAATGTTTTCCTCTTAGCCATTCTTGGGTGTTATTAGCTGTGTGTTTTGGATCATTATCCTGTTGCAAGACCCATGACCTGCGACTGAGATCAAGCTTTCTAACACTGGGCAGCACATTTCTTTCTAGAATCCCTTGATAGTCTTGAGATTTCATTGTACCCTGCACAGATTCAAGACACCCTGTGCCAGATGCAGCAAAGCATCCCCAGAACATAACAGAGCCTCCTCCATGTTTCACAGTAGGGACAGTGTTCTTTTCAAGATAGGCTTCATTTTTCCGTTTGTGAACATAGAGCTGATGTGCCTTGCCAAAAATTTCGATTTTTGTCTCATCTGTCCATAGGACATTCTTCCAGAAGCTTTGTGGCTTGTCAACATGTAGTTTGGCAAATTACTTTTGTCAGATTCAAGTTATTTCTGTGACCATTTTTCTTTCATTAAACGAGGGGTACCAACAATTTTGTCCACGTGTGTACATATATACAGCTTCCCAAAGAGGGATTGGGATTGTTTTATTTAAGTGTAAGGCTATGGTCATACTAGCGTTGTGTGACCGTTCAGGCAAGCAGGACTTTTCTCTCTGCTGATTTTGGGCAGAAACCACATTATAGTCTATGGGGTCCTATCTGTTTTTTAAACAGATAGGGTTTCTGTTTTTTGGGTCCCCAAGGGAACCCGAAGAACGGAAACCTGAACGCTAATGTGAACCTAGTGTAAGATGTCATCGAGAAGGGGGAGGAAAGACTACTGTGCCCCTTTGGTTTCTACCGGTGGTTTACAAAGTGATTGGTTCTATGGACAACTAAAAATGTTTTTCTTTTAGACTATTTTAACAAATTTGCCCCATAAACTTTCTATGGCCTGGTATAGTGCCTGTTCTGCTCTCTAAGGAGAAGAGCCGATCAGAACTGAAGAAGCCCATTGCCCAGCTGAGCTCTCCTGCCCCTTCATTTTGATGATAAGTGGGGTCTTTCTTTAAAAATAGGCAACCTTAAAACTATAAATTGTAAAACTTATGCGCTAAATATAGGATGTCAAAAATAAATATTCTATATTATCATGCAGGTGAATACATTAAAACAAAGGATCAGATGTTTCAGTTCATGAACAGTTTTCATTGAACGTTGGGAGATTAAAATTTCATAAGTCAAATTTATTGTTTTCGTCTGAGCTGTATGTACATATTGAACGTGACAACTCAGTTTCCTAGAACACATTGTATCAGGCTATTTGTCCTAGAAAAATCAAACCTGCATTACAGTGAGGGGTCTCCCAGAAGACAGCTGTCACTATAATTGAGACACATGAATTGTTCTGTTCTTCTTATTGTCTGACTACGGTGGCTTTACAAAGATGTATTGTCTCAGCCAGTATTAAGTAGAGTCTCCTGGTATCCGTTTTTTGCTATTTGCTGTGAGAACAGAATAGGGGCCATTTATAAAATAAGTCATAATTCCAATATTTTTTCTATGTTATCAATTTGTTTTATTACTTTTTAATTTAGCAGTCTTTTCCCTCATTTGCACGACTGAGCCGAGACCAGACAAAATGGGTCATGTATTTAATGTATTTAGTGTGGCATCCATTTTATATTTTTTTCATGGGTCTTGGGTGCCACATGGCCAATGTATTCGGATGTGTGAATAGGCTCATTGGTCATTTCTGCTTAATCTTTTGCCTTCCATCCTTTGAGATCCAAGTGTTCTGTGTTGGATACAAGTATCAGAATTTATTTATAGATTCTGATGCTGGATTAAAGGGATTGTCCAGAAACTTAAAATGTTTTAAAAACCATTTATGGCTCTTTTACACAGGCCAATTGTTCCCAATGAGCGTCCAGTGTAAACAGGGAAGAGATCAAGCAAGCAAGTATTTGTTTGTTGGGTGATCAAAATGTTTATGCAGGCCTAAAAATGACCATTGTTGGCAGCTCATCTACCCAGGTAGATTTGAGTTAGTTAGGAAGGGCTAGTAGTGGGCGGGCTAGCTAGGGAAACAGGGAGGGGGTGTGAGTGAGAAAGGGAGGGGGAGGGAGTAAGTTCTGAGTAAAGCGCAAGGCATCATGGTAGTTGTAGGAAAACAGAACAGGAAGCTAGCATGTAAACAAATGCAGAGGATGTCAGGAGCTCACTGAGAAACCCAGAAATCACTCAAAACACTGATAGAGGTATTTGGTTGCACTTATTAATCTATTAATAGCACTAACAGACCTTTTTCAAAAAATATTTTTTGCCCGAAAAACCCCTTTATTAAATATTCCATTGAGAGCTCAAGGTGTAGCAATACGCAAAAACATACTTCTTTGTCCAGGCTATATCCAGACATCTTGTAGACCATGAACCAGCTTGAAAGTGCCCCAGGGGGTCTGGAGATGTGGTGATTGGAATTTGTCGTAACCAGTGAAGTCTTGATACTAAAATGTTTCTCGGAGACTTTTATAGAATAAAGACCTTGATTTTGTATTTCAGAAATTCGTTTAGAGCACAGAAAGCAATGTGATCCCCATGGAGAGAGAAAACCAATGTTCACACCAATTCAGAATTTTAATGTCTCTTTCACTTCTCAGAATACACTCACAGACTACACTTCCTTTGACAAAATAATCTCAGTAAATCTCTATGGATTTAATAAACAGAGCACTAGATAAGGCCCTTTGTCCATAACCCAAGTCCGCAGATAAAATACAAGTAAACCAAGATCCCATCCCCCACAACAGTGGTCAATGTGAATTTGAATCTTTAGAGAATCTACAGATGTAGCAAAGCTTATCATGACATATAACATGTTAACAACACTGTTATGGTACAGAGTGTTAACTCTTTCAATGGATTTTCAATGGCTTTTGCTGTCTTCTGAGATATAATGCTGCAGAAAGTCAAGTTAAACAGTGCTACATCTGTACATCTCCATAAAACCATTTCTCTGAGAAGACCATGCTAATCTAGACCAGATATTCTGTGATGGATTTCCAGTTCCTCCATACTCTGTGTATTTTTCCCTATTGTTTGAGTGGACTCCCTTCTATAAGACACTTATTTGCGGTAATTTTGGATGATCATTTCGAACAAAATCTGAGTATAAAGGTCATTTTATATAGGCAAGTGAATTGCCCATAACAATTCGACTGTTGCCTATTAGACTAACCCAATACGTAACCTCCAACTGTAGGCATGGCTGCTGCACACAGGGCCAGTCTTGAGGAAGAGGGCAGATGGGCAGAAGTTGGGGAGTGACTTACTTTGGAGCAGAAGGAGTGGAGAAAAGGCTGGAGCACCACATCACTGTGCTGAGTCCTGAGCCACCTGTCCAGCTGATTTGGACTTAGTATACAGAAGCTGTGGCACACACAATGTTCTCATGTCATGAGTCTCAGGACACAGTACATCAGCACAATGCCTAGATGGAAGCTGTAGAAGCTTTTAGCTCTGAGATCAGAGAAGTGATGTCTGATCTGTGAACTGGGTTCTAGTCTATGGTCTAAGGCAAGTTGCTTCTAATGGTAACTAAGTTTATATATCTGGTTGTTTTTCCATTTTTCTGTTCTGTGTTCTGTTATCAGAACAGAAAAATGAAAAAATAAAGGCATTGATGATCCATCATATGGTGGACACCAACGGTGCTTGACAGACAGCACTGACTATAATGGGATGTGTCAGGTTTCCATTATGGTAAATGTTATTTGGCTGGATGAAATATCACCCCTTACTGGCTTGTGTGACCATAGGGTGTAGAAGTGGGAATAGTGTAAGGCCAATTGTATTCTATATTTCTGGATTCTAAGCCATGGTCTTAACTCTTAGGAAGAAGGTACTAGGGCACTTATCAGGGCAATATTTCTACATTGGTAGTAACACTGCCTTTATGGGGCCAGCTAGCTG
This sequence comes from Leptodactylus fallax, assembly GCA_947044405.1. NCBI lineage: Eukaryota > Metazoa > Chordata > Amphibia > Anura > Leptodactylidae > Leptodactylus > Leptodactylus fallax. Next base: position 891,554 of record CAMRHE010000455.1, on the reverse strand, counting down.
TTTCCAGAGGCATTGCTCATCTTCTCTACGTGGAAAAGCAGTTACCATATACTCTTTGGTCACTACTAAAGTCAAGTAAGCAATGTCCGCATCTAACCCGTCAGGTAGTGTCTTTCTGGTGTCTCCGAACACACAGAAGATGCCCTCAGATGCCCGCTAAGCAGCTCTTGAAGCAAAATATCAACCCTATATAAGCGACCCACTTTTCCAAAAGAAAAGTTTATGTTTAATAGCAAAAACATCTATCTATCTATCTATCTATCTATCTATCTATCTATCTATCTATCTATATGCCTATCTATCTATCTATCTATCTATCTATCTATCTATCTAATTATGTCATTATGCTTAGCCACTAGATTTTATTTCACAGAAGGCAGAATATCTCTGTTTCAGTATTACTGCTTTGGGGGACGAGTGCACAAAATATGGGCCAGCTTCTTTTAGGGCACAACCACATGGTGCGGTGTCCATACTGCAATTATGTTGCAGCTCCCTTCCAAAATGTAACTGCAGTTCAGATATAAACTAACTTGGAAACACATGGGTGACATCACATTCAATAGTCTTTTCCAGTACACTCACTAGCACCTGGATGGGCTACATCATTCTAGGGCTACACGTTGACTTATGATGTCAAAAAATGTTTGTGATTTGTATGCGAAAGTTCTGTCACGCAACTTGCATGCGACTGTGACAAAGTGATTAGGGAACTATAAACCCTAGATTATTTGGAAGGTCAACTTTATAGAAACTTGCTGTTGGAAAAAAAAAAAAGCAATCTGATAATGAGCATGATGACATCTTAGTAAAGGAACAGTGCACACAAAAAATTTCATCATTATGACATCACAAATTATATCACCATGCACATAATCCCACAATGTCATTAATGATATCACATTGCAGAAATAATAAAAAGGTCACACGTCAGAAAAGGGACAATGCGCATAACTAGGGTGCAGGTAAGTACTTATGGAGTTGCATAGTAAGGCCCGGTTCACATCTGCATTCAGCCATTCCGTTCCCCTCTCCACATGCAAGCAGTACTTTATTCTCTGCATTTTTCATGCGGAAACTGAGTTGAAACCACACGGACCGCATTATAGTCTATGGGGTCCGCCAGTTTTCTCAGGTAACCGCTTTTTTATGCAGATTAGGTTTCCTTTTGGGGAGTCCCCAAGCGGACTCCCTGAACGGAAAACCATGCGCAGATGTGAACCGGCCACCTGCACACGACCGTAGTTGATTTACTGTCCACAAATACTAATTCGCAATTCACAGAAAACGTCCGCATGTCATCCGCAATCACGGATCTGCAAAAAGACTTGTATGATCCCTTACACTGGTCTGTTCCCAAATGCGGCCAAAAATAGGACATGCTTCATAATTTCTGGACCTTGAATATGACACGGACACATGGCTACAAAAAATGCGGTTGTGTATCTGGGACAATAGAAATGAATGTGTCCGTAATTTTATCCCCAATTGTGGATAAAAACTACAGTTGTGTGCAGGAGGCATTAGGCTGGATCTACATGGGACTCAGTTGCAGAGGGCAGCTAACCCACTGCGAAGAACAGCAGCTGCATAGTGAATGAAATTTATCAAAGTTTCACTAAAAATCCTGAAGCCCAATTTTACCTTTGCTGCGAGTTTCAACCCACAGTATGACAATTTAGGCTGCAGGATTGTGGCAGCAGGGACTCCTGAAGGAACTTCCCCACAAAAATAACCTTAAGGCTGAGGCCCCACGTTGCGGAAACGCAGCTTTTTTTGTTGCAGATTTTGTTGCGTTTTTTTGAGCCAAAGCCAACAATGGCTACAAAAGGAATGGGAAATATATAAGAAGTTCTTATACTTCTACCTTCTGCACAATCCACTCCTGGCTTTGGCTCAAAAAACCGCAGCAAAATCTACAACAAAAAAAGCTGTGTTTCCGCAACATGGGGCCATAGCCTAAATGTGTTGCTGCATTTTCACGTTGCAAATTCAACAGTGGTGTCTTTATGTGTGGACATATTCTAAGGCTAGATTCACATAAAGGAGATTCACCTGTGAAGCTTGGTCCTTGTGTTGGCCGGATTTACCAACCTGACCTTTATGCCGGGAGCGAGACTCTTAGCATCATAGTGCTAGGACGAGTCCCTACCTCCTAGCGACATACTGTCCTGTACCTACCGTAATAGATAACTATACTGCTAGGAGTCCCACAGGTCACGCTGGTAAATCTGGCCAACACACGGACTGAATTTCACGATTCGGCCAACACACGGACTGAGCTTTACGGGTGAAACTCAGTCGTGTGAATCTAGCCTAAAACTTGCACTAGAGCTCTGTCTCTGTTTTTGACGTCATCTGTAGTCACTTAGCTGTGTACAGAGATGGGCTCTCTCCGCTGTTGGGTCCCATAGCAGCTGCAAAAAGTTTCATTTACTGTGATTTACTGTATTGTAGTTATTTAAGAAAAAAAAACAACAACAATTGCAGAAATTTATTTCACATCATAAGACATGTTTTCAATGTTCCCAGTGATTTACTCCAGGCAGTTTACAGAGATCTGGCTTAATGGACTTAATGGCTACATCTGGTGTTCAGCCTATGAGCATATGGATTTTTTACCGATCATTTACTCTTCTTAAAACTTACTCTATCATTTCATATAAGCTAGAGCCATATCTGATCACATATTTAGATCTCAGTTTGTTCTTCTGAATATACCAGTACCCTGTATTGTGTCTTCTGATAACTAGCCGACAATCAAACCACTGCTGAGGACATGCCGTGAGGGATCTGCAAACCCACCATCAGCTAAAAGGAAGGGGGCTGGGAACATGAGGGAACCGAGGCACACCCACCATCATCTCTCAGCATTGCTGAAGCGCTGGTGGGAGATGAAGTCAAAGTCAACGCACTTAAGGAGCAAGACCAGTGGGACCTGAGTGATCCTCTACTGCGGTAAGCAATGTCTAAAATATGGTTAGTGGGACAGCTATCCAGTACCTTTTTATTCATGCCCCACCACAGGAAATCACTGGTTATTCAGCGGAGGAGTACCTTTTAAGTCTAAGGTCCCATGTAGTGGGTCACAGCAAAAAAGTGCTGCAGGAAAAACTGCGGCGTCAACGCATAGTGGTTTTTCCCTCAGCACTTTTCACAGAAATTGCAGCGTTTCCATTGCGCATATTTTTTTGCAATGTGTGGATGGGATTCACTTTGCAGGGACAGGGCCCACGTCGGCCTTAAACTTTCAACCTTTGCAATGAAACTTGCAGGTGAAAGGCAGCAAAAAAAAAACAAAAAAAAACAAAAACAAAAAAAAACCATATGATTTTCCTGTGGGAAATTCAGCAACAAACATGTCCTATGTGCCTCTGACTTTAGGGTTCTTTTACACGTTCAGGTTTTTGCATGCAGTTTTCTAAGCCAAAACCAGGAATGGATTAGGAACATACCCATAGACCTTATTCACACAAATGTTCTGTTTTTAATGGGCCAAACATCTGTTCACTTTTTATGCCTTATTCATATGCCAGTTTTTGAACATCCATCACATGGCCATTTTAAAACCCATGAAACTCTATTGATGTATTCACATGTTAATTTCTGTAACAGTCGTAATGGACAAATATAGAACATGTCCATTTTTTTGATGGATGTGTAAAATGGTCCACCAGAAAAAAGTGGACTTGTGAATAAACCCATTCACTTTCATTGTTTTTAAAATAGCTGTGACGGTCATTCAAAAAAATCAACCATCACACGGCCGTTTTTCCTGGTGTGAATAAGGGCTTATGGTTCAACTTCTCAGTGTCAACCAATCACAGCACAAGCTTGTAGGTAAGGCTATGTTCTATAACGGAGACTCTGTTGCAGTGACTGCCTGGAATCAGCAGATAAAAAAGTCCTGCACGTATGACTTTTTTATTCATCTCTTTCAGTTTAAAAACAACAGATACCCGATGGACCCCATTATAGTCAATGCGGTCCTTTGGGCTCCATATGTGTCTTTTAGAGATCTGCCTCTCCGTTTTCTATTCCTCCAACAGAACAGAACAATGGACAGGTCGACGCTAGTCTAAACCTAAAGGCATAACATTGAGGTATTACCTTCAAATATGTGATTTCATTGGTGTCTGGGATTTTAACTGTACACAGTTGTGGTGTGTGGCTTTACGTTTGGGAAATCCCTGATTTTTTTAATTGCACATTTTTTATTAGCACATTTAGTATGTATTGGCTGTGTGTATGGTCCTCTGTCGTGTCTTTTTGTCTGGATTCTGTCTGGGGATCCTTGATGTAACTGGAAGCCAATGACGGAGAACCAGAGGTGCTCATGTAATAATTATTAATAATGAGATATTTCCATATAAACACCTTATAAAGCAAGGTATATACATGTGCATGCATACAAGCAACACAGCACTAACTGGTTGGTTGTAATAAACTGGTGGAGGAGACATCCATTACTTACTCATGTCTAATCTGTGGATCAACAACAGATTGTCTGGCTCCAGACAAGATATTAGCCGTGAGATAACACATGATGAAGTGACTGCAGCTGCAGCTTCCACTGCAGGAAATCTGGAGCTGGCCAAGGTGCCAGCATGGCAAACATTGCAAGTGGCACTATTACCCCGTATTGTGTAGGAAAGGGAAAGGAGCAGCCGGAGCTTTAGCTTGATGAATAATTAATAAAGCAGCCTGATGTGCCGATGAATAATACATGGGTGGGAAATGGCACTTGGTTCTCCTTCCTCCATCCAAGCATCATCCACTTATCCAGCACAGGACAGGAACATATTTGCTTTTCATGACTATTCTGTTGGAAATGCAATATACTGTAATAACACAGCAAAAACAGTGGAAGTATTAAGTCACCGAGTAACTGGAAAATGCCGTCTGGTCAAGTCCTGAAATTGTACATTAACTTTTGCTTCCAATACTGAGTACGGTGCATCCCCTGTATTGAAAATCCTTACTGGTGACATCCACTACGTAGACCATCATACCATCCACCATTAATCACTCCCTTCTTCTTCCTACTAAAAATCCAAAAGTACCAAAATACCCATGGTCAAACCAGACGAATGCCTAAAATGTTTGCTTTTTCTTAAAAAAAAAAATGACTGTTTTCTTTCTAAAACCGCCATGACTGTTATTGTGGGCTTTGTGTGCACTTTCAAAGTACAGACTTTAAGGTTAAGACCCCATGTGGCGGGCCGCAGCAAAAAAAAACCGTGGCAGCAACGCATCATTGTTTTTGCCGCGGCACTTTTCACATTATACCTATAGGGAAACCGCAGGCGTTTCCGTAAGTATAATTGACATGCTGCGAAATCACAGTGTGTTCGCTGCACGTATTTTTCAGCAAAGTGGGGATGGGATTCGCTAGAATCCACTTTGCTGTGCACTTTGCTGTAAAACGTTGCATCTTTCTTCGTAGTGTTTACACCACATTCAAACCACAGCGTTTACTCCACATGGACCCTGGCCTCAAGTGGTTTTCTGGGATTTAGTGGGTTTTTGATATTGATATCCTATCTTTTGGATTGTCTAAAAAGCAACACACCCACCAGTCAGCTGTTCAGGGCCCTGTGGTAGTGGGGCCCCTCAGCCGACCCAGATCAAGTGGGACAGTCCCACATTTCGGTGTTGTGACGCTGTTGCAATCGGCAGGTCCTGATTTGAATTCTATCCTTAGGATGCAGATAAAGTAGAATATAATGGTGGAGCCTGGAGCTATCAGGCGTGAGCTCCACCATGCAGACTTTGGGTGATGATATCTGTTGCAGGGAAGTACAATGAGCACCGAGCCAGGGACAGCCTTACAGCCGGAGCCTGCAGGTCAGTATAACTTTTTTTTTTGCATGTATTACATTGCTAGAATGGGCAACAGGGATGCAGGGGCATTGTCACTTGAAGGGATATTACATTATGTAGGGGGGGGGCAACTAATGTGTTAAAACAGCCGTGACAGGAATTTGTGCATGTGTCACATGCTAGTACATTATACAGTAAAATTCCACTTGCAGTCCAGCTACATAATGAACATCTAGCAGTATTTTTGTGTTAAGTGTTACATTTACTGACTGTGTGCCAAAAATGGCAGACCTCACCATACAACCCAACCGTGATAGATCCTTTCTCCATGCAATGCTGTAAATGCTCTTTTAGACTTGACAAGTCTGGAGAGTCTCCTCTAGATGTAAATCTGAGAATATCTCTCTATGTAGAACTATTTTTTTCAGTAAGATTTGCTATACCTTTAATTTAAAAACTGAAGGGGTCACAGTGATATTTTAGCCCTCGGTTAGTTTTTTGCTGCACAGGGACACCAAGCATAACAGAATAAAAAGCCTTTGTAATATGGACCTAAGTTGGTGCACACCCTAAAAACTAGGTGTTATATGCATATTAGAAGACTAGCATTATGATCTCCTGATGTCATGTGCCCAGGATCAACGCTGAGGCCTGTGATTGGGCCACATCAGTCACATGGCTATGCCAAGTGTCATGACACTCAGCGTGCCTATGTGACCACTGAGGCCCAATCACAGGCCTCAGGGATGATCCGGGCACATGATGTCACTGAGGAGACCGAGAAAGAGCGCCAGATGCAGTGATGAGGTCCAAAGAGGTGAGGAAAGGTGAGTATACATTTTTTTTATACCTCCCCTGGGCCTCCACTTATTATACTCTGGGGTCTGAAGAGACCCAGTGTATAATAATTTCTCTTCTGGTTCGTAGTGAACTTCTTCAACCCAAAATGAATCAGGAACCTTAGGCACTTGAACCAAAACGAATCTCGGGAGGTTCGCCCATCTCTAATCCCAATGGCTTGTCACTTCTGTAACCTAACCATACAGGACTCTTCCTCTCCCAGTCCCTATGCTCCCAGCCATTTTCGGGAAGGAATCCTTCTGCAACAAGTACACTGGTGTCAGATAATCCTCCTTTGTATTTACTGTAACCTTTCATATTGCACTATATTGAAAGTTTTTTACTACATTGTATTGATTTCTTGTGAAAAATGTTAAAATGCAAATAAGTTAAAGAAGTAAAAAAAATCTTGATGTTTTTGCTCTATTTCTCTCTCATTGACTGCATAAGAAATGTAACAATTTTTTAGGCTGGGTTCACACATAATATTTTTCCTATAGGTTTCTCTATCAGTCTGGAATAATAGGACTCAGGGTTGCTACAAATACTTGCCACAATAAATAAATGCTTGCAAAAAATGTAACTGTGTAAAACTTGAAATGTATGGCTATTTTTCAGAAGCACTTAAAAATTATGTGTGAAAGAGCCCTACTTTTTTTTTTGTAGATCTGCGCCCAGTGTAAATGATCCCTGCAAGACGCTTTTGGGCGCAGAAACGGTTTAATTATGTGACTATCACTAACAGGTCATGACCTTTAAGATCACATTCTCACTGAGTGATGGCAGTAACAGGGACGAGGAAGCAACAAGCTCATATTCATTGTAATGAGAGTGATTGTCATCATAAATAAATTACACAGCACAGATGAAGAATGAGTACCATGGATGATCAAAATTTAATATGGCTGCATAGGAAATTCTAATAAAAGCTGATATCGCTATAATAACCTCTTTATGGTGCGATTCGAATCATTTTGCAGACAGGGTTCCAGATTTTTTCATGGTAGGGATAGAACTTTAAGTCAATTACCAGGAATCTGGACAGACCCCATCAATACTAGTATGAACAGAGCCCTATGTTGTTGAGAACATAAATAAAGAGGAACTCTATATCAGTTATTCTATCATCAGCACTGTAGGGGGCAGCCTTCTTGTCTACATCTGCCTACAAAATGGTCCCGATATGCACTGCTACCACTGACACTGAATGTGAGTAATGGATATAGAGTCATCCTGCTAGATGAATATAGATTTTATCCAAGACGGATATAGATTTTAAAAGGGATAAGCTGATGTTCTGGGGTCTAGTGCAAAATCTGTAAAGGACCCCTAACTACTGACTCACTACTCCAAACATCATTTATAATACCATATTATCTGGGAATAAGGGCAAGTCCCCACGTGTCATAAATGCTGCGGCAAAACCGCTGCATTTTACAGTTCCTTCCACATATTGCAGAAAAATATCTGCAGCGGGAATGCTGCGATTTCCAAAACCGTGGCGTTTTTGGAAATTGCAGCATGTCAAGTATACCTACGGAAATGCTGGCGGTTTTCCTATAGGTATAATTGAAGCTGAAAATCTGCAGAGGAAAACTGCAGACTTTCTGTGAAAAGTGCCACAGGAAAAACCACGATGCGTTTCTGCCGCGGCTTTTCCCGCAGCGCTTTTCTGCTGCGGCCCGCAACATGGGACCTTAGCCTAAAGGACATTTCAGGCTCAGGCAACAAGGGCTCAGTTACAGCTGCAGCCTTTGCACTATAGTTATGCCTCCTAAGACTCAACAATGATTAAAAAGGGGGTCAAAACAACTGATCATTACAATGGGAAACTGGATATTACTGTATTGTCTTGGGTATAAGAAACATGGGTGGTAAATATAATGTGTGATCTCCTTAAATGTGGTTTATATCTGTTCTGCCTTACTGTACTGAGCAATGAGCTGCTGCCGCCTTCAGCTTTCACACTCCAAAATTCAGTTGCCCACAGGGAATCCCTTCACAACAAGGAATCGTTGCAAACGTGGTCTGCATACAACTGCAGTCAGCACAAGTCTAGCCCAGGATGGCATGTAACCACAGCCCCTGATTCAGCATGTCAGATATTTTTACATTTCCTCAGCGCCCCCCCCAGCTTCCTGCCATCCAGACAAGTAAAAAAGGTGTCAATGTCACACAATGTGAGATAACACTTAATAGTAGTAACACTGCACATCTATCCACCTGGCCGTTCATCTATTCATCCCTAATCCTATACCCAGTTAACTATTTACACACACATATACTGTGAATAAACCATCTCAGGACTTCATATTATATTACTGTACTTTATATTATCACAGAACTTACTGACGCTAGGTTCACACGAGCGCCAGGCTCTCTATCGGTCTGGTCTGTTGGGGGACCCGAATGATAGAGAGCTGGACTGCTACAACACCGGTTACACACGGAGACCAGTAGACCCCATTGACCGTCGGGTGTCTGCCATTTCAAAACTGAATGCAGCGGAGAAAAAAGTCCTCCATGCAGGACTTTTTTCTCTGCCAATTTTCAACAGTCCCTAGGACGGAGTCTCCAATGGAGACTCTGATGCAAATGTGAACCCATCCTAAGACTTAGCTGTGACTTATTGGTCCGTGCGTGTCAGATCTACTGGCCTGAACACTATGCAGGGAGACGGACTCCTAGGATTATAGTTATCTATGATGCTAGGAGTCCTTGCCTACCTATGAAATACTTCCCTATACTGTAGTCACTATGAGATAGTAATTTGCTGAAAAGACATGGATTCCTAGCATCCTAGATGTCTATAATGTTAGCAGTCCATTTCCCCACATATTGATCAGGTCAGTAAATTCAGCTCACATGGACTGAGTTTTACAGCCGAATCTCGGTTGTGTGAAAGCGGCCTTAGGGCAGGGGTATAACAAAACCTGTGGCCCCACACAGTAGACACCCTGCAGAATTTCCCACAAGCCGTTACAGCAAAAAGCATCCAAAATCAAGATGCTTTTGCCATGGTTCACCGATAGGCATCGCTGTGCTGTAGGTGTGCCGCAGCTTTCAACCTTCGCATTGCAATGGTTGAAAATAATGAGTGAAACCCACAGTAATAGCTGACATGCTGCTTGTTTTAGTTGCCGCATATGGATGCCATTTGTTTAATCACAGTGGGTAAGCTAGTAATGGTTTTGCAGCAGATAACCTTCTGTATGGGGGGATTCTTGGATTTTATATTAATGGCCTATTTTTAGGATAGGTGTGCGGAAGAGGCTAAGCACAGAGCACACTGCTGCACTCCGCAAATCTAATAACTGGGGTGATAAAGGACCCTCATTTACATGAGTAACGCTGCCAATCCAGTACAATGAATGCAATGTGACAACTTTTTACCTCCCCACATAACAACTTTAACCTGTTACATCCATAAGACACAGGAAGACTCCGCTGAATTTCCATTACGGAACTTTATCAATAGGTCTTTGCACAAGCAACTGAATACCAAACCAAAATGGCACAGCACTGCCTAGTCTACTGCCCCACTAGTCAGGGGACTGGCAGCAGCGCCAAAAGGCAGGTTAAAAAGATGTGTGCACGGCTGAGAAAGGAGGGACTGTGAGACTGAGAGATCACACGGTTTGTGTTCTTGTACCTTGTCTCATTTGATGTTTTTCTTTGAGCTTAGGCGGTGGAGAGAGGTTTGGACCAAGCCCAAATACAGTAGCTACCACTGTGTTTTTTTGCAATACCTCCCCAGTCATAGTTTTTTTTTTCTTCAGCTTCTTAGTACATTGTACAGTGATTCCCAACAGGAGTGCCGCGGCACCAAGGGGTGTCTTGGAAACCTGCTAGGAAACACTCTGGCTGAGAAGATGACCACATGTCTTCATGCCACACCAGTGCAGTAGCAGTTTAGGACTGGAGTACAACATGCCAGTCTTAATAAATCTGCCCCATTTTGTTATTGTGTATATTGTTGCATCTGCCTTCAAATACTGGAGACATAGTTCCAGCAATGGCATGCACGTGTAGCATCTTACTATTACATACTATTACATATATTAGTAGCCCATACCCAACATCCTCAGGGCCTAGCCCTAATTTTTTAGGCCTAGCCATACTCTTAGGCCTAGCCATACTCTTAGGCCTTATTCAAGTACATATTTTCCTGTACATGTGCTGACACCATTTTTCACTCACATCGCATAGGGGTGAATTTATGAATACAGGCTGTTTTGTACGCCAGTCTTAATAAAGGCCACAACAGCCATAAGGCATGGCGGATATAGGCTCTGGTCTCTTCATAAATCAGTCACATTTCCATGCCCCATAATGGAGACTGGTGTAGATTTTCACTATAACTCACACCAGGAAACTGGCGTAAGTTATAGTAAATATGTCCCTGCATTGGAATCCCCCCTCCCGCTCTCCGTCCGGCTCCACCAATTTTCGCAGAAAGCGGCGAGCGTGGCACAGAACAGTGGATATGTCTCATGTCTCATCTTTGACGTAAGAGTGCGCCAAGAATGCAATACAGTTTCATCCCTGGTGTAGAGCGGATGATAAATTTCCCCATAGACTTTTTGCTTTTATGGTCAGTGGTTCATCCTTTTTTCATGTACTTGGAAAAACAGACCAACCATTTGTATTGAGATTGATCAGTGAAAAACAGACAGACAATGGTTGACATTAGTATACTGTACATTTATTTCATGGACCCACAGAATTTTATGGTCATCCATGATCAGTAAAATGGACCAAAATAAAACACATCTCCATTTTAAATTTTTACAGACTCACAGATTGTAAATAAAAATGGACATGTGAATAATTACATTGAAGTTAATGTATTAAAAAAAAAATACAGACAAAACACATACGTAAAAAAATGGATGTGTGAATAGGCCTGTACTCTTAAAGGGACACATCCTGAATTTTTCAGGACTCAGGATATATCTGCTATACTGCAATGTACAATAATAATAATACTCAGAGTGCCCAGTGGTCGATGCTCCTGGTAAAGGTTCAGCATCAGACGGGCTGTGGCTTAAAAGCTCTGGATGTCTTTCCTTGGGACAAGGCTTGGCATAACTCATCACATCTAATTGTGCGCTGACACTGAACCTGCAGCTGCTGCTGGTAATATCTCCATTAGAATTATTGCTATTGACTCTTGTAAGTACAGTCATTTGATAGAGTTGCTCAAAAATAAGCTGATTTTTATCCTAATGGTCTCTCCAATGCAACCATCAGATCAGGTTAGCTGAAGAGAAAGCTCTGATACAATCTCTAGAGAGCAAGCTGCGATGTCCAGGCATTTACCGAGAAGATGTAAAATCTCTTCCACATATTTAAAGGTACAACTGCTAAAACATACAGAATGATATACCGGTGGCCGGCCCAATAACATATGCAGTAGAATACATAGATGATCCCTTCATAGTGTCATATGCTATTATACATTCTGCCAGGCAATATGATGATTTGACATTGGCTTGGTGGTTAGCACTGTTGCCTTGCAGCACTGGGGCGCTGTGTTAGCATCTGACCAAGGACAACGTAAGCATGGAGTCTGTATGTTTATTCCATGTATGCAAATTTCCTCCAGGGTCTCTGGTTTCCTCCCATGACATACTGTTTAATTTGAGCCCATGGCATTTTCTCTAGCTCTGTGCAGGCCTTACATCAAGAATTTCGAGGCTCCATACAGGCAAAGTTTTGTCTACTTGATGTGGGTGGGAGAGGGGGATAAGTGAGTGGGACTGCTAGTGCTACCGTCTACTTGACTGTGGGTCTGGGCTGGGGTGGCTAGGCTAACTAAGTACTGGAAAAGTGTATCTTACTACTACTACTACTACTACTACTACTACTACTACTACTACTACTACTACTACTACTACTACTACTACTACAGTACCATGACTGGGAGGATCGGGAGTGGGCAGCTTGTGCTTGCAGTGCTATGTGTAGGCATCAGTATAACTGAGGGGGTGCAAACAAAGGGGAACAGTCTATAGACTGCTCCATTACTCTGGGTGGGTAGTGGACTGCTGGACACGAGACGTGCAAAGTGGAAAGCTGCACCACTGCTTGCTGGCTGTGCTACTTCCACCACATGTCTCTCTTAGGCTGAGGCCCCACGTTGCAGATATCCAGTTTTTTTTGTTGCAGATTTTGTGGCGTTTTTTTGAGCCAAAGCCAAGAATGGCTACATAAAGAATGGGAAATAAATAGGAAGTAGTTATATTTCTTCTGCTCAATTCACTCCTGGCTTTGGCTCAAAAAAACACAGCAAAATCTGCAACAAAAAAGCTGCGTTTCCACAACATGGGGCCTCAGCCTTAGGGCGTAAGAGAAGTCAATGGCATAGGCAGCAAGTGTCAGTGACAGTGGATACTAATGAAGCAGGGCAAAGAGCCACTGTAGAGTCTCAGGTGCAGCAGCACTGGGCGTACTAATCGGCAGTATGGTGGTGGGTGAAAGAAGTAGACCCTCCTGGCCTGATCACAGCTCTAAGAGAAAGGGGCCTGCAGCACATACATAGAGATACATCACATGAGTTTCATTTATGCGGCTGGCCGCCAGTGCCCTTTGCATTAGGCTAAGTTCGCATTCTGCCTCTAAATCAGCATTCCAAATTCCAGCAGGAATCTGCTTTCCATTGTTATCAGTGATGACCACTTGTTTTGTTTTTTTAAGAATACTGAAAAAAGAAGCCTCCTGCTTGGTCTGGCCACAACGTTCGTAGCTGACTCAGCCTCAGAACCTGTGGCATGAGGCTCAGACTGATAACCCCATTATGTCTGAGGGTAATCAGCGTGAAAAGTCACAGGGGTAAAATTTGGAAAGGAGCTGAGACCAGGCCCTGATGGCTGCCCTGAGTGCCTGAGTAAGGCCCCTTGCAGACGACCGTGGTGTGGGTCAGTGTGCTATCCATGTATTTCACGGATAGCACACTGACCCATTCTTTTCTATGGGCCCGTACAGGCGACCGTGAATTTCAAGGTCCCATTGGCGGGCCGACAGACCGGGCCACATCAGATAGAACAGGTCCTATTTAATGAAAGAAGCCGTAGAAGCACGGTGCGTGCACAGGCGGCACACAGGGACATCCCCATGTCCCCCGTGTGCAGCCCATGCTTTTAATTCACGGCAGGCCGGTTGCAGCACAGTCATCTGCAACCAGCCTTAGGGAAATTAGATTGTGAGTTCTATTGGGAACAGGGACTGGAATGAATGAATTCTGACAATATAGCAGTTCTCTCATGAACTCTCTGAAGATGAAGATCACTGTATACTAATGAAGCAGCAGATCCTTTAAGTCCCATAAGCTGTCAGTTGGGACCTCCATGCATCAGACTTGTTTTTCCAGCTCATCCCACGGGTGCTTAATCTGGGGCGTTTGGAGAAAGAGTCAACACCTTAAGCTCTTTGTCAAGTTCTTCAAGTCAAATCCTTTCTGTGGTGTGCCAAGGTGCATTACCCTGCTATAAGAAGCCACTGCCATTAGGGAATACTGTTGCCAGGAAGAGGTGCAGTTATCTTTAGGTAGGTGCTTGTAGAATCCACATGCATACCAGGACCCATGGTCGCCTACCAGAACATTGCCCAGGGCATCACACTGCCACCTCAGCTTGCCTTCTTCCCACACTACACGTGCACCTGACTATATATAGATCAGTATATTTTTAGTTGTAGAGGAGTTTGGTGTAATTACTTTTTAACAATTCATTTCCTCCATAAAAATATCTATCAATGTGTAAAGATTCACATTTTTTCACTCAGGATATGACTGTGTACACACCTGGACTGAATAATACTGACGTCAACTGCTAATCTGCAGAATCCTTATTTTAGAGTGCATATTCAGCAGCACAGTATTAACAGGAGAGAAAGGCAGAGAAATACAAAGGCCAGACCTTCCTCACTTCACTCTCACCAGTGGTTGAATTCATTCATTGCATATAAAATTGATCGGGGCATATGGTGATGTCCGGCTGTGTGTTATTCCTCGGGGGCTATTGAGAATGCAAATTCCAGGCTTTTCTGTCATGTCTCTCTAAGTACATGGTAGCTACAAATAAAAATATAAATATATATATATATATATATATATACACACACACATGGACAAAATTGTTGGTACCCCTCATTTAATTAAAGAAAAAAACACAATGGTCACAGAAATAACTTGAATCTGACAAAAGTGATAATATATAAAAATTCTATGAAAATGAACAAATGAAAGTCAGACATTGCTTTTCAACCATGCTTCAACAGAATTTTTAAACAAAGAAAACTCATGAAACAGGCCTGGACAGAAATGATGGTTCCCTTAACTTAATATTTTGTTGCACAATCTTTTTTTTTTTTTTTTTTTTTTTTTTATAATTAACATTTTATTGGTTTTTCAAATAACGCCAATGAATATACATAGTTAAAGACAATGTGCATGACAAAACAATCATTAACCAAATGATCAGATGAGCTGGTGTATTACATACAGCGGTTAACTAAGAACACAATAATAATAAATGGAACGTAGGAGGTGGGGAAGAGACAATGAGTCCTTAGGGTGAAAGGCCAAGGGTCTCAGAAGGTATGTTAATAAACAGGCGGTTCCCACAGGTGCGTCTAGGTAGGGTCTTTAGAGAAATCATACCATGGCGCCCATATAGAGCTAAACTTCTGGTGGGTGCGAAGTTCTAAGTGGGAAAGTTCTTCCATCCGGGCTACTTGAGAGACTTTCCGTAGAAAGTGGGATACTGGAGGGGGGGATTCTGATGCCCAGAATAGAGGAATCATAGATTTGGCGATAGCCACAAGTTGAAGCCAAAGTCGTTTGTGGGACCTGGGCGGGAAGGTGGGCCACAGATTCAAGAATATGCCTACAGGGGTCAGAGGCTCGGTGAGTCCACAAACCTGGTTCAGAACCTGCTGAACGAGTGACCAGTAAGGGGATATTTTTTTGCATTCCCACCAAATATGCAGGTAGCAACCTGCGGACTTATGGCAGCGCCAACACAAAGGGGATACATCCGTAGAGTACTTATGGACTACAGTGGGCGTTCTATACCATCTGGTGACCAATTTGTAGCTTGACTCCTGCAAGCGCACACATCTGGAAGGACCTATGGATCACTTGAGGACAGATGATATTTCTCCAGGGGTAAGGGACATTTGAAGGTCTGCCTCCCATTTTCACACGTATGAGGGGAGCTCTGTGCCTAGTTCGCTCAGAAGGTTGGAGTAGAGAGTAAATAAAGGTCTTGGTGTATTTTGCTTCCGGAGTAGGAGCTGTTCTAGCCATGAAATAGTGCGATTGTCAGGCTCCTGCTTCAGCGCTCTCAGGTACAGTGTTTTAATCGACTGATATGTTAGGAAATTAGTATGGATGGAGAGGGGGTGTTGGGTGAACTCAGAATAAGAAGGGAAGGCCCCATCAATCAGTATAGAGTCGTAAGGCAATCGCCCGACATGCTTCGGCACTATGGGGGCCGATTCTATAAACTTTGATTCCGATAGGATTAAAACCTGAACGGACATGAGAGGAGAGGGACCTGTTGGCAAAGGAAGTAGTCGCCTTACCCATTGTCATGAGTCATAGACCGCTGATCAGGGCCGGCGTTAGGGTGGGGGCAAACTGGGTAATTGCCCAGGGCCCGGAGTCAGGCCCGGACAAATCAATAACAGAAAGGGACCACAGGGCCCCTTTCTGAGGTGAGTAAAAGTAACAAACATTTTTACTCACCTGTCCTTGGCGTCCGACGTCATCTTCTGGCGTTCCGGACATCACCGCTGAGACCAGGCCTCAGCCTTAGCGATCACGTGGGGCGTGCTGACAGCGTGCCTCACGTAATCGCTGAGGCCCAATCACAGGCCTCAGCGGTGACGTCCACAACGCGTGATGTCCACAACGAGTGACGTCAGCTGCAGAGAAGAAGCAGCCAGTGCCGGCGGGGATAGCGGAGCAGTGCGAGGAGGCCTAGGAGAGGTACGACAAGGTGAGTATAACTGTTTGTTATTTTCCCTTACCTCCCCCGGGCCTTCGATTATTATACTCTGGGGTCTGAAGAGACCCCAGAATATAATATAATAATAGCACTGTAGGGCCCCTGTGGATAGCATATTATACTGTGTGGGGCCACTGTGGAGCATTATACTGGGGAAGGTGCCCTCTGGATAGCATGTTAAATTCTGTGGGGCCTCTGTGGAAAATTATAATGTGGGGGGGGGGCTCTGGAGATAATGTTATATTATGTGGGGCCACTTTGGAGCATTATGCTCTCCAGAGGGCCCCCTCAGTATAATGCTCCACAGTGGCCCCACACAGTATAATATGCTCTCCAGAGGGGCCCCCCAGTATAATGCTCCAAAGTGGCCCCACAGAATATAAAATGCTCTCCAGAGCCCCCCCACTTTATAATACTCCATAGAGGCCCCACAGAATATAACATGTTCTCCAGAGGGCCCCCTCCCCAGTATAATGCTCCACAGTGGCCCCACACAGTATAATATGCTCTCCAGAGCCCCCCTCCAGTATAATGCTCCACGGTTTCCCCACACAGTATAATATGCTCTCCAGAGGGGCCCCCCAGTATATTATACTGTGCGGGGTCACCGTGGAGCATTATACTGGGGGGGGGGGGCTCTGGAGAGCATGTTATACTGTTTTGGGCCACTGTGGAGCATTATACTGGGGGGAGGCTCTGGAGAGCATATTATACTGTTTTGGGCCACTGTGAGTATTATACTGGGGAAACCTTTCTGGGCAGTATATTATCCTGTGTGTGCAGTTTTTAGGTTCAGGCAGTCTTTAAGACGTTCTCTGCACAAAATCAGTTCTGAGAGAGCCCCCTGAGCCGCAGTTCGCTTATGCTGACTTTCTAGGGTTGCAATTCGGGCAAGTAGGTCATCAATTTCTTTGTTACATTTTTTCTTAACGTGGGAACTCAGACTAATGAAAACCCCTCTGATCACGGACTTGTGGGCTTCCCAAATAACACCAGGCTGTACGTCAGGTGTAGTGTTCTCATTGAAATAGTCAGTGAGCGCTTTAGAAACAGCCTGACGAGAGTCGTGGGAGCAGAGCAGAGTCTCATTAAGTCTCCAATCATAGCTACGGGGCGGGAGGGATGAAATTTGTAACTGTACAGTGATGGGGGCGTGGTCAGAGATAGTGATAGAGCCAATGGTGGGAGAGGAGGATAAAGTTAGCTGATTCTGGGGCAGAAAGATGTAGTCCAGACGCTGGTACGATTTGTGTGGGTTAGAATAAAACGTATAGTCCTTAACGTCGGGATTAAAGGCCCTCCATACATCTACAAGATGCATAGAGGAGAGATGCTTGGCGAGTTTACTAAGGGCAGCAAAGCTATGTGAAGATGTGCCAGTGGAGGTGTCCTGGAGGGGCTGAAGGGCAATGTTAATGTCACCACCCAACACTACAAGACCCTCCGCGAACATAGAAAATCTGTCTAGAGTATCGAGTAGCCATGTAATTTGCCCAACATTTGGTGCGTATACATTGCCAATGGTGACCAGGGTATTGGCAATGTAACCTTTAAGAAACAGGTATCTTCCCTGGTCATCACTCAAGCGAGCAACCACAGAGAAGGGGACGTCCGATTTAAAGGCAATACTAACTTCATTTTTCTTCGCAGTGGTATCACACGAGTGAAACCAGGCAGAGTAAGGAGATTTGGGTAGGTTAGGTACTTTACCTGTAGGGAAATGTGTCTCTTGGAGGAGTAGGATAGAGGATTGTGATCGTTTAAGAGCGTGGAGTACCTGGGAGCGCTTGGTGGGAGAGTTGAGACCCTTGACGTTCCATGACGTGAACTTAACACAAGACATAGACAACAGTTAACAATAAACTGAGAAATACTAATAAGTATGTAAAACAAACGCTATAGTGAGGCAATCAAATTTAAACGAGTATATATAATGCACTGAGCTACAGTGCCGTGTCGTGGGGGGGGGTGGTAGAGCAGGGAGGTCGGCCCAAAGAGCCGGTAACAGAATCGCTAGGGGAACAAAGAGCGTTGTAAACTCCTTTAGGAGGTAAAGGCAAACAATATATAAACTGTATGCGAACTAGGCCCATCCCCGGCTACAGGGTGGCACGCGTGAAAAACAACATTATAACAAATAATGAATCGCGGTCATATGTCAGATAGTAAAAAGGATATAAAATATTTAGGACATCATGAGAGATAATTCAATCCTGCTCCACAGGTGCCCTCTTCCTCTGGTGTTTAGATTTCAGACGTTTCCAGGCTTCCACTTTAGGAAGATCGGGTAGAGAGGCAATGTCTGTGAAAGTAAGCCATGATGGAATGGTGGCTGGATCCAATTCCAGAGGCAGACACGCAGCAAACAGGTCATCTGGGTGCCGGATATTGTACAAACGTCCATTGAAGTTGTAGGAGATCCCGAAGGGGAATAGCCATTTATAGGGTATCTTAAGTGTCCGAAGACGGTCAGTGAGTAACTTCATCTGTCGTCTTTTAGCCAGGGTCACCGGGGAAATATCCTGAAAGAATGTAATCCTGTGTCCTTCATAGGAGAAGTCCGGGGTTACGCGAGTTTTCTGCAAAATTGCCTCTTTGACTGGGAAGGACAGCAGTTTGCAGACGATGTACCTGGGAGGTTCCCCCTCCTTAGGCTTCGGGCGCAGAGCCCTATGGGCTCGTTCCAGTTGGACATCCGATGACAGATCGCCCTCCAAGACTGATTCCAGGATTCTCTTTGTGATGGTCATGGTTTCAGAGGGCGGGAAGTTCTCTGGCACACCTCTGATACGTAGATTATTTCGCCTACCCCTGTTGTCCTGATCCTCCAGATAGGAGTGCAGAGAGTTCAGATGGGCCTGGCAAGCCGTAAATGCCATAGTAGTGGCTTCACCATGTGCCAGGAGCGAGGTCTGTGTTTCCTCTAGGTGCTCGACTCTGGAACCAATGACCCTGACATCTTGTTTAAAATCAGCTAGCTCTTTCATGACCGGTTGCAAAGTTTTCTCAAGTAGTTTCTGCAGTCCCTTGGAGTAAATGGTGACCATGGAGGTGGAGGCGGAATCGGATATGTTTTCATCATCCATGATGCTTTCTGCGTCGGACGCCTCTGCAGGATCAGGGGTAACTAGAGAGCATCTTGCTGTTGATGTGGAATTGAGTGGTGAGCGCTTCTCGAGAAATTTGTCTATTTCTGCTTGGGACTTCTTTGTGTGTTTCGGTGTAGCTCGTGGGTCTACGCGCTTATTCTGACCAATTTTGACCATGATGCAGCTGTCAGGACATGCCAGCCCACACCGGGAAAGAGCACAATCAGGCTGAGTTAGGGAGGCATAGTAAGAGTTTGCCTGTCTGTTGCACAATCTTTTGAGGCAATCACTGCAATCAAACGATTCCTGTAACTGTCAATGAAACTTCTGCACCTCTCAACAGGTATTTTGGCCACTCCTCATGAGCAAACTGCTCCAGTTGTCTTGAGTTGTCTCCAGTTGAACATAGAGCTGATGTGCCTTGCCAAAAATTTCAATTTTTGTCGCATCTGTCCATAGGACATTCTCCCAGAAGCTTTGTGGCTTGTCAACATGTAGTTTGGCAAATTACTTTTGTCAGATTCAAGTTATTTCTGTGACGATTTTGGGTTTTTCTTTCATTAAATGAGGGGTACCAACAATTTTGACCACATGTGTATACACACACAGTATGGTAGAGATGAACTGCCTATGTGTCTAAGGGGACAGAAATGCTGCAAAAAGTCTGCAACGCTTGTGCCTGAAATCCAAATGTTGCTGTTTTCGGTGCAAATTTCCTACCATAATAGCTCCTGATTTTCCTCTGCTTTGAAAAGGTTGATGTCAATGGAGAAAAGCCGCAGTATAAATTGGCATGCCACGGGATTGAAATCACCACAGGTCAGGTTTACACTGCAGATTTTTTTTCTGCAGGGTGTGGACGGGATTTCTAATCTTTCTAGTCTTTACTAATAAATAATTAATTGCTAATATATTATATTATAGTCTACTTTATTCCTGACATTTTCACATTATTATATTCCTTTCAAGAATGTTCCATTATGATCTAGTTACTTAGAATTTACCGAGTCCCAAAACTTTGGTTGAGGGTTGTTTTGGAACTATTAGCATATATATATATATATATATATATATATATATATATATATATATAAGTAGATAAGCAAAATAATGCTTATCTACTTATAAGGAAGCTATCACCAAGAAAATGCAGTCTCATCTGCCAGCAAAATGTTATACAGCAGGAGGAGCTGACCAGATTGATATATAGATTTGTCGGAAAAGATTCCGTATAGCTTGTTATTAATTTGTCTGTTCTTTGTATGCTTAGAAGGAGTGAGTGAGTTGAGTGGGTAAAGCAAGGTAATGGCTGACTGGGTGGTCATAGACGTGGATCAGAAGGGGTACTATGTCTTTTTAAAGGGAATCTGTATTCCTCTGTTATTGAGCTTTGGATCCCCATTCTCCATTATTGTCTTCTTAAATGATCACTAACTCTTCAACATATAGTTAACGTAAAAAAAACTTTGTGTATCTTATCAGAGAAAAAAAAGCATCTTTCTATACTTTACTGATTCTTTTCTGCTCTCCCTCCCTCTTAAACTGACATTCACTCTGAAATCTCTTCTTAATCCATCTCCTAGAGCAGGGGTCAGCAACTCCTGGCACTGCTACTTCTCTTTGCCGTGTGGGTGATAACTAATGATCGCACCTCCTCCATTGTATCAGCATCCGGAACTTGCAGACATTGTTCAGTCCATAGATTGGCGGCTGGGGAAGGACCAAGTTATCTGACTAGATTAGAAAGTGTTTTACTGAGAAAGGTGGAGATTGTAGTAAGCAGAGTAAGAGAGGAGAGACACATAAAGAGGTTTCTATCTCATCTCAAGTGCTTTAGTCACATAATGCTGGTCAGTAATTCCCTATAATGTGCTACATGAGCGTTATGATGCTTCTGAGAGTCAGAGATTGCCCTCTACCTTCTATGTGCAGTCTGTGGGAGACATTATAGTAGCTGGTCTCCATCTACCAGCCCACGGAAAAAAGTTTTGATTCAGCTGAGATATTTGTATTACGTTGGTGCAGCAGCTCCTCAATGATGGCATTAAAGGTTCTAATGGAGGGAAACTATGGTGACATCCCAAGTGTTCAAATCTAGGAAAGAGTAGACATGTGCACTTTGGGAATTGCATGCCTCCCATCAAAGATCCTGGACAGGCCTCTGTTCACAATATTTCTCCTAAATGTAATTCTCAGTTAAATGCTAGACACAATATACAGCTCCTAAATTGGGGGTCCGCAAACTACAACCCCCAGCATGCCATGACAGCCTGCAGTTAGTGCACATTGGGAGTTGTAGTGTCAGGGCGAGTGCCACACGTTGCTGACCCTGATCTAAATCCTGGGTTTTGAGAACTGTAGTGTAGGAATAGTAGGAGCTCCAGGCGTTTATTAATTTACCTCTTTATATGCATCCTATAGAAGTGAATGACACACAATAGCTCTCTAAGGCAATCTTGTCATGAACACTAGATTAAAGTATGAATAAGTACTTCTCCTGAGATCTATGCAATGGGGCACTGGCTGCTCAGCCGCTTAGTGCACACTATACCGTATATGCTGTGTAATATATTGCTCTGCATTGCAGTTCTAAAATGTTATTTTGCCAAATGAGTACAGACTACAGCTAAACATCCACTATTCCAGCATTGTGGTGAAGCAAAGAGAACAAGCAATGCTTCATCTTTATCCGTGTGACAAGGGCAACTTTGTCTTATTTAAAGTGAAGCTCTATGTTTGGAGCCACTATAAATTCAATATAAGAGATCTTCACCATGAGCAATTCCCAAATAAATGTGTATTATTGAAGCTGCACCTTCACAAGTAGGAGATATTCTGACAAAGGTAGAAGGTGGTAAAGATACTCCTCTGGTGCCACCAAAATTTAGGGGCCATAAAACGAGATGGTAGAGGCTATTTTTTTTCTACTACATGAACTGTATATGCTCACTAAGGGAATGATACAAATCACAGATGTACATTAGATCATCACTTGCAATGTAATACCGTAGTATATCCATGGGGGTTTAAAGATGGAGCTTCACTTTAACAGGAAACACCTGCAGACACCTGAAGTCATACCACCCCCTAAGATAGCATAAAGTATACAGAAATAGAACACCAAGTGCAAAGATCAGCTTAAAAGGGTTATCCAGAGAACAATAAAACTTACCAGTGCATTTCCAGCACTGGTTAAGTTTTATTTCTAATATACACCCCAGTCCCCCAGAGCCCCGTTCATTGCCTTTGCAGAGAAGAGTCCAAAATTCGTGTTCCTCCGACTGCCCTGCAGCTGTCCCGACTTCCCTTTACTCCAGCAACAGATCCATCGGGTAGAGTGGAGTCAGTCATGTGACCAAGAGTCGGAGCATTAGCAAGGAAAGGATTCCGGCCTCCCCAGCTGCCCCTTCACAAAGGTTTTAAAGGGGGCTCTGTGGGATCGGAGGTATATTAGTAATAAAGCTTAACCAGTGCAGGGAATGCACTAGTAGCCTTTATTAGTCCCTGGATAAAACCTTTAAGTAGACTATGTAAAGCTGAGCTAGACTGTAAGATATTACAGAAAAATCATAAGCTGGTAGCATGGGCATGCAGATAATATTTTATATGGACAAAGAAAAATTTGTCAAAATTTTGTGACAAAAAGTAATGCATCTAGGCTCATATATCATGTATCTCATATATGCTAAATGGAACAACAGAACAAGAGGAGGACTTTGGTATTCTGGTTACACATAAGCTAAGCAGCAGTACTCAATGTCAAGCAGCAGCTTGCAAAAGCAAATACAATTTTGGGGTGTATAAAAAAGTTTAAAAAGCGGTTTTGGGCATCTAAAGGGATTCTTTACTGTTAGGCAGGGTTCACACTACCGTTGGCTTCCGTTATGAAGGTGTCGGTAAACAAAAAAAAACCAAAAAAAAACGGACACCTATCATAAGACATTAACGGACACTAACTGATGTTAATGTGTCTGTTTTTTTAACCGATCCAATTAATGGATCAGTTAAAAAAAATGGACAAATTAAGCATCAGTTAGTGTCCGTTTTTTAACACTGTCTGTTTTTTGTTTTTTTTTTGTTTCTGCTTTCTGAGCATGTGCAGAAAAAAAAACGGACATAAAATAATGGATAATAACTGATGGCTATCAGTTACTGTCCGTTATAAGTCCGTTACCCATAGACTTCAATTTTAAAACAATAACGGACACTTGCTGTCCGTCAAGAATCCATTTTTCCAAAAGGACAAAAAAGTCTTGCATGTAGGATTTTTTGTCCGCGGAAAAAAACAGACTTCTGAAGGATTGGGTGTAAACGGACACAATATAAAAATCCATTGAAATGAATGGAAATTTTAACGGATTTCTGACAGTTCAGCTAGTGTCCGATGCTAAAATCTTGTAACGGACAATAGCAACGGACACTACTGACGGTCACCAACGGTAGTGTGAACACCCCCTTAGGGTAGTCAAACTATGGCATGGAAGGCCTGACCCCAAGAGGCGGTAATGGCAGATACCATATCAGTATTTATAAAATGGATATAGTATATGGTTATCTAATAATAAATAAAGCTGAAGGATATAATTAGTGTAAGTAAAAAATTATAGAAACTAGATTTTTGGAGACACGAGGTTGATCCAGGGATTTATTCTGATTTGGAAACAATTTTTTCCCGTAATATGGTGCAATTGATGTCTGCCTTATAGGGGCTTTTTTTCTTCCTCAAGATTAGGCTAGGGATACACAAAAAACACCAGGTTACTTTTTGACTCCTTCACTAATGTTAATGGAGTCACATTGCAACCCTTAGTGTGCCACAACCACGACTTCTAGTTGCAAAAAAGTTGAGCAATGTTCGACTAGAAGTCAAGGTACACTAGAGGTTGCAATGCGTGAAGGAACATTAGTGAAGGAGTCACAGGGCTGCACAATGGGAAACGCGTCAGTCTTATTGATTGAACTTCATGGACCTGCATCTTTTTCAGCCTTATTAACACTTGTAACCTCTGCAGTAGAAAATGAAGCTACTGAGGTGTCAAACAAGTATCATAGAAGGCCAATGATTAGGAACAAGAGCTCCTAGGAATGCCATGTGTAAAGGTGAAGACACACAATGTGCCACTAACCGCTCCCGCCAGCCCACACCGCCCACTTACTTGGTTATACTGTATATTTATTGATTATTGCTGGTTACTTGCTAGTAGCTGCTCAGTTTTCTATGTAAACCTGTAAAACTGCTCGGCCATGAACAGGAGAGGCAATAATCATAATAGATCATCAATAAGACATCAATAAGAGATCAGTAGGGGTGCGGTAGAAGTGGACAGGACGAGGTCGCAATTACACTACATGGCCACAATTAATCAGACAACATGCGAAGCAAACAGTGGAGAGGTCACAGTGCTCACAAGAACGTCATGGTCCCTTTAAACAGCTGATCGGTGGGGGTCCGGGTGTCGGACCCCCGTGAACTCTTACTGATAGGTCATCAATATAAATAAAAAGAACTGGAAACCCCTTAAGTTAAATCACTTGCATTCTGATGTCCAGTTAGTGCTGCACCTTGTGTCTTCACCCTCAGTCTGTAAGTCTTCATTAGACAGTTTCAGTTTAAAAGAACAAACACCTGACTATCTCTTCATAGTCAATGGGGTCCTATGGGCGCCGCTGGTATCCGCTATTTTAGCGGGCTGTGTGTCTGTTGTTCTGCTCCTCCAATGCATGAGAACAACGGATACCCCAGCGCAGATGTGAACATAATGTAAGGCCTTATTCAACATCCATTTTTCACGGACAACACATTGTCCTACTGATTTTTGATGACATCTTTATATCTATACAGCCAAAAGCAGGAAGAATACCACCCATTCAGACTCCTAGAGGAATAAACCCTTCCACACAATATTGGAGGACTGTCACCACCACAAGAATGGCTGAGCCTGAACTTACACTGGTTTGGTTTCTTCTAAGCTTAATGACAACCAAGCATTTCCAGGTTATGTATCTGTTTCCTATACTTTCTATAACCAAGTCTCCCCATGGAGAGGAATTAACAAAACACATACAGAAAGATGTAGAACTCTAATTTATTATTAAATTACATAACAAAGCTTTCTTCTTTATTACAGACAGAATTTGCACATTAGGTGCAGAAATGGGAAAATAATTACAAGAGCAATAAAATATAATTAGTTTCAATGAGCAATCTTTAAAGCAAAATAAGAAAGTGCTATTAGAGGGGAAAGATTATATACAGGTGGATACTTTGGGTTCGGACATCCCTTCATATAGGTTTGGTGAATAACTTAAGATATTACGTTCTACAGCAGACCACACATATGCATGGTCAGTAGAAAGAGAAGTTTACTTTGAGCATTTGTGCTGGCTACACCCGTTCATTTCACTAGGAGCTACTCTATAGGTTCTCGCATACTAACATTCTGTACATGATGGTGACTCATTTAGGATAAGTTCATGTCTTATATTTTTATTGTGGTTCCCTACAAAGAAAAGTGGAAGGAGCTCCACAGTAAAGGATAAGAAGGTCCCCTTATAACCCTTTTTGTCTCGAAAAGAACTAAAAACAGGAAAAAGTATTAGAGGTTGTCCAACCCACTTGAACTCTTTACCAAAAGCTAAGAATGGTGTAACATAAGAAAATTATTAATATCCCACCGCTCTCTGTTCTGGCCACCAGTCATGAAGTTTACCATGGACATTTGACAGCTACAATGGCGACCTCAAGAGTATCCGCTGCAGCCAGTGGCAGGACACAGAGACTGGCGGGAGACAGTGGCAGCACAGGAGCCGCAGCGGATCAGTAAGGTCTTACTCAGTTTGTCAATTTATAGCATTTTAGATTTCGATAAAAAAATTCAAGGGGCCGGTTCACCCTATTAATAAGTCAAGTGATTCACAAATAGGTTTATTAAGATGCATAATGTGAATCTATAACATTTTTGGAAATCTAAGAAAATAGCTGCATCAATGAATCCACTGTAATCTATAGACTGGTCAATCTGCAAATGAGACTGGTTGGCCAAAGTGTGGACCTTCTATGGTTCTTGACTTCCATACAACCTTATGATGAACAGGGTTTGGTTCAGCAAACCAGGGAACCCTGATATTTGCAGCAGTAATACAGATGCTGTAATGTGGCTACATTACGACTAAGGCTGGCCAAAATACTAGCAAGCTGAAGCTGGATCCCTGGCCTCATAGGACTATACTGTATGCCTCCCATATTATTCCTCCCGATTAGGGCTTATTCATACATAGCATGGCTCCATTATTCTTCATCCCCATGACTGGATCTAATTGGTTTTCATGCAGAATATGTCTGAATACTCCCTTAAAGGGGCTGGTCACTTTAAGTCTACATTATCCAAGAGGCAGTAAACATCACTATATGCAATTTATTAATACAGTCTTATTAAAAATTGGTCCTGTCTCTTAGTTTACCAAGCACTTGCCCCTTTTTAAGTAAGGCATGGGATGCGTGGAGATCCTTGATCGCATGAAGGGTCATGTGACCAGAATGGTCCATTAGCCTCCTCACACTGCTCATACTAAAATTTCCCATGCGCAGTGTTTAATGGAGGTTGCTGAAGGACAGATCTAGTCACTTGACCCTCTGTCAGTTTTGTGCAGCTCGAGTAGGGGTTAGTTCTTACTAAAGTATAGGGGTATAACTTTTAATAAGACTATAGAAGTAATTTGCATAGTGACAATTACTGCATATTGGCTACCAATGATCAAAGATCGATCTTATTAACAAAAAATACAAAAATCATAGAAACCCGCCGCTCTACAATGCCAAAAAGCTGCCATTGCTAGGGCCCAACTCTTCCTTGAAAGACAAAAATGTATTTGTAGAATATGTTGAAATTCCAATTTTTACTCTTGGTTTACTATGATTTTCCTCAAAGTGAGTAAGTGTACTGGAAGTCCAATAAATTCTTCAAATCATTTTTCAACAGAAATGGTAATGGGTCCTAATACAATTTGGTCACATGCCAGCTAAGGTCCCTTAATATCCAAATAGCTGTAAGCAATGGCATGCGGCGTTGGCATCCATGTTATTGCCTATACAATCCACCACTAGATAGAAATCAATTAAATCAGTCAACAACAGAAGGGATAGGCTGTGTTACATGGAAGAAGTTTACCTAGTTCACTGATATGGCAACCTCTGCCGCATGGTGTCCAGTGCAAGACTGGGCCAAAGTTGCAGTATAATGTCAGTCCTGTGATCCCAACCATGGATAGGATGATCCCAATCACTGATGTGATTCAATATTGTTTTTGGGATTATAAACTACAATGTGGCTGAGGTCACCCGTCACTTCCACAGTGTGCACTACATTAACACTACAGTATGGCAACTGATTCAGTCACACTGTGGGAACAACTTTTGTAAGATCATTAAAGTTACACATTGCCATACACGTCAGAGTTTAGCCCAGGCCCGGGAGCCAATGCAATGTTGCATGATAACTGCGAATGTTATCGGATATGATCATGACATGCATCGTACTGAGCTAAAGCTGCAATGATGTTTAGATCAATGTTTCCAGTACCTGGCACACATCCATAGTTGCAAAGTAATGTAAAGCATATCCCCAGTCACAGAGGCGTAATGGAGGGCATATCATCTTTGGCTTTTATCAGTTTCTCAAGGCCTGTACAGCCATCACCAGCTCACTTAAAAAAAGCTACATTAAGAGTAAGAAGCGCTGTTCTATCATTTTTTAAAGAGGCTTTCTGGGACTTTACAATTAATGGCCATCAGTATCAGATCGGTGGGGATCCAACTCCCAGCACCCTTGTCATTCAGCTGAAAGGGCCACGGCAAGCGCTGAAGTCTCTTCACTAGCAGGCACAGCTTAATACATTGTACAACAGTTGTGCCTCATACTGCATGAATGTGCAAGCTTCAGTAAGCTGCAGTACCAATTTCAGCCACTATCATATGAATGGCACTGTGCCTGGAAACCAATAAGAAACAGGTGATCAATTGATTATAGCGCCATCTGGGGTTTTGTTAAGAAAATCTTTAGTCCTATAGTTCAGGGCATACTGATCTACTATGACTGGCACAGGAACTTCCAATGGCGTGGTGCTTTCATATTGGGGTTGAGGGGATAGACCCCTACCAATCTGACATTGATGATATTAATTGTCTGGAAAAATCTCTCTGTTGAACTGGGATTATTTTTGTATTTTTTGTAAGATCTGTGCATGTAGTTAAAATCTGAAAAAACAAACAAAAACAAAACAAAAAACAGCACACAAGCTGTGTCATGACCCCATCACCTGGATCTCTACCAAAAAAAATTTTTGAGTTCTCTCTGTGACACATCAGAAATTTTCTCTAACCAAAGCTTTGAAGGGGTTGTTCAGGATCAGTAAAAATGGTACATTTCTACCAAAAACAACCCCATCCCTGTCTACAAGTTATATCACTTCAATGATGCTAAAGTGCCAGCAGTGCCAGAGGCAACCCATAGACAGAAGTGACACGGTTTCTTGGAGGAAAAAAAATCCTGTTTTTCTAATCCTCAAGAACCCCTTTAAGTTTTCTTGAATTTTAATTTTTAAGGCCTACAGTCACCCCTTAGTTTTGTACTTAAACAGGAAGAATAAACTAAAAATAAATTGTCTATGTGCCCAGATAGTGCTAGCAGCTAACATTGATTTTGGAACTATTATTTTTTGACATTTTTATTTCTTGAGTTAAGACTATCTTCACATGGTGCAGTAATGTCATTTTTTTGGTGTAATTTATCACAAATTTCAGCAACAAAAATGCTCTGTGTCTGCACTGTTCAAATAAGTCATTCCATGTGACTGCAGGATGAGACTACACACATGTAGTCTGTAGTCATGGAAACACATACATTTGCATTGGAGCTATAAACATAAAATAGTAAGAAATTTTGAAATAATTTTTATTTTAATATGAAATGTCAAATGTACATATGCAGTAAATCTTTAGGGCATGTTCACATGGAATGGACATTGCGGGTTGAAAATCCACAGCATTTAGAGTAGTTGTGATATCAATGGTGTATCTGCAGCAAAATCTGCAATAAATATGCAAGCAATGCAAGTGAATTTTGCTCCAAATGCATGGCAAATGCTGCAGCAGATTATTTTTCCTGAATGTATGCTCCATGTGTACCTACCCTTTAGGTATTCTTTATGACCCCTTTTCCCCAGAACACATCCAATAATGCATGTGTTGTCAATAGGGGAGTTAAGCATATACCAGATACCTCCCTTGAGAACAATAGGATGGGGCATGTAAACTTCCACATGCCCAATCCTTCTTTTTTAACATCTATGATAGAACATACATTGGAGTTGGCAGGCCCTTACAAAATTGATGGATTCTACCAACATTACCTTATATGTATGGGCACCTTTAGTAAAAGCAATCTACAAGGGTTCCCCGGCCAAAAACCTAGTGATATGGTCTTTAGGCAGGTCTATACAATATGCCATTTTTAAAAATCCCTTTAAATTTGAGAATTACTTTTGCATTGGCCTTAAATTACCAACACTATGCAGAAACAACCTGTTTAATGTGCTTAATATCTACACAGGACTAATAGGGTATCGACTCCGCCGGACTAATCTCAAGCACTACAGTTGAAAATCAATAAAAAGTTGAAAGAAAAATATAATTAAATATTGTGTTTTATGCAGCTTTCATATATGCAGTAACGCTTTTCAGGCGCCCTGGAGGGGCAGAGACTGATGCATTAAATTACCTCTTATTCTAGGCCTGAACAGATACAGAGTATTCCTAGTCACAGTCAGCTCCTCATGTTGCAGTGTGGCTTTGTTTCTTAGCTGTTAGATGAATGTATTTTACAAGTAGTAGTACCGGAGATAGGCTCTCTACATTTCTTTATACTGAAATCTTCACAATGTCAAACACAGCTCCGAACCTATCCTACGCACTTATGGCCATTCGCTGTATTAGTGGCCCCAATAGTTGGACATCCAATAGAACCAAACTTAGATCACTATAATTTTCTATGGTGATCCAAGTTCACTTCTGTAAGATAATGAAAGGTCCAAGTATGGCGGCCTTAATATGGATGTTAAAAAGCACCATCTGAAATAACCCTAAACTTCTATGTATAGGAATTTAAAGGGAATCCGTCACATGGAAAATGTTATAGAGCGGATTTATATACAGTGATATGTGAAAAGCTTCAGCATAACCTGTCATTTATCCATTGAAATCTCTGATCTATGATATGAAGTCAAGGAGGTAGTCACTGATAGCTCCGCCTCCTGGACTTCTCAACATAGAAAAAAGCTGAGATTTCAATGGATAAATGACAAGTTGTACTGAATCTTTTCACACATTGATATATATATATATATATATACACACACATATATATATCAATGTGCTCAGCCTCTTCTGGTTTATACATGCTGCTTACAGACTGGACTTCAGCTTTTATGTCATAGGTTCTCCTTAAATAACAGTCCAGCTATATACTTTGATTTTGGAATACTATCCACTAGGACCTTCTTAAAAGGAAGTCTGTCAGCAGTTTTGACCCCTTAAAACTGCTACAAGGACTAACAGGTGATATTTAAAGCAGTTTAAAGACGACGTTTCACCATTTAATAGTTGCTGTTCCATGGATTCTGGTGCACTTGGAATTTTCCCGAGCAATCAATGCTGTTAGATATACTACTGAGACTCTGTACTGTTTGGTGGGCGGTGTCAGGCTGGAGCAGGCAAGGGGTGTAACTGTGAGCTCTATTATGGTCCATCTGACTGGAGCTCAATCTTACCCCCCACCTGCTCCTGCCTGACACCACGCACCTGATAGTTCTGCTACTGAGACTCTGTACTAACAGCATTGATTGCTCGGGAACAGTGGGGGCTAGAGAGAAAATTCCAACTGTACTGGAATCAGTGCAGCGGCACCCAAGAAAATCTCAGAACTGGAGTTGGTGGTAAAAGGTCCTCTTTAAGAATACCTCAGTTGATGGTCCCAATTGCAGTATGACTGAGGAAAACAGATTTAAACCCCCAACCCCTTTGCTCTACAGTCACAAGTGTCACTGGGGTGGTGCCAAATCCTAGGCTCTCTCCCTGAGCGCTCCCCCATCTCTCTCCTATGCCCTGAGTGACAGCTGAGTGTCCTGGTTGGACTATAGACCCACCATTCTAGTGCAGAGTAAGGGACTGAAAAACTTTGCCCACAGAGTCCAGGACACCAGACAGGAAGGCAAAAGCCCTGTTACATGTGTGATCGCAGGTCGAAGAGGATTAAAGCTTGTTTTCCTTAGTTCTGCAGGTCACATGACCATCAACCAAGATATGTTTAAAATGCTTTATCCCTCACCTATTCAGTACTGTTAGCAGGTTTAAAGGGGTTTATAATAAAGACAGGCTCCCTTTAAACATCAAAACAAAACATCCATATTCCTGTTTTTTTACCTTTTTACCAGAAACATAAATATATCCCAGAGGAAATCAGAATCATCCTTCCTGGGACATCCCATTTTTGAGAAAAAAAAAAAAAAAAAATCAGATATCGATATATGTCTGTGTGCAAGTGCCCTCATAAGTACATATGATCCAATAATGCAGCCCTGCAGCAGCTGGAACTCAGGTTCCCGTTTGTTCCCCCCCCCCCCCCAGCCAATTTACTTCTGCAAAGGAAGCAAACACCCTGCCATAGAAATGACCTGCATTTGGCGCATGGATTGACAGGGAATTGGAAGGAAACTTGATGTATCACTTTTCTGTTCTGCTCCTGTACTGTATCATTTCACATTAAAATTGTAATGTTACCAGTTTTTCCACCAAGATGATTCTTAATATACATATTAAATTAAAAAGGGTATAGATATATACTGTACATTTTTACTTCTGTATAGTCTGGTCAAACATGGATTGTATGGTTACAGTATAAATAACTGATGCCTGCTACCTCCTGGCAAAAGCCATTAACCCACAATAATGGCTCTGACACCACGGCGCTATTCCTCGCCCATCACCACAAATACATGGATATGATGAGTCCACAAATGACACAATTTGTGATGCATGGATATAGGGGATCGCCATTTTGTGCTGCATGCCTCGGTAGTTTTAACAGTACCTAGTAAACTGGTTATATACATGTGTCTGGTATACTTTGACATATCTTGAAACAATTTGCGCTGCTTATATTGGTCACAAAGCTACCTACAGAACCTTACTGATCTGCAATGCCTGCCATACAGTACTTTGTAAGAGACATTTCCCTAGCAAATTTACATGCCATCACTTTTACATAGGATTAGTGGTCCATTAAGGTACCAGCTCAACACTTCCTATCACAGACATCGATGAGCCTTTCACAAATCTCAAAAGTCAGTACGTATGTAGAAGGTTAGATGACAATGACTATGTACAGTTACTGGATGCTGCCAGTACTATAGCCTGTCAATATAAAATGTAAAGTATTCCTGTAATATTATCCCCACTCCCTTATGTACAGTTGGTGTGTGCAGAACTGCAACTTCCATGTTTTTTTCCATCCTGACGTTGCTGCTCCTCTAGTTTGTGGCAGAGTCTGTGTCAGATATCAATGGAAAGCATAAAGTAGCAGCAAGATAGTGCAAATGCCAATAATAGAGCCCAAAATGAGAGAATCCCGGCGCTTCCGAAGGTTAATCCTCTGGATGAGACTGTTCACTGCAGGAAAACGATCTGTGGAGCTGGGTTAAGGACGGCAACTTGAAGCGGGCATCAGCTATGAAACAATAGTGATAGAAACACATACAAGCTTTCATGATGCTTACATGGACCTTTCAAAAAGAGGGTCCTACCAACTGAATGCGTCTGCTACATATGTCTGATATGTACATGAAGTAGGCATGACAGACCCCCGACTCTGCTCTACTCCTCCTGCTTATATACAGAGTAGAGTAGGATTGGATACATGAACGAGAGTCAGTGCGTCAGCAGGGGAGGTGGAGGAATGAGACTTCTGGTCCTCTGCAACCCTAAGAACGGGAACAACAGGGGAGCAGAATATACTGTATATTAGTAAGTAGACTTATCCAGCACAGTGAATCCACTGAAAAACTTTTTATTTCCCCACATGTTCCCTTTAAAGTCTACAGCTTGTATAGCAAAGCAAAAAAATTAAGTCCACAGTAAATGACATTGAGATGCACAAGAGATATATATACAGTCATATGAAAAAGTTTGGGCACCCCTATTAATCTTAATCATTTTTAGTTCTAAATATTTGGGTGTTTGCAACAGCCATTTCAATTTGATATATCTAATAACTGATGGACACAGTAATATTTCAGGATTGAAATGAGGTTTATTGTACTAACAGAAAATGTGCAATATGCATTAAACCAAAATTTGACCGGTGCAAAAGTATGGGCACCTCAACAAAAAAGTGACATTAATATTTAGTAGATCCTCCTTTTGCAAAAATAACAGCCTCTAGTCGCTTCCTGTAGCTTTTAATCAGTTCCTGGATCCTGGATGAAGGTATTTTTGACCATTCCTCTTTACAAAACAATTCCAGTTCAGTTAAGTTTGATGGTCGCCGAGCATGGACAGCCCACTTCAAATTATCCCACAGATGTTCAATGATATTCAGGTCTGGGGACTGGGATGGCCATTCCAGAACATTGTAATTGTTCCTCTGCATGAATGCCTGAGTAGATTTGGAGCTGTGTTTTGGATCATTGTCTTGCTGAAATATCCATCCCCGGCGTAACTTCAAATTCGTCACTGATTCTTGTACATTATTCTCAAGAATCTGCTGATACTGAGTTGAATCCATGCGACCCTCAACTTTAACAAGATTCCCGGTGCCGGCATTGGCCACACAGCCCCAAAGCATGATGGAACCTCCACCAAATTTTACAGTGGGTAGCAAGTGTTTTTCTTGGAATACTGTGTTTTTTTGACGCCATGAATAACGCCTTTTTGTATGACCAAACAACTCAATCTTTGTTTCATCAGTCCACAGGACCTTCTTCCAAAATGAAGCTGGCTTGTCCAAATGTGCTTTTGCATACCTCAGGCGACTCTGTTTGTGGCGTGCTTTCAGAAACGGCTTCTTTCGCATCACTCTCCCATACAGCTTCTCCTTGTGCAAAGTGTGCTGTATTGTTGACCGATGCACAGTGACACCATCCGCAGCAAGATGATGCTGCAGCTCTTTGGAGGTGGTCTGTGGATTGTCCTTGACTGTTCTCACCATTCTTCTTCTCTGCCATTCTGATATTTTTCTTGGCCTGCCACTTCTGGGCTTAACAAGAACTGTCCCTGTGGTCTTCCATTTCCTTACTATGTTCCACACAGTGGAAACTGACAGGTTAAATCTCTGAGACAACTTTTTGTATCCTTCCCCTGAACAACTATGTTGAACAATCTTTGTTTTCAGATCATTTGAGAGTTGTTTTGAGGAGCCCATGATGCCACTCTTCAGAGGAGATTCAAATAGGAGAACAACTTGCAATTGGCCACCTTAAATACCTTTTCTCATGATTGGATACACCTGGCTATGAAGTTCAAAGCTCAGTGAGGTTACAAAACCAATTTTGTGCTTCAGTAAGTCAGTAAAAAGTAGTTAGGAGTATTCAAATCAATAAAATGATAAGGGTACCCAAATTTTTGCACCGGTCAAATTTTGGTTTAATGCATATTGCACATTTTCTGTTAGTACAATAAACCTCATTTCAATCCTGAAATATTACTGTGTCCATCAGTTATTAGATATATCAAATTGAAATGGCTGTTGCAAACACCCAAATATTTAGAACTAAAAATGATTAAGATTAATAGGGGTGCCCAAACTTTTTCATATGACTGTATATAAAAAGGATACGTAGCAATAAGGACCAAAGTCACCACCAAATCCAATTGGAAGTGTGGATAAAGAAGATCCGCCGCTTACGAAGAGGTCATCAGAAAAATCCTTTATTTGTACCAGATCACGACGTGTTTCTGAGCTGAAAGATGCTCCTTTCTCAAGTATACAATTGGTACAATATGCCTACCAATTGTACACTTGAGAAAGGAGCATCTTTCAGCTCCGATACACATCGTGATCTGGTATGAATAAAGGATTTTTCTTATGACATCTTGGTAAGCACAGATCTTCTTTATCCACACTTCCACTTGGATTTGGTGGTGACTTTGGTCCTTATTGCTATGTATACATACAACGTCCCAGCGATGGTGATCCAGCGACTACCTATACACCATCCTGTCGTCTACATTTCTCTTCATGCACTCCAGGGAGTTGTGACTCAATCATAACCCCAAAATGTGAGCAGCAAATTTCACCTTTTACCTTGTACCTTACACCCAATTGGTGATATTACGCTAGGTGCTGCGCGGTGTTGTTTTTTTATTTTTGTTTCTATCAGTATATATAAAAATAAATCATATTGGGTATAAGAAAGAAAAGTAGTGGTCTCCAATCTATGGCTCCTCAGCTTGTGGGAAATGTCTTAAGAGATAATGGTCGACCAAAAAAGCATTCAACTTGTAGCTATCTAACCTGTATAGCCAGTCTAGAAAAGCGAATTAGAGTGCATTAGAAGTTGTCAAAAGTTCTTAAAGAGGTTGTCCAGGTTTATCATTAGGTCGTGGGAGGTAAAAACAAAACAAAACAAAAAAAAACAAAAACACAACATACGCACCTATCCCCGATGCTCCGGTGTCCTCCTAGGGCGGTCCGGTCCTACAGCTCTGCTGCCTTCTTGCAGATGAATTTCTCGCCAGCTGTGATGTTCTGGTTCCCTTCCTGAGGCCACTGGCAATCAGCGGCCACAGTGGCTTCAGGAAGAGAACTGGGGATGTCATAAGTCGCTGCTTGCCCTTAGCATTCACGTGCAGCGGGTACTTCCACTGGAAGAAAACAACTGAGCTGCAGGACCAGGGGAGACGCTGGAGCAGCGAGGACAGGCGAGTATGGTTTTCTTTTATCTTTTTTCACGTCCCCCAGCTTAATTAATAAATAAAATTTTAGGCCAGACAACCCCTTTAAGATTAGGCAACCAATGTATGTGGTCTGTGGAGGTTCCACTGGGAATCCTGACAATTAAAAGGGCAGAACACAGTACAGCAGTGTCCATACAGTGTCTGGTTCTGCAGCTCAAACCTGGTTAACTGAATGAGCTGATCTGCACTGTGTTGCATAGTTCTGGGAAGGGGCTGTAGCATTTCATTGAGTTCTGCTGCTTGGTGGGGGTACCGGTAGTTTGTGGTAGGCCATCAATGTCATATCTCTAAAAACCCATCTGCAGCTTAAAGGGTTTATCTAATGAATACAATCCTTGTCCATATGCCCTATTAGGACATAAGGACATTCTCGATGAGGGTTCCTTGCTTGGGACCCCCTCCATGAAAGAGTACAAAGGTCCGTTAAGTAGGAGCATCTCCCCTCTCTACTGGACTCAAGTCAGCCACCTATTACACAGCCGGCCATTCATCTGAATGTCTACCATATAATAGCACATGAGGACGATGCCTATGCATTTTCCCTATCAAAATCAGCTGTTTGCTAAGGGTGCCAGGAAAGAGATCGGGGTCAATCAGCTGATCATCCTAGAAGATTGTGTCTTGTACTGTGTATTTTTTACAACTATCTTTTTCTTGAGGTTTGTAATAAATCAAAACTTGTAGTCAAACAGATTTTGTAAATGGTCGTTTTTATGATGGTCAAAGACTAACTATAATCACAACAGAATATAATAAAATAAGAGGTGTTTAATAAATGAAGAGAGATGATACTTAGCTGCAATTACAGATCTTACAGATAAGTAGTTTTTCCCACAATGAGATAGGGAGCCCCGTTGTAGATTTTGCACAAATATACGTCCATTTAATTTGTAACATCTGTAATTGGAAAATTATCACTTTTCATTTTATTATATTCTGGTGCGGTTATCGTTCTATTTGTCTACAAGTTTTGTTGTTATATAGGTCATGCAAAAATAAAGTCATCTTTAATGAGCTTTATATGGTGGGCTGTTATAATGTCTGTAAAGGTCTGTCACCAGGGTAAAGCATATTACGCCAGCAACACACATAGGTTACCTGAATGCAACGCCTTTTTTCTCTATACAAATTTGTGCCTCCATTGGCGAGATATTCAATTATTTCAGAATATGCAAATGAGCAGTTTGGAGCACTGGGGGCAGCTCTGTTGCTCCAAACTGCTACGTCCCACACTGCTCTTATATGTACGCCTTCCTTCTTTCAGTGACACGGCCAGGGAGCTATGCTGAAATCTTGCCTGGCCCTGTGTAGAGCCCTCGGTGCTTCAGGCTGCTCATTTGCATATTGTGAAATAAATTAATATCTCATCAATGGAGACATGAATTTTCATGAGGTGTTAGATTTAGGTGAGTCTGACTATCTCACTGTGTTGCTGTTTTAATATGCTAAACCCTGGTCACAGATCCCTTTAAAAGGGGTGTTTAGGGACAGGATGGTTTTAACGTTTATAACCTTTTGGACATGTCATAAAAGAGTCTTGGTGGGAACTCTGGTATCTCCACTAATGCCAAGTCTCTATTTTTGGTTGGACAGCACCCAATCATTATAGAGATGAACCAAAGCACTGAATAAAGGTGTTGTTTGTACGGCTATAGAACAGGCCCACAGCAATGTCACATGCTATACAGCTGTGTGCACCTCCTCCAGGAATGGAAGTGATGTATGATGTGGATAGCTACCCCTTAGTTAAAAGTGTTGTCCAGGGTAAAGCTTTTTTATGGCCATAAATACCTGATCCATGGGGGTCTGACAGCGCCCCCGGATTGATCAGTTGGATTCCAATGCCTGCAACACTGCTCCTGCCACTAAGACACCTACCATCTCTTGTCTGCACTAATATGCTATGACGTCACCCATCCTACTTGAGCATCAGGAGCAGTGTTCCCAGGGTGGAAGGCCTGCCCCCAGTGCACCCACTGCCTCATTTGCATAACACTTCAAAGTTGTTTTTCTACAAAATTAACATACATAACAAAAGTATGTTGTTTAATGTGCTCTATACCATGGTGGTAGCAGTTGAATATGCTTGGGGAGGTGTTAGACTCCCTTTAAACATGGGAGGGAAACAAAGGCAGCGTCACAATGTGCACATGACAACTGCTACCTATGAAGCTGACATCATTCATCCCCAATTATAACTAAGAAGGCTCTTCAATGTCCCCTATTGCTTTTTACATACATTGGCTCTCTCTGCATGGACTTTCCTATGTGCCTACCTGCATACAATTGACCTCAAACAAACAAATACATTTTCATCCCTCATTAAATATATTAGTGAAAAAAATGCAACTCTGCTCATTTTCAGCCAACTAGATCTTCCCTAATAGCTGTGACAGGGAAGTAATAGGGAACAATGGCACAGTGGAAATAACTGGCTGGTTACTGTTCAGTACACTTTCCCATTAACAGCCCGGAGAGGTGTCAGCACGGCAGCTGCTGAAATATTAAGCACTTTTCCTGGATCTCCTCTCATTACCATGTTCTGTAGTAATTAAACCTGTGACTCCTAAGTCCCCATTGATCAGTCTGCTCATCTGTCACCGAGAAAAAAAAAAACGCAACAGAAAGCTATCGCGCCACTAAAAGTACAAGTCAAAATCAGGTAGAAATGTCATGTTTAATATAGCATTATATACTGACGATCTTAATGTATTCATTGCCTTCAAGTTAGTAAGCTGGTATATAGCAGGAACACCTCTAGGAACAATTATAGTTGAGAAATCGGGACGCTGTGTTCCTGGGAGCCGAGCTGCCATAGCCATACCTCCGCCCTCCAGCCGCTGATGTGCCTTTACTATAAACAGGTAGAAAGCTGTCAATCATGTGCGGGAGGGCAGGGTTAGCCAGCAATTTGTGAATGGAGGACATGGTGGCAATGTCCCCAAGTCTGCTAACAGGTTCCCTTTAAAGGGTTTTTCTGGG
Source organism: Leptodactylus fallax (assembly GCA_947044405.1). Taxonomy (NCBI): domain Eukaryota; kingdom Metazoa; phylum Chordata; class Amphibia; order Anura; family Leptodactylidae; genus Leptodactylus; species Leptodactylus fallax. The sequence continues at coordinate 851,802 of CAMRHE010000455.1, read as the reverse complement.
CTATATTAAAGAGGTTATCCGGTTTCTAAGATTGATGGCCTACCCTTAGAACAGGCCATCAATATTAGATCTGTGGGGGTCTGACATCTGGGACCTCCATAGCTCACCTGTACTGAGAAAGCGTGACTCATTAATGTTTACATACCATGGCCTTCGCTACTCTCTCACCGTACAAACTGTTGCGGCAAGTGTAGATACTGCAGCGCTGTCCTACAGACTTCAATGGGGCAGCACTGTAGTACCTACACGTGCTGCTACAGTTTGGACGCTGAGTGAGCTGCAAGGCTCATGGTATATAAATATTACGGAGAGCCGATACAGGTGATCTGCGGGGGTCCCGGGTGTAGGAACCCCACAGATCTAATATTGATGGCCTTTCCGAAGGATAGACCATCACTCTTAGAAACCAGATAACCCCTTTAACTGATCAGTACAGGTCATCAACTGAAGATTGGTGGGACACGTTGGCCTCTCCAAAGACCAAGCACAGCACTGTACATTGCATAGCAGCTGTGCTTGCTATAGCAAGTCAGTCCCTTACACTTGAATGGGGCTGAACAGAAAGTGGCCATGTGATTGATGAATGTGACATCACATGGTCTGTGAAGTGAAAGCAGCTATCAGGGAGTGCCGCTGTCACCTCAAACAGCTGATCAGCGGAGGTTCAGGGTGTCAGACACCCGCTGATCTGCAGCTGATGATGTCCCCTAAGTATAGATCATCATTTGATACAGTCAGAAAACCCTTTTAAGCACAGCCATTCTTTCACACCATATTTCTCTGTAAAGCCATGCTCCCAACCACTCAATTTGTAGGGAACTAAAATACAGCCCCATTAATTTCAGTGTGGTTGTGTCTGCAGGTCTCTGCACAGTGGCGCCCCCGACTACTCACTGTGCGGGAAATGAGCTAAAGTGACCTCTCTCTCTCCATTCTCATTACTGGTGGCAGTTGCAGAGTTTGGGCATCTAACCCCCACCTTCCCCTCCCATCCTCTGTGAGCGTAATGTTACGGAACATCCTAGTAATATGCTCCAGCAATATACAGTAAGTTGTGAATACCCCTTCAAGGATCACGAGTGTCTGCAGGTCCAGTGTAATAACCACAATAATTATGTATAGAATGCAAATTCTACCCGACTAGGCAGGCAAGACTACAATATACTGCACAGCAAATGGCTTGCTATGCTGACCTGAAGTGTGACCGGACATAATGTACATTACTTTCTAAAGGGCAGAGATAACCCTTCTATAGTTATGTTATAGTTGTGGTCAATAACATTCCTGCTGACAATGCCGTTTGTCAAACTGCTTACTAACACTCTGAACAGAAAAAATCTCCCTCGGGACTGATTTTCCATCCACCATATGTGAAGGATTGAGAGTCTAAGAGAAAGGCAGAAAAGCAATTTCATAGAAACACTTCTGCACTAGGTAAATGTAAAATACATGGAGTTCACTCCGGGCATGAATTAAATATTTTAGGTTTCTCAGACTATGAGGCTCTGTGGACGTCTTAGCTCGGTCAACTGTGACAAACTCTTCAGTGGGAAAGTAGCTTGCTGTCAGCACTACTATGGGGGGGTTTAAATACTGTAAGGAATATATGGGAACACGGACATAAGGAAATGATCAAGATAAGCCCAGTCACTCCTCACTACTACCCGCCCAACCAATAGCAAAAACCAGGTGCTATATGGTATGTCCTTTACTTTATGGTTTTAAAGGAGATGCCCCATCAGCGACAATGCCTTTCAAAATGAGGCCCTTGGCATAACCAGATCCCATTACTGGCACCCCCGGCAAACCATTGATTTTGCCAGGAGAAACCATGGCCAGTCTCAATGGGTGACTATGAAATATATAGTCCATTTGAGCCTGTTGGAACAGGTGACGCTCAGAGTGACTCTGTGTTCTGGTTTAAAAAAAGGGGGTCTCAGCAGCCCCCTCCTCCAACGTCCATAAGTTCTTAATGGTGCATACAACCAGTTGTTGTCTTCATGAGGCAACCCCTCAAAACTATAGTGCATGTGAGCCTGGACAGAAGAAGCCTGGTGCGGTCACTTCAGTAAAGGGACTCCATTAAGTTTTTTCTGTGGTTTTGGGGAAACCAACTATTATATCCGAGGTGACAGTGAGCTGTTTAATCTAGTTATGTGGTATATACCTGTAAAGATAGGACTATATACAACTATCAGCATGCTCAATAAGCTCATAAGGATACTAGCCAAGGTATTCATCCGGCTTTGTATGGACTTCAACATTCCTCTCTGCGATGTCATGTTTTCTTTCGTAGCCATTGCAATGCTGTAAAGATAAGGAAAGCATTTTATTTGATAACGGAATGATTCATTGAGTAAGACAGAAGCAATTATATGGAAAAGGGTCACCCTTCAGACAGGACGGGATTCTGTAGTCTGTAACATCATTTTATCTGAAGACTGATCCAGAACCACAAGTAAGGAAGGAGACACAACCAGCCAGAACTGCACCTATGTCAAGATTAGGGTTCTCGTAGACTTACCTGGCTGTTTCTATAGCTCTTACTAAACATGGAGAAAGAATTGCACATGTCTCGCTACCTCTCCATTCGTTCTCTGTCTAGATGTGGCAGCTGCCTCAGCAGATAGGACGAGAGACCCCTGTTCAGACAGAGATGTGTGTCCTAGAGGTAGAAGCCATGCACCAGAAGCTGTTGAGGTTAATTTTACCTAATTTGTTGTAGTATTTTATTTTGCACAATTGCAATACTTTCACCAAAATAATGTTAGATACTGTATAGTCTTCTAGATATATTTTTAGATATCCTCAGGCTAGGTCATCTGTATCTGCTCAGCGTGGGTCTGACACCTGCAACCCCCACATTGATCAGCTGACCCAGCAGCCCTTGACGGCTGGAAACTATAGAGATGGCTGGAGACAGAAGCAGCTCTGCTACTACTCAAGTAATGGCGCAGAGCTGCAGCTCTGTCCACTGTATAGCCGCAGTACGCCCTGCACCAATCTGCTGTTCCAGGCAGTCTATGGTCTATACAGGGAAGAGAGCAAAAAGCAGAAGGCTCCCTCCACTATATAGCGGCTGTGGCTGAATACTGAGCTCTGCTCCCATTCAAAACAAAGCATTTTTTTCTCCTTTTAACGGGAACCAGTCATGCATTTTGTGCCACCTGTACCCTCAACACCTAAATGTGCTGACCCTAATGCAAACTTGCAGTGCGAAGAAGCAAGACTGCAGGTATGTGCCCCTGTAGCAGGACAAGAAATGCCCTGGTTTCCAGCATATGCACCAAAGTAAAATCATTCCTGCACATGCACAAGATTTCAGCCAGGCTTGAAATAATGTTCCTAGTCCTCCGGGTCAGTTTTACTACTGCTGCTGCTGACTCTCCGCCCCCTTGACTGCGTAAAGTTAATCTGCATAAAAATTAAAAGTTATTTTTTTTTTTACACTATGAGGCAATGCTGAGGCATATGAGGGACAGAGTGGAAAAGCCATTGCGGACTATGTTCGCGTGCATGTAGCCTGCTTTTATGGATATTAGATTACTGCTGACTTTAGATCTCCCAGTATATCACCATATAATATGACCTGGAGCTGCACAGCAAAAAATTGTCTAACGGTATATGACACATGTGAACATGAATGATCTAGATACATGTATAAATTCTCCTGATTCCATCACAAGGACAGTCACTACTACAGGGAATAGTTGATAATATGGATGTCGCTAACAGGCCGCATCTAGCTCAGGGCCATGCCAGGACAAGCTGCCATGTCAAAGACTGGCGATATTTGCAGCCACGCTCTCCCAGTGTAATTAATGACCTAAATCAAATGTGTTCTTGACTTCTTCCACTGGCCAGCAGTTATTCTCCCAGCAAATCTCTGCAGTGTCCCCAGACTCATTACAGCAGCTATCATTGTAGCTGAACAGGTCTGGATTCAGAGTGCTGCTGGCTTATGTAAAGAGCACCCCAGGGACACAATTATAAAACCTCATTAGGAATATATCCTGGGAGTGAGTGCTTTTAACATCTGAAAAGCAGAGCTCAATAAGTAAGGCAGGCAAATGCTTGTAGCTTTCAAGCCTGTACATTAGGGAAGGGGAAAGCTTTACATTCTGCAAAAAAAGTGCAACTTTTCATCAAAAAGGAATTACTGAAGAAAGGGATGTGTTCTGCGCAGTTTGGGAATGGAGCAGTATCGGGCAGAATACCTAATAAGCAAAGTCTTAGATAGCGGGAATTCCCAGCCGTATGTTGTGCTGAGCAGAGTGCGTACAAATCATCCCTGACCATTTAGCATCCTCACCGTCTACACATTTGGGAATCATCAAACTTTTAAAGTGTATTCACTCCTTAGCCGAGACCTTGTTTGCCTCTCTTCTCTAATAGCTGCTAATGATCAATTAGATGATGTGATACCAGAGAGAAGACTTCTACTATGTGAGATCACAGTCTCTCTGCTGACCAATAGGTTTGACTAATGCACATCCAAGAAGACTGTCTGACTCTGACTCATAGGGATTTCCCAGGAAGAACATCTTACCAGCTATTCACAAGTAGATGATAACTGTTAATGTGCTGGCGGCCCCCAATCTCTAGCATTAAGGTCCCCATTTCTCCTCTATAACTCCCATAGACTTGCACGGAGCGGCATATGAACTCAACCTTCTTATAGAGGTGCTGTTGAAAATGAACAAGGGACTTGGGACCTCCTACCAGTGATCGGCGGAGACATTTATCACCTATCCTTCAGCCTCCTAAGGTCCTATAAGATTGACAGCTGCAAACTGCAGGTACCCAGGAGGTTTCTAACAACATATACTATGGTGCTTGGCTTATAAGTTACCTTGCCTGTACAATATATTAAGTTCCTTTTGATACCAGTATCAGTCAGATACGTTCACATCTGCTTCAGAGTTTCTGTTCGAAGGCTCCATTGCAGTGTCTGCCTAAAAACGATGGACAAGAAAGCCCAGCAGGCACAATGTTTATGTCAGCTACTTTCAGGTACAAACAACAGACACCCAATGCATCCTTTTATAGCCAAAGGAGTCCATCAGGTTCTGTATGTGTCCGTTATTTTAGTGGTCTGATTGGCCATTGTTCTGATCCTCCGTCGGACCAGAACAATGGACATCCCAACCACCTAGCGTATATGAGGCTTGGTTGAGGTCCATTTGGTGGACAGCTCCTCCTCCACAGCCCCATACATCGACTGGCATCTGAATGAGTTTTCAACAGCAATGGGTGAGTAAAACTCTGACAGACACCAATAGTAAAAAAAAAGGATCACACATGAAATTCAGCAGTCTGATTCTTCTCTTCCCATCATCTGCTGTTGGATGAGAGTCAGAATATGGGAACAGCGGGATTGGATTTCTGTAGTAAAGTTCCATGTGGCTCTTAGTCCCTATGGAGAAGTTCCATGAAGTTAGAGTTGCACTTAATCTAACAAAGGGTAAGCTCACACAAGTGTTTGTGAAGTCCAATGCTCTCATCCAACATTTGATCAAAGTAATAGACTTCCCATGTACTCTGAAGTAAACATAAAGGAAGCTTTCTTTCGTCTATATACTTTTCAGATGGAAGAAATTACTACAGGAACGACTTTCAAAGAAAGCTTCCATCATGGTTTTTACATTAAAGTGAATGGGAGCGGAGGTAGACAGAAGGGTCTCTATCAGCATTTAAGTCCATTGCTCTCATCCTATTAATGGTAGTGGGAACCTTCCCTAACATCACTGTGGAAAATACTATAATATTGGGAGACTAATCACCTCTTTTTGTAGCTGATTTGACATCTGTTCACCTACATAAAACAGGACCTTTCAGCACTTGCACCTAGTCCAACTTTTTGCATCCTTTAACCCCTTCCCACTTACGCCATTTTTTGCTTTTGTACTTGTGTTTTTAACACCACACCTCCTAAAAGCCATAACTTTTAGATTTTTCTCGTCACAGGGGCTTATTTTTTGTGGGTACTTCATAATGGTACCATTTAATATTCCATACAATGCACTGGGAAGCTGGAATCATCCATACTATATACTGCAGCACGAAAGTATTATAAAATATATATCACATATGGATGGTGTCAAGCAGAGGCAGACAAGGGGCATGAATCTTAGCTTTGACCCTGTCTGTCTCTGCCTGGACAGTTTTCAAGAGTTTAGAATCACACCCCCTTGCCTGCTCCCTATTGAGACCGCCTACTTGACTGTAGAAGTCTAAACAGCAAATCAGGCACCAAAAAACTGGTGGCTTGGGAACATTGGGGCTAGAAAAAAAAATTCCAACTGTGCCGGAATCCGTGGAGTGGCAAGTATTGAAGGATGTAAAGAACCAGAGCTGATGGAGGAGGAGAAAGGTCCCCTTTAACTGCCTACATTAATGGAAAAAAGAACTTTAAACAACTGATGAAAATAGCTAGAAAATGTTAAAGTTTTGCTATAAATGAGTCTACCAGGGATGTTCTGCCCTATCAAAGGCTGACTGCAGTCGGCAATTTATGACTTTGTATAATACACAATATAGCAGAACTCCTCTTCAGCACTTCTGACTGTCTGAGTGCAGTTGACATATGTGACCATAACAATCTTACATAAAAGATTCCGCTGGGTGATCATACCTAGCATAAGTAAACTTCCTAGCAACTTTTGATTCTGGTAGCATTTGTGACATTAATAAATATTGTAATATTGTGATACTTTATTAACAAATTTTGACCCCTTCCTGCAAAATCCTGTGATTAAATCCAGTTTGTTTCCCAGCTTATGGCTAGCTGAAATCTGTACACTGCTTGTAACAGTAGTACAGGTGGCCAGGGTCATGTATAGTACAGGAAAGCTGAGACTGGGGGAAGGGGGGGACGTCAAAGAGATATATCTCAGGCACTTTATAACATAGAACAGTGATTCTAGTGTCATATGAAAGATGAGATTGGTTTATTCAATAGTAGATGCCACTGCTCTCAATCCAGACTGTGTTTTCAGCTGGTGACATCTCTGAAAATAATAAAAGTAGAACTGCAATCTTGGAGTCAAGATTTCACAGAAAGGAACCAAAACTTATTGTTTTTCAGAAATGCTGCCAGAAAATCTAAAGCTGTTTGAAAGTTTACTTACACCTTAAACATAAAAGTTGATTTAAGTCAATTTGGGATCAGGAAGTAGAGACCAGCAGGGTGTTGAAATGGCAGTGGGGGATCAGCTAGATCAGGGTTAGAAATTCTTGGTTGTTTTTTTTGTTTTTTAAACCTTTCTGCATTTCATTTTTATTTTGACAAAAAAACCTCTTTAATTTGGTGACCAAATATAATTGTGACTTTTTGTGATTTTTTTTTTTTTTAAAGCCTAGTTTTGGGGTCCTGTCTAATGAGAACAGTTGCATTCACCACTAGCACCATTTAAGGACAGAGATGCTTTAACTGTCTATACAGTCATAGTGTATTAAGGAGACAGTTAAGGAGGGTACAATAAAAGACATAATATCCATAACACAATCACTTCCTATAGATGTAAATGAAAACAGCAATTTATTACCATGATGACAAATGATGTACAATTATACTAAAGTGAATCTCCGGTTTCAGATTGACTACCTCTGCCCTGTAGGCACAGTCAGCAGAAAACAGGAGTCATTTACACAAGGGGAAGGGGGGTTATCAAGTCTCTGCAGCCCTGAAGCTTATTATCAGATTGCTCCGGTTTTACATATTGTTTCGCTGTCTATGGGACTCACAGACATATCAGAGTGTAGAGCTTGGCTGTCCCTGTCAGTCCCACAGACAATGGATACAACTGCAGAACATAAGCTCCATTCCCAAGACTCCTCTCTGTGATCATGCAGTAAGGAAGGAAAATGGGGTAAATGTCCTTCATGGGACAACCCATTTAAGGGATTAAATGGATTCCCTGATGTATACAGAAAATAACTCCTACTTTCTATCTGTGTACATTAGTGTGTATTCATTTAGTTTTAGGATTACAAGCCCAATTCATCACATTTGTTTCTTTAAATTCTGTTCATTGTCGATAAGAATACCAAATATACAGGGGTTATTTTATGTTATATGTATTTTATTAAATCATTTATAAAATTTTTTTTTCGCTTTTCTCTATTTTTTTGCTGATTTTTTTTGTCTCATTAGGGACTTGCACTGTGTACACAATATGTTTACAATGCTTCTCCATGCTAACATATTGTGACAGTGCATAGAACTATAAATAAAATGCATTATATATATTTGATCTATAAGCACCTACTATAAGGACTTACTAAACGTTTTTCCTAATAGGCAATCTGACAGGTCCTGGGCTCTCTCCATGGTGCTGCAATGAGCAGTGATCACCTTGTTTTATCTTAGTCCTGAAGAGGTTAACTGCAATGTCCACAGTATACTTTCTAGCAGCATTAAATACATACGTTACATACACTTTCAGTATGGGGAGAGACGGAGTATTCTGTTCTATGCCAGTGTAAATGCTCACTGAATCTGACCATACACATATAGAGAATTTCCTTACCTTATAGTTTCTTCTATAAGACGATCAGAACTGTAAAAGATAAAATGAAATAATGATCAGACAATTACATTTGTCTTTTACAGATATACAGATGAAAAGTGTAAATTAATATTCAGAAATGTTTTTGGCTAACTTTAAATTAGTAAAAATTAATAAGAAGATAGATGCAAATGATTCCTTAACAAACTAATAACAGATGCCGGTCCAGTAGCCATATGGGTGTTCACCGAGCTGTCCAATGGTATATGTATCTGTGAGATCGCCCTCTTTACTGTCCACCTCTCTGCCTAGGTGTCAGTCTTCACTCTAATGCCAGAAGATGAGACTATACATATTAGCATACACCCATGTACGTTGTATTTACTTTTGTATATTTTTTTTATTGTATTTATAGTGATTGGCATTATCCTTCCAATATTGAAATGGTGCCAGTGTGCCGCCAATTCTGATCTCAACCCTTAGAAACTATTTAGAAATAGACAATTCAATGCCAAAATATTGCAGGTGTCATTATCAATCTTTTGCATTCTCCCTGCGTTATGTCTTCTGCCCTTGTCTTCTTAGTTTGAAGTTTACTTTTATTTCAGAGTTAGATTTTATGCCTGTCTCATTTTCCATTGCAGTCTTAGGCTTCGTTCACATCTGCGTCGGAGTCTTCGTGAGAGACTCCGTCGCAGATTCCGCCCAAAATCGGCAGAGAGAAAAGTCCTTCACGGCGGACTATTCTCTCCCCTGGTTTCAGTATAAAACACCAGACCCCATTATAGTCTATGTGGTCCATGGGTGCCCGTGGGCAACCAATGTTTTAGTGGGCAGGCTCTCCGTCATTTGGGTTCCACGGCAGATATGAATGACGGAGAGCAGGTGCAAGTGTGAACCTAGCCTAAGGGTAAGTTTACACAGCAGAATTTGGTGTTAGGCAGGGTTCACACTACCGTTGGAGTCCGTTATGAAGGTGTCCGTTAATAAAAAATAAACGGACACCTATCATAACGGACCCTAACTGATGAGCATCAGGTAGTGTCCGTTTTTTAATGTCACATACCACTAGAAAGCCGACAGCGCGCTGAATTCAGCGCACTGCCGGCTTTCCCGGTATGTGCCCCGGGGCTGGAGATATCGGCGGTGTAAGTTACATGTTTTACTTTACTTACTGTTTGAAGGGCACTGTGAGGAACTCTCTCCCTGACACTTCTCGTTCGTCCATAGCGCTGTACTGAGGGGGCGTCCCTCACAGCTCAGCGTCATCGCCGGGCAGTAAGGAACGCCCCCTCTGACAGTACAGGGCTATAGACCAGTACAGAGAGAGGGGGCGTTCCTTACAGCCCAGGGATGACGCTCAGCTGTGAGGAACGCCCCCTCATACAGCGCTATGAATGAACAGAAGTGTCAGGGAGGGAGTTCCTCTGACAGTACCCGGCTATAGACGAGAACAGAGAGAGGGGGCGTTCCTCACAGCCCAGCGATGACGCTCAAGCTGTGAGGAACGCCCCCTCAGTACAAGTCTCTGAACAAAGAGAAGTGTCGGGGAGGGAGTTCCTCGCAGCGCCCTTCTAACAGTAAAACATTACACCGCCGATATCTCCAGCCCCGGGGCACATACCGGGAAAGCTGGCAGTGCGCTGAATTCAGCGCGCTGTCGGCTTTCTAGCGGTATGTAAAACCGCATGTGCCTGAGGACACGAAATGTCCTCTAACACTGCTAGTTTTTTTTTTTTTCTCCTTTCTGAGCATGCGCAGGGAAAGTAAACGGACATAAAATAACGGACAGTAACTGATGGCTATCAGTTACTGTCCGTTATAAGTCCGTTACCCATAGACCTCAATGTTTAAAAAATAACGGACACTTGCTGTCCGTCAAGAATCCGTTTTTTTCAAACAGACAAAAAGTCCTGCATGTAGGATTTTTTGTCCGTGAAAAAATAACGGACTTCTGACGGATTTTGTATAAACGGACACAAACGGACACAATATAAAAACCCATTGAAATGAATGGAAATTTTAACGGATTTCTGACGGTTCAACTAGTGTCTGTTGCTAAAATCTTGTAACGGACAATAGCAACGGACACTACTGACGGACACCAACGGTAGTGTGAACGCTCCCTTAAATCTCACGCTCGATCTTTAGGTAGATTCCACCTAAAAGCTCCCATGGAAGTGAACGAGAGGCAGAAAAATTCTGCCTGGTGGAATTTGGTCAAGTACAAAAATTAAGCTTCAAATGCCTAGTTTTTCTCCGAGAAAAAATTCTGCTGTACGAACATACCCTAGGCTGGATTCAGTTGTGTCCGCCAGTTGTGGTACACCTGATCTGGCACAACCATGACCATTTCACTATCTGATGCACTGCCTGGTAACCTCAAATGAAGCTGGACAAGTCAACAAGTTACACCAAAAAATGCTGCAGTTTTCTGATGTGGCGCAATCCCTACAGATCTCCGGACATATGCAAATGCACCAGTATGTACGCTTCTTTGCCTCAGTATGCATTCACGGGATAGGTAATAAGTGTTTGAGCGCTGCCGATCGCAAGATCGAAGGTCCTAGAGTCCCCTCTGTGAAAGGAGCATCAAGCATGGACGCTGCTCTATGGGATCCCACTACTAGAGATGTCTTGTACCAAGCTTCGCTTTGGCTCCTTTCACACAGGGGAATCAGAAGCCCAGTGCTTGTGATCAGTCGAGGTTTCCAGCGGTGGGGCTGATCAGATGGACAGGCCATAAGCCTTTATTCAGGGAACACTTCTTTAAAGATGACAAACAAGATGATAACCAGTAACATAAAATATAGATTGATCTTCTTACAAAGCTGAATTATATAAATGCAAAAGAAAATATTTGTGCGACATTAGTAAGCATCAATTACAATGCCAAGCATGTGTGCCGAAGAAATATAACTGCAAGGCTATTGACAAGCAGGAACGCTTTGTTTGATGGCTTCTGTTAGCAGAAAGATTGCTGACATCTAATAATCACAATGAGCAGGAACAATATGATGGGTTCCTACCGCATGAGTGTATTTAAGCTTTCTCCTTGTCAGGCCAGCAGTTGGTAAGCCTTTCCCATGTCATTTGCTATGCAGGAGCCCATTGCAAGGCGGTGAAAGTATGCAGGCAAAAGGCATTACTGAAAGTCATTAACATTAACCGCAATGGTTCCAGCCATGCCAGGAACAAACCTAATGGATTCTCTTACTCCTCTAAAGTAAAGGAATTAACATATGCAACAATAGGAACACCATCCCCTCACAAGCTGCACTTAACCTTCTGGTGATCAGTAATTTTCCAAATAATTTGCCTAATAACTAAATTATTAGCTATGTCCTCAATGGATCAAGCTCTTTAGTGAAGGTAGCAGATGCAGGTTGGTAAGTATAAACCCAAATACACAAGTTTATCTCTTGACATTTTTATGAAAACATGTATAAGACTGTAATAATCTGGAGAAATAAAAAGGCAATAAAAACTTAATAAACATTCTGCCTATCTATACCTGTACAGGTCACCGCAAACAAAAGGCAAGTATATACAAGTCCAAGTGTGAGATATGTACAGAGAATGATCCACCCCATAAAGTTTAATGTTGACAAGTGTCAGAATAGCAGTATACAGGTCCTGTAATATGACATTAGGGTGGGACCATCTATCTGGGAGGACACTTATTGTAGTGCACCTCAGATAACAAGAAGAAGGGAGGTCCTAATCTCCAAGTCTGATGCATGTCCCTTATTATTGCAGATAAATGTTAAATAAAGAATATAAACCCCCCCAACCACACCAGTGTCGACTCATTAGGTGTGCAACACAAGCCTACCTTAAAGAGAGTATTTCCCTACAACCCAGCCCAACAGATGGTTGAGGTGACACTAACCTAACTTGTGTTTTTTCTTGTGAATCGCTACCTCGGATAGCTGTTTTTGTCTACATGCAAATAAGCCCAACAAGGGCATTGCTGCTTACCTATTTGGAGGAACGCGACAGCCTTGATGCTCCAAAGAGCCAAATCTCAAACTGTGATATCTCAGCAATGAAGACACAGATTCACGAGGGGGAAAACACAGTTTGATTCAGATGACCGTAACCGATCTATCTGCGGACTGGGTTGATATGCTGATTTCTGCTTACAGACTCCCTTTCACAACAGTACGCCTCAGCTTTAAATGGTCAATAATGTTTCAACACACTCTGTATAAATCAGTAGTACAAGCAGACAGAAGAATTGTTGTAACATATCTTATCAGACAAAAATGCTTCTTTCTCCACTTTTCCACCTCCTGCTCTCCCTCATCCTAAACTCTTTAATCAGTCTAAAATCTCTGCTTAACCCATCTTGGTCTCCCAAGATAGATTGCCAACTCACTGAAGCATCACATTACAAATAGAAATCCATAGAAATCTAGCTTCAGCTAATAGTAGGCTTTCTATCGGGGCTGTGGAGTCAGTAGGCCAAACCACTGACCCCGACGCCTCTATTTTTGTACAGCCCAACTCAGGCACCTTCAAAACTGGCTGACAGCCATGGTCAGTCAGAAGTAGTATAGATCCTCTAATTTATTCAAAAGCCAGCGATTGATTCCTATGAAAGTTAATAAATAACAAATTAGACATCTAATTAACTATGTAATATCAATAATGGTACAATATAATTAAAAAGAATTAATCATTTTATTTTGAAGCCAGAGTCAAAGTTGTTAACTTTTTTGTAACTCCAACCAAAACTGATCTGAACTCCAACACTCTACTTTCTACAGTGGGGAAAAAAGTATTTAGTCAGCTACCATTTGTGCAAGTTCTCCCACTTAAAAAGATGAGGCCGGCCTGTAATTGTCATCATAGGTAGACCTCAACTATGAGAGACAAAATGAGAAAACAAATCCAGAAAATTACATTGTCTGATTTTTTAAGAATTTATTTGCAAATTATGGTGGAAAATAAGTATTTGGTCACCTACAAACAAGCAAGATTTCTGGCTCTCACAGACCTGTAACTTCTTCTTTAAGAGGCTCCTCTGTCCTCCACTCATTACCTGTAGTAATGGCTCCTGTTTGACATTGTTATCAGTATAAAAGACACCTGTCCACAACCTCAAACAGTCACACTCCAAACTCCACTATGGTGAAGACCAAAGAGCTGTGGAAGGACACCAGAAACAAAATTGTAGACCTGCACCAGGCTGGGAAGACTGAATCTGCAATAGGCAAGCAGCTTGGTGTGAAGAAATCAACTGTGGGAGCAATAATTAGAAAATGGAAGACATACAAGACCACTGATAATCTCCCTCCATCAGGGGCTCCACGCAAGATCTCACCCCGTGGGGTCAAAATGATCACAAGAACAGTGAGCAAAAATCCCAGAACCACAAGGGGGGACCTAGAGAATGACCTGCAGAAAGCTGGGACTAACGTAACAAAGGCTACCGTCAGTAACACACTACACCGCCAGGGACTCAGATCCTGCAGTGCCAGACGTGTCCCCCTGCTTAAGCCAGTACATATCCGGGCCCGTCTGAAGTTTGTTAGAAAACATTTCGATGTTCCAGAAGAGTATTGGGAGAATGTCATATGGTCAGATGAAACCAAAGTAGAACTGTTTGGTAGAAACACAACTCGTGGTGTTTGGAGGAGAGTGAATGCTGAGTTGCATCCAAAGAACACCATACCTACTGTGAAGCATGGGGGTGGCAACATCATGCTTTGGGGCTGTTTCTCTGCAAAGGGACCAGGACGACTGATCCGTGTACATGAAAGAATGAATGGGGCCATGTATCGTGAGATTTTGAGTGCAAACCTCCTTCCATCTTCAAGGGCATAGAAGATGAAACGTGGCTGGGTCTTTCAGCATGACAACGATCCCAAGCACACCGCCAGGACAACGAAGGAGCGGCTTTGTAAGAAGCATTTCAAGGTCCTGGAGTGGCCTAGCCAGTCTTCAGATCTCAACCCCATAGAAAACCTTTGGAGGGAGTTGAAAGTCCGTGTTGCCCAGCGACAGCCCCAAAACATCACTGCTCTAGAGGAGATCTGCATGGAGGAATGGGCCAACATACCAGCAACAGTGTGTGCCAACCTTGTGAAGACTTACAGAAAACGTTTGACCTCTGTCATTGCCAACAAAGGATATATAACAAAGTATTGAGATGAACTTTTGTTATTGACCAAATACTTATTTTCCACCATAATTTGCAAATAAATTCTTTAAAAATGTTTTCTCATTTTGTCTCTCATAGTTGAGGTCTACCTATGATGACAATTACAGGCCGGCCTCATTTTTTCAAGTGGGAGAACTTGCTCAATTGGTGGCTGACTAAATACTTTTTTTTCCCCACTGTATCTCACCCCAAGTGCTTAATTTGCATCAATACGGTTCACTACTACTCTATAAAGTCCTGTATGGTGCTGCTGCTCCTACTAGCATTCCACCCAAATAGGGTGACTTCACATATACACATACAGGGCAGCTTATCCTGAAATGTTATGTAAAAGTTTAGGTATGCTCTAAAATGTACCGATCATTTATATTTTTAAATACATGTATAGTGTATGTAAAGTTAATAAACTATTTTATATCAGACTGCTCTTTCCGCTATACCTGGCAACTGCACCGCTTGTATCTCTTCACAATCTCTGCACTCACTGAAACATCATAAGGGCTTTGTTGGTGCGTGGTTGAGACCAGCAGTACGCCATTCGGTCGGTGTAGTTTCTGAAATAATATTGTGAAAGAATCTGCAGGCAGGCTGCCCGTTCTCATGCTGAATCCCAGGATTTAAGCTGAAAGAAAATGGGTAGCTCACCCAGGAAGCTGGATTATGATCCAATGCTAGTTCAATAGAAGTAGGCAGAGAATTATGGGCTGAGGATCAGTACCCCTGGGTGTGGGATAACATTACATCAGCGAGTGCAATTTAAAGGGAGTCAGCTACCTCCAAAATCATTTTAAACCATTTATATACTGTTGTGGGCCGGAATAGTGACATAATGTAGTAACAAACCTTTTTTTGCGTCAATGTACAATCTTGCTGCTGAGAGATTCAACTTTTATTCTACATGTAGATAGGCTGTATGGTGCACTTGGGGCAGGGCCACGCCTGTCAGAACATCCATTTCCTTTTGTGGTCGCCACCCAGTGCAGCCCCAAAAACAGAAAGACTACTGACATGTCCGATTAACAGCAATTTGCAGCACAAAAGACAATGGTGCTCTGTAAGACAAGTTCCCACCCTGGGCATAGCAAACAGCTTATGTGCATATGGAATAAAAGTTGTAGTGGTTTAGAAGCAGTTTTGGTGGTGGCAGACTTACTTTAAAATACTGTACTATTATTTTCTTAATACAACAAAACCAAAGTTTCCTGCTTATCAAGTTCCTCATTCTCTCTCATATGAGCAGAATGGGCCAAGAAATATGATGTGTCTTGGATGCATTTCCTGGCACGACTATGGCTCATATGAATGGAACTCACTGCACCATAGTGATTTAAGATGCTATGAGCGTAAACATTACCATGACACTACAGTACAGTACTCACAAGACGTTTGTGTGAAAAGGCCCTTAAAATGGCGACACACATTAGATAGCTGTTGTCCAGATGTTTTTTTGCCCATTCCCCCCCCATACATGTTCTCAATAAGAAGGGAAGGACCTGTAAGACACTTCTGGGAGTGGGTGGTATAGGAAGAAACAGAATGCCCTGAGTGATATATAAGTTTATATAGTTTGACAGTGAGTGTTGCAGCTTATGCATAGCTGTACACTGTCACCCGATCTATTGAAATGAGCAAAACCATCAGTAATCATCTAATATTTATAGACGTCTAACACACCGACAATACCATCCTATAACCACTCTATTTGTACTCACTTAAGTAGTCATCCATAGACGCAATATTTAAAAGGTAACATTCCCCAGCCAGACCCTTCCAGGCAAAATTAGCCTTTTATGTAAACTTCATCGACAAGTACACAATGTAGTTCAACAATCAATGAAAAAACGCATAATCAGAATATACATTATAGTTATTTAATAATATTCACCTCATTGCTCAGCACAGCTAAAGGTACCCAAAAAGACAGAAAAGGGCTGACACTACGTTGGCGTGTAGTGTAAGAATAGACTTTACTGCTATTTACTGGATTACCATCTCCTGCCCAGCATAGAGAATGGTTACAGATTATAGCTGACACCTGGGGGTCCCGGCAGGGGGACACGGCGTCATAAACTTACTGTCAAAAAGAAAGGATTGTCCAAATAAGAGAAGCCCTTTTAAGTGTTGGTTGATATTTCTAAATATGCTAGGTGCTACTGCTGCTTTTCAGCTCCCTCATACACACACCATGAGTCTGCACCACTATACTACCGTAGCTGGCACTGTTATGCTCAGCCATATGTATCTGAATGATCTATTCTAGACAGTCACGATATGTTCTTAGTTCCACAAGTCACATGATTCAGTCCTTCTCCGCCTCCTCAGGACACAGACCTTACAGCTGTGTAGAATGCTATAGGCTGTACTGTATCTTTTCCTTGTTCTTATTAAAAATCTCATGGTTTACTATACTGTGTAACCAAACTGCTAGACAATATTCCAACATGGCGCTGCCAGTGTGTGGTATAAGTGATTGTCCTTTAATAACGATCAGACATATGAAATCTATCTTATCATTAACAGAACTACAAGTCATCCAAGGAACTAGTAAGGGCTTTGTATAAGAGGCCAGATCTATGATCTTAGCAGTATCCCAGAGCCAGAAATATAATGAACTAAGTGAACTAACCATCTGAACTAATCTTCTGAATGAACTAGATATCCCATCAAAGCTTCCGGATGTGGAACGTATTACAGGGATTGCGTAGGATTTTTTTTTTACAAACTATTGAATAGCAGAAGATGTGATAAAATAACTGATGTAGTAAATCTTCCATTGCGTCAGCAGTCCTACTGTTCCTTGTTAACCATCCAGCAGTGATGACTTGCCACCCATATGCACATGACCACCGCAGCCGATTCCTGTCCTCAGTGGTTATGTCTGCACAGCATGAGACAGCGAGGAAAGAAATTGGCTGCTGGACAAAAACTAGTGGGAATGTTGGAGAGTATTTACCAAGTGAGTATTAACTATTTTATCCCATTCTTTCCTTTACTGTAATTTTTTTATTAAAAATCCTGGACAAGCTATTAAAATAAATTGAACAAACAACTTTACAATATCCTTACCATACAATTTCTTGATGACTAGGCCACAGTAATGTAGCATCCATGGTCGTAATGTCAAGTGACAGTTATTATTATATTATTATTATTATTGTTTATTTATATAGCACCATTAATTCTATGGTGCTGTACATATGAGGATTTACATACGGTACACAAGATATACAAAACAGATAATACTAACAGAGACCAACTGGCACAGCGGGATAGAGGGCCCTGCCCGCAAGGGCTTACAGTATATGAGGGAAGAGGGATAGAGACAGAAGGTGGGGGTAGAGGCTGTACAGATGGTGGTGTGGTGACAGTAGTGTTATTGGAGTTTATAGGCCTTCCTGAATAGGTGAGTCTTCAGGGCCTTCTTGAAGCTTGTGATTGTGGGGGACAGTCTTATGTGTCTTGGTAATGATTTCCAGAGTATGGTGGATGCACGAGAGAAATCTTGGAGACGTTTGTGTGAAAAGCGGATAAGAGCAGAGCGGAGTAGGAGGTCTTTGGAGGATCGGAGGTTACGTGCGGGCAGGTAGCGGGAGATTAGGTCGGAGATATATGGAGGGGACAGGTTGTGGATGGCTTTGTATGTCAGTGTTAGTAATTTGAACTCTATTAGCTGGGCAACTGGTAGGCAGTGAAAGGATTGGCAGAGGGGAGCGGGGGATGAAGAACGGGGGAGAGGGTGTATTAAGCGAGCAGCACAGTTTAAGGTGGACTGGAGGGGGGCAAGAGTGTTACCTGGGAGGCCATGGAGAAGGGTGTTACAGTAATCTAAGTGGCAGATTATGAGGGCGTGGACTAGCATCTTTTGTAGTTTCGGGGTGAGGAAGTAGTGGATTCGGTGGATGTTCTTGAGTTGGAGGAAGCAGGAGGTTTTGAGGGTTTGAATATGCGGCTTGAAGGATAGGTCAGAGTCTAAGGTTATCCCAAGGCAGCGGACCCGTGGAACTGGGGTGAATGTGGTTCCGCTAACTTTAATAGATGGGTCAGGTAGGGGGGCCGTGCGAGGAGCAGTGATGTTATGTCATTAGACACCATGTCACGTTGGCTTAGTCATCACATAGGATGAATGGATACTGATGTCAGAGGTCAGAAAGTAACAGCCCCAAAGGTGAGTATATAATGCTGGGTTTCTATACGGCAGCAGTCACGTGGTTATACCACCACCCACCTGCAGGTGACTGATGGTCACACGACTTTGCAGGTATTGCCTTTATATTAGTGCAGCCATTGGCCACCGCAAGTTGGGGGCGGAGCCTGAGCCGCATGTGGCTGCGGCAGTAAAGAAAGTAAACCTCACAAAGGGTTTTTTTTTTCCCAGACAGGCGGATCATCTACAACATTTAACGCTGAAAAGCTTCCTCTGCCTTTATCTTTAACCTGTTGCAATGAAGCAATTTAGCAATTATAGCTGTAAATGGAAAGCCAGTCAGTTTTAAACTTTAATGGAAGGCGTACATTTAACCCTCGCCTCCACCGTCGACACATAAATGGACAAACACTTAGGAGTGAGCCTGAGATAATTTGATTTCTGGTAAAATTCTGCACAGACTCTAAGCGGCAAGCAGCAGCATAGTGTCATGGACCATGGCCAGTTAGGAAAGGAGATGAGAAGAATTAAAACTATAAGTGTTGACAGGTCAGTGCTCACAGCTTTGTGCCTCACAAGGTCCAGGATGAAGCAGATGGCCACAGCTTGGAATTTGTGAGCGCTTGACCTGTAGATCATCAATGCAGCATTTACGCAGTAATAAATGTGATATATAAGCTTGGACACCTGGCTAAGTTGTAATGAAGCACAAAAAGCAGGCATGAGGTTTTTATACTAATCGACCTTAGCAATGAAAATGTTGGAGAGAGATCAGATAAAACTCCTTGGAAACATTCACCCTGCAATGAGGTTAAAGTATACAATTATTCCATCATGTATACAAATTTGTGTATAGAAGACCACCTTGATCCCCAGGGAAACAAGTAAAGTTGGTCAAACCCAATGATTTCGGAAGGACCAGCCAACCATGTAAAGGAAGTCTGTAACTAGAATCTAGCACATCAACCCAGGTTAGGGTCAGCCGAATTAAACAGAGTTTTCCTCTTGTGAATCACTGCCTCCATTGCTGAGATATTACTGTTTTTGTCAATATAAGCTCTGGAACAATGAAGGTGTTGTTGTTGCTCCAAAGAGTTAATTTGCATATTGACAAAAAGGTAATATCTTGCCAACAGGGGCACAGATTCACAAGGGGAAAATGCTGTTTGATTCAGGTGACCCTAATCTATCTATCTGCGGGCCTGGGTTCTGGTGACAGACTCCTTTTAATGAGTATTTAATGAGAGTCTTCTAAAGGCCAGGCACTTGGATTTTAACATATCGGACCCGCAGCCAGAACGCAGCTTTTTTTGTTGTTGCACATTTTGCTGCAGTTTTTAGAGCCAAAGCCAATAATGGCTACAAAAGGAATGGGAAATATATAGGAAGTTCTTATACTTCAACCTTCTGCTCATTCCACTCCTGGCTTTGGCTCAAAAAAAAACAAAAAACAAAAAAAAAAAAACGCAGCAAAACCTGCTGAGGCCCCACATTGCAGAAACGCAGCTTTATTTGTTGCAGATTTTGCTGCGGTTTTCTGAGACAAAGTCAGGAATGGGTTGAGCAGAAGGTATGAGCATAAGAACTTCCTATATATTTTCCATTCCTTTTGTAGCCATTTTTTGGCTTTGGCTCAAAAAACGCAGCAAAATCTGCAACAAAAAAAGCTGCGTTTCTGCAACATGGGACCTCAGCCTAAAGGGGTTATTCATAAAAAGTAAAACATCTGTGGTGGCAGTGATAGTCATAACACCACCAACAAAGCTAAACTTGCCCCTCCTTTGTAGAGCAACAATTCCCATTCTCCTTGCCGATCTGTGTTGCTGGAAGTGTAGGATGACATCACTGACTCTAGGATACGCCAATCGCCATGGCTAAAAAGCTGTAGTCTGTGACCCCACCCTGCAGTGCCAGCAGCACAGATCAGTGAAGAGAAAGGCAGCCGCAACTCTGCAATGAAGGCACCCCTGGGTAACCCCTGTAAGAAAATATGCTGCAGAACAGAGAGAATGATTCTCAGCTTTGTAGCTGAATTTTCAGGGGCAAGGCAAGTTTTAGCCATTAAAAGTTCTAGTTTTAGTAAATTTCATTTAAGGGGAATCTGTCCCTATGAAAAAGCTGTGTAATGTGAAGGCAGTATGTTTCTGAACAGACTGATATACAGTTTTTTGGGAAAAGATTCAGGACAACATGTCCTTTATTACTGTAATTTATTTCCCTGATTAGGAGGAGTAATTGAGTCCAGTGGGCGGTCCTAACAGTGATTGTGCTTACAGAGATGGCTGTCGGTCACTGTTTGGACCGCCCATTGGACTCAATCGCTCCTTCTAAGCATAAAAAGAGCAGAGAAATAAATGAAAAAATTACTATTTCCCCACAAAACTATATATCAGTCTGCTCAACTCGTCCTGCTCTATAACATGCTGCCTGCGGAATAAATTGCATTTTGATGGTGACAGGTTTCCTTTAAGGTTTTCAATCTGCTCAGCCATATGTAACAGGATCCACTTGCTTTGGAGTCTCTGCTGCAGAATCTGCTTAAAATCCTAGGAGAGAAAAGTCCTGCAAGGACAAGTCTATGGGGTCCGCAGGTTTCCTTGTGTAACCACTTTTTAAGCAGACAGGGTCTCAGTCTTTCGGGTCCCCATGCAGACACAAACGCTAGTGTGAACCTAGCGTAAATCACGAGTTTCAATACTTGTTAGATTGTGTGGCAAATACTTCTCATAAGGAAAAAAATATATATATATATCTTGACCACATTTTCCCCCTTTATATATGAAGGACATTAAGACACAAGACTATGCAAAGTATAATAAGTCGCTCAACCAAAGTAAAGGCCAAAGTTTAACACTGTAAGGTATATGATAGCATTAACAGGGCTGACATAATCCAACTGTGGAGACGGTGGAGAAATTATCGGCGTCTTATTCAGGGTCATAATCTAATTAAGAGACAAAGTCGAGATTTCTGTTCTGTCTTACGTACAGGAGATTGGTCTTCTCAGAACAAGATTTGATTCTTTGTTCAGCAAAATCTCCGGGTGAATAGGTTAAAGCACACACAGTGACGGGGAAATTGCTTCAACTTGAATCAAATGGGTAATTTCTAAGAGAGGCAGAAAAGATTGAAGCCTAAAGAAATCACGCTAGCTCTCATTTGTCTGCAGTGCTGGGAATCTTCGAGGATAAAAGAAACGTTTGGGAGAGATGAAAGAACTGGGCCTATCCACATCTGGCTTAAGTAAAAATGTTTATAATTAGGTGGAAGCGCTTGTTCCCGAGAGATTTCGGCTTCATTAGTACACAGCTTCTAGGGTTTGGAGACAGCGCACAGCCGTAATAGGGCTTTTTTTTCTTCTTCAATAAACTTTGCTCCCGGCCAAGTAAACAAAAACATGGTACTTTTTGTTAATCCAAATATTAAAGGGGTCTTCCGGGTTAAAAATTATCGATAAGCTATCCTAAGGATTGGTCATTAACATCAGATTGGTGAGGATCCTTTTCCTGCAAGGACTGGGTGTCAACCCAGCACTCCCACCGATCAACTGGTCTCAACAGCTGGTACACAGAGAATGGAGCACAGGAAGTAGATAGCGCCATTCTCTGTGTGGTGGCTGAACTGAGTCACTGCAGCTTAGGTTCCATTCAAGTAAATAATAGATGAGCTGCAGTACCTCGTTGGACCACTACACAGAGAACAGCGCTGTCTGCTTTCTGCTCAGTTCTCTGTGTACCAGCTTCTGAGAGCTGGAGATCAGTAAGATCTTTAGAACAAGTCATTGTGTCACTAATGTTTGTAATGGTTACTACATGGCTAGGGGGCTGGATTTTATACACCAGAGGCAATGGGACTGAATGAAACACCTGAATTCAATGACTAAGGCTGGGTTCACACCAGTGCTTGAACTACATTTCAGGTTTCCATCCCCGAATCCGCTGAAAAAATGCGGAGAGAAAAGTCATCCAAGTGTGAACCTAGTGTAAGATGTGCACCTCAATACTTTTCTCCATATAGTGTGTCTATCTCTTCCTATGATTTTACGCCCTCATTCAGACAACCACATTTTAGTTTATATGTTAGAGACAGAAGTCCTGTCTCAACAACAGGTCGATGACCAGAACTAACAGCAGTACCAGCCAGACTATGGGTCTAATCCATACGATGCTGTTAGTTTAGGTTACAGACTGCTAAATAGTGATACATTTTGGCCATCTGTATTTGGCCTCTCGAGAAACATTGTATTTCCCTTCTAACTAATAAACTACTCTGCTGAAAAATACTTATTGCAGTCTTGGGTTATCCCCATAACATGGAATCGGTTGTGGTAACAGCTCACTAGTAAAGCCCCTATACAGTATATCAGGATCTAACTCTATTCCTCAAGACTCATTCTGCACATAATCCTCAAACATATAAATTGAACAAAAATGGATGTACATGACTATGACAAAGCTTTTCAACTATTGGGAAAAAAAAAAGTCATCAGTTTTCTACAGCAAAATGTAAATGTAATCACAAGTTATGCAAAAGTAATTGACTGCTGTAGTTGTAAATCATGGGAGTCAATGTGACAGGAGAACACGAGCCGGCAGAGCATCTAAGCAAGATTTATAAAAAAAAACAAAAACAAAAAAAAAAAAACACCTCTCTAACTTTTAGATAAATCCTGTGACATTCTACAGTGTCATCGGCTACAAGTGGTCTACAAGGCAATGATTTAAAAAAAAAAATTTGGGAGAGAGGGGAAAAAAATAAATAAAAATCAGCAGTTTCACCATTGTTATCTCCATTTTTTTGCCTACTGTTTACCATGCAATATAAATAATAATTTAAAGGGATTGTCCCATTACAGAAACTAACCCTCTATTCACAGGATAGGTAAAAAGCGTCA
Source organism: Leptodactylus fallax (assembly GCA_947044405.1). NCBI lineage: Eukaryota > Metazoa > Chordata > Amphibia > Anura > Leptodactylidae > Leptodactylus > Leptodactylus fallax. The sequence continues at coordinate 828,085 of CAMRHE010000455.1, read as the reverse complement.
CATCACTGGGAGTCCGACTGATGGGGTCCTCAGGGATCAAGAGAAAGGAGGACCAAAAGCTCCCCTGCATCCTCCCTGTGAATGAAGCACTAGTGAAATTGCGTGACCAGCTCTTTTTTTTTAAAAAAAAAGCCTCCTTATTTCAGGGGCTGAAAAGTAATTGGAGAAGTTACCATTACCATAAATAAAATGTTTATTTTTAATACTTTGTAGAGAATCCTTTGCAGACAGTGTCTGTCTGAAGTCTGGAACCCATGGACATGGGACATTGCTTATTTGTGGGCCTTTCTGCCTTAAGTTTTGTCTTAACTCCTTCCCGCCGCAGGCATTTTTCGATTTTAGTTTTTGACTCCACACCTTCCGAACACCATAACTTTTTTATTTCTCCATTCACAGAGTCATATAAAGGCTTAATTTTTGCAAATTGTACTTTGTAATAGTATCATTTATTATTCTATACGATATATTGGGAAGCTGAAATTGGAGAAAAACTGTGTGTGCGCGACTTTCTTATGGGCTTTGTTTTTATGGCGTTCACTCTGCTGACAAAATAACATGTCACCTCTATTCTGTGGGTTGGTATGATTCAGAGGATACCAAATTTATATAGTTTTAGTTACATTCTAACCCCTTAAAAAATAATAAAAAATATTTTTTTTTTTTTCTTGAAGTCGCCATATTTTGACACCAGTAACTTTTTATATTTTTCTGTGCATAGGGTGTCTTTTTTGCAGGACCAGATGTACTTTTTTAGTTGAACTATTATGGGGAATGTCTATTGCTTTGATCACTTTTTATTAAAATTTTTATGAAAGGTAAAACAGTGAAAAAACAGCAGTTCGGCTCTTTTGATTTATTTTTTACCACTACTGCGTTCAGCGTATGAGAAAAATAATTATATAAGTTTGTAGACTGGGCGGTTTTGGACTTAGAGATACCTAATGTGTATGTGTTTCACAGTATTTTTTTTAACTTTTATATGTTTTCTAGGGAAGGGGGGAATTCAAATTTTTAATTCCCTACATTTTTTTTTTTAATTTATTTATTTTTACAGCAATTAATAGACTCCCTAGGGGTCTGATCACTGATGCAATGCATTACAATGCTAATGTATTGCTAATTACCGACATTTGTACTGCAGGCTGCATAGAGCAGCCTGCAATACAATTAGATGAGAGACAAGCCTGGGAGCGTTCACTGGGCTCCCAGCTGTCATAGCAACCATTTGATAAATGATAAAAGTTCTATCTGATAAATGTGTTGTAGAGACAGTTACACAAGGCCATCATCCCCACTTTTCCACCTATATTTCTTAAGTGAAGTAAGTGATGCAAAATGTTGCAAAATTGTTCTACAAATAAGCTCAAAAAGTGACAAAACTCTAGTTTAAAAATTTTTTATACCAGAATTCTAGAGCAAGGGGCTTGATAGAAAATTTTGGTGACGCAAACTAATTCAAAAACTGCAAAAAGGAGCCCATGAGATCCAAAAGACATACATAGTAAAAAATACATTTGCTGCATGTGATAAGGACACACACGACTAGCACTATAATTCACTCTTTGACCTAAAGTACATTTTTAAAGGGATCCAGTCACACTGAATATGTAGCCCAATCTGACAACTGCATGTTATAGAGTAAGAAGAGCTGAGAAGATTGATATATCGTTTTGTGGGAAAAGATTTAGAATAACTTGTATTTTGTTCATTTATATTTTTGTTGTTTCTAAGCTTAGAAACAGCCATCTAGTCATGGGGGCGGTCCCATCTGTGACTGACAGCCTCCCCTGATAGTCACTGATAGGACCGCCTCCCGGACTACATGACTGCTTCTATGTCCTAAACATAGAAAGAACAAAAACCTAAATGACAGGTTATACTTCAGCTTTCCCCACAGAACTATATATCAATCTACTCAGCTGCCCCGGCATTATAACATGCTGCCTGCAGATAGCACTGCATTTTACATGTGACAGGTTCCCTTTAAAGTGTCTCTGGATACGGCATCATAGTTACAGCTAACAGGATTTCGATCGTGTGATCATTTTTCTTCATTACAAATGGTCCTCTTATATAAATCATGCATATTGGCTTGTCAGATTATAAGGAGAATGTATTAGGGGAAGCTGGAAATAGACTTGGGTAATATACAGTGACAACTGGTTTCTGAGTTGCAGATGAGCTGTGCAAATTGTCTGATTTGTCTTAAAAGCTGATACACAGCGGTAGGAAAAGTGAATTGAAACTGCAGGTATAGCCTGAGCTAATAGGTTACTTGTCAGACTGTCAAGAAAAATTGAGAAACGAGTGACTATAAGTTAATGCGGCCATACATCCTGCAGCAGAACATCCCAGGGTAAGAACTAGAGACATTCACTTCATATTCATATTGCAAGTGGCATAGTATGAATTAACATCTAGTGATAGCAGATGGAAGATAAATAGGGGCTATATCTACTTTCTTACTATTTGTTCTAAGTAAGCCCAGAATTAAGGAAAATTCAAATCATATTTTTTGCATCCATGTAGTGGATCAGTTTAATTCAGGGCTGTGGAGTCGGGTCGTGGAGTTGGAAGCAATTTTGGGTGGAGTGGAAAAAAAAAGTTACCAATTTTGGGCTCAAATCAAAAATGTTTAAGATTCTTTTTATTATATTATAGAATTATAAATATCATATTAATCAGATCCATATTTATTTTATTAGGAATTCAATCACTAGCTTTTTAATGAATTAGAGGAGCATTACTGTTTCTGATGGAACATGGCTGTCAGCCATTTATGAAGGAGTTGGAGTTGTTGGTTTGGCCTACCATCTCCACAGCCAAGGTTTAATGGATTGGCTAAAAACACACACCAAAGAAAGGGACAGACCCCCTAAACAGATGGAAAAAATATGATATGTATACACCCCTATGGTGTATTCCAAAAGCTAACAGCAAGTACGGCACCCGAATGCTACAATGTAACCAATCCCAACAATGACAAAAAATATTCACTGTGATAAAATGCAAAGCTGTAGAGGTAGTCATAGACGTTAGATACTGTAGCTGTAAGCCAACGTCCCCATATATAGCACATATACACTTAGCTCGGTGAACGGAGAGATGGGAAAAAAGCTGACAGACAATTTGGGCTGTGGCTTATCTCTCTCAGAACAAAAGGATGGAGCATGTTAAAATCCAACATGCTCGACCCTTCTCTCTCAGGAAACCTGCCACTGGGGGAAAGGTTGGTGCCACCCCCTCCACCCACACCCTCATACAAAGTAGATAGTTACCCGTTTTGCTGAAATCTTCAGGTTTATCCATCATACAGTACAGACCAAAAGTTTGGACACACCTTCTCATTCCAAGAGTTTTCTGTATTTTCATGACTATAAAAATTGTAGATTCACACTGAAGGCATCAAAACTATGAATTAACACATGTGGAATTATATACTTAACAAAAAAGTGTGAAACAACTGAAAATATGTCTTATATTCTAGGTTCTTCAAAGTAGCCACCTTTTGCGTTGATTACTGCTTTGCACACTCTTGGCATTCTCTTGATGAGCTTCAAGAGGTCGTCACCTGAAATGGTCTTCCAACAGTCTTGAAGGAGTTCCCAGAGATGCTTAGCACTTGTTGGCCCTTTTGCCTTCACTCTGCGGGCCAGCTCACCCCAAACCATCTCAATTGGGTTCAGGCCTGGTGACTGTGGAGGCCAGGTCATCTGACGTAGCACCCCATCACTCTCCTTCTTGGTCAAATAGCCCTTACACAGTATGGAGGTGTGTTTGAGGTCATTGTCCTGTTGAAAAATAAATGATGGTCCAACTAAACGCAAACCGGATGGAATAGCATGCCGCTGCAAGATGCTGTGGTAACCATGCTGGTTCAGTACTCCTTCAATTTTGAATAAATCCCCAACAGTGTCACCAGCAAAGCACCGCCACACCATCACACCTCCTCCTCCATGCTTCACGGTGGGAACCAGGCATGTAGAGTCCATTCGTTCACCTTTTCTGCGTCGCACAAAGACACGGTGGTTGGAACCAAAGATCTCAAATTTGGACTCATCAGACCAAAGCACAGATTTCCACAGGTCTAATGTCCATTCCTTGTGTTCTTTAGCCCAAACAAGTCTCTTGTGCTTGTTGCCTGTCCTTAGCAGTGGTTTCCTAGCAGCTATTTTACCATGAAGGCCAGCTGCACACAGTCTCCTCTTAACAGTTGTTGTAGAGATGTGTCTGCTGCTAGAACTCTGTGTGGCATTGACCTGGTCTCTAATCTGAGCTGCTGTTAACCTGCGATTTCTGAGGCTGGTGACTCGGATGAACTTATCCTCCGCAGTAGAGGTGACTCTTGGTCTTCCTTTCCTGGGGCGGTCCTCATGTGAGCCAGTTTCTTTGTAGCGCTTGATGGTTTTGTCCACTGCACTTGGGGACACTTTCAAAGTTTTCACAATTTTTCGGACTGACTGACCTTCATTTCTTAAAGTAATGATGGCCACTCGTTTTTCTTTACTTAGCTGCTTTTTTCTTGCCATAATACAAATTCTAACACTCCATTCAGTAGGACTATCAGCTGTGTATCCACCTGACTTCTGAACAACACAACTGATGGTCCCAACCCCATTTATAAGGCAAGAAATCCCACTTATTAAACCTGACAGGGCACACCTGTGAAGTGAAAACCATTTCAAGTGACTACCTCTTGAAGCTCATCAAGAGAATGCCAAGAGTGTGCAAAGCAGTAATCAAAGCAAAAGGTGGCTACGTTGAAGAACCAAGAATATAAGACATATTTTCAATTGTTTCACACTTTTTTGTTAAGTATATAATTCCACATGTGTTAATTCATAGTTTTGATGAGTCCAGGTATCAGTATGAGAAAAAAACTGGCACTGGAAAAATCCTTTATGCTTTATTATTAATGTACACCCCAGGACCCGCTCATTACTTTTGTGTAGGGCAGCAGAGGAGATCTAGTCCCTGTCTCCCCTGCAGCCGCGCCATCTTTGGATCACGTGGCTGACAGCACATTGTAATGCCACAAGTAAAAGTTTTTGGAGGGTGGACAGGGGCGCTGCGTGTTCCATTGTTGTATTTATATTACATGACAGCTGCTAGTAATAGTATACTATTGCGTGCTGATGATGTTTAACAGAATGGTAAGCTGGATCCTATTCTTAGATTTTTTTTTTCCTTGCTGGTCAAGGAACTGAAGGACTTAGTACCACCGACAATAAGACAAGATAGAGTGCAAACAGCCCAATCGGGAGTGCAAGATTCCACTCACAAATATACTCTTCTCTTACTCCCATCTTAAAGAAACACGGCATGGATGGGTACTGCATTTTAGAATGTTATATATACCAGCTAAAATTTATTGACTACTTTTCCTGCCCCATTGGCAAACATGTAGGAGGCAGCTGAATTCATTCTGTCATGATCCTTCTGTAAAATCAACATTATTTGCTACTTCTGGGAAGCCTTGGTTGGGAAAAATAGTTGTAGGGAATCAGGGGCTTCTACATCTGAAAACACTACAGCTAAAATCTCATCACTGTGTGCATTTTCCCCCTGTCTGCTGAATTAATATGGAGTTGACTTAATATTGATAGCCAGGCCTACCCTTAGGATAGATCATCAATATGAGATCAATGGGGTCCGACAGCCAGCTCCCCACTGATCGGATAAGATCTGCAAAGTGTTCAAAAGTGGAAGCAAGTGTCCCCATACACTGTGTAGTACCCATGTTGTGTTGTGTTACTGTGGTTCAGTTCCCATTCAAGTGAATAGGAGTTGTGCTTCAATAGTGTGGCACAGCCACAACATAGTGTACGGAGCATTCTGATTCTGGCTCTGTACACTATGTCTTGAACAGCTGATCACTGCTGGAACATTCCTTGAACCTGACTTGCCTCAACATCTGTTTCTCTGCCACTTGGACTCCTCAGTGGACTCCTAAGTACGGCTTTTGGTTATTATGCCAGGGGTTGTTGTGCTCCCTAGTTAGGGTTTAGCTCAGCCGTTGGCCACTTTAGTTTTTGTATACAGTACTTTGTTGGTTCCACACCCCTATACTTTTTGTACTATTTTTTTGTTACATTTGTTGCCTTTGAAAAACTTTAATAAAAAATTGATTACACATAAAGAGCACCTTTCACATCCTCATAGATGTGGGATATTATATACTGGTAGAAAACCGACAGTGTGCTAAATTTAGTGCGGTATGGGCCCCGATGCTGGAGATATTGGTGCCGAAACTAACGGCACTGACATTTCTGTCGATAACCCCCTCACACCATATTCTTCCATAGCCTTGTACTATTGGGGGGAAGGGGACATTCCTTATCGCCCAGTGATGATGCTAGGCTGTAAGGCCCGTCTTTCTGAGAGTGCGGAGATATAGTGCCGAAACTAATGGCACCAATATATACAGCACCGGGGCTGAGTGAACGGTGCTCAGCTACAATACCACACAAGACAGCTACGGCGCTGTTAGGTTCTAGTCCAGTGATGGCGAACCTTTTAGAGACCGAATGCCTAAACTGCAACCCAAAACCCACTAAATTATCGCAAAGTGTCAACATGGCAATTTAACTTTAATACTATACAGATTCACAATTGCAGACAATTACGAACCTACAAAATACAGTCATGTGAATGGGGCTTTACAGAGCTTTCAATGATACAACTTTGAACTGAAAGGTAAAAATTTTCATTTGGCATAACTTTGAACAATTAAAGTTCACTATTTACATCTCACAGGATCTGTTTTATAGTGACCGTGCAATGTTATTACAGCCTGTACTAATATCACATCTGCTGTAAAACAGATACTGTGTAATAAAAATAGTGAAGGGCCCCCACACAGTACAATCTGCACCACAGTGGCCCCCACACAGTACAATTTGCTCCACAATGATCCCCACACAGTAAAATCTGCTCCACAGTCGCCCCCACATAGTACAATCTACTGCAAAAAAAAACAAAAAACAAACAAAAGATTTTTTATTTTTTTTTATTTTTAACCTTGATGTCTATGTAAACTGATGGCCATTGATATTAGGAGACAGACAATTACCAATATAATATTATGTGCTGACGGCTGTGTTAACAAGTAACAGTGACAGTCAGACTGCCTCCATAATGTTGCCCTGGGAAAAGTGATGGCCATAGTGCATCTATGCTCCTACAAAGCACCCCTATAATAGTGAGGAAGTGTTTCCATATCAGTGACAGCCACAGACCCCAATAATGGCTGAATTTGCACAGCCTGTATTGTACTGAGGAAATAACTCTGACAATAACAACGTGGAAACTTCACTCACAGCAGCTTTACAGATTCCAGTCTACAGGACTGCCAGGTACTGAAATGTTCTATAATGATGGGTTAAATGAGTTATCAAACCTTTAAAATGAATGACCTACTCTTAGGAAAGGTTATCAATAGTAAATAGGTGAGGTCCAACGCTCTGTCCCCCCACCAGAGCATCACTTTTAGGATGCTGGATAACCCTTTTAACCAAATGTTGTTACATATCGATATAGTACACCTAGTGACATAGCAATTAACCTCCAATACCTTACCTTCTACTGAAAAACAAGATAGTGCAAAGTATTCCAGCCCCAGGCAAAGACTCAGCAAGAAAGTACACCACCTTTCATGATCCACTTTATCTACTTCAAATTAACAATCTCCATTTTAATTACTTGGAAATGCTTTTAGAGCAGTCCTGGCTGAATCTGAAACTGCTGAATTCAAGAGGTTTATAAGACGGTGAATAACTGGAGCACTGATATATACATAGTGCCCTCTAATGGTAATAGGGCAGAATTGCAGCCTTTCTAGTAATGGAAAGTGAAAGTTGTGATGTCATGTTAGGTTCACAATAGCATCAGAGTGTCTGTTCTTCTGGTCTGTCTTACAGGACTTATTTGTCTTTGAATTTTAGACTAACAGTAACAATAACTGTGTACTTGGCTGTCTCTATCAGTCCCACAAAGACAGGTGTGGCAGTCCATATGAGTGAAGCAACAGTCACGTATGTGGACTGCCTCTACCAGAGCAGAGCTAATACACTGAGACTGAGTTTACACAGTGCTTTTTTTTTTCACTGAATAACTGCATGCAGTTTTTAATTGCAGTAATAAGTAGCACATTTCTACCAGTAAACCGGAGGTTTTCAATGTAATGGCCATCGGCATACAGGTGACATGCATAGTAACTTGTGTACACTGCAAGCACTGTGCAAAAATAGTCTCAATGTATAAGAGCTGTACTTGGCCGTCTCCATCAGTCCCATAAAGAGTGGGGAGGCTGTCCACATACATGACTGTTACTTCATTCAAGAGGTGGACATTGGACCCCCATTGACGTGGTTAGTGGGGGAACCAATGATTGGCCCTGCCACGGATCAGACACTTATCTCTTATCCTGTGATTGGTATATTGGACCAACACCTCTAAAAGTATCGAAGCACTGTATTTGTTGGTTAATTTAGAAAATATTTTCTGCAATCTGTTCTTATTTCCTGACTGTATATTTTTCAGGCTGTACACAAATATGGGAACAGCTAGACAGTGTGCCACACAGACCATAGGAACCTGTAAATTGGAGATGAGCCAATCAGTTCTTTGAGTAGGTTTTTTTGGGAATGCTCAGTGACCTGTGCAGTACAAGTCTATACGATTTTTATACATTTACATTTTTAAATATAGTGACATGAAAGATAAAAAGAGAAAAAAAACAAACAATTTAACGAAGAGTAACTGTTGTTGAAATTTTTCCCATAAATCAACAGTACAGCTAAATATTAAAGGGGTTATCCAATTTTTAATATTGATTGCCTATCACTCGCTATATGATTTGTAGCGGTGGTTTTTGGTACTGAAGTGCTGGCCCATGGACAGCAGGAGCAGAGATATCCAAAACAGCATATCTGTGAGATAGGTTGTCAGACCCTCTCAGATCTAATTTTGATAGGTCATCAATAATTACCCTGGAAAATCCCTTCAAAAATATAATACATCTACACTGAATACCAAGCATACCATACATATCATAAAGGCTGTGCCTGATATTGCAGCTTAGCTCCATTCACAAGACGTCATCAGAACAGGAAAAAGGGTGCTGCATTTGTGAGTGCCACAGGCTCTTCACACAACTGATAGGGATCCTGCATGTTGTATCCCCACTGATCACATATTGATGACCTATCCCAAGTCCTGGAAAGCCCCTTTAAATATCAAGCCAAGCTGAGGAAGAATGAACCTTTATCCACCAGTACTTTATTAATTCGTTTGTACTTTAAAGGGGTTATTTCACACAACTTAGGACAGAGGATAAACTCCAGATTGGTGGGGGTTTCACTTGTCTCAGATTCATTCATTTCAGTGGGAGCACAGGAGAGCAGAGTGCTGTACGTCAGCTATTTCCACTGAAAAGAATGAGGGGCAAGGGGTGCATCACAATTGGAGTAATCTCCCCCACCGTTATCAGGATTAGTGGGGGACTCCGTGGTCTGACCCCCATCAATCAGTAATTTATGCTCTGTCCAATAGATATTTGTGGCATAATCCCGTCAATTGTGAGACGAATAATCAATGTTGTCTACGTCTAAGTAAATTATGGTGGACCGTACGCCAACACTCCACCTCCCTCACCACATCCCCCTGAGTAAAACCAACATAAATAACATTCTACAGTCTCTATTTGGAATATGCTGCATCTTCAATACCAGAAAACGACGTCTGCAACCCAGAGATACGGGTTTCCAGTGGGTAAGTGATGGGAAACAAAGAGGCTGCACAATAGTGATGACCTATTACTTTCGAGGAAGTCCCTATTCTTGTAATGAGGTCTATTCTTAAAACTTGCTGAACGTGTGTTTTGCTGTATAGCATGAACTCTCTGCTCTGCATGTATAGCTGCTGGATCAGCCTATTGACTATTAGAGCTTTGTGCGAAGCAATTAGGCCATAGAAAGCTAAAATCTATACAGCACACATTAACTCCGTATGTTTCAGGACAGAGCAGAAACAGAGACAGCCATTTTATTGTACCTTCTGAGGTGCTCATGTTCTTTCAGGAACAGCTCCGTTCTCCTGTTGTTGACCCCGGAGCCCGTTTTGTAAGATCTGTTGAAGTAGAGAACACCCATATGTTATACTTCTACAGTTCCAGTGACAAGCAGAAAGTGAAGAGTATGAAATGACGGAAAATTCAAAGTGGCTTCTAAATATGCCAATTATTTTATGGTCTACAGACGCTTTCACACCACATACAAAGAAAGGTAATATTTCATCCACCCACATTGTGGTGCTGGCTGCCTATTCACCGTACTATGTCACAAAGAAAGCAATAAAGATGTATAACTGTCCAGTAAGAGATGAGATCTCACAAGCAACTAATGATGTACATACAAAAGTAATCACTTTTTAGGCATTCTAAGCAGTAAGGATAGATTCACGTCTGCGTCAGAGTCCACCTGAAATCACCGGATGAAAAAGACTTTTCGTTCAGCGTTTTCAGTTTAAAAATAACAAACACCTGAAGGTTCCTATTATATTCAATGGGGTCCGTCAGGCTCCGTATGTACCTGCTATTTTAGCAGTCCACCTGTCCGTTGGTCTGATCCTCCAATGGACCAGAAGAACAGACAGCCCAATGCTAGTGTGAACCTAGCATGGCATGTATTTAAGAGGATATACCATCTTAATAAGCTGCCCTATGTAAGGACATGATATTACAGCTATGTATCGGCTACTCTGACTACTCCTAATGACACACTTTCTAGTACTGATGGCCTATCCTTAGAACATGCCATCAATATTAGATATGCAGGGGTCCCAGCTATCAGACCCTCGCAGATCTATTCAGCTGTTTCAGGACAGCATGGTTCCTGGTAAATTTTACATGTTGGGAGCCATGTTGCTCACTTGCCATTTGATTTGTAGCAGTGGGTTTAGGTACCGCAGCACTGCCCCAAAGAAGTCTATGAGACAGTGCTGCAGTGCCAAACCCTGCCACTACACATTACACAGCAAGTGAGCAGTGTGGCATGTCAGCATGTAAACTTACCGGGAGTTACACTGTCCTGGAACAGCTGATTGGTGGGTCTGCTGACAGACCCTCACAGATCTTATACTGATGGCTGATCCTAAGGATAGGCCATTCATGTTAGAAACAGGATAATCCCTTTAATATATACAGGTGTGACAACCCTTTGCCTTCACAACAGCATCAATTCTTTTAGGTAAACTTGAAGACAGTTTTTGAAGGAATTCAGCAGGAAGGTTGTTCCCGCCATCTTGGAGAACTAAGCACAGATCTTCTGTGGATGTAGTCCTGCTCCAATCCTTCTGGCTATTCATGTAATCGCAGACAGACTGGATGATGATGATGATGAGATCAGGGCTCTGTGGGGGCCGTATCATCACTTCCAGGACTACTCCTTCTAAGGGCGCTCACACCAAATATTGATGGGATTTAGATTTTACTTTTGTTCATTCCTTTCACTATTAACACTTCTATTTCTGAAAGCACTCTTACTGAGCAGCATTGTTTCCACACCTGCCTGTATGTTGTACAAAAAAAATAGGTAAGAGGAACTTGGCCTTGTTTAATTGCATTGTGAAGCACCGTTCCTTTGCTAGCCAGGTCTCCTCTTTATACAGGTTCTCGATGTGTAACAGATGGAAGATCTTAAGGACAGGCCATAAGTTTTAATAACCTGGATAACCCCTTCTACATCCTTGATGGCTCATAACTGTACTGCTCCATGGTCATGCTGCCACGGGCAGCAAAAATATCAGCCTAGAAGACAAAAGGATCTATGGAAAAAGTGTCACTAAGTGAAACTAAGGATGCATTAAGACTGCACAGAGGCTGCAGGGTGAACACCACAGAGCTGTACTGGACTCCCTTTTCCTGACACACAATACTCCATCAGGTAAACTAAAGGTTTCCTGCAATTCTATTTGGCATAATATAGCCGTTTTTCATTAGTCTCAAGCGGAGTGTAGAAATGAGAAAAAAAAGGCCCTACGTTTTTCCTGGAAACAAGTTTACAGGAAAAACATGTAGTACTGCAGCCTAGCAATACTAGACAAAAGTGGCACTGTGTTTTTGGAGAAAAAAAAAGTAGACCTATCTTTCTTAATACAAAAGGCAAAAATCAGCCAGTAGGTTTGACCTACAAAATGTGTTGGTTAAAAACATGGTTGTTCATCTTCATATCCAGAGGGCCGACGGCAGGGGACGGCAGCACACTGACTGCTGGGACCGCCAGTGATCACAAGAACAACTACTTGAAGGGAGCAGTAGGGTGCATGCTTGACTACCACTCCATTAACTTCTATGGTGCTGATGGCAATGTTCAGAGCTTTGTCAGTCCCACAGAAGTGAAGGGAGCATAAACACTGCTGCTCAATCCACAGGGGACATGGTGCCCCCCGTTCTAGTGATAACTAACATCCCCATGGTCAGACTCCCAGCAATCAGGCACTTATCCCCTATCCTGTGCATAGGGGATAGGATTTGTAACTAGGAAAATCCCTTTAAATTGAGATGGTCTTCTGGACAGGTTTCACTGTATTTGGAAAACCCATGGAAAAAAAAATATAGAAAATAATCACTGAAACTTAAGAACATGGAGATGTAAGGTTTCTAATTACTTTCATGGCTCTTTTCCTATTCTGCAATATCTTCAATACCACCAAAAACTATTACAGCAAAAAAACACAATTGTACTAAATGCAGACCGAGCGATTCCAGCTGACGTATTCAGTGGATTTTCTTTAAGTTACCACAAAGTGTCTAAAAATAATAATACCATAAACTATGGAGACTTCCTCTAATGTTCCATTGCTGGATATTGCCATATCGCTGTGTAGTAAACAGTACTGAAATAACACAAAAGGAATCTGCTCCAATATCGCGGCCATAAATCTTTGAAAAGAAAGCAGCACTCAGCACTGACCACTCAAGCCATCTGCGGAGACTCTCTAACATCATTTGTGACTTACTCAATATCCTTCCGCACTGATCCCAAGAGGTCTTCTCTTTCTCGAATTGCCTGGAAATTAGCTTTTGTTTTGTGGAATTCATGTGTGTAATCCTGTAAAACAACATCCTCATCTATTAATAAATGGACTGCATTATTAGTTATCGCAAGCCTACAAGCACAAGGGTTAATATGTAATAAAGATGGAGAACATTTTACTAGAATTAAACATGAAGGCATTTCACATTGTTCCCACCTACAATAAATTACCAGATACGCTCTCTTACGTAATGGAAAGCCAATAAACAACAAAAATCAGTGGTACAGGGGTTGTATAGTGCCACACCTGTCCATAGGTTCTGTGTGGTACTGCAGCTCAGCCCCAATCAGTTTAGAAAAGCTGACACAGACCCACGGGCAGGTGTGGTGTCTGTGACACAGCTTTCAGCATTATATCTGTTTTGTGTGTTTGTCATGCAGTTTTTGAGAAATTTCCACTTTATTAGTTGCAGCACTAACAGTGGACGGTGAGAAAGGAGTCCTGGTATTGATAAGCGGCGGGCACCAGCCACTGATTGACAGCTTTCTCCCTATCACTATGCACAGGGACAAAGCTGTCAATCAGCGGTTGGAGAGTGAACGGAGAGTGGGGTTAGCTCCCAGCTCATAAATACCAAGAACTCTGGAAGCTGTGCATTTCACTGAAAAGACTCCTTCCTCACAGCAAAATGTGAGTTCTGCAACTAACGAAGTGTGACTCTCTCAAAAACTGCAAGCCCGGTACATATAACATACCCAATAGTGAAATCAGGATGAATGGGACGGAGTATCCGGAACCTTTCCCAGCCATTACACTGTGCATGGAACTAAACATTGTGACTCCTGCAAACAGCTGATCGGCTGCAGATAGGTACTAAGGATAGGTCATCAATATCAAAGTCCTGGAATACCCACTTAAAAAGACACTAACTTTTCAGACAACTTAGTTTCATAGAGCATGTGATTGTGGAACAAAATGCAATGCACTTTTTAAAAATGTTACTGTTTTCTGCCTGAAATACCTCTCTAATGTTCCTGCCACTAGGTGTCTCCCTTCTAGGTAATTGGCTGTTTACTCCCTGTTACTAGGGACGTCCTATCCATAGTTAGCATCAAAAAAGCAAGACTGCTTCGCTGAGTGTGAGGAGGGACTGTTCTGTCTTCACACAGTGAATGGAGAAGGGAGCTTGCATCTACTTCTGGCTGCTTGTGTAATTACAGATAAGATACTATTCACAGACAGCAACCAACTTTCCTGACTATGCACATAGATTGCTCTTTTTCTGTGTCAGAGATCTTTTTAGCTGAATCATGCCTGAATATATTTGCAGTTCAGTGTTCCTGGATCTTCGTTCCAATGCCTACTCAGTCTCACTGCTCTCTACACAAAGGATATGCTAGTCAATGCCTGCTGAGCCAACCATTGGCTGAGAACAGGTCACTGCGGGGGATCAGTGAGTTGATAATCACTATTTTTTTTGCTATGCTTCGTTATACTGAGACAAAATGAAATTGTCAGGACAACTCCCTTCAATACTGTCTCCATTTCTTTGTTTTTTCCCATAAAATGTACTTTTACCAAATATGTTGGCACTAATGCATCCTTACACTTAATTTAACTTTACATTAGTACTGATAAAGCTTAGGAACAGGGGTCTCCCCTTCTAAAAATCATGGTATGCAGCACACTCCTGTTTAAACTACTTACCTGCAGTATATCTCGGTGTCTCTGTAATGTGTGCATTAGTGCTGCATTTATTGACGTCACGCCTGCTGTACTGCTGTACTCTGCCATTTTGTCATTCACCCCTGTAAGCTGAAGTAATAAAAGACAAAATGAATAATAGTAACAAATAGGAAGTTGCTCCAACCCAGACACATAACCATAGGGGGCTCCAGCTCTTTTTTACTGCCCTAGTGACCTGCACATTTCCTAGTTTAAGATGACCCTATCATTCTTGGGCCCTTGCAAGGATTTACTCTAGTTCTTAGTCGCCAGCATGGCCTTCCTCTCATTCCTGGTTTCCTTGGATAACTGGGTAAGAGGAAGTTTCCATAATGTATAATAGGCGGAAAACCAGTCACTGAAAAAAATACTGGTCTTTATGAGGGGGTGTCTTATCAAAGGGGTGGCCTTTGGAGAGGTTTCATTGTATTATACAATCTGAGTAAATGGGTAACATTTGCACCAGTAGGGAATGTGGTTGCTTATATCAGGGAAATAAATTTGGTATATACCCTGAGAGATATTCTCAGTGTATATGCTGACATTACACCACAACAGGTCCTTATACAGTACAGGCAAATGATATGTGCAAATACCTTTGTCAGGAGCTGTTCAATCTCTACCGCCATGGTCTCAAACATATGATCCTGACTTGATCCATTTAAGAGCGGAGTAGTATCAGAACTGTGGGAATAAATAGCACAATTCACATTTGCAAGCATAAAATAATAATAATATATTTTAAAGAAGCCAAAAACCCATTGGGAAAAGATCACTTTACTTCTTAGGGTACATTCACACAACCACAGTCTTGGTCTGTGTTAGGTCCATATAGAGATAAATAATGTATCACCATATTTTGTTTTTATTTTCTGATTGTAATTTTTTTTTTATTCTTTAGTGATCTGCTTTACAGCTTAGTCATGGCCATAAGCAGCAATAGACAGGAGCCAACTCACTGCAATCTATGGAAGAGTCTGCTAGGCATGCTCTGTGTGGGAAGGGGAGTAGATGAGATGTGGCATCATCTATTGTCAGTACTGGATACAATGATGGATTGCTATGGGTATTATCTATAGAGGTGCTATCTTTTACTGTAATCCTGTCTGTCTTGTATGTGATGTAAATGAGGTGACGACTACACAGAAGACCCCCTACAGAATTGGCAAGTGCCATTCTATTATTAGGCTTAGTGGCAAGAGTGAAAATTGCGTGATTTAGAACTTTTTTTTTTTTTGTAGGTGACTTGGAAAATTTGAAAAAAAATCTAATTTTTTTAAACGATAGGTCATAAGTTCACATACAAATAATTCCACCCTCCATTTTTTTCAACCAGCTGGAAAAAAAAAAATAATCGCCCCAGCTGGTTCAGGTGGATTTGGCCTAGACCTGCCATTGAAGTGAGTGGGAGCAGGAAATCTTTCTACCGGCGACAGGAGGATTTATGTGGCGTATTTTGTCGCAACATCTGCCATGTGAACCTAGCCTAAAACTACAAATTGAGAACAAGGTATTTTTTATGCACTAGCACATTATTCATTTTGGAAAAATGATGTGACAGCCATACATAAAGCAAAAAAGATCACTGTACATGATTTGTTGCTCTTAACTGTCCACATAATTCAATAATGGTTTCTAGATATTGGTCTACCACTTCTCCCAATAACTCATATAATAGATTAAAGGTATATTAAGTCATCCTGTATATAAAGCATATACAAGTCATCTTAAATTGTTTCATTTAAAATGCAGGTTAATGCATGTAACATTATTAACCTGTAGATGTGGAATTAAAGGAGCTCTTCCATCCTCTGAAAATATTCCAAAATTAGACTTGTTTTACTGCTGACGAAAGCCTATCAGGATTGATTTTATGCATCCTACATCCTATAAATAGAGCCCAGTGCTCTCAGTAGGAGACACATCAAAAGCACATTTTTCAGTAAAAGAAAAAAATAACACAGATGACCCCTGCCATGCTTGGCCCCGAATGCTACCAGCAATAAAGATGCTACACTGACAATGAAGGGAGTGCTGGGTTTCTGTCTCTTACATTCACACTGGGATTATTCACAGTATATTGGCTACTGGGATAAAAATGGACAACCCTTTTAAAGTTTAAATAAGCTGGGGGCAGTGAAAAAAAAAAATGCATACTCACCTGTCCCCGTTGCTCCAGTGTCCTCCTGCACCACTCAGTTCACCTGCTCCGGTGGGTCTCTTCCGGAGTTGTGCTGAGGTTGCTGATTGGCCTCAGCAGTCACGTGAGACATCACAGGTCCTCTTCCTGAGGCCTGCTGAGACCACTGAGGCCAATCAGCAAAGGGCCTGAATCTCACTACCTGTGACATCACGGGTCCTCTTCCTGAGGCCTGCTGAGACCACTGAGGCCAATCAGCAAAGGGCCTGAATCTCACTACCTGTGACATCACAGGTCCTCTTCCTGAGGCCTGCTTCAGCACAATGCCAGAAGAGACCCGCCGAAGCAGGTGAACCGGGAGGCGCAGGAGAATACCGGAGCAACGGGGACAGATGAGTATACTTTTTTTTTTTTTCCCACTTCCCTCAGATTATTTAAACTTTAAAAGGGTTGTCCATTTTTGCCTGGACAACCCCTTTGAAATGCAGATAAAACCTTCAACAGTGATAATGTGAGCAGCTTTCCATACAGGCAGTTCTGGGGACTTTTCCTAGAACTAATTCTTCAATTAGTACAAAAAAAAATAGTCTTGTGCATAAAAGAACATTTTCATGCTGTGTAGCAGTTGTGCAGTTTTGAGGTATATATGTGTGAATGTACCCTAGAGGCAGTGCTATGTCTATGGTAAGGTACTAAAACCTAGGGCTGGGCGTTTAATCAAAAAAATAACTGAAACTGAACAGCAACCAGGATACCAACGTGATTTTGTTCATGACGATTATTTTGGTTTAGTTATTACAATATTTGCAGTCCGAAACGTCCGAACCGAAACTGCTATTATACTCTGGGGTCCCCAGATTTCAATAAGTGGTGGCAAAAGGGAGGTGAGCAAATGTAAAATAAGTGTTACTCACCTCTCCTGGGTTCTGGAGCCACTCACTGCTGTCTTTGGCATTTCTTCCTGTCGTCAGGGACTGCTGAGGCCTGTGATTAGGCCTCAGCGGTCAAATGGCGTTGCAACACTCGATCATCTCCCCAGGGCCTCCACTTATTATACTCTGGGGTCTGAAGAGATTCCAGAGTATAATAGCAGCTTCAGTTCAGCCATGTTCGGTCCAAACAAAACTGCCGGGTGAATCTCGTGAGGTTCACCCAACAATCATTCCGTAAAAGGGTGTGGTTTAAAAGGTTGTGACCTAAATAATCACAATTAATCGTAATCGAGGTAAAAAGCCCAATTGATCAAAATTTTGATTTAGTTCATAATCGCCCAGTCCTACTGAAACCCCTCAATATGAACACACTACAACTTTAGTTGAAGGGAACCTGTCATCATCAGTCTATGTTGCCCAAACCACAGGCAGCATGAAATTCAGCCTAGGTCCCCAATATATGCTATGTTTTGCTCTGAAAGGCTGCACTGTTTCAGAGAAATTATAGTTTTAGATACCACCCATACACACAGGAATCAATCCAGGCGTGGGGAGATGAGTTTGTGTGACTTCTTTCCGGCCTGCTCAGCTTGACTGACAGGTCTCTCCCTGTTTGATCAAATAGCAAAACCTATCAATCAAAGCTGAGAAGGGATAGGAGAAGCCACAGATCAGACACCTCTCCTTCCTCCAGGCTCTGGTTACACAGCAAAACATAGTCTGCAGGCATCAGGAACCCCGTCAGGATTTCATGCTGCGATCAGTTTGAGGCAGCATGAACCTGATGACAGGTACCATTTAAAGGTATTAGGCAAAAAATACCCCCCAAAAAAGCCAGGGTACTTACCCAGGTTGATGCCTTACTTTTAGTAAGATGCAGGAGTTTTTGTTTTTTTTTTACTTATAGGGGTATGATTGCAAAAAATAAAATGGTCTCCAGCACTGTCCACTATGTAAAACCCATTATAGAATATAACTAGGATGGGTTCACTGCTCCTGGGAAAAGGGGATTCAGAATCAGTGTGGGCTGGGGCTTAATACTGTTGTTTTCTGTGTCGCAGCCAGAGATGATTTCTGAAGCACTGTCCATGGCTGCAGTATCCGCAGATGATAGTGGAGTGGATGACTACAGAAGCTGGGCTTCTCCACTATCATTTACAGCCACACTCAGCACTTCAGATATCCTGCCAGGCTGCTTAAATAGAAACTAGCCCAGTCTCAACTCCACGCCCTCTAGCAACAAAGAACCTGTCCTTGCTACATTCTAGGACAGGTTTCACAAAGCAGACAGCACTGGTGGCCATTTTGCTTACTAAAGGGGTTTTCATACTGATGATCTACCCACATGTGCAGCACCGCTCCTATTCAAGTAACATAAGCAGCGCTGCAGTTCCCCACAACCACCGCTATGCAGTATTACATGAATAGGAGTGGGGCTGCATACGCTGCTGTCCACCTTCTGGCACCCGAAACTGCTGCAACAGATAATCTGTGCACAGTCCAGGTGTGGACCCCAACAGATCACATACTGATGACCTATCCTATCAACTGGAAAACCCCTTTGAGGGCAGGGCTCCACATGGCAGAAAGGCAAATCCCATCCACACATTGCAGAAAAATATCCGCAGCGCAAATCGCAGTATGTCTATTATACCTACGGAAATGCTGGCGTTCTCCCTATAGGCATAATCGAAGCAGAAAGTCTGCAGAGAAAGACTTTGCAGACTTCCTGTGAAAAGCAATGTGGGAAATACTGCAAAGCATTTCCGCCCCGGTTTTTCCCGCAGCGCCCGCTAGATGGGGCATTAGCCTAAGAGGCTTAATACATGTATTTAGACACCAGGTCAAGTACCTTAACATTTTTTTTTAATTTTCTGCCCAATTCCAGGGTAACCCCTTTAAGCCTAGGTTTACAGCTGCGCCCGCTCTCCGCTTAGGGACTTTTCTCTCTGCATTTTTCCACCTTTTTCAGGTGGAAACCCAGCGGACCCCATTATAGTCTATGGGGTCCGCGGGTAACCACTTTTTTAAGCGGATTAGGTTTACATTCGTGGGGTCCCCAAGCGGACCCCAGGAATGGAAACCCGAACGCAGGTGTGAACCTAGTGTAAGTTGCAATGTTCTTGAGTAATGAGTTAAACCTTCAATGTTTTGGTTACTGATGCCCTAAAAATACCCTAAGAATCCTAAACTGTAATACAAAACAATTATTATTACCTTAATCTTAGTGTCAGTTCACACTCAATGATATTTCAAACCGTTGCAAAACAATTGGGGGTTGGAAATATGGTTGGTGAGTAATTTCTATTACTACTGCCAGGTGACATTTCCTTTACAGCCCAAAAAGCCATTGCA
Organism: Leptodactylus fallax; assembly: GCA_947044405.1. Classification (NCBI taxonomy): domain Eukaryota; kingdom Metazoa; phylum Chordata; class Amphibia; order Anura; family Leptodactylidae; genus Leptodactylus; species Leptodactylus fallax. The sequence continues at coordinate 807,898 of CAMRHE010000455.1, read as the reverse complement.
ATAGATGTTTATAGCAATATAGTCAATAGCTACTATTAACAATTATAATCAATAAATATTCATGACCAATAAAGATGATTTTTACGTCCGCAACCTGTGAAGCTCAACAATAACGTCACAATTATGGTTGCTTCCGCTATCATCATAGCTGCTCAGAATAAAGCATAATATGACAATAAAAGGGTCATTAGAATTTTAACTTCAAAAAATGATCTAAAGAACAAGAAATAAATATAAAAAAAAAAAAATCATGTAGTACCTATACCTGTCGCGTCTTCCCTCTCTCGGGTTACTGTGGGAGTAGCTTGTGCAGAGCTTGCTAAAGGAAACTAATTTGAGATCGAGCTCATTCTCCAGTTGTCTCGCCTGCTTCCTCAGATCTGTTCATAGAAAAGAAATTACACAGTTACATGTCCATATATATAACAGTGTGCTTAATGCTGGGTTCGCATTAGCGTCACCTCTCCATTGTTCTAGTCCATCGGAGAACCAGAACAATGGATAGGCAGGCTGCTACAATAGCAGTAATACACGGAGTCCGACAGACCCCATTTACTATAATAATATAATGGGGTCCGTCTTTTTAAAACTGAAACCTGAGGACGAAAAAGTCCTCCATGCAGGACTTTCCCTCTTCCAATTTGCAATGTGACGGGACACTCAGGCGCATATGTGAACGTAGCCATAATCTGACCAAAACACAAATTGTTAAGGATGAGTACACATCTACACCATTGGAGACTCCATCGCAGTGTCCGCCTGAAAACAGGCAGAGGAAAAAGTCCTCTTTTAGGGTCAGTGCCTTCCCTTTAAGCAGTGTATTTAACTTTTTCATAGAGGCTTCTTTCATGAATTCAGTTTAAGTCTATGAAATATAAAATGGGTCTGTGGAAAACCTGAATGGCACACGGATGTCATCCCATTCCATTTTTCACTAATCCACAGGATACGTGTACAGTCATGGCCAAAAGTTTTGAGAATGATACAAATATTAATTTTTACAAAGTCTACTGCTTCAGTTTTTCTAATGGCAATTTGCATATACTCCAGAATGTTATAAAGAGTGATCAGCTTAACAGCAATTACTTGCAAAGTCAATATTTGCCTAGAAAATGAACTTTATCCCCCAAAACACATTTCAACATCATTGCAGCCCTGCCTTAAAAGGACCACCTAACATCGTTTCAGTGATTGCTCCATTAACACAGGTGTGGGTGTTGATGAGGACAGGGCTGGAGATCAATCTGTCATGATTAAGTAAGAATGACACCACTGGACACTTTAAAAGGAGGCTGGTGCTTGCCATCATTGTTTCTCTTCTGTTAACCATGGTTATCTCTAAAGAAACACGTGCAGTCATCATTGCACTGCACAAAAATGGCCTAACTGGGAAGAGTATTGCAGCTATAATGATTGCACCTCAGTCAACAATCTATCGCATCATCAAGAACTTCAAGGAGAGAGGTTCCATTGGTGCCAAAAAGGCTCCAGGGCGCCCAAGAAAGACCAGCAAGCGGCAGGACCGTCTCTTAAAAGTGTTTCAGCTGCGGGATGGGGCTACCAGCAGTGCAGAGCTTGCTGAGGAATGGCAGCAGGCAGGTGTGAGTGCATCTGCACGCACTGTGAGGCGGAGACTCTTGGAGCAAGGCCTGGTCTCAAGGAGGGCAGCAAAGAAGCCACTTCTCTCCAGAAAAAACATCAGGGACAGACTGATATTCTGCAAAAGGTACAGGGAGTGGACTGCTGAGGACTGGGGTAAAGTCATTTTCTCTGATGAATCCCCTTTTCGATTGTTTGGAACATCTGGAAAACAGCTTATTCGGAGAAGAAGAGGTGAGCGCTACCACCAGTCTTGTCTCATGCCAACTGTAAAGCATCCTGAAACCATTCATGTGTGGGGTTGCTTCTCAGCCAAGGGAATCGGCTCTCTCACAGTCTTGCCTAAAAACACAGCCATGAATAAAGAATGGTACCAGAATGTCCTCCAAGAGCAACTTCTCCCAACCGTCCAAGAGCAGTTTGGCGCTCAACAATGCCTTTTCCAGCATGATGGAGCACCTTGCCATAAAGCAAAGGTGATAACTAAATGGCTCAGGGAACAAAACTTAGAGATTTTGGGTCCATGGCCTGGAAACTCCCCAGATCTTAATCCCATTGAGAACTTGTGGTCAATCATCAAGAGACGGGTGGACAAACAAAAACCAACAAATTCAGACAAAATTAAAGCATTGATTCTGCAAGAATGGACTGCTATCAGTCAGGATTTGGTCCAGAAGTTGATTGAGAGCATGCCAGGGAGAATTGCAGAGGTCCTGAAGAAGAAGGGTCAACACTGCAAATATTGACTTGCTGCATTAACTCATTCTAACTGTCAATATAAGCTTCTGTTACTCATAATATGAATGCAATTATATTTCTGTATGTGATAAAAACATCTGACAAACACACATAAAAACCAGAGGGCAGCAGATCATGTGAAAATATAATATTTGTGTCATTCTCAAAACTTTTGGCCATGACTGTATATGTAGCCTTAGCCAAGAGCATTTTTCATAACAGAATATAAGAATTACAGCAAAAGTCCCATGCTGTATTCAGGAGTCTTGGAGACAGTATGAGTGGGCGCAAATGTGGAAATTGTTTTTGCAGATTAGCTACCAATTTGCAGTGCAAATCTGCTTTTAAAATCTGTAGCATTTTGTCAACATCCACAGTACACCCTGAAATCCAGCATGTATGGAGTATTTGACAGTCAAGTTTAGTTTAGTAGAACTGTGACGGTCCCCGACTGCAGTGATCATTTTCTATAGTTTCAGCTGTAAAGACCTGTACTTGTAAATGCAGCAAACGGTTGCTATAGAAATAAAAATGTATTCTTATTTCAGCTGATCAGGACATACAGGTTTCCCATTTTTTACTATGAGCCATACAAATGATTCTAGACAATTGATTTGTTGCACTGACGCATGTGGGAATTAACTAGAATACCTGTCAGTCATAGGCATCACTGGATGATACGATACATTACATACCTTTTGTATATGCCACCATATACAGTGGGGAAAAAAAAGTATTTAATCAGCCACCAATTGTGCAAGTTCTCCCACTTAAAAAGATGAGGCCGGCCTGTAATTGTCATCATAGGTAGACCTCAACTATGAGAGACAAAATGAGAAAACATATCTAGAAAATCACATTGTCTGATTTTTTAAGAATTAATTTTCAAATTATGGTGGAAAATAAGTATTTGGTCACCTACAAACAAGCAAGATTTCTGTCTCTCACAGACCTGTAACTTCTTCTTTAAGAGGCTCCTCTGTCCTCCACTCATTACCTGTAGTAATGGCTCCTGTGTGACATTGTTATCAGTATAAAAGACACCTGTCCACAACCTCAAACAGTCACACTCCAAACTCTACTATGGTGAAGACCAAAGAGCTGTGGAAGGACACCAGAAACAAAATTGTAGACCTGCACCAGGCTGGGAAGACTGAATCTGCAATAGGCAAGCAGCTTGGTGTGAAGAAATCACCTGTGGGAGCAATAATTAGAAAATGGAAGACATACAAAACCACTGATAATCTTCCTCGATCAGGGGCTCCACGCAAGATCTCACCCCGTGGGGTCAAAATGATCACAAGAACAGTGAGCAAAAATCCCAGAACCACACGGGGGGACCTAGTGAATGACCTGCAGAAAGCTGGGACTAACGTAACAAAGGCTACCGTCAGTAACACACTACGCCACCAGGGACTCAGATCCTGCAGTGCCAGACGTGTCCCCTGCTTAAGCCAGTACATATCCGGGCCCGTCTGAAGTTTGCTAGAGAGCATTTGGATGTTCCAGAAGAGTATTGGGAGAATGTCATATGGTCAGATGAAACCAAAGTAGAACTGTTTGGTAGAAACACAACTCGTCGTGTTTGGAGGAGAGTGAATGCTGAGTTGCATCCAAAGAACACCATACCTACTGTGAAGCATGGGGGTGGCAACATCATGCTTTGGGGCTGTTTCTCTGCAAAGGGACCAGGACGACTGATCCGTGTACATGAAAGAATGAATGGGGCCATGTATCATGAGATTTTGAGTGCAAACCTCCTTCCATCTTCAAGGGCATTGAAGATGAAACGTGGCTGGGTCTTTCAGCATGACAATGATCCCAAGCACACCGCCAGGACAACGAAGGAGTGACTTCGTAAGAAGCATTACAAGGTCCTGGAGTGGCCTAGCCAGTCTCCAGACCTCAACCCCATAGAAAACCTTTGGAGGGAGTTGAAAGTCCGTGTTGCCCAGCGACAGCCCCAAACATCACTGCTCTAGAGGAGATCTGCATGGAGGAATGGGCCAACATACCAGCAACAGTGTGTGCCAACCTTGTGAACACTTACAGAAAACGTTTGACCTCTGTCATTGCCAGTAAAGGATATAGAACAAAGTATTGAGATGAACTTTTGTTATTGACCAAATACTTATTTTCCACCATAATTTGCAAATAAATTCTTTAAAAATCAGACAATGTGATTTTCTGGATTTATTTTCTCATTTTGTCTCTCATAGTTGAGGTCTACCTATAATGACAATTACAGGCCGGCCTCATCTTTTTAAGTGGGAGAACTTGCACAATTGGTGGCTGACTAAATACTTTTTTCCCCCACTCTATACATGTCACCTGGATTTGCTTGTCTCACTCAATAAACATACCCTTGTTACAACTACTTCCTGATAGAGTGCCTCTAATATATTATATGCTATTGTGTGGCTGTGACAGGCCCTTATGATGGCCCTGAGACCCACTACAGTGTGCAGAACCATTTCTCATTGGTATCAGTGCCGTCCTTTTGAACATGGTCTCTCAATTATAATTAAAGAGAACCTTTCTCCATCTCCAAAAACTCCCTTTTTGGATTGATTCTGGCACAGTTGGAATTTTTTCTCTAGCCCCCACTGTTCCTGAGCAATCCATGCAGATAGTGTTGGTGCTTGATATACTATTTAGTCTCTGTACTGTCAGGAGGGCGGTGTCAGGCAGGAGCAGACAAGGGGTGTGATTCTGAGCTCTGACACTGGCTGCCTCTGATTGGTTCTCTGAATCACTCCCCCTGCCTGACTCCGCACTTCTCACATTACAGAGCTTAAATACACATCAGGCACCAAAACTAATTGCACTAGTTGTACAGACTAAGAACTAGAATTGGTGGAGGAGGTGTAAGGTCCTCTCTAAATAAATCTGCCAATTATACTTAGGCTAGTGAAAACCAGTGCCTGCAGCCAAAACTCCTGCCACATGACCAAAGATGTCGCCATGCGACTCCTTCACTGCAACTAGAAGAGTCAGTCATAACATCTCTTAGGCTGCAGTGTGACTCATTTCACCAACATTAATGAAGGAGTCGAAAAAAAAAGCTATTGACTGTGGCTTCAAAATAAAAAAAATAATTGTAATTATTTTTAATTATATAATACAATTATTAATATTGTATAATTGATAAGATATAGTTTGTTACATATTTACTTTTATTGGATTTCAATCACTAGATTTTTAATGAATTAGAGGATTTTTACTGCTTCTGACTGACCATGTGTGTCAGCCATTTATTGAGGAGTCTGAGTCAGGCTGTGGATAAAGAGAGAAGTTGTAGTCCGTGGTTTGCCCTCCTGACCCCACTGCAACCCAACAAAGCAATATTTGATCATGTGACAGGAGCCAAGGCCTAAGTTGCCTGTAGTCCTAGCCTTGTTCCCTCCAGAGTATAAAGAACAAGTGTGTGCTGTGTGACCTCCATTCATTTCAATAGCACTGATGGAAATAGCGGAGTATAGTCCTCCATCAGCCCCCACAGAAGTGTCCCCTGTTCTCGTGATCAGAGGGTCCTAGTGGAAAGAATCCCAAGTAATCAGATATTTATTCCAATCCCGTGGGTCAAGAGAATTCTGTTAGCAAAAAACCCCTTTAAATTCCTCACTACTTCAACATCTTTGCTACCCGTCAGTGAATGGAAGTATCTGTGATCAAATCTGGAGGCTGAACATCTGTCCTGATCACACAGCAGCAATACAGGAGAACACATTGCAAAGATCTTCCGTAATTTAGACACATCAGAATCAACTTAGTTTATAAGAAATTAAATCTAAAAGGCAATGCTGACTATCACTAGACTTACTAAGGGCGGTATGTCACAACAGCGGATTTCATGGCAGACGCAACAATGACAACACGATCTGTTGTTTACGGACAGACAGATGAGCTGGTCTGTAGGTCACTGGCCACCATTATGTTACGTATACGCCTAGTTCACCACATTACATGTGGGGCAGTATAATGACATCATCATAACATAGTACATAGACTCTATTACAGTCTATACAGAGCTGACTTCAGCTTGTAATAGTCATAGTCAGGCCTCTAATTCATACATCAGTATTATGGCTCGTCTGGACAGGAGGGGCAGTTTCACTTGTATGCCAGGCACATTACAGCTCAGTAATAGGAAAGTCTTCCATGCTGAGGGTTATTTCACTACCCTGAAGCAGATAGCACTCCTCCTGAGCCACCACAGCGCTACCAGCAGCCCAGCCAGAGTGCCCACACACGTATTCCCCGGTACATCTGGTACTGCCTGCCTCTAGGATTCGTTTCTCACCTTCCCAGTAGTTACTGCTTCCCGCCGCCATCTTTGTTGTCCAACGTCACCCAGTCCGGCGAGTCGTTCATAGAGATGAGAGAGATTGGCTAGATAGCCGGTATGACGAGCCAAAGAATTTTCGCACCCAGCGAATGTGAGACAGCGACCTCTGCTGACTGATGTAGAAAGTGCTACCGTTGTGTTCCTAGGAAGGTGAGATCACTGCACAGTTCTGCATTCTATGGTACAGTCATTCCAAGAACCCTTGTCAGCTGATGTACCAGAAATGTCTCAGCAAACTTCTAATTTATTGTCTGTGGTAACAAAACAGGCAACTCATACTGTGAGATAGGTTAAATCACCTATTTACATAACTATTTAATATATACATGTATACAAATAGATCTGAATATATAAAAAAAAAAGTATTTTTATTAATATATATATAATTAACAAATGTGCTTTAATGCGAATAAATGCACTCAAGGTAAAAACAGCATGTTTAACAACAAGGGGTTATCCTGTGACGTCTTTCCGATCCACAAAGGATCCTTAGTCATAGTTCTCAGTTCCTAGAAAACCTTTTTTTTTGCCGAGCTCCACGGGTCAACTGGTGCATATATATATATATATACAGTACAGACCAAAAGTTTGGACACACCTTCTCATTCCAAGAGTTTTCTGTATTTTCATGACTATAAAAATTGTAGATTCACGCTGAAGGCATCAAAACTATGAATTAACACATGTGGAATTATATACTTAACAAAAAAGTGTGAAACAACTGAAAATATGTCTTATATTCTAGGTTCTTCAAAGTAGTCACCTTTTGCTTTGATTACTGCTTTGCACACTCTTGGCATTCTCTTGATTATGTTTATTCTCTAGTTTATGCTACTTACCTAGTCCCACGAAGAGCGTCCTTCTTCTGATCGCGCGCGCTGATGACTTACGTCATCACGCCTGCATTGGGGCAGAGGTTACACTCTGCAATTTGCACATACAGCTGAAAGAAGCGATCGCTCACTAACGGGGAATCCTGTACCAGATTCCCCCCTTAATGAGCGATCATGGAAACGGCGCACGTGCCAAATGAGAGGGCTCTGCGTGCCCTCTCTGGCACCAGTGCCATAGGTTTGCCATCACGGGTCTAGAGCTACTCCCCAGAACTCAATGCACTAATTTGGTCTACAGCTCCAATAGAGTAGCCCTGACCTTAAAGCCATATACAATAGGACCCAAAAATGATTCAGTCTGCTGTCTTCTATCCTCTTGGAGAGCAGGATCTAGGGGGACCATTTTTTTTTGTACAACAGATGTCAAGCAGATGCACCATAATAGCCATCCTGTTTTAGTCCCTTACAGCAAGATCCAGCACTGATGGACAAGATCATAGAAAACTCTTATCCCACCATTTTAGCCCCTTCAGTACCAAGATCAATGCCATTAGTGGTGAGTTACCTTTATCTATAGACACCAAACTCTTGGCACAAGCTATTGGTTACAGGGGTTATGCCACCAAACATATTTATCAAAAATCCATAGGCTAGAGGATAAATTGCTAAATGTGGGGGTATGACAGCTGTATGACAGTATATCATTACTTTGCTAAAAGCAGCACGGGTACATTGTGTGGTATTACCCTTCAAACAGTCAGAACACACCTTCAAGTTTACTGATACCAAAGCCAGGAAAGGGTAAAAAAAAGAAGAAAACTAGCATTTGTCTTTTATATGGTTTCACTCTTTATGATCCATGTCTGGTTTTGACTTTAAAGACTGTGCATTTTTTTATTAATAACTGCATGTTCTTCTAATTACCAAAGGTTTTCAATGTCCATTAGCTAATAGGTAAAACACATAGTGGCTCAGTGGTTAGTACTATTGCCTTACAGTGCTGGAGTCCTGGGTTTGAGTTTGGATGTTCCCCCTGTGTTTGTGTGGATTTAGATTGTGAGCCCTACTATATAATTATTGAGAGGTAAAAGTATGGAGTTCTTTTTTAGAAATCTCTATGTGAACCCTTCTTTACAAAACCTGAACGTGTGTCTTTACCCCAATCCATATACAGGACCAAACATGGGCTCCATAGTAAAACTTGTAATGGAGTCCTATTCCGCCATGACCACCTTAAGTAGCAAAAAGTATATTATTATTATTTTGGACTCCTTTACAAACAAAGATAAAACTCATAGTAATTTAACAGTATAGATAATGCACACAAATATATTACAGTACAGGGATAATATATGCAGTGATGACATAGTACACTGATAATATAAACAGTGATGTCACAGAACAGGGATAATGCATACAGTGATGTCACAGGACAGGGATAATATATGCTGTGATGACACAGGACAGGCATAATGCACACAGTTATGTCACAAAACAGGGATAATGCACATATTGATGTCACAGTACAGGGATATTGCACACAGTGATGTCACAGTACAGGGATAATGCACACAGTGATGTCACAGTACAGGGATAATGCACACAGTGATGTCACAGGACAGGGATAATGCACATATTGATGTCACAGTACAGGGATAATTCACACAGTGATGTCACAGTACAGGGATAATGCACTCAGTGATGTCACAGGACAGGGATAATGCACTCAGTGATGTCACAGGACAGGGATAATGCACTCAGTGATGTCACAGTACAGGGATAATGCACTCAGTGATGTCACAGGACAGGGATAATGCACACAGTGTTGTCACAGTACAGGAATAATACCCACTATGACACTATGACATTATAGCACAAGGATTTACACAAAAGAGCATCGTGTACACTGTGACATCACAGCATATGAAAAAAGTAATTATAATGATGTCACGTGCAGGTATTATGATGTCGCAGTGAAGTGATAGATGTACATTCAGTTTTCCACATTCCCTTCCATTATCCATAGTTATCACTATGGACTATAATTGTACTCTAGGCCCCATAGCAGTTGCTATTGCTACTACCCTGTTAGTTATGCCCACGTATATTAAAAAATAAAATATTCCATTTCAGATGATAGGTAATGTAATCTAGCATTCATCTCTTATGATATGGTAAGTTATTTATTTATCCCTGTAAAGTGCTGCGGAATATGATGGTGCTATATAGGTAAGCAGCATAAATAATGAATACATCTTATAAAGGTATAATCTATGACAGTTCCGGCTACATGCTCACCTTTCCATTGACAGTCATCACAGGGATTGCTTGAAGCCCCAGTATCGGGATCAGACCATATTTTCACAAAGAACTGAAGTACATCCTTGGCCAACTCCTTATTATTTGACAATTGTGTCCCTGTTTGCTTTGCAGAATTTTTCTTGATATCTTTCCTAATATTTGCGCATATACACAGTGACTCAGTCACTTAACACTCGATGCATACTTGTTAACTTCTCATCAGGGTACAGTTAGTGTACATGGTAAATAGTCCTTTGCATCATTTGTCCTTATTAGTAGCAGTTACAAGAGCATGACATACATTAAAGGCAAGGTACGGCTCGATTTATATGATCAATAATCTCATTTATACATCAGCACATTCGGCCCAGTAGTACATTGATCTAGAACTGTTAAACTGGCTACACAAGTGGAAACTGCTGCCATGTCTGGGAAATGCAAAGCAGACAAAGCAGAGTAACTAACAATAATTTCTACGTTTTAACCCCTTAGATGGTTATTATTTTCAATTCTCCTCTGCAAAATTCCTATACCAGAAATAGCCTATCAGTTTGTTTTCTCCTTGAATATTTTATGTTGATCCCTACATACAGCAGATGTGTTCTCCCTTACCTTATCTTATCTTTTGACTGGACATATTCAGATACAGTTGTGCTAAAAAGTTTACATACCCCGGCAGATTTTTTGCTTTTTTGGCCTTTTTTCAGAGAATATGAATGATAACACAAAAACTTTTTCTCCACTCATGGTTAGTGGTTGGTTGAAGCCATTTATTGTCAAACTTCTGTGTTTTCTCTTTTTAAATCATAATGACAACCAAAAACATCAAAATGACCCTGCTCCACTTTGTCCGCTCCCTCCATGGGTCTCTTAAGGTGTCACTCCCCACCGCTTTTGAAAAGATTTGCCGTGCAGGCACGTCCACTAGGGGCTTTATATCCTCTATTTACCAACTTCTTAACTCACAAACTACAGGCTCTCCTATTAATCATCGCTATATGCTTAAATGGGAGGAGGCGGTGGGTAAACCCATCTCCCAGGAACAGTGGCGGATTGTATGGTCTCGGGCCCAGAAATCATCTCAGTGCATTACGTTTAGGGAAACGCAGTATAAGCTGTTGATGCATTGGTATCATACTCCGGCTCTCCTTCATACTTTAAACCCATTAGTTCCCCCATGGTGCTGGCGCTGTGGAGCTGCGGTGGGTACCCTGCACCATATCTTTTGGACGTGCCCTCTCATCCTCGGTTTTTGGAGGGAGGTCAGGACTCTGACGACTGCTCTCTTTTTGCAAGAGGTTCCTCTTGACCCTCTTCTTTATCTCCTGAACCTTCCCCCCAGACACCTGAGCAATAAGTCATCCAGGCTTTTCTTGCATCTTTGTACTGCAGCTAAAACTCTCATAGCTAGAAACTGGAAGAAGGTGAGTCCCCCATCTAGTCTTGAGCTTGTGGCTAGAATGAAGGATGTGAGGAGTCTTGAATACCTGACTGCTGGCCTACATAATTCACGGGAAGCCTTTGGGGCTATTTGGGCACCCTGGGACATGTATTGTACATTACAGGGTCTCTGATCTCTAGTCCTCTCCTTCCCTCCCCCCCCCTTCCCTTTGGTCCTACCCTTGTCTTCTTAACCCCTCCATTCCCCCCCTCCCTTGTTCACTGCTTAATTTAAATGCATATTGCTTAAGGGGGAGGAGGCAGATAGCCTCTATTTACCTCAATGCTTCCTGTTTGTTTGATTATTATTGTTTTTTTGTTTTTTTCTTTATTCCTTGTTAATGAAAAATTTTTCAATAAAATTACAGTTATATAAAAAAAAATGACCCTGCTCAAAAGCTCACATACCCTGGTGATTTTGGCCTGATAACATGCCCAGAAGTTGACACAAATTGGTTTGAATGGCTACTAAAGGTAACATCCTCACCTGTGACCTGTTTGCTTGTAATCAGTGTGTGCATACAAGCTGAGTGAGTTTCTGGGATCCAGACAGACTGTTGCATCTTTCCTCCAGCCACTGACGTTTCTGGATTGTGAGTCATGGGGAAAGCAAAAGAATTGTCTACGGATCTACGGGAAAAAGTAGTTGAACTGTATAAAACAGGAAAGGGATACAAAAAGCTATCCAAGGAATTGATAATGCCAGTCAGCAGTGTTCAAACTGTGATTAACAAATGGAAACTCAGGGGCTCTGTAAAAACCAAACCACGGTCAGGTAGACCAACCGAGATTTCGGCCAAAACTGCCCAGAAAATTGTTCGGGATGCAAAGAAAAACCCACACATAACATCAGCTGAAATACAGGACTCTCTGAAAACTATCAGTGTGGCTGTTTCAAGATGCACAATAAGGAGGCACTTGAAGAAAAATGGGCTGCATGGTCGAGTTGCCAGGAGAAAGCCATTACTGCGCAAATGCCACAAAGAATCTCGCCTTCAATACGCCAAACAGCACAGAGACAAGCCTCAAAACTTCTAGAACAAGGTAATTTGTTGTGATGAGACAAAAATCGAACTTTTTGGCCACAACCATAAACGTTACATTTGGAGAGGTGCCAACAAGGCCTATGATAAAAGGAACACCATTCCTACTGTAAAGCACGGAGGTGGATCACTGATGATGTGGGGATGTGTGAGCTTCAAAGGCACAGGAAACTTGGTCAAAGTTGAAGGAAAGATGAATGCAGCATGCTATCAGCAAATACTGGAGGCAAATTTGCACTCACCAGCCAGGAAGCTGCGCATGGGACGTACTTGGACGTTCCAACATGACAACGATCCAAAACACAAGGCCAAGTCGACCTGTCATTGGCTACAGCAGAAGAAAGTGAAGGCTCTGGAGTGGCCATCTCAGTCTCCTGACCTCAATATCATTGAGCCACTCTGGGGAGATCTCAAGTGCGCAGGACATGCAAGACATCCCAGGAATTTACAGGAACTGGAGACTTTTTGCCAAGAACAATGGGCAGTTTTACCATCTGAGAAAATAAAGAGCCTCATCCACAACTACCACAAAAGACTTCAAGCTGTCATTGGTGTTAGAGGGGGCAATACACGGTATTAAGAACTGGGGTATGTGAACTTTTGAACAGGGTCATTTTGATGTTTTTGGTTGTCATTATGATTTAAAAAGAGAAAACACAGAAATTTGACAATAAATGGTTTCAACCAACCACTAACCATGAGTGGAGAAAAAGCTTTTGTGTTATCATTCGTATTCTCTGAAAAAAGGCCAAAAAAAACAAAAAATCTGCTGGTTATGTAAACTTTTTTAGCACAACTGTATGTGTGTCATGAAATGTCAAGGTTTTTAAAAGAACATGATCTTGCAATACTCAATCATGAGATGTCTATTCTATATGTGTGACCACCCAGTGGTTATGTTGTGGATTGCTGTCTTTAAGGATATATTCACCTGGTGGCTTTTGCAGAGGAACCTGCAAAATATTTCCTACTTCCATTCACTTCTATGAGAAATATACGTGGTATCCACTTGAAAATTGAGCAGGGTGCTTCTTTTTTCCACTTGGTGATTTTTTTCAGCTAGTGGAGAATGAATGGTCTGCCTCCTGTTGAAATGAATTGGAGTCATACATTTTACAGTGGATTCTGCTGCAAATAATATACTGCGTGAACCTGCCCTAAAGGGTTTTATTAGCATGTCCTTTTCTATGTAGTATTGGTACCATATACGGTAACTCCATCTAAAGTGCAAGCAGCATTTCTAGGTAAAATAACATGAGGGTAGGGTTCCGGAGCTAAGATGCTGATACAACTCAAGTACATTTAGTTGTCAATGTAGATGCAGAAAGGTTTAGTTTTGGAAATTAAGGCTAGGGCTACACGATTAAAAATTGCATTAAAATGCACCTATGCATACAAGGAATAATAAATCTGCTCCAATATATCTATTGTTCATGCATGTGATCACGGTCGATTTTAGACAAAGTGGGGTCCTGGGCAAATTTAAAAGCAGGGCCCCAAATGCTGATATGCAAACAACACCATCGTCTTCCAGTGGCAGCCCCTATAATAACGCCTCCTTCTGCCAACAAAAAAGTAATAACAAGCCCCATTTTCCCGTGCACAATTCAAATGAGCACCTTTGTACCACCTAATAGATTTTTGCACCCAGTTATCAGTGACTATAGCGCCTCCTTATAAATAATAGTCCCTGCTTATAAATAATATTACATCTTTATCAGTAATAGCCCCCTTATAAATGATAAATAGTGCCCTGTATCAGTAATATTCCCCCTTATCAGTAACAGTCACCCCATAAATATAATACTGCTCCCTTATTAATAATAGCCCCCTTATAAATAATAGTTACCCTTATAAATAATAGTCCCCATTATCACTAATAGCCCCCTTTATAAATAAGCCCACTTAACAATTATACCCCCTTTATAAATAGTTCCCCTCTTATAAATAATAGCTCCCCCCTTATAATGGATGCCTTATATATAATAGTTTCCCCCTTTTTATAGGCCTTTTATAAATAGTTCCCCCCTTATAAATAATAGCCCGTCTTATAAATAATAGTTCCCTCTTATAATAGCCCCCTCATATTTAACAGTTTCCCAGTTATATATAGTAACCCACCCTCATATATAATAGTTCTCCCTTAGAAATAAGAGCCCCCTTATATATAATAGTTCTCCCTTATACAGTGTGGGACTGAAGGGCCTTAGGTCCACTAGAGGAACTTGTTCTGGGGCCCACCCAGCAGCTTCCTGCTAATAGCCTACACCGCGGCTCCTTCACTGAAGTCTTACATATGTGCTGACTATCTGGCGTTACTGAGTATGTTCCCAGTATAGTCATTCCCTATAGTACTGTGCAGGCCCCAATAACTCCATGGCCGATTCATGCACTGTACTGTATGGGGAATGACATGGCCATGGAGCACTACACGTATGTGCAAGATTATATTGAGAGAGCTGTGATGCAGATATAGCACACAGGGCTGCCAGCAGGAATTTTGAGCCCCTCCCCCACAGTATAATGCTCCACATGGTATATAATGCTTCACAGTATAAAATGCTTCCCTGAGCCCTCCACAGTTTCCCCACATGGTATATAATGCTCCACAGTGGCCCCACACAGTATAATATGCTATCCAGAGGGTCCCCACCAGTATAATGCTCCACGGTGGCCTTATAGACTCCCTCAGTGCTATTATTATATTATACTTTGGACCCCAGAGTATAATAATCAAAGGCTCAGGGGAGATAAGGCAAAATAACAAACAGTTATACTTCCCTTGCCTTACCTCTCCTGGGCCTCCTTGCGCTTCTCCGCTGTCCCTGTCGCCGCCAGCTTCCTCTTCTCTGTGGCTAAAATGTTTTTAATTTTTTTAAAATAAAAAAAGGACTATTAAAAAAGTGCTACTGTAATATAAAAATTATAATTTATTAAAAAAATAATACAAGTAAAAATCAAGGCAACGCGTTTCGGCAATGAACAACCGCCTTTTTCAAGCCTATGTACATTCTATGAATCTTATAGCATTTCTATACAATTACTCTAAAAATACTTGAACATATTCACATACATATATATAAAGAAAGACCTTACAATGTAATAATAGTAAGAAATAACCAAACAAATATTATAGCGACAAGAGTTACAATAACGAATGTGGGAAAAAAAACCCAAAAAAAACATTTAGCCTCGACTAAGGGTACCAATAACCCCACAGTATGCACGGGAATCAACAGCCACACAACTAAATTATAACTGATACGATGTGACCTCCATCTACTATGCCTAGTGGATAGGTTGGTGGTATTGACAGGTGACCATCCTTGCAGACAGTGGGCCAGAGGAACCCAGGATTGAGGGCCAAGTAAAGCAGCACCATATAAAAAGTGTAGAAAAGACAAAAAAAAGTACCCATTACAGATACTAGGGTCATTTTAACAGTATATATTGTTAAAGTGATATTGTGAATAATTATTTGATATTCTCAATCAATTCATTGAGTCCAAACGATGAAAGTGTATTTAGTTTAAAAATCCAAAAAGTTTCTCGATTTATTAGGGTCTGAAAACGATTTCTATAAGTAGGTGGAATATGTTCTAAAATAAAAAACCTTTAAGGGAGTGTCAACATTATTATGAGCATTTATAATATGGCGAGACAGACTATGTGTGAAGACCTTATGATTGATGTTATACCTATGTTTGTTTAAACAGACCTTCATATTATTTATAGTCCGTCCAACATAATGTAATTTACATTGGCATTGGATCATATATATTATATACTCCGAGTTGCAATCAAAATAATGTTTAATATTAAATATTTCACCGGTAGCTGATGATTGAAAATGTACAGTTTGATCTTGAATCACATCACAACATTTGCATAGATTTCTCTAGCATTTAAAAATACCAATTAATGATTGGGCATTTTTTTCAACTCGTTTTGTCTCCATAGAGATAATTCGTGGTGCTATTAAATTACCTAATGGCATGGCTTTTCTATACACTAGAATTAGTTTTTTAGGTAGTTTTTCTTTTAACATAGGATCAGCCAAGAGGACCGGCCAATGTTTGTGCAAAATATTGGAGATCAATTTATTTTGAGAATTATGGTGAAAACATATCTAATTTGAGTTTTTTTGTCTTCTCTGCGGCTGACGTCACGCGTTAAGAATGTCAATGCTGAGGCCTGTGATTGGGCCTCAGCGGTTACGTGAGGCACGCTGTCAGCACGCCCCATGTCACCGCTGAGCAGTGGTGACGTCCGGAACGCCAGCAGATGAAGCCGGACGCCAAGGACAGATGAGTAAAAATGTTTGTTATTTTTACTCACCTTGGAAAGGGGCCCTGCGGCACATAACGCTGGGTCCCTTTCTGTTATTGATATGGCCGGGCCTGACTCTGGGATTCGGTGTGATCAGCCTCCAGATCCCGGGGTCCCCTTTGGGGATTTGTCCAGTTTGCCCCCCTTACGCCGGCCCTGCATGTGATGTGTGTGTATAGGTGAATATGTATCTATTTGCATATATGTATATGTATAGAAAATAACAGAACAAAAACATGTTATTATTGAATAGGAGAGGACCTTACATGGAGGGGTACAGGCGATAACTACAAGTCCCATCATGTTCAAGTTATTATTGGATATTAGAGAACTTTATACGGAGGGGGATAGTAGGAGACAACTACAAGTCCCAGCATGTTCTAGTTGTTATTACTGGGTATTAGAGGACCTTATAGGAAGGTGGTGTAGGAGGAAGGAACTGAATGTTCCAACATGTTCAGGCTCTTACTGTTAGAAGACAGGCATGGGTTGGGTTATAAGAGGAGAGGACTACAAGTCCAAGCATGTCTGTTATTATTGGAGTTTAGAGGGAGGGGGTACAGTAGATGAGAACTACTAGCCCCAGCATGTTCAAGTTATTATTGGATAGTAGAGGACATTACAGGGAGGGATTATAAGAGGAGAGAATCCAGCATGTTCAGTCTCTTAGTATTGAAAATCAGAGGACCTTACAGGGAGGGGGAAGAGAAGGAGAGTTATGCCAGTGCCAGGATGTACCTCTACTTGAAGTGGTTTAACCACTTCCGGACTGCTCATAGAGTATATACGTCTGGATAGTGGTTGTCTTGTTCTGCGAGGACGTACCAGTACGTCCTTGCAGTTTTCAGCAGCTGCACAAAATCGTGCAGCTGCAGAAACGGGGAGTCAGTTGTAATTACAGCCGGTGCTCCCTGTGATGATAAAAAAAAAAACCCCAATTAAGTATTTCTGCTATAATATATTAATACCGGTCTATATTACTACACAGTGGGGGTTGGTGCCTAGGATCAAAAATAGTGGGGCAGCTGGAATGCGGTCAGTCTACTCTATACCCAAGGCCTATTGTCCTGTCCCTGAAGCAATTAGCATACATATGCTAGCCTTGTTATCGCCACAGGGGGGACATGCTAAAGAAGTGTATTGGAAGGCTGTACGTAAACTCAACCCAGACTCTTGGTCTGGAGCCAGTTTTACTTTAAAGGGATTATGGTTTTATGACAATATCTGCCCTGGGGAACATCTTACAGTCGCCCCGATAAATCCCCCAGATGCATGAGGTCAAGGCACACGCTCAGAATACACACGTCACAGTTCAAAGCCCGGAAAAGGTCCAGGCACTGATCTCCTTACCCAAAGGGGATTGGGGTGTCAACCTTGGGGTCTATGTGTTGGGGATCTCACCACGAACCCTATCATACCACAGGCCCGACTCTACAGTCATCGGGTTAGGAATTATAAAGAAAAAAATGATTCTGAGTGATGTAGAAATGGGGGCGGGGATCCTTCTCCTGGTGACCTCACTTAGGGAGGAGACCAGGGGAGGTAAAAGGTCTCAGACCAGGTTGAGATGCTCTTTTTTGCCTTCAGCCTTTGTTTGTGGTTTTTGTCTACTGTCCTTTTTGATGTGCTGTTCCTGGAGGAGAGGTGTGGGGGAGGTGAAATTGGAGACTTCCACCATGTGCTCGACCATGTGACCATGCATTGAGGCCTGAGACCCTTTGTTAACGTGGAAGAGATGTAACAACATGTAGGAAACACATGCTCTGTACCTTGCTTAAGAACGAACCCTGATGCCTACCCCATGGGCTCAGAGAAATGGACTATCTACTTGTTATGGAAATGGTATTTTGCCTTTTGTTCTGCTGAAAGTCACCCAGATAGGACTGCCCAGGGTGTTACCCCCTGGAATAGCATGCCTGGATGCATGCTTTTGGACTTTTGAAGTATGTGCCCTGAGCTCATCATCATCACCATCATCATCAGCTGGAGCCAGAGAACCAATCACAGACTTGTGTTGGTAATATGCTCTTTTCCTTCTGTTACTCCCATTTTTATTTTGTGTACCGTGTCATGTTGCTTTCTACTTGTATTTGCTTGCTAATCGCTACATGTATTCTCTGTATGTGTTAAGTGTCTAGTACCGACTCATTTAGGGGTTAATAAATATATAAAATTTAGAAAGCTTGTCTTTGTATTATCCTATCGGCCCAGAACACTCACTGGAGGTGGGTGTGAGGTAATTGAACCACTCTCAGGTGTGCCAGAAGCGGGATCAGCAGGGCGGGATCAGCAGGACGAGATCCTTCACAGTGGTGGCAGCGGTGGGATATAGGATAAACAGCGTTTGTGTGTGTGGTATCACTCAGATGCTGGCAATTTGCAGAATATCTTACGAAGCGAGCTCGGTACTAGGGCAGGCTGTAAGATACGGTGAAAGTTTGGTATGGTACTGTCCCCTTCCCTTTCTCTTTGTTTTTCTATTCTATCTTTTATTTGGCAACGGCTTCCAGTGGCTGGCTAGTGGGCTCAGAAGCAGAACCAGAGGTCTGCAGCAACTGGATTCTAGTGAGCTCCAGGAGATGGCTGATATGGAAGATGCTACAGCCATGCAGGAAGCGGGGCAAAGTCCTGAGATGTCTGGACAAGAAAGCATTGCCAGGCCAGAAGGTACAGCAACTAGCCCAGTCCCAGAGATCACTACGCCTGGGACCAGTAGCCCCAGCCCTGTGGGGGGAATGGACTTCTATTTGCAACTGGCTTTACGGCAGCTGGGCCCCAGTGACTATCGCTCGCCTACAGCTGATCGTCCAATATCAAGAGAGGGCTGCTGCAGAACGTCAGGCCGAGAGGGAGGCTCAGGAACGTGAACAGTGGGCCGAGAGGGAATTTAAATTGGCGATGGCCCAGCTGGAGAGGACGAGCAGCTCTTCCCAGAACCAAGTCCGGGATGTCCGCCAGTTTGCGTGGGACCTTGAACCCAACACAGCAGACCAAGCTGTGCAGATTGCTGACTCCTATGTGGCCAGCAGGATGCCTGAGACCAAGGGAGGAGCAACACTGCAGAGGCCCCCCAAGTTGGAAGGAGAGGCCAGGCCGGAGTTCACCACAGCCATCTGTCTTCAGGTTGGGTGAGACAAACAATGCCCCGGGTGGTCCTTCCCCTGTCCCTAGAACTCTGGGCACCACGGCGACCTTCCACAAGCCCCAAGGTGAGGTCTGGCGGTGCCACGTCTGTAACCAGTCAGGACATTTCAAGCCGGTGTGCCCCAACCACCCTGAGAACCCCTCTGCTTCCCAGGTCACAGCAACTGTCCCATCTGTGTATTTGACTGTGGGAATTGGACAGGAACGCTTCACTGTAACGATGGCTTGTGCATCTGGACTGGGGTGCGGGAAAAGGAATGCGGGATGTGGAGCTAATGACTGATCTGCACGCTAACGTACTGTTGGGAATGGATTTAGGGCCTACGGTGTCCCAATATGGGGAGGGGAGCAACCCAACTTACTGTGATAAACTGTCTATGAATAATGATGATAATTTTGATAACCTGTCATATCTGCAGAGGAGTCCCCTAACCCCCCCCTGAGATGCTTCCAATGGCAGGTAGTGTAAATGCTAATGAGCTGCCGTCAGCTGAGAACAGGGAAAATATTAATGAGCTGCTGCTCAGTGAAAATGCTAATGATGCTTTGTTTACTCCTGTGCCAGGAGCTAGTGAGGCCTGGTCTGTAGACATGCCCACATCTGCATGGGCCTTTCCCTCCCAGCATGTGACCCTGTCTTCCCCAGACCTCACTGAAGGTCGGTGTAAATTAACAATTGCTAATGAATGTACTGTCAATGTAATTGCCAATGCTTGTTGTGAAAATGTACAGGGTAGCTCCTCTGAGACATTGGAAGCAACTTCAGCCACTTCACCCACTGCCTCAGATCAAAAATTGAGGCGGTAACACATCGCAGTTTTTCCCACTGCGCTTTTCACAGAAAGTCCGCAGAGGTTTCCTCTGTGGACTTTCTGCTTCAATTATACAGTGCCTTGCGAAAGTATTCGGCCCCCTTGAACTTTTCAACCTTTTGCCACATTTCAGGCTTCAAACATAAGGATATAAAATTTTTATTTTTTGGTGAAGAATCAACAAGTGGGACACAATCGTGAAGTGGAACAAAATTTATTGGATATTTTAAACTTTTGTAAAAAATAAAAAACTGAAAAGTGGGTCGTGCAATATTATTTGGCCCCTTTACTTTCAGTGCAGCAAACTCACTCCAGAAGTTCAGTGAGGATCTCTGAATGATCCAATGTTGTCCTAAATGACTGATGATGATAAATATAATCCACCTGTGTGTAATCAAGTCTCCGTATAAATGCACCTGCTCTGTGATAGTCTCAGGGTTCTGTTTAAAGCGCAGAGAGCATCATGAAGACCAAGGAACACACCAGGCAGGTCCGTGATACTGTTGTGGAGAAGTTTAAAGCCGGATTTGGATACAAAAAGATTTCCCAAACTTTAAACATCCTAAGGAGCACTGTGCAAGCGATCATATTGAAATGAAAGGAGTATCAAACCACTGCAAATCTACCAAGACCTGGCCGTCCCTCTAAACTTTCATCTCAAACAAGGAGAAGACTGATCAGAGATGCAGCCAAGAGGCCCATGATCACTCTGGATGAACTGCAGAGATCTACAGCTGAGGTGGGAGAGTCTGTCCATAGGACAACAATCAGTCGTACACTGCACAAATCTGGCCTTTATGGAAGAGTGGCAAGAAGAAAGCCATTTCTCAAAAAGATATCCATAAAAAGTCTCATTTAAAGTTTGCCACAAGCCACCTGGGAGACACACCAAACATGTGGAAGAAGGTGCTCTGGTCAGATGAAACCAAAATCGAATTTTTTGGCCACAATGCAAAACGATATGTTTGGCGTAAAAGCAACACAGCTCATCACCCTGAACACACCATCCCCACTGTCAGACATGGTGGTGGCAGCATCATGGTTTGGGCCTGCTTTTCTTCAGCAGGGACAAGGAAGATGGTTAAAATTGATGGGAAGATGGATGGAGCCAAATACAGGACCATTCTGGAAGAAAACCTGTTGGAGTCTGCAAAAGACCTGAGACTGGGACGGAGATTTATCTTCCAACAAGACAATGATCCCAAACATAAAGCAAAATTTACAATGGAATGGTTCACAAATAAACGTATCCAGGTGTTAGAATGGCCAAGTCAAAGTCCAGACCTGAATCCAATCGAGAATCTGTGGAAAGATCTGAAAACTGCTGTTCACAAACGCTCTCCATCCAACCTCACTGAGCTCCAGCTGTTTTCCAAGGAAGAATGGGCAAGAATTTCAGTCTCTCGATGTGCAAAACGGATAGAGACATACCCCAAGCGACTTGCAGCTGTAATCGCAGCAAAAGGTGGCGCTACAAAGTATTAACTTAAGGGGGCCGAATAATTTGGCACGCCCCACTTTGTTGTTGATTCTTCACCAAAAAATTAAAATTTTTATATCTTTAAGTTTGAAGCCTGAAATGTGGCAAAAGGTTGAAAAGTTCAAGGGGGCCAAAAACTTTTGCAAGGCACTGTATAGGGAAATTGCCTTTTCTACAATGATGCACACGAAGGACCTGCCCCTACTGTGTCAGAAAACAGTGGGCAGTTGTTCGGTTTGTCTGATTCTTGATGCTGCAGATAGTGACTATTAAAAAAAAAAAAAAACAAAACAAAAAAAAAAAAAAACACGTTACCTCTTGTACATTTACGCTATCCAACTATTAGATGTAAATCACATACAGTATTCTGTAAAGGTGTATTATACACTTGGGGTCCTCTTAGATATTCAGGTGCTTTTTGAATGTGGAACTGGTCTGATTAAAAATGCAAAAAAAAAAAAACTCCACAAACACAGACATGATTTTTTTTGTTTTTTTTTCCTCAAATATTTAGTTACATCATTTGCAATAAATAAACATGACTTCTGCAAACCGGTGACATCAGATGTTTCAGTCATAATGGCAGTAAAGGTGGTGAATTCGCTGCATGACTCTTGCACAGACATATGCATCCTGTATTTATTTCCACAAAAGTATGACACGATAAAAAAAAAAAAAAAAGTGAAAATGAACATTTCCATGTAGAATGGGCTATTAACAGGCACAAGTGCAATACATAACATAATGTTGTACCAGGTTAATAACAGTATCCAAGTTTAATATCCGACTACAACACAATGACAATTCTTAAAGCAAATCAAAGACGTCCATCAATGACATGAAGGGAACCCCTCTTCCCATGGTAAAGTGTTGCAGCATTGTCACGAACAATACCATATCTTGCAACTGTTGCGGCTGCTGCAACAAGGCACTTCAGGAGTTACTACATAACTATACAGCATGGGATGAAATGCAAATAAAAGGTCTAGAGTGCCTCATTGAGATAAGCACATAATACTGCATGGCCTTGGTATGTACTGTTACAATATGCAAAGTGGATTTGGTGCTTGTGGCATATATTATGTAGAGGACAGAGAAAGCAATATTCTATAAGAGATGCCATACTTTTGCCACAACTTAAAGTGAACTTGTAGTTTGGGAGCCCATACGCTGAGACCCCTACTAATCGCTGAAAAGAAGGGGCAGAAACACTCAGCTGTGCACTATGACCCTCAGCTGTAATCTGAGTCTTCAAGGATAGCTGATCAAAGTTGCTCACAGCCAAAGGAGCACAGTGCTCATCCGATCACTTTTCTGGCTTTGTTTCTTATGAAAGAGGAAATACTGTCATGTCATAGATATGTCAAAAAAAAAAAAAAAAAAAAAATCACAATGGTCAAGCCTGAGAGTTTGGACCATACAAAACACTTAAGGCTCCATTCAGATTGCTTTTTTTTTTTTTTTACATCCGCTTTGCAGTCTGTTTATTGGATGCAAAAAAAAAAAGGGCGCAAACAGATGGCCATCCCTTTACATAGAGATCAATGATAACAAAAACACAAATCCATTTCTGTCCGTTTCCTTTTTCTGGACAGATACAAAAGTAAGGAATACATTTTTGTGTCCAATCAAAATCAAAAGACAAACAGATTTTTCTTTAAAGATTGATCTATGTATCTTATTCATTAAATTGATTTGTTGAACAGATATAAACGTGATCTGAATAGAGCCTTACGGAGGCTTTCCCATCTAAGGGTATCACCTGCTCTGCCGTCTCCTCTCCTCACCACTTCCTGGTTTCAGTGACAAGCTGGTGGGCAGGGAACAATGTCAGCAGCCTAGCCACTGCTGCTAGATAGCAGACGTGGCCAGACACCTAGACAATAAGCTGTAAACACTGAGGAGACATATTGAGCACTATCTGACAAGTGGAACGAGATAGATAAAGCAATGTATTGGGCAAAACACTTCAGGCAGCTTATGATCCTGGAGATGGGAATACCCCTTTAAATCCCTCAAGGGTTACTGGTACTAAAAATCTCACAATATCAATGGTGGATTAATTAGAAAATTGTGTCAAATTTCCAGTTGCAGAATTCTCTGGACAGGGGTTTAAGTGCTCTACAGTCCTTTTGTTCTGAAAATCAATTCTTACCTACATTTTCTACTCACATGTATATGAAAAGATCAACAGAACCTTTAAACTTGATTTTTCCTTTAAAGGGGTTTTCTGAGCATTTTCTAGCATATTCTCAGGATAGGCCATCAATATCAGATTGGTGTAGGTGTGACAACTCTACCCATCTGCTATGTCAGGGAGCTTCTAGTACTAGAACTATAACATGGACAGAGGCGGAAGCATTTAGCTCCATGCACTGTATAATGGCCATTCCGGATTACTGTAGCTTAGCTTCCTAGCTTCAGTACTCTAGCACTACCACCTTCATAGTGGAAGAAGTCATGTGCTTTTGAGTCTGTCCACTGTATAGCTCCAGCACCCAAGGATTATTGAGGGTGCAGGATGTCAGACTCCCCCATTTCAGATATTAATGACCTATACTAAGAACAGGCCATCAATATAAAGTGCCAGAAAAAACACTTTAAGTGTAGCAATGAATATGCAAAATCATATTTACTGTTCACAATAACAAATTAATGCCCAAAAGAGGGATAGAACCATTACAGGTAATGTTCTCATCTATGTAAAAAAATTAAATCTCAATACGCAAAAGAAATTTTTGGAGAGAACCTTACTGCATGAATGACAAAATTAATCGAAGGCTGAAAATGGCAAACAATCATAAGGCAGTGGATTTGGCAGTGACCTGTAAGAATGGTGAAAAAGCGTTCAAAGCATTTGTGCTGGCCAGTAATAGGACCATGAAATGGTAAAGAACATGAACTGAACTGGAATAATACAGACAAGGCAAGAACCTTCACCCTCATTCCTAGGGTATGAGCACGGGTGACAGATTTGTTGCCAAAATTTCTGCACCTAATAATCAGTTCCTATTATCTGAATGGCAATGTTTTGGTGGTAGGCACATGTACCTTTGTAGGTAACATTTAAATGAATGGGAGAGTTACAATAAATCAGCTGCATGTGAATATACCTATAAAGAGATCAGGTCGAAACAATCTTACATGTGAGATGAAGTCTTAAGGATCTCCACTGATTTCCAGAATGAAGAGGCTCAAACCCCATTGACACTGCTCAGGTCACAGATACTGAAAATCTGACAACAGTGGATCTTGCCTTGTGGCTACCTTTTTCGAATAAGCTGCTGTACGTGTACATGAGGCGTAACACTATTTCTGGCTATTGTATGACTTGTATTCTGATTCCGGAGCAGTTTCTTTCCCTCTGCAGGCTCCATGTCTAATTCTTAGTTGTTCCTGAGTTAGTAGGTAGAGATCAGCTGCTATGGTATTTCCCTTAGGCTACATCCACAACAATGTGTGAATGCACAGTCCATGAGAAAACCACAGATGCGTGTTACCCATGAGCCATGTGTGCTGCCCTCCATGGACCCAAAGATTTCATTAATGAGCCCAGGCAGTAAGACAGACAGGACTCTCCTGAGTCTTTCTCCAAGACTCACAGCCTTACGTGGACCCATAATATTAAGCAAACGGCTATAAATTTGGATGGTTGTTTGCTTAGAGTGTTGTCAGATTTTCTGAGCAGTGTCAATTGTGTTTGAGTATTAGGTACATCCATACGTACTTGGGGGGGATAAACCGTTACAGATTTTGTGGCAAATCCATTACATTTCTGCTATGTATGGACATACATTTATAGAGAGTATTTCACTTCTGGAAATAAATGAAGATCCAAAACTCACTGACTATGTAATTTTATCTAAGACTCCAACGATCACAATACATGCCCTACTGTATAACAGCTGAAGAGTTTGCATCCCACGTAGTGGACTATCCCTGCATTATTTAGTGAAATCTTTGAAGAACGCAAAAGTGAGAAGTTCCTTCTTACTGCTAATGCTGAGAGATGGGTGAATAGTAAAGCATCATAAAAATGTGGAAGATGTGCTTATTGCCACAGCAAAAATGGCCAAATATAAGAAAATGAACACTTGCTGACCAGTCAGCAGCCTAGAGACAAGAAGGCAGTCGAATGTACCTAGAACGTCACCTCCGTTATTGTAGTGTCTAGAAAAGCACATTAAATTACATACACTCTTTGTTCCAGAACCCCATTACGAAAACCCTTGAAAGCCTAAACCATCTTTGACTATTATAAAACTGTTCTTGGGTAAAACATTCATTTTTTTCCCCCATTGGCAGAAACGAAAATCTGGTCAATATAAAATCCCAATCCGTTACCAAATACAATAAACTGACAACACGTTCACCCAAAAGTCACATTGTTCTTATGAAGAGACATTATAGAATAGACAGAGGCTCAGGGGAGAACCTTGCCAAGTATTGCGATAAATCCTAAACCCCCAGGAGGGCCGCTGTGTGGTGAAAATGTGCAGCTGGTAAGGCTTCATAAGCAATTCATGTAGTTGCGATCCTTTATCGTCACATTGCTTTGCTAGCAGACAATGGGATCCAGACATTCACAAACACAACAATATTGTAAAAATGAAAGAGCACTTAACACAAAAAGTAGTTCAAGAAAAGGTCAATGGCAAATGTGCAGATACAAATCGCAGGACGTCACCGCAGCCAAACTAAGAATTGTTCCCAAGAGCGGACAGATCTTAGTATCCTGCCTGGAGCAACTCGCCCTGGCCACAGCTTCTTTTTAATGCTTGCTGGTATATAGAGTCTCTTCCTCTGTATCCGTTTCATCCTGGAATTCATTACTTAGCAGGGATTTCTTAGATCCAGCAGACATCAGGCGGATCTCGTCCTCATAGTCGTCATTGTGTTGCCTCAATCGATGGAATCCATCTTTGTGTCTATTGGACTTGATTGAACAGACACACCAGATGATGCAGGCGGTCAGTAGTAGAGCTGTCATGGTGGCTCCTGAAAATGAACCATGAATAATCTAGGTTAACATTAAGGTCAAGAACATTTCCAAATATTTTATCACCATGCATATTAGGCTAGATCCACATGACTGAATTGGATTTTGCCGCAAAATCATCTCCCTCTTCTGGCCAGATTCTGCCTCCCATTGTTTTCAATGTGTCCAACTCAACCTTCCTGCAGACTCCGGGGCTGATTCAGTCACAAAACCAGTGGGGTGAGGCTCAGACTTATTAGTCCCATGGTGTCTGAGGTGAAGCAGCAAGTGATGCTATGATGGCAAGCCAAAATGCTCTGCTTCAGCTTTCTGCCACAGGACGCACAGGGCCCGGAATTTGGGCAGAAATCGGAGATGGAAGACTCCCTTATATGCCGTTGTGTGAACGTAGCCTTATATTGGTAACAACTGCAGAGTTTGGGAACTAAAATGTGCAGCCTTCAAAAACCCTACAAGACAGAAAGCATGTGTTCTTGCACAAAGCAGAATTCCCCTGATATTTCTGCAGACATGTTTCACCTCTCCCTATAAAGACATATGGGAGAAAAGATGTGTTTGTATGTAAAAACTCCGTTCACAACAACAAGGACCTGGAAAACATCCTAATGTTAAAAATATATATTATATATATTAAGCCATACCCGCAATAGTAACAACCAACTCCCTGGGCAGTCCAAATATGCGATTATCCATGACAAAGATTATTTCTACAAGACTGGCTGCATCATGCCGTACGTGAACCTGAAAAGAAAATATGTCATGAAAACAAAATAAAGGGTGTGACTAAGGTCTAAGACTGCACATGGAAAATATAGATAAAGAACTATTAAGGAAAATTAAACTCGCTTAAATCAATGTTTGCAGTGTATTTTGGAGGTATATGTTGGAAGGCATACATTACTCATAGGCTTTAAAAAAAAAACTAAAAAAAAACTAAGAAAAAAAAACAACTTTTTTTTGGGGGGGGGACTCTGTAGGGAATAGCTGCACTATACCCTACTACAACAAAAAAAAAAAAAAACGTCTTCCATGAAAAAAAAAAATTCAGTGTTCTGCAAACCGCCACAACAAAAACCAACCAACATCAGATGTTGTGGCACACCTGTATCTTTCAACTAATGTGTTATAAAAACTGCAGCAATTGACACGCTGCAGGTTTAAAACCCGCAGCACTGCACTGCAGATTTTAGTTGCAGCATGTGTATGAGATTTGCATATATCGCATCCACAATGTCACTTCTGTAGATTGCAATGTGTTAGGCAAAGGACATTTTTGTGGTGGCTAACCTGCTATGATCACTCTACGAGTGTTCTCATCCTGGAAGTCGGCTGCTGGGAAGACTACTTAAACTACCTCCTTAAAGGGGATGGACAGTTTTTGGAAGCAAAGACAACATAAATGCACCTACTAATGTTAGTTGCTGCAAGTGACACCCATGCTTCATCTGCCACTCTGTTTACTGCCTGCTTTGCATGTAGTGTCAATGAAGCAGCTTCCCGATATGACCACAGATGGAGAATCATGTGATCGATCAGTCATCCATCAGTGGCGTATCCATCACTGCGTATGCACTGCACATGCACTATTCGTTTCTCTAGGTGTCCACAGTGACAACCTTGATCACATTACTCTCCAAAAGGGGCCATTTTGGGATGCTGAGGCTATGCTGAAACTACAAACAGAGCAGAAACTAGATCTACAGTAGGGAGTATGGATGGCACCTGCAGCTACTTACAAATGTAGGTGTTATTATGTGTGGTTGGCAGCGAAATACTGAAATTGTACTGAAAATGGCTAACCTCTTTATGGAAGAAGCTCAAGTGATCTGTGACCTTACAGACTGTGCTGTTTCATAAACTAAATGCGATCTATAGTATACGTTGCCAAAGAACATCTTTAAAATTGGTGCCCTTAGCTGCTCAGACCTGAGACTTTCAGGGAAGTCAAACTAAGCACAAGCTGCTCACGCTGAACCTGAGGCTGGTTGAAGAGATTTTACAGCTTTCAGTCCACCTCCAAGATCAGGCACATGAGTAAGGGTAACCACATTAGAGAAACCAATACCTGCGTGTGCTGCTGCTGGAATCCCTCCGCAATGGCGTTAATGTTATGGAAACCTGGTGCGAGCAGAACATGAAAGTATCCTCCCTCTTTAGTGAACACTTTTACTCCTTCGTTGAATATAATGGTTGCTTTAGGGACAGGTTTTCCTTTCTCATCCTTAACAATGCCATGAACACCTTTATGTACCTGTAAGGACAAAAAAAAACCATCATGAGTAGTTTTCACCTGATTCTCTGAATGCAGTCATGTGGAGGACACTGCTGTATGGCATATCTGGGAGTAGGGTATGCACCCCATATAGTAAAATTATATATGAAAGAGGAAAAATTGTGTTATACAATAGAAAAGTTCTGCACAACATACTTGCCTGTTAAGAATGCTGCAGTGATCTCTATTGTCCAAAGTAAAGGTGAGCAGAGCTAGCTGTATTCGGTTCTTATCACTTATTGATGAAAACCTTTAAATCCGCCTTCTATTACACGTTCAATTTCCATTTACGTTACTGCTGGCTCTTGTTACATTTATTTAACCCTTGGATGTGTGTAGTCTTATCTGAAGTTCTGCATACTACTATATCTGAATTTAAATCACTAGCAAAAAAAAAAAATGTATGTACATGTACATATACTCCTATTCTGCAGTTTAGACTACTAAGCTTAAGCCTAAAAACCAGTTCATTGTATGCGGGAACCATAGGTGCTCCATTTTCTCTACACCAAAACAGCCTACATGATTTTCCCATTCCACCTGTAAACTGTTTTGTGTGATATTACATTCCTATCTACAGCCCATATGATCTTCCCTCCATAAAACTAAAATACCCCCCCACCCCCATCTGCTGTGCAAAACCTCCTCTGCCTTTCTGATTCTATCATTAAGAGCTGCAATGTGGCCATGTCATATAGTCTTTATAATTTCTGCAAATTTTGGCCAAAACAAGCAGCATCATAAGGGATCTATGGGGCTGTGACTTCAGGCATTAGACTCGTGGTAGTGTTGCGATTTGCTGCCACACTATGGCTGTCTGAATTAGCCTTAACAATGGCCATATAACCACACCAGAAGACCATATATGAAGTTGCTAAATTTTGCACTTCTGGATGTGTGAATGTGTTCTTCTGACTATATATGTTTCTCTAATGCTAAATCTGACCAAAATATGTACACCCACATTTAAAAATAAAGGTATATCTAAGGGCGATTGTACAAAGTAAAACACCCAAACCATGAGGCCATTTAACCATGTCCATGAAACATACAACGAGGACCTGTATTATTAGCAGAGAGATGACCCAGACAATTCTCAGGGAAATACAAAACAGTGGAACCAAAACCATTTCCACACTTACCTCCACCAGCATGGCAAGAAGAGCTTTTTTGTTGTCCGTCCACAGGGACTTAAGCTGCCCAGAACTAGGAAATAAACAGCAACTTGTATAGACCGTGATCTCTGGGCAATGACCATGAGTTACGCTGAAATCCTGCAACCAAGTACAAGTGTTATACTTATTAAATGTTCTACAGGTAGAGTCACATACACGAGGGGTGAAGATCATGTCCTTCCCTGTCCACAGTACAGATTACAAGGTAAACTTTTTTTTTTTAAATGTTGTAGAATAGAGTAAGAAAGAAATTTCCTATGTAATTTTAATATATACCCAGTTGCTTCTTAGCGGATATTGCAGATGCACCTCAGTAGCTTTCACTATTACAGAAGGCCTTTCATGTCCTCTGACATCGGTGGAGTTATATACAGCTTTGTCGGTATGTGTCCTGGTTTCAGTGATAATAAGTGCCGTTAATTTCGGCACAGATATCACTGCACTGTCAGAAGGGCAAGCCTTACAGCTTAGTGTCATCGCTGGGCGATGAGGAACGCCCCCCCCTTCTATATAATCTTGTACTGTCAGGGGGAAAGCCTAACCACTCACCACTGAGCTGTAAGGCCGGCCCCACTGACAGTGTAGGGATATCGGTACTGAAACTAACAACACTGATATCACTGCAACTGGGGCATATAATGGCAAAGTTGACAGCGCACTGAATTCCAGTGGTATAGAACATCGCGATAGCAAAGACAACTGCAATGCAACTGTATTCAGCTGTACAATCTGTGTGAGGGATGTCCTAGAGATGATACTTTCATCAGACTACTGTCTATCTCAAAAGGATGGCAGATGGTCAGGGGAAGTTCTACTTCTTAGACTCCCATTGATCAACACTGCAGCCCCACAGTCTTTCCTTCAGTCATTGTACAGTACTGCATTCCCAGCATCAGTGTGAGATTGGACCAGCACCCATGATAAACTGGTGGCCCACCCTAGTGATATGCCATTACTTTATGAGATGGGAAAACCCTTTTAACAGATAAACTAGGTGATCGAAGGTTACCTTCATGCTTCCTTGATGTCCTCTCCATTCTGCACCACTAATCACGCCTCCAGGAATATTCTCATCTAGCAGGAAATATATGGTACAAAAATGTAAACCTCTAAAATAATGTAACACAAGGGAGGCAGAGCTGATCTGGAAGGATTCCTACTAACCAGACTTGTTGGGGCAACCTGGGTGTCCCAAATGAATTGTAGGGTGGTTATTGGCATAGACAGAGGCTAGATGTTTCAAGGTATCTTCATTCTCCACTGTTGAAGAAAAATATCAGAAATATATTTAAATCTGGGCAAAAGAGATATTCCGCTTCCAGCAAATAATTCTAATTGATTACAATTCTTAATTGATTTACAATGAATAGAATTTTCTAATTTATTCATCGGTCTCATGGTTTTTACTCTCTCTGTCATTCAACAGGAATCTACAAAGGGTATGACATGACAAGGACAGCGAAGGTCCCTAGCAGAGCAGAGGGCTAAGATCCTGCAAGTAATTTGTATAGAAAGTATACTGGAAAG
This sequence comes from Leptodactylus fallax, assembly GCA_947044405.1. Taxonomy (NCBI): domain Eukaryota; kingdom Metazoa; phylum Chordata; class Amphibia; order Anura; family Leptodactylidae; genus Leptodactylus; species Leptodactylus fallax. The sequence goes on along the minus strand of CAMRHE010000455.1, from coordinate 775,858 downwards.
TGTTTAACGCTTTATTATACAATGAATAACTTCTTTGCAGAATGCTAAATATCTGTAAGAGGACTGAAGATGCTATTCAAAGCAAACCATAAAATAAATCATAGAGTTTAGCATAAATGTAAAGATCATGAAGATAGTGCATTTAAGAGACTATCCACAAGATGGCAACATACATCCCATCTCACCTGTGTGTACTGGGTTATCGTATGGGTATGTAACCAGCAGAGAACCTCCGTCTAAAACGACAGAAAGTGTGAAATCTTGCTTCAAGATTAAGCTGTCAACAATGACATTCGTCTCCTTCTCTCTCTCCCCAACAGGTCCAGAAGAGTTACCTAGAAAGAAAACAAAATGTTAACATATTTAAAGGGCACCTACCATTTTCACAAACTTCCGACATTTTGCTTTCTACTTCTGGAAAACCTCTGACATGTCAGAACACACTTTCTAATATATCCAGTTTAAAATTCAGCACTGTTTATCTGATTTATTCTCAAGTCATTGACCTCAGCTGTGACGTTTCACAAGCTCACCACCCCCCTCCCTGTGAGCGGCGCAGCCAGCAAATGAAACATCACAGCAGTATGTGACCTCGGATGTGGGTGTGATTACCTGTGATTTCATTGCAGGGGAGAGTGGAGAAGGGAGGGGTACACACAGAGTGAGAAGGCAGATGAATCATGGGAAATATTTATCCACAGATTCACTGCATGTAAATAACAGTGATACAAGCAGCAGCAAGTAAAATGAAGGCAAGCAAAGGGTACTGTAATAGGATGTCACCACTGCAATAAGTTAGTTTGTGAAACTTCTTCCCTCTTAGATACCACTCACTATTGAAGGTAGAATATTATTGAAAAGTGGAAGCGTTTAGGAGCCACAGCAACTCAGCCACAAAGTGCAGGCAGACCACGTAAAGTTAAGGTACTTGCACTCGACTGCCAATATAGTCCATTGTTCTCTGTCATAGGATGAGAGTGATCGACTGAGTGCAAGCAGACACCAGATGGAGGGGGCGCCGCCCGCATCAGTTGCTCTATCGGTATTAAATTTGGTTGCTCTCATCCTATTACACCATGTCTGAAGAAGAGAGCTAGCACTCTCGAAAGCTTACTTATCAAATAAACTCAGTTAGCCTCTAAAAGGGATCGCCTGATTTCTTCACTCTTCCACTATGACAGATGAGAGCAACAGATTATAAAACAGTAAGTGCTGAGGTGTATAGTGCAGAAAAATCATGAACGCTACACTGACTCAAGAATGCCAGAGTTCTTCTGACATCAACACGACACAAAAGCTACGTGCCAGAAAATTCATAGCATGGCCGAGAAGCTGCAGGCAAGCTTTACATCACCGAGCAGAGTCAGATGGAGTGGTGTAAAGCACACTGCCAACACTGGACTCTGCACTAATCCCGATGCTCTATGTGGCCGTCTCATGGACAAGTCTGGGTCAGTGAATGCACATAGTTCAGTCTAGTGGAGAAGTTATAATGCTATATGGTTGTCTTTTAGGGATTGCTCTAGGCCCATTAATTGCAGTGAAGGGAAATGTTAATGTTTTAGCACACCAAACCATTTTGGACAATTGAATGCTTCTAAGTTAGTGGGAACAGTTTGGGGAGGTCCTTTTCTATGCAAGAATGACTGTGCCCAGTGCACAAAACAAGGTCCATAAAGGCTAGTTTGGTGTGGCTCCACAGAGCCCTGACCTCAACCCTATCAAAAACACCTTTGGGATGAACTAGAATGGAGATTGCAAGCCAGGATCTATCATCCAACATCAGCTTCTGACCTCACAAATGCTCTTCTGGATGAATGGGTACAAATTCCCACAGACACGCTCCAAAATCTTGTAGAAGCCTTCCCAGACGAGTGGGAGCTGTTTTAGTTGCAAAGGGGGAACTAACTCCATATTAATGCCTATGGATGTACAGTAGGTGTTCCAATACTTTTGTCCATATAGTATATATAGATCAGAATGTGCCCATAAGATGGATAAGGGCTGTAAAAGTGCAGAGGCCAATGGTGGGCTACACAAGCTCACACAACAGTTCTACTATAGCAAGCCATAATCTCCTTTCATCTCTCTTATTTAGAAATACAGTGAACCTTACAGACAAGTCAGCAGTTAAGATTTTTATCCAAAAATACCTGTCTAGTCACATTAAAAATAACAGACAGATGAAAATGTATTATCAGGAAGAAGGGAGAGTTCCTTACTTATAAAGTCTGTGTCCAGATCCTTGCCATTGGCATTGGTTTGACCCATCTTAGAGGTACAATCCTTCTCTGCTGCTTTTTCTCGGCCGTCTGGGTTAACCAATGGGACGATAACAATCCTCGTCCGGTCAATAAGCTAAAAATGTAAGACAAGAGTTTAACCACTTACACAAACACTGCAGTCAGGAGGGGGTGTTTTTAACCCTTCAGGGCACAAAATTCATATGGTGTTTCTTTTTCACTGCCAAGAGCCCTAAACTTTTTATTCTCTGTATACATAGCCATAGGATGGTTTGTTTTTTAGCATTATGAGCTGTATGGATGACATGTACCACTGGTGCCCAAGACATCATCTTATTAAAGCTCTGCCAGAGAAAACCCTCCCTCTAACTTCTCAGATGGTGCCTGACCAATCGTGGAGATATTCTGTAAAGTTCACAGTATGGCTCTATGGTAAACTGGAGGTGTTATACAAGGCACTAAAGGGTTAATTCTCAGACTCAAAGAGTTCATCTCCAGAAGACTGACCACCTCACAACTCTGTCACATAGCCATTAGCCACAACCCCCAGCCTCTACAGATACAGGATATGAAGAAATATAACCTGGCATAGCATGGAAAGAGTCCTGCATGCGCTAGTTAGAAATTATTTTATTCGGGAAAGAGCCGGATATGACGTGAATTGGACCAGTGTGTAGTAATACCTTATTAAATATTTTTTGGTTGAAGAATGTAAGAGGTGTGAACGAGGTCTTCTCACTTAAGTTATTTTATCTAGAAGGGATAAAATAGGGATCGAAGAGAAACTACTAACACCGCCATTTCTACTGGTTTAATGTCCATGATCAGGTGGGTGTGAGTCGTATAACACAGCTGGCATCTACTGTGTTTGGAGAGGGCTCAGCTCCGGAGCCAGAGTATTTCCTCTGCACACATTCACCCTAGATATATGATGCATGTCACCAATGGGTTAAAGGGAATGTATTATCAGAAAATGACTAATTAAGGCCGGGGCCCCATGTACCATAAACGCCGCGATTTACAGTATCTGCAAAGTGGATGGGATTCTGGCTAATCCCATCCACACATTGCAGAAAAATGTCTGCAGTGGAAATGCTGAGATTTCAAAAACCGTCACATTTTTGTAATTCTCAGCATGTCAATTATACCTACGGAAACGCTGGCGTTTTCCGTATAGGTATGATTGAAGCAGAAACTCCGCAGAGTAAAACTCTATGGACTTTCTGTGAAAAGCACTGCAGGAAAAAACCCGATGCGTTTCCACCACAGTTTTCCCTGAAGCACTTTTTGGCTGCAGCCTGCTACATGGGGTCTTAGTCCAAATCAGGTTTTTATTACAAATACATTTTTAAAAATTTTATCTGGAGCACACAGCAGACTGACTTCATGTTTTAAAGAGGTTGTCCATAGACCCTTTTTACCTTCCTTCCCTGGGTTTTTAGATGCTGGACCTAGATGCTGGGAACCAGCACCTTGCCCCCCTGCTTCAGATGTCAGAGACTCCATGGACAACCCCTTTAACTTTTCAGCTCTGCTGTTTAAACTTGCAGAGTCAACGAAGTCATGTCATTATAAATAGAGGGTCAGTGAAGGAGTATTGTTGGAGACTGTATTAGTCTATTGATAGTTTGGCAACCATTAAAAAGGTAGAAAGTCAGCAGTTTTGATAAGTGATGTGTAGGATTTTAAACATATCTAGGAGACTGGTTATGCCAACTACAGAGGTTTTAGAAACCCCTAGTGCTGTAATTGCAGGTACCCTTTTTGGTGCGTTATGTGTAGTGTCCCAGGCTGTCTGCACCCCAACACCACCACTTTACTCTTGAGGGATGGCTTTAGAAGTCTGCAGGATGGCCACAACATTCATAACTAAAAGAGCATAATATGATGCTTGGAAGCCAGATTTCCTGCAATTTTTACAGATTACTTGTCACAGGCACAAATCACCCATCTCAGACACTCGTCTTACCTTTGTAACGGCGCTGTTCTTTTTATAGTTCAAGCAGAGGAATTCTGCAAAGGTCAAAAGCAACTCTGTGCCAACTGGAGCATTTCCATGAACTCCAGCAACAAATCTGATTTTTGGCTCATCCGGTTCAGAAATGTTTGGTTTATTTGAGATTTCTAAAGACCATATGTAGCGATACTCTACACTCTGACCCAACCTAAGAAAAAGCAGAGAAAGCGATGTATTAATAAGAGTAACAACATGTGCAGCCAAGGTTAATGTACATCTGACAACTCATGAACAAGATAATTGCAGCCTTTATACTAAGGAAGGAGTTGCCGTTATGTTCATTCTGAACAACTGTAACTTCCATTTTATTTATTTTTTGGCTATGGTGTCAGGGGTTGTGGGGTGAGCATTTTTGCAATGTACTTAATTAACCTGTCACTGCTTCCTTTTAATAGAAAACAGGCTGTAAAGTTCCCATCATCAATGATCTAACTAAGCATTGCCAGGGAGACTGTCTGTACACATATACTCAATGCAGCATGTAGAGCTGATGCATTTACAAGAGAGTATATATTTTTTTTTTCCTTCCTTCTACATATTGTATGTACCAGGGAATTAGCTCATTTCTTTCTCTCAAAGCTCACATTAGACCCGTCTCTAGTTACAAGGTAACTGGCTGCAGCTCAGTCCTTCTCCCGCTGCTGTGTGTGCAGGCCAGGTATGCCAAGACTCTGTTCACATCTCTTTATATTAAAACATTAAGGACAAGAGATGGAAGAGGTCCAGGTACATACACTAAATGCAGCCATAGGCTGCCAGGATGGTATGCACCTGAATTAATTTTTTTTTTTTACTGCCCAGACTATAAGACCACCGAATAGGACACTTTTTTTTCCCCTTACCATCATCTCTAATGGCTGACATATAACACTACATGGCTACACGGAACTTTACCTCAAGAATGCTCTCAAACTATATACCTCTCATAAGCAAGATGTGAGAAAACTGACCTGAATTTTTTTTCCCAAAGGCAGTGCCACTTGTCTTGTTCACATGCTATGTCAAGCATTGCAAGTCAGTCCCATTCACCTGCATTAAAACGGAGAGCTGTCTCCCCTGAGGCCCGTTTAACTTTTTTTCGGAAAGTGCTCTGCATACACACCGCTAACCCTGCCTCTCCAAGGAGATTTGTTCACAACCGAAGGCTCCAGTTCTCCGCTAAGTACTTGTGTGCCCATACACTAAAGCAGTTAATGGGGGTCTTTACGCCTGGACACCCACCAATCAAAACGTCTCACATATCACTAATATATGTCAATAGATTTTTTCTTTAAATGGTAGACACCCTTTAAATAGTGTTTAGTGTCCAGATGCAAACAGTGGTAGTAAAAGTAATACCTAGTCAGCTTAGTAATGTTTGGGTAGTTGAGATTGAGTCCACGTAGTGATTCAGAGAGGTCATGGTAAGGTCTATAGCGATATAGGTCTATATCACTTGAGGTGGACAGCAGCAGGTGCTCAAGACCATTCTCAGCAGAGAGATCCTTTATTAGGGTCTCGAATTCCTGGGTGTTTGGGTCTGTTTTCTCTGGCTCCATCACTGATACTTTTCCTTTATCTTCTTTGTGTAAATCCGCCCCGGATCGAACAAGTGTAAAATTTGTCACTGTCGCATCCCCTTCTGTCACATTGACCATTTTTGTAACAGGAACATATCTAGAAAACAAAAAGAATTTATCAGTAGGATGAGACAACATTTTGACAAGTGCTACTTCCCTGCAACATCTTGATGAACATATAGTATGATCGTGCAACCTTCTCCACACGGTTAGGTAGACATGAAATCACCTGATGCTAAGGCATACAAGTGGTTTTTGGTGGAATCTCCCAAGTAAGGGCTAGGCATTAACCAAATGTCAATCTGGTTACCAGACAATTTGTGCATGTCGGTTATTTCGGTATATTAGAGTATTTGCAACGTTCTACCTGCACTCTTGTTCTGACCAAACACTGCTATTATACTGGGGTCTCCGTCCTTCTCCGGCCTCCTGAATGACAGACTTCTGTGACCCGTGATTGGGATTCAGCGGTCACGAGGTTCATGCAGCGTTGTGATGCATAGACATACGCATCATGACAATACCACTGGGCAAAAACCTCGCAAGATGCCCCACACATATTTGCCTCCTGTTGATTCTAGTGCCCCACAGCAGTACGCAACTGTATCAGGTGTTGCCAAACAGTCGATTGTAAGGTCAGATTATAACGAGGGCAAACGGGCAATTATCGTTGGGCCTCAGTTTACAACCCATTTCTCTCTAATTTTAATCCACCCTATGGGGGTGTGGCTTACAATGAACGTTCATTACCCATAATTGAGGCAAAATGCCCTTGATATATAGTGGATGTTGTAGTAATCCAGATTTTTTTTAGTTTTGCATGGATTCCAATCACATAGCATTATTGGGATTATCAAACATTATAAATATTGGACAAAGCACTCCTTAGTGACATGCTCCATACATGTGGTACTGATACCAGGGGTTAATGCCTGCTGTCATACATATACAGTGCTGCAATGCCAAGAGCATCAGCTGTATATATTAGCTTGCACTTTGCTACATTGGCCGGGACCCCCTTTAGCCACCCAATTGTGAACAATAAGCAATCCATATAATACAACTGCACAAAAAGCAGATTTCCTGCCATTGCCCTTCTGCTACAATCAGACTTAAACAGAAAGGTTTTAATAGTGTACAGATAGTAAAAATATCTCTGAACTATTATATAGAATATCATAAAATAAGTGTGTGGAACACAGAGATATCCGTAGAGATAAATACCCTCTAGCAGAGGCAGTGACTTTATATGATCCTGGGACAAGCAATCTCCAGTAATCCCCATCCTTGCCAGAGGTCACCGGGTGGTTAATGTCTGCTACACTGATGGTTGCATTAAGAATACCTCTTCCATCTGTGGCATCAAGCACAAATCCTTTGATTCCTTTGTGAACCTAAACAAGGAATCAGAGTTAGGGTTTTGCATATAATCTACGGGGAGAGAAAGCCTGTCAGTGCCGACTCACCTGCTGTATGAACTCCAGCAATGACCTGTGGTTGCTATTCCAATAGGCAGGAAGTTCTTTGGCCATAGGAAATTTTACACAGCCCAACTCAATAGTCACTTCAAAGCAGTTTGTATTAAGATAGTTCCAGTCTTGCATACCACCTATAAATACAAAAAGGAAAGAGTTAAGCCCACCCTTCAGATTTTCCAGACCTACACAGTGCACGCACTCCCCGACCATTGCACTAGCCTTCGGCACCTAGAGGCTACCGGAACAGATCTGTGCAGGGTTGGTGTATCGGACACCCACAGATCATATATCCTGTGGATAGGACATCAGTATGAAAACTCAACTTTAACAGATGAAAGGTACCCTAGTGGCAATGAAAAGATACCCAACTACAATGAAAACAAAGCTTTATCAGATAAGCAGATTTAGTTGCAGGCGCCCAGGCAGTGATTCCAAGCCCAGCAAGTGCCCAGGCGCTCCCCAGTAAGTCCTGCCACATGCCTCTCCAATGGTCTTAAATGACAGCTCCAGTGCTGTCTGAGGACACACTCCTGCGCTGAAAGTCCATGTGACACTTGCAGTATGTCACATTCTGATGCCTAAAGCATGGAGAGTACTTCATGTGCACAGGGAAGATAGGAGATTCCAGGGCAAGAGAGCGTGACATCAGACAACGCTGGAGACTGCTAAAGAGAAGCATAGGGGAGCGCTTTGTTTTCTTGGCAATTACATTGCTATAAAGGCTCATAATAGTAAGTCTGCACATTTGCTACAGTCAGTATTACCAAGTATAATACTCGCTATGGAACTACACCAGCATAAAAAGTGAAAATGACAAAGCTGTGTAATATGTTGGTACTTAATAAATGATAAAGAATAATAATCATAATAAAACAACACAAATATCTTACCGGGCACATTATACCAGTCTGCTCCATTGGTTATTCCTTGAGGAAAATTCTCATTTGGATAGATCTCCTTACATGGGCTGCCAGTGAACATCTTACTATTTTCCTATTTAAAAAAAAAAAATAAAAAAATTAAGAAGGGAATGTCTGGTTAAGAACATCCATTAACCAATTCCCTATTATGGAATCCTGAAATAATATAGGACGGCAGTCCCTTCAGTAGCCACATCTATTAGCCACAGAGAGCATTTACAGAGTTGTCTCTCTCACTATGGAGGACCCTGTATGTCAGCACAATGATTTGATGGGAACCTTGTTTTCACAGTGGGGTTTAAACATTTTAAAAGGGGGATTAAACATTTGCTTCTGTGTTCCCCCACACATTCATCACTGGGAGTCTCAGAATATTCTACCAATCCAGTATCCTACTGCTATAATAAAAGGGGCTGACATAATGTACAATTTATTATTGTTTTCAATGGGAGGCAGAGATCGCAGCAGGACGCGGAAAAAAAAAAAGAAGCGTCCTGCTCAATCTTGCCGCGGATTCTGCCTGCGGTGTCTGTGGCTTGAGACTCTCTCCTGTTTAGGCCATTCATCCGGGCCTAATCAGGAGCGGGATGCCGTGACGGAATACTGATGCACTGCATCGGCATCCCACCGCGGCTAGACTGAGACGAAAATTCCAGCGGCGGAAAATGAATTCATGTTCCGCTGTGTGAACACAGCCTACGAGTAGAGATATTTTATAAGAAAATAATACACACACATATACACCAAGTGCTGCACAGTATAGCGGCTTTTACTAAGCCATTCATTTTACAATGGATAATATGTATTGGAAAAAAAAACAAGAAAAACCACTTTTCAGCAGAACTGGGTAGTAAATTAGTTTCTGTGCATTCTCAATGTTTTCCACATGGTGGTGCTACACTACAGTCCAACAGACTTCCGTTGTATCACCATATAACAACTTATACAACATATAACAACTGGTGCTCTCCTCAATGTGAGAGATTCTTGTCCCTAACCCACTCATTGCCTCCCACTAAGCCAGCCAATTCACTTTGCTCTGTACTGATGAAGGACAACAATCCGGAAACAGCGCTGTATGCAGATAAGTGAAATTGGTTTGGCTAAAATCCCTTTTGCTGTCTCAAGGCTCGGTGAGTCAAAAGCAAATTGAGGATTTGTTACATCCAATAGAGGGCGCATGAGCTCCCCAGCTCCTTTCCCATAATGCCTTGTGACATATAACAACTGTTCACTATAACTATATGCGGTGCCCCCATGTTACCCATTTGCCTCTGCTTGCCTCTCAAAGTGAGCAGTGTACAGTATCATACAAAAGTCAGTGGACTTTCTATGAGACCTTACACTGATCTCCAAAGACAGAACAAAAATGTAGAGGTACGCCATAGCTAAGCACTTATGTCCCTTTCATTTAGCAATCTCCATACCCGGATCTCCACCCAATGAAACTACTGCCATGTCTCTATGACATGAGAGGTTTGTTAAAACTGCTAAAATCCTTTAGAGTTGACAGAACACATAATTATGAATTTATACACCAGGTTTACAAATTTAGGATTTTGGCCCCAATCAAACCAGCATTCAGACAAACCTTACATATATTGCTATTGCGCAAATATTTTTGCAGGAAAAAGGAAAAAAAAAAAACTTCTATTTTCTGTAATAGACTTTTCCTGTACAATCAAACTGTCATGAATGTGGACAGATTGTATGTTGTTTAGTAGGACAGATAACCCTAAAATCCATTCACTCCTCCTACATACCCACACCACTTACTGATCATTTTTATCAATTTCAGATGAAATTTAGCAGAAAAACACATTTAGACACTTTCTGCAGCCAGACTAATGAAGGGGCTGAAAAATAAAACCAAAAAAAACGGGGAGACTTAGCTAAGACACTGATAAAAAATGCTCCAAACTGAGAATTTTTGTCAGAAACAAAGCCAACTAATAGGTGGTATAAGGTTTAACTACAGACATTCTAAAAGGTGCACCAGATTTATCATCCAGTATTAACATGATGTCACATGACCTGTAAAGTGGAAGTTAAGGAGTGCTGATCCACAGGGGTCCTGGGTGTTGGACCCCCATGGATCATCAGTTTAAAAGTCCCAGAAAAACCAGTTAAGGCTAAGGCCCCATGTAGCTAGCCGCAGCCAAAAAGCGCTGCGGAAATGCATTGTGTTTTTTTCCATAGCGTTTTTCACTATGCAGAAACCGCCAGCGTTTCCGTAGCTATAATTGACATGCTGCCATTTACAACAATGCGAGCGTTTTTGAAATCCCAGCTTTTCCGCTGCAGATTTTTGTTTCTGCAATGTGAGAATGGGATTAGTCTGAATCCCATCCACTTTCCAGGTACGTTAAAACGCAGCGTTTTTTGCCACTGCATTTCTGCCGCAGCCAAAACATTGTATTTTCACAACTTGGGGCCCCGGCCTAAGATGGTCTTTCTTTAAGACCGCATTATTAAATCTGCCCCAGCTTGTGTAATCCAAGCTTTTGTCTCTGGACAGCTACAGATTTGTGCAGTGAAAAATGTCATAAGTACACAATAGCTGAATAATATCGCAGAGGAATGGGAAGGAAATATCACGTATTTGCCTTGGACCACAACCAAACACACAAAGCCCTTTTACATAACGCAATAACCGCAAGCCATATACAATATACTGCAGCTACAAATGAGAAATCCATGTCAAAACGGCTCTGAAAGGCAGTAGGGCTGCATGAGCCTGAACTCCCCGGATGCATGTGCCACCGGGCAAGTCCACATCTCCCTTGTGGCTTGTGTTCAGACACCACATCTCTTGCTGGATCTGTTGTGAAGGTCACCAGCAGGACCACTCACATATCATGGGGCACTTTGGGTCTTGCTGAGATGTCGGGCTGTTTTGCACAGCATGTTGTATCATAACTCTCAAAAACAAAAAAATTCTGCAGTGACCCTCCAACGCAGATATGAAAATAACCTAGCTAATCTGGAAAAATGTACCACTGCTGATACATTACAAGAATTTATGGTGATTTTAAAAGGGATTCTTCAGGTTTCCAAAAACATGCCTACTTTCACCTCACTTGTCCATAGGTTGTGTAAGGCTTCACAGCTTATCCCTATTCACTTCTATGTTGCTGGGCTGCAATACCAGACAACCCATGGACAGATGTGATGGTATCTCAAGAAGAAAGCGGCCATGTTTCTCTATTCCTGGACAACCCCTTTCAGGTTCATGATGTGTGTTAAGAATCTAGCACCTATCTGAAATAAATGAAGTGTGGAATTTCCTGAAGTTTTCATGCAGTTGATACGGATTCTGAGTGGAATCTATTGCAGGTGACCACATGAGGGTTAACCCCACTGCATAAGACTAATCCGCCCACGGCATTACAAACGGCAACTCCGCAGTATAAACCCAAGGGTCAGACTCAAATTGCTGCAAACAATTCTGCATCATATTTTTCCAAATGATAAATCAGCTTTGTGAACATCGCCTAAAGCAGGTGTTTAATAAAAAAAAACAGATGTATATTTTGTAACCAGTACAAGCAGCGCAAACAAGGTCATACGGAGACAAGATACCAATTACATGCAGGGATAACCCAGACACAGACGCTCCCAGGGCACCGTGCCTACCGCTGGCACAGGGAGAACATTATGCTTTGTTACTGTAAGCCTCACCTTGGAATAGGAGAGTGCCAGCTGCTGGAACACGGCATCATCTGGGGATTTACTGTATGTGGACAAGCCCTTTTCATCATCGTCATACGGATAATTAACCACAAGGGAACCTGCAGACACAAGTCAGATCTGTTGGAAAATCCACAAGGACATAGAGCCTGCATAGACAGATGTACAGGAGGTGGTGGGAATTCATTGCAGAAAACTAGGGGAGCTTTTAAATGCCTTAATATCATTTGCAGGGAAAACTCCTTTAAGACCTATGCATTAGGCACCCACAAACCAGCTCTACTCATCAGCCACAAATAGCGCCACCCTTCAGTTAGTGCCTGTGCTGAGTTACTGCATCCAATCACTTGTATAGGAGAGCTGAGCTGCAGTAACTCAGAATGGCCACTACATGAAGAACGGCTCTGTTCTTCATATAGCCGCTACTGTGAACAGCTGAATAGCGAAGGGCCCCTGTTATCAGACCCCGCCACTCTGACTGACATTTACGGCCTATCCTGAAGGATAGATCATCAATATAATTAGTCCAGGAAAACCCTTTCAAGGAACATTACCGGCAAATCTAATATAGATTGCCAGGGGGGGAAATGCATGACACAGGGATTTTACTGCTAGGGTTCTTCAAACCCCTATGTCATACACCACCCTATGGTCGTGCACACTTCATACGGTGAATGGCTTTCTGGCACGAGTCACAATGGAAATCTACACCAGTCGCTAACCGGCATAGACCTCCATTCTGGTGCATGGAAGTGCGCCTGACTTATGAGGAGGCCGAAGGCTCTTCATAAATAAGCTGCGATTTCTGCTTGTAGGGGGCTTTGCTAAGACTGGCGATTCTGCCTGCCTATCTAGTGCCACCTACAGGTAGCAATAGCAAAACGGAGGTTGAAACTTTAGCATGAAATACACAAGGTAACAGAATAAACCGTGAGAAGCCGGCTGTGACATGCCAGACTAGTTATATGCAGACAAGAGGTCAGCTCCTTCACGGAAATTAATAAAACAATCATTAACTAGTAACTAGAAATAACTAGCGCTTATAAAGAGGACCTGTCAGTATTTTTAATAAATACTTGCATTCCCTATAATTCTTCCTGGAAATCTATGCATAAACTGACAACTGAGCACAACAATTCCCCTTGTCAAGAGGTCACATCTCTATAGAACCTGATACTGACACTGTAGGGAACACAACCTACTGGCACCCAATTGTCAATTTACTTATACATTTCCCAGGGCTGTGGAGTCGGTAGTCCAAAGACTCCTCTGTTTCCTAAAGGCTGACTTCATAAATGGCTGACAGTCATGGACAGACAGAAGTAGTAAAGATCCTCCAATTCACAAAAGAGCTATTGACTGACGTCATGTAAAAGTAAATAAGTAAATATAAGTACTATACATCTAAATTCATTAGACAATATTGATAATTCTATAATTAAAAAGAATTTTGAAGCTGCAGGTGGTAGATTTTTTTCCACTCCAATTCCCAATTCCAAGAGGATTAAAGCGTGGTACGCCTGGCAGTTTAGTTTGGATCGAACATGGCTGAACTGAAACGGCTACTGTGCTCTTGAGTCTTTTTAGACCCCAGAGTATAATAAGAAAGGTGACAAAAAAAAAAAAAAAAAAAAAAAAAAAAAAGGTTTCTCCCTGCTGTCTTTGGGTCTTCTGGCTGACCCAATCACAGGCCTCAGCAGTCCCTGATGTCAGTCACAAGTGCAGAACAGGGAGCAATGCCAGAGCCTGGGAGAGGCGAGTAACACAGTGGGTTTTTTTTTTTTGTTTTATGTTTGTTCGCCTCCCCTAGGCCTCCGGTCATTATAATGTGGGGTTTGAAGAGACCCTAGAGTATAATAATAGCAGTTCCAATTCAGACGTGTTTGGTCCTAATGAAACTGCAGGTAGAACCTCGCAAATATTGTACTGACCGAACCGAAATAACCAATGTGAACAAAATCACATCGGTTATAAACTAAATGTGGATTCAACCACACAATAGCAAACCTATATTTTATAAAGCATATAAAGCCACGTTCACACATACAGCAAGTCAATATATCTATATAGGTATAAGTATAATAATTTTCTGGATGTGAAAGGTTGAGAAGAAAATCAATAGCATATAACCACAGTTGGACCATAACCAAATGTAAATAGGATATAGCGTGCTACCTATACTGTATACATGACTTGTATGTAGTAAGATAAGTAAAATCCTGCAGTTCTGTGATCGTTGACATACCTGGTAGTGAAATCTACTGCACTTAGAATTTATGCCTGCATCATTCTAGTATAAGGAATTCCAATCCAAGCAATCCCAAGGAGCAGAAATCACTTTTTTGTTCTCCAGCGGTGCATTTCTTATCACTCTTGTATAAAACAGAAGGCACAATGCACAAATGTAATGAATAACATACCTCCATGGAGATTAGCAGACAGGACAAATGGGTACGTTTTCAGCCAACTCATTACAGCCAATGTCTCAAGTTGCGGAGGGTCTGTGATTTGGAAGAACTGATCAGGGAAATTGCGATTAAGATCATAATTGTTGCTGTTGTTCCTGCCAACAACTCCGTCCTGGTCCCCTGCACAGAGACGAGAAGGTGAACCATGTCAGACTATAGGAATGTGGAAATACTAATCATGAGCGGCTCACTGCAAAATCCAGGCCCAGAGATTAAAGGCAAGCTAAACTCCCATGCCTTTCATTATGTGAACAGTAGAGTTTTTAAGCAGTCTTTCCAATAGAGCAGAGAGGACAGATCCCCGCTGACTGTAAAGTTATGGTGTATCCTAGCGTATCTTAGATGGGATGTTAAACCATACCTTCATTGACTCGCTTAAGTGTGTCCTAGGATATACATCAGGTGTTCTATACTGACCGTGAGAAAGAAAGAGTTTAACTCAATTGAACACCTCATCCAAACAGGGAATTACAAATTGTTTGTATATAAAGGGAACTTGGTAGCAAATCAAGTCCTGTGATTACAGCAGCCTCAGCAGCAATTCAAACAGTTTCTATCTTTCTGTTTGTGAATTATTAAGAAGAAGAGGAGTACAGAAAAAAAATGGGAAAGGTTCTACATCGGAGCTAGACAAGAGAGTAAATAATTACCTTCTACGGCTTTCTCATATCCATCTGGATTCATTGAGGGCATGATATGTATTCTGGTACTGTTAACCAACTGTGTGACTTCAGGGTCAGTGCCATAGTTCTTGCACAGATATTCGATGAGGTTTAAAAGCAGCTCTCTTCCTACAACTTCATTACCGTGCATGTTCCCGATGTACTTAAACTCTGGTTCACCTGCAATACGGTCAGGATTAGGTATAGAAGATATAAAAGGCTGACAGTGACCACTGTTCTATGCATACACAAACAGAATACCATGTAACTATATGCCATGTAACTATACTGTAGTAACCACATTTATACAGCAGTAGGTCCAATTCTTTCTGCACAGAGAAGACGATAAATTACCTGGCTCATGAACCTGTGGGTTGTCTGTTATCTCCATCACATAAAGTTCTCGTGATTCCACTGACTTGCCAATCGAGTAGAGATGTGTGATGCTGGCGTATCCACTGTTGTATTTCCTCAGGAATATCTCCATGTCTGAATAGCGGTGATGGCGGAAGTCTTGAGGCTGGATTGGTTTGTGACCTGAAGGGATGTTCTCAGGTTGCACAGTGACTGGGGGTTCAACCGTAGGTAGGGGAACAATTGTAGTGTGCGGGATATCTTCTGCTGCAATAGATACTGAAGGATTGAGCTTGAAATCAAGGACGGTAGCTGGTCCTTCTTTTACTTCTACCTGAGTCATAGTTTGTGGCAGGTATCTGTGTATATATTAAAAAGAAAAAAAAAAAAAAAAAAGGAGCAAGAATGTGTCAGCATCAAAGCTTGAAGCTGTCGGTCCATTAAGAATATATCTCACACCTCGTATGTGAATGGAGCAGTAGTGGGCACACATGACCACCACTCCACTCACTTGGGTATCTGTGTTTTTCGTGATCTGTGGGGGTCCCAGCAGTTGGGCCCTACGTGATCTTGCATTTATCATTTATGCTATGACCACTTTAAACTGAAGAAATGTACTAAATGTCTAATAGTAATCTTATTATATATTCCATAATAATCACAATGTTGTTTTTTGTAATTGAAATAGGGAGCACAAAATGAAATTGAGGGTGGGTATCACAATTAATAAGCATGGTGGGAAGAAGAGATCAAGACATGCACAGCTGCAGTTAAAGGGATCCTGTCACCAGGAAAATGCAGTGCAATCTGTAGGCAGCATGCTATAGAGTAGATATAGATTATACTGTATGTTATTTCACAAATCTATATATTTTATTCACTGAAATCAAGTCCAGTAGGCGGTCCTATTAGTGACTGAGAATGCACAGTCGTAGAGCGGAAGCCGTCAATCACTGATAGGACCGCCTACTGGACTTCTTTGCTACGATTTCAATGTGTCAATGACAGGTTGTACTGAATCCCTTCCCATAAAACTATACATCAATCTGCTCAGTTGCTACTCCTGTATAACATGCCTCCAGACTGCACTGTATTTTCCAGGCGACAGGTTCCCTTTAAGAGTAGTTCAACCGAATGCTCTCCCTGCTTGGTAGCTCGGATTTCTTTTAAGACTTTTTTTTCAGGATTTACAATAACTTCTCAAGTTACACTTCTCGGGAATCCAATAATGAAAGCTCAAATTGCTTCAAGTAGATACGGTAAGTGGGGCGGTGGTTGACAAAACTTTTCCACCCAAATCATTTTGCAATAGCAATGAATATATGTGCTCTGAGCACTTAAAGGGGACCTTCCATGTCCTCAGGTACCGGCGGTATTAAATAAATTCACCACACTGTCAGATTTCCAGCAGTATATAAAACCGCTGATGACAGAAGAGGGCTCTGCTCTCCTGATAAGTCCATTTTACTAAATAGTATTCAAATGGAGTAACAATCTTTTCTTCTCACTCTGCATTGTGGTGTTCCTCTATTATTCCTCTTAGTCAAGGGTCACACTTGCGCTGGGCTCTCTGTCGTTTTTATATTGACACTGTTGGAGAGGAAAGCCCATTGTGCAGGACTTTTATCTCCGCCAAGTTTCTGCAGTGGAGTCTCCAACAACGCAAATGTGAACCTGGCCTTAGAAATGAATGAATACATTGATTGGTCTGTGTCAGACAGAGAAGGAACAAGCTGCAACTTATCACCCAGCTGTCAATTTACTCAAATTTCTTTAAGGATTAACAGAGGTAGGACTTTACTGGGATACGCACCGGTATAACAAAGATATTAGAAAAAAAAACCCCCACAAAATTGTAAATACAACAATGTATGTATAGGACACAGACCACGCAACTGCTATGGGGTCCTTGGACAAGTTGTGCAGCCAGACTTGGCCGATCCCAATCTCTTTGCAAATGGATGGCAAGGACAGTATCCTTTAAGGCCAATCGCAAAGTGGGATAAGATAGAGGATAAGTGTCAGATTGTGCAGTGCCAGACAGCCGGAAACCTCAGAAATCAGAAGAACCATTACTGAAAGCTTTCCTGAATGTGAATGAAGTGCTGGTGCACAAGCTTCTCTGTGACTGCTGGGATGGCACAACCACTTTAACAAGCAAAAGAGAAGGAATTGGCCAATTTACATGAAAAGTAATAATAACTACTTTATTTATATATCGCCAACATATTCCGTAGCACTTTACAAAACAAAAGGACACATGAACAGACAATAGGAGACATTATTTGTCACAATGTGACAAAGAAATAAACATATCAAACAATAGGAGTGAGGGCTCCGCTGCCTCTATATCTACTCACCCAGTAACTGAAGCAGTGATATTGTAGGTCCCTGGAGCTAGCAATCTCTGGAAGCTTCCCAGCTTGCCAGTGGTGATGTTATGGTTAATGCCTGATACAGATATAGTAGCATTATGAATCCCTTTCTGAGTAACAGAGTCTCGTACAAAGCCTTTGGCTCCAATGTGAACCTACAAACAAAAGAAGAGATAAAACGGTATAAGAAATAATTCCATATAAACAGTTCTATAACATAAAACTCTTGGACAGTCTAAAGTAAAGTTGTAATAGTAATGCCTTAGATGGAGTAACCCGTCTCCCCCTAGCCCCGGGCCATTTTGGTGCTGTGAGCAGGTAATGAACGCTCAGCGCCATAATACTTCGGCGCTTCCATGGTATTAGCATAAAAGGCATTCCTGCGCTATCACTGCTGGGTACCAGCTTTATAATACCAGGTTCCCACTGACTACCAACTGGCTCCAGGCTGTCAAATACGCTCAACTATTAGGCCAAGCCAGAAACAGGGCCTATTAGGCATCTGTTAAACTGTATAATATACTGCAATAGAGAAGTCCCTCAGTATCCTGTACAAGCGATCACATGTTCAAGTCCCTATTTAGAAATAAATTATATATGATAAAAAAAAACTGAAAAAACAATTATGGCTTTTGAAATGTGGAGCTGGAAAAATAAAAATAAAAAAAATTGCAGTGTCCTAAGACTAAAATGCAGTTTTTGGTATACACTAAATAAAAACAGACATGCACACATTAGGTATCCACATAAATGTAATGATCTAAAGATTTACTAGGTTATCTAGTGTTTTTGTGTATTCTCAGCAGATGTACGCAGTACATGCTAGCATCAGCGCTGAGGCCAGTAATTTTCTGTAGAGGTCAGATAGACGTAAAGCACATCATCGCTGCGGCAATGGAAACACCGCCACAATACACCAGCGCATCAGCGCCTGAGCGGTGGGGAATTTAACAAGCAAGGAGGTCATTTTTTTCTATTACATTTAGGTAAGGCCCTATGGTTGTGTGCAGGTGCATGGAAAACAGAACGTATGGCACAAGTGACATCTGTGTGCATGATTTTTCTAGGTTACCCATCATTTAAATAGACAAGACCAACCCGCAAAACTAGACTCCAGTCCCGGTCCCTACACAGATCTTTAAAAAATGCAGCCGTGTGTGTATGGGGCCATAAGAATGTAAGGGTCCATATTCTATCCGTTATTATAGGTCTGAAATAATAGATAGCACATGGAAAAAAAAAAATGCTTTCACGTGCATGGGACCTTAGGCCAAAAAAAAAAAACAAAACAAAAAAAACATTAAAACCGTGCACTGCAGAAAAATACCCAGTCTCACTGAATAGAAGACCACAGAGATATTACATAGATAGTGTTTATTTGTTCTCAGTGTTTTCTTGCGGTTCCTTTTGTAGCCCAGAAAACATACTTTTCTAGATCTACTAGATAATGGCTAAAATATCTCAACCCTCTCAGGAAGGCTGGCATGAGAACTAAGTGGCAGCGGAGGTGTTAACAACATTCATCAGTCATATCAGGAATAATCAGAAAGAAAACCTATACATTCTGCAGGACTGGTAAGGAGTCACCAGAGGACACACAGGAAAAGGTCAATGACTCAATGCCAACTTCCTCTAGTGCTGACATACAGGAAATGCTTTCTTACTGGTGAGCTGTAAGTATTTCTTCACAGCCTAATGAACGTAGACTTAAAGAAAAGTCCAAAATAGCCATCATCCTAAAAAACTGAACTTCAGTCTGCTAAGACCAGGGCTATGTGGCACTGCAGCACACGGAGCAAGATACACAAGCACACAGCAAATGTAAAGGAACCTGGATGTTAAAGGGGTATTCCCATCTCAAAGATCCTATCTATACTGCTAGCTTATGTAAATTCAAGAGTTTTCCTAAATACATTGTTTTAGTAAAGATGCTTTGTTTGCTGTTAGGTTAAGAGTATTTCTTCCATTTTTTACATAGCGTTTCCTTGGTCCCTGTCCTGTTCTGTGAGAACAGGTGCGAGGAATGCCTCACTGCTCTCTGGGGGGGGGGCTGAGTGCTCTCACTTATGTACAGCTCTGTGGTCAGGACAAATCAGTTCAGGTAATTGCAGTTTGCTGATAAAAGCTTGGACAGCGTATTATTTCTCTCTATGTAAACACAACGATAACACTAAGTTTACTGAAATGACAGAGTGTGGTAAGTGTTCTGTACAAACCTGTGTAATGTAATATACATTTACTGTGCATATTATTTGATCTACATTATATCAGATTTCTAGTAATTATGATCATCTTTCATAATAAAGACATGAGGTAATCCATAGTATCCTGTCCATCAAACTGTCAAAGCCCACCCACCAGCTTGTAGAGGAATACAGGAAGTGAGAAGAAGAGACGCAGTCAAAGCTGATGAGAGGGGGAGATGGGAAAACCCCTTTAAGGCCATCTGAGATGTGTGAGCAGATCCCAAAGAGCAAAAAGTAATTCAATATGTATTTGTTAGATGTACTAAGGCTGGGCTCACATCTGTGTTCGCCTCGACACACGAAATCAGTTTTTGAAACCGTCTCAAAGTGCTCAAAAGCTGATTTTAAACAGTTCTTTTTAAAACCCATTGATTTCAATGGGTGGTAAAAACCATCCTCTGGTCTGCGTTTGGATCATTTCTGTTTGGTATCCCCTCTTTTGAACGGAGAAAAAAGTCGGACTTGCAGGACTTTTTCTCCGTTCAAATAAGGATTCCAGACAGACAGCAACCAATCCGTGTTTTTTTTTTTTTTTTAAACATTGAGGTCTATGGAAATTGGATTACAAATGTATAGTAATCAGTTTGTGTCCGTTTTGCAAACTGTTTTTCCCTCTGCACTTGCTCAGAATGAAGGAGGAAGAAAAAAAAAAAAAAAACGGATTGGTCAAAAACAGACAAACTGACACCCATTGACTAATCCGTGTAAAAAGACAATTCGGGTATCCGCTGTGTAACCATTTGGAATCCTTTTTGTACCAAACCGTTTTTCTCTTAAAACAGTTTGCAAGCGTACGGATACCAGACACAGATGTGAACCTAGCGTAACTTCATATAGACGTGCTAACTTTATGACCAGCAAGAAAATATGCAACCAATATGAAGAAACCAAGATAAACCATAAGGTATAAGAAGACACATTAAAAAGAGCAAAACCATGACGTTACCATTTCCATGAACTTGAGAAGAGACTCTCTGTTATTGTCCCATTCTTGAGCCAGTTCAGATGCTGGAGGGTACTTGCAGCAAGACAGTTCAAATGTTACTTCTAGGCAGTCCCCCCAAATATAATTGTAATCCTGCATTCCACCTGAAGAGGGCAGAAAACACAAAATATCACTTGACTAAAAATTTTTTTTTCTTTTTTTTTCTTTTTTAAAAAAAAGGTACCATACATGACATTTTATTCTGTAATCAGTTTATTGACAAAAGTCAAAGTACAATACAACAGTATTATAGAGTTGTTCAGACCATATAGCAGTCTGCATGTCCATGTAATGAGCAGAGTGCTGGTGGACACACATGCTCAGTCACTGTTCCCACAGTCCAGGTCTGTGTAGTGATCCTCCAGTCACTGAGTAGCGGACTAAACACACTGCTCCCAAAAAAGGACTACAGACATATACAATAAATCTAAGAAGACTGGTCACGTAATTTTGTCTAGAAGGCCCCACAATAGCACAGCTTAGCAGCATTGTTGCTTTTTTTGTAAAGAAAGAAAAAAAAAAAAAAAAGTCCCAAAATAGACTAGAATATTAAGAAAGAAATATTCCTAACCATAAGAGGCTAGATCCCTTACATCCAAGTGTGGGTACCACCTTAGATGGCCAGCAGTGCGTGACAACTCATGACAGGACAGCTTTAACCATAGGGCCAACGGTGCATTGCACTTCTCTGGGACCAGAGAAGGAGAGAAAGAGGAAACGGGGAAAAGTAAGTATTAAAGGTTTTGTTTTTTTCTTTTTTTTATGAGATATATATATCTCGGACTACATTAATTTTTGTGTGGACAACACAGTACCCACAAAAGTGGTGAGGTGCTTCTCCAACAACAAACCATGGATTAACTCTGATATAAAAACACTACTTAAGGAGAAAAAGATGGCATTCAGGACAAGAGATAAGGAGGGGTTGAGGGAAGTACAAAAGGAGCTGAGGCATCAAATCAGGCAGGGAAAAGCCAGTTATAAGGAAAAAATGGAAAAGCAAATGGAAAGAAAAGACATAAGGGGGGTCTGGGAGGGGCTTAAGTCAATTTCGGGTCATAAACAGTCTGTCTGCCAGATTGAGGCAGATGTTAACTGGCTTAATGAACTAAACCTATTCTTCAACAGATTTGATCACACACCAGCTCCTCCCACCCCAGCATGTCCTTCAGCTCCCCCCACCACAATGACTTCACCCCATGTGGCTACTTCCCAACAGACCAGTAAATCCAGAAATCTGTCTTTATCTGACCACAGTCTGACCTTCACACGGGCCCAGGTGAGGAAGGAGATGAAAAAGATCAAGGCGAGGAAAGCCGCAGGGCCAGATGACATCAGTGCAAGGCTAATTAAGACTTGCGGGGACCAGCTGTGTGGTATAATTACATATATGTATAATATGAGCCTGAGGCAGGAAATAGTCCCTGAATTATGGAAATCTTCTTGTGTGGTACCAGTTCCAAAGAAACCTCACCCTATGGACCTCAACGACTACAGACCTGTAGCACTGACATCCCACTTGATGAAGATCTTAGAGAGATTGGTTCTCACACATCTTCGCCCTCTAGTGAGCCCCGCTATGGACCCTCTCCAGTTTGCTTATCGACCGGGCATTGGGGTAGATGATGCCATCATCCACCTTCTGCACAGGGCTCTGTCTCACCTGGAGAAACCAGGGAACACGGTGAGAATAATGTTCTTTGATTTCTCCAGTGCTTTTAACACCATACAGCCCAGGTTACTGAGAGACAAGCTGGGCCTTGCTGGAGTGGACCACCACCTCTCCAACTGGATCCTAGACTACCTCACAAATCGACCTCAATACGTGAGAGCCCAAGACTGTGTGTCAGGTACCGTGATCTGTAATACAGGGGCACCTCAGGGTACGGTTCTCGCCCCTTTCCTCTTCACACTGTACACTGCTGATTTTAGGTGCAACTCATCCAGCTGCTACCTACAGAAGTATTCTGACGACTCTGCAATAGTAGGCCTCATCACAGATGATGATGACAGGGAGTACAGAGAACTGAACCGGTTTTTTGTGGACTGGTGCCACCAGAACCACCTGAAGATTAACGCGGGGAAGACCAAGGAGATGGTGGTGGACTTCCGTAAAGGTAGATGCCCTCCAAAACCAGTAGACATCCTGGGGACGGGCATCGAGATTGTGAACACCTATAAGTACCTGGGTCTGCTCCTTAATAATAAGCTGGACTGGGCAGATCATATGGAGGCCCTGTACAGGAAGGGCCACAGCAGGCTCTACCTGCTCAGGAAGCTGAGAGCCTTTGGAATCCGGGGGGCACTTCTTAGGACTTTCTTCAACTCGGTAGTGGCATCAGCCATCTTCTTTGGAGCGGCCTGCTGGGGGAGCAGTATATCAACCAGGGACAGAAATAAACTTGACAAGCTGATTAGAAGGGCCAGCTCTGTCCTGGGGAGCCCACTGGACCCAGTGCAGGTAGTGGGTGACAGAAGGATACTGTCCATGGTGAGCTCCATGCAGAAGAAGAAGTCCCATCCCATGCATGAGACTGTGATCGCGCTGAGCAGTACTGTCAGTGACCGACTGCTCCACCCTAGGTGTGAGAAGGAGCGCTATCGGAAGTCTTTCCTCCCCACCGCGGTTAGGCTGTACAACCAACACCGACCTAAGCGGAGATCATTACACACAGAGAACTGAAATATCTCTCTGCCTGTTAAATCCCCCCCCCTCCTCTGCTACGTCCTGTCTGTCTGTCTGCTATTAATGTAATGCCTCTCACCTTGGAACATTCCTGTACATGTTGTATTTGTATCTGCTTATCTTATCTTAGCTGCTGTAACACACTGAATTTCCCCACTGTGGGACTATTAAAGGACTATTATTATTATTATTATTATATTGGGGGTCTAACTGAAGGAGGGCATGAAAACGTGGGGGAGAATTAAACTGTGGGGGCAACCTAAGTGGGACATGAAACAAACTGTGGGGACAACCTGGGATGCGCATTATAATGTCTGAGGGGCCACTAAGGGGCATTATATTGTATAGGACCACTAGGGAGGCATTATACTGTGTGAGGGCCACTAAGGGGCATTATGCTATGTGGGGGCCATTGAGGGGGAATTATAATTTATGCGGGTCAGGTATTTCTAAGTGGTAGTGATTGGGGGGGCCCCAATTATGAAACCTTTGCACTGCGCCCACCAATGTGTTAAAATGGCCTGGCCATGATCCCACTAGTCCAGTATCTGCCAGGTCCCATGCACACGGGCAAATACAGACTGGAAAATCTGAACTGTACCTTGCCCACATTTCCCAGAATTAATATAGTCCTGACTATACACTGTCCCGAACAGTGAAGCAGCAAAGAGGCCAAGTTTCCTAGCATCAAAGATCACTAAGATGCATTCAGTCAAGAAAAAGTGGACAATATATGGTCCAGATTTTTCAGACAAAATGAGGTCAGTAAGAATTAGTTCTTACTGGTAATTCGGTTTCTGAGAATCCTCCATGACAGTACCCTTATATTGTCCTGTGGTGCTGTCATGGAGGATGACTTGAGAAACAACTCTTAATTTCTATGTACATGTATCTCCGTGCTCCAGCCGCTGTGACAATGCTTCTCAGATTCCCTCAGACAGATGTTCGGCCTCCACACAGAAATCCATTGTTGCCCCCGCATAATGGACAACTGAGGACAGAAAACAACAGCTAGTAAACATTTATCTATCAGGACACAAAACCATCTGCAAGTGTAGGCCAATGAATCACACCAACTAAAATCAGCCTAGAAGCGGGCATCCATTAGTCCTGTTGTATAAACCACACACAAAACCTCAAAATCAATCGTGACAATGAAGGAAAAAAAAAAACCACGTTAAGGCTTCCATAGATGAAAATCTGTTCTGTGAAACAAAGTAGCCCAAGTAAAGTTTACATGTTGTGGCAGTATTATCTAGGTCAGAGCTAGAACTGCAAATATATCATTTTAGGTAATGAATGAGGCAAGGCCACATCTTGTCATTATAACAGATGTAACAATGTACGGCCAAAACCAATATTGCCAGCACCAGATAATGGCGTTTCCTATTGACTTTATATAATTATGGCCGCAAAAAATAATATCCTGTCCCCGGTATGAAGACATTACAAGGCGTTATTTATCTGGTAAACCAGTGCCACATCGACGGATCACATTATTATATAGACCAACTACATGGAATATATTGTTGGTGTCCACTATTGTACTGGACTGTTGCTCTGGTCCTCCGATGAACCAGAACAACGGGCACCCAGGCAGGGATGTGAACATAGTGTAAGAGTTAGCCTAGATCCACATAACCAAGCTTCACTATAATAACTACAGGACAGTATGTCGCTGGGAGGCAGGGACTCCTAACATTACAGGTAACTAGACTCTCCCGGGAAATCCAGCACACACATGGACGAGTTCCACAGGCGAGACTCAATCGTGTGAATCGCGGCTCAGAGTCTGTTTCTGTTCAGAAAAAAAATTCTGTCTCCATTGCCTATTCTGTCTCTTCAACTAAGTTTACACCATTTAAAACTTGGTCTACTCTGCACAAGAAATCTGCGCCATATTCGTACTTCTCTGTCTCATAGATGTGTTGCAGAGTTAGACACGTCTAAACCACGTCCATTCTGCTGCCCAATTTACAGAAATTTCACGCCGTATCTTTCTGGTGCACACTTTTCAGAAATATGTCATAAATGCCATTCTTCATACATTTGGGCACAAATGTAGACAGAAAAGTGTCAGACTTCTATTGATAAATATGCCCGCATGTATCTAATATACCAAGAACCTTTGATGTAGTGTTTTTCGATTTTGTTAAGACCTTTCCAATTGCTGTAGCCATTGGTATCCATTAAGAAAAAAAAAACAACTCTAACTTTCATTGGCTAAAGGTAAAAGGATTGCAGCTGTAATATTAGTCTCATGATGCCGGCAAACCGTGTACAAACAAATGGATAATCTTAATCTCAGGAGACTGGTACGGAAAACCCCATATTACAGTTAATCAGTGATTAAGGCGGCCGAGGCTGATCTCTGCTGGCTCCTTGTAACCTTGGACTAGGTCTGATAAATGTCTCTACTGAGTCGGTGCACACTGCTGTGTATATGTAAAATGACGGCATGCAATGATTTCTAAGGCTACATTCACAATACTGCTATTAGCATCCGCTGCGGTCATCCAACATAGGATGACAGCAACGGACATTAACTGTAGCATAGTAATGGACACAGACTAAGCACCCTCTGTCTGCGCCAATTCTCATTAGCTATAATGCAAGAAAGCTTCACTTATGCTTTTTACATTGAGGTGAATGCAGACGGCCGCCCAATGGAGGGGGCTCTGCCTTCATATGTCATTTATGTCTGTTGCTCTCATCCTGTAATAACGGTAGTGTGAACCTAGCTTAATATTTACCCTTGGATCCAATACACTCTCTGCTAAAGGCATAGACTAAATCACAATAAATAGCTGCATTTTAGTCGCTTATTTTTTTTGCCTTTTTTTCAGAAAATACCGCTTTTTCGCAACATGTAGTCTCAGCCTTACCGGGAATCTACCTAGGTGGCACTAGAGAGACAATTTACTTCCTTCTTGATGCAAGGTATGCAAATCTGTATACTTTTCCAAAGGCGTTATAACAGGGCGATTTGGGATACTAAACCCCAGGTCCATATGGATGTGTGGGTGGTTCAGTGTCCCAAATTGCCCTGACAGATTCCCTTTAAATACAAGTAGAGTACTGCAGAATCCTTAACCATAAACCATATAACAACCTTCTCAGCTCCCCCTGCTCTATAACATGCTGCCTGCAGATTGGACTACAAGTACAACGTAGGATTCCCTCTACTGCAATGTAGGCTGAGGAGCGGAACTACACAGATATCTGATCTAAAGACAAGTATCTACATGATGGTAGGATCTAAGAAAAGGCTTAAGTAAGGGAAGACTATGAAAAAGAAGAGTGTGTTGCTTTTCTTGAGCTGTGCAAACATTTTCTGCTAAAATAAATATACATGAAGGCGATAATCAAACAAATGGAATAGAAAAGGCGACCTTTACACATATCCACCCACTATGTACACCCCAGTTACCACCAGGCCTGTCATACTTCATGACTTTATCGTGGCCAAACAAAACATGTTACATTGCTATTTACCAGGTAAAAATGAATTCTATTGTGCTAGGCATTTCTAGATAACAGGAGGATCAGATAAAGCCTCACAGGCGAGACAGGGGGTTGTGGCTCCGGAGACTGCTGCATGTGGGAGGTTAAGAAAGGTAAGACGACATTGGACGATGAACATCAGCAAGAGCCAAGATCAGGTCAATTTATAAGGTCCAGAAATCTGTGAATTGTACAGGTATGAGAATTAGGGAAGGAACTTAAAGGGGTTGTGCAGGATTAACGGAGAAGAAACACATCGCTCCCATGATGCGGCACCTGCTGTGAGGCAGCGCGTCCTACCAGTGTGTACTCCACACAGTTACTCTAAGGTTTATTTGACGGTTAAAGAAGTACTCCGAGCTTAACAAGTTATCCCCTATTAACAGAATAGGGTGAACTGGCAGATTGGTGGGAGTCAGACTACTCAGATCCCCACCGATTAGAAGAATGCAAGAATTTTATCTGGTTCTGAATGGAGAAGGTTGGGCAGGCATGTGCACCGATCCATTCACCTTTATGTAGGGGGAGGGGAAAAAGCTGTTCAAATGAATAGAGCAATGTGTGCGACAATCCAACCATTCTCCTGACTGGTACCGGTCTGAGCGCTAAGAACCCGATCGATGTGCAAATTACTCCCTATTCAATTGATAGGTGAAAACTTAAGATGGAAATACCCCTTTTATGGCCACCCAGCTGGTAACAAGCAATAAACAAATGTTGTTCAAGAGTAGATACTGACTAATCCTCAGGATATCAAAATTAGATCTGACACCCAGTACCCCCTGCTGGTCACCTGATGTCTGCCTAGTGTACAGAGCTGGTTCTGCTGCACCTCAGCTCCCATTCACCTAACTAGATCTGAGCTGAAATGAACAGACGTGGTGCCATTTCCTAAAGAAAGTGGACATATAGTTGTAATCCTATACAACCCATTTAAGGAGTTGCTGTATCCACTCCAGACTTGTCTTTTCAGTAAATACTTGTATTTCCAAAAAACAACAATTCTGAAGCGTGTTTTTTCATAACTGAGAACTGTGCAGTTCCTCTGTTATTGTGCTCTGAGAAATTTATTGAACTGACAATGGGGCGTTACCATTCCCCAGAACGTGTTCGGCAAAAGTCTACCCTGACAGATATCAGTGTTGCAGTGTGTAGGGACACTCAACCGGCACCACGGCAGCCAAGGAGCCTCCCCAACCTGCACCACGGCAGCCAAGGAGCCTCCCCAACCGGCACCACGGCAGCCAAGGAGCCTCCCCAACCGGCACCACGGCAGCCAAGGAGCCTCCCCAACCGGCACCACGGCAGCCAAGGAGCCTCCCCAACCGGCACCACCGCAGCCAAGGAGCCTCCCCAAACGGCACCACCACAGCCAAGGAGCCTCCCCAACCGGCACCACGGCAGCCAAGGAGCCTTCCCAACCGGCACCACGGCAGCCAAGGAGCCTCCCCAACCGGCACCACGGCAGCCAAGGAGCCTCCCCAACCGGCACCACGGCAGCCAAGGAGCCTCCCCAACCGGCACCACGGCAGCCAAGGAGCCTCCCCGAACGGCACCACCACAGCCAAGGAGCTATGTTTTGCAACAAACCACAGAATCCAATAGAGAGCACATTCAGGAATAACACGAAGGAGAAAGCCTTGAGTAATACTGAAAGGGATATTCCCATTTGGGACATTTATGGCTAACCCACAGGATATTCCATAAATACAAGTCCTATATCGGGAACCTGCTTTTCTCTTGATAATGTGGGTTCCCGCCTCCTGTCTTACAGCTTCAGTGAGTACACTGAATATGCCATAAGCATCCTAATTGGGAATACCCTTTTAAAGCAAACCTGTCACACTGTAAATGTAGTCCAATCTGCAAACAAGATTTTATAGGACAGAAGGTGCAGGATTGACTACTATATATGTTTTATAGGAAAAGTTCCAGTATAACTTGTCATTTTGTCAATCGCTAAGTAGGACCACCCACTGGACTCCTAAGCTCAGAATGAGAAGAGACTATATTGGAAAAAAAAAAAAAAGTGGTGAAGAGATATTGGAACCTGCCAAAAACTATACATTGATCTGCTCAGTTCCTCCTGCTCCATACCATGCTGCCTGCAACTTATATGGGATTTTCAGTATGAATGGTTCCCTTTAATTTATAGACAAGAAAATTCTTCTAAAAGCTTATGAGTATCAATGGTCTTTTTTCATAACCCAGGAGCTATATTCAGACCTACCATTTTAATTCTATAAAAACCACGCTAGCAGCAAAAAGTCACTACTGTAATACTATATAAGCAGTGATGGTGATGCCACAAGCCTTAGCTTGCAACCACCTTTCAGAGACCATCGTGATGTCTCATATTAAACTAACACAGTCTCCTTTATGACAGTACAGTGCCCATGAGATCCTGAGGTCTGCGGCTGTATGGGCGTGCTCGGTTTATTTGCGAGAACCCATCTGTACAGCTGCCTGCCAATATTTGCTGGAACAAGGATCATCTCTCCTGATAACCGTCATAGATGTGTCCTACAGACACCTATCCCCCTCCCTGCGAAAAATAAACTCGCATGTCAGGTCAACCAGGCAGACGTGTACTTATCACAGAATCCCTATACAAGGTCTCTTGCACTGTATGAGAACATTCAGTGTTGGTTACATAAACAATTTCTGGACGTTAGAGGACCCTTTCAAGAATTTCTGAACCAAACACAGACCATTGGGCTTCTGATGGGCCAAGGATCTGTACTACACTGCAGTAGATCACTAACAATGGGTATACACAGAAGAAACAGCAGCGGCAGGGGCTCAGGTAAGAAATAGCTCAGACATGCACAGAGAATCTGGGAGGCAGGCACACTAAATATATAAGTACATAGACAAAATCCTATATGTGAAAATCCATAAGCGCTAGAAGTTCACAGAATATATACTTATGGAGAATGAAAAATGAAAACATTTATTAGGGCAATAATATAATTTGCTTCTCTGCCTGGATTAAAGGGAGTATTTCAGGTCTAAAATGCTTTCCAAATCAACACGAGTGCCATGTAGGGGCCTTTAATAGGAGCAGAGACATACCTGTGTGGCCAAAAACCAGTGAAGCAATGTAGAGACAACATTTTTATGGATATGCAAATTAGCCTCAATGCACTTTGGGCGGGGCCTGACTTACCTATAGATGCCCAAAAATCACCCCTGTAGCAGTGCATCACATCTGTCTGTATGCAAATCTAGAAAACTGGGCCCACCCCCCAATAAGCCTGCTGACTAATTTGCATATTCATAAAAAGATGATCATCATCTCTGCATTGCTTCTTTGGTTTGTTGCCACATAGATAGGTTTCTGCTCCTATGGAAGGTCTCCACAAAGCAGGAATATTGGTTTCGGAGGCATTTAGGACCTTACTTTTAAAAGGAACCAGTCACGTTGTACATGCAGTGAATCAGTACATTATAAGTTATAGTGACTTCTCCCATAAGGCTATATATCAACCTGTTTAGCTCCTGCCCGCGCATTGACTGCATGTACAAGGTGACAGGTTCCTTTAACTCCGTACCCCAGAGGTGCTGAGTGTGAGACTCCGGCAGGGGTCTTTCTTGGGATTTATTTGGACTAGTTTCCCAGATTCTTGCTCGGTTGCTCATATTCATTTCACCATTTTACACATCAAACAGGGCCAAGCCTTTGATGCTGGTGAGACCATTGTAAGGCTGACTGATTCAGCCTACTCCGTTTTCTTTTACTATTCTGACTTATAGGATTTCAGACGTCCATAGATAAACCTTAGAGAAACTGACATTGTAGGCCATAGACAAAACATTTATATGGTTATTTACATGGAAAGCAAAGAAGAAAATATACTCATATATAGCAACAACGTAACAGGGGAACATTCAGGGTGTTCTCTACCCAGCATGGTTAAATACTCGCACTGTCACAACTTTGCAGTTTGGGTTTTGGCTGGTAATATTTTACAGGTGAAATACATCAAAAAATGTAACAAAAGGGAAGGCCAAAACCAGTAAAACACATGCACTATTGCTGTGCATCTCACTAGCAGCCCATGTGCATACACCCTTTTAATAACTTGGAGTTACAGGAGCATCTCAATAAATCAGAATATCTTTGAAACGTTCATTCATTTCAGTAATTCAGTAATACAATCCATAATCAGCGTCTTCCATGATTGTGTGTCCTACTGAACCAGACTGAGGGACCATTTAAAGGCTTAGGAAACCTTGGCAGGTGACACTGAATTTACAATAGTGAACTTTTTTACAATATTCTAATTCTTTTAGATTTTGGTTTTCATTACCTGTAATCCATAATCAACATTTACAGGAATAAAACACTTGAAATAGAACACTCTGTGTGTAAAGAATCTAGAAAATATAGGAGGTCACTTTTTTAAATTAATTACTGAAAGAAATAAACGTTTCAAAGATATTCTAATTTATTGAGATGCACCTGTACCAATAGATACTATTTGGGATGCAGCCTCCTGCGGGGGGCGTTCATGCACATTTCAGTAGAAGGGGGTGACTTGCTATTTTTGATGCAATAACCTGCGTAATGTCGATTAGCGATGAATCATGGGAATTTTGTGCAGGTTGTGACTATGTTAGATGCTTAAACGTCACTTTTTTGAGCTCTCGAACGTCAGTGGCCTGGTTATTAAAGACCTCAGGGATGCTGGGAACGCAGCCAAAGTTCACAAGTTCCCTGTGGGCAGGAGGAATTCTCTACAAGAGATGATTGTTGTCCAAGAGTTGTCTCATAAGCGTGTGTGGTGCCAATTTACAGCAAATACATGTGAGCAATACAAGTATTCTTTAATACAGGCTGTGGAGAAATGTACTGAAAGCACAGCGTATACACACTTTATATGTGCGCACATGGAGTTACAAGGAGGGTACATGCACCCATAGGGTACATTCACATCCGTGTTGTGAAATCTGTTCTGTCGTAGAAACAGAAGACAATAAAAACATCCATTCTATGATGGACAACAATGGATTCCTAGGGACCACATTGACTATAAATGGGGTCCATCGGTAATCTGGTGTTTTCTCCTTGACGTCACCGGATGAAAATGTTGGGCTTGAGGGATTTTGTCTGCAAATTTTAGATGGACTCTTTAAAGGGGATGTCCAGCCAACAGAAAGTTGCTACCATATGTACAAGGAGAATTGCTTAAATAAAAACACCCTCAACTACAGACCATGCCCCAATAAGTGCTCCTAAATTTCAAGCAGAGTGTCCCTAAGTACAACGTATCAAACTACAGGAGATAGCCAAAGAGTGTCTATGACCATAAGCAATAGTACCTGCAGTGTGTCCCTGGTAAGCAGTGCCAGCACAGTGCCACCCATGAAGCCCTGATTGACAAGGTGTCCTTGTGTCTGTGTCCCAGCTCTCCTCTCGGAAATCTCTTGTGTGTGCCTGTAGCCTTGCTGCGAATGTATGCATGGTACCTTCTCTAGTCTGAAGCACATCATTGGCATCTGAAATGAGCATGAACCAGCAGTGATACTGATGATCCAGGAGATAGATTTTTGTGGAGGTGAGCCATGATGCAAGCACAGGGAGAAGGTGTTGACCAGGGTTACATGAGCAGTGATTCAATATGGGAGCCAGAACACTATGCACCTGCATAGCCACAAAGAGAGTCATTTTTCCTGCATTGTAGCATTATATAGGGCTACCAAAGGGATGTTTATGATCACAGTAAAAGCCCCTATATAGCACTGTGATTCATTTGGTGGTCTTTTTGGTGTGTTTAGGAAATAAAGGCAATATAAATTCATATGCAGTGAACTCTATATACAGTGGGTACGGAAAGTATTCAGGCCCCTTTAAATTTTTCACTCTGTTTCATTGAAGCCATTTGCTAAAAGCAAAAAAGTTCATTTTATTTCTCATTAATGTACACTCAGCACCCCATCTTGAGAGAAAAAAACAGAAATGTAGATATTTTTGCAAATTTATTAAAAAAGAAAAACTGAAATATCACATGGTCATAAGTATTCAGACCCTTTGCTCAGTATTGAGTAGAAGCCCCTTCCTTTTGAGCTAGTACAGCCATGAGTCTTCTTGGGAATGATGCAACAAGTTTTTCACATCTGGATTTGGGGATCCTCTGCCATTCCTCCTTGCAGATCCTCTCCAATTCCGTCAGGTTGGATGGTGAACGTTGGTGGACAGCCATTTTCAGGTCTCTCCAGAGATGCTCAATTGGGTTGAGGTCTTCCTCCCATCTCCCTACTGCATCTCTGGAGCTCAGCCACAGTGATCTTTGGGTTCTTCTTTACCTCTCTCACCAAGGCTCTTCTCCCACGATTGCTCAGTTTGGCTGGACGGCCAGGTCTAGGAAGAGTTCTGGTCATCCCAAACTTCTTCCATTTAAGGATTATGGAGGCCACTGTGCTCTTCGGAACCTTGAGTGCTGCAGAAATTCTTTTGTAACCTTGGCCAGATCTGTGCCTTGCCACAATTCTGTCTCTGAGCTCCTTGGGCAGTTCCTTTGACCTCATGATTCTCATTTGCTCTGACACGCACTGTGAGCTGTGAGGTCTTATATAGACAGGTGTGTGCCTTTCCTAATCAAGTCCAATCAGTTTAATTAAACACAGCTGGACTCCAATGAAGGAGTAGAACCATCTCAAGGAGGATCAGAAGGAAATGGACAGCATGTGAGGTAAATATGAGTGTCAGAGCAACAGGTCTGAATACTTATGACCATGTGATATTTCAGTTTTTCTTTTTTAATAAATTTGCAAAAATATCTACATTTCTGTTTTTTTTTCTGTCAAGATGGGGAGCTGAGTGTACATTAATGAGAAATAAAATGAACTTTTTTGCTTTTAGCAAATGGCTGCAATGAAGCAAAGAGTGAAAAACTTAAAGGGGTCTGAATACTTTCCATACCCACTGTAGCGGAGACTGCCAACAGTCTTAGTAGGAGACTTGCCTGCTCTGCCAGGAGTCCATGAGATCTATTTTGAGACATTCCTGCACCCTTACCTGCCGTTCCTGGGGCCGGTTCTTTGGGCTGACATTTTACATACCGTATCATTAAATGTAAGTACTTCCTTTGAGCCTCTTATATGAAACCATAAAGTCCTTTGTAAGCAGGCAAAGAAGCAGAAAAGCACAGGTAACCGAATCCCCATTGTTACTAGCCCTCATGACCTGAATTTGGCTGATAATCCATGATGTCCCCTCACCCACACCCATCTGATAGGCTGACGCTACTTTTAATTAAGTTATGGCTCAGGTTTCAGCTACAAATAATAAAGTATAATGTTTCTGTGAGGCAGAGATTCTGGCTCTATGAATAGGCCACTGTACTTTATCTACACACTAAAACATAACTGCTACTTATGTACAAATGACTCTGCCTCATGTTACACGTATCACACAAAACACAGGTATGAATGCCAAGTGTGTGCCATCTACAAGACATAGAATAAATCTTCATAGCAATGCTTACAGTTCATTTTGCCAGAAAAATACAGAAAGCTGGGACTACATGGCGATTTAGGCCACGACTCCTGCTGGGCGCTCTAAGAACGCTGTGTTGTCCTGCAAGATCCGCATTACTGCAGCCAAGACAACACTGGACGTCTGCTTCATTCACATGACAGCCTTGGAAAAGTACACCCGAGAGTGATCGGTTTTCACCGATCCCTTATATACATTAGTCTATGGAGAAATCTGTGAAATCGTCCCAAGAAATAGCTTGTTCTATTATTTCTTGATTTGGTCACTGACCATATGGTCATGTTCACACAGTTTTCTGGAGCTGATTTTGAGGCAGATTCTGTTATAAAACACGCCTGAAATCTCCCTTTCATTCATTTCAATGGGAGGCAGTGACAGATTTTTTTCAGAAGCATCCCGCCTTATCTTCAGGTGGTTTCTGCCTGAAACTTCCATAGAAATGAATGGGGCACAGAGAAAAAAAAATAATAGAAAAACTCTCAAGAAGCATCATCAACAACCATTTAAAAATCTTCTTCAAAAACTTGAGTTTCTCTCCTGTGTGGCAATGTAAAGAACCAGAACTGATCTGTTTGTCTATGTCCATTCAATAACGCCCAAGAGAGACATTTTGGGAATAAAATGTTTATTTCCTACATAGGATAGGCCCCCTGCAGGAGGCTAGTCTGCATTCATATTGGCTTTAATAAATACTGAATACAACCATTTGATTGACAGCCAGATGACAGACAATACCAGGTTAGTATAGCACACGTGTGTAACAGATGGACAGATAAGAGACATTTCTGGGTGACATCAAGGACAGATCCTACATGTATATTTACTTGAGAGTGGTCATAGTGAGTAGGCTGATCTCTTCTACAGGATATCCTGGTTCACGATCATGAGTCATGGAATTTTACTTAATCATGTCATCCAATTGCGCAAACATAGGTAGGCTACGCAAGCAGTGTCTTCCGGAAGCGAGGGGCAATTCACTACAGCAAAACCAGCTGTCATGCCATAAAAAATGTCAGCTGTCACAATACTGATAGGAGTGCCCTCCATTCACCAGGACAGTTATCTGGATTTATTAAAAAAAAGTTATCCGAGCAGTTAAGATTAGTTTACCAGATCAGGCGGACTCTTGGTGATGGTCCTAGGGGTTCCAGCCTGGCACCAACCTCCAGGTCACGTGATCGGAACCAGTATCCTCACCCCGAGGTCACTCCACCCCCTCCCTCCGTCCCTCATGTCACAGGTAATTTACCTGTAACCAGGCCAGAACCCCTGGGATCATCATCAAGAGCCCACCAGAGCTGGTAAGATAATCTTAACTCCCCAGACAATCCCTTTAAGATCACTTTAGTGGACAGTTAAAGGGGATGTAACACAACAACAACAACTTAAGACCTATTCCCAGAATACGTAAAAAGTGTCTGACGGCTAGAGGACTGACCACTGGGATCCCCACCATTAACAAAAAAATAGAGATCCTGTATCTACCATGTGCCTACAAACTGCTGCTCCATTTAAAGTGTATCAGTCTTAGGAAGAAAGCCACAAGCTATACTCTGCCATCTCCAACAGGGAGGCTAGTAAGTAACAGTATAGTAACAGTATGGGGAGCAGCTTCATCTAAGTCACACTGTGTCCTTGCTATTCGCGCCTCCTGGGCATGACTGACGTCTCTCTCACACAGTCTTCTCACCGTGTGACGTCACAAGGGAGATGTCAGTCATACCCTGTAGGTGTGACTAGCGAGGGGGCTGAGTTACTAGTCTGAAGCTACGACCCACCCACCGTGACTACTTAGGGTAACTTACATAGGACTTTTTATACTTTCAAACATTTATAACTTCACTATGGTGGAACAGAAAAATTACAGAGGTACAGCAATGGACAGGTAAGTACTTCAGCCTGCACATGACAGTTCATCATGGGCAATCACCCGACAGGTTAACTTTAACTTTTCTTTTGACCCAAAATATTTCTGCCTCCAAAAAGTTAAATCTAAATATGTACTTTTACCATGTAGAAGAGTCTGAAGATAGCCATAAACCAGCAACAAATAAAATCTTTAGGCTAAAGCCCCACATAGCGAGCTGCGGCCAAAAAGCGCTGCGGGAAAAACCGCCACAGAAATGCATCGTGGTTTTTTACAGAAAGTCTGCAGAATTTCCCTCTGCAGACTTTATACTTCCATTATACCTATACGGAAACTGCGTGCATTTCCATAGGAATAATCTACATGCTGTGATTTACAAAAACGCAATCGTTTTTCAAATTGCAGCATTTCCACTGCAGATTATTTTCTGCAATGCGTGGATGGGATTAGTCAGAATCCCATCCACTCTGCAGTTAATGTAAAACTCTGCGGTTTTTGCAGCGGTGTTTACACTACATGGAGCCTTGGCCTTAGGGTATGTTCACACAGTTATTTCTTAACACTGATTTCTGCTTACAAACCAGTAGCAAATTATTTCATATCAGCGCCGTGAAAAAAAAAAATTCACAAGTCAATTCTTGCAGGTGAGCGATACAGAACAAGGATAACCAGCTTGAGCAGGCACAGCAACATAACATTTCAGAAATCTCAGGGTCACTCTAGGATTTCTGCCATGGCTTTCACTGCAAGTACACATCACATTTTTCCAGCAGAACTACACGACATAGGTCCAGTTCATTTGTCCACTCAGGCATTTTGGCTACTTATGCCACTTACCCTTAGCATTGATGTTGAAAATCATGTTAACTTTGTGCAACCGTACCTACAAGGCCAGCTTTTAAAGGACTATGCCCTGTCCTGGTTTCTTTTCATTTTTTCTCTTCGCACGTCATTCAATGATACAATAAATCTGGAAACATACCTTGAACGTCATACCAGTGGGCTCCGTTGGTAATCCCATCTAGGAAGAACTCCTCTTCTTCACCCTTGCATTTTGGGTGACCGGTCTTCATTATTGGATGGTTAGAGGCATAAGCCTTGGCCAGGTACTGGAACACATTGTCGTCTGAAGACTTGCTGTAGAATCCAGTTTCTACATGACTACTGGAATCATCATAAGGATAACTGGCTACAACAGAGCCACCATGGAGGTTACCAGAAAGCACAAACCTGCAGGGCAAGGGAGAAAATATAAAAATAATTAAATACACGCCAAACTGGCCGCACATAAATATATTAATAATAATAGATATAAAAAAAAAAATTATATATATCTATATCTATCTCATTTCGCACAGTATTGGACAGTCACTATTCCAAAAACATCAAAATTAATCTAGGCTCACATCACGTCTTTACTATACTACTCATGCCTATGCAAACAAGCCATGATTTAAGCCTAGCCTTATGTGCCCCTCACATATTACAAACATCTAGCATATACGTTAAGTTTTTACTAGTCACATGAATGACAATAGAAGAATATCTGTACATAGAGCTCAAAAAAGAATTCCTTTTGTTTTTTGTTTAAAACCCTGTACTCTGTTGCCCATTAAAATTCCCGACATCCTGCCAACTAATGTTATATGTGCAGTTGAGGGGCGCAAATATACTGACCTCTCATACACCCCAACACCGTCCGTGCACCCCAGACACATGCTATGGCCACCTATTATATTCAGGACCAATAGGAATCCAACATGTGCACTTTAAAAGGTAATGGATCCGGAGAGCATACAGGGACTAACATTAAAGTGAATGCTTTAATACTAAAAGATTCAGCACTTACAAGAAGAGACAAAAACAAAATTACAAACAATTTGTTCTAAAATAAAAAGGAAGAAAAGACAGAAAACCTTACAAGTTACAGTTCTTCAGATCCTGTGAGGCTGAAGAAGAGTACAAGATGGCTGCACCCAGCTTGACTGACCTCACATGTGACAAAATTCCTCTATTCATCATCAAGTTTAATAATCTTAGGCCTTGCCTCAGGTTTCACAGCCATGCTTCAGGTTCATTATTCTAATCCTGTGTCGGTCACTGGATAGTAGATTACAGTCTATGAATATTTACCATTCCTGTTTAATTCACCCCCCTGTATGGGATGGTGGTTGAAATGTTTATTTGTTCATTTGGTCAACCTGAGAAAGCTGTGTAAGGCTAGGTTCACACTAGCGATCGGTCTCCATTGGGGGTTTCCATCTCCCATTCTGCTTGAATAATTTGGAGAGAAAAGTCCTGGCAAGCGGACTTTTCGCTCGGCATTTTTCAGGCGGAAACCATTGTAACCACATTTTAAGCGGATTAAGCTTCCATTCTTCGGGTCCCTAAGCGGATCCAAAGAACGGAATGCCGAATGCTAGTGTGAACCTAGTGTAAGTCTGACCCAAGTGACAAAACTCACACTTATACCCCCTCCCCAGGGGCTCTGGTTTGCTCCTTAGGATAGGCCATTAATATTCCTCAAAGATTCAAAGAACCATATAGACACACAAAAACAACAACAAAATTCCACTGACATATACTTTGAGCTTTCATTATGCCCTTTAAGCCCATTTTGTTAGCATAGTCATTGTAAAACTAGGCCAAAGTGCAGTAAACTGGTAAAGTACAGATTGCATGCGCAAGTATCCTTTTACTTCTGCTTAATTTCCTGTAAAATCTCTGCAACAATCTTATATATGTAATATTGTGGCTTAATCTCATTTCCTCTTCTTTAAAAACACTAAACAAAAAAAAATTGTTAAAGGACTTGTCCAGTTCTTTTTTATTGATGATCTATTCTAAAGATAGGTTCTTGATAAAAGTGCAGTGGGGGTCCGGGGCAGCTGTATGAAAGTCAAGGCACTCGAGTGAGCGCCATGCCCACTTCACTGGCTACATCATCCATTGTTTGTTTCATAGCATCTGTGCAATGGAATTACGTCCTCGTCCAATAGCAGTGAACGGGATGAGGCTGTAATTCCATCATACAGCCACTATGAATCCCTTGGTGCGTTGGAAACAGAAGAGGTCATAAAGCTCACACGGGCGCCGCGGCCCCTTCACATAGCTGCTCAGAGGATCCTGGGTGTCAAACCCCGCTGATCTTTTATTGATGGCCTACCCTTAGGCTAAGATAACTCCTGGACAATTCCCATAATAAGCTTTTTCGTAGTAAAAAGGAAAATGTTCCGCTGTAATGAGTAATTGAAGAGGAGGACTGTGCATTGGATGAGCTATAATTTTTGCCGTCTCCCATGGGAGACAAATTAGGGTATAAACAGAAGCGTTTTTCCCATCTATCACTGAAATATTATTAATATTTGCCCAAACAAAACTTACATGTCAATGGAGGAATCTGTGCATATAGCTTTTGGCCAATAGCCGTCACGTGCATTATTCACACAGGCAGATTTTATTTAGGTTTTTACAACACAGTTTTTGAATGCAAATTCAGGTGTGGATGATACAAGCAGAAAACCTATAGGACAGATGATACTTCTCTTTTTCTGAGCCCACTCCTGCTTTTTGCTTAAAAATCTGCATAAACACATGTACACAGCACCTATGCACAGCGGGTTATGAAGAGTAGAAAGTGACGTTTAATTTTTCTTTTTCATGTAAAACCGAATCAGCTGGTTTTTCAGCTTGTTTAAAATAATACTAAGAAAAGAATGTACAATATCAAAAGAGAACTACAGGAAAAATATCGCACCTCTGTGAAGTAGGAGAAACCAATATTATTTTCTGCAATGGCTCAGCCATATAGAAGTAGTTACACAACCATGGCTTATATTCAGAGCCGACACCAGGGGGGTCATCAGGGGACAGAACGTATAAAGGACAGATGGTATGTCTCTCCTGGGTTTGGCTTTATATAAATATAGAAAACGCATAAAAAAAAAAAAACCTGAACATGTAAACACATCCTGAACGCAAACTCATTTGTCTGCAGGATTACATGGTCTCCATGGACAGGTTAGTCAGTGCTCAGAATCGTATTCCACCCGGTACTGCACATGCTATATGCATTTTATTGTACATGTGTTTCTACAAATATAAGATTTAGGCTAGAGTAACAGGGAGATTTTGGGTGCAACACAAGTCGTATGGCCAAGGAGTGCAGCCTGTGACGTCTGTATATAGTGAATGCTGTTGCACTGCGACTCACAGGTAGCCAACACAGCAGTCGCAAGAAGCCCAAAAGCACATTCACCTGCAAGCAAATAGGGACCCCCTATAGATGCACGTGACGGCTTATTTGCACATCTATAAGAAGATGATCATCTCTGCATTACTTCATTGGTTTGTGGTACTAAGGTATGTTTTCTGCTCCTATTATAAGCCCCTATAGAGTACTATTATTAAGATGGGTGGATTTAAGCTTACTGCCATTATGCTGCATTATATCACTTCCAATAATGACAGAGGCATGTGTACCTATAGGTTAGCAATATACTGATAGGGTTTGGTTATTGTCATGCAGTGACCAAAAATGGTTGTCATATGGAAATAAAAAAAAAAAAAACTACAAGTAACCATTTCCTCCATAATCTGAGTGAGCACTTATACTCATACTAATGAGACAAACCAGTCCCACCAATCTGACTGTTCACTATACAGCAAAGTGAAACCCAGTCTGCATACAGGTCTACCATCTCAGAGTACAGTACAGATCACACAAGCGTTTTCTGTGGCATGTGTTTTCTAGATGTCACGCTATTTAAATTACTTAAAGGGATTATCTAGATGTAGAAAAACATGGCTGCTTTCTTCCAAAGACATGGAATTGCACCTCAGCTTTAGTTACTTTAAAGGGAATCTGTCAGGTCAATCTGGGACACTAAACCACCCACGGGTCCTTATAGACCTGGGGTTTAGTGTCACAAATCGCCCTGTTGTAATGCAATCCGCAGGCGCATTAAAAATAAGCCTTTATACTTACCTAGAGAAGGGTCTGATGTACGCTGTTCGGCGAGAACAGTCCGGCTTATTCATGAGCTACTTTGTTGGCACGCCTCCTGGCGCCTGCGCTGTTCTTCAGTGAAGCCAAAGATGGACACCCCGACTTCACTGCGCCATTGCTGGAGGTGCGGGACATGCGCACTGAAGCTGAGGTGACTCCTCTGGCTTCACTGAAGAACTGTGCAGGCGCGGGGAGTACAGCCGCAGGGGGAGTATAAAGCTTTATTATTTTTAATGCAGCCATGGATTGGGTTATAACAGGGTGATTTGGGACACTAAAACCCAGGTCTATATGGACGTGTGGGTGGCTTAGTGTCCTAAATTGCCCTGACAGATTCCCTTTAATGGAGCTGAGCTGCAATATCAGACGCAATGGACAAGGGTTTTACCATTTTCTAATCCTGAAGAATTCATTACAGGAATCCATACAGCGTGGTATTTTCTAGCGACTTAAAATGCATAAAAAAAAAAATTGCAACAGCTCTCACATTATGCACTGCACAGGATGAAGAGAAAAACACACACTATTTTTTTTTGTGGTGTGAAAAACTGCATCAAGAATACAGCCATAGGGTGCCTTGCCTTTGGCCAGGAGGCAACTGACGGTAAGATTTGCCAACATTGCCCTGACCTCACTTATAAACCTAGTGTAACACAGCTACTCTGAATAATATGGTGAGAACCTCTGACTATACCTGGTCTCCTGTCTCCATGGGATACTTACTGCACTTTGCAAGGTCTCTGATGGGATCCCTGTAAGCCCCCGCGTCCTGCCCTGTCTATGTTCCCCCTCTGTGTCTTAGTCCTAGAACATTTTTCCTTACTAACTTATTGTATCCGATTCATTATTTTGTTCTTGTTTTACTTCCTGTTTCTGATCGATTTATTGTATCTGTTTGTATTACAACTTGAAAATCAATTAAACTGACAATTTTTTTTTTTTTTAACTTTTGGAATTCCCAAAATCACTTTAACATGAAAATGATCCGACCATAACAACAAAATATACATACAGTAAGAAAGTGGGTGTAACTAGCCCCACAAACGCCTATACATAAGCATGTGCAGCACAATAATGATAACGTGCCTTATATCTGACTGGCCAAGAAAAGTCATGTGCCTAGATCAGAGCAGTGAATGTACGGTAGGGCTGTAGACAAAACACATACCGCCCATACAGCATAAAGGTAGCCGGTCCGCCACACAAGAGTCACATCTCAAGTACCTGCAGTCATCTTCAGCTAACCGCCAAGTCATGGCTGCATTATATCCATCACATGACAGCGCTATACTCTTATTTTCTTTGGTAGTCACACAGATGAATATAGCTGAAGCGTGCATGATCAACTCCATACATACAAGGGCTCCCAGGACCTCTGTTCCTGGGACTGGTGAAAGTCCCAGTGGTTGGACCCCCCACTGATCAGACATATCACCATACATGTGCTTAGATGCAAGTTTAAAGGGGCTCCTGGCTACAAATATTGATGACCTACCCCAACAATAGGTGACTGGTATCAGATCTGTGGGGATCTGACACCCACCTCCCCCATCAGTACCTGATACAAAGCAGCAAGCACATGATTCTGCTCCCAATGCAGTGCAGGACTGGGTCACTGAAGGTTAGGTCCCATTCAAGCGTTCTGCAGTACCTCATCTCACCACTACACAAAGAACAGTGCTGTCTGCTTCTTGTCCCATTCTTGGAACATCAGATGCTAAGTACAGCTGATCCCCACCAATCTTGAGCATAGATCATCAATATTTTTAGCCCGGAAAACTCCTTTAAGCTCAGTTCACACTAGCATTAGCTTCTGTTCTTTAGGTTGCCCCTAATTAGACTGGTGTAGACTGACAGAGCAATTATAAGTAATTTGTACAAGCGGGTATCTCTTACAACACATCAAAACAGAACAGTCACATATATGACCCTTTAAGTCTAAGGCTCCACGTTGCGGAAAAGCTGCTGGTTTTGCTGCAGTTTTTTAAGCCAAATCCAGAAGTGGATTTAGCATAAGGGAGAAGTAGAAGAACTTCCTTTATATTTCCCATTCCTGTTGAAACCACAACAAAATCTACAACAAAAAACCCCAGCATTTCTGCAACGTGGAGCCTCAGCCTAAAAAGGGAGGCCATACTGCTAGTGTAAACAAAGCCTAAGACACAAGCACAATGTATTAAACAGGATATAAATGCAAGATTTAGGCTAAGGCCCCACAATGATGTAACGCTGCTCTTTCTGCTGCATTTTTTTGTGCCAAACCCAGGAGTGTCTACAAAAGGAATGGGAAATATAAAGTGAGCTCTGATACCTTTGCTTTCTGCTCAATTCACACCTGACTTTGGTTCCAAAAACCACAGCAAAATTGCAACAAAAAAGCAGATTTTTGCAACGTGGGGCCTCAGCCTAAAGAAGAATTCTGATAGCATCAAGTTTCTGCAATAACAAGCTCTAGTTCCTTAGTGGGACTTCAAAAATAAAAAAAAAAAAATTGAAAAATTAGAATTT
Organism: Leptodactylus fallax; assembly: GCA_947044405.1. NCBI lineage: Eukaryota > Metazoa > Chordata > Amphibia > Anura > Leptodactylidae > Leptodactylus > Leptodactylus fallax. The sequence goes on along the minus strand of CAMRHE010000455.1, from coordinate 731,787 downwards.
TACTCCCCCCCCCCCCCCATTAAAAATGATTAACATTGCCACATCATAAAAATCTGAACAACAGAATTAGTGCATTAGTTGACCAAGAGAAAGATTATAGAAATTATGGGACACAGAATATGGCATCACAAAACATTTTTTTATTTTTTAGAAAGGAGTATTTATTATGCCAAAGTACAAAAACGTATATAAATTTGGTCTTGCTGTGCGTAAAGAAGCTATAGTTCTCTGAATACGACAAAGGATGAAAAGAAGCGTTCAAGAGGACCTGTCACTTCTGACATCTCATAGTAAATACCTGTATTCCTCATAATATAACAATACTGCAGCATCATTTCTTATAAGAATATGTCCACATGGCAGAATTTGGTGCCGATTTTGAGGCAGATTCCGGCTCATAATCGACACCAAATTCCACCATGATTCGGCTTCCCATTGTTTTCAAGCAGGAAGCTAAAAAAATAAGTATTCTGCCCAATATTGCAATAGATTCCACGGCTGATTCAGCAACAGAACTCATGGCAGGAACTGCCTGAAGTCAGCCTTAAGTTCTTCTATTCCCGACATGTGAACTTACCCTTACTCTGTATTGTGCCATTCCTCTGTTACTCCTCCTACCAATGTATGAATTAGGCTACACGGCGATTTTGGCAGTGACTCCCATCAAGTATCCAAAGATGGCCAGGATGCTCTGCGACTCATTCACTAATGTCAGTCAATGGAGATCGCAACACACAAGGGGTCGCAATGCGTCTCCATTGTCTAACATTAATGACATGGCGATCTATGGTCACATAACGGGAGTTGGTGCCAACGTCATCATAATGCCTAAATTGACAACAGGATAGCATTCTTCAACAGTAAAGACTGTGCCCCACATAGTCTGATCGGACAGTGTGACGTGTGCAGTGACAACCACAAGCGGTAACGCCCAGTTGTCAACTTGATCCTACTTTTCTAGAAGGAATAATAGAGGAACGGCACAATGCAAAAATATAAGAAAATAAGCTACAGAAATGTTCTTTTATAGGAATGTCAGACACATCAGGAGAGGGGACTGTCATATATACACAGGTGAATTAGAGTGAGCACATAGGGGACCGGGCCTGATGTGAGTGGTGACACTCTGTACTGCGCTACAGACTATGTTGGCGCTATATAAGTAACAGGCACACAATCCCCACACTCACCTGTTTTCCCGGATCCACTTCATCATGGCCACCACCTCGGGCACCTGCTGAGGATCAGGCGGCAGCTGGTTGGAGAACTGGTCAGGAAAGTTGCGGTTGAGGTCCAGATGCCTGGCATTCTCCCGGCCGCCCTTCTGCCCCTGGCAGTCTCCCTCCTGAGCCCTCTCGAAGCCGTCCGGGTTGAGGCTGGGCACGATGTAGATGTCGGTGGTGTTGAGCAGGGCACTGATGCGGGGGTCGCGGCCGTAGTTGTCCAGCAGGTACTGCAGGAGGTAGATGAGCACCTGGCGGGACACCGTCTCATCCCCGTGCATGTTCCCCACGTACTTAAACTGCGGCCGGTCCGGGGGCGCCGCGTCAGGGTCAGCCGTCACCCTCATGACCCACAGCTCCCGCTCCTCCACAGACATGCCCAGGCTGGAGAGCCGGCACAGCTCCGGGTACGTCTGTGCCAGGGAGCGCAGCCTCTCGCTCAGCTCCTGGTGGTTGTAGTAATTGCTGTAAGTCTCCGGACTGTCCTCCATCGCCTTCTTAATATGTGCCGGGAGCACAGAGCAAAACAGCGCTGAGAATACTAGAATCACGTTAGAGAACGCCATCCTGCCCCGGCCAGTCTGAACAGCTGCCATCATTCCGTCACCCCCACCTCCCGACTTCCTGCCTGCACCTAGCAACCAACCCACTCGCTTAGAGACCCAATTTTCCTGTTTTCATGCCCCACTTCCGGCTGAACTGACAGCAATCACAATGCATTTCCTGCCCCACTTCCGTCATCTCGTTTGAGGGGCAAAATCAGGGGCCGCCCCTTTATGACATATGGTAATGACGAAACCCGCCCGCACATACCTTAATCACGCCCATGGGCGTGGTTTGTCGGAAACTTCGCTGCGTGCTCCCGCATTGCATAGCGGAATTATTATCATTGGAGCTTTGGGGCACAGCTGCCCTGTTACTTGTATCAGAAGGTCTCCTATTAGGTATAAGGGCACGTGTGGCAGTGATGGTGACCATGGAGCTAGATCACTCCTGACTTATATTAGTCTATAAGATGCCAGTGGTTATATATGGCCTGTAGTAACCCCTGTATAGGTGGGTCACTTGTAGGGTGGGGGTCTGACTTCTGGTACCCCAGTGATCACGAGAACTGGGCTTAAAGATGGCTGTTCACCACCTCCAGTTCTTATATAGGCGCTGTTTTACAATTCCAGTATTTTCTCTCTAGCCCCCACCATTCCGGAGCAATCAATGTACTTAGTTTTGGTGTCTGATGTGCTATATAAGCTCTGTAATGTCAGGAGGACGATGTAGTGATTCAGAGCTCCAATCAGAGGCAGCCAGTGTCAGAGCTCAGAATCACACCCCTTGTCTGCTCCTGTCTGACACCGCCCCCCTGACAGTACAGACACTAAATAGTATATTTCTGGCAGTCCCATTAAAATGAATTCTGTTCAACCTATCACTTCTGGTGGGGTCCAAGAGGTTGATCCCCCACTGATCAGCAAGTTACACTCTATCTTTTGATAGGGGGTAATTTCTTGTACTACCCCTTTAAGATTGCAGAATTGTTTTACTACATCGCAACTATTGACAGTGATTATGGTCACATTGCAAGCTTCGGTACCATGACACAACAGTTGACATTATTCCAAACCTGCTGGATTTCTGCACAGACACATACAAAAGATGCATCTGGTAACACGACATTTTCAGTCTAATGTAGCACGGCCGCTATTCACTTTGTTAGCCTTATGCATGGCCACCTTCCTGCTGGATAGGTTTGCAACCACCATCCCAGAGATGAGCAGTGTACTGTATACAACACCCCTATAAATAGTAACTGACAGGAGCATAACTAGGACATGCTAGTCCCTATAGCAATCCCTCTTCTCCCTGATCATGTGGTCAGTGTAACCTCCCTGTTAAATATCTGGAATGTGTAAAACTACAAATCCCAGTATGGCATGAGATGACACCAACTTCTTGCTGACCCTAGATTTCCCGCATCATTTATAACAGAAAACGGGCGTAAATGATAAATTTGTTGGGGCTAAAGGAAAATGGAATGCAGGGCACCGATCTTAAAAAGTCACAGTTTTTGCGAGAAACATTTTCACTTGCACAAAAAAAAAAAAAACTGGCTTGTATTCAGGTTTTCTAGCACACAAGCCATGGTAAATGAGCCCCACACAATATCACAGGCGCATTGTCAGTTATTTATATAAGAAATTAAATAGCATTATTTGGGTATACCCCATGAAATCTGATCCAGTCGGGATCGACATTTGTCCGCTCCTTGTAGTTTAAAGGGGTTGTCCAGGATAAACCGATCTTCCTAATCTAAGCTAAGCTCCACCCCCACCTACCTTCTAAATTACTTACTGTACTAAAAAGCTATAGTCACCAATACTAAAACACCCACCCACCCCTAGCTCCGGGCACTTCAACAAGTGCAGTCCCTGGGTTTGAGTGAGAAAGGGGGTAGGGAGGGAGGGAGGGGAAGGGAGTCAGCTCTGAGTGAAACGCAAGGCATCATGGTAGTTGTAGGAAAACAGAACAGGACGATCATGTAAACAAATGCAGAAGATGCCAGGAGCTCCCAGAGAAACCCAGAAATCACTCAAAACACTGCTAAAGGTATTTGGGTGCACTTATTAACCCATTAATAGCACTAACAGACCTTTTTTTGAAAAATAATTTTTTTTTGCCTGAAAAACTCCTTTAAGTTCCTGTTTCCACTTGCTTAGCAAAGACATAGCCACCGTTTTGGATATATTTACATTGGCCTTACCGATTCTGGTAATGTTAAGTTTTATGATGTGCAGAGGTCAAAAATTTATTGTTTTAGCCATTAACAGGCTCTGGTTTCTGGGACTGATGCTTGTGTGAAGGCTGTAGCATCACCTGTACCTGTACTTGGACCTTTAATGTGAGTCCTGAAAAATTAGGGACGAGTAACCCCGTATTCACATGAGTTTCAACTGTGAAACTCAGTCTGGTTTTGGCCGCATTTACTGGCCTGAACAGTATGTCAGGAGAGGGACACGTACCAGAATAGTTATCTATGATACTAGGCGTCCCTGCCTCCCAGCGATGTACTGTCCAGTAGTGATTATAGCAGAGGACTGTATGTCGCTGGGAGGAAGGGACGCCTAGTATCATAGATAACTATACTGCTACTAGTCCCTCTCCCAGCATGATGCTCAGGTCAGTAAATCCGGCCAACACATGGACCAAGTTTCATGGGTTAAGAGTATGGTGTGTAGACAACTTGTAGGAAGGGTAGAAAAAATTAGAAGGAGATCATGTAAAAATTCGGTCAGTGGCCCTTTAATCATAAATAATGCAGGATGATGTCTAAGATGTTATTCTTCTGGTGGATCCAAGCATATACTGTAATAAACACAGTGACATTATTATTTATACAGTATATGGAGATAGAGCATAGTGATGTGCAGCGTAAGATAAGAGAATTTGTTGTTAGGAAGGTGACATCGTATGTTTCATCTCTCTAGGCTATATCTGTAGTGTATATGACAACATATCTAATAATGACTTAGAAGTAAGGTGAGAATTTGTTCCTAATCTCATAGTGTAGTAAATAAAGTGAAATGCTACATACGTGCAAATACACAGGAGAGCAAAAAAAATGATCAGGAACGGTAATCCGGCAATGACCCCTCGGGGTATATCCTGGAAACGTTCTTTCATTTCTGCTAGCCCTGACGCTAAAGATCTGCGGATTCCTAAATTAAAGAGTTTTCATGTTACTATAAGATTTGGGGTTAGACATTTTGTAGAGCTACTGATTTTTTAGAACGCTAAAACTGTGGGTACATTTCCTAATATAGTGTAAACTTAGAGCAGTTATCGGATAAGTTATCGTCCCTAGAATCACTCATTCCTGATAACTGATCTGTGAAATTGTGCAAACAAGCCGACCAATGAGCGTGATCGCCATAGTCATACACAAGCAATAAAACCTCTCTAATTCAGGGAAACAGCTGGCAATTCACTTCCTATGAAAGTAAATAGCAGCAAGCGATGCATCTAATCCATTATACTGTATAATATCCATAATTATATTATATTATATACTTTAAAATAATGAATCATTTTATATTGAAGTCGGAGTCAGAGTGGGTAACCTTTTTCAGACTCCCACTCAAAACTGGCCCCAACTCCGACTTCACGGCCCTGAGTAATAGTTGCTTTTTTGGTAATAAACTTCATACGTTATACATGGAGGACACTCACTCAGTAGTTCCTGAGCCGCTGTAGATGGGTCATTTACAGGCATACTAAGAGCAATAGTTTCCTCCTCCACAACATGTGGGGGTACAGGGCGGCATGTAATATACGACATCCAAATAAGAATGACCAACGCTTTCATTTTTTTTTTTCCAGCAAAACAGTAACTATGAAGTTCTCTCTCCTCTGTCTTCCTTCACCATCCGATCTGTATCCCCTGACCACAGACCGCATGACTAGAATACGATGATGTCATAGATCCAGCTTATTCACACGACCAAATTTCATCTGTATTTACTGGCCTGAACACTATGTCTGTTCTGTAATGTAATCACTATAGAACGGTATTTCGCTTGGAAGCAGGGACTTCTAGCATCCTGGATAACTATAATATTAGGAGTCCGTGTCCCGGCCGGTATGAAGGAGCTCTTACCACATCACCTCTCTGTGACATATCGCCTAGCACATTACTACAGTATTAACTATTAGGGTATGTTCACACGGCAGAGTCTGGAACTGATTTAAAGGTAGATTCTGCCCCCAAATCGGTAGCAGATTCTGACCTGATTTTGTCTCTCATTGTTTTCAGTTGGAGGCAGAGATCAAAGTAGGATACTGAAAAAATTACAGAGGGCCGGAAAATGAAGAGGAATCTCAGTCTGTCTAAAATTCCTCTTCATTTCATTCATACATGTCGCCATGTAGCCTTAGGCATACATACTCTGCTTTGGCATGCAATCTCTGGTGCAGGTGGACTTGTCTCTCCTGTGGTCAGCCATCTCTATTTGCAGTCTGCCGCTCACCCCTAGTATTAGCTGACTTAGGTCTGTGCTCTCTGGCACATCAGTGGTCCTTCTTTGTCCATCTGTGTAGTCTGATCTCTACTGGCAGAAACCATTGTCTATTATGATTTCCCTTATATCATTAGGGGGTGTGAGGATGCTCACTGATGACCCCCACACTGTCCCTTGACCTAGTCTGCACCTGCAATTTTTCAGTGCATAATTCTTCCAGAGCTTTATGCTAAATTCTTACCACTAACTGGCGGAAAGTGACAGACCAGTCTTCAACCCTCTTGGGTGTATTACAGCTATACATTATGCCACCTGAATGAAAAACAAGTAGTTAAAATTATTGTTAGATTGGTGTTTGTGCGCCCCCTGGTGGTAAAAAATGTTATCATCCTTTATGAAAGTTCGGTAAAGATTATGTGATTTTCTGGTTTCTGTGATTCTCTTGCTATACAAACAATTAAATTTATGAATAATGTGTTGTAGCATACTAGGGATGTCTGGATAACATTGGTAAAGGAGCAGGAGTGTAAGGTAACATGTCACCGTAACATGTACTTTGGCAAAAGTACCAAAATTTTAGGCCTCATGAACATGACCGTGTGGTATTGTCAGTGTGCTGGCCGTGTTTTTCTTGGCTAGCACACTGACCCATTCATACAGATGACCGCGTATTATCATGGTCCATGTATGGGGCAGTGACCCTGGGGAAAAACTCAGGACAGATCCCTTTTCCTGTCCATTTTGCAGCTAGGGCTCACTGAGAGAAGTGAATGGAGCTGTGGAGTCATGGGCGGCACACAGATATCTGCCATGTGCCATCGGTGCTGCTCAAGCACGGCCCGGCTACCTGCATATGGTATACATGTATCTGAACACTAAGCAAATTTGTCTTATATAGATTACATTTTATAATTATACCTCAAATTAAGTTCACACTTGTGCTAGGCTGTCAGTCGTTCGGGTCCGCTGGGTGACCCGAATGATGGAGAGCCCATGCGCTAAAACAGCGGTTACTCGCAGACACCCATGGACCCCTAGTCTATAAAGGGGTCTGCCAGGTATCCATTGGGTTTCCAACATTTTTATACTGGAACCAGCAGTGAGAAAAGTCCTCCTTGCAGGACTTTTCATTCTGCCAATTTTCGGCAGAATCTGTGACGGAGACTGACGCAGATGTGAACCTAGCCTGAAATTGTCAGGATTGCAAATAATCTATCTTTGTAAAAAAAACAAAAAACAAACAGCTATTTTTAAAAAAGAGTGTTTATATGCCCATTTAGGACATTTGGATACTATAATTGGGGGTACCCACTCAGGATTTCCAGCCTGGGTAAAGGTGACAAGGAAATTTTCCCCCATGTAGCGAAATGCAACTAATAAAACACTGTGAAAAACCCGCATTTTTTTCCACAGCGTTTTCATTGCGTTTTTGCTGCATTTTTATCTGCATTTTTTTTCCCCCTATTACATACTGGAAAACGCTTGCAATTCCTCAGCTGAAATGAACATGCTGTGTTTTCCCAAAAATGCGTATGCTTTTGAATACACAACTTTTCAGCATCTTTTCCTGCAATGTGTTAACCAAAATCTCATTCACTTTACTGATACTGTAAAACGCAGCATTTTTTCCTGTTTTACGTAATTCCAAGGCTGGGTTTTACACAGTGCTTTTCTACACACAAAAAAACTTATAAAAATGCATGTGTTTCTATATTAAAAAACACACTTTAAAAAAAAAAAAAAAAAAAAAAGGCGGCGTGTGGTTTTTAAGAACACTTGTGTGGTCTTCAAAACCACATGTATTTTTCAGAAGCGCATATATTTTTGTATGAGTTTTTGTGAATAAAAGCACTGTGTAAACACAGCCTTATAAATTTTTCATCTTTTCATAAGCTACAAATCTTTGCTGTTTTTAGATGTTTCTTTTGTATTGTTGAGTATCAGCCTTTATAAAGGACCTTTCACCACCTCCACCCCTTTGCATTGTTTAATAGGCGCTGCTCCACTGATTCTGGTACAGTATGTGCAGCATGGAGACAGTCCCACAGTGCCAACCATGTTCCAAGGCAGAGGGATAGATCTCATGGAGGGTCGGAGGTATTTTGTAATTCTTCTCCTGGGCAGTACATGCGGAGGAGAGTTTAAGAGCAAAAATAAAGATCTTTAGCTGATCTCGGAGTGTGAGGGTTGTGCTCAGTTCCCTTTCTTAGTTTGCCAGGTAGCTGGGGTCACTCTCCTCCTTCTCCCGAATAAGAGGGAAATTGTATGGATGGACAGGGATCCCAGTGCTAGCGCTGTCCGGAGGAGGAGAGCATGGGAGGTTATGTATATATTGCTTGGAGGAGACACCCACAGCATATTGTATAGTAGTTGCACTTTGAAAGTGAGTACTGAAAATTAGGTATGCGTAAAAGTATGGTGTGTAAACCACTTTGTAGGCAGTCTAGAAAAAATGATGTCTTGTATAGTAGTTGGACTGTAGTTAGATAAACAAATTGACATCCCATTACTTTTTATGTGTCCCAGAGTGAAGCTGTGAAATGTAGAGATCTCAATTGTTTCTTCATTTTGCTATAGCTACAAAACATAACCAAGGTGCATCTTCAATTATTGAGTCTTAGGTACCCTTCCTCTTAAGTGATGGATAGATAGATAGATAGATAGATAGATAGATAGATGGATAGATACAGTGCTGGCCAAAAGTATTGGCACCCCTGCAATTCTGTCAGATAATACTCAGTTTCTTCCAGAAAATGATTGCAATCACAAATGCTTTGGTAATAATATCTACATTTAATTTGTCTTCAATGGAAAACCACAAAAAGAATTGTCAAAAAGCCAAATTGGATATAATTCCACACCAAACATAAAAAAGGGGGTGGACAAAAGTATTGGCACCCTTTGAAAAATCACGTGATGCTTCTCTAATTTGTGTAATTAACAGCACCTGTTACTTTACCTGTGGCACATAACAGGTGGTGGCAATAACTAAATCACACTTGCAGCCAGTTGAAATGGATTAAAGTTGACTCCACCTCTGTCCTGTGTCCTTGTGTGTACCACATTGAGCATGGAGAAAAGAAAGAAGACCAAAGAACTGTCTGAGGACTTGAGAAGCAAAATTGTGAGGAAGCATGAGCAATCTCAAGGCTACAAGTCCATCTCCAAAGACCTGAATGTTCCTGTGTCTACCGTGAGCAGTGTCATCAAGAAGTTTAAAGCCCATGGCACTGTGGCTAACCTCCCTAGATGGTGGCTAAAGAACCTCGACTAACAGCCAAAGAAGTTCTAGCTGCCCTGCAGTCCGAAGGTACAACAGTGTCAACCCGTACTATCCGTCGGCGTCTGAATGAAAAGGGACTCTATGGTAGGATACCCAGGAAGACCCCACTTCTGACCCAGAGACATAAAAAAGCCAGGCTGGAGTTTGCCAAAACTTACCTGAGAAAGCCAAAAACTTTTTGGAAGAATGTTCTCTGGTCAGATGAGACAAAAGTAGAGCTTTTTGGGAAAAGGCATCAACATAGAGTTTACAGGAAAAAAAAAAAAAGAGGCCTTCAAAGAAAAGAACACGGTCCCTACAGTCAAACATGGCGGAGGTTCCCTGATGTTTTGGGGTTGCTTTGCTGCCTCTGGTACTGGACTGCTTGACCGTGTGCATGGCATTATGAAGTCTGAAGACTACCAACAAATTTTGCAGCATAATGTAGGGCCCAGTGTGAGAAAGCTGGGTCTCCCTCAGAGGTCATGGGTCTTCCAGCAGGACAATGACCCAAAACACACTTCAAAAAGCACTAGAAAATGGTTTGAGAGAAAGCACTGGAGACTTCTAAAGTGGCCAGCAATGAGTCCAGACCTGAATCCCATAGAACACCTGTGGAGAGATCTCAAAATGGCAGTTTGGAGAAGGCACCCTTCAAATCTCAGGGACCTGGAGAAATTTGCCAAAGAAGAATGGTCTAAAATTCCAGCAGAGCATTGTAAGAAACTCATTGATGGTTACCGGAAGCGGTTGTTCGCAGTTATTTTGTCTAAAGGTTGTGCTACCAAGTATTAGGCTGAGGGTGCCAATACTTTTGTCCGGCCCATTTTTGGAGTTTTGTGTAAAATGATCAATGATTTGACTTTTTTTTCATTCTCTTTTGTGTTTTTTCATTGCAAGCAAAATAAATGAAGATATTATTACTAAAGCATTTGTGATTGCAATCATTTTCTGGAAGAAATTGAGTATTATCTGACAGAATTGCAGGGGTGCCAATACTTTTGGCCAGCACTGTAGATAGCAATACAATGAATGACCGCACCAGTAAAATATGCACATAAATGTGGGTGCTAACCACTGGGAAACTGTAGTATCCCGTTCAAAACAAATTGTAAAAAGCAGGCAGCACTCCGTAGTATAGTGAAGAAAAAAGTGGGTTTATTGCCCCATGGGACGTTTCGGCTCTATAATGAGCCTGTATTGATATATTGAAATGTACAAGTCCTGAGGATCATCTGCTCTAAGATCCCTTACATTTTTAAATATCAAACTACAGATATTGGAAGCTGCAAATACAGTGGGTAAGGAAAGTATTCAGACCCCTTTAAATTTTTCACTCTTTGTTTCATTGCAGCCATTTGCTAAAAGCAAAAAAGTTCATTTTATTTCTCATTAATGTACACTCAGCACAAAGGGTCATAAGTATTCAGACCCTTTGCTGTGACACTCATATTTAACTCACATGCTGTTCATTTCCTTCTGATCCTCCTTGAGATGGTTCTACTCTTTCATTGGAGTCCAGCTGTGTTTAATTAAACTGATTGGACTTGATTAGGAAAGGCACACACCTGTCTATATAAGACCTCACAGTGCATGTCAGAGCAAATGAGAATCATGAGGTCAAAAGGAACTGCCCAAGGAGCTCAGAGACAGAATTGTGGCAAGGCACAGATCTGGCCAATGTTACAAAAGAATTTCTGCAGCACTCAAGGTTCCGAAGAGCACAGTGGCCTCCATAATCCTTAAATGGAAGAAGTTTGGGACGACCAGAACTCTTCCTAGTCCTGGCCGTCCAGCCAAACTGAGCAATCATGGGAGAAGAGCCTTGGTGAGAGAGGTAAAGAAGAACCCAAAGATCACACAGCTAAAATAACAAAGGAGTGGCTTTGGAACAACTCTGTGACTATTCCTGACTGGCTCAGCCAGAGCCCTGACCTCAACCCAATTGAGCATCTCTGGAGAGACCTGAAAATGGCTGTCCACCAACGTTCACCATTCAACCTGACGCAACTGGAGAGGATCTGCAAGGAGTAATGGCAGAGGATCCCCAAATCCAGATGTGAAAAACTTGTTGCATCATTCCCAAGAAGACTCATGGCTGTACTAGCTCAAAAGGAAGGGGCTTCTACTCAATACAGAGCAAAGGGTCTGAATACTTATGACCATGTGATATTTCAGTTTTTCTTTTTTAATAAATTTGCAAAAATATCTAAATTTGTTTTTTTTTCTGTCAAGATGGGGCGCTGAGTGTACATTAATGAGAAATAAAATGAACTTTTTTGCTTTTAGCAAATGGCTGCAATGAAACAAGAGTGAAAAATTTAAAGTCTGAATACTTTCCGTACCCACTGTATTACAGTAACTGTAGAGAATATTACTAGAGACAAGCGTTTCTAATGATGGACCAAGGTATGGCATTTAGCTTATTAGCTTAAAGGGGTTGTCCAGGAATCTCAGCACTTGGGCAGTAGGCTGGGAAAGGTGAATCATAAAACCATCACAAATGATTTCCTTATTGTGGTCAGGTTATCAGGCAGGGGCACTACATGTATGAGAAGATAACCCGGACACAATAAGGAAATCATGGCTGATTTTCTGACCCTATAAAGGTCCTGCATTCATGGTCATATCCACTGACAACCAGTCAAGACCACGGACTGTCATATTTAAATCTTTAAAACTCTGCTAAATTTTTAGTTACTTATATTTGCAATTATCTACAAATTTAACAATGGTTATATTGATGGGAAACCCCTTTAATCCTGAGGGGTTTGTCCATTTCTGTTGATTACGAAGTTAGATTATACTGGGGCAAATACTTGCCATTCGTCCCCCAGGCCACAACCCATTCTGCCCTTATTATAATCTGCCCCTGACTTCCATATAGCAAAACCCTTTCCAGGCACTTTGCTTCTTTTCTGTCAGTAATGTCTTCCATTTGTGAGGAGGAATATTTGTAATGATTCCTTCTTGTTCTGGTGAAGATGAAGAGGAGATAGTTCTGAAAACTACAGGAATCACTTTCTGTGGGGATTGATAATAAAGTACAATTTACAACTTTATTGAGTTAACAAATTCATAGTGACAAAAACAGAGAAAGACAACTAAAAATCACAATTAAATGACACATATGACACAAGTGATCCTAGTCAGGAGATAGCCATGGGCCGGACAGAGGTAGCTGTTGCATCTGGGCCTTACCACAAAGCCCTGTTCACATCTCATTTTAAGCATTCCATCAGAGATTATAATATCCCCCTCAAGATGGCCCCCCTTTAATATGGTCCTTACAGTGTAATATTTCTTTAGTATGACCTCCACAGTATAATGTCCCCCTTAATATGGCCTCCACAGTATAATGCCCTGCTTATTGTAGCCCCCAGACTATACACACCTGGACAAAATTGTTGGTACCCCTCATTTAATGAAAGAAAAACCCACAATGGTCACAGAAATAACTTGAATCTGACAAAAGTAATAATATATAAAAATTCTATGAAAATGAACAAATGAAAGTCAGACATTGCTTTCCAACCATGCTTCAACAGAATTTATAAAAACAGAAAACTCATGAAACAGGCCTGGACAGAAATGATGGTTCCCTTAACTTAATATTCTGTTGCACAACCTTTTGAGGCAATCCCTGCAATCAAACGATTCCTGTAACTGTCAATGAGACTTCTGCACCTCTCAGCAGGTATTTTGGCCACTCCTCATGAGCAAACTGCTCCAGTTGTCTCGGGTTTGAAGGGTGCCTTTTCCAGACGGCATGTTTTAGCTCCTTCCAAAGATGCTCAATAGGATTTAGGTCAGGGCTCATAGAAGGCCACTACAGAATAGTCCACTGTTTTCCTCTTAGCCATTCTTGGGTGTTTTTAGCTGTGTGTTTTGGGTCATTATCCTGTTGCAAGACCCATGACCTGTGACTGAGACCAAGCTTTCTGACACTGGGCAGCACATCTCTCTCTAGAATCCCTTGATAGTCTTGAGATTTCATTGTACCCTGCACAGATTCAAGACACCCTGTGCCAGATGCAGCAAAGCAGCCCCAGAACATAACAGAGCCTCCTCCGTGTTTCACAGTAAGGACAGTGTTCTTTTCAAGATATGCTTCATTTTTCTGTGAACATAGAGCTGATGTGCCTTGCCAAAAATTTCGATTTTTGTCTCATCTGTCCATAGGACATTCTCCCAGAAGCTTTGTGGCTTGTCATCATGTAGTTATATATATTATTACTTTTGTCAGATTCAAGTTATTTCTGTGACCATTGTGGGTTTTTCTTTCATTAAACGGGGGGTACCAACAATTTTGTCCACGTGTGTATGTAATGTACCCCTCCTGGTGTCCACACTGAAAAAATTCACTAACAAAGTAAAACTAATACTTATCTCATCCCATTCCCCCTGCAGTCCTCTTCTGTCTCTGCTGCCAGTGGATTCAGGTGGCAGAAGGTGCGATGTAGTGACATCACTACATTACCCTCATTCCGGGAGCAGAGATGGACCAAATGGTGAAGCAGAGAACAGGCGGCTCCCTTCTTCACTAGTCTACTCAACTCATCTGTGTCTGAAAGATGCAGATAACTTGAAGTTGGGACATACCTTGTGCTGCCCAGGACAGCACCTGGAATCCAGGAGGTATGCACCATGTTCTCTTGCATGACATATGTCAAATCTAGAGGCATCATCTCTGACACACATTTTTTTTTTAAACTGTAATTTTTATAAAGTTTTTCAATAAAGGTATAAACGGCAGAAAAGAGAAAATACCACAAAACATGCAATAAGACAGCAGAACAAGTGCATCTAAAAACAAGTACAGGTATAAATCAGTGAGAAAACTACTGTGGGTTCTCTGACACACATTTGCTGCATCACTGTCACAGGCTGTTGCGTATCATTAGATACATATGCACCATCACAATAGTAAATACTGATATAACTAATATACTGCAGTACAGTACACCCTGCCCAGTATTATTACCAGGATGCCAGCAGCACACTTCTTAAAGTGGCAGTACATTCACAAAGGTGTAACCCTAACTATCAGTACATCACATTGCTAGCAGTATGAAGCCTGGCAACATATAACATGGCACTGTGCTCCGTGACAATAAATTAAAATAAATATCATACATGCACATACAATAACATGGAACAACACGACATATGTAACTAGGCAGCTTTGGCATCACAACAGAGTGCAAAACTGAGTCAATCACGGCTATACATTATGCAACCTCAAAAGAAAATGTATATCAAATTGTTGTTGGATTGGTCTATGTGCACCACCTGGTGGTACAAAGTGTTATATAATATATAATAATATGTAATATAATTTATGAGTAATATCTTGTGGCATACAAGGGATGTCTGGATTGCATTGCAAAGGTTGAAATCCATGGGTAAAACTTGTAGCAATAATCAACATGTTGTGGTTTTAAAAGCAACAGCTGAAGTCACATGTGCTTGCTGATTGTGTTATAGAATTGGAGGAGTGGATATATAGTTTTGTTGGTTATTTTGTTGTAGGTTATTAGTATAACCTATAACTTTATTACTTGAAATTTCTGCTCTTTCTATGGTTAGGAGTACAGTGGGCGGACTTACCCAATGATTGGCACCCTGCCCTGAATTAGCATGTATACAGAAATAGCTGTCAGTCATTGCCTACGACTGCCCACTGGACTCCTAAGTATAGGAAAAAACAGGGATTTCCGTCATTGTTACAATTGTTATTCAGTAGAATTCCTCATTGATAATTTGATAAATTTTCACTTTAGATTTCAGGAAGGAATTGTGAAATTATTTGTTGTAAGTCATATTTCTGGAAAAAAAAGAGGGAGTCTATTTGCTGGTTCCACAACCTTTTGCAGATTTACAAGGGTGAATGGCACAGAAATTATTCTAGATGCCAGAAATCTTTGCATTTCGTGGTGACTCTAAAGCCTCACCCAGTGTCATTAAGTGGAAAAAGAACAAATTTGTCCTTACTCGACAATGCAGAAGGGTTTTCTTAAGAGTGGTTTTATATTTACTCAGAGTCTATAAAACTGTGCAGACCTTGAACTGTAACTTCTCAGGCATTGACCCTGAAGTCAATAATTTAAAGAGAATAAAATCAGGACCAAGAATAGAATCATTCGCACTTGTCAGGTACAGCTCAGCGGAGGTTCTCCAGGATCATCACCAAACGTAAGACATTTATGGAGATTTTAGACTGTGGGCTCATTTATACTTTAGTCAATTTTCGTCTAAAATAAAGAAGTATCGATTCTGTTCTGCCCTTTCCTACATTCTTCTTAATTTTGATGAAAAATTGTGTAGGGGATGTTGCAGAATTTTAAGTGGAAATAAAACTGAAAGGCTTATAGTTACTTGTGATATAAGGTGGAAATGATGTTTAAGTAATAAGAAGACCACTCATAGTCTGTGGAGTCCTATCCAAGATTTGTCATAGTTTGTTGTTTTACGCTTTTAAGTATTCTTCCCATGGCCATTGTGAAGTCCAGTAAAGTCGACCTTATAAGTTGTGTTTGTTAACATTACTAGCTAGTCCTGGGCGTAAAACTTTGGCAATGATCTGACCAGCATTATTTCTCAGACATTTAAAGCATTAATGATATTTTTTAATCTTATTTTGTGTCTTCTCTTCAGTCCCCCATTTTTCTAACATCCATTATTTTTGACAGGCTTTCTTTCAGGAGCTAGCAATAGATATAAAGATTTGTTCATGATACAAGTATCCTGGAATCCTTGTTGAAAATGGCACCTACATAAAAAAGATATTTGCCAATTTTTTGCCAGGAAAAATGATTCCTAATATGAGAATTATCACTCAGGGTGGGTTCACACTTGCGCTGGAGTCCGTCCGATGCCAATCCGAATGAAAATCTCGGGAAACTGGATAGGCACCGGATAGCGACAGGTTAGCGACGCATTGCTTAAAAACCCATTCATTTGAATGGGTTTTTAAAGCAATGCGCGGGTGTGCGCTTACACCCTCTGAGCTGCGAATCTAGTTTTTTCAGTGGAAACAAAGTTGGACATGCAGAACTTCGTTTCCAGCGAAAAAGACTGGATTCGCAACGCAGAGGGTGTAAGCGTACACCCGCGCATTGCTTTAAAAACCCATTCAAATGAATGGGTTTTTAAGCAATGCGTCGCTAACCTGTCGCTATCCAGTGCCTATACAGTTTCCCGAGATTATCAGTCGGATTGGCATTGGACGGACTCCAGAGCAAGTGTGAACCCACCCTCATTTGCACTGGTCAACGTGTATTCTTAGAAATGTACCAATGGAAAGTTTACCACCAACAAAAGAAAAAATTTGACACTTGAACATGGATTTCCATTAGTTGGTACTGCCACCATTTAGCTCATCGATGTTATAGCCATGAATTATTAGAATATTGTTTAGATCATGAACTATAATCCTTATGTCTAGGGTTATGTTCCAGTTTTGTGGCTCTTCTTGATACGCAGTGAAGACAATTTTTTTTGTTGGCGTTTTAGATGAAATTGTTACCGTAGGTTTATATTGCTTGCTTACAAATTTTAATCCATCATTTACTGTAAAGCTTTGTAGACGGCTTGTGGAAATAGCCGCGTGTCGCTTTAAACCTTACGCATTCACAGAAGGCTTTGACATTCATGGAAGCTTCAGTAGCAGCCACAATCATGTTTGCTCTTCTTGTGGTATCTTATCAGATTATTAAGTGTGTAAAGAAAGATAATCGGATAATGATAAATTTGGCTTCTTTCTACAGAAATACAGTAGCCGGGAAATTTATGGATGTTTCCATATAGGTTGTTAATTTATATGAAGGAATAAAGCTCACGGTCTTATTTCTCTTATGTAGACAAATAGATATATACAATTCATAGGATACCAATTGGCTCTCCTTAAAGGGAGTCTGTTGCCAGAACCCAGTATATCAACCCAGCCCTGCAGATAGATAGGTTAGAGTCACCTGAATTAAACAGTGTTGTTCTGCATGGATTGGTGCCTCTGTTGCTGTTTTTGTTTTCAATATGCAAATGAGCGATGTCCTCATTGCTCCCAAAAACTAATTTGCATATTGACAAATACAGGGATATCTCGGCAATGGAAGTGCCAATTCACAAGTGGAAAACACTTTATGATTCAGGTGATCCTAACCTATCTATTTGCAGGGCTTGTGTGCTGAAACTTTTTTTTTACCATGAACTCTATCTATATACTTCTACTCCATGAGGTCCGTGGAGTTTTCCATGCACCATCTTTATTCAAATTGGAATCTTAATATTCGGTTGAACGGTGAGATTTTTTTCTTTCTTCTGTTATCTATTTGCAGGGCTGGGTTATGGTGATAGACTCTATTTAATAAGAAATACAAATAGGATAAAGTCTTCAATGACAAAGACAATAAATTGCATTAAAAGCATATAGAGAAGTAATGAATTCTCTTTTTTGTCCCTACTAGTTCCAAGTAAACATGAAGAAACCTGTAATCTCAATAGCTGTAATTTTGCCTCTCTTGCATGAAATTGCAGGTGAGTAATATCCAATGAAATTATGCAATACATAAATATAATAATATAGCAATATACTGTATATACTATATGTACAGCACTACGTATTGGTTCTGTCATATAGATAGTAATAATACACACGCATCATAAAGGCCTTAGGCACTTGACCACATTTCAGCTCCATTTTGAATGAAACCATAATAGGGCACTATTAGAGGTGCATAGGCCTTACAGTAGTGAATGGAGTCATACTGCTACGTACAGCGTCCCGGCGTTCTTCAGCGTTGGCTACAGCGCACCCTGGAGGTGGCAGCAGTAGGCGACCAGGACTGGAGCGTTGACAGGTGAGTAAAAATTATCAGTCGTTATTCTGTTTGGGGGTTAAAAAAAAAGGGGGGGTTCATATACGGCGGTTGGGCTTTAAAAAAGGGGTCAAATACTGTGTGGGGGGTGTAAAAGGGGGATCATATGCTGTGTGGGGGGGTTAAAAAAAAGGGGGGTCATATACTGTGTGGGGGCCATAAAAAGGGGTCATATACTGTGGGGGTGGCATAAGAAAGTGGTCATATACTGTGGGGGCCATAAAAAGGGGTCATATACTGGGTGGGGGGCTAAAAAAAAAAAAAAAAAAAAAAAAAAAGGTGTCATATACCATGTGGGAGGCTAAAAAAAGATATATACCTTGTGAATGGCCAGAAAAAGGGGGTCATATACAGTGTGAAGGACCAGAAATACATATAATACAAATACTTCTATTTAAAAAATATTTTTAACTAGAGCTACAAATATCACAAAATTATAGATATTTCTAGATGTGACACAGCGCATTGTCAGCTTTCTAGCAGTATACAGTATAATGACGCCTCTTTAAGGTCTAGCTAATTCTTGAGATCTCAGTTGTTATATTGGATCTTAGATTAGTCCAGACATGGAAATGATAACAGAATAAAAAGCATGCAAGGTATAGCTGTATGCACCTATAGTATAAAAAAAAAAAAAAAAACTTACCCATCTGACCCATTTTCCACACAACCCCTATAGATGTTCACTTAATGCCAAGAGCTACAAAAAACTATCTAAATATGCAGAGGCAACTTTAGTACCTGTTGAGCTAGTTTACCTGGCGCCATGCTAGTTAATGTGTAATTGGAATATTTTATGGTAAATCTTCTGTTACCTTGGAGACATCATTTTGACTATTAGAAGTATTTGGACCTCATAATCCATAATAGATGTCAAAGTAAAAATATTCAGAGGAATTTCCAGGGTTCCAATGTAGCTGTAAAATGTCTTCAATTGTAGTAGAATAGTCTACATTCTGCCATCACTCTGCTGCCTGCTCCTTGGCTTTATAAGGTTAATATATTAGTTATAATTGGACATATTCTTGGGTATATTATGCTTGAATTTACAAATTAAACCATGATATAAACAGGGGTTATTTTTTTACTTTAGTGGGCCCTGTTCAAAGGTTTCCTAAGTGGGCCCCCCATAACTTAATGTCCCCTCAAGTGGCCCCCCACATAATGCCCCCTCAGTGACCGTAGATATATATTATATACAAATTTAAATAAATAAATTTATACTCCCTAATCCCATTCCCAAGGTGCGTCATGCAGACTCTGGCTGTAGTGATGTCTACATCTCAGCACTCATCACTCTGCCGTAGACATCGGCTGAAACTTGAATGGTGGAGCACAGAGCTGATGCTCCACCAATGTATTCATATTGTATTCAGGCAGATAGGGTTGAAATCACTGCCTGCTGTCCAGAACAGAGGGACAGCACCCGAAATGCAGGACTGTCCTGCTCAATCTGGGTAGGCAGAGGAGACCCCGCTACCATAGGGTCCAGTGTGGATGCACTGTTTTCCCTTGGTTAAAGAGGCCTGACAGGGGCAGCACAGTGACATAGAGGAGATGGATCTCCATAGCAAGGATAAAAATGGCTCTGCATTATAGTGCCTGGTTTTGCCACCCAGGACAGATGAGTTTAAAGGCAATGTTTCACCAAAAAATAACCTTTTTTTTTTAAAAAAAACAAACAAAAGTTTTAAGTTACATATTTTTAAAGAATTTTTGGTGATTTTTTTTTCAATACTATCTATATTAAAAAAAAAATTCCTAAAAATCCTGCAGTTCTGACTTTGTCCACTAGAAAATAAAATGTGCTGAGACTTCCTGTTTTCTGTAGATTTCTTTGCAGAGCCCTCTCACTTATCAACACACTGATGATCACAGCTATCATGTATATGTAGATATGACTGCTTATCTACTCCTTAAACTCTCCTATACAAGTGAAGAGGATCTGCTCCAGTCCATTGTGTCTATGGACCATGATCCTTCTGTAGGAAACAGGAAGTCACAGAATGTTTTAGGTTTAGTGGCAAAAGTTGGAATTGGAAGCTGGGTCTTCGATATCCAGGGCTATCTATGAGCTGCATTGGCTGTTTTTAATATTATGCCATGTTCAATGGCAGTCATATTGTAGAGCCATGGAAAATTTGCAGTAACTACAATGTCTTTTGGAAAAGTCAAAAAGGACCTTTTTAGCAACTGCAAAACGCTTGACATGGCCACGTTTGCAGTGGTTAAGGCTATATTTCCATCTGGAGTCTCCAGATATCTCCATTCAGTGTCTGCCTGAAAACTCGCGGCGAAAAAGAGGACCAGTTTTAAAACAATGGACACCATGTGTTACCGCTATTTTAGTGGTCCACCTCTCTGTTCTGGTCCTCTGATGGATCAGACACTAGTGTGAACATAGTGTATAAAATTGCTATCAATTTTGTTCCAATATGAAAATATTGATGTTTCATATCAGTTGTATCAAACTTAAATGGATTGTCCAGGAGGAAGAAATTGATGGCAAAGGCCTCCAAGTCAGTTAAATAAAAGAATCATTGGTGGAAATGGGTTATCAGTGTGGGCAGGGATTGGCTGGGTAGGCATCTTCTAAATATGATATGGGCCCAGGTCATAGAGGCCAACAGGGCCCCAATAAGCCCACAGCAGGAGCAGTGGGGATCGATGATTATTGATTGCCTTTTTATTTTTTTATTTTTAACCCATTCTGAGTCCTTTGTTTCCTGTTATACAGCCCTTGTAATGCAGTTCTGTCATCAGACGTTGCTGCCTTTCATAGGGCATGCACCATTTTTTGTCAACAAGATGTGGTGCAAAGTCTGCCAGCCTTGAACTGATATTAGGTGGGGAAAATGTGCCAAATCTAACACACAATTACAAGTCTCTAAGGCTAGGGCTACATGGTGAGTTTTGGCTTTGTGACATTAAGATCAGAAACGTTACACTGACAGTCTCAACTAATGATAGCGAATGACGATAATCCTTCATAGTTGGTTTTCTCAGGTCGTGGTCGTAGCACCTAATGGCTTGCAACACAACCAAATATACTAGCTTTATGTACGATGTATTAGCCTGATTTTGTGATATTATGTGGTGTGACTGGCTTAATAGGAAGCTTGTTCCATCATCATTAACTCTGAAGTACACAGTAATATGGAAAATATTAGGCAGGTTAGACCATGGATCCAATCACTATGGTCATTTCCATGTAGTAGCTATAAGTATATACCCCGAGCATATTGTGTAGGTGAGGAGGAGACAATGCACTACATAGTTTTGATGGCTTAACATATTCCATATAGACTTTATATTTTGCTAATGATACTATTTTGGCTGTCTGCAGCCATAGATCTCAAGCTGAATAATGCGACTTATGACAATCGGCATGATGGCAACCTTGGTGACCCTTTGAATCTCCACTGCGAAATTGTTGACAACACAAAAGATGAGACCTTAATCTGGTACCGTGGGACCCAACAAGTGGATATCAAAGCTGAAAACAGTGTGAATATCAGTAATGTGTGCATCCCAGAGCTGACAGTAGAAGACAATGGAGTGAGCTTTACCTGTCTATTGAAGCGTAACACCACCATCAAGCGTTCTCTGCAGCTGAATGTCCTATGTGAGTCCCCACAATTATTCTGGTCTAGTAGATCACTAGCAATGAAGAACTGTAAGATTTACTTTCTTCTGAAATGTATTATTAATGTGTGAATTATACTTGTAAGAGAGACATGGGCCCTAACATGTCTGCAAGGGTCTATGACTGTGAAAGTAAAATTATGTATAATTGATTTTTTTTATTAAAGATTTTAATAGAATAACAGGAAGTAACATTAAAATAGTGCAAAATAACACAGAAAATCCGGGAACACAGGCACGTGGAACCATGAGACTAGGGATCTGCAACAAACTGGAGGGCTCATGTTGGGCACAGATGGGATAGGTCAAAGGTGTGCAGGGGAGAGAATGTGAACTGTCTGAAGCGGACATGTCCAGTTAAATTACCGACCTACAAAGGCAAGTTAAGACACAGGGGGACAACAGAAGGGAAGAGGGGACAGGGAACATAGCTTCAGTAGGAATCACTAAACAGAGCCAGGGTCAGAGTACTACATGAGGGCTCAGGAGAAGACATTTTATAAAAATCGGCTGATTCCTGAAACTCCACCCATGGCTGCAAGAGAGCATCAAACTTGGAGGAGTCAGTAAAGTCCCCCGCTACCAGTGTTTCCATCCTCTGTATATGGTGAAATTCCTGAATCCACTCCAGGTGAAAGTAAAATTAGACTTTGAGGCCTAGTAGTAACTGATGTAAATGAATGCAATCACAGTGCTACAGACAGTGGCGTAAATACTGCCACTGTCTGTAGCACTGAAAAGACCCCAGAGTATTATAATTGTTTATGGGTGGTCCACAATGGGGCATAATAGTGTCTGTAGGGGCCACTATGGGGCATAATAGTGTGTGCAGGGGCCACTATGGAGCATAATAGTATGTGTAGGGACCACTACGGGACATAATAGTGTGTTCAGAAATGCGGTTTGTGCGGGGGAAGGCCAGGGGAGGGGCCATGTCAAATGTTCGTCCTGGGGCCCAGCCATTTCTAGTTACTCCACTGGCTACAGATTATGTTGGTGCTATATAAATAATGTGAATACATAGATACAGTATATAT
The DNA here is from genome assembly GCA_947044405.1 of Leptodactylus fallax. Lineage (NCBI taxonomy): Eukaryota > Metazoa > Chordata > Amphibia > Anura > Leptodactylidae > Leptodactylus > Leptodactylus fallax. The sequence goes on along the minus strand of CAMRHE010000455.1, from coordinate 708,735 downwards.
GATCATGACTCTTGGCTATTCCTGATTATACCCCTGCCTTTTACTAAAACACGCTACCTTTGGTGTGTCTTTGTTGAGCGCTCACATAGAACAGCTCTTGCTCTGGCAGACTGAGGCCTGAAGCATGTAATACTTCCCCACAGTGTTCAAGTGATCATCAGGCTAGTCTTAATCTGAAAATAGGAATGTCTTCATTAGATAAACCAATTCTACCATGGTCAGGAATTCATGTCCATGTAGCCTTTGATCAAGCACATTAGAGTATAACAGTTTGCTAGTAGCACTCTCATTCCTTGAGCATATGGATTCCCTAATAAGATTCCTCTTCTGAGTAAAGTATAGGTAGGTTTAGTTTATGTCTATTCCAGAACTGCTGGATACCTGTATAGTGTTTATACCAAGTAAGTGAAATACACATAAAATAGGACATACAGATGTAGCAGAGTGACGCTAGGCTCACACTTGCGCCTGGTATCCGTCCACTTGCAAACAGTTTAAAAATAAAAAATGATTTGGTACAAAAAGGATTCCAAACGGTTACACAGCAGATACCCGAATCCGTCTTTTTAGACAGTTAGTCAATGGGTGTCCGTTCTTTGACCAATCCGTTTTTTTTTTTTCTCCTTCTTCTGAGCATGAATAGAGGGAAAAACGGATTGCAAAATGGACACAATCTGATTACTATCAGTTTGTAATCCGCCAAACCTCAATGTTAAATAAAAACGGATTGGTTGCTGTCCGTCTGGTATCCTTATTTTTTAAACGGAGGAAAAGTCCTGCAAGTCCGACTTTTTTCTCCGCTCAAAAGAGGAGAAATGCTCCAAGCACACACCTGCGGATGGTTTTTACAACCCATTGAAAGCAGCTTATGAGGATTTTGAGACGGTTTCAAAAACTGATTTCGTGCGGAGAGCCAAACGCAGATGTGAACCCGGCCTGAACTTGACTTTCTGCAGTGCTTCACTATCTCATCTTATCACAGAAATGTTTTTTTTTAATGACTTTTGTTGTCTTCTATGATAAGATATCACTCTATGGCAAGTTATCCCGCTGCAAAATTTGGTTAAATCTGCTTCATCTATAGTTGGCCTAACCCATTGAATTTGGTAGGGCCAGCTGGATATCTTATGTGTTGTCTAAACATTGCTACCAGCTGCTAGGAAATAAATTGCATAATATTCATTTGTCTCCAGGAAGAGCCTAACCTTTCATTCATGATTTTTTTCATAGTTCCTACTGAGCTGTCTGGAGATACACAAATCAATGCGGAAGAGGGCAAAACAGTCCATATCACTTGTGGATTCAGGGCCAACCCGGCCGCCACCATGTATTGGCTACAAAATGACACCGTAATCACTTTACCTTACAACTTCAAGCAGGACTTGACCACTGATACCCTAAAGATTACCATTGAAAAGGTGACAAAGCAAGATTCCGCTAACTACACATGTGTAGCTTTATTACCTGATGGCTCTAACACCACCAGAGTCTTCGAGCTGATCGTGGGAGGTAAGAATGAGAGATATCACAAAGCACCACATTGTAAGGCTTCAGGCTGGCTCATGTAACCTTCTTTTGTCTACTAGTTGGCTATCCATATTAGATGAATGTTGACCAAAGCTGTCAAATTGCCAAGACCAGCCCAACCATCTAATGCATATGGTGATGGGGAATAAAATGGACAGCCATGTTGAATTTCAACATGCCCAATCCTTTCATTCTTAGGGGCAGCCCCTTACTCCCCTCTCCTCTTTGAAAATTCATTCTTGGTGGAAAGTACATGTGTAAGAAGGTATCAGAAGGAAGAGTTTTCTGTCAAATGAGCATTTGGTCAATAGAGTGTAAAGACAACTTTAGAGAAATCAGTTCTCCTTTTATACACATCCCATTGAGAACTTTTTGGGATTCAGCTTATACACAGAAAACTATCCAAAAAAGCAGAGTTGCAGAATGTGAGTCTATATACTATGAGCCATCATTGTACTCCTAATTTAGTATTACAGGGGTTTTATGACCCCAAATAGATTTCCACAAGATAGGTCATCAGTATCTGATCTGTGGGGGTCCAACATCCGGACGCCGCACAGATCAGCTATTCCAGCAGTTGTTCTGGAAGCTGCTGCATTGGATGGGGAATGTATGCATATTGATCCTATAAAAGTAATAGGAGTGGTGATGCAATTCCCTGAAACCACCACTATACAGTGGCTGCTGCACCGCTCCTATTACTTGAATAGGAGAAGCCAATACGCGCCTCCTGTCCACTGCAGCAACTTTCAGCACATGAAGACTGCTGGAACAACTGATCTGTGCGGGGTCCATGTGTTGGATAACCACAGATCAGATACTGATGACCTATCCTGTAGACCTAGGTGAGATAGCAACAGATCAGCCTTAGTATCGGGCAAAGATAGTAGGTTTGCTATACTCACATGGCGACACAGAAGGGAGCTAGAACAAGTGCTGGTGATGCAGGGCAAAGGACCGCATCACCCACAGAGGCAGAGAGTAAAAGGAGATATATACCAGCAGCTTTCCCACCATGTACAAAGTTGCTGGAAGCTTTTGGCATAGTCTGGATGGAGCGCTGTGATCCCATTTTTCAGGGCCAGTAGACACTGCTACTGCTGCAGCCCCTATAGCTGTGCCCCTGGAAAACAGAAAAGAGTTCAAAGAAGTTTAATCAACCTTAGTGGGGTGAGGGTAACCTGTGGGTCCCCCTGGCTTATGGGCAGGTGGTAGCTGCAACCTCAATAGTGACCCATTCAAGTTATGCCCCTGTGCAGGACAAAATTAGGTTTAGGCTGCAAAGGATAAAATATAGGATTTCCCAACACTAAAAAAAAGGTGAAACATGGCTTTATATACCGGATGGACACATGAGACAAGTGTTGCAGAGTTTTTATTTTTTCTCTTTTTCCACTTATTTATAGAAACCACGCATGTCAGTTTTATGATATGAACTATAAAACATTGCAATGTCCTGATCATATGGAGGAATGTGGAATCTGTTCTCAGCTTTACTGAAGATCACTCGCTAGTTAGTTACTAGTTCTAAGATCTGTTAATGGTTAACTCGGACATTTCTCACCTTCCCTATTCCTGGTAATATCTGGTATTGGGTGAAGCTTAAAGGGAATCTTTCAGGTCAATCTGGGACACTAAACCACCCACGGGTCCTTATAGACCTGGGGTTTAGTGTCCCAAATTGCTCTGTTGTAATGAAATCCGCAGGCGCATTAAAAATAAAAAACCTTTATACTTACCTAGAGAAGGGTCCGATGAACGCTGTTCGGCCGAGAACAGTCTGGCTTCACTGCGCAATTGCCGGAGGTACGGGGCATTCGCACTGAAGCTGAGGTGTACTCCTCTGGCTTCATTGAAGAACTGCGCGGACGCGGGGAGTACAGCGGCAGGGGGAGTATAAAGCTTTTTTATTTTTAATGCAGCCATGGAAACTCTAGGCAGAAAATCTACCAATCTCATCCACACAGTGTAAAGAAATTCTGCAGCAGAAATTTACCTACAATGCAGCAAGTCATTTTATACTGCAGATTTTCACTGTACATTTAACGCTTTGGAATTCATACATATAATCCGTGGAAAAATCCACTATGAATCTGCATATAGAATGAGCAGATTTTTATTCAGATTTGTCTACTGCACAGTATATCTTGGGTCGATGTACCCTATATGATGGGTAAAAGAATGTGACTTTAATCTATAAATCTATATATACAGTGATTCAAAAGTTACCATAATAATTCATTCTGGGATGACCATTATAACATGAGACCATAACACTATGGAAAACTTTTAACTGGTTCCCAAGATCCCAAAATGTCACCAAAAATATTAAAGAAAATGAAAGCAAAATCATCAGATAACCATACCTCCCAACTTTCCATTGACAGAAAGAAGGAACGGAATGTTCAGCACTGGGGCAGATTTATCCACTTCGACTCCACCCATTCATTTCTCTTTCTGCCCCCCACACAGTGTAACTCCCCTTAAAATCACCCTAACATGGTATGTCCCCACAATTGTAATGCCCCCCTCCAATTTCCCCCACACTATAAAGTTCCTCTCCAAATGCACCCACAGTTTAATGTCCCCCTCCAGCTGAACCCATAATATAATGTCTATCTCCTGGTACCAGACAAACATAAAAAACCTAATTCTAACTTCTCCTCGCTCCCCTGCTGTTCTGTCAACAGTCTCTAGTCTGGAGCCTTAAGGGAGCAGCAGGCACGATGTAAGTGACATCATCACATCGTGCCTACTACTCCCAGAGCAGAGACAGGGACTGAATGGTGAAGTGGGGAGCAGACGGCTCCCCGCTTCACCATTATATTTAACTCATCTGTGTCCTCTGGAAGTGGAGAATACACCTCCTTCTACAATTTGTTTGCAATCAGGTAAATGTTTTCCATATGGTTAGTCAGATTATAGCAGATAATTCTATATATGGCGTCTCCTTCACAGATAGGAAGGTCGGCCTTCCTGTGGAGGCAATCGCTGCTGCAGTGGTGGTCGGAGCCCTCATCATCGCTTTTGGAATGTTTGCACGGAGAGATAATATATTGAAAATAGTAAGTTTTAAAATTCCTTGAAAGAAATATGATTTATCATAAGATATTATGATGAGTATATACATGTAAAAGCACGAAGAAAACAAATATTTTTATGCATAGAAGAGTAGGAATTGCAGCAAGATGTTGACATTCTTTTTAAAGTCAGAAAAGACAAATGAAAAAAAAACAAGAAAACCCAAAACATATGGTTTTATGCAGAAAAAGTCCCATTAGAGCTACAGCACAATTTACTTTTCTCTTTCAGGTTGTATGTGTGTGTACAATACAAAGTAGTCTGCCCCTCTTCCCTATCCATTACTACTACTACTAGTTTCTTAACATGTAATTCTGCCAGTAAAATAGCAAACAAATAGCTGAGACAAGCTCAAGTGACTATAATATAGGAGATCCAGGGACATTGGACTGCAAATCCAGGTTATGATGCACCTATAAATATCCCTCACACAGAACAAGAGAAATCTGAGCAGAATCAGGAAAGCTGCTTGCCATCTGTGACTAACATCCCATCATCAATTACACAAATAGCCAGTCACAAGTATATAGAAGTACAGAGTAAACTCTCCTTACATTGAAGTTGCAGAATCCTCTCAGTGCATACTGCTTACAGACATGTATAAGCTGTGAGGAAACCCAGTCCCTCTACATTCACCCTTTGAAGAAAAGCAGCCCCTCATCCCTCTACTCACTGTGAAAACATCTTGCTTTTGAAGATAATTAAGGACAGAACTTCCCTTGTAATGGGGAGTGAACAGCAAATTAGCTAGAAGGGGGGACACCTAGTGGGCAAGTGTCTGTTTTAGTGCAGGTGGTGAATCTTTAAAAATCTGTGTTCATGGTTTGATTTGCTCGACGAAGCAACTTCTGGAACGTATTATTCTGGAATTAGATTACAGTGTGCTTAGTGTTCTTTCATATTATTCCAAGTTTTTCCAGCCATTTCTTTTTGCTCACATTTGTGGTCGGTATTGCTTCAACCTGGATATATGTCAACCCAGATCAAATGTACTGGTGATGTAAAGGAATACTCCCTATTACTGAAAATAATTCTTCTGCAAATTCTTTAACAGTTATAAGGAGATTCCCATGTAAGATTAGTTAAATTCCATTTTAACATGTGATGTCTAATATACAGATAATGCCCACAGGAAAACATTCCTGAAATTATCTGCTGGGTTACAGAAAGCTGAATCTTAGGTCTACATAGACTGCTCTACAAACACATATATGATACATACACAGACATACAGGCAGAGACAGACAGACAGACAGATAGATAGATAGATAGATAGATAGATAGATAGATAGATAGACGATTCACACACAAACATTTATTGATATGAACATAGTTGTAATTTTTTATATAGCCACTTTTGCTAAGTTCATTGTCAGGGGCATAACACATAACCATGTGGTCGCTGCACTCTACTATGACCACTATAAGTGCAGAACTTAAAAAATATACAATTTATTTTGGCCTCCTTTACACAGAGGGATAACACACATAATGATTGAATAGTACAGGGATAATGCAGACAATGATGTCAAAGTGCAGGGAAAATCCACACAGTGATGTCACAGTGTAGGATAATACAGACAATGATGTCATAGTACAAGGATAATACACACAGTGATGTCACAGTACAGGGATAATGCCCATTATGACATCATAGCACAGGGATAACTTACACACCAAAATATCACTGTGTACACTGTGACATCACAGCATATGAAGAAAGTAATTATGATGTCCCAGTAAAGTAATGGAGGCACATTCAGTTTTCCATATCCCCTTCCAGTGCCAGTAGTTGTCACTAATTGCACCCTAGGTCTCAGTGGAAATGGCCCCATAGTTGTTGGGGCTTATAGCAGCTGCCAAGTTTGCTACCCTGGTAGTAATCCCTAAATTCATATTAAGTTTTAATTTTCTAAAATAGATACATGTGTATGTATCTATGTATTTTATAGGATCACTATCGATTCTGATTGTATCCTACTGTAGATCTCTTCTTGAGGATCCTATTCATGGTGTAAACACATTTCCTTGGCTCTTGATGCTTGTAATAACTTCTCCGCTTGACTTGCTACGTCTTGCTGGGAATGTTCTGAGAAGGCTTCTCGTGTAAACTCACAGCGTCAGGCTAGTGTGACTCATGACTAGTCATTATATAAGTGGAGGGTTGAAGATACGGTCATGATCCTCCCAGCTGCTTGTACTTGATCTATGGCGCCCACCAGCACCTCCGCTACATGGATCAGCTTGCATACTGTTGTATGATATCCCAGCTGGCAGCCACAACTATTTTTTTTTCTTGGAGTAGACTAACACCAGAAAGATTTTCACTGTCAATTCTTATAAATATTTCTTGTGCCTAAATTTCACCCTGCTTTTTGGTTTATTAAAGAGGTTGTCCAGGAATTAAATATTTTTGCAAGGAGGTTGGGGGAAGATGAAAAATAAAATAATCATCATAATAATAAAACCACACACCGCTGTCCCCTGCTCTCCCATGTCCCCCACACCGCTGTCCTGTCCAGCATTGCCCAAGGGCTTGTTCCAAGTCCTCGCTACTCATGACCGCTTAGGCCATTGATGCAGACTCTCCCCCTCCAATCAACTGAAGTTTTCTAGCAACAAGGAGTGAACAGCAAATTAGCTAGAAGGGAAACACGAAATGGCAGAGAATTGAGAGAGGTTTCCAGGCAGAAAACAGCAATATTTTTTTAATATAGTATATTACATTTTTGTCAAGATTTACATGCTCTATTAAATGAGACCAAGTTGCTTAAACCAGTGACCATTTAAAGGGGTTGTCTGGGAACATATAAATGTATTTGTATGTATCTCTATATCTTTCCCAGTAGAAATTAATTGAACATTATATTTTAAAGGGGTTGGCCACTTTCAGACCAATACTGAGAATCAAATGTTAATGTTTGTATAATAAAAAGTTGTACAATTTTCCAATATACTTTCTGTATCAACTCCTCACAGTTTTCTAGATCTCTGCTTGCTTTCATTCATTCTGCTTACTGCCAGTGGATAAAAATCAGTCCATTGTCATGTGATGTATGGTCCATGGTCACGTGATGCACGGTCCATGGTCATGTGATGTATACACAGCTGCACAGCTCGTTATAGTCACAGCACAGTAATCAGACATCTGCCTGGTAACGAGCTGTGCACCTGTGTGTCATCACATGACCATGATACAGAAAGTATATTGGAACATTGTAAACTTATTATACAAACAATAACATTTGCCTCTCAATATTGGTCTGAAAGTGACCAAACCCTTTGAATTGAATCAAATGTCCCAATTTCAGCACTCCTCTCGTGATCCAGAGAGATATACTTTGACATTCCTCCAGAGACACGCCAACAGCATTCTCCCTCTATGTGTCAATGACGTCCTTAAAGGGATTCTATCATTGGGAAACCCATTTTTTAGTAACAGCACATAGGAATAGCCTTTAGAAAGACTATTCTTCTCCTACCTTTATTGTTGTGCTCTGCGCAGCAGTTTGAAAATTTTAGTTTTTCTTCTTTATGCAAATTAGTCTTCAGAAAGCACAGGGAGCGTCCCCTGCTCAAAGACGACGCTCTTCCGAAGATTCAGCACCGCCTCTCCCTTCTTCTGCTGACGCCTCTCCGCCGCGTCATCAGCCGCCAAGTCTCTGTTCGGGATTCAAATCCCGCGCATACTCAGTCGGCTCTGCCATTTCGTGTTGGACAGAGCCAAATGCGCATGTCCAGCCGGCTATTTTCATATGGATTTGGATCCCGAACAGAGACTCGGCGGCTGATGACGCGGCGGAGAGGCGTCATGAGAAGAAGAGAGAGGCGGCATTGGATCTTCAAAAGAGCGTCTTCTTTGAGCACAGGGGACATCCCCTGTGCTTTCTGAAGACTAATTTGCATAAAGAAGAACACCGAAAACTCGCAGAAACGGCTGCATGGAGCAGAAAAATAAAGGTAGGAGAAGAATAGTCTTTCTAAAGGCTATTCCGACGTGGTGTTAGTGAACAATGGGTTTCCCAATGATAGAATCCCTTTAAAGAAGCCTGGCAGCCTGACTCAGTCACTAGTGAAGCCTGCCCTCTTCCCTATCTGTACATCAGTCATGATGTAGTAAGAGGATGGTTTAGCTAATGAACTAGTCAGCCATCATCATTATGTCTGTCTGAGTCACAACAAATATGGAAGTTTCCTGGACCAGGAGAGTTGGTCTGAAATAAGGACATTGGTGGCGACTTCCTAATCAGCTAGTAATACACACACAGTCTTACTCAGCCAGTAATACACATACAGTCTTACTCAGCCAGTAATACACACACAGTCTTACTCAGCCAGTAATACACACACAGTCTTACTCAGCCAGTAATACACACACAGTCTCAGCTAGTAATACACATACAGTCTTACTCAGCCAGTAATACACATACAGTCTTACTCAGCCAGTAATACACATACAGTCTTACTCAGCCAGTAATACACATACAGTCTTACTCAGCCAGTAATACACACACAGTCTTACTCAGCCAGTAATACACATACAGTCTTACTCAGCCAGTAATACACACACAGTCTTACTCAGCCAGTAATACACACACAGTCTTACTCAGCCAGTAATACACACACAGTCTTACTCAGCCAGTAATACACATACAGTCTTACTCAGCCAGTAATACACATACAGTCTTACTCAGCTAGTAATACACATACAGTCTTACTCAGCTAGTAATACACATACAGTCTTACTCAGCTAGTAATACACACACAGTCTTACTCAGCTAGTAATACACACACAGTCTCAGCTAGTAATACACACACAGTCTTACTCAGCTAGTAATAGTAGTAATACACACACAGTCTCAGCTAGTAATACACACACAGTCTTACTCAGCTAGTAATACACACACAGTCTTACTCAGCCAGTAATACACATACAGTCTTACTCAGCCAGTAATACACACACAGTCTTACTCAGCCAGTAATACACATACAGTCTTACTCAGCCAGTAATACACATACAGTCTTACTCAGCTAGTAATACACATACAGTCTTACTCAGCTAGTAATACACATACAGTCTTACTCAGCTAGTAATACACACACAGTCTTACTCAGCTAGTAATACACACACAGTCTCAGCTAGTAATACACACACAGTCTTACTCAGCTAGTAATAGTAGTAATACACACACAGTCTCAGCTAGTAATACACACACAGTCTTACTCAGCTAGTAATACACACACAGTCTTACTCAGCCAGTAATACACACACAGTCTTACTCAGCCAGTAATACACACACAGTCTTACTCAGCCAGTAATACACACACAGTCTTACTCAGCCAGTAATACACATACAGTCTTACTCATCCAGTAATACACACACAGTCTTACTCAGCTAGTAATACACACACAGTCTTACTCAGCTAGTAATACACACACAGTCTTACTCAGCCAGTAATACACACACAGTCTTACTCAGCCAGTAATACACATACAGTCTTACTCAGCCAGTAATACACATACAGTCTTACTCAGCTAGTAATACACACACAGTCTTACTCAGCTAGTAATACACACACAGTCTTACTCAGCTAGTAATACACATACAGTCTTACTCAGCTAGTAATACACACACAGTCTTACTCAGCCAGTAATACACATACAGTCTTACTCAGCCAGTAATACACATACAGTCTTACTCAGCTAGTAATACACACACAGTCTTACTCAGCCAGTAATACACACACAGTCTTACTCAGCTAGTAATACACACACAGTCTTACTCAGCCAGTAATACACACACAGTCTTACTCAGCCAGTAATACACACACAGTCTTACTCAGCCAGTAATACACATACAGTCTTACTCAGCCAGTAATACACATACAGTCTTACTCAGCTAGTAATACACACACAGTCTTACTCAGCCAGTAATACACATTCAGTCTCAGCTAGTAATACACACACAGTCTTACTCAGCTAGTAATACACATTCAGTCTCAGCTAGTAATACACACACAGTCTTACTCAGCCAGTAATACACACACAGTCTTACTCAGCCAGTAATACACATACAGTCTTACTCAGCTAGTAATACACACACAGTCTTACTCAGCTAGTAATACACACACAGTCTTACTCAGCTAGTAATACACACACAGTCTTACTCAGCTAGTAATACACACACAGTCTTACTCAGCCAGTAATACACACACAGTCTTACTCAACCAGTAATACACACACAGTCTTACTCAGCCAGTAGTACACACACAGTCTTACTCAGCCAGTAATACACACACAGTCTTACTCAGCTAGTAATACACACACAGTCTTACTCAGCCAGTAATACACATACAGTCTTACTCAGCTAGTAATACACATTCAGTCTCAGCTAGTAATACACACACAGTCTTACTCAGCTAGTAATACACACACAGTCTTACTCAGCCAGTAATACACATACAGTCTTACTCAGCTAGTAATACACACACAGTCTTACTCAGCTAGTAATACACACACAATCTTACAGCCATTTCAGAATTGACTAGAACACATCTTCTATATTGTGCACATTATGGAATTGGAAAGGTGAATTTGTACACATTCCACGACTGATAACATATTGTTTCTATTTGCAGTGCAAGAAGGGTCAATTTGAGACTGCTATGTAGGTGTACATTCTGGTGTTACAGTGATATATTACAAGACACTGCATCCGACTGCTGGATTTCTACACAGGGAAGCCAATGAATTCCAGAAGGACTCCATATCTATTTTCATTACTGCAACTTCTTCTTGTAACAAACTATATCCCATTTCCATCTGTTCTGCACTTACCCATTAAACTAGACCAGATGAAGGGCATTGTAACCTTTCCACTGATTTACAGGAATTGTTGTACAATACTCACTTATATGGGGTTGAGACACAATGGCCATTGAACTTCTCATTCGGTACTTTGGCATCAAACTAATTCAAGGCATGAATCATGGACAACAACGTTCCAAAACCATCTATTCACTTCTGGGGTAATTCATTATTATTGATGTCACATTGTGGAATGCAGTGTAATTGTTCCAGATACAGACCATAAAATACCGCTATATAACTTCTATGATGCCTCCTGAGTATGGGCCTAGGGTAGACTTTGTTCGCAGGGGCAGATTTTATTTCCAAACTGATATGAATCCTGACTCGCTATTATAAAACAATGGCTTTAATCCAATAGTAATGATAATACAATTCAATGACAATAGTGCAGCAAGGGGAATGTAGCGTGTAACAAACACAGGACTTAGTTTACTACAGTTCTAAATGGTTTTCAGAGACTTATATATTGATAACCTATTCTTATGCGGGTCATATACATTCAGCTGACAACTATTTTACCCAATCTCCCCAGCCAGTCGGCTGAGCAGTGCATGTGTATTGAGAATAGAGAGGGGAGGAATTCACTGCCGGACCCCTCTGATGATGGCTTACGTCCGGAGGAAAAAAGAAAAGTCATCAATATAAAAGTCTTGGAAAACCTGCTTAACTGAACCTCTCATTTCAGAAAACTTCTGCCATGTCATAATGACCTATGAGGAGATGTATTGATCGTGTGGGTCTGGTGCTATCACCCTTACAGATAGCTCTGCCTGGCTCTCCCTTGTGAAGCGAGTGGTGTATGGACTCATAGAAAGTTTGAGTGTCCCTTGCTTGAATCGCGTAGGAAAGCTGAGGCAACTGAATACACACTGCCCCCCTTCTGTTATGTGATGGTAGTTACACTTTAATTGTTTTCAGATGATATACCGAAAATGCAGATGTTAGCATGTAATAGACAACTGATATCAATTCCAGGTGGTCGTTGTGTTAAAGGGGTTATACAAGACTGATGATGGCCTATCTTTAGGATGAGATGGATGGGAGTGTGACTAGGACCTGGACTGATCAGCTGTTCTTTTTTTTTTTAAGCACAGTATAAGGAGCATGAAGGTGACCGCTCCATACACTGTGTAGTGGCCGGGCTGAGCTATTACTGATCAGTTCACATTCATTTCAGTGTATTTTTAGATGTGTCATACATTTATTCCTGGATGAAAATAAACCCCTCTCACATATACAATCTCATTGAAGCTCCATTTTCTATTCTTTGCCTACCATTAACATAAAAATTTGGTGCAAAACAGAATATCATGTAGAAGGGAAAGTTCAGTTTCCTTCTGAACTGGACTTCAACATCAGATTTACAGAGTTTCTTAGTCACCGACCACTTCCAGTGGGTTTAGCACATTATCATGGTATGTATAAGTGAATTAGAAAGCAATTCCACATCAAAAAAGTATTAATTATGCAGTTTTTACTTTAGCCACTAGATGTCAGCACAGCAGGCCACATAGCATACTGCCAAGAAAATAAAGCAACTGCTTTTTCAGTCTGTAGTGATACTAATTTTGTCATTAATATTTGTATAGGACAGGTTAATGACAGAATTACAGGCCTGTTTTATTACCTGAACCAAAGTAAGTTATACCAACACCACAAAAATAAAGGTAGCTGAGAAAGATCAGTGATGGGCAGTGTAAGGATGTATTCACAAGTTGCATTTCCTTTAGTTTTTAAACACATTTAGAATGTATGGGGAAAAATCATCATTGCCTAAAAAGGAAAAACATCTACGCAGAAAACCCCCAAAAACAAACATGTGAATGCAGCCTTAAAAGGGGTTTACAAAGTATTCAAAAATTATTTTATACCATTGCTTGCTTTTAAAAAGTCCCAGATAACCCCTTTAAGCTTTGTTCACATTATTTATTATTTATTATGCTTCCTTATATAGCGCCATCATATTGCGCAGCGCTTTACAGATAGTTGCATGAACACTGACTTTGCATAGGACAAATGTATACACAAGCACCCAGGCAAACACTGTCCTTTTGGCAGGGAGCAGAAATTTTCAGGATTAAAACATCCTCCTGTAATACAATCTGCCATCTGCTGGTGAAAATTACATGGGAGATATTCATCTTTCAGCAGCAAATGGCAGACATAGCATGCAGACAGCAGCCCATCCAGCAGAGAGGGAGCCTGAAGAACTTCACAGCTTTAGCCTTTACACATGACCGCTGGCTGGACCGGCCAACCATGATGTGTCCATCTGCCCCTGTGACAGAAGCCCAGCAGAGAAGGTAATGTGTGCGTGTCACATACTGGGCCAGATTTACCAAGGCTGAATTCACATCTGGGTTGGAGTCAACTCTGCTGCAGATTCCCTTTAAAATTTTCAGCCATATCCGGCCGCGGGATTGCCCCCACAGCATTCCATTATGGCTTTCCTATGCCGATTAGGCCCAGATGAATGGACCTAATGAGCAGGGACTCCTGAGCCGTGGAATCCGCGGGAAGACAAAGCAGGATGCTGATTTTTTTTTTTTCTGTGTCTTGCTGCAATCTCTGCTTCCCATTGAAAACAATGGGAGGTAGATTCGGGGTGGAATCCGCTCACAAATTCATGGCAGATTCCTTCGTGTGAACATACCTGGTGCACATACAGTGGGGAAAAAAAGTATTTCGTCAGTTACCAATTGTGCAAGTTCTCCCACTTAAAAAGATGAGGCCAGCCTGTAATTGACATCATAGGTAGACCTCAACTATGAGAGACAAAATGAGAAAACAAATCCAGAAAATCACATTGTCTGATTTTTAAAGAAGTTATTTGCAAATTATGGTGAAAAATAAGTATTTGGTCAATAACAAAAGTTCATCTCAATACTTTGTTATATATCCTTTGTTGGCAATGACAGAGGTCAAACGTTTTCTGTAAGTCTTCACAAGGTTGGCACACACTGTTGCTGGTATGTTGGCCCATTCCTCCATGCAGATCTCCTCTAGAGCAGGGATGTTTTGGGGCTGTCGCTGGGCAACACGGACTTTCAACTCCCTCCAAAGGTTTTCTCTGGGGTTGAGATCTGGAGACTGGCTAGGCCACTCCAGGACCTTGTAATGCTTCTTACGAAGTCACTCCTTCGTTGCCCTGGCAGTGTGCTTGGGATCATTGTCAAGCTGAAAGACCCAGCCATGTTTCATCTTCAATGTCCTTGCTGATGGAAGGAGGTTTGCACTCAAAATCTCACGATACATGGCCCCATTCATTCTTTCATGTACACGGATCAGTCGTCCTGGTCCCTTTGCAGAGAAACAGCCCCAAAGCATGATGTTGCCCCCCCCCATGCTTCACAGTAGGTATGGTGTTCTTTGGATGCAACTCAGCATTCACTCTCCTCCAAACACCACGAGTTGTGTTTCTACCAAACAGTTCTACTTTGGTTTCATCTGACCATATGACATTCTCCCAATACTCTTCTGGAACATCCAAATGCTCTCTAGCAAACTTCAGACGGGCCCGGATATGTACTGGCTTAAGCAAGGGGACACGTCTGGCACTGCAGGATCTGAGTCCCTGGCGGCGTAGTGTGTTACTGACGGTAGCCTTTGTTACGTTAGTCCCAGCTTTCTGCAGGTCATTCACTAGATCCCCCCGTGTGGTTCTGGGATTTTTGCTCGCCGTTCTTGTGATCATTTTGATCCCACGGGGTGAGGTCTTGCGTGGAGCCCCTGATCGAGGAAGATTATCAGTGGTCTTGTATGTCTTCCATTTTCTAATTATTGCTCCCACAGTTGATTTCTTCACACCAAGCCGCTTGCCTATTGCAGATTCAGTCTTCCCAGCCTGGTGCAGGTCTACCATTTTGTTTCTGGTGTCCTTCCACAGCTCTTTGGTCCTCACCATAGTGGAGTTTGGAGAGTGACTGTTTGAGGTTGTGGACAGGTGTCTTTTATACTGATAACAATGTCAATCAGGAGCCATTACTACAGGTAATGAGTGGAGGACAGAGGAGCCTCTTAAAGAAGAAGTTACAGCTCTGTGAGAGCCAGAAATCTTGCTTGTTTGTAGGTGACCAAATACTTATTTTCCACCATAATTTGCAAATAAATTCTTAAAAAAAAAAAAATCAGACAATGTGATTTTCTGGATTTGTTTTCTCATTTTGTCTCTCATAGTTGAGGTCTACCTATGATGACAATTACAGGCCGGCCTCATCTTTTTAAGTCGGAGAACTTGCACAATTGGTGGCTGACTAAATACTTTTTTCCCCCTCACTGTATGTGATGTCCATGTTATTCACAGATAGCATGTGCACCCATGGACTTTAATAGGAGCATTCAGACATCCTTTCTTTTTCCAGTTACCAACAGTCTGTGAAAAGCAAACAGAGAAATGCTCTATTTTGGCTCTTTTATGGACTGTGGGTCTGTGACATTCATGAACAGCACAAGGATGATATTCGTGGGTTGTCAGAATAGAAAATGTAAAATAAAACGTTGGCAAATGTGGGGAAAAAAAGGTTCAACCATAGAATATAACCCAAAAATGATCAGGATCGTGTGCTGCTGATGGTGCAGCTTAAGCCATGCACCCCTGTTGGTTCATGGACCTGGGTGCAACCACTCTCTCGGCACCCCTTCCAGTTACACCCCTGTGTTTTTCTAAAATTAGAGTCAATGTCCAGCGTACAACACTGTAGCATCTCTCAAAACCCCTAACCTATACCTCTAATACCAGGAAACAAGATGTACATGGAATGTTATATGTGGCAAGTTACCAACGTCCATCTCTAGTGAATGACGGACTGTTCGGTTATATTCACACATGGAAGATTTGTTGCATAAAGTTCCGATCTTCCTAATGTTTTAATGGATTTCTGCAACAAATCTGCAGTGTGTGACTATACCAGACCGTATACCGTCGCATACTGTGCAGGGGGCTATAATGGGTTGTGCCACAAAACTCTATTTTATGTGTAAATCCACTATGGCCAAACGTGTAATACCAAAGCCTGTGGGCAAGCGGCAGCCTTTTACTAATATCATACAACCTGTAACGTCTCTGCCTGTTCGGGTCTCGGCGCCACCCTCCGCTCGCACGCTGTGGCGAAGGAGGCGTGTTCGGTTTGATTCCTTGCGTAGGTTTCTAGTTGCTCAGTCTGAACATGGTCCTAGTTCTCTTGCTGTGTAAAGCCACACCTGTGTTCTGAGCATTGTTTCTCTTTGGACTGCATAGAGATAATCTCTTCCTGGCCTGAGTGATTGACAGCCTGTGTACCTATCAGGTCCGGGGGCTGGTCCCAGACCTTCTATAAACAGGTTGTCAGCCCTCACATGGTCGCCGGTTATTGGTCTGTCTTTGCCTGCTCTCCTTGTGATATACCTTACTTCTTTGTTACCTGATTCTCGGACCCTTTGGCTTGCCTTTTTGACTATTCTCTTGGATTTTGTCTTTGTACTGCATTGCTCGTTTGTTACTGACCCCTTGGCTTCCTGACCTCTCTTTTGTCGTTTGTTTTTGTCTTGTCCTGTTCTTTGTGTCACTTACCCAGTGTAGGGCTTGTCTTCTAGTTGTCCTTTTACCGTTTAGGGTAACTGAGGCAATAGGAAGGGACAGTGGCTGGGGTGAGATTAGGGCTCACTTGTCTCTGTCCTTCCTCCCAGACCCCTGCAGTAGTGTCAGGGTATTGCTACGGTTGGCAAGACCCTTACACAACCCCTTTTAGTGTCTGTTTAATTTCTGTCCATGAACTCTCCACACTCACTCTCCATCCATTTAGTATCTTGCCGTGAAATTATTGAACACGGCCTGAATGTCCTGAGAATTGACATTTCTGGGGATTTGCAGAAAAATTCCAACACAAGGCTTTCTTCCACACAAGATTTCCATGCCTTTAGTCCATAGCGACGTGGCCTACTTCATTGGCTGCAAGACACAGACTTTAGTTGACCAAAATGTCCAACTTTGCCATGAACATGAAGTCTATATTCACCGCTCACTCCCCAGGCCCCTACCATCATTAGGCCCACTGGGCCCACCCTCAGGTACTCTGGACCCTGGATGTACCAGGTGCTGACACTGGCCCTGAGGTCATCATTGCTGGAACAGAAAGTCAAGATCAGCGCGGTATTTGGAAGTGTTGGAACAGGACAGTGTTGGGGTGGGGGCGATCAGTAACCCCCCCCCAATATGTATACAGAACACACGGCATGCCAGCTGTTAAACTACAACTCCCAGCATGCATACTTGCTCTGCTGTTCTTAGAACTCCCATGGAAGTGAATGGAGCATGTTGGGAGTTGTAGGTTCGCAGCAGCTGGAGTGCCGAAGGTTGCTGACCCCTGCGCTTAGCAGAATCTTAGTACCAAAGAGTAAAAACTTAGTAAATCAGATATAGGGTGTGCGCTAATATGTAGATAGGGGGCAATGATACTTCCTGGAGTAATGTAGTGAATGCATCAAGAGACAATTCAGGATGGTAGAAGGGGATAGGATGTAGGGACTGCTGTGCAAAGCTAACCAGACATTGCTAATATTAGATTACAACTTGTTTGAAGGCCACAGACAAGAGTATATAAACCCAACAGAAGCAAACAGCGTGAAAGTCATAAGAATACAATATCTACTTACTCCACTGATTCTGGAACAGTTGGAATTTTTTCTCTAGCCCCCACCATTCCAGAGCAAACCATACTGTTTGTTTTGGTACCTGATATGCTATTTAGTCTCTGTACTGTCAGGAGGGCGGTGTCAGGCAGGAACAGACAAGGGGTGTGATTCTGAGCTCTGACACTGGCTGCCTCTGATTGGAGATCTGAATCACACCTCCCTGCCTGACACCGCCCATCTGACATTAGAGCTTAAATAGCACATTAGGCACCAAAACCTCTGTGCTTGTTGCTCAGGAATGGTGGGGGCTAGAGAGAAAATTCCAACTGTGCTGGAATCAGTGGAGCAGAGACTATTAACAGATGCTAAGAACTGGAATTGGTGGAGGAGGAAAAGGGTCCTCTTTAAGGCCATTCTTTGCACTATCAAGCAATTTTCCACTACAGTCAGTTATGGGCTTAAATGTATCATGTTCTGTATACCATGTACGACAGTGATTGGCTATTTACTGCATTTACCAATGACTTTTCATACCTTGGAACACCCCTCTAATGTAATGTCACTCAGAAAACAGTATCTCTAGTGTTAGCAGGTGGCAGAGATGTTAGGTTTCCCCATACTTTATCTCACTGCTGAAAAATAATAATGACAGATTGATCAGTAAGGATGAATTCCCACTATATTTGCAGGGTACCTCAGAGGTGTACTTAGGGAGGATTCCCGGACGTAAACCTCTCACTGATGCCTATGAGGTATGGTACTAAATAGGAATGTAAGAGACAGCCAATGTTGTTCTAAGCTTCATTTGTCTGTATAAACTGTTAATGTTGAATGTATTTCTGTGATTCTGTTCCTTTAAGACAGCAGCCATTGTAATTGTGACATGATGCTGGAGTGACTCACCCCCCTTTTCTGTCAGCTTGCCTGTTCTGCAGAGAGTGTGAGCAGAGAAGCAGGAAGTGACGAGACAGAGAGCAGCAGCCATCTTGGCAAGAGATGTGTTGTATTGAACTGGTGTGGAGATTTTTCTGTACAGCTAAGCTGTATCTTGGTCCAGAGACAAACAGAGTGTAAAGAGACGACAGGACTAGTGAGTCTACGTGAAAGGAACTGTGCTCAGTGGCTGATCAGTGAGACTGACATTGTGACTGTGTATATGGATACCACATATAGAGACTCGCAGTGCTGTTGATGTACTGGACAGTAACTGCTAAATCCCGGCTCACATCCCAGCTCAGTGTATGGATTCGGCAGGACTGTCAGTGTGCTGAGTGGAATCTGCTGTTGGATTACATTGCATTCATTTGGTTTCCCTGTTAAAGAGGACTACATTTCTCCCAAGATCCTGATAACAGTGAGGAGAGGACGCTTCACTATAAAAGAAAGGACCGACTTTGGGCCCCACCGCGCGCTTCTACGGACTGTAAGCGGTCCACCTGGACCACTGGGGAAAAGGGGGTGCACCCACATGTGAAGTCAGGGTCAGTTAGGGATAGTTTTGAGTATATTGTTCATTCAGTGTCCATACTGCAGAAGTGGACAGAGTAAAAGTAGAAACCATTGCAGAATTTGCCTTGAAATTGTTCATGCTATATTGTATATTTTGCTTGCCTTTATCCCTGTCATTTTACCTTTAACTAGCCTTTATTAACTTATAGTAAATATATATTTTTTTCTTGAACTACCGCGTGTGTGTTCATTTCTGGTTGCGGAGTCCAAACCACCTGCCTTGCTCTCGGTTCACAGGAATACAGTGGCACAAGTTACACATAGGCCCCTGTGTATATGCTGCGTAGGCTCCTGTGTATATGCTGCGTAGGCCCCTGTGTATATGCTGCGTAGGCCCCTGTGTATATGCTGCGTAGGCCCCTGTGTATATGCTGCGTAGGCCCCTGTGTATATGCTGCGTAGGCCCCTGTGTATATGCTGCGTAGGCCCCTGTGTATATGCTGCATAGGCCCCTGTGTATATGCTGCAGTCTCCGAAGTAGAAATCAGAGTCATGAAGTATGTTATGGCTGGAGTTAGAAAAAAGTTATAGACTCCGCTTCAAAATAAAATACTTATATACTAATATAATTATATTATACGATATATATATTTACTGCTTCTGTCTGATCAGCCATTTATGAAAGAGTTGGAGGTGAAGCAGGAGTCTGAGTCGGGCTGTGCAAAAATAGAGGAGTCTATGGTTTGGCCTACCGGACTCCTCAGCCCTGATACGCTGTGTAGGATTATAGGTTTCTTTACTGGATGCTTCTGCATAGAATAGTCAACTACATGATTCTATACAGCCAAAAACGTATACTGACATACCAGCCAGCTGGACACTGAAAGGGCATTCTTTGTTTCCAGTGGGCACATAGGAGCCTATATATGATATATACTCCAAGAGCCTTCCAAGGGCATACACCAAATGGATAAGAGTGCACCCCGAGACACACAAATATGGCACAACTGACTGGGCATATTGGGTACAACTCTCTGGCTGGCATACATGTATTGCATTTTTAGAGTAAAACAAAGCAGCGCAGACAAGGCTTTAGGTATTTTTCTTTATTCAGGTTTAATATTCACAATGTAAACAATAAATTTCCTCAACCACAGTATTTCTTGTAAAAGACAAAAGAACAGCGTTTGTACAAAAATGCCCTTAAAAAAAACAACTCATTGTGTTTACATTTTACAAAATAAAACTTGCCGAAGAGTGAGCCGCTATGGAGAGTGTGTGTGTGGACGCTCCTCTCTCAGCAGAGGCCAGACTGGGTTACACTGACGCAGACAAGACATCCAATGAGATCAAAAACCCTTTACTCATCCAAGAAACACAAACCTTGTCTCGACACCACTTTCCCCTTCCTTCTTTTGTGATAAGGGCGCTGCATCGGGGGCTCTGACTACCAAATTGGAAATGGTGAACCACATTGTGAAAATAAAAGCAACGGTAAAAAGTGGATCTGTAATAGTCCTGGTGGACCTGGGTCATTACCAAACCACTTGGCAGGCACGTTATGCAGCAGGGTATATGGATTGCTACTGTGTAAAGCAGGGAGGAAAGTTGCAGACACATCCCCCCCAACTATAGGCAAACTATAACTTTAAGCAAGAAACTGAGTCATAGTTCAAGAAAACCTGGAAAGCCAGACTGTCTCTCGGCCCATAGTAATACAGTCATACTCGGGAGGAACATCTACGTCTCAGTAAGCAAAAACTCACAGTGTGGCTTGAGGAGCCGGGACGGAGCAGGCATCTATTGTCAGAGACTTGGTTGGCGGTTTCCAGAAGACATTTAAAAGGCAACTAGACCTAAAGTGCCGGTTCATCCAAGTCTCACAACCAGGACGTCTAGTGAGCAGGTGTCCTCTTCTACTCCAGGATTTTACTCATGGGTGGGTCTATCTTACCTATGCTCCGTACCTGTTCTCCTGACATATCTGTTTTAGTAAATCTCTGTGAGATAACCATGCTGGAGCATCTTGTCTGTCATTGCTTGTGTTATTCCTCCAGGAAATGTATGACTGAATCCAATTCCCATTGTCAATAGTGTAGTAGTTATGTAGCCTAAGGCCAAGTTCACATCTGCGCCGGAGTCTCCACTGCAATGTATGCTGAAACTGGTGGAGGATAAAGTACGACACGCAGGACTTTTTCCCCTGCCAGTATCAGTTTAAAAAACAACCAACATCCGCCGGACCCCATTATAGTGTGTGCTAGCGCTATTTTAGTGGTCCGCCTCTCTGTTGTTCAGGTCCCCTGAGGGACCCGAACAACGAAGAAGTGACTCTAGTGTTCAGCACTGACTGGCCAAGGGACACAACCTATTAAATGTTTATGCATACGTTTCCAGGAGTGATAACAGAGGCACGATACAGAGTTCAACAAAGATGCACCAAAAATTAATTTTCTGGAAAAAAGTATTTACTGAAACAAACATATCAGGAGAGTAACAGGTCCTCAGTAAGGCACTTACCTACGAATCATTATAAAAGATGCCGTATCTATACTTAAAGGGGTTTTCTGGCACTTCTAAGGATAGGACTGTGGGGGTCCAACAATTGAGACCACTGTGTATCAGCTGTTGGAAGTGGCAGCAGAGTTACAGAAGCGCCGCTGCAGCCTCCAAAGCTTCTGATCAGCCAGGGGCCTGGGTGTCGGACCCCTGCCAATCTTTAATTGGTGACCCATCCTAAGGGTAGGTCATGAATTATTTAGCCTGGAAAGCCCCTTTAAATGATGCTGAATAGATCAAAATACAAGATGCATTGATAAGTTCAGAGTTCCATTAAGAGATTGTCTCACAAACAAGACTATCCAGAGAATTTGGAGGGTCGCACATCACTCATGAGTATGGGAGGTCTGAGCCCCCCCAAATTGAGCAGGTTGCGTGTGCTCCATTCATCTCTATGCCCAAGGAAAGCCACCCCAACACTACGCTATCTCCGGAAGTCCCTTATAGTTGAATGGAGCGACAGATCGCACGTGTGACCGCTGTTCTATTCAAACGGAGGGCTCATGAACCCTTGTTCTCATGGTTAGTGGGATTCCAAGCGGTGGAAAGAGGATAGGCCTTGTTTGCAGGACAGCCCCTTTAAGCATATACACAACAGCTTTCACAATGATTCACAGATTAGTATATCCTGACACCTCCTTACCCCATAGATCTAAGAGCCCATGAACACCTTGAGATATCTCTAAGCATTTCAAGTGTAGCTGTTCTTAAAACTGCCTCTGCAATGTGACCATAGCAGCAAATAAAAACAACTGCTAAAACAGGAAATGATCGACGCTAAAAACATCACTACATTGGAGTATTCCAGTTTGCAGCAAATCTTGCTATTAAAAAACCCCAAACGTCAGTAAAAGTGTAATATAGAGCACATATATTATATGTATGTATTTGTGAGGATGTTGCAGGCATGTACATACCCTATATATACACGGCAACAAATACACCTATATAATATATTTTTATGTCTTCACACGCAAACTTTAATAGACTGAACACGGTTTCCAGGAAGGCCAAACACTTTGTAGCATTGAATATCAAACACGCACACACTATGTAACATTTACAGGTTGTTTTCGTACAGACAGATAGGCAGCACTGAGAGTCACTAGATTTACAATGTGTGAAGTACAGCAGGAACAAGTGGGTCAGTAGAAAGAGGTGAAAGGCAAAAAAGAAGAAGTAAAATGGCCATAAACTCCGACAGTTCACAGCATATTCAAGTAATGGAGGGTCAATCCCCATAGAGTAGACCAACTAATAAGAGCACATTCCAACATAGATTATGATATTCCTCCGGTCTTGTAGTCTGCCATTTACAAGGTAAAGCCTTGGGCGGTAATGGGACAGATTTTCTGAGATGTAACGGTAACTACTTCATCATTAAGACCTTCTTGTAAAAGGATAAGTGGCTAGGCTCAGCAAGACAGGGCTGTGGCGGTCTCCTGCCTCACCAATACAAGGCGGCTCCCTCATACCACAAGGAATGGAGGACAAGGGGGCACCATGTATGTTCAGTAAAGATTTTCCCAAAATGTCAGCACCTAATATGTCACTGTCCCAACAAGCCACAAAACAGGCGTCGTCTTGCTTAAAAAGTAAGGTTTATAGTGATATGTAAAAGTCAACAGCCACATGGCACTCTGGATCCCTACTTGCCGACTGCATCTATAAATGCATGGCAGCACTGTTGACTCCAAAAGGCATTAGGTAATGGATGAAGGGACTTTTCTAAAAAACAGAAAGACAAATCCAAAGATCTTCTAAAATAACTTACACTTTTGTGTAAGCTTTACATGCAGCCGACGGAGGTGGCAACTTCAGAACATAGCAACACCAGTAAACTGGTTATAAACTTCAGACTATCCTAAAACTTTCACAGTTCTGAAAAGATTGAAAAAAAAAAAAAAAAAAAAAAAAAAAGAGTCATCTACCCTCAGACAAAGCATCAATCTTAGGTTTTAAAGGGAGTCTTTCAGTAGTTTGGACACCACAAGGCTGACTGCGCTATATAGAAGATGGAGAGAGCAGTGCGAACATACCTGGGGTGCCAAGGATGAGACCACCTCATGTGCACTGGATACTCCACAGCCCGTATTCTCTGCTCTATGTGATGACTTTAGCGGTCTACACATTGGATTCAAGACCCGTCACTCAATGCAGAGAGGAGAGGTGCAGAGAGCCCTGAACCATGGGTACGAAGAAGTCACCTCCTGAAGACTTGCGGCACCAAGGACGTTAAAACATGGATTTCTTGATCATGCAAATTGCATGTACATCATTCCACTGCTCTGCCTAACCTCTATATAGTACTGTCGACAGTTTTGAGGGGTCAAAACGACTTACAGACTTTCTTTAAAGAAGCAATTGAAAGTGTGCCTGGTTCCTACAACAGTGACATACACGCCAGTCGGACATCGGGGCCCGACGACCATATAGGAACAGTAACCTGCTTTTACTAAGGATCTCTTAAAACAAATATTTGAGGTTTCAGAGTTAAAAAAAAAAACAAAAAAAAAAAAACAAACACACACAATTCTATTTATATATGTACAATGACTTACATGTGTGCAGTCAGGAATTACTTACAAAAGGGAAGGAGGAGTAAGGGAAGCCCATACCTTACATGCATCAGGAACAATAAAACAATATGTCAAAATATATAAAATTAACCAATAAAGTGCACGTTCCTCACATATTACACCTGCCCCTTTATAAGAATGAAAAAAACAAAAACACTAAAAAGTTCCAGGACTACATGGTATTGTATAGTGGATTGGTTGTTCTCTTCTTCTCATTGGTCTTTTTAAGTCTTCGCAAAGGATGAGTTCTACCATGTTCGTGCTTGGGAGTGACAGATATTAGTGGGACTGAGGGGTCTAGTACCACTGGCGGGTGAAGGTGCCCCTGGGAAACAGTCAATTCAGACTCAGGACTTGCTATACCCTGCTGAGTTGAACCAAACTCTTTGGCATACTGCACAAGAGGCTTTTCCACTGGCTTGCTCTTTACGACACACTCGGCGGTTTTGATCTGTTCTACAAAATGTTTTGTGGGTTCCAGTCCCGAGGAGGCCTGTACAGAAAGGATACAAAGCTTTTCTGGTGGGTCTTCCGATTTTGCTAAATCTAAATCGGACTCGTAATTTCCTGGCACGATCCGGAGAGAATTCTGAAGCATGTCAGGGTAAGTCTGATTATTTTCCGATGAGACAGAGTCCCTCTCAGACAAATCATCTTTAGAAAGTTCTAAGCAGCCCAGTTTGGCCAGAGACGCAGAACGTTTCATTTGGGACGGAGTGGTGAGACCAGCTTGCCGAATCCGTGCCTCTATTTCCTTTGCTCTTTGTTTGACAACGCCGGGGTTACTACTAAAGTCTTTGATGCTGTCACTACTTGAACTATGATGAAGGCCAAAAGAGAAGGATGAAACATCCAACACTTCTCGCAGTTCACGTATATTCTCCGTAAGCTTGTTGATTAGATTAAGATCTTCATGGCTCAGCTGGGACAAGGCACTGTCTGCTTCCCTTTGCATTAACTCCCCAAGGCCCATGAAAGTGTCACCTTGGTACTTTTCTGTACAGTTCAACAGATTGCCTAAATTCTCATCAGTACTAGTGCAGTCTTCGGTGACACCTTCTAGAACAATGGAGCATGGTTGACACTGGTAATCAGAACTAGGGAAAACTAGATGTATACTAGGATTGACTACATTAGGATCCTTCAGATCACTTACAAGACCATGCTCTTCCTGGGCACTGTCACATGTAGAAGTTGCATCCGGAGAACCCAGTTTCAAAGGTAGGCTGTCTATATGTGCCGAGGACCTGCCCGATGCACTTGCAAAGACATTTTTTAAAGGTGATTCTGAAGATAGAGCCTTGGACTCTAGAACTACCCCTCCGCTATCAATGCTGAACTCATGATGAGAGAGGTCATTGTCATTGTTATCATAGCATTGAAGTCCAAGCTTAAGTTCTAAGTCTTCTACTTTCTTTGGAAACGGTCCTGAACCATCCTGTTTTTCGAAAGGTTCGGTAATAACCAACTGGGTCTCTTTTCCTTGCTCTCTAGGTCTAACCGCAGGTTCTGAATGATTTGTGTCTTGCTTCACTTGCATGTTATGATGCTCAGAGAATAGAGATGACTCTGTAGATGGCTCAGATTTGAGAAGTTCCAAAGGTTCTAACCCTGTAACTTTTATTTTGACCTTTTTATCCTTTTCATTATCTGGAGCATCAAGCAAAGAGTCTTCAAGTTTACTTTTTGGAGCAGAATCGCAGGAGGCAGAGTCATTCTTGGAATTCTTCCTTGTTGGCACAGCGGTGGTGAGCTGCTGCTGCTCCTGCTCTTGCCTCAAGCGTTCCTCAAACTCCATTGTGGCCCTTCTGACGGAGCCTGCACACCACTTGGGAGCCTGACCTGGAACTTCCTGATGGTCATTTGTTTCAGTGGAGTTTTCGGCATCATCCTGAGAAGCTTGTTTGCACTTCTGGTCTTTAGACTTGTCATGTGGCAGTGCTGAGCTCACCTCGCTATGCTCCTTGCAGTTGCCTTCTGGCTCCCATACAGATTCAAGTGACAAATCATGGATTGTATTTCTCTTTGGTGCTTGTACTTGGCTAGACAGATTGTCTGTTTTCTGTTGGCACTGGCCTACTCCCTGGTTGAAGGACTCGATCTCTGTGATTATCTCTTTCACAGATATTGCATTTTCAGAGTGTGATTTGTGGAGATGATCTTGAACAACTGGTTCAGAGACCTCCTGATGAAAAAAAAAAATGAATATGCTTAATACACACCCTTTATTAGAATACAAAATTATTAAGAACAAGACAAATGTTAAATGGGTTCCTCACGATTTTCACTGTGCAGATTGATAGGGGTGCTGCGAGGTTGGAGCCCCATCGATCAAACATTGACAGATGGCAGACTCCAAAAAGCATATTCACTATATCAAGCATGATGTTCCAACCAACTTAATGCTTTCATTTTAACCATCCACAGCCATTTTTGTTTTTTTGATTTTCATTTTTTTTTTTTTATCCCCGTCTTCCAAAAGTCATAACATTTTTTATTTTTCTGGCAAGGAGTTACGTCATCAATTTATGATCAGTAGGGGTCTGATTTCAGGGACACCCTCCTATCCTCAGAATGAAGGGGAGACAGCAATGATACAGTTTTCCATGCACTACATGCTCTAACTTTATGAGATAAGAACAGCCCTTTAAAGGAAATTCTTCTGATACAGACCGTGTGTCATCTGTAACCCCCATGGACTCATATACTACATTAATGAGTCGACAGGAATAGGACCTGTCCTGAGTCCACAAATCTGCAGTGTATCCATCTTACGTAGACAGTCCCTAAAGTGACATATGGCTCACGCAGTCTAAGCATGTACTATTCAGCCTAAGCACGTAGCATTGTAATACAGGACTGACTGTAGTACATTGGTAGGGTGTACTTACCTTTGGCTGCTCCTCATCAGTAGATGAGTCTTCAGAGGCCTGTGGGGGACTAACATCTGCGCTCTGTTTATCTGCAAGGCTCTCATACAAGGACGACTCTGGCCACGATCCTTTCAGGACACCATTTCTAACATTACTGAATTGCTCATCTGCTCGGGTGGTGGAGCACGTCCGTGGCCGATTCTCCTGAGATAATTCTACAAACTTTTCCAGTGCACTTAGGAAATCAATTCTGTCCCCGCTCATGTCCTCAGATTGGGAGGTAAAAGAGGATTGATCAGGAGATTCCGGGAGATCACCAGTATGTGATCCTAGATCCCTTAGTGGCAGGAGATGGCAGGTAACGTCATTCTTCAGTGCATCCTTCTCCATGTCTTCCAGCGTCAGGTCAGGTAGCTCAGACTGACCTGTTAAGCTTTCAGAAACTGGAGACAAGTCTTCGGTGAGCCTGTCAGTTCTACAATTGTCCAGAAAGATTGAAGACTCGTCGGAGCAGCAGCGTGTTGAGCAACCATTCACGGTGTTGAGATTCAGAATATCCTCTATTTGTCCAGTGTGATAGTCACAAGATGTAAACTCATAGCGCGCTTGCGGCGTGTTGCACAAAGAGGTGCTAATGGGGAAGGTTGGGTTACAGTTATCTGTTTGAGGTCCCAGTGTAAAGGAATGATGCATGTCTGAGAGCTGCTCTGCTGAGGATGTAATGTCCTTTTTGCTCATGTCCATTCCGGTTTTCCCAATGGGCTCATGGTGATCGGATAGGTCGCTATCTGAGTGAGAACGCCATAGCTTGTTGTGTCTTTGCTTGCTGAAAAGTAAAAAAAAATACAATATTAGAAATTATATAAATGTGAAAATAACTGTAAAGTGACAATATGTTGTGTGTATATATGTTATTGCAATGTATTGCAAACTGTTACCATGGGCAACAGTAACTTAACGTTAAGATGTGTTGAGTTTTACTAAGGTAGTTGTGACTGTAGGTGCTGAATTTTCCATCAGTATTCAAGGGATTGTCCTAGAATAGCAACGTATTCACAGGATAGGCGATACCTGTCTGATCACTGGGGGCCCCACCAGGAAAGAGTCATGTGATGTCACAGTGAATGGAGCAACCATGGCGCATGAGCACCACTGCTCTGTTTGACATCCGTGACACCGATGGAGAAGGAGTACATCCCTTACTACCTTCATCAGTCTCATACACTTTGAATGGAGCTCCAGCGCACAACAGCAATCCTATGAGAGTAAGTGTCTGACTGGTGGGGCTCCCAATGGTGAAATCCCCAGCAATCACTAGAACTGGGGTGCTGTGTCCCCCATTTGAATGGAATACCCCCTGCTCATGCACATTGCTGCGCCATTCAGATTCTGTGGGAATAATGAAGATAGAGAAGCTGTACTCTGCAATTTCTGTATGTCCCATGGAGATTGAACAGCGGCACACATGCACCATAGTCACTCTATTCACAGTTGGAACAGGACCCCCATATTTGTTACTGGTGTGGGGGTTTCTATTGAATAAGTTGTTATTCTGGGACAACCCCTTAGATGGGCTGAATTAGGTCCTGGCAGGTCTGAGGATATGGCTTTTGTTAGGCCATCAAATAAAATGTAGAAACGTGCTTGAAAAGTACTGCAGACACTGGCAGGAGGTTGTGTACATAGCTGTCCGGGACATGGCAAGTCAATAAAAAAATGCAGAGAGGCATCATATGAGTAATATCCAAGAACACCTGTTGTGTCTGTCACTGCTGCACCAAACCTTTCCAAGAAAAAGGAGACAAGTACACAGTGAACTTCAGATGTACAAGTTCACATGGAAATATATAGGACCAAGGAGACTGCTACCTTGAAACGTTAATCCATACTTAAATATACTGTTAAAGCTGGATTCATGACATGGCTCTCACACTTTTATCATGTAGGATTACCTTAAAGGGGTATTCCCTTCACAGACGTTCATAGCTGAGATGAGAAAACTCATCATGTCTGCATCAGCCTTAAGTAGGGAAACATCTGAACAGGTTCTAGGTTTCCATAACCCCCATAGAAATTAATAGGGCTTAAGGAAACCGTGTAGCACAGTGAGCTATGCCATTTCCATAACTTGGGGGTTAAGGAAACAGCACCGTAACCCTTACTTACGTTACACTAACTGTCCATTTGGCTGTTCTATACTCCAACGCATGTAAAAAGTTCTTCATCGCTTTGCCTTTCATGGCTGAGATGAGACTACCCTTTTGTCTAAGTAAAAGTTGTTGATTTAACTTAACTTTGCAAACTGTCTTCCACCTTGGTGGTAACTCTAACTTAGGCTATATTTACATGGTGACTTGTGGCAGTGCAGCATTAGGATCCCATATGCTACACTGCCAGGCACACCTATTGATACTGAATATGGCCATACAGAACTCCAGCAGATCTAGCCCAAAGACCAATATGGAAATGCAGGCTGGAAATTTGTGAAATCATGAATTTCACCACAATTAATTATATTGTGTGTTGTATGCACAAATAATTATCACAATAAGACCACATGACATGAAACTGGCGCTCACCTTGCTAGGAGAATGCCCTGATATTCCTCAAGTTGCTTCATAAAACTAGGGTTAGGTTTGGTAACGGTTCGCCTCTCCTTTACATAGTCAAAAGCTCTATCCAGGTTCCAGCCGTACTCCTTCATAGCATAAGCAATCACAGTGGAAGCGGAGCGGCTGACTCCCATTTTACAGTGCACTAGACATTTAGCTCCATGTTTTCTGCAAGATAACAGAGACAATAAAGTGATATTATAAAGCACAACAACACAAAACACACTAGAAGCACATTATATGTATTTAAAAAAAAAAAAAAAAAGATTTCAATGTTTCACCACTAGAGGGCATTAT
The DNA here is from genome assembly GCA_947044405.1 of Leptodactylus fallax. Lineage (NCBI taxonomy): Eukaryota > Metazoa > Chordata > Amphibia > Anura > Leptodactylidae > Leptodactylus > Leptodactylus fallax. Next base: position 678,278 of record CAMRHE010000455.1, on the reverse strand, counting down.
TTTATTATACTGTATACCAGACCTAAATCCAAACCTGAGGGCATAGACACTACTAGTGTGGCGGCTTCATAACGCAACACTTAGACACGTGTTTAGCTGTTTATAAACCTGTGATCATACATCTTGCCCATGTTTTGTCAACATTAACACGAGAGCTGTGCCTCGCGTTTCGGGACAACATGACATGGAAACACTTCCTGCAAAAACATCCTTTCCAAAATAACAACAAATCAATTTGGCAATATAGTTTAGGCGGACTAGGATCTCTAGGCAAGCTCAACAAAGGGAAGTTACTCTCTAATTCAGCATTTTACAAGGAAACCCCCAAAACTTTTTGAATACTTCTTCAGAGGTCTAATGAAAAATTAATTTCCTAGTCTAATCTTGTGTGGAAACATATGCATAAAAGTTGCCCAAACTCAAAGACTATATTGTGTTTGTTAGATGTTAAAAGGAGTTACCCAGGATTTAGGGCAAATTCAGGGGCACCAGGGGTGGGTGTGAAGTCATACCCACCTATACCCGACACTCCGTTGTCCAGTCCTGGTCCCCCCACCCTCTCTCCAGTGACCCCCTGAAGCCGAAGGCTCGCAGGACTCCTGAAACCACTGAGCCTCCCAGCACAGGAGAGAAGGGGGCAGGGACTGGACAACAGGGCAGCGGGAATAGAATATAGAATAGAATTTGCTCTAAATCTTGGACAATCCCTTTAACACGCCCGATCCTTGGTTCTCATTGGAGATCAGACACTTCCAGAGATGTCTGTCAGTTTTAACTAAACAGAACCACAAATGACTTCTCACCTATCCTATCCATAGTGTTATGCAGGGACCCCAAGTGATCACAAGAATGGGGATTTGCAAGGCCTCATGTGATTAAGCAGTGGTGCACATGCTCAGACATCACTCCATTCACTTCTATGGGTCTGCCAGAGATTGCAGCTCCCAAAGTCCCACAGAAGTTAATAGAGTGGTGGCCAAGCATACATAAGACTGCTCTGTTCATACTGGGACCTTACAGACTCTTATTCTCCTGATCACTTGAGGTTTTTACATGGTTTTTACAATGTAGTACTATATAGTCATTGAACTCACTTTGCTTTAGAGATGAATTTGTATGTATCATTCCAATACGCCAGCAGGTCCGTGCCTTCCTCATCGTACACTCTAATATTATGATACTCAAAGACACCAGGAAAGAAGTTATCAATCTCTCTTGTGACGTTCAAAATGTACCTGACCCTGTGGTAAGAGAGGAGGGGACAAAGGGTTAATGTGCAGATACCAAAAGCTGGCACAGACTTATTGCAGTCCTTGCCATGGAAGTAAAACGATACTAGGAAGTTAAGGGTCAAAGATTAATGATGTACCCCCTCCTTAGACATCTGTTTTCACACTGACCAACTTATATACATTAGCGGACAGCAAATGGCTGCCCTTGACTTTAGAAAGTCAGAAGATTACTTTGGTTGCAGTAAATACCAGGACGCTTAAAAATAATAGGTTCATTAAGGGGGTTTTCTGGTCCCGACAGTGTTTTGATACTGGTGTGAAATGGAGCAGAGCTACAGTACTCTGGCACAGCCACTACATGGCGCTTTCTGCTTTTGGCTCCATACACTAAAGTTCTGGCAGCTGGAGGTTGCCTGGACCAGGAAACTGCTGCAGGGCCCAGGAGTCCCACCCCGCTGATCTGATACCGGTGACCTATCCTGAGGATAACATAACAGCATTCCCTCCAGAGCCAGAAAATCCCTTTAACTACTTACTGTTTCATAGTGACACGTCAGAAGTTTTGATGGGTCGGCGTCAGGGTGCTGAAATGGAGGTGCAGAAGTGCTGTGCCTATTCAGCTTTGCTCAGCTCTACTGAAGAACACAAAGTATGGTATACAGATCCATAGAAAGTAGATGAATCTGTAAACTGCACACTAGGTTATCCGAGGAAAGCCGAGCAAAGAGGATCAAAGCCTATGGGGCACATTGCTCGGCAACTGGTGGCCGTTTCAGCACCTGGACCTCATCGAACCTTCTGACTAGCCACTGTAAAATGACAGGTATCTTCTATTCACAGGTCTTATAGGCTTGCACCTCATCCCTAAATGTATTCATTAGTATCCAGGTACATATTTATTGGTATCCATGTATACATACATAGAAATGAATTTCCTTACCCTCTGTTCTGTAAATCTTCCAGATTAGAGGCGTTCCACTCCGAGCCCTATGAAAATAAACATCCATTCAGTTACACTTGTACCAAGTAATGACTCAAAACGCTCCAATGATCTCACTCCAATTATTTAGTAAGATTTTATCATTTCCAAAAACTACTGACAAAATAACAAGAAAACCATTAACCAAACCCCGCAGGTAAATAAAAAAAAAAAAAAATCAAGGTCTGTGTACAAATCTGCCTACAGGACACTGACACATTCCAGAGAAAGGGTTAACACTTAAAATCTGCATCTGTTCCACGAAGCAGGAACAACATGCAGAAACGTAGCATGAAAGCAAACAGATGACTTCACCGTCCACACTGTAATCGGACCCATCTGAGAAGCCCTTCCCAGGGAGAGGAACAACCTGTCAGACCAGGTACATCCTCCACCGAAGGCCACATTTTCACTGAAGTCACAGGAGATCGGCCCCAGGGACGACGTAGAAAGCACCAGGATGTGTGTGCAGGGACAATGGCTGAGCACAGCTGCATCCTGGTGCCATACCGGCAAAGTCCTGTAGACTTTAAAGGGACGCTAAATGGTATAGCTGACCATTATACAACGACTAGGACTTTTAGAGTAAATCTGCCAGTCCACACTGACATCATATTCCCGGCAAGATCCTTGTAAAAAAAATACTAATGGGCTCCAGCCAGAATATTTTATTTGCATGTGCTTTGTGAAGGAATGTAGTCTATTGTTGCCAGTAAGCATCTGTATCCGGCTCAGTACAGACCAAATATCAAAAGGATAGCGGTCTTCACGTTGCATTTATGGTGCATATTCAGGCTGTACACACTAAGGCAGTGTGAACAGTCATCTAGAGCAACACAGGTCCAGTCCCTGATCACTATCATACAAGTAAAGTGATAAAGACCAGGGATGAAAGACGTCCAGGAGGCCGTGGGGTCAGGTATGGCAATCTAAAGCACATGCTGGACTTTCACTGACCCCTCGGGATCTATTGCCTATGTGGGGAGTATGATCTTATACACATGTATCTATAAAATTACAGGGGCTTTTATCTTAGCACTGACCATAGTAAATCATCATCAGTGGTGAAGGCCGCATGTTAACTTTACAGCCTGCACATACTCCATACCCCTCATACTTGAGCAATATATATATATATATATATATATATATATATATATATATATATATATATCTCATGGCTCCATATGTGGTACATGTGACAGGTAGATCCATTACTATTAGAGGTCACATTGCTACTGTATGGAGCTGGGCACATTTATGGATGGGGCAAGGGAAGGGTTTCCAAAAAAAACCAAAAACAAATAATCCAGATACCGCCTTTAATGTATACTTATGATGAATAGCAATGTACGGTCTCGTATACACAGAGTACTGTTACTATGCTTTTTTTCCTGTTGTCTAGAACTTTAAACTGGATGGCCTGTCATTGTAATAGCCCATCAATAAAATGGGGGAAAGTCTTGTCTTTCCCAAATGATCAGCTGTTTAAAGGGGCCACGGCACTCCAGGAAGCAGTATGGCCTCTTTGAGGTTTATCAGGCACAGCTTTATACTGTGTCTGATATTACAGCTCAGTCTGATCCACTTGTAACCAGGCAGAGGTGCTACTAAAAGTACAGAGCTTTGTGCAGTAAACAGTGCAGGGGACGTGACGCTTACCGGAGCCCAAGCTGAAGGGATGAGATGCAGAGTCTACCAATTTAATTTTGGCTGGTGTCATCATTTTGTCCATTTTACAGATAAAGCCATCCCAACAAAACATCCATGTCCTTCTGCCAAATACTGATCGTCACCTGGAGCCGGCCTCACGTTTTAAGCTAATGTGCAGTCATTGCATATTTGCTGATGTCAGGACTTCCGCTCATTTTTATTTCATGAACGCTTCTGCCCCGAGGTCCTTTTCATATCTTGGCATTGGTCCCTGGAAAGATTTCATTGTGTTTTGGGATACATTTTCCCTACAGGGAATACCGGAGGCTGCCAAGAATCTTTCTTACCCCCATAGACCTGGCTTTGAAGATAGTCTTCCTCGCACAACAAAGCCTGCTGGTTCCGCTGCAGTCACTATCCTCCTCTTACCCGACCTGAAGATCAGTGTCCTTGCTGTGTAAATAGTTTACCATCCCCAGAGAGCCTGCCGGTCATCTGGCATTAACCTCACTCCGCTTCTAAACACTGTTGCTGTTTCCTGCCCTCTGATGTGATAATATAAGCCACAGGGACCCATTCCTTCAAAAGGAAGGATAAGCAAAACCAGCAAGATGTCCTCTGCCCCCAGTGGTGGAACAGAACTATGCTGAAAAACTACTAAAAAGGATTGTATTTACTCATCTCCTGATGCCGATGGGAGGGGGCTAACCTATGGGGCAAACTGCTTCCTGCATTAGATCATCAAGTCCAAGGCAAGCCTTTTAAAGAGCTTTCCTGGGATCAGGATATTGATGGTCTATCAGTAGTACAGTCCATTATCAGACCTTGGGCTCTCGGCACCCCAAGAGTTTTTGGAATGTCAGCTGAATGAACACAGCTTTTTATTGCTTACCCTGATCTGCCTACCTGCACGCTATCTACCTAGTAGTGGTGGCGACAGACTCTGCAGCTGCAATACCATGCACGGCCACTGCTATATGTAGACATGTGGGTAGGCAGACCAAGGTAAACAAAGAAATGGCCTCTGTTCTAAGCCAAGTGTTGCAGCACCTTCAGATCTCAGAAAACCACTCAAGTGTCCAAGGCCTGGGGAAAAATAATAGCTGTGACAGGTTGAATGTTCCCCACTGATGCATGCACATGGGTCTCACTACCCATTTATTTACCACGATGCCCAAATTTCAGATATACACAACTTCACCACAAGCAAAGGTAAGATGTTGACAGTAAAGGCTTCAGGATGCAGCAAACCGACCTTACAAATTTAACCACTTCCTCAAAGAAGACAGAAGTAGAATGTCGCCTTAAGTACGTACGTAGAATTTGTGAATTAAGTTGCAAGAAAATTCACTGGAATGGTCTGAGGTTAATGTTGCTCAAATTTCTGACGTATATTGCTGAGTTGACATACACAAAAATGAGGAAGCACAGGCTAAAGGAGAGCCAATAAGAAAGTGAGAGCAAAAGAGCACTCTTACCAGATACACATGGTCAAAGATTTCGGTGGGGCTATCCATCTGTCCTAAGATGACAATCATCTCATTGTCAATGAACTCTTTGAATTCTCTCAGGTTACACACCATCTGCATTTCCAGCTCTGTCCGGATCTACAAAGTAGCATAAAACATTGACAAATTTAGTATCCTGACCCTTAACATGACTGCCATAGGTACGTCTAATTTATTACTCCAAGTAAAAGCCTCCCCCTAAGCAACATAACACATAAATCTTCAAAAGGGGCTTGCCCATATATCCAAATGCATATCAAAATATAAAAGATGATGGGAGAAACAGGCTATACTGCAATATATGAAACCTTGAGGAAACCTACTTAAAAGGATTTGGAAACCCCCTTTTAGGAGCTGTCCAGCATTAGAAACTCACAACTGCTTCATTCCATAAACAGCACCACATCTGCACATTGGTTGTGTCAGGTATTGCAGCTTGGCTCCAGCAACTCTTGGCTGAACCAATGATTTCAGTAGGGCTGGCTGACTACTGTAGGTGCTGTGAGACATCATCTGTTGGGGGGAGACTCTAGAAAACCCTATACATCTCAGATAGTCAGCAATCGCCACTGAAATCAACAGGGGGAGGAGGTGGATTGGGCATGTTGAATTTTAGATGCCCAATCCACTGTTGGCAGGGTGGATATGCCACTGTGAGGGGTGTCTGGCAGTGGCTTACTATTCCCATACAGTACTCAAGCAGAGCATGCATGTGTATGGGGTAAAGGGGGGGATTGGCAAGTCAGGAAATCGCTACTGACGTTGTATGTACACCTATTATTGAGATAGGATACACTGTAGATCTATTTCCTCACCTCTTTGGATGTGATGTTTTCCAGGTCCTTCTGCATCATGATTTCTCTTAGCTTAATTTTAATCAGACGTTCTGTACGTTCTCGCTCTGTCGGGCTGTTAAAGAAAAGTGACAGCACTTAACTCTCTGTGTGTTACATGTTATCATAGGGACAGGTGCTGGAGTCCTGCGAGGTGAACATTCCCCATGTTATATCAAAGAGTCATCATTCAGAGAACAGCCAGCGATGTTCTCATGGCTGCTACACGATGGGTCATGTCTCCGTCACCTATCCAGTAGCTGTATAGTCTCAGTCCATTTATGGCTCTGTAAAGTAGCTATTCGCCACTTGCATTCCATTAACCTTGATTCCTGAGGCCTTATCGCCCACAGCAAAAATAGCCCAAGTAATCACTTGTGATGCTGAAGCAGTACATCTCTACAAGAGATAAAACACCTCCTTCATACGAAGGGTCCACTACAGCTAGGAGATTTACTAGCATTGCACCAGGTATATAAAGAGCACCTGCGGATGCCTTACAATGGAAACACTAGCACATATGAGAACCAGTGGTATCCGTGACAGACTGTGGTGAACAGGTTGCCCCTATGCCGATATAAACTGCAGGTAATCCACATTTAAGATTACGCTCTCTACAGGCTACTATGGGTGCTGCAACTTACACATCGGTGAAGAGGACAGGAGAATCGGAGCGGTGGGACTGTACATCCTGCATAGCGTTCCATTCGTTGACCGATGTCTGGTCTGAGTTGATATGACTCTCATAGTAACTAACCCATGTCAAGAAAAGGCTGCCTGGGTAGTAATTGTTGGCACGAGCTACCTCGCAGGCTTTGTGCAAGCTTTGCAATGCAGACCTACAGAAGCAAAGAAAAATTAGGAGGTTTCAGTAAGGATTTTATGCCAATATGATAAATTTATGACATAATAATAACAAAAGATACCTATTACTTACCACATGGCTTGAACGGACACTGGCTTAAATACGTGAATCCTGTTATCTGTAGATACGCTGAACCCCCTAGAAAACAAGTGGAAAGAATTGGATAAAAAATACCACATAATGAGAAGGAAGCCATCGGCTGCTCTATGTAGACCTTTCATATACACATCAAATACATTCCTGACTAGAAGGACAAATACAGGAACATGTGTTTACATTTATTGTGCGCTTTACATGTAATCTTGCTTTTATATCTAGGTCTAGACAATGGCTCCGCTTTATATTAAACTACATTTATCAAAAGCTGACAGCAAAACTGCAAGACTAAGGACACAACCATCTTCACAATGTATAATCTGAAGTCAAGAGATCATCAGAACAACAGGACTGAAATATCAGAGAAGGGTCAAAGACGACCAAGAAGCAAATGGGATAAAATATCTGAATGGTAAAATGTTCATTGAACAGGGGAACCATGAGCCATACATTACTACAACAGGCCCAATTGTCCCAGGGCTGTCCTGTAAACCAGGACAAATGGGCACAGTTTGTGATCATTTAGATTAAAGGGGTTTTCCATCTCCTAATGCATGCTTCGTACTGACTACCTATCCACAGGACAGATCATCAGTATGTGACATGGGGAAGTCTGACACCCAGATCTTGCACTGGTCAGCTGTTCCGGCAGCCTCCAGGCACCAGAAGTTATTGTAGTAGTCGGGGAGTGGAAGAAGTCTTTTTTTTCTGTTCAAATAATAGGATAGGAGCTGCAGCCCCGTCCTCTCTATAGCGCCGGGAAACTGTATCTCTGCTCCTATTACTTGAACAACATCACAGTTTCCTCTGCAGAACAGCTGATCTGTGCGGGGTCCAGGAGTCCAACCCCCACAGGATACTGATGACCAATTCTGTGGATAGGTTATCAGTATGAAACATGCATTGGGGGGTGAAAAACACCTTTAAAAAAGTGCGTCTTGTGAACCTTGGTGGATCATACATGGCAAAATGGAGTGCTTTTATAAAATCAGAATTATCTTGAATTATTAGGAAGAAGTACATCTTAATCAAATAATTTAATGCATACCCATCTCCATCCAGGTGTATAAGAGTGTCGCTCCACAAAGGAAGAACTAGGCCCATGGTACAGGAACTACTAAAACACAAAAAGAAAGCAAACAGGTCAAATACTTGCCAAGGAACCATACACATTATATAGATAGCAGAATCAGCCTTTGTATAAACCAATATTTAAAGGGATTTTCCTATGAATAACAAATTACTGATCAACAGGATACATGCCAAATATACAATCACTGAGACCCCCAACAAGAATGGGTGTCCCTGAACTCCCTGTGTGTATGGAGCAGTAGTGGGCGTGCACGACCACCACTCTATTCCATGTAACTGAAGGAGGTGAATGGAGTGGTGGTCATGCATGCACAGTATTGCTCCATATGCACAAAGGATTTGGGGCTGGACAATATTGTGGTTGCTGGGGGTCCCAGCACCTTCACCCCAAGAAATCATAAATTTATCAACTATCCTAAGAATAGGTGATAAATGTTCATAGGAAAATCCCTTTAAAACTTGACGGTCCTTTAAGGGTTAGCTTTCATGGTTGATCATCATGGCTCGCCTTTTGTCCCTTATGAATTGTCAGACTACTGAAGACAATACTGAAGACTCCTCACCATGGCAGCCTATAATTCATAAAAAGTAATAGTTTACAGGTCAGTGGGCTGTCATTGTAGATTTCACTAAATACTGCTAGTCTCCAATGCAGTGACACGTGTCCCGATGACCTGAAGAAGTCATTTACTCGAGTCGTGTGTACTGTGAATGTGATGAGTACATGGAAAAAAAACAAGGCATCTCATGGTGCGAGGGATATTTTTAGTGAGATCTGATTAAGGAAACCTAGCAACCTACCCAGAAACTTGTCATAAATATTGAGGCTCGTAAGCTCATGAAACTTGACCTGTTGATCTAAAAACAGCTTGGCTTCTATATGCGGAGTCCTCTGCTTCGAAACTGTCACCACACATAATGGACATCATCTATGCAACAATGTCCAAGGTGTGCCCTATTAATAGGTCTGAGCCTTCGAGAAACATCCCAAGGTGAAGTCAAAGCTACCATTGCAACTCGAACCGCTGAGGTGTATAGTTATAATAAGTCTAACTTTAGGCGACCATCTACTTTTTATGGTGTAAGTACCATAACAAGTGAGAAAAAATATCAAGTGGCTTCAAAAACATGAGAAGTTTTAACTGGCTCGACAAGTCTCAAGTTTTTACAGTTACAGAAACATGCTACCTGAGAAGTGGGTAAAAGTGTGAGACAACTGGTATCTTGGGAAGAAAGAAGCCTACTACACAATAAGCAGACCACAAATTCTGAAAAAAATATATGAATTATTGCCAAAGAGGAGTGGTCACATCTCCTGACATGTCCGCCATAGTAAATATACAACCTCTGAGGCAGTAGGTCTACAAGTCACCTATGAGGCCAATGGCTGCAGCGCTGATCGGTAACTGCACTGACCGGGATAGACCTCTAGAGGTACAGTTACATTTTTTGTTTTTTTATTTGTAGGATTTACCGCAGATTTTTAACTGAGTCAGGCTAAAATGAGTTACATCAATAAAGGGTTAAAATGCACTTAAAGGGGTCGTGCTGTTAAAGACATCCTGTATCCACAGGACAGGGGATAAGTGTCCAATCACTGGGGCCCCGATTGCAAGTCCCTCTAAAGCCTCCTTGTGAATGAAGCACCAGTGCATTTGTGTGACCAGCGCTCCATTCACTTCTATGGGGCTGCTGGGACTAATCTCCAGCAGTGTCCTTACCGGCACAACACCTTTAAAAGGAGTTTTCCGGCCCCTAATGCATGTTTCATACTGATGACAGGAAAGGTCCTCAGTATCTGGTCTGTGGGGTCCGACACCTAGACCCCACACAGACCTGCTGTTCTGGCAGCATCCGGGTGCTGGAAAACGCTGCAGAAGCAACTCTGCTCCTATTCAAATAATAGGAGCGGAGCTGCAGCCTCATCCACTGTATAGCGATGGTGCAGAGGAACTGCAGCTCCGCTCCTATTACTTGCATAGGAGTAGAGCTGCTTACACCCCCAGACAACTGCAGCAGCTTTCAGTGCTGGTAACAACTAAAGCTGTGGGGGTTTAGGTATCCAGGGCCCGGTGGATAGGTCATCAGTATAAAACATGCATTAGGAGCCAGAAAACAACTTTAAAGGCCCCTCAGTTCCGCAGCAAATATATTTACTGCAGACATGAATACAAGATCTACAGTAAAAATACATAAAATAAAAAAACAGAAAAGTTTCTACAAGTCTCTGACACATATTGATTTACTACTACAGAAAAGCAGAAGTGCAAACGCTGAAGAGGGTCACTAAAAGTATCTCTCTACACAGAGCGTGACTCAAGACGCTTACTCAGCTGTCCATCTCCCCTGAGAAACACACCAGAACATGATAAAAATGATGGATCTTCTCCGAGAAACCATTGGTGACTAAATATCACATGCTGGTCTCGTGTTGGAGAAGAGGAGGGGAGCAGATATTACACCATGCGCAGGTGGGGTTTCAAAACAAGCAGTGAAATATTTTCCATAGTAACCAGACTACAAGGCTATGAATAACATTACACTTGAGATTCTTGGCATAGCAGTTCGTTCTCTGCTTTTCCCACTAGCTGCTGGCTAGAAAGATGGATGAGAAGTGCGGAGACTCTAGCTGCCAGAGAAAACGGGAAATCGAATGAGAAGAAATAGAAATGAAGACCTGCTACATCCAAGAAATATGGGAGAAGTAAACAGAAGCCATAAGTGTGAAATTTGGGTGGTACTGAAGAGGAAAGAACATTCTGCTTTCATGTCATATATTCTGGGAAGTTACGTGGATTTCTAATGGATGGTGACATGGGTACAAATATATCAAAAATGGTTACCCCATGGAAAACATTTATCACTAATCACAGAATAGGTGATACATGGAAGATTGATGGGATCCCACCAGTCCCAACTCCCCCTAAGCAGGTGAAGTGAGGAGGAGGTTGTATAGAGCACTGTCTACACATGAGTACTGCTGCTAAATTCTATGTTTAAAGGGGTGGATGGAAACAACTAAACATTCAACTTGGTTTTTCCAATCTTCCCCCAGGCATAGAATGAAGTGGTATAGTGCATGTGTGACCCTTGCTCCATTCAAACACAACCGCAGTAAGGACCAAGAGGAGACTTGGGACCCCCATTTAGGAGACCGGCGATCTGACATTAAAAGGGTTGTCCGGCCGCAAATTGATTTTTTGATACTGATGACCTATCCACAGGATAAGTCATAAGTATGTGATCTGTAGGGGGGCTGACAAGCGGACCCCACACAGATTGACTGTTCCGGATGAGGTGCGCGTGCAATGCCTCTCCAGGCTCCGCAGTGCATGCACATATAGGGGTCAGGGGAGTGTATGCAATGAGCCAGACACTTCTTGTATCATCTACTTATAGAAGAAACATTTGTCATTATGTACCTGTCATTACACGCAAAATCCATCCCTAGCACAATGCTCTCCTCTGTGTCTTGCCTTCCGTTTGTTGATACGACAACCATGTAACGTGTACGGTTCTGATAGGTGCTTTCCAATTTCACGGCCTAAAACAAAAATAAGCAGGTTACTACTCACAATCTAAAACATGTACAACAGTCACAACACAGCAAGTAAACCCATAAAATAACAGCTGGAAACCAACCTGCATTGTAAACGCTCATGAAAACAAGATGAGTACATACAGTGATAAGACTAGATGTGCACTGGAGCAGAAAGCACTCTCACAAGGATAGAAGGTGATGTTCTTTCTTTCATCACAAAAGATGACGCCACCCCAACTGCTAAGAACACTATTACGCCATAGGAACGCACTGCCAAGAGGAACTATCAAGTAATTACTGTTTCTGAAAGAGGGAGTCTCCATGGTGTTTAGGAACATTACGGTATGTTCAGACACGCCGGACTCATGGTCAGGACGTGGCAGAATTTTTTTGCACAGAAAAAAACATACTATGCTCCAGACAATCAAATCCAGAGAATTCTCATTCTGCTGCAGAAATGTTGTGGACGGAGATATTCTAAGTATATGGCAGAGGAATGCTGGTTAGACAGCCTTGTGTAAACCCGCTCAGGATTTACACAGTGCCTGCTGCATAGCGCTTGCATATATGTCCTCCCTGGGAAGAAAGTGCTTCCTGAGCAGTGTGCCATATCAAAGAGGACATCTGCACAGCCAAGAGACACCACAGGGATTACAGCCTATTGTATTCTCACACTCTGTGTAAGATGTCAGCTGTGTGCCCAGTCAGGGCTGACTCTGCAAGAACACAAGTAAGAGCCGTGCCAAGTCTTCAGGAAACGGCGGTCTGTGTGCATGTGATTCCAAGAAGCCGTCTTGCATCACAGGCAGAAAAATGTAGGATAACAATAAAGATCCATCAACGTCTGAGCCAAGCCTGATGGGTTGGGCTGTTCTTTCCAAATTAAAAATATGGTTAGAATATAACAGACCTGCAAAAATGACACACCTAGCAATATAAAACCATCACGAACATCACAATGAAACTGCTGGTTGATAAGGCTCTCGGCTGTTGGATATTGGCACACTGAGCACAACGGCAATGCTCTATAGTCAGTAAGGTAGATGAGGGTTGAGACCAGAATGGAGTGGTTTAAATCAGGTGTGTTGTGGATCCAGTAGGTGGCGCTGCTTCAGCTCTGGGACTGTTAGCTGTGCGGTCTGGCGCGCTCCACCTGCCAGCCCGTAACAGGTGACATACCCAAAGCCTCTGGATTTAAGGGTGTTGAATTGTTGAAGTAGAGGCAAACTATTACTCCCCTATATACAACCCTTACCCTACCTGGTATGACATGGGCACAGCAATGGGTTCCGAATACTAACAGTCAAAAGTGGTGGTGGAAAGCTGGAGGAGTGGGAATGGAAGAGGAATTTGAGGCAGAAGCCAGCCTCAAACTCCTCTTCCATTTCCCCTCTGTGTGAACAACCTTTAAGTTTTCCCCTGTATTCTATCCCTGTGTGGGCTGGGAAATCCTCACATATATTAGATAGTTGTCCAGTCCCCCCAAAAACAAGGAGCTTGGCCAACACTCATTTGAAGTGTAAGAGGGTTCCCAGACATCAGATGTGGGATATACCTATAAAGGTATAATGTACAGCTACTTTTATTCTGAATTCCTACTCATTTTAGATATGTACAGGGCTCCCAACGCAGAAAAATAACAGTGTAATAAAGAACTGCGTTATAGCCTATACTCTGTGTACTGAATACTTATCCCAGTTACTGATAAAAGGGCCTGCAGCTGGTGCTATGAGCGGAGGAGAGAGAACATGAATTCCTGGAAATCTGCAGCCATTAGATGACTATATAAGTGGAGCAGACACTAATTGGGTGAGAGGTAAATAATACGACCCCAGCGGGAGGGATTGCATAGCGTGTGCGAGTCCCATTTGACGTGACCGGTCTGGGTAAATGTAGAACAGAAAATGATCAGTTTCAGGGGGTTTAGACTAATTATCATGCCTAGCAACATGGAAAGCAATCGTAACATAAACCGCAGTAACCAGTAATTCACATCAACCAGAGCATGTACACATCCACTTCAGCTATTCTTGGGCTGGTCCCATATACACAGCCCTGGGGTTAAAGCTATAAAATGACTGCATGCAAAGCTTTAGAGCCATTTGTAGGATTTGTTACTATTAGTAAGGCATATCTGTAATGTTGCTGTTGGCAGGAATACTAGAGCGCCATGGCAGGGTGAGGTAGTACCATTTGTCATAAAGTTCAACAGTTAGATGTGTTGGAGAGGGAGAATACAGAGAATTTTGACGTCTTTGCACATCCATAGTTATTTCCTGTTGGTTGCCCTTGGAAACAGACAACAGCTTGGCTCTACTTTGCTGTCAGATGTGGTCTAGCTGACCAAATACAAGGTAAGCAATATTGTCTGCACTATGGGGGCTCAGATTACACTTCAACACTTTGTAGACAATATCTGAATTTTAAGAGTAAGGTCACTCATAGCGGCTGTTGCCCATCTGGTGTATGGCCAAAAACCACACCAATATGTGGTTTTATTGTGAGTCAGCACAGTTTTGCAAGGCGTGCTTAGGTATGGCCTGGCTGATCTGCAAAAACAGTAAAAGAAAGCGTGGAAAAACGGCATTAAATTGGGGAAAAACTTGTGGTTGTTGTGGTTCTAGGCCACAGTACAGACAAGTATGGGAAAAAGTATAGCCATATGCTTCAGAAAGATGTTGGCTACATGAATGGTCAGATGACAACTATTGCTTCCAATAGTCTCATACTAGTGTATGCAAGATAAGTTCTCGTATGGAAAAGGGAAAGACAACTACAAGAGAATATCTTTCTTGAGAACAAAGGATCAGCCTTGTTGAAATTCAACATGCATGACCGTAACATGTGCCTTCAGAGTAGAGCCTGGAAACCACCATATACATTAGATGAGCAGCTGGTGGGTGCACGTGCCATGAATGGGCCACCTTTACACCACAAAATACATATATTCAGTTCTGTAGCAACAGTACAAACATTATCTGAGACGGAGTTTTCCCGTAAAGCCTGTATGAGCTTGAACAACCAACTCTTATACACCATTGCCATTTTAACATTATGTCCCCCCCGACAGTAGTTTATAAAGAAGGACTCGAGGAAAATCCCAGTGGGTGGGGTCCTCAGAGAAAACTTCGCTATACACAAAAAGAGCTTCTGAATAACCTTTGGCAACTCCGAGTGACTGCCTCAGCAGAAATTGCCACGTGAGAAATTTCAAAGCTTGTTATTTTATATGGGAATATCATATGAATGTGTACACCCTTCAGGCAGACATTCCTGTACAGTTTGTTATACAGAGTCCGCAGCAACTCTGCTCACAAATGAGGGGTTAAGAGGGATTGCAGATGAGGTTCTCAACATAACATTGGGATTAATTAGTATTATTTCTCACCAGGACACTTAATCCAGGGGTGTATAAAGTGCAAGGAGTCCAGAATACATATGTCCATGTGTATCTGCATTAGGGGTGGAAGGGTCTTCTTACATCCTGCCTATAACAAGTGCCGATCAACGATATATCAAGTCAATCGCTCTTTCATTTTCATTTACATGTGGTGATCATCATGAGTTTGCATCGGTCAACGGGGATTACTCTAGCAATCAACGACATATGTTGTTGGCCGATGTCTGGGCATATTTCAATGGGATTTGATCGGTTATGTACTGTTGGTCGAACAACCCATACAAAGAGGGCTTTAAAAGAGTTTTGCCGCTAAGGACACTTATCTCCGATCCACAGGACAGGGGATAAGTGTCTGATCACCGGTTCCCCCAGTGATCAGGAGGATGGGGAATCAAAAGTTCCCCTAAGGACTTCATTCACTTCTATGGGGCTGCAGGGGCATTACAGTGCCGGCAGCCTCAAAGAACTGAATGGAGTGTCGTTCACACAAGCGCTCCATTCATGAGGAAGCCTTTAGGGGGACCATCGGTTGCCCATCCTTCTGATCACTGGGGGACCCGGCGATCAGACACTTATTAGAGGGATGAATGTCCATATTGGCACAAACCTTTTAAAAGGGAAGTTCTAAAAAATTTTTTTTTTTTTTAAATAGCATACTTTACACTTAATCTGTTTGGCCAGGGATCCAGCAGAGAGTCTCCATTTAGGTCCCCAGTTTTTGTATACCTTCTGTCTCTGGCGATCCGTACTGAGACTCTCCATTGGATCCCTGACTAAACAGACAGGTACATATAAAGTATTTGTTATTTTAAGCCATTGTATTCTGTAAAAAGTTGAACTGGAACACCCATTTAAAGTTTGGTGTGATTCTGCTTTTATCCTGCCCATGTATTTATCTCTGTGATTTTGTGAGTATAACAAATCTATCTACAGAGAAATGAAGTTGCTGTGATTCTTCAACATTGGAGGCCACAAAATATTGTAGTAACCATTAGCGTGATCCTTGTTGTACAATATGCCTTATACAGTGGAATTAAATGAAGAGCGGAGGAGGTACAAGAAATAAGTGGCGTTTGACAAACACTGCCTAAATACGTCACTATCACCTAGGTTGTAAACTGTTTTATGACTAGATTATGAAAACCTGACCTACTTCTAGGAACTTTTTGCTCCGCTGAGAATTTAGGCTCGGGTTACAGGACGACATGTAAATTTCAACGTCATGTTACTGAACTGAACCTAATGATAGTGAATGGGGTTGCAACCACGACCTGACAGCTGGCACAAATCCAACCTTGCTGGATTTCTGTGCAACTGCATTCACCCTCATTTATGGTGACTAGCAGGACAATATTTGTGATCTTCATGTTATGCAGGCAAAAGTCGCCATGTTTGTCAAACCTTGAAAGGTGCATGACATCTAAAACAGCTGCTTTTAGTTTTAGTCAGAGCCACAAAGACTCACCAAGCGGATGTTGTCCTCAGGGCGCAGGAGTGTAAACATGGCTTGGAGGTGTTGCTGAAGGTCCCCTAAAAGTAGAGAGAATAGAGAGAGTGTTATACCATGTTAACGCCACTGGAAAATAACCAACAATAGACTGGGGCCACACACAGCGAACACTCTGCAGAGTTCCTCTGTAAGCCGCCACTGCAAAAACTACCTGAAATTGGTGCAGCCCACCTGTAGGAACTGCCGCGGGCCCTGACGCAGCTTACAACCTTTGCATTGACATACTAAAGGATAAAAACCTACAGCATAAGTCACTTTGTGCATTAGGTTGTAGTTGCAGCGTGTGGATGAGATTTGCTTAATTTCATCTACTATGTTGCTAGTGTAAAGCGCAGTGTGTTGGCCGCAGGGAGATGGCGGCGACTAACCCACTGTGATTATTGCCTATATAGTCCCGGTCGTATCATCATACTAAACAGCCAGGTCTAGGCAAGTGACTATTTTTGTTATTGCCACCCGAAAATAATTTTTTTTAATAAAATGAAAAAACATTACCATTGTTTTGTGTGCAAAACAGTAGACAGTGATATCCCTAATAGCTTCTTCCAGAGTTATTAAAGAGTACAAGGTCGTATACAAGGACAGATAGCAAACTATTTCCCAAGAAAAGTATGTGTAGAACTGCTAGGTGGCACAGGGTGTCCAGATTAGAAAGTATCTAAAAGTTGCCCTTTTACTGCACAATTGTGAGATTGAGTGTCCTTAAGGAGAGGTCACTTTGGTTCACAGGCTGTTAAAATGGATGATACGTAGGTCTCAGGTTCAGATTCACTGCCGAAAAGTTATTACAGTTGCTTATATAGCACTTGCATATTCAGCAACGTTGTACAGATATTATCACTAACACAACTTGTTTCCAATTTAATTTCCCTGTCTCAGACAAACTAGAGTCAATTTCACAGCAAGTCTATAAGTGTTTTCGAGTGCCGTGCTGATGGAATGATTGGTAGTCATACATTTTTCTTCTAAGAGGTGTTCCTGTTCATTTTTTAACCTGTAGGGAGGCTTAAAATAATAAACTGTGTATACTCTTGTCTTTCCATTCAACTGGATATCCAGTTAGGGAGTCTGCACTGGGTCCCTGGTCTTCCTGACCTCTGGCCAGAACAAGGGCCCCTCCGTAAATCAATGGCTGAGCAGGGAAGCAGTGCTGAAACGGAGCATCACTACTCATCCACTGACTGGCTGACACGCTTGTACATAGGCAGAAGATAAATAAAGACCGGAACCCGAACGGAGACTCCCGCTGGATACCTGATGCACTGTAAAAACAATGAAACAGAAACACCCCTTTAACTATGACAAAAAAAAAATATATTTTTTAATTACACATATATTTGAGTTCTTGACCACTAGGTGGCGCTCTACAATGGCAGTCTATGAATATTGGTTTGGTTCACCGACAATAAGACACATGCTCCCTCATGTAAACAAAGAGAAATTACATTCCCAGGAGAAAGTACATAATCTAAAATAGTTAGCTAATTATAGAATAAACATCAAAGGAGAAGCTTAGAAATAGAGCGATTCTGCCGACCGTACAGGTGAACACATCTGGGATTTTACATTAATTGTCTCATGAGTTGACAATCCGAGTTTAGCATAATGTAAGGTCTTTGTTCAATAGGTCTGACTGCTCTGTATTTTTCCATCATGTTGGGTATTGTAATGTCACGTACTGTATGTCACACAAAGGACTTAATGCACCTGAAGAAGAATACTTGGTGAAAATAATAGCAAATAAAAATGACAGCGTCTTTCCTACAAAACCAGTTCATGTTGTTTTTATGGGTCTAAACTTTTACAACATACTAACCCATTTCTAAAAAAAAAAAAAAAAAAAAAAAAAAGTTTATAACCCATTAATTAAGGACCCATGCATAAAAAATAATCTGGACCAAAAAAAAAAAATCAGAACCGTATCTGTACTGTATATAGTACAGACAGTGAAGCCTTGGGCAGGAATAGACTCCTAGTATCGTAGATCACTATGATGCAAGGAGTCCCGGTATACTGACTGGGTTTGGGTCGGAAAATCTAGTTGACCTGCAGACTGTATTTTCCGGTACGAATCGCCCTGTGTGCATGGGGCCTAAATAGGTTATACAGACTTTTAAAACTAATGACTAACCCTTGGGATATTAATATTACATTGGTAGGGGTGCAACTCTCTGCAACCCTGCTGATCAGCTGTTTGAAGGGGCTGCAGCGTTCATGTGAGATATGCAGGCTGGCACATACATGCATACGGCATACTTTTTGTAGTGGTGATGCATGATATTGCAGCATTATTCCACTGGCTGTAGTGGTCACATGTTCCTGTTGGGATGACATAGCCGCAGCAGCCCAGACCAGTAGACACTGGCAGGGGACCAGACAGCATCACAATCGGAGATGCAGAGGATTGGTGAGTATGTCTTCTTTTACTATTGTGCACTATCCTGGTCACAAAACCCCTTTAAATAAAATCAGATTCTGGCTATCAAGCTCCCTTTACCTATGCAACGTAATTCTATACTCAAAAGAAAAAAAATCAGTTCAGGAATATTTTGGTCCTTACCTGCATGTTTATTGCGCCTGTGGCTGATTCTTGGGGTACTTGAGCCATTTCCACGTGGAAGGAATAAGGCAGCACCTTTCACGGTCAGGAAACTTTCGCTGATACTGTAATGAAAGCAAATAATTCTCAATTAAAGCTGCGATATACCGACCGAAACAGTGGTCACGTTTACTTCACAAATCTGACATTTAAGGCTATATTCAGACATGGTGGCCATGGTGCAGTTCTTGTGGTCTAAATTAATTTTACTTGTCTTTGCTGGAGATTCTTAACTATCAGCAGTAAAACGGATGCGGATTGGGCAACGTCAACAACATGGCAGAAAAAATACAGCAGCCAATACACCCTTAAATAATGGGGTTCTCATTATATACCTTCAAAGGGTTGGCTCACAGAGTTCGGGGACTTCGTTCCCCATTCCGCTTAAAATAGGATTTCATGCGTTAACCGGGTGGAAACCCATCGGACCCCATTATAGTCTATGGGGTCCAGAGGTTTCTGCAGGTAACAGCTTTTTAAGCGGATAGGGTTTACGTTTTTTTGGGTGCCCAAGCGGACCTGAAGAACGGAAACGTGTATGCTAGTGTAAACCTAGCGTTAAATGACTTCACAATTATAATCAATGGTATATGTGGGGGGTACTACTATTGAGATATAAGGATAAGCATAAACCAGACACCTCTGAAAGTTTTCTTTTGGGAAAAATAGGATTTGCCATGTAAAATCCAAGATGGCCTAACCATTGTTGAAATAGCGGACTATTGGTGGGCATCTTGGATTTTACATGCCAGATCCAGTAACATATATTAGCAAGTTAGAGAATTTCTACCGTATACCAAATGATCCTGCAGCATAGGTAGATAAAAGGAGAGTAGTCCTTGAAGTCGATGTAAGTATGCATACCATGTAAAATGTAGACATGGCTTTTCTCTGATAACGCTGGGACCAGCAGATGGATATGTGCTCTGCAGGCAGATCTGTGCTGCAGCATGTAAGGTATTTAAGGGGTGCCCTGAAAGTGAACCGTACGGCTGGGAGCAGCGCAGCTGCCTGGGATTGCGGCGTAACAAGGGCCTGTCACAGTCCTTTCTCTCCTAATCACTTGGAATCAATCAATCAGTCTCAGATATGCATCGTATTCATCTGAATCACAGTTACGTAAACCGCGGCAGGTGTTACTACAAGAAAGCTATTCAATGAAACCCTAAAACCAAGAGACCTCTGAAGCAGGGCACTACTGAAAAGCTTTCTTAGCCAAGTGAATACACGTCTATTCCTTGGACCCTTAGCCTCTAAAATAAAAGTGACTTGTCAAGATCGGATTCAGAAATTTCTGCAAATGTAAATCAGCTCCATTCATCTGAATGGGGTTGTTTTTGAGCAAGCACACGGGTTTCTGAAAGCCTCACTTAGAATAGCTAGGTCACAAAACTTGCTATGTAAAATCTAACACTTGTGCATGTACCCTAAATATTGAGGTTTTCGTAGACTTGGATACTGACAGTCAATCCTTAGGATAGGCCATTAATATCAGAACCGTGGGAGTCCAAAACCCAGAATCAGCAGGGATCTGACACCTGGAATTCCTACCGATCAGCTGTTTAAAGAGGTAGCAACATACGGGTCAGTGCTTTGACTTCTTACCTACATGCCAAGGATAGCAGCGTATATCTGTATAGTGGCTGTGTTTGGTATTACAGCTCACCCCATTCACTTGAATGGGACTGAGCTCTGAACAAGCCATGTGACTGATGAACATGACATTACACAGCCTGATGCTTCAAACGGCAAATACATGGGGGTCTCAAGTGTCGGACCCCCACTGATCAATTGATGACCTATCCTAACGGCAGGTCATCATATAATACCTTTACCCCTTGATAAGTTATAAGTAAAGTTTTCTAAAAGAAAGATGAATTGTGACCAATGCGGAGTCTATTACAGTTCCTAGATGACTTGTCAACCAAATTTCTCAGAATCCAGAACTTGGCTAGTAATGCAGTGACGGATCATGTCTGGTCAATGTGGCAGTAAGCAGATTTACCATGCAGGTCTTTAGGAAAGTAGGGTGAGCAGTAATAGCAGCCTCCCGCCTTGTGCAACAAAAAAAAAAACAACAAATGCTCTGGACTACATGTAATTAAGGGGTTAAATTTCCCGGCCTATTTTATATTCTTGCTCAAGGCATTTCTCTTTTATATGGTTTCCCATGTACTAAGTAAAACAATAGAACACCATTGCAATTAGTAGGTATAAAGTTTCTCAACTTCCCCATCTAAAGGAGAACAAATACATAAGAAAGACACCTGGGTTTTGTAATACGCTCTCTCATGCCAACTCTGCTCCCTTAGCCCTCAGTTCAACCCACAGCAGAACGGGCACAGACCCAGAAATGATGCTTTTCCGCAACACACTTCAAAAGAAAGAGGAAACCATATTCATATTGCTAAACATCGTGAGAAGCTTCTAGGCTGTAATGATCGGCCCTATTGCCTATGCGATGCGTCCAGCTGTAGAGGAAGTGATGCGGGATGGCGATAAGGTGGCCTCACTAGGGAGCCTTCCTTCCACCTGACAACCACCGCCACAATAAAAACAAGAATGGTGAAATGTCAATTCCCATCAAACACATCGTATACTGAAAAGATGTCCAGCAACAGATAACAGACCATCGGCTATTTAAAGGGAACCTACACTGTGACATATGAGCAAAGTGCGGCACGTACGTAAAAAAAACAATACAGGCAGGACTTATATACGGAAAAACAGAATAAAAAGAACGAGAAAGTGAGTATCAAGGTGCTATCTACCCTAATTCCCATGCTGGGTACTTTGGTGGTTCCCTGGTGAAGCATGGCACATTCACATACCGTGTCTCAGCTGCAACGTGTACAGGCACCCTTAAAGGGATCATCAATATTAAACATGCATGGCTGTTTTCACCCCAAGTCCATGGCTTGTATTTGGTACTTAGCTAGAGTAAAGTGGTTTTCAAGCCCTAAATTCATTTTTCATACTAATACCTTATCTAAAGGTCAAGTGACCAGTATCTGAAATACAGTGGTCACACAACCAAACCCCTGTACAGATCAGCTGATCCAGCCACCATAAGATATAGAAGGATGGGGAGTAATAGCCCCGCTCACTGTATAGTGGTGGCACTAGGGAATTGCAGCTCTGCTCCTATTACTTGAATAGGGTCAGACTGATTCCGTTCTCCATCCACTGCTGTAGCCTCCAACACCAGAAGCAGCTGGATCAGCTGATCTGTGCTGGGTCCGGGTGTCCGATCCCCACAGATCAGATACCGATGACCTATACTGTTGGGGCTGGAAAGGTCCTTTAGGCTAAGGTCCCACGTTGTGGAAACGCTGCTTTTTTTGTTGCAGATTTTGCTGCGGTTTTTTGAGCCAAAGCCAGGAGTGGATTGAACAGAAGGTAGAAGTATAAAAACTTCCTATATATTTCCCATTCCTTATGTAGCCATTCTTGGCTTTGGCTCAAAAAAACTGCAGCATAATCTGCAACAAAAAAAGCTGTGTTTTCGTAACTTGAGGCCTCAGCCTTAAATGGCGCTGCAATACCACGCAACCTGTAGATAGATTTGGCAGCCATGCTTTTCTAATCCTGGTTATATTCACACACGCAGGTTTTGATTAGGATTTTGTACACAGATAAGTGTCCAAAACTGCATACAGTTGTCATGTGTGAAACCATCTTTAAGGAGTTTAGAAAGCCTGGTGGACAATCTTGTATGAGTTGTTACGGCGGGCATGTTGGTTGCCACCATGCCTTCCTGAGAAGGAGCTACGTAATTTTTTTCAGCAAAGGAAGATAGTGTGAGAAATCACTTTTTGTTTTTCTGCAGAAATGAAGATAAGCAGGGTGTCCGCCTGCTTCCTCTCAGCAGGATAACTTGGTTTACACTCTTTTTCGGCACCTTTTCTTGGCCTGGAAATCTGGGCTCTTCCTGTGTCGGCAGAGGATTCTGGACTATGTCATGGGGGCCCCAAATGGAACATGAAGGATGAGTTCACCAGTAAACACTGTTGCCTCAAATTCAGTGCAAATGTGGATTTTATATGATCACACTGGCTCTTACATACATGACAGACAAACCAACCGTAATCTGGTTTGGTTTTGTGGATATGCTGGATTACGTACAAGGCAGCTACACCTATTATTACAGTGGATTAAAGGCAGAGATTTTTCATGCCTTTAAAAGAAAAAGATCGCCGAACTTCAGACGGAAAAGTAAAGCTGTAACAAAGTGAAATGGTAGAGGGCCAGAGTCTGCGGAGCGAGGAATAAGGAACAGTAAGCGTGGGAACTCGTTCTGTAAAAATGTATATTTGCATGAAACATCTGTGAACCAAAGACCTCAGCGTGAGTGCTAGAATTAAGAGGGCAGCTCTGTACATTAACCCTTTCCTCTAATAAGCAGAGCGTGGGCAAGCTAAGCAATACCAGACCTGCGCCTGAAGCCATGTAGTACAGATCCGCAGGTGACAAGCATTCAGCAAACCAAGTCCAAAAATAGGACTGTGAATAGGAATAATGAAATTAACTAGATAAAAACCAAAACACATAGCAAAGGGATAGATTAACCCTTACATAGCTTAACTAATTGCTATAGTCACTTTATTTTTGACTTGTTTTAACATATAAAGGCCCACTCTAGCACATTTACTAAGGCTAAATTCACATCTGTGCCGGGGTCTCCGTTTGAAGACTCTATAGCAGTGTGAATATTTTGTCCGGTGGTTTAAGTTTATAAGAATGTATACCTGACGAATCCTATTATATATTATATATATTATGGGATACTGTTGTGAGTCGGGCATTGTTGTTTGCTATTTTAGCACTCCGTGCGTCTGCTGGTCCTCCGACGAACCAGAACAACGGACACAGCGGCGCAGATACGAACATAGGGTAACACAGGTATACTATGGAGTAGTCGTAGCAAGAAAGTGCATCTCCTATTACCCAACACATAGCACAGATGATGGGAAATAGAGCACATGCGATCTAACTATATGGGCACGTAGGTGAACAAATAGTTAAAGGGATATTCACATCTTATAAAGTGACAGTATATTACCAGGCTATGCCATCACTGTATGATCATGGGGGTTGGACCTCTGGACTGAAAATAAAGGGGCCACAAGTACTGAGTCCTCTTCCAAGCTCTCCATGCACAGTGCTAACCCTCACCCCCTTCACATACACTTTAAAGAGACCCTGTTGGAAGTGCTTACAAGGCATGTGGCCTGAAGTGCCACCATACAGGAAAAAACAATGATAAATGTTTGCAGTGGCCCCTTCATTCTAAGGATCACTAAGGGTCCCAGAGGTCTGACCCCAACAGATCATTAAGTAATAGCATATCCCATATGGGAATAAGGTAACACAGCGTTTTCGGCACAAGTGGAAACAAAAGGCTGTATTTTACAGTCTCAGCAACACGAATGAAATTAAATAAACCTCTCATTTTCTGCACTGTGGAAAAGAAAATGTGGAAAACTATAATTTTTGAAAAACCTTTATATTGGAGGAAAAAAAAAAAGCAAAACTGCAGAAAAGCAGTGAAAAATCAAGCTTTTTTAGGATTGCGTTTTCTACAGTGTTTTTTTTTTTTTTTTAAGCTGCAGCCTAAGCCGGGGCACCACGTAGCATAAACCCTGCGATTTTGTAGTGTTTTAAAGATTTTCTCTAACCATCTTAGTGGTGACATCTGTTGTCTTGATCGGTTACCAATGGATATGACCATGAATGCAGGAACTTTCTATGGTCTGGGACTTGTCACAAACCCAGCCATGATTTCCTTATTGTAGACAGGTTATCAGACAGGGACACTACATGTATGAGAAGATAACCCGGTCACAATAAGGAAATTGAAGCTGGATTTCAGAGTATAGACAGTTCCTGCATTCATGGTCGTATCCATTGGCAACTGATCAAGACAACAGACTGTCACCACTAAGATGGTTAGAGAAAATCTTTAAAACTCTGCAAAATTTGTCATTACTGATATTTGCAAAAATGTTTCACTTTTACTTCACTACAATTTTAAATATGGTTAGGTTGGTGGAAACTCCTTTAAGGAAGAAGTTAAGAGTAACCAAAAAGCAGGCCATTCTTGGCAACCACTCCACTTTCAGGCTGCACTCCCGGCCATACAGTGTATGTGCATTAGAAACCCATAGCAAAAAGTTTATAAAAAAAAAAAAAAAGCGCCTATGGCAAACCATTGACTTCCAAGAGATAAGAGGGACTTGGTCAGCCATTTTGTTGTGGAAACAAAGAAATCTTCACAACAAGACTCCTCAAAGCAATGCAACCACCAGACATCAAAGCCTGATGGCCCAGATTAGTCACTAGTTCTTCATGAATAGACAATCTGCATCCCCATGAATAGTAGGACAGTGTCTACACAAGATGGCTGCCTGATAGTATGTAGTAAACAAGTAACCCATATCTCAGTCCTTCCCGCTCGGTTACTATTTTTAAGACATTAAAATATTTTGCATTTTCAAACAGGGCCGCCCTTTCACAAAACAGCTGTGGGGTCAGGAGCTGAAAAATGTATCTGGAAAAAACCAAGTCAGTCACATGTTTCCGTACGAGACTTGCGTCCGAGACACATGACTGAAATGTGTAAACACAATGACTGGAAACATGGCTCAAATTTTTGTAAACTCTGCAAGCCAGTATGTTGAAACAAGTGCAAGAGAAAGAATTCCCTGCTAGTTATATAGCCCTATGAAAATGATGGATTACCAGATTAATAATATATACTGATGTAACAGATAACCCGTACTTCTTCAATTGGTTAAACCATTGCAGTGTGATATCTTATCACAGAAGACAACAAAAACTAATGAAAAGTTATTGGAAAAACATTTTCAATGGACAGTGTGCATCTAGCCACACCATGACTAAATGTTACTGATGGCACATGGATGACATAGGCGTACCACCGATGCCTTCACGGCCCCATTCACTGATGTCAATAAGCACGGGCTGCAAAACGGACATGGCACGGGACCTTGAAAAAACAGTGTTGTATGGGGCCATAGAAATGAATGGGTGAGTGTGCTAGCCATGAACACCACGGCTAGCACACTGACAATGCACACAGTCATGTGCATGGGACCTAAATGTGGTATGTGGTGTGTTTGTGTGTGTGTGTATATATTATATACACATACATATACACAAAAAGTATATAATATACTGTATATACATTTATATACACACAAAATATAAGTGATATTATATTGCACGCACACAAACAAGATGGCCAGAGAAATCCCATTTCCATCGCAGGACCACCGTTGCAGTCCCCACAAGGGTTGCCACCCAACTTTCTGACACATATGAACAGCTTTAAACACTTGCCCGCTGAATGGAAAATAAAAAAAAACAGTTAGAGGATTTCACTAAGTTTGTGGAACAAAGAGACCTTCTCGCGGTACTTTTCCTGTACAGAACAGTATTTTACAGTAATGTGGCCAGCTGGCATACAGCAACACTGTCTGTGTCAGAACATTTATGAAGCTTTTCAATGCAAGCGACAGGGTGTCTACTGTAAGCTGACGGTGAGATTGTCTAAGGTCAATATACTGTCCCCCTTCCATATTAGTCAAGTGTAGATAACACTATATTTAGCTGTGGTATGCCCAGAACTTCCCAGCTGAAAAAAGAACCAAGCCCCCTTTGACTTTGTCTGAATTAGGTATTGGACGGTCTTGCACTCAGGAGTGAAGAGGAGATGAATACCGAATAAGTACTGAAAAAAAAAAACTGGATGTGTGGACGGCCGAACACCGCAGTCAAGTCACAAGTCACTGGCCTGCTCTTTATAGCCGTTGCTGCATAGCCGGTTCACACCTACTGTGAAGGCCGGGAGCAGATGGGGCCTACATAACATGAATACCTTCATTTATAAAGGAGGACATTGAATACTCTACGTGATTTCTAGGACTAGGATAGTGTACAGCACCACAAGGACAAACATAGAAAGCGTCATCTAAGCACCTTCTTAGGGCCTCATTTATAAGACTGTTAAAGAAAACTGGTCTTGTTGTCCATAGCAACCAGGGTGCAGCAATCTTAAACTGAAAGGAAAAATGAGAAAAAGTCTCCATTCTGAGTGGTTGCTATGGGCAACAACAAGGCCAGACTTTCAGTTCTGACTAGAACTTATCCACCATTTTATGTCAAATCTATAAACTGTACTTTACAGACATGTTGACCTGCTTACACACTCATACAGATAAACAGTATCCCTTATCCACAGGACAGGGGTAAAATGTCTGATCACTGGGACCCTCTGTGATCATATCAGTAGGGGTTCTCAGGTGTCCCATGTGAACAGAGCACATCCTCGGCCTTTACTCCATTCATTCACTTCTATAGACTACAAGAATGGTGATTTCCGTCATCCCCACAGAAGTAAATAAAATGCGGGAGGCAGTCTTATAAATGTGGGTCCCAACACTGGGATCAGTGACCCCATCGCATGGCCACTGTGAAGGAATATTTGACTGTGTATACATGGCTCCCTCCATTAACACAGATGTGAACAGAGATAGGTATGGGTTTCTGGTGTGGGAACCCCAGTATTCAGGAACCATCATAGACCAAAAGTCTATGTATCATGCTCTCCTAAGCACAACACACACATCTATCTATCTATCTATCTATCATACAAATACATACATGTATTAGACGTCTAAGGAGACTACTGTGTTGAATTGTAAATTAAATTGGGAACTATTGACCAGTATCCAAATTAAACTGCGCATTACCTATATTTTTCAAGCTGGTGGTGCTTGTGCAGTTTATTGTGCCAAATTGTCCTTTACAGTACAACAAGCTATACTGGAGGTTTTTTTTAGATTCATTCAGAGCCCATAAGACTATAGCAAACCAGCCTTAAACATCTTGAGATGGTGGTTAAGTAGAGGGCATTGAGGCTTGCCAAAAACCATGAAGAGAAAGTCGTCTCTCTGCAACCACGTCCAATGAGCTACATCAACAGAGCATTGTCTTCCTTCTCATGACTCTTACAGACTGCCCACAGGCTGATATATATATATATCTATATATATAAGCTCTCTATAACTTCCCCATAAGTGGGCACTAACAATTCAGAATAAGTTATAGAAACTTTCTAACGTATGTGTCACTCGAGTATATGACAAACCTACTGCAATCTACGTAACAATATTAAAAATTCCCCAAATGGGCAGAGATAAGGATTGTTGTGAAGATGATAATGGCTTTCCATCCAGAACTCCTATAACAATTACTATCAAGTATTGTGCTAGGATTGAATGTGGAAATTCAATACACACCAATCCAATTTATAAAGTTTAATTGGGCTTTGGCCATCAAACAGATGTTATCTAGCAACGGATCTTAAGGAACTTCCCAACCCCCATCACACAACTAAAGGACACAATGCTACATGGTTGTTCCTCTCCATAAAGCCGGTCACTAGCCTGGTGAGCTCCTTTATCAATATACTGAGATCTTAGAACAATGGCAGCTGATCAGCTGGAAAGATTTCTCAGAATCTGTGCTTCTGAGAAGATGAAACATGTCTTAGGTCAACAGGCTCTTAACCACTGTCATGCTACAACACTTTCACTGCTTGGTTGACTGAATCTCAACAACCACATTTTACATACTCCTATACATACAGCTGTTCTTTCTACTAAAATATAGTGTTAATTTGTTCACCTGTGAATAGCCTCCAACATAAAGACAATACAAAAGTAAACCTCAAGACGTCAAACCTAGTGACCAGAAAATGACTCTTGAATTACGCAACCTCATCGTAAACCAAGTTTGACAACGGTGAAAGAGAACAAGCTTGATGGGTATTAACTTGGCCATACACATTAGACTAAGGTTGGTCAAAACTAGTGTTTTTGACAGGGCCAGCCAGTTATCTAATGTGCGTTAGATGTTTGGCTAAGATTTTGGGTGAAAGAATCATCAAGAAACATATCTGATTATTTGCTCTCAAGGAGATAAGCCACTGCTTAAGACCCTCTCCCAACTGAGAACATATGCAAACCTGACCAAACCAAGTATGCATATGTATAGAGAAGTTGGAAGATCTGCTATAAAAGGTGTATGGTCAGTTTTGAGAAGGCCATACACCTTAGATTTAATCAGCTTCTCACCTGACTCAGCCATACACATGTATGCCAGGCTTGGCAAAGTTTGCATATGCTCTGAACGTGTAGAGAGGAAAAAGTCACTACCAGAAGGTTATCCAATTGCTTGTACTTATATACCCTGAATCTCTGGCCTCGGGAGCATCCAATACACAAGATTGTGGGCCGGTGCTTCCAAATTTGTTGGGTTTGGCCTAAATATAAGTAGGGCTAGATCAACTCAACTCTATACAGAGTTTCCCACGGTCACGGTTGTCACTTACCCGGAAAGTTGAAGGATACTTTCACTCACAGCATGAAGAAAAAACATGACTGAGATCATCTTGAGATGGTTCAAAAATAAAATATCTGCTTGGACAAGAACAGGGTTTATAATGTCATAGAAAATCACAAGGGCTTCTATAATGTAATGCCACATGTGGGTGACTGGAAATGAATATTCACTGTTTTTGGTCAGCAATGAATAGCAGCCTACAACTATTGTCCTTTGTTTTCTACCATCTGATCTGCTGATCATGCACAATTTTTGTGTTGGTCAACAGATTCCTTGTGTCCGGTGTACTCGGCGCACGACGCTCTTAATAAATGGAAGATGGAAGAAAACTCTAATCAGGTTTAACAATCTGAGCTGTGTACAGCCAGGTGAAAACAAAAAAATAAACTACACGGTTAATGATTTACCTGGAAACAAATTGTAGTTGTGTAGACTTGAGCAACAACATGAGAGACAGCCATATAAATAATTACAGGCCAGGTAATGCAATTACTGTACGGCTCAGGACTAGCTAAATCTCCAATATTTGTGTACACACCAAGGAATTTTTGTTGGTGTGCATTTTCTGAAATTTAGTGCAAAATTTTTGTTACAATACAATACAATACAATATGTAATTCAATGCGTTGCATACAAAGGGGAAAACCCTTTAACCCCTTAAGGACATGGCCTATTTTTATTCTTTTCATCCCCATATCCCAAGTGCCATTAAGTTATTTTTCCATTATCAATGTCATATGACTTTTGCAGGAGAAGTTTCATCTTGTTAATGCCGCAATTTTGGGACCCAAACAACACAATGGAAAACTTATTTCTTTAGAAAGGGAGATGGGTGGGACTAGATAAACTCCTTCCCTCTGTCAAACCTCCTAGATGAAATGGTTGCTATCGAATGTGGTATCTGTGGGGTTAAAAGGGCAAAGATTGTTATCCGACCCCATGGCAGTGCCCACAAGATCATTACAAGGATGATGGAAACATTAGAGCATTAAATAGCCCTTACTCATGACTGATATATCAATCACATAGCATAAAGGCGTTTAAAGGGATTTTGTCATTACATACACTTATAAGTGTCAGTCCGCTGGGGTCCGGCTAGTAGGATCCGAAAGTCTCGTTCCGCCCAGACATAGATGAATAAATGATGGCCAGTGTGCATGAATGACCCGCGTCCCATTCACTTGTGTGGGACTTTTGGGACAGAAATTTCTGGAAGCCTCACACCCAATTAAAAGAATGAGCATGTGAATCTCACGAGGTTCACCTAGCAGTGTCATTCGAACTGAAAATGTCTGAACCGGAACTTCTATTACGATACTGTGGGGTGTCTTCAGACCCCATAATATAATAAGTGGAGGTCCAGGGGAGATAAAGTATAAAAACACCTCTCCTGGATTCCGGTGCTGCTCTTGGTCCTCTTCAAGCCTCCAGACTGATGTCACAGACCTCAGTGGTCACGTTGGCCTCACGACATTGCGTCTTTGCATCATACCACCATGTGACTGCTGGAGACCAATCACAGGCCTTAGCAGTCCCTGATGTTATTCAGGAGACCTGAAGAGGACAAAGATCAGGGTTTACTCACCTCCCCTGGGTCTCTGATTACATTTGGGGTCTGAAGAGACCCCACAGTATAGTAGCAGTTCGGGATTGTTTTTGGTCCTAACAAAACTAAAAAGGTAAGAGCTCGAGAATACTGTACTAACTAAACCGAATAAGCGATGTGTATAAAATCACATTAGTTATCTAGATTGATGGCTAGTTTCGGTTATTTACCCTAATACGAGATCCTTTAGGGTATGAAGACAACCAGCAAATTTGCTTGAATTGCTTTCAATGAACCTTCTCCAATAAATTTGTCACATGTGAACATAAGCCAAGACTTCCAAGCTGTCCAGCCTTGTCAATGGAAGTCAAATGTGACATGAACATACGCAGTTATCCCATGTGTGTCAACAAGTGACGCGTCGTGTGTGACAACTCGCTAGGTAAACACAGCCCTGAAACACAGGACATGATTAACAAGTCTGATAGACTTTGCACTTGAGGTAATACTTTCTGCTGGTTTCTGTTCACAGGTCTGCGGAGTAACCGATAACAACAACAGAAAATGCTGACACATGCTGTATACAGGCGAGACAATATACAGCTACCCACCTGTCACTGATATGGCCGCACTAAACGTGGCTGAGGACCTGTTCGTTATGGCGTCATGGCTTCCAGTATCACCTGATCTATAAGAGAGACGACGGGTCTGCTGAGTAACAAGTCCTAAGGGATGACTAGTCATAGGATGGCCGAAAAACAAAGGAAACTCCACAGACCACAACAGTAGTGTGAGCAAAGCACCACTACAGTCCCTAACGTGTAAAGACGTCTAAACAGGAAATCTGCAAATTTTATACACACACACACATATATATATATATATATATATATACACACACACACACACACACACACACATATATATATATATGTATATATGACACACACACAACACTAAAGTAAAAAGGTTCACAAAAGGGCAGATAAATGGAAAAATACCCCATGGCTACTATGCAGTGCTGACATCACATTTGTCATAGGTCTGTATATACTCTTGGCACGAACATAGAAACTATGCATAGTCAGGTATGTCATCTGTGGACCAATGAAGTTACAACTAAATACACAATACTGCACAAGCATGGACGGTGGACTTTGAGCAACAACTGGACTATAGTGGCCCGGAAAGAACTCATAGGATTCCTCTAAGTCTAAGGATTCATTTTACAAACCTATAACAGAAGTTTAGCAGAGGCTCATGTACCTCTAATTTACTAGAAAAATACTTTGTTTAAAAAAAAAAAAAATTAATAAAAAATAAATAAATAATTTAGGCATGCTTCAACATACTCCATAAGTAGAGGTATTCTCCCCTAGAAGCATTGCTTCTAGTGTAGAATATGTGAATGCACGCGATGTTCTCTATCGCAGCCTGTACGGTAATACACAGAGGTATCACAGCTGTCAGTGCAATGGGCTCACATGAGGCGGTCACCTGCAGCTGCAGGCCCTCATACACATTAGTTGGTTGGTCAGTCCACATGAATGTAATTTGTATGGCTAGCTTAAGAGCAGGGGCCCACCAAGCTATCTCAAAACGTTCATCTTATCGAGACAACGGCACAACATCCCAAAAACTGTTTCTGTATTAGACAGAATTTTTGCTTAAGTTTCAATCTGCATGTACATTTATGTGTTGGCGAATTTCAAGTAGAAGCAACATATCCCGTACACACCAAATGTTTCTATGATGTGCCCAGCCAAAAGGTTGTCACCCTAAAATCCAATCCCATACAAAGCAAAAGGACAAACAAAGATAACCAGCAGGTTACTTGGATACTGAATGTAGGTAAGGCCAAGGTAAAGATTAAAACAGCGGCAGTCTGCATTGTCTTTGCAATCCACAGAGACAGAGACAAACAAAAACCTGTGGCTTCAGAAACCCTGCTATTAGCATGACTTATTCTCATTGGCCTCCAGTCAAGTCTAGACTGCATATAGCAACACCAGAAGTCCTATATCAAACAGATAAATTGTGACAACCCCAAGAGTAGCATCAAGTGACAAGTTCAGCTCTGCTACATCTATAAATTAGAGCAATAGTACTATTCTTAGCACTTTTATAATTCTTCCCCAGGCAGTGGTGCATAATACATGTACCTAGGGAGACCCTCCCGTAATAAACTTGTATACTTTCCCACCATAGAGGAAGTCGGCTGCAGAAAACGTATTTAATAAGTCAGAAATATTCCACAAAGAATTCAGTGCTCGCCTGCATATAAACAGGAAGCTGAAGGAAGATAAGGACACCAGCAACAAGTATCAAAGCAACCGTCTAAACTCACTACACTGTCCTTACAAAGGTCAAGTCCTTCAGACGATCAGTTTATTCTAAGGTGAGATCAAGACACCGAGATTTATATTATGGCGCTATGCGGATCCCGGAGATGAGAATCTATTTTTAGCAGGCATAAATAAAAGGATATCATAAAAATGGTTTGGGAGAACACAATTACACTGCTAAAACCAGATTTTAAGGTCAGTGTTTGAGCAAAACATCTGGCAATAAATCAAAACCCAACATGTCATGTGTCCAGATAGAAGACAATAACACTGGATGTGTCTTTCGGATTATCTGTACTAGGGTGGTATATTGGCAGGGAGATAAGGGGCAACAAAGAGAACACCTGTCATAAACGTGCAAAATACAGATAGCCATTGACTTCAATAGGAATGATGTAATGCTTCATTTCATCTGTGGTGGCGCTGTAGAGGAACTGACCACATTCTGCGAGCTTATCCAGCAGATAAGTAACCAGGGGAGGGGGGTTCCAGTTGTAGGATACCCTGCGAGTAAATCATTATGTAATGACCCCTTCCTTCTAACAAAAGAAGAATTGTCCACACCAGAGGCATAGACAAGTTTAGGGACAAGACAATTTTCCCTTTACATTTCATGCTACTGCAGCTCTATGGCTACTTGACGTTTGCAGCAGCTGTACAGCAGGACATCCTGTTTCCAGAACAGGATGCCAGAAGTCCAGCAGAATATTGCTCCACTAGTTAAAAAAAGGATCATCTCATGAAAAAGTCAAGCAATGAAAAAGTTTCCACGTATACTTATGGACAGCACAGAGATGTCAGGAAAAGCGATCTCAATCTGCTTCTTCCATTTAAGTAGGGCCCACGTGGAAACGTTTCACAGCATAGAAGTAAATACTGAATATTACGTGGACCTTTACCGCACCGCATAGGCTTGTGAGGGTCATAGCAGACCCTCAAGTGCCCTCTGCCAACATAGATGAGACTTGGTCAGACTGAAAATAGACAGCGGTCCATCAACTATCTAACTAATATGTAACATTTCTACAATAAATCATGTCATGAAAACAAAACCACTGACTATATAAAATATATAATACACAACATATATATACAATGTTACATGCACACAGAGAAGAGATGGAGTGTTATTCAGCGCCTGCGCTATAGAAGTCCTCGGCTGTATGCAAGAATGAGACAAATAAACCCATTGAGAAGTCTTCAGAATCAATAGGAGCTTGTGGTAAGATTCCCTGAAGTGGGCATGAGGGCCTGTACAAGATCTATTGTCCAGTGGATGAAACTATGTGCCCCCAGGACAAGCTCGCTGGGATGAGACATTAGGAGGAAGAGCACTGCACAACAGGACCCCATTGTAGCAGCTGCACTATACTGAGTGTCAGGGGCAGGAAACCTTCAGCACTCCAGCTAATGTGGAACTACAAGTCCTAGTATGCCCTCTTGCTCTGGTCTTCTTGGAACTCCCATAGAAGTGAATGCAGCATGTTTGGAGTTGTAGTTTCACAGCAGCTGGAGTGCCAAAGGTTGCTGATCCCTGCTGTATGTCCTACAATAGTTGCATTTTGCACATTATCCCTGTTCAGTTCAGCACCCCAGTTATCTGCCGCCTGCTGTACCATCTCTCTCCACTAGTAGACACGACTTGAGGGGACTGCTGGGAGTCTGTGCACATTTACATAGCCGGTAATTCACTTCTTTCTTGTCTATTGTCGGGAATCCAGCAGAGCATTACAAGAAAACTTCACAGTCTGATGCTCCTTACAGTTACCTATAGAAGCCCTAACCCCATAGTATGGGGCAGCACACATGGACAATAGGGATCAGGGGGGATCGAGCAACTGTGGAAAGAAATCTTACACTGTCCCATGTACATAGCCATTTCACTAGCTTGTGAAAAGTTTGATTACAAACCTCATCACAGATCAATAAAACAATCTGATGATAGATCAAACCACACCACAGCAACCACAAAACGAGATCACCAATCAGACCACAGATAATGGCCAATAATATCACTAATTACCAGACTAGATCACTAATCACAGCAGCGCTGACCACAACACATAATCATCACCATACTAGATCACTAACCAGACCGCTGATGACCAAAATCAACCACCAGATCTCCCATTACCAAACTAGATTGCTGATGATCAAATGTTATTACCGTTAAGATCACTAATTACCACACTAGACCACTAACTAGGGCAGTGATGATCAGTTATCATAGATAGAGATTTGCTGTGGTTACCACACTAGATCACTAAAAAGAGCAGTGAGGACCACAGCAAATCACCAACTAGATCAGTGATGAGTAAAATCACCAACCAGACCACTGATGACCAAACTTAAAATCACTAATAAGATCACTAATCAGAGAAGTGATCCGGTTGGAGATTTGCTGTGGTCACCAACCAGATCACAATTAATCAACCACACTAGTGATGATTAAATTACAGCCAGATCGCTGATCACCATGATGATCCAACACAGCAATGAGAGCAGTGATGATCAGTGATCAGGCTGGACATTTGCTGTGATCACCCCACCAGATCACTGCCCCCCCCCCCCACCACCAGATCACTGCCCCCCCCACCACCAGATCACTGCCCCCCCCACCACCAGATCACTGCCCCCCCACCACCAGATCACTGCCCCCCCCACCACCAGATCACTGCCCCCCCACCACCAGATCACTGCCCCCCCCCACCACCAGATCACTGCCCCCCCCCCCACCACCAGATCACTGCCCCCCCCCCCACCACCACCAGATCACTGCCCCCCCCCCCCACCACCAGATCACTGCCCCACCACCACCACCAGATCACTACTTACAGCTGGTTGATGGTGTTCTGAGAGATGACGGAATTTTCGGAGAAATGAGGGATCATCTTCACCCCACAGACCGCACAGTGGTTCCCGCTTCCTTCCTGCCCGTCCCCGGGTCTGGTGCCGGTCACTGTCATGGGGAAGTGTCCTGCAGCGCTGCCCGCCCTGCTCTGCCCACACCGGCACATAGACTCAGCGGCTGCCGCTCTCTGCTCCGGTGCTCAGGCTGCACATGCCGGCTCTGTCCCTCCTCTAGGAAACTTGTGACAAGTGCAGGTCCCGGAGGAGGTGTCGGTGGAGGGGCCGGTGTGTCACACGTGTGTGCGCTCACTGTACAGAGGCTGGATCATGCCTGAGCAGAGTGCCCGGAGCTGACATGCCAGCCTGAGCCCTGCAACTCACACACTGCGCTTCCTGCTGTCCCGGCTCCAGCTGCCGGCTCCCGCGCATGCGCCGCTGCCTGTCACCCTCACCACCTCCTCCCTCACCCCGCAGGGCACTGATAAGTTCTCACACTGCTCCCTGTGCCCTCCCTGTACCCAGCACATCACACTCCATCAACATCATATTCCTTGACAACAGTCAGTCACTGCTCAGGCTTAACATGGGATTTTCCCACTAGACATTTTTAGAGGATCTGCCAAGTTCTATGGAGGGACAGTCCCTACTTCTGACCCAAGTCCCTCTTTTCTCCTTAAATGTCCCTCTGTTTGATATTGGAAATAGAGGTGTATTAATAAACCTAACTATATTGTCCCATCTGGTCCCAGCCTGTATATTACACCTTATATAACATACAATATTATTATAACGTGACATAATTTGGTGCATTTTAGACCTTTTCAATGTCTATATTCAGATATTGTTTGTGCTAATAGTTCAAGAAAAATCTATGCAAACAAACTACCAACTAAATTATAAGGGTATGTTCACACCTAGGTATTTGGTGCGGATTTTGAGGTGTATTCTAAATGTCAATCAGGGCCAAATTTCGCCCCGAATCTGCCTCCCATTGTATTCAGTGACGGAAGTAGAGCGCTGGGGAGCCCCATTCATTTAGGGCTGATCAGCAAGTGTAAGGCAGGGTGGAAAGCCAAAATTCTGCTTCGAAGAATTAAGAGGAAGTGCCCCTCAATTCTTCTTCATTCTCTGCCATGTGGATGGGCCCTAAGGGTAAATTCACACAGCGAAGACGACTTCTGCCTCAAATTCCTCTCCATTTTCCAGCCCTCTGTCTTTTTGCTACGGCTTTACATTGCCGATCAGACTCAGATGAATGGGCATACTCATTGGAGTGTCTTGCACCGTTGCGGTTCTGCAGCAAAATCGAGCAGGATGCTTATTCCTCCAGGGTCCCGGTTCAGTCTGTGCCTCCCAATAGGAAGCAGATGCAGGACGAATTTGGCCCTGATTCTTAGGCAGAATCCACCTCAAAATCAGCACCAAATTCCTATTCGCGAACACACCATAAGATTCCTCTTTGACAGTCCAAAAATTTGTGACATGTGCAGGTACCACTTACCATATGCAAGCCAATGGGTAATCTGAACTTCTCACAGCTCTTCCACTACTTTCTTCTAACTTGTAAAACAGCGCCATCCTTGTCCATGGGCTAGTTCAAGAACTGCAGTTCAAGTGAATGTGGCTCAGGTGTAATTCCAGACACAGGTCATAGATAAGGGTGCTGCTGCTTCTGGAAGACAACCCCTTTAAGGAGTTGTCGTTTATGTAATTGCCTAAATTAAGATTTTCTAACCGTGAGCCAAAAGGCATTCTGAATATTGAAAGGAGAATAGTACATGTATTGTATATGTATATATGTATAAATCAGATGCTGGATATTTATAGCTTCCTGTATGCAGGTCGCTGTATAAGAAAAGCATTGCAGGCTACCCAGGGCTTTCATACTCCTTCTATTCATTGCTACAGAACCAGCATGCAGCGCAGGGTTTTCAATCAGCGTTCACAATGACGCCATGCAGGGGTTGGTATGGGCCGATTAGAAGATCACCATCTGGAATCTGAACCGGATTTATATAACACCAGATTATATTCTTGTCTTTCACAAAACTATCGGTTTGCTGGTATTTTATGTGGCTTTATTACATAACGCTCTTCTGATGATGACAGGCAGGCGGCAGACCCCACCATAGCCTTTATTCTGATCATTTTTTCAGCATTATAAAGGTGTTGTTCCTCAAGAATAAATACCTTAGGTCACATAAGACATTACTATGATTCACTACCAAAATGTGGATCTCAGGGACTGATCTTGGCTGTAAGGACGATTCCATACACTTGTATCTCATGCAAAGGGCGTAATGTCCATGTCCTGAGTTTTTTTTTTTAAACTTGTTTTATTGAACATGAAATGTACACTGTATTGCAATGTGATATTCAACACAAAATAGAGATCAGTACAAATTGTGCAATAAAAAAAACTTTCAAAGGTTAATCAAATCAGTGGAATTAGCGTTTAGTTAGCGAACAGCAGTAGGGCTCGGGCTATGTTCACATTGGTGTCATGGATTTCATGATATGGAAAGGAAACCAAGACACAGTGCTGGGTCTACCACAATAGACACCAGCGGCACCTGTCAGACTCCAGAGACTTATAAAGAAGGCCAATGGTGTTCCTTTGGTGCCCATTGTTTTGAAGGGGAGAATAACTCTGCATACTGTGCTATTCCTCCCACCAAATGTGAAGGATTCCACAATGCAGGCTTGGACATAAATGTGAACATAGTCTGAAAAGGGTTGTGCCAGTAAAGGGGTTGGCATGTTCAGAGGATAGGGGATAATGTGCTGATCAGTGGGTGTCTAACCAGTGGAGCCTCTACTTTTCACAAGCACAGGGGTCCCATTCCTCTGTTCAAATGAAGCACCAGGCCAAGCATGTGCACTGCTGCTTCATTCATAGTCTATGGCACTGCTATAGATAATGGAGCACTGTACTCTCTGGAAGTCCCATAGACAGTGAGTGGAACCGCAGTGTGGTTGCTTGGCCTTCTACTCCATTTGGATAGGAGAACTGAACCCCCATTCTCATGATCAGTGGAGGTCCCAGCAGTCAAACATCCACCGATCAGCATGTTATCTCTGTGGATAAGAGATTATAAACCTTGGCCAAACCCTTTGAGTCAACCCATGCACATATGCCCTTTAGGACATATGACTGTTATAGAATGAGGTCCCCCTACTCAGGATACTAGCCCCAAATCTGCAATGGCTGTGGTCTTAAAGTGAACCAGTCACACTGAAAATCATGTTATAGAGAAGGGGGAGCTGAGTACATTGATATATACAGTAGCTTTCTAGTATAACCTCTCCTTTATTCGGAGGTTATAAGTCCAGTGGGCGGTCCTACTAAGTGAGTGACAGCTATCTCTGTATGCACACAGGGAGTAGGGCCGCTCACTGGACTCCTAACTGTAGAATGAGCAGAGATCTAAAGGATCCTTAACCCCTGTACGGTAAACTCCCGGCTCCATCCATTCCGACATAAGGCATGTGATACATAGGAGATAATTCTATAAAGCAGAGAATATAATGGGGATGTTTATATCTATGGACGTCTACTATACATAACCCTGGTGAGAGCGATCTGTAGACTTGTTCCAGGGACTGCTTGGAATGTTCCTAAGCACTAGGCTACAGGAGGACCCACACTTGGAGCACTTCAGCTCGGCTTTGTTGGCTTTAAAGCAGAGCACATGATCAGCAGCTGATACAACATCCAGCAATGCTCAATCTGCTGCCTAAAGAAACAAGGAAAGCAGCAGCACTTGTAATGGGAAAAAGCGTAAAAATCAGGAGAAACTATAAAGAAAGCTTTTAAAGAAGACCACTCCACATTCCTGATGTGCCCGTTTTAGTAAATACTTGTACCATAATAAAAGCAACCTTTTTGTCTTCTAAGATCTCTACTTTGTGCCATTCCATTTATGGATAAAACAGACTAGGTGTTACCATGTCCTTTGTTAAAGTTGTTGTCCAACCAAAGAAAAAATACCCCCGTACACAGAATAGGGCATAACTCGCTGATAGCAGGGTGTCTCACCGCTGCGACTCCCAATGATCTTGAAAGTTGGTGCGTTTTGCACCCTTGTTTTGGATGGTGAGACGGGGGTGCGGCACTGCATTCATTTGAATGGGTTCGTCAGAGATCCCACTACTGGGACCCCCACTGATCAGCAAGATCCTGTGGATAGGGGGTCAATTTGCTTTATCAAAAGGCATGGTAGCACCTAGTTGTCAATGTATACCTAATTTTATAGGAACAACAACAGAGGAATAGCACAGAGTACACGGTCATGAGACAAGTATTCTTATCTCAAAGGAAATACAAATATCTCCTAAAGCAGATATATCAGAAGTGGTGCACAGGTGCTCTTTAAAGGGATATTCCCATTGCAGACCTTTATGACATAAGGGCTGGATACACTGGGGTGGGGCAGGGCAGATTTACTAACCTATCTATGCTAGTTTGCTGGTAAATATGGCTTTGGTGTACCATTTCTTGTGCCACATTATTCCTTCTGCACCACACTCACCAGTTTTTCTGAAAATGGACCGAGATCAAAGCAAGTCAGGAACAACTCGACAAATTTACTATAACTCATGCCAGAAAGTTGGTGCGAGTTATACCTGAAATGTACGCCAGTTCATAATTGCCGCAGATTTCATTTCTGGTTAAATACGCCAGAGCTTCTTAATAATTTAGGTGCATCTCACACCAGCCAGGAACATCATTGAGAATGGCGTACAGAATGCCAAGCTCAAGCCAATATGTCATGCATGTCTATAATGGAAATATCCCTTTAACCCTTTAAAAGGTCTTGTTTATGACCAAAAACCTTGTTCTTATGTTCCATGTGGCTACACTGACACCATGGAGGGTGTCAAGCACTACGTGCCAGAATGAAGAGCCGCACCAGTGGACACAACCTATTACATCCACCTATGACACGCACATCTATTTGCTTGAATGACTGATATGGTATATTTCTACAGGAGAAACGTCAGCCTAGACACACCAAGAAACCAGACATGCAGAAATCATCTGTCTGCCACATTACAGGGTTATCCCACAAAATATCATTGGCTTCCAACCTTCCCCTAATACAAGACATGGGTGTGGGGACGAGCACTGCATTCCAGCGCTATGCTCTGACTGATACGCTGACTGCTGTGCCCATGCCAAATGGCTGTGATAAGGCTGAGATCAGCTTGTCGTCTCCACCATAAGAGCCAGCTCCTGCAGACGCAGTCTTCTGAGGAAACCATGACAAGGTTCTGTGGAACCCCGACTGGAAAACATTGCTTTATTACGTGAATTCCAGCCTGTAAATGAGTGATATTATTAGAGTTTACTGACTGCAATGTTAGTCAGAATGACAAAGCCCGACAGGTCCGACGAGTTATCATAAAATGTGGACTGCGGGTCAATCTTGGCACCAGATCTGAGTCTATTCATATTGGGCAGAATTTATCACGTGCGGTATTTCTGAAGGTGGTAATAATGCCGTTACCTATGTCAAATGTATCCGTTGTTAACTATATATCTTTAAATACATAGGGTATAAAGCATAGGCTATTTATTACACAGCTTTGTGTGGCTCATGGCATTTGTACGTTTTTGGTATCCACTAACCCCCTTTTTTTAGCGCATTGTATCTGTGTAAAAATGGATCGGACTGAAAATGCATGGCTGTGAGAGAACGTTGCAAAAATGTGTAAGCACGTGCGTCTGATATAGGTGAATACACCCAGCCTTGTGGCTAGTTATATGATCACTTTGTTTTGGAGAATATTTAAAGTGATTTTCTATTTTGCAATGTGTCCCTTGACAATATGCTGATCATAAAGTGTCTCCCTGTTACCCCCCCCCCTCCAAGCAATCCATTTTAGCTTCAGGTCACGTGTCGAGAGTCTGTGTTTTTTGTTGCATATTTTGCTGTGTTTTGAGTCAAAGCCAAGAGTGTCTTGAAGAGGAATGGGAAATATAAAGGAAGCATGTTGGCCTCATGCACACGACCGAGTGTACAGGCCGAGGCTCTTCCGATGGTGGGTCTGATGTTCCCACAGAACCCCACTCTGATGTCAATGGAAGGCACTTCCGAGTGTATTCCGCTATAAAATAGTCTCCCTCTCGGCCTACATACTTGGATTTGTGCATGTAGCCTTATTCTTCTCCCTTCTGCTAAATCCACTCCTGGCTTTGGCTCAAAAAAACCTCAGCAATATGTGCAACAAAAAAATGCAACTTTTCCGCAATGTGCCATTCGGTATGGGGCCACCAAATAGGCAACATGTTCTTATACTGCTGGGGTTTAGAGTCCCAAATTTGGTGATCCTAGTCCCATCCATGACAGTGTGCTGCAGAAATTGAAAATTTTATTCTGCCTGAGAGGAGCCATGACTCCCGGCACTGCACCCTGCTTGTGCAAAGGGTGCAACTGAAGCTGAGAGAGTATACCATAAAGGACATACTGCTGATTAAGGGTCCCCAAACCAGGTGACCTTGGAATCATTTGTGAGGAAGTGCTCAATTTTGCTGCAGCGCCACCACAGGGAGAGGCTGAGTATTGCACTGTTGCCTCTGAAATCAATGGGTTGCTTGTTTGATGCAGGACAGGGCCTGCAGAGACGCTCTTTATATGGCCACTCTCTACTATGTCCAATTGATGATAATCCGGAACAGGGGACCCCTATCTAATAAAAATGGGATTTTCTACATGTGAAACCCCCTTTAAGAAAGGATAAAGGAGTAGACATCCAGCACTAGGGGTGTTATATTTATTACAACAGTACTTGCTGATATTTCACTGCTCTGTAATGTAAGCTATTGCTCTATATCATTAGGCATCTGGTAAGAACGTATCCCGTCCTGCCCTTCTACTGAAATTTTGCACAGGAAGTTAGCAGTATGTAGTAAAATACATTTCTCCATGGCCAGGACTTGTGACCGCTATGTAGCATGCCATTTACTGCTATTATTTGGTCTCTTTCATCTTACCCTGCTCTCTTCTTTAGGTTTTCTTGCTCTTAACATATTTCCCCTGTTTAATGCACCCGACATAAAACAAGCAATTGGTGCAGGACATACCCAATGTACACAGCAGCATGTATGTGATGTTTATCTACTGGTTAGCACACAAGGAAGAAACATGCAGTCATGGCATAACACTAAA
The DNA here is from genome assembly GCA_947044405.1 of Leptodactylus fallax. Taxonomy (NCBI): domain Eukaryota; kingdom Metazoa; phylum Chordata; class Amphibia; order Anura; family Leptodactylidae; genus Leptodactylus; species Leptodactylus fallax. The sequence continues at coordinate 634,629 of CAMRHE010000455.1, read as the reverse complement.
CCAACTCAACTCTTGACACTTATGTGCAAATGTGACATTTATGATGTACATAAACAACTGGTTCCACCTCAGTTACATCTGACAGCCTGGCGGCCTTTCCACTAAGGAATCCACCTTTTACCCTGTGACTGACATAATGCATATGGAGTAGGTCTGCCGAGCCTAAGCACATACTGAGCCACGGTACTACTGCCTCAGTTCTTCATCTTTAAAGTGACCCCATCGGTTCACAAAAAACGCATAATGCCTAGTAAAAATATCCAGTGTCCGCATTTTTAATTTTTCAGGTACAGTTTCTCCAGATCAGACTTGCAAGGAGGACTTTTCTCTCCGATAGGTTCAGTATAAAACCATCGGAAACCCTATGGACACCCATCGGAACCCACTATAGTCTATTGGGTATGCAGGTAACCGCTTTTTTTAGCGGACAGGCTCCCCATCTTTTGGGTCTCCATGTGGACCCAAATGACGGAGAGATGAATGCTAGTGTGAACGTAGCGTAAGATGTCTCTGCTCTCAGCAGGTCCATTTAAGAGCTGAGGGTAAGGTCTCAGACTATTAAAGAACAGCAGACCACATTCAGAAAATGTTCTAAGCCACATCTGTGACGTAAAAAAAAGGAAAGAAAAAACAAAAAACAAACTACAAATATCAGGTGACATTTTTATGCCACTTTCCGAAAGACAAGTTGTCAATAATGCCTGAAATCTAGATATCAGTGCAGGCACACAGCCTGGTGGAGGCGGCACCTGCATGTCTTCATGCATCGGGGCATCCTCCACCATGGCAGGAGATATGAATATCAGCATTGAAAACCATGGACTCCATAAATCTCCCCCAGTGTGCATAGAGTAGTTGGAGAAGCTTGTGGCTTACAGAAATAAAGAGGGGACTAAAAATCAGAGAATCCCCCATAAAGATTAAAAGGGTTATCCAGAGAACCCCTGGATTCTATTTTGTCCTAACATTGGGTTTCTATGCTGGTTCCAAGTCTGGGTCACTGATCAGAACCAGCACCCAAGTCAATCTGTTTACTGTGCCATGGGGGCCAACAGAATAGATAAGTATATTAGTAGCTCACAGTACAGATAACTACCAACCTGTGAACATGAGGAGGTGGATTGACTCGAGTTCTGAGGCTGGTTCTGATCACATGGCCCAGAGTCGATACCAGTCCGAAAATCTGTGGTTCGTCCAAAAAAGAACCCGTGGAAGCAAATTTATAAACAGTTCCTGGATAACCCCTTTTAAAAAAAATGGTGCATCATATATTTTAAAAGTACACTCAGGTGACAACTGTTATTGCACTCACTTAGTGACTTCTTCTTATACGACCGCTATACGGGTCCCCTTCATGGTCATGTGATCAGACCGACCTCATTCACACAGCAGCTGGGAACGTCACTATTAATATGCAAGTCTATGAGTGCCTGGATGCAAGACTCTTATTGAAATTTTACATAGAAAAAAGGGACTTCCAGCAGCGGTGTGAATTTCTATAGGAGCCCTCCTACATGTGTACATGAGGCCCTATTCTAAAATGACATACTTTGGTATAAGATATCCCCATAAAAGGTTACAGTATATATTTGGCTTGGACATCAGATGTTATACAGACATGGTGTGAACAGAGCTTCACTTTCTAAGAAAATGTGAGAAAAGTCTCCCATCAAGGTTCAAGCGTAGGTGCAATGTCTGAGTGACAGCAGTAAATCCCCTATATTATACTAAGAACACTGCACATTTTTACTCTGTTGCTCATTCTACAGCGATGGAAATTTCCATCCCTGACCTTAGGCATTGGTTGACCTCCTTATACGATCAGTACTTTGCTATGACACCGGTAGGTTCTCATCATCTTTGCGGCTACACCTAGTGAAATGACATTAAAGTAACCAAGGCAGTTCAGTAACAAATAACCCTGATCACGTAACATGAGACTGTCTCACCAAGGAAAATATCACACGTGAAGAAACAGACCTGACACGGACTGCACAGGGAGGATGGCGGACGACATGCCGAGCAATTACTCAGTCTGGTTCACATGGCGAGAGACAAATGGAGGATCGTATACTGTGAACCACACAGGTGTACAAATACATAAAATACACACATCATACCACACAGACGAAACAAATGGAATTTGTTTGCTCAACTATTCTCTGATTCAATCTATTACAGGGGGCTTGTGCAGTCACTAAATACATTTTAGAAACCACTGGTATTAAACAAATAAAGTAGCAAATACTTACCTTACTGATCCTCAGCGGTTTTGGTTTTGTTACTTCCAGTTCCGATGTCCAGGCCTCCAGTGAGGACAACCCAACATGGACATCTGACCATGTCACTACCTGCAGCGCTGACCTCAGTGGTATTTGACAAGTCATTGTTCTAGCCAGGGATTGGGTGCAGGGGTCACACGTCTATGTCGGGACATCATTGCTGAAGGCTAGAGAATGGTTGGGTATTAAGGTATTACTTAAAGAGGACCTTTCACCACCTTCAACAAGTCCAGCTCTTTACACCAATCAATAGTCGCTGCTCCACCGATTCCAGCACAGTTGGAATTTTTTCTGTAGCCCCCACCATTCCCGAGCAATAAATGCAGTTAGTTTTGGTGTCTGATATGCGATTTAGTCTCTGTACTGTCAGGGGGGCGGTGTCAGGCAGGAGCAGACAAGAAGTGTGATTCTGAGTTCTGACACTGACTGCCTCTGATTGGAGCTCTGAATCACGTCCCCCGTCTGACACCGCCCCTTCTAACATTACAAATACCATAACAGGCACCAAAACTAACTGCACTTTGCTCGGGAACGGTGGGGGCTAGAAAGAAAATTACAACTTTGCTGGAATCAGTGGAGCAGCAGCTATTAACAGATGCTCAGAACTTGAACTGCTGGAGGTGGCGAAAGGTCCTATTTACAGCCAGACACAAAACTGTACTCTTTACACATGGTGGTGATACAGAGACTAGCGGAAACCTGGAAGAGGTAGGACAGGGTATCTGTATTTAATTTAAAGGGGTTATGTACTGTAAATTATTTATCCTCTATCCATAGCATAGGATATATAGGTGATCTGAGTGCGGAGACCACCATTATCCTTAGAACGGGGGTGTTTTTCTCTCCCTTTGAGAATGTAGTGGTGGATATGTACTCACTGAAAAGAATGGAGCAGGGGTGCATCTATATCCACCGCTATATTCTCAACGGGAGAAAAATAAAAACCTCCTTTCTCAGGATCTGTGGTGGGATCAGCAGTCGGACCCTGGTCAATAAGCAAACCCTAAATGCTTAAACTGTATATTTAGTCTTCTATACTTGTACACTTTAGGTCTTATTTAGATCTGGTTGACATGCAATATGGTTTCCACTTTAATTTCTGCAAGTGTTGTCACATGGTCTAACACCACATAGCTTTTTAGTTAGTTACTTTTCCGGGTACTGAGAAAGCTGGGTTACAATCCATGTGGTAGTAGTTACTATGCTTTCTTATGGCCTTTTCACACGGCTGTGTTCAAGCTGAGAAAATGGTCTGTGCAGAGTTCAGTTCAGGCACGCAGCATGAACACGGCCCTAAAAGACGCCAAATAAAATAACTTGTCCAAGTAGATTTTTGACGAGGAAATATTTTTTAATACTAGAAAAAACATGATTGACAACCTTTAGTGTCAGCATTGTAACCTGCCTGGACAACAGCGCATTTACAGGACTGTAATGTCTAGAGAATAATAGGATGGCACGCAACATGCCCTAAAAACTTGTAAGATTTCAGAGAGATCAAGTCATCCTGTAGACTTAAGAGGGTGATGATCACACATGTCAACTTGTCTAGAGACAGACATTGTGATTGTCCGTAACCCTGGAGATAATGTATCTAGAAAAGATCACAAGGCCCTACACATCCACAATACATTGTGAATATTCTACAAGTTTTCTGTGTATTTATTTATTATGCTTACTTATATAGCGCCATCATGTTCCGCAGCGCTTTGCAGACATTGTCAGTCACTGTCCCATATAGGGCTCACAATCTACAGTCCCTATCAGTATGTCTTTGGCGTGTGGGAGGAAACCGGAGTACCCGGAGGAAACCCACACAAACACGGGGAGAACATAAAAAACTCCTTGCAGATGTCCTCGGCAGGATTCGAACCCAGGACTCCAGCGCTGCAAGGCTGCAGTGCTAACCCCTGAGCCACCGTGTATTTATACAAATGCACATTTCATTATTTTATATTTTAGGGTAAGGCTGGGTTCATACCTTCTGGGTTTCAGTTAAAGAAAACGGACACCCAATAGACCCCATTATAGTCAATGGGGATCCCTCGGGCTCCTTTCCTGTCCATCATAGAATGGATATAGTTGTATCCATTTTTCCATTCTTCTGGTCTGGAAAGACATACACAGGTGTAAACCTAGCGTAAGTTCACACTGCTGTTACTGAAGCCCATTGAAAGGTTCTGACTTTTTTTTTTTTATATTACAGATTCAGGTGGAAGGGTCTCAGTCTGCATCCGTCATCCTTTTGGCGTTTAAGTCAGTTGCTCTGAACCTATGACAGATCAGGAAAATGGACTTCAACAATGGCAGTGTGAACAAAGCCCAATATCATTTTTAAAGTAAAGATTCTAAACCACAAAAGAGTTTTTTAGCTGAATGATCAGGTCAGTAGAGACAACTGGTCATACCATATAACATTTCAATGACTTACAGTATATCTGCAGTCTCCCTACAGAACATGCACCACAGACTCTCCAGTGCCCAAGTCACTTACACAATGAAGTAAATATAGAAATATGGCTGAACCCACCGATTCTGGAAGACCAGCCAACTGTTTTGTTTGTATCAGGTTCTTCTGACTATGCCCTGAAGAGTCATAGGAAGCAAAGATCAGGCATGATGAATCTTCCCATGTCCAATCCTTTGTTTACCGGGAGACGTCACCTCCGTTCCCTCTATTGTATTATGTCAATGAGGTGCAACATGTACGCTGTACAGTCTGTATTGCATATTCAGAACTATGGAGGGACTATTAAAAGTCCTGCTCGATAACATATTGCTGGTTTGCATCATTATATATATATATATATATATATATATCGGTTAGCAGCGCTCTGACCCCCACTACTAATAATGCTACTGATGGGAAACCTCCTTACACTGGTACCACATAAGACAATGGGTCCAAAGACATGTATGCTCAGCCCAGTATGGTGGTTCAATAAGAGGGATGAGCAGCTGCCAGATGTGTACGGCTCCTCTCATCTTCCATATAAGCAATGGATTGGATCCATGATTCCCTTAGTGATATATGCTAAGTGAGACTGGCAAAATATCATCACTAGCGGGTCTCTCAAAAATATCTAACATTATGTCAGGGCTTTAGATCCACAGGACTCAACCAGGCTCGAACAGGCCACCAGAGTACCAGATGATACTCTGGTGGGCCCCCAATAAAACAGGTGCTAAAGGTGCAGCAGAGGACAAACCCATTTAGAAATTATTAGCCCTCATATACAATATGTCTTGTGTGTACAACAGTAAAGATTACAATGCTATTAAATGTGGATGTTCTAGATGAGGGATCACCAAGCTGTTGTGGAACTACAACTCCCAGTATAATTCATTCATGTGGTTAGCTACAAAGAGCAGAGCAAGTATGCATGTTGTGAGTTGTAGTTCCACAACAGCTGGAGTACATAAGGTTCTAGATAGTTGTAGGGAGGGCCCCAGAACCATTTCCTCAGGTGGGCCCAAGGAGACCCAATCAGACACTAAAAGGAATTCAATGTGTATGGAAAAGAGGAATTCAAAATTTTGCAATGGATCTTTGTATTTAGGCACATAAAGTATAATAAATATTCCTACTAGTCGTAGATATAGCACAGGGCTGAATCCAGTCTGTAAGAACAAACCTCCACAAAGTGAACAGGGTTTGATTTGCTATGTTTCCTTTATTATATTTTTTCTGTATATCTTGTAATGTGGGTATATCTGTCCGTAATCTCTGGCTGCAGTCTAAATACCACCAGCTGGGAGAACATGTAAAGGCACAGACAATGCCCAAACATAAATCTCTGGATACTCTGTAGTCTACCATCATGTAACATAAGGACGTCTGTTTCTTCTGCAGAGTCATTTAGCAATTATTCATCCTGTAAAGAACATAGAGCGAGGCCGTCCTATGTAATGTAATGGACACCTGAGTCATCAGTTTCAGATGACCTAATAGCCCAGGAAATCTACTTCTTACAAATAAGGGCTTGGCGACAGATATGGTATAATCTACTCACCTGCAATAAAACCATTAAGGGGCTTGTTTCTGTGGAAAACCCATTTGTAAAAGGAAGCTGAATTCTCTGGACAACAGAAAAGTTGGCCAAACAAGATGCTTTCACCTCTGACAACACATGCACACTTACCAGAACCAAAAAGGTGCATGTGTATATGGAGGTTAGAAGGAATAGCTGTCAGCCAAACAAGCAGCCATATAATGCAAGGAGGAGACCACTCTTACACCTCAATGGTATTTCTCTTACTTGTATAGGGCCAACATATTCCGCAGCACTTTACCAACATTGTCAGCCACTGTCCCATATAGGGCTCGCAATCTATATTCCCTATCAGTATGTCTTAGGAGTGTGGGAGGAAACCGGAGTACCTGGAGGAGACCCACGCAAACATGGGGAGAACATATAAACTCCTTGCAGATGTTGTCCTTGGCTGGTTCAAACCTAGGACTTTAAAATGGAGCCATACTATGACCATGTGCCAACGATTTTCCAGTAGCAGTCATGAAATGCATGGAGTGGCTGGTGCCACTCTTACAGACTGGTCTTCGTTCCTGGCTCCTATACAGGGTAGTTGTTAGTGAGGCACCACCCTCTAGGAGACCCATGAAGACAACACCTGGTGCAATCTGTATTTGGCCAAAGGATTATATGGCCAGCCCCAACTTTTCTATTACACATTGGTGGGGGGGGGGGGGTAAGATAAACAGCTGCCAGACATCTCTGGAGCCACTTTCTCTGTGGGAAACAATGACAGGTTAAAATACGACCCATCACATCCTTGCCTCTGTAGTCATATAAGAGCTAGCTGCATTTCTCCACCAAAGTGAGCGTCTGTAATTTTGCACCGTTTTATTACAGTCAGAAGCATATTTTAACTCATGCACCACAGTATATGACTTGTGCATTCTTATGGCGAATCTACTGGTTGTCAATATTTTTTTTTGATTAAGAGTTTTTACAGGGAACAAATAAAAGCGAGGCTTAGGAGGCCACATGAACGGAGTGACAAAGTGGTCAACATGGCCTAACTTCTCAACTATGCATAGGTCAAACTACAAAGAGCAAGGTGCCCACCATATTACACCATATAAAGAGTCCAAATGAATATGCAAGTGAAGTCATCGGGCCGCCATCAGTGACTCTGGAGGTGGGAAACATTCCAAGGATGAAACATGTACAATTCTAAAAACAAAAAGTAAACCTGCGTCTATAGACTACGGGCAGGGTACGGTACATCTCCTAATGGCATGTGTCACTATGTGTCTGATACAGCTTCACAGCCTACGTGCTAAAAGGTCCCACTTCATCCACGATGGCTGACATAAGTGTTATATGTTGTTCTTTTCTATGGAGTAGTGAATCACAGCATAGAGATAGGGGTGCTAAGCACCAGGATGGTTCCAAAATTCAGATGACAAAACCATCCTGCATTGTGCTGATGCGTGCTGTACATTCAGATCTTACTAAGCTGTGACACTTTGAAGCAGTACAGATCTCTGGCCAATGTCACTCCGCACAGGATCGGTGCCACTGGAGGAATGCAAGCTTTTGCAATACATCTGCCATCTCTGTCCAACTTGTGGGTCATGTGTGTGCCAGGCAGATAGACGTCACACAGCAATCAAAACATCACAAGGCCAGAATCCTATTAATCTGTGTCATGTAAGCTGATAACTACATTTGGCCCAGCAAGAAAACTCTGTTTACTTACAGTCAGCTCTATAATCCCCCTCCTTGTGATAGGATAATTACCATCGACTCCATGAAGGATCTAAAGGGCGGTGATACTATCAGTGCAGGACAGGACAGAAGAATAAACATACTGCATGGAGTACTGCTGGTCTGGTCTCTACAAAGCAAGAAGACTACCTATCTGAGACTGAAACTAGACCTCAGACAAGATGGCGGCACTACAGAATGAGTCACCCGAATATATACAGGGGCAGACTGGCTGCAGTACCGAAATACATTCCGTCTACATGAGTGTAATTCTGGCTGCACAGGTGTCCATTTTGTTATGGCAAGATCTTATGGGGGTCTAAAAAATGGCAAATCAGAAATGTCACATCATAGATTTGTATAGGCTAATGGATAAATGTTATGGTAGTGTGCAGGATCTGTGTAGGCCTGGAATCACACTTGCAGTCTTTAATGCAGTTTTTAAATTACTTTTTTGAGACAAAGGCAGAAATAGGTTCAAAGGGAATGGAGAATTTGAAAGGGAAGACTTATTCTTACTGTCAGTCTACCTGTAACTCATCAAAAACTGTATGTGTGTTTGCAGCCTTACTAGTGTTGGGGTCTCTGTCATTAGGGTTCGCATGGGGACCCAAAAGATATAGAGTCTGTCCACTGTGGACACCCGCAGACCCCATAGACTATCAGTATAAAATTGGCGGAGAGAAAAGTCCTCCTTGCAGGACTTTTCTATTTACCAATTTTATGCGGAATCTGCAGCAGAGTCTCTTACAGAGACTCCAACGCAGATGTGAACTTAGCCTTAGGCTAGGGCTACACACAGATTTTTTTTTGTAGTGACATTTTCCAATTTTAACTATTAAGTGATAAATACTGTGCTCCAGAAGTGAACTACGTTGCCTGCTGCTCAGTGGGGTCATATTTATCAAGACTGGCATTTCACATGCCAATCTTGATCTACTGGGCGCTGGAATGAGATCTAATTTAGTAAGATCAGTTATGACCTTCCATGCAGCAGAAAGTCAACTCTATGACTGCTACGCTATTTGGTAAAGTAGTAACTCATTTTTGTGCAAAAAACACTCTTACGAAAAAACTGTGCAACTTTTTAATGCCACAAAGATGGTACAGGGGCCTTAAAGGGGTTTTTTCGTAAGAAGGGTCATCAATATCAGATCAGTTGTGACTAAATACTATATACTCCATAGACAACCTACTTGGTCAATCCCATTTCACGTGCTAGTAGGTGGTGCTGCCTTGACTCTGGGAATTTAAGCTGCCTTGGCCTGTCATAGCTAACACACTCTCCACCTCCACATTTGTTGCTGGAGCACTGCGTGACATGGACACTGGGGGTGATGCCCAATGCTAAAAGTCAAAGGAGGGGGAATGGACACAGGGTGATAGTCAAGCAAAGGTCCTTATGGAGCATATCAGATCTTTGGGGTCCAACATCCACATCCATCAGTCATTTTCGGCTGCTTCTGGCACTGGAACTATAAAGTGTACAGAGCCGTGAGAAAAAGGATCCATATACTGTGTAATATATCAGAGTACTGCAGCTCTGCTCCTATACAAATGGGAACTTCGATTGGAACTAGCTTGATAGTGTGAGTGTGAACCCAGAGGGCGCTAGTGAGCGACCCAAAACCAGGATTGAAAAGCTCCTCAGCCACACCCATAGGTGGGGGCACCAACTCCAGACGGAGTGTCTGCAGCAGGAGAGAGTGCTGTGAAGACCTGCAGGAAGCAGGGAGACGGGAACCAGTCGGAGTCGGACAGGCGGTCTGTCCCAAGATGACTGAGCCAGGCTGTTTGTTATTTTTTGTTCCATTTGTAAGCTGAATAAAAGCCATTTTACTCTGGATTAGCACCGTCTGAATGCTGCTTCTCCGGCACCCAGTACCACCTACACCGCTGTCGAGTCCAGGAGGCTGCCGCCTTTGAGGCTAAATCCCTCCAAATTGCCACAATAGTTAAAGAGAGCTGTAATATGGACATATGCATGAGGACACAGATGTTGTCTCTGAAAGCTGCAAAGAGCCAGCAGGAGATGCACAATTTTGACTCCCGGATTGTGATGTTGTTTTATCAGGACGCTTTTATTCTCATTATTAGAAACTGGCATGTATACAATGCCCTTATACTGTTTGAGACTAGAAAAACACAGACATATATCCTCTACACTATGGTCTGCACCTGATTCTTAGCAGCCCCCAAGCCGTGCGTGTGCCCCGCACTTAACATGATGCATGTACAGACCGATTCTACTGACACTGATAGGCTTTGTAGTGGCGGAGATCCAAACAAGACACAGGCACATATATCCATCACATAGGATGACGTACACCTCTACTAATTCCAGTGTACATTCACTGACAGACATGTTGTTTTCATTATCTGGAAACAGGATCGCAGATGGATTTTTGGACCCGAGCCATCTTTGGTCATGACACACAGCAAGGCAAATGGCTTTGATAAAGTGATGTATGAAAATTGAAATGACTTAAAGGGTTGTCCTTTAAATAAATGGTTATGAATAGTGAGCTATAAATGTAATCCCAGTTTGTAATATAGGCTGTATAGTAATTTGTTACCCAAGAGGATTTAGAGACCACAATGTAGGCCATAAATAAAATGTTAGATCGGGCATACACTTTGGTTTTCATGATGGAATTTTTCGTACGAATGATTCGACTATCAACATGAACAACTAAACTTCCCAAATAGAAAAGGGGGTCAGTATAGTTGTTAGATAAAGCGCAGCGAGTCTGTGCAAGTCAGCCGATGGTTATCCAACAGCAGCCAACCATATCAAACAGTAGTATTTCTGGCCAACAGCCAAATGAAAATTTCCAACATGAACGATCTGTTTTTGGCAGATTAAAGTCTGCTGTCACTTGGCATCTATATGGCAGACTGGCCGCAGCACATCAGTCAAAATTGTCCATTTTGGATGACAACAAGAAACAAGATCATAGCCTATATTATACCGGTGCAATTATTGGTTGCCTACTCAACATTGACACTTTTAGCTTAAAAAAAAAAAAGTTGATATGTAAAGTTTTAGGGGTGTATGGTTTATCCTTGTAGAGTCCTCCAGTTAGCGTAGGCCAGGCATTGCCAAACCACTGACCCCAACTTCATAACTGTTGATAACCACGGTCAGTTAAATCCGGAGAAGACTAGTAAATTAATCCCTACAAAAGTAAATATGTAACTAATTATATATCTAATTAATTATACAATATCAATAACTGTATAATAGAATTCAAAAGAATTAACCATTTTATTTAGAAGCTGGAGTCAGTAATTCTTTTCCAACTTTACCCAAAACTGGCTCCGACTCTGACTCTACAGCCCTGTTTAGGAGGAAGGTTGGAAAGTTCAAAAACTTACCAATGGATAAAGCAGTGTGGTCTGCGTAGTAGCCGTGTACATTAGGAACAGAGAATACATACAGTGTATATAGATAAGAGGAGAGACCCTTTAAATTGTGGTTTCAGCAGTGATATACAATACCACAAGACAACAATGTGCTAAGTAGAGAGAAAACACTGGCAAATGTCTGCACAACCAACCTGAGAGATAAAACACACAGTATGGAGTCAGTGACAAAGTCTAACTCCATAACTAACTGATAATTGTTATATTGGCTTGTGTGTGGCCAGAGATAGCGGCAGGATAGCAGCCTCTTATATCACAGCAGATACAAAAGGCACTTATAGTCAATTATCGCTCCCTTCTAATAATGGAGACTGCTTCACAGTCAGCCAACACCACAAAGACTGTATTATAGCTAGGGACAAGGGGTCAATATATGGGGAGGGGGGAGAAGTTAGACGCATAGTCGAGAATACAGTACTCAAATAAAAGTACAAGTACACGTAAACAAGCAAAAAAAAAAAAAAACAACATCAGGGTCCTCTTTATCACAAAATACATTAGCGATTAAAATAATATGTTGTATAGGATAAATAACATTTTACACTGAAAAACATATCAGTATTAAAATGTCTGCCTTTGAGGAGTCTTTGTCAATCTCTGAGTGAAGTAAAATAACCTTGATAGACAAAGACATGGCCAAACCACCAACTCCTCTGTTTTTCCACAGCCCCAATGCCCAGACGTCCGTTGTTATGGTCCATTGGAGAACCAGAACAACAGACGCACTGACTGCTAAAACAGTAGACACCAATGGTGCTCAATGGACCCCACTGACTATAATGGGATCCATTGGGTGTCCGTTGTTTTAAACTGAAACTGCAGGACAAAAAAGTCGGTCTCCATTGCAGCAGTCACTGCAATGGAGTCTCCAAATGAAAACGTCGGCAGAGATGTGAAACCAGTCTGACTCTGACTCCTGCTTCAACCCTGACTCCATCATAAAATGGGCAATAGTTATAGTCAGACAGACACAGTAAAGATCCTCTAATTTATTACAAAACTAGGGATTGAATTCCTATACAAGTATAAAATTAACCTAGACTCCTACTCCACAGCCCTGGATATCATAAGAACCTTTATTAGAACACTATATAGGCCTATATAGTCTTACAAAGCTCCATTCACATGCTGATCACAAAAATAAAAATTATATAACCACATTTGAAGGAATGCTGCAAATTTACAAATTCTGCCACTTGGACATGAGGATCACTCAGTCCCATTCTAAATTGTGACACTATTATTAGGCTACAAGCACATGTTCAGGACTATCCACAAATTTTAATGCAGAAAATCCACAGCTTAACACAGCAGCATCTAAGTCTATAGGATTTTCAAAAAATTGCAATGTACAGCTTTTTTTCCCACACAGATTTTGACTTGAATAGATTTTTAAGTCCACAGTCAATTTTCTGTTGCAGATCTGTCGTGGATTTCATCTACAGAGAGGCCACATAAACATGAACAGGATGATGATTGAAATTCACTTCTACATGTGAACTACTACAGTCATGGCCAAAAGTTTTGAGAATGATACAAATATTAATTTTTACAAAGTCTACTGCTTCAGTTTTTCTAATGGCAATTTGCATATACTCCAGAATATTATAAAGAGTGATCAGCTTAACAGCAATTACTTGCAAAGTCAATATTTGCCTAGAAAATGAACTTTATCCCCCAAAACACATTTCAACATCATTGCAGCCCTGCCTTAAAAGGACCACCTAACATCGTTTTAGTGATTGCTCCATTAACACAGGTGTGGGTGTTGATGAGGACAGGGCTGGAGATCAATCTGTCATGATTAAGTAAGAATGACACCACTGGACACTTTAAAAGGAGGCTGGTGCTTGCCATCATTGTTTCTCTTCTGTTAACCATGGTTATCTCTAAAGAAACACGTGCAGTCATCATTGCACTGCACAAAAATGGCCTAACTGGGAAGAGTATTGCAGCTAGAAAGATTGCACCTCAGTCAACAATCTATCGCATCATCAAGAACTTCAAGGAGAGAGGTTCCATTGGTGCCAAAAAGGCTCCAGGGCGCCCAAGAAAGACCAGCAAGCGGCAGGACCGTCTCTTAAAAGTGTTTCAGCTGCGTGATCGGGCTACCAGCAGTGCAGAGCTTGCTGAGGAATGGCAGCAGGCAGGTGTGAGTGCATCTGCACGCAATGTGAGGCGGAGACTCTTGGAGCAAGGCCTGGTCTCAAGGAGGGCAGCAAAGAAGCCACTTCTCTCCAGAAAAAACATCAGGGACAGACTGATATTCTGCAAAAGGTACAGGGAGTGGACTGCTGAGGACTGGGGTAAAGTCATTTTCTCTGATGAATCCCCTTTTCGATTGTTTGGAACATCTAGAAAACAGCTTATTCGGAGAAGAAGAGGTGAGCGCTACCACCAGTCTTGTCTCATGCCAACTGTAAAGCATCCTGAAACCATTCATGTGTGGGGTTGCTTCTCAGCCAAGGGAATCGGCTCTCTCACAGTCTTGCCTAAAAATACAGCCATGAATAAAGAATGGTACCAGAATGTCCTCCAAGAGCAACTTCTCCCAACCGTCCAAGAGCAGTTTGGTGCTCAACAATGCCTTTTCCAGCATGATGGAGCACCTTGCCATAAAGCAAAGGTGATAACTAAATGGATCAGGGAACAAAACATAGAGATTTTGGGTCCATGGAATGGAAACTCCCCAGATCTTAATCCCATTGAGAACTTGTGGTCAATCATCAAGAGACGGGTGGACAAACAAAAACCAACAAATTCAGACAAAATTAAAGCGTTGATTCTGCAAGAATGGACTGCTATCAGTCAGGATTTGGTCCAGAAGTTGATTGAGAGCATGCCAGGGAGAATTGCAGAGGTCCTGAAGAAGAAGGGTCAACACTGCAAATATTGACTTGCTGCATTAACTCATTCTAACTGTCAATATAAGCTTCTGTTACTCATAATATGAATGCAATTCTATTTCTGTATGTGATAAAAACATCTGACAAACACACATAAAAACCAGAGGGCAGCAGATCATGTGAAAATAGAATATTTGTGTCATTCTCAAAACTTTTGGCCATGACTGTACATGAGGACAACAATTCACACTAAAATCCACAAGAATTGGTAAGAATTTCTGCCGGGCTGTGGAGTTGGAGTCACGACCAGTTTTGGTAAAAAAAATTACGAGCTCCAGCTTAAAAATAAAATTATTAATAATGTTGAATTATATTATACAATTAATAAGATGTATAGCTTGTTGCATATTAACTTATCTAAGAATTCAATCACTTGCTTTTAACTGAATTAGAGGATCTTTACTGCTTCTATATGACCAAGAAAGACTATGAAAGAGTCAGAGGTGGACCAGGACTTGGGCTATGAAAAAAGTCAGAGTCGGAGTCAGAGCATGTGGTTTGGCCTACCGACTCCACAGCCCTGGATTTCTGTGCATAAACCTGAGGATTTTGATGTGAATTTTCCACATCAATAACCTGGACATATGCATAGCATTGGATTGGCCCACTAGAGGACTGGAGAATCATTCAGAGGGCCTAGGCAGGGTGGTGGCCTGGTCACATTGCTAATAGAAAGAGGCTTGCAGTCACTGGAAGAATTACACTGTGTGAGAGCTACTATAGGGCATTAGATGGTGGGGGAGTCTCTGGGGAGCATATCGCACTGTGTGGGGCCACCTTGGAGCATTACACTGTTTGGTGGGTGGGAATCCACTGTGAAGCACCATTCTGTGTGGGGGCTCTGGGCAGCATATTATACTGTGTGGCGCCATTGTGGAGCATTATAAACCATGTGGAGCCACTGTGGGGCATTATACTTTATCGGGATCACTGGGGAACATTATATACACACACACTGTGTGGGGCTACAAGACAGGAAACTGTATGATACATTGTTGAGACAAGTAGCCCACACATTTTGCCAATATGAGACCCCAAAATTCCAGATGGCAACCCTGTATGCTATCCCTCTCTAAAATCTTGCGCATGCGTGGGGTGCTCCATGGTGATGTCATTCCCCATACAGTATTGTGCATGAACCAACCATGGTGGTATAGGGGTATGCACAGTACAATATGGGCAGCGTTGGTTGCCGGGCAGTCAACACATATGCAAGTTCTCAGTGAAGGAGCCATGGTGTAGGCTATTACCAGGAAGCTGTTGGGTGGGACCCCAGAACAAGTTCCTCTGGCGGTCCCTAGGCACTTCAGTCCGACACTGGGTGTGCATGTAGCTTTAGAGTGCATGATGCAGAGGTCTCATCCATATGGACAAGATACTGTCCTTGGTATCTATTCAACCATTTGCCCCATCTATGCATACACTCAAAGTCAATGTACATTTTGGATGCTAATGTACTATAGCACCTTGCAGCATTATTGTCAGCTATCACCTAAGGCTCTAAGATAAATATAGCCCACCCCAGGTCAGTAAGTGTTTACTCATGATAATGGGTTACCATTTACAGACTGAAGGAACCACAAACATGGTCTATCTGAACTGAAATAGCCATTACAGCCCACGTAATGCTACTGATAATGCTGGTATAACATAGGAAGGTAAAAAGCCATTAAAGTGTAATTTCAGAATCAAACTATACAGTAAAACATCATTACTCTGGAACCAGTAAGTCCTTCTGCGTGCTGGATATAAAAAATCTAAACATAGAATTAAATATAATTAAAAAAAAAAAAAAAAACTAAATTATAAAGCTAGAGAACCTCTAAATAATCTGAAATCCAATGCCAATAGAATATTCCTGTCCAAGATTTATGAAATCTCATATTGCTTTTTTACTTTACCCCTGATTAAAGGAATTCTATAATTTTTTTTATATGTATGTACATTTATGTAAATAGTAGGGTATGTTCATACGTGAAGACTTTACTCTAGGTTCACACTAGCATTGCAAATCCATTGCAAAACCTCTGTGAAGGCGCAGACGTGAATTTTATGCTAAATTCCACATTAAAGCTATTGACAATCCTCATTCCATGTATGTGAATGGGGTTCCTGAAACCTCATTGACAAGCTATGAAAAATTTCCACGCATGAAAAATATCTGCAAAAATAAGGCTGAGGACAGCAGATTAGCTGTCGCAAACTTATAGACCTTTACCAATATGTTTACGTGTAAGAGGCCTCGGGGAGTATTTTACTGAGACTTTTTAAAAATTCCTTCGTTGCTTTCTTGGTAGCGATCATGATTTTAACAAAAAAAAAAAAAAAAAACAACTCAAAACACCTGCTCATGTAAATAACGCATTTTTGCTTAGTGATGACAAAATAATGCTTTTCACATAGGGAAGTGATCTCCTGCTGTCTTCACATTACCACACTCACATATACCCACATCAGTAGTACCATGAGTAACATAGTATTCCAGACAAGTCACGGCAAGTTCTGCTTTCTAGAGAAGGTATCCATTACAAAATCTTAGTCCATTTCAGACGTTGCAGAATTTTTGAAGATTCCGTATAGAAAATTGACAACAAAATATAGTACAGTGCAAATGAGTGCAGACTTACAAAACCCCAGTTACATGTAAAAAAACTACATGATTATTGAACAAAAAAACCCCCAAAACATTGTGTAATGTATTGCAGAGTAATGAAATCCCAGGTACACCTGTAATATTGCTTTACAGTCAGGCTAAGTTTACGCCTGCGCCAGAGTCTCCGTTGCAGAAACCGCTGAAAATCAGCAGAGAGAAGAGTCTTACACGGAGGAGTTTTTTTTTCGCCACCACTTTACAGTGCACACCTGGCGGACCCCATTATAGTCAATGAATGACAACGGAGACCGCGGCACAGATGTGAACTTAGCATCAATGTGATATTGCTATATTTCAAGAAAATAGCCCAGCTCTCTAGACTACCCCACCCACAATAGTGTATATGTAGTCTAATAATAACCATACAAATAAGTGTGCGTAATATGTCACATATAATATAGCAGGGATAATGCTCAGATCTATTACATTATCAATATTACCCAAACCACATTAAATATTCGAGGTCTCCAATACTTCCATTACAGTGTCTATATATCTGCTGAGTGTTTGCACTGCTCATCCTTTCTGAGGGATATTCAGTAGACAAAGCATTAATATTACAATAAAATGAGGGTATTCTCCTGTGTAAGCAGCCCTGTGACCCCGTGTTATCTGCTGACATCCTGTCCGCTCAGTCACTCCCGTAAAAACTATGGAACCAGTGTGACTTGTAGGAAGCAATGGACTCCAGAGGAAATGAGACGTACAGAGAGGTGAACAAACACGCGTTATCAGAGGGGGACAAAGTGTGCAAGACGCAACCTCTGGGCACATCCTTCTAGAAATGGAGGCCTTTAGGTCAGGACAAACTGTGAAAAAATGGAATTGTCCAAAATAATCTAGAGGAAATGAAGTCGTATTTATGGCCTCGAGGAAAGGAGGAATACTGATGGCTCCATGGTTTCCACATACCGTACTATAATAAGAACACAAAAGAGTTTGGATCCTGTACAGTACATGAATAAGCATACGGTGAAATATGGCAGCTTTAAAATGCCCTGACTCACAAGTTCAGAAATTCACAGGTCACTTTGTTCTGTGGTTAGCCACTGGTGAAAGTCCCCCTAAAGCCTCCTTGTGAATGGCAGAGAATAGAGCGTCAGTCACACAAGCGCACTGGTGCTCCATTCACATGGTAGATTTAGGGGTACTTTCGGTCCCCGTTGTCCTGATCGCTGGGGAACCCAGCAGTCAGGTCCCCAGTGATCGGACACTTATCCCCTGTCCTGTGGATAGGGGATAAGTGTTCTTAACGGCACAAGTCCTTTAAAGGTTTTTTTTTTTTTTTTTTTTTTTTTAAAGGAACTACAATACTGAAGGCCTATCATGAGATATAATTTTACAAGTTTAGTGCAACGTCATGCCTCAATTTTTAACCTTTATCGCCTCCCATCAGGCATTATTTCACACTTATTTTACTATCACCTATCCCCATGCACTTTGCAATTATTGCAAAAAAGCCCAAAGTGTTGGTTTTCTGTAAAATGTAGAAGTAATGTCAATCCTCTCATTTCTACAGACTGGAATATATCACTGCAATTGTCCAAACCTCACAACAAAACAGGGAAGGGGGGAGAAACCTCCTGCCAGACATCTCTAGCAACAAATTATCTCCCCAAAAACACAAAGATCGAGGATGTTGGGACTTCAAGGACCCCATACACCCTACACAGAGAGAATGGAGCAGGAAGCAGACAGACAGTGAGCTGCAGTAACTTGCTTCGGCCACTACATAGAGAACAGCGCTGTCTGCTTCCTGCTCTGTTCTCTGTGCATCAGGTGTTAAGAGCTGCTGATCAATGAGATCCTCAGCAATCTGATATTGAGGTCCTAACCCTAGATTAGGTCCTCAATATTTTTAACCTGGAAAACAACTTTAATATAATGTGTATGGATCAGGCTATGTTTGAGATTTGTCATTTTTGCATCTGTAATGGAGCACAAAGCAAGAGGTTACTGTATTACTTGTAATAGGGACTACTAAATCTGGAGTTTCTTTGCTCCTCGTGGAGTTTTGATGCTGCGCTGTGTATTTGCCATATAGCACTATAAGGTAAATCAGATCTAAGACAAAGCAATGTTAGATCAAACCTAGAAATCCCACCACCGACATCTTTGTTGTCATATGCAAGCACATAAACATACTGTATATACACCTAAAATAAAAGGCCTCTGTGGTTTCAGATACTGAGGTCTGACTATATTTGTGAACATAGGAGGATACTTCCAGACTGCACCGGGGCAGGGCCTCATGTGAAGCCGCGATAAGATAAAACGTATGAGAAATGGATTCTGTAAACCGCATGGTATAAAATACAACAACAACATAAGAGCAGCGCTCTCCGGCTACACTGTGTAGTGTGTGACTTTCTAACTCCTGTGTAACTTTCACACACACAACCCAATAACCACAGACCTTCCCTCCCACTCAATAACCACAAAATCGTACATCAATCCTGTACAGGAAATTTCACATGAATGTGCTGAATGCAGAGAGCTGTATATGGGATGTTCTGCAGAATGTGGAGGAGATCTGGTGACCCCTCATCCACTATGCGAATATTGTACACCGCAGCGGATGAGCCACCGGCAGCTAACCTACAGCTGGCCATACACATGAGATATTTATCTGCAGATCATTGTCAGATTGTGCTTATCTTGGTATCCTCTGCTGCTACTCTTAGGCTCTGTTCACATCTCCATCTACGTCACAGTGTGTATGGCCAGCTTTAATGCTGCATGGATGTAGCCTAAGGCCATAGTCACATCTCTGTGTCCATTTAACCTATGACAATGCCTGTTTTTGGTCAGTTTGCCTTTCGTGTGCATTATTTTCCCTCTTCCAGCTGTTTTTCACATACATTTAAGAAAAAAAAAAAGAACAACGAATGGAGGCCTATTTTGGCCCAACCCACTGAAAAAGCTCACATTGTCCTCATAAATAAAAGACATCTGAACCCACATATAAAACACAATGGGCCTGTCTGCTGTCCATAGTGAACAAGGATGAGGCCTAAGACTGCACAGAGTGCAAAGTTTTAACTCATTGTGTGACCAAATCTACTCCATTGATCAGTGATAGGATTATGCAACTAGGACATCCTATACTGAAATGTTAAAAGAGGACCTCCACCTCCAACAACTCCAGTTCTTGGCATTCATTAAGGTGAAGGCCACACATTGCGGAAATGCAGCTAGAAAAAAATGCAGCAAAAGAGCTTATGTTTTCCACTTTATTGCTACATTTTTATTTTTTACCTTCCACGCCCCATATAAGTCTAAGAGGAAAAAAAAATTCAGGATAGGAGATCTTTTAATCCAAGACCCAGGCCCCTGGCCGATCAGCTATTTGAAGAGGCTGCCGCATTTGAATGCTTCAACCTCTTTAGTACTAACCAAGCACAGCGCTGTACATTTGTATTGTGCCTGTGCTTGGTACCACAGCTGCTTTAGCCAGCTGATCCACAGGCATCTTAGATGTCGAACCCCCATGCATTTTCTTTTAAAAGTCCTGAAAACCCCATTATTAGATGCCACACCACTGATTCCGACACAGTTGGAATTTTTTCTTTCATTCCAGCTGTTCTCGAGCAACCAGTACACTTAGTTTTGGTGGCTGTTGAGCTGCAATACCTGACACAATCCATGAGCAGAAAGCATGGAAGAAAGCGCTCCAGTACTTTGGACCCTGTGCAGACTGAAGTTTTCACTTCGCTGTAGTTTTGATCTAAATACATATCTTGATAGGAACTGTTGGCCAATAATACTGGCTCTAGAGAAAGGCACAGGGAAGGCTTTTCGAGGCTCACATAGAATTAATTCTGGTGCGATCCTCACACTGCTCTAATACACCCTACTAACGCATCCCTTCTTTATGTGATAGGGCCAAGGAGCCGCCTCCAATGCTCCAAACTGTTCATTTGCATATTGTGAAATAAATGAATATATCAGTAATTTCTTGCTCCAGAAATTCATATACAATTAGAAGTCAAAATTGCGACTATTTAACACCACCTTTTGGTGTAAACACTTTAATAAACCCCCCCAATGTGCACAGAGCCTTATTTCAACATAAAACGTATCAGTGAATGTTATATATTGCATGAAGCGCCATAAGCTGTAATACTTATTATATATGGCACGTCAGTTTAGAACATTATAGAGTATCCGGAGATCTGTCCAGGAGTGAGCGAGGACCCGCAGATCATATATCATCAGATAAAGGGAGAATATTGCATATGAATAGGGCTCCTAGACAAGGTGTGCATGCTGTGTGTGTTTTCTTAGCACAATTTGCTCTCTTTGCATATTCAAAGTACTGTTTATTCAGTGATGGATGTGGAGATCTGACTTTTCTTCCTGTTTCACCTCAACCACAACCTCCTTTCTGATTCAAAATACACACGGCATGACGTCGCCTGCGCAGTGTACGAAAACAGGAAACTTATATTAGAAGTACCAAGCGGCAAGGGTATACACCGCACATCTTCCTGTCTGCTGTATTTATAGTGCATGTGCCACAGACTAGCAGAGCATTGGCAACTCAAGACTATGGGTAGGTGAACGCTAGGTTCATAATAGCGTCGCCTCTCCGTTGTTCGGGTCAATCGAAACAGCGGTTACACACAGAGCGTAGACATAACCTTAAAGCCAAGGTCCCATGTTGCTAAAAAGCTCCTTATTTATTTCAGATTTTGCTTCAGTTTTTTGAGCCAAAACCAGGAGTGGCTACATAAGGAATGGCAAATATCTAGGAAGATTATACTTCTACCCTCTGTTCAATCCACTCCTGGCTTTGACTCCAAAAACCCACAGCAAAATCTGCAACAAAACAAAAAAAAAACAAAAAACCCTTTTCCGCATTGTAGGGCCTCAGCCTAAAGGGGTTTTCCCATTTTAAGAAATGATCCCCTATCCATAGACTAGGATAAGGGATACGTTGCAGATCAGTTGGGGTCTGACTGTCTAGAGAATGGGGGACTCCTGAATGGGACAATGGCCAGAAAGGACACACATCACTCCATTCATTTCTATGACAGCGCTGGATATAGCTGAAGCACAGCGTTCAGGATATCTTTTTAAGATAGGAATATCCCTTTAAGGTGGCCACACATATTAGATGATCACCTGACTTTGGGATGGCTGGTTGATCTAATGTGGGTGTGCGGACTCTTCTGACAGAGGGTGTTGGGGAAAGAAGGACGTTCAATTTCAACATGCCTGATCCTTTGTTCTCATGGGGGATAAGCCGTAACCAGACATGTTAGGCAGCAGCTTATTTCCCTCTCCCTATTAAGGCCAACTGGAAACAAGTCCAGCATGCATGTATGGAGGCGGCCAAGAAAGCCAGCTATGGTTGGTATATGGCCACATATCAGATGGCTATACAATTGAGATGGCTGTAAACTGAACATTTTCGGGTCACTTGTAACTCAACATTTCTGCTTTTCCCCTGTGTCATGGAACATTTTGAGGCACCCAAACACCTGATAGCATCAGCCAGTCCCATAGGGATCAGTGGATTCAATCAACTGTTATGCCTCCACTGTATACTTACTATGTGAATTTTAGGGGTCAGTTTTAATATAGAAGAGTTTATGTAATATTTCCGGGTCTTAACGTTTCCAGGATTCTTTTTCTGTTATTGCCTAGGATAGGCCACAAATATTTGATCAGTGTGGGCAGACAGGCGACCCTTGCATGGATCAGCTATTCAGGGGTGCATCAAGTCTCTGTACTATACAGAAAACGAAGCCAGAAGCAGAAAGGATCTGTGCCCTGTACAGTAGATGCGGCCTATTACTGCTGCTCAGATCCCATTGATGACAATGGTAGCTGAGCTGCAGTAAAGTGCCTGGCCACTATACAGGGCACAGAGGTATCCGCTTCTGGCTCGCTGTACTATACAGTAAAGAGACTAGATGCAGCCCGAACAGTTGACCCGTGCAGGGGCCAGCTGTCAGTCCCCCACTGACCAGATATTTATGGCCTATCCTTATCATTAAAAAAAATGTGACTAACCCCTTTAAGGTGCCAATATACATATAGGTGTCTTCAATATACATGTATGCTCTGTTCAGCTGTATGTGCATGCGTTATCAATGGGAGGTAAGCTGCTGACACTTCTAATCTACCAGGGAACAAAGGATCGGCTCATGATAAGATTCAACATGCCTGATTCTGGTTATTCCTGATATCATCTGTCAGGGGAGACTCGGCATGCCCCCATGCACATAGGATAGAACGGCCTACAGTGTACTAAATCCGATATTCCTGGCACCCTCATCGCTATAACCAGAAAGCGCCCATTGTTAAGGGAACTTATTCATGCAATCTCTTATCAAGATGCGGAGATCTTTTTTTAGTTTTAAGTTATAGCACAAAACTCAGATTTTTATTTTTATATAGCTCAGAATTAGTAGTACTTTTTACAGATTTGCTTTCACTTCCAGTAAACTATATTATAAGGAGTACTGTGCTTACGGCAAAGGAACAGACGTCTTCTGTCAATGCACATTCTTAGCATGAGACTTTATTATCTGGCATTATTTGTGCAATCGTTACTCAATAGTAAAAGCTAAGAAGAAGTTAGAGGGGTCCCCCCCCCCCATTAATACCCTATAAAGGCACACTAGGCTAATAGAAGCCACTTCTAGTACATCTCTCTGCTGGGACTGTAACTATTGATCAAGCACAATGGAGGACTACTAGATATGAAGACACCGCCACAATCTGCTGTTATACAAATCCCCTATTACACACGAGTCACGAGCCCCAGTTATGGGAACACGGTATATACATATATAATAACCGATTTCCTGTCACATTAGCCCCGATGAGCTCTGCAGACGGTGATCACGCTGTGGTTCACTACTCCTATATCAGGGACAGGGATCTCATTATTCGGGTATGTGTAGGGAAACACATAGTATAGTATGCAAGAGCAAAGATCCTAAAGCTACAAACAAAGCCACAAAAAGCAAAGCTGAAAAAAATCATAGAAGGCAAACGTGACCACACATTTGCAGCTGGCACCTAGGTTTTTTTTGGTTGCTTCCTATTGAGATCTACAGTTCCTACTGTACCTCTAAAACTTCTACTTATATACAAAGCCACTATAATATTGGGAAAAATATCTTATGCTATATGTGGTAGCATAAATCTGCAGTCTGACTTGTACAGGCTCCAGGCCCATAGCTGCACTGTATGTATAAGGCCTAAGGATAATAAAGCCGCAGTCTGACACCATACAGGCTCTAGGCCCATAGCTGTACTGTGTATTAGGACTAAGGATAATAAATCCGCAGTCTGACACCATACAGGCTCTAGGCCCATAGCTGTACTGTGTATTAGGACTAAGGATAATAAATCCGCAGTCTGACACCATACAGGCTCTAGGCCCATAGCTGTACTGTGTATTAGGACTAAGGATAATAAATCCACAGTCTGACACCATACTGGCTCCAGGCCCATAGCTGGACTGTGTGTGTATGAGGCCTAAGGAGAATAAAGCCGCAGTCTGACACCAATCAGGCACCAGGCCCATAGCTGGACTGTGTGTATTGGGAATAAGGATAATAAATCTGCAGTCTGACATTGTACAGGCTCCAGGCCCATAGCTGCACTGTATGTATAAGGCCTAAGGATAATAAAGCCGCAGTCTGACACCATACAGGCTCTAGGCCCATAGCTGTACTGTGTATTAGGACTAAGGATAATAAATCCACAGTCTGACACCATACTGGCTCCAGGCCCATAGCTGGACTGTGTGCGTATGAGGCCTAAGGAGAATAAAGCCGCAGTCTGACACCAATCAGGCACCAGGCCCATAGCTGGACTGTGTGTATTGGGAATAAGGATAATAAATCTGCAGTCTGACATTGTACAGGCTCCAGGCCCATAGCTGGACTGTGTGTATTAGGTCTAAGGCAGGGTTCACACTACCGTTGATGTCCGTTCTGATAGTGTCCGTTAAAAAAAAGAAAAACAAAAAAAAAAAACGGACACCTATCATAACAGACACTAATGGACACTAACTGATGTTAATGTGTCCATTTTTTTAACTGATCCAATTAATGGATTAGCTAAAAAAAAAACAGACACATTAGCATCAGTTAGTGTCCGTTTTTTAACACTGTCCGTTTTTTTTTTTTTCTGCTTTCTGAGCATGCGCAGGAAAAAAAAACAGACATAAAATAACGGACAATAACTGCTGGCTATCAGTTACTGTCCGTTAGAAGTCCTTTACCCATAGACAATGTTAAAAAAATAACGGACACTTGCTGTCCGTCAACAATCCGTTATTTCAAACGGACAAAAAAGTCCTACATGTAGGATTTTTTGCCTACGAAAAAAAAATGGACTTCTGACGGATTTGGTGTAAATAGACACTAACGGACACTAAACAAACACAATAGAAAAACCCATTGAAATGAATGGAAATTTTAACGGATTTCTGACGGTTCAGCTAGTGTCCGATGCTAAAATCTTGTAATGGACAATAGCAACGGATACTACTGACGGTCACCAACGGTAGTGTGAACGCCCCCTAAGGCTCTATGTACTTTCTAAGTGCAGCTGTGTTAACGCATAAAGTAGACTTTTAATCTGCTTACTATATTCCTCCTAATCAGGGGCGTAACTACCGGGGTAGCAGTGGTAGCGACTGCCACAGGGCCCGGAACATTACGGGGCCCGGAGTCCTGTGGCAGTCGCTACCGCGAACCCCAC
Organism: Leptodactylus fallax; assembly: GCA_947044405.1. NCBI lineage: Eukaryota > Metazoa > Chordata > Amphibia > Anura > Leptodactylidae > Leptodactylus > Leptodactylus fallax. Next base: position 608,900 of record CAMRHE010000455.1, on the reverse strand, counting down.
AAATACTGCTATCGTTATACTCCGGGGTCTTTTGAGACCCCGGAGTATAACGATCGGGGGCCCAGGGGAGGTAAGCGAACATAAAAAACACCGAAACTCACCTATCCGCCGCTCCGCAGGCTTCGGGCCTGTTTGGTGACGTCCCAGATGTCAGCCGACGTCATTATGCGTCGCGACGCCGGCCTGGATCGCGCGAGATCCGGTCCGAAATTGAAGATGGCCGAAGTAGCGCACGGGAGTGCACCGGAGCGAGGAAGAGGTAAGTTGCAGTGTTTTCTATGTTTCTATCCTCCCCTGGGTCTCCGATCATTATACTCTGGGGTCTGAAAAGACCCCAGAGTATAATAATCGTTCATGGGTGGTCCACTATGGGGCATAATACTGTGTGCAGGGGCCACTATGGGGCAAACTACTGTGTGCAGGGGCCACTATGGGGCAAACTACTGTGTGCAGGGGCCACTATGGGGCAAACTACTGTGTGCAGGGGCCACTATGGGGCAAACTACTGTGTGCAGGGGCTACTATGGGGCAAACTACTGCGTGCAGGCGCCACTATGGGGCAAACTACTGCATGCAGGGGCCACTATGGGGCAAACTACTGCGTGCAGGGGCCACTATGGGGCAAACTACTGTGTGCAGGGGCCACTATGGGGCAAACTACTGTGTGCAGGGGCCACTATGGGGCAAACTACTGTGTGTTGGGGCCACTATGGAGCAAACTACTGTGTGCTGGGGCCACTATGGGGCATAATATTGTGTGCAGGGGCCACTATGCTGCATAATACCGTGTCCAGGGGCCACTATGGGGCATAATACCATGTGCAGGGGCCACTATGGGGCATAATACCGTGTGCAGGGGCCACTATGGGGCATAATAGTGTGCGCAGGAATGCGGTTTGTGTGTGGGGGGGTTGGGGGCGGCGGCTTGGGGGGCCCCATGTCAAATGTTCGCCTTGGGGCCCAGCCATTCCTAGTTACGTCACTGCTCCTAATATATTTTAAGGACTTTCCACCTCGGTGTTACATTGCATCTGCGCCCAATATATCTCCACATAGTAATAGCACTAGTAAAGCAGACAGACCTTATATAGATGCAGCATCGATACAGAAGAGAGGTGCAAATTCTAGTAAATGCTCTGTCAGCATATCAGACTTTAATAAACCACATGTAGTGGTCACGAAAGCTAAACCTGCTCTAAACTTACCACTTCTAAATGAATCACAATTATTTGCAGTACATGGAGGATCTTTTTCACTATCCACCATGCATTTGCAAGCCTCACAGTAGAAGCATCTGTTAGTATTAAATGGGTTAATTGGAATTAGAACATGGCTGCATTTTAGAAACAGCGCTGTACCTTTACATTGGTTGTGTCTGGTATTGCAGACAATACCAGGGTAATACCAGGGTCATCTGAGGTATAATAAAGCTTACCAGTGCATTCCCTGCACTGACTGAGGCGAAAGGCCACATGTTGCAGAAATGCAACAGAAAAAAAAAGTGCTGTATTTTCCAGTACCAGCAAAGTGAATGAGATTTGGAATGATCTCGTTCACACATTACGGGGATAAAATGCTGCTAAAGCGCTGCATTTCCAAAAACATGTTAATTGTACCTGCAGAAATGCTGCATTTTTTTCCATACAATCATATGGGTTGAGGAAGGTAAAAGTTAAAAACACAAGCAACTGTTGACCCTTAAAGATCGGCAGGGATCCGACATCTGGGTCCCTGTCCCGATCAGCCTCTCAATACTTACCAAGCATAGGGCTGTGTAATTGTATTGTAGCTTAGACCATTCACTTGAATGGGGCTGAACAGCAATCAGGACATTTGACTGATGAATGTGACTTTACATGGCCTGTGAAACGGATGCGGCAGTCAGGTAGTCCGACCCACACGGATCTTCAACGAATGAAAAACCCCTTTACGCTTTATTACTAATATACACCCCGGTTCTCTGGAGTCCCACTTATTACCTGTGTAGAGACAGCTGGGGAGGCCACAACGCTTATTCCACTGATTTGTCGGCTGACGCTACTACTCAATGGCCTGAGTAAAAGAGAGTCGGTGACATGACAGAGGAACGAGCGTTCTGGCCTCCCCAGCAGTCCTCTGCACAGACAAAAAACAGGGCTCCTGGGGACCGGGGTATATACTAGTAATAGTGAGGGAATGCACTAGTAAACCTTATTAATACCTAACCCACCCCTTTAATGTGAACACAGATATCAAACACGTCAGAAAATAAGTAGCGGGAAATTTCCATCTTGTTCTATACATTTTTTGCATGATCCTCACTCAGTGGCTGGTAACAGATAATAGTAGCCTGCATATTACATGTCAGTCAATGTTTTGTCTCCATCACAGCACAGTAATCCAAAGCTGTATAACTTGTTATGCTACAAGTGGAAGATTACTGTGCGGATAAGTAATATAATATGTGTAGTCAATAAACACAGAAATCTTGTATTGTCAAAGCAAAGGAAGCAAGATTATCCCTAAGAATGTTAAAGGTATCCTGTCACCATGAAAATGCAGTGCTCTCCGCAGGCAGCATGTTATAGCGCAGGAGGAGCTGAGCAGACTGATATATAGATTTGTGGGAAAAGATTCCGTATAACTTGACGTTTTTTAGTCAAACGTCTGCTTATTCTGAGCTTAAGAGTCCAGTGGGCGGTCCTACTGATAGGCAGTCTTTCTTGTAGGAGTGTGCCTACTGAGATAGTTGTCAATCACTCAGTAGGACCGCCCCCAGGACTCCTAGGCCCAGAATGAGCAGAGATAAAAATGATGACACGTTATATCACTTTGTTAGAAAACTTCTAAAATATTAATCTGCTCAGCTCCTGCTCTATAACACGCTGCCTGCAGACTGGACTGCATTTTCAACATGGCAGGCTCCTGTAAACCGTCGCATCAACAGCAGTACCCTGCCTTCTGATTTCAGGGATACTGTACTGGTTTTGACCAGCCAGTAACATTAAAGTGAATGCGTGAAGTTTCATGTTAAACATATTTTGAAGCTTTTTTTGAGAGTTTTAAATTTGTTTTCAATGTTATTATCTATCGATCTACATATCTATATTGTATATATGCCAATCTGACTCTGGCCACTAAGCTAAATAATAATCTGAGGCTTCCTGTTTTCTGTAGATTTCTTTGCAGCAGCCTCCTCACTTAGCACAAAGATAATCACAGCTATCACGCATATGTAGATAAGATACAGATTCCACCAGTCACAATAGGTGATTTCACAGCTGATCAACTCCCCTCTAATGCACAATGACCTCTGCCCAGGTCACAGAGAATACCTAGAAAACTCTTCCATAGAAGGGTCTGCTCCTGACCATTGTGTCTATGGCCCATCTACAGTAAACAGGGAATCATAGATTATTTTAGGCTTAGTGCCAAGAGCTGGAATTGCAAGATTTTCAGATTTTTTTTTATTTTTTTTATAATAGATAAAAAACATGAAAACTTAAAAACACCATCTAATGCAAAAAAGCAGTCAATCATATTTTGGTAGAAATGCCTTACAGGTGAAGGAAAGAAAATCTAAGTGCCAGATATTGGTGGACTCTCTAGCTGTGACTAGATGTTTTGTAGTGCGACACCTCTGATTTAGCATAATACACCTAGGGTGGAATTTATCCAAACTCTGCACACTAAAATTCTGGGGTCAAAAAGTAGCAAATTAGGGCAACTTTATGGGCTTTATTTGCTGAATTATGTTAAACAATTTTACATATTTTACACTGTTCATTCCACTTTTGAAAACTGGATATGGTGAACGGATGTAGTTCAGATTTATTAAATGAGGCTTTTTAAAAAGTCATATAAATTGTCATAATCTGGCTCCAGTAAGGAGGTGGCATAGAAAGCGTCATAACTTAGTAGAGAAGGGTTACACTAAGTTCATACTAGCGCTTGTTCTCTGTTTGGTTCATTTGTGGACCCGAACAACAGAGAGGCGGACGGCTGAAACAGTGGTGACACATGGAGCCTGGCTGACCCAATTTTTAAACTGAAACCGTCGGAGGAAAAAGTCCTCCGTGCAGAGCTTTTTTATCCGTCGACCTTCAGCGGAACCTACAACTGAGTCTCCAACGGATGCAGAAGTGAGCCTTATGCTTAAAGAGGACTTTTCACGTCCTCATGTATATGCGGTTTTACATACCACTAGAAAGCCAACAGTGCACTAGATTCAGCGCACTGCCGGCTTTCCCCTTTATGTGCCCTGGGGCTGGAGATATCAGTGCCGTTAGTTTCGGCATCGATCTCTGCCAACTGTCAGAAGGACGATCCTGACAGTCTAACTCATCCATAGACTTGTACGTCATCGCTGGGCGGTAAGGAACGCCCCCCCGCCAGTACAGGCTATGGATGAGTACAGTCAGGGGGGCGTTCCTCACAGCCCAGCTACACTGTCTGGAATGCCCTTCTGACAGTGGGCAGAGATCGGTGCCTAAACTAACAGCACCGATATCTCCAGCCCCGGGGCACATAACGGGAAAGTCGACAGTGCGCTGAATTGGCTTTCTAGCAGTATATAAAACCACATGTGCAGGAGGACATGAAAAGTCCTCTTTAAGGGGGGCTTTTCAGTACATAACCATATTTATATTTGTAGACAAAAGTCAAACATTTTTGCAAATAGAAATAATTAAAAATTTTGCAGTGTTTTAAAGATTTCTCTAACCATCTTGGTGGGGAATCTTTTATCTTGACAACTTTTCTATGGTCTTGGACTTGTCAGAATCCCAGCCATGATGTCCTTATTGTGGACAGGTTATCAGGCAGGGACACTACATGTATGAGAAGATAACCCAGCCACGACAAGGAAATCATGGCTGGGTTTCTGACAAGTCCCAGATCATAGAACGTTCCTGCATTCATGGACTTATCCATTAGCAACTGGTCAAGACAAAAGATTGTCACCACTATGATGGGTAGAGAAATTTTTATATTTGTAAAAATTTAAATATGGTTATTTTCAGGAGAAATCCCTTTACAGGAACGCCAAATTTATCAAACATTGTGCAACGTTTAACAAATTTAGCAGAAATTATGGCAACACTGACAAAATTATACCTCCCGATAGTTCCAATAGCAAGAAGATTAGTTTGCACTATAATTTGTAGCCCACGTCTTTCCTATTGGCATTTTTGTTGTGAAAAAATGGCCATATATCCTTGTCCTGTGTGCGTGGGGGGTATTGCAGGATGTTTTATTTTTCTTTGTCGTTTTTCAGGATGTGGGGGTTTACAAAATGTAGCCTGGAAATGGTGAAATGGAGATCTGTCCGCTGTTTGGATGGTCTCTTCCTGTCCTGAATGCAGACATCTGCTTGAATGAGTTTCCACATCTATCACAACAAAAATGTTGTGGTCATACAGATGGACAAAGCTTTTGAAGCTAAGACCCAATTGCGGAACAACTAGAGGCCATTAACAGGAATACAGCAGGGTCCCCATGTTAACGCAGTGACCCCCCAACTCCCCTGCTTCCTTGTCCACTTGCACTTTTTTCCCCTTTTATTTACTTCCCATGATTATATATTTATATCGCTGTATACTTGTAACATTTCAACAGGGTCAGGTGTAAGTGAGCGTTGGCCCCATCCCATGCCATGTGAAGATTCTGGAATTTTCTGATTTTGAAGTGATTCCATATCCTCACTGGTAGAAATTCAGCGTTGGGAAAATAGTCTATAAATTCTAGTGTTTTAGGCTGGCCAGCTCCTATCTGGACTAACTGCAAGAAGATTAAAGCTCCATTCACATCTGTATCGGAGTCTTTGTTCAGAGTCACTGTCGCAGTGTCCATCAGAAATCACTGGACAAAAAAGTCCAGCAAGCCTGCTTTTTTTCCTGCGATTTCGCTTATTTAAAGAGGACCCTTCACATCCTCTGGCACCCGCGGTATTATATACCGCTAGAATTAAGTGAAATCAGCACACTGTCAGCTTTTCCAATGCGCGCCCGGGTGCAGGAAATATCGGTGCCATTAGTTTTGGCACCGAGAACTCTCCACTGTCAGAAGGGCAGGCCTTAACGACTAGCATCATCGCTGGGGGGTAAAGAACACTTTCCCCACAACAGTACTCTTCCATAGCATTGTGCTGTCAGAGGGGGCGTTCCTTACCGCCCAGTGATGGCACACCGACACCTGAATGCAGCACACTGTCAGCTTTCCAGCGGTGTATAAAACCGCCAGTGCCAGAGGATGTGAAAGGTCCTCTTTACAGAAAAAAACAGACACCACACAGACCCAACTATAGTCAAAGGGTTCCCAGGGGATCTGTTGTTGTCGCGCGACCTAGAAGAGCAGATTAAACAGCTCAGAGGTGAGCATGGTATAACAAAACCCTGCCCTTCCTTCCCCTACACTAGGTTCACACTAGAACCATGGTCTGCGGACCCGAATGATAGACAGTCGGACTGCTAAAATATCGGTTACACACGGAGACCAGCGGATACCATTGACTATAATGGGGCCCACCAAGAGTCTGCGGTTTCAAAACTGAAAACGGCAGAGAAAAAAAAATCCTCTGTGTTGGACTTTTCACTCCACCGATTTTTGGTGGTTTTGGAGCAGATGTGAACCCAGCCTTATTCTGTCAGGGTAATTCGTTGGGGTTTAGTCATCCAGTATTGGGTCGACTAATTCCGGAATTGATGAATTTTGGTTGATTATCATCATTATTATTTTGGTTTTAATATTTATTATTAATACATATTTATTACAGTTTAATAAAGCAAGCTCACTATAACTACTGCAGCCATTTTATGCCAAATATGAACTGTGTGTTCTGGTTTTTATTTAGTACTTAATAAAAAATGCCAAAAAGATAATAATCCTACAACTAATAACCTTTAATATACATTAAAGAAAAAAAAAATGTTTTTTGGCAACGCATTTCCTATAAGTTTTGGCAGATATTTATATGTGTTGGTTGGCGCTTGTGTTACCAGATTTGTGAAAACTGAACATTGGCCCTACTGATACACAATCCCCTTTTACATACAGAACAATTGTGTAAAACCATATGGGGTGATGTAGACCAATTATGTAACCACCATCTTCTACCTCTATATACAGCGAAGAGCACAGTGAGTCACATACACCAGAGCAGGGTGTAGACTGTAGAGAATATTACACGGGATACCTAAACATATCCAGAAATAACAATTAATATTGATACAGCAATTAGCCATAAGTGGAAGTTCTGTACACAGAGTAATAGGTGACTACGTCTTCGAGAAGGGTGAATCACAGATCCCCGGGCACGTTCCTCTCACTTTCTGTGACGGATCAGATATTTTTTTGATCATGTGAATATGTTGGTGACAGAAAGTCACTCTCTCTTCTGTAGTTTATGACACTAAGGAGAAAATGTAAAAATCAATGCAGAGATCATAACATGGCCTGACATTTTCTGTCCTGATTTCGGTCAGTAGTGTTGTTATGCAAAACCACAGTGCCTCCAGATCACCATATATAAGGATCAGAAACATCAGCTTCTTTTCTCAGCATTGGTGTCTAGTAAAGATGTGAAACAACAGCAGTCTGTGTTGATTTCATTCTGCAAGATCTCCTTTAAAGGGATATATGGATGAATATAACCCTATTTAGATTTGTAGACAATTAAAAGTTAAACATTTTTGCAAACTATATTACTAAAAAATGTGCAGGGTTTTAAAGATTTTCTCTAACCATCTTAGAGGAGACAGTGTTTTGTCTTAATCGGTTGCCAATGGATATGACCATGAATGTGGGAACTTTCTATGGTCTGAGACTTGTTAGAAATCCAGCCATGATTTTCTTATTGTGGCTGGGTTATCAAGGAGGGACAGCGCATGCGCAAGAAAATAATCCGGTGACAACAAGGAAATCATGGTTGGCTTATAGAAAGTTCCAGCGCTCATGGTTGCATCTATCGGCAACCGATCAAGACAACAGACTGTCACCACTAAGGCTAGGTTCACATCTGCGCAGGTCGTTTGGGTCCGCTGGAGGACTCAAGCAACGGAGAGCCAGACCGCTAAAAACAGGGTTTACCATAGACTATAATGGGGTCCACCAGGTGTCCACAGTCTTTATTCGGAAACCAGCGAGAGATAAGTCCTCCGTGCAGTCCTCCGCCAATTTTCAGCAGATTCTGCGGCGGAGACTCCAACGGATGTGAACCTAGCCTAAGAGGATTAGAGAAAATCTTTATAACTCTGCAAATTTTTAATTATTTATATTTGCAATGTTGAACTTTTAATTGTTTACAATTTTAAGTATGGTAATGTTCATGGGAAACCCCTTTAAGGCTCTGTTGACACTTGGACTATGGTTTTCTCTTGACGCTTTTAAGGTATTTTAGATATAAAGAATATAGTCTACTGTCCCGCCAATGGGCCCCATTCAAGTCTGTCAGCATCTGCTTGCATCCATTGTAAAATGGACCCACCACAGTAGTCAAGGCGCTGTTATAAACAGAAGCCAAGACACTAGTGTGAACAAAGCCTACCAGATCATTTGTACCCACTGATGCAGGCTATAGGTGACTGGCTTTGGACATTTATCCCTAACCACATGAGGAGACTGGCATATATCGGGCAAGAGACCAAGAGAATTGGTATTTCTTAATAACTAACATAAGCCATGACTTCCCTCTGACTAAAGACAACAACCAGATGTGTGCGTCACTGAGGTGTTGTCACTAACACGAGGAAAACTTTGCCATCCCTGTTATATTACACAATTATGGAGCGTTGCACAACTACAATCTGCAGTATGACACCATAGTCTGTAGCACAGGACTTCTCAGTCTCTCTCTACTTCCTACCAGACAGAAGATGGTGATGTCTGTGCTTTACCAGTGTTCAAAGTCCATGTTATGAATAAAACACTTTTCTTTTATCAAACATTTTTCTCCTGAACCCTGAAAAGACATTAAAAAGGGAAGCCACCAGGTCTGTTTGGGACAGTAAATCACTGACAGGTCCTTAATGACCAGTGGGTTACCCCGTATGTGTGTGCTGGCTGGATTGCCTGGCCTGAACAGTTTGCCAGGAGAAAGACTCCAAGCAAAATAGTTATCTATGATAGTATGAGTCCCTGCCTCCTATATACTATAATCAGTACAGGACAGTATGTCGCTGGGAGGCAGGGACACCTAGAATCAGACATAACTATACTGCTCGGAGTCCCTCTCCCGATAAACTGTTCAGGCCAGGAAAACCAGCCAACACACGGACAGAGTTTCACGGCTGAAACTTGGTCGTGTAAATGCTAGGTTAGTGTCCCAAATAGCTTTATCTTAACGCTGTCCGTGGCTATAAAAAAAAATATAATAAATATATAAAATAAAAAAATAAAACCTTTATACTCCACTCCAATGTGGGGATAAAAACATTCTCCAGATCCTTGCCAATGATTCTTCAAACCAATGGCTTTGAAATATAATTCCATGTAACAGCCTGGAAGGGATTATATCCTATCCACAGAATGAGTGGACCCCATTGATAATGAGAATGGGGGGTCCCCAATTCCCTCCATTTGAGTGGAGCTCCAGCTACACTGCCACACTATTTCATTCCATTCTATGGGACTGCTGGAGAAAGCTCAGCGCTGTGCAAAGGCGTAACTTGAAGCTGCTGGTTCGCAATGCAAAATCTATATAAGGAGCCCCTACCTACTTTGTACCATTTAGAATAGTGGTTTATTTTATGGGGCATAGGGATCTTTGAGGCCCTCTCATTGTCCAGGGCCCAGTAGCGACTGCTATCTCTGCACCTTCTATGGCTACTCCGCTGGCTCTGTGCTTGCACACTTGGGGCCTCCATTCTCATGACTAGTGGATTACCAAAGGTCAGACCCACACAAATCAGACTCTATCCTGTGAGTAGAAGATTTTTGGTTTTAGGTTTTTGTGTAACAAACATATGTACATATGTAACATGCCACCATGTTACAGTCCCATTCACATAAATGGAACTGATTTTCAGTCACAAATCTGCCCTGTGTAAATATACCCCAAGGGGTTGAAAACTTTCTTACTCATCAGCTTCTTTGTTAATAAATCTGAAGAAAACTTCCTGCTTGTGTATTAAGAGATGTAGTCTCATGCAACGTAATATTCATACTTTTTCAGAGAATGCTGCTTTAAGGGAACCTGTCAGCAGAATTATGCCGCCATAACCATAGGCAGCATGAAATACTGACGCACATAGGGAGAGGCCTGTCAACCAAGCCAAGACGGGGAAAAACTAGAGAGGAGCCGCCTACTGGACATTTTTCCCCATGCCTGGCCCTTCTAATATGTTTTCTCTTAAATGTCAAAGTGTATCAGGGTAAAACATAGTATGAGGAAGTTGGTGGCTAAGTCATGTTGTCCGTGGTTAGGGTTACATGGATCCCTTTAATAAACTGTTGACACGCTGAATGCTACTTGCAGTTCTCCCATATAATGCGGAGTCCAATTTCTTCCCCCTCGGTCCCCACACAGGCTTGTTATTCCTACTAATTCAGTGTTCCCTAGGAAAAGGCTGGGGGTAAAAGGCCAGGCGATACAGTGTAGCCAACGTGACTTATGATCCATAAAATATGTCTGTCACAAAGGCTTTCAGATTCAAGATGGAATTTGAGGAGGAGTGAGGATTACAGCTGGCGACAGCAAAATAGACCAGGAAGTACAAAATATTCGAGAAATAATTAGAACCTTCTTCTGGGTTGGATCTTGTTGTTGCGGACTTAAAACCTTCCAACAACTTAAACAAAGGGTCCTGGGAATCAATGTAAATCAGACGTCATCCAGAGGTCACAAGCCGAGCATCAATACGCAAGGGAATGGACGATCTGCTTTGCATGTCTGTTGACTTAACCAGACTGCATGTGAACCCAACGCACGGCATACCTGACACTGAGCAACAATTCCTTTGCAACGTTATCCTTAAAGGTGAGCACAGACGGACAGGTGTCTTATCACACTTTAGTCTTTATTTTGACTTTCAAGGAATCTATTTTGTAACTGTTTAGCACTTGGCTGGGTCTATCAGTCTTACAAACATTCAAGGCAGCGGAAGGACACATGCCTGACTACGACTACATTCATACTTGGGAATGTAGAAGCTTGGGATATTGGTTCTAGTGATCAGTTGGGGAGCCAGCGATCATACATTTATCACCTGTTCTGTGTTTTTTTTTCATGGGATAGACCATTTGATGCTCAGGCAACATGTTTTGCAAGTTTGAGTGGGATTCCCGAAATCAGTTGGTTTATGTTGTTGCGTTTTCAAGATCCTCTCCCAGGTTTCAACCTTTGCATTGCAAAGTATGGAAATCTGTAGCTGAATTCACAGCAGTAATTGAAATGCTAGGTGACATGCTAGGTAATCGACATGTTAGGTGTTCGAAACCCGCAGCAAAAGACACTTGGCGCTGCAGGTTTTTTCTGCAGTGTGTGAATGGGATTTTTGAATTCCCATCCACTACACTGGTACTGTACTTCGAAGCAGGTTAACTGCTGGCACTTATGCCGTGGCTAACCTACTGCAAACTAGCAAAGTGTGGCCTTAGCCTAAAGGGGTTTTCTATGACTTTCATACTGATGATCTATACTGAGGACTGGTACTGCAGCTCTCTCACATTTACTGTAATGGGACAGAGCCACGGTACCATTCTGGGTTACTGCTATGTTATTTCCATTGCTGCCTTGGCCTCTATAATCATCTGGGAGTCAGACCCCTGCTGATCTGATATTGATGATATGTCCTAAGAATAGGTATTAATGTAAAAGTCTGAAAAAAAAAAAAAAAACCTTAAAGATTTAATACGGTATGCAATACAGAATTGACTTGCGTACCATATTAAGGTGCTGAGCGCCATATCTTGAAATGTAATCCCCTAAAAACGATGTAATGAAGAGTGGTGCAATAGTCTGAGATATGGTAGATGTACTGCACAATCAGATTGGATCCAAGGGGTTTTCAGGGTTTTTTTTTAATTTATTTATAGGCCTATCTGATTGACAGGGGTAGTCACCTGGACCCGCACAGATCAGCTGTTCGGGACCACTCTAGAGGAAGCAGAGAGCTCTGTACATTGTATAGTACCTGTGTAAGGAATATAGAGGAAGCTGAGAGCTCTGCACATTGTATAGTACCTGTGCAAGGAATATAGAGGAACCTGAGAGCTCTGTACATTGTATAGTACCTGTGCAAGGAATATAGAGGAAGCTGAGAGCTCTGCACATTGTATAGTACCTGTGCAAGGAATATAGAGGAAGCTGAGAGCTCTGCACATTGTATAGTACCTGTGCAAGGAATATAGAGGAAGCTGAGAGCTCTGCACATTGTATAGTACCTGTGCAAGGAATATAGAGGAAGCTGAGAGCTCTGCACATTGTATAGTACCTGTGCAAGGAATATAGAGGAAGCTGAGAGCTCTGCACATTGTATAGTACCTGTGCAAGGAATATAGAGGAAGCTGAGAGCTCTGCACATTGTATAGTACCTGTGCAAGGAATATAGAGGAAGCTGAGAGCTCTGTACATTGTATAGTACCTGTGCAAGGAATATAGAGGAAGCTGAGAGCTCTGCACATTGTATAGTACCTGTGCAAGGAATATAGAGGAAGCTGAGAGCTCTGTACATTGTATAGTACCTGTGCAAGGAATATAGAGGAAGCTGAGAGCTCTGCACATTGTATAGTACCTGTGCAAGGAATATAGAGGAACCTGAGAGCTCTGCACATTGTATAGTACCTGTGCAAGGAATATAGAGGAAGCTGAGAGCTCTGCACATTGTATAGTACCTGTGCAAGGAATATAGAGGAAGCTGAGAGCTCTGCACATTGTATAGTACCTGTGCAAGGAATATAGAGGAAGCTGAGAGCTCTGCACATTGTATAGTACCTGTGCAAGGAATATAGAGGAAGCTGAGAGCTCTGCACATTGTATAGTACCTGTGCAAGGAATATAGAGGAAGCTGAGAGCTCTGTACATTGTATAGTACCTGTGCAAGGAATATAGAGGAAGCTGAGAGCTCTGCACATTGTATAGTACCTGTGCAAGGAATATAGAGGAAGCTGAGAGCTCTGCACATTGTATAGTACCTGTGCAAGGAATATAGAGGAAGCAGAGAGCTCTGCACATTGTATAGTACCTGTGCAAGGAATATAGAGGAAGCAGAGAGCTCTGTACATTGTATAGTACCTGTGCAAGGAATATAGAGGAAGCTGAGAGCTCTGCACATTGTATAGTACCTGTGCAAGGAATATAGAGGAAGCTGAGAGCTCTGCACATTGTATAGTACCTGTGCAAGGAATATAGAGGAAGCTGAGAGCTCTGTACATTGTATAGTACCTGTGCAAGGAATATAGAGGAAGCTGAGAGCTCTGCACATTGTATAGTACCTGTGCAAGGAATATAGAGGAAGCTGAGAGCTCTGCACATTGTATAGTACCTGTGCAAGGAATATAGAGGAAGCTGAGAGCTCTGCACATTGTAGAGTACCTGTGTAAGGAATATAGAGGAAGCTGAGAGCTCTGCACATTGTATAGTACCTGTGCAAGGAATATAGAGGAAGCAGAGAGCTCTGTACATTGTATAGTACCTGTGCAAGGAATATAGAGGAAGCTGAGAGCTCTGTACATTGTATAGTACCTGTGCAAGGAATATAGAGGAAGCAGAGAGCTCTGTACATTGTATAGTACCTGTGCAAGGAATATAGAGGAAGCTGAGAGCTCTGTACATTGTATAGTACCTGTGCAAGGAATATAGAGGAAGCTGAGAGCTCTGCACATTGTATAGTACCTGTGCAAGGAATATAGAGGAAGCTGAGAGCTCTGCACATTGTATAGTACCTGTGCAAGGAATATAGAGGAAGCAGAGAGCTCTGTACATTGTATAGTACCTGTGCAAGGAATATAGAGGAAGCTGAGAGCTCTGCACATTGTATAGTACCTGTGCAAGGAATATAGAGGAAGCTGAGAGCTCTGCACATTGTATAGTACCTGTGCAAGGAATATAGAGGAAGCAGAGAGCTCTGTACATTGTATAGTACCTGTGCAAGGAATATAGAGGAAGCAGAGAGCTCTGCACATTGTATAGTACCTGTGCAAGGAATATAGAGGAAGCAGAGAGCTCTGTACATTGTATAGTACCTGTGCAAGGAATATAGAGGAAGCTGAGAGCTCTGTACATTGTATAGTACCTGTGCAAGGAATTTAGAGGAAGCTGAGAGCTCTGTACATTGTATAGTACCTGTGCAAGGAATATAGAGGAAGCTGAGAGCTCTGTACATTGTATAGTACCTGTGCAAGGAATATAGAGGAAGCTGAGAGCTCTGCACATTGTATAGTACCTGTGCAAGGAATATAGAGGAAGCTGAGAGCTCTGTACATTGTATAGTACCTGTGCAAGGAATATAGAGGAAGCTGAGAGCTCTGCACATTGTATAGTACCTGTGCAAGGAATATAGAGGAAGCAGAGAGCTCTGTACATTGTATAGTACCTGTGCAAGGAATATAGAGGAAGCTGAGAGCTCTGTACATTGTATAGTACCTGTGCAAGGAATTTAGAGGAAGCTGAGAGCTCTGCACATTGTATAGTACCTGTGCAAGGAATATAGAGGAAGCTGAGAGCTCTGTACATTGTATAGTACCTGTGCAAGGAATATAGAGGAAGCAGAGAGCTCTGTACATTGTATAGTACCTGTGCAAGGAATATAGAGGAAGCAGAGAGCTCTGTACATTGTATAGTACCTGTGCAAGGTTGCTACGGTTCAGCGCCACTTAAAATGAATAGAAGCAGAGTGGCAGTAATGCCTCATGGCCACTATACAATGGACGGAGCCCTCTGTCCATTGTATGTTAAAGGGTCCGGCAGCAGTCCCCAACAGCCAAGTGCTGGCCCCTCCCAAATCGGATATTGATGGCCTACCCTGAGGATACGCAAAAGGAAAGAAAAAAAAAAATAAAAGTCTGGAAAAACCTTAGGCTGAGCGAAGATGTTGCAAAAATTTTTTTATAATTTACCATGGTTTTCTGAAACAAGGCCCGGAGTGGATTTATCAGAAGGGAGAAGTATAAGACTTTATATTTCATATTCCTATTGAAACCACAATTGGCTTTGGCCAAGAAAAAAATAACACAGCAATGATCTATATATTAATACTGTATGTGCTGTATGATGCCAATTTAGAAATTTCCAAAATGTACCCCCATATATCCACCACCACAACCATGCAAAAATGTTCAAACCTATACATGTATGGCCAACTTAGGACTGAGTTTATACAGTGTACCTATAATGCCATTTTTGACGCTTTCCTCGTCCACAATGGATCCAAATATGAGGAATTGAAGCTTTGGAGCTGAGCTGTAGTAACTGTGCATTGACATTTGAGAACAAAGTTTTCTGTGTTAGTTCTGGTACTGGCAATTGAGGTGAACAGATGATCGGTGGGGGTGTGTGGTGTATGACCTCATGATCTGGGATTGATGACCTATCCTAGGTCTACACCATGGAAAACCCCTTTAACTATTAATGGTTTTTGTTTTCTAGAGAAAGTTTTGAGTGAAGTTTTTGGTGATTTGGTGGTTTTTGTTTTCTGGAGAAAGTTTTGAGCGAAGTTTTTGGTGTTTTGAGGCTTGAATCATAAGAAAATCTTCTTGTTTTCTTTTATGAAACATCATTAAAGACCCAAACCAGAAAACGGCTCTCCGGTAAGATAGGGCACTCAGTTCTTTATAACACACACTATATGTGATTTATTCCCATCATCTAGGCTGTAACAAATCACACTACTAAGTGAGTGTCCTGTGTATACAAGAGGCATAAAACTGCAGAGAAGAAATAAGACTGTTCACACACAAAATATTCAATAAACCAGAATTACAGCTCCATAAAACTGTGTTGAAATCAAGTGGAGCTAGACACCTGATAATACAGTGTGTACATACTGCCCAACCATAATACTGACGACTGCTAAGAAGCTATCTATCTCCATGAGTGTAGTCGTAGTCATACAAGTAAGGGCTGGCCAGTTGATGTGAGTTGTCTAACGTCAATGAGCAGTCCATACACATTTCATGTATATTGGCTCTACTTCAACAGGTTTAGGCAACCATCTAATTTGTATAGAACCCTCACAAATCTTTCCCTGATGCACAAGTCACATTGCAACCTTGAAAATGCTAAAACTGCAACTTCTGGTTGCAAAAAAAAACAAAAAACAAAAACCAGCAAGGCTCAATTTTTTGCGATGCTGTATCCTTGGGGTCTCAATGTGATACCATGCACTTATATTAGTGAAGGCGTTGTAGGGTAACATGGCTATCCTTGGTTGTATGACAGATGCACGTCAAACTTCTGGGACCTATGTCTAGAGTGGCGTTCCCTAGACCCTGCCTCGCTTCACCGCGTCCTGTTACTCTGTAACTTGTTAGATGTGTCGCTTGCTGTTCTATGCTGTCCTAGTATTCACTTCCATAGGTGTTGAGGAAACAGGGTACCTTGATGAGCTCACTAGTAGTGGATACGGCTGTCAGTAGAACCCGCGTCTATCAGACATTTATGGCATATCCTGAGGATAAATCATTAAAGTCCGTTGTGGGGAAAATCCCTTTATGGCTTCTGTTACTCACAATTTTTGTGCCTTTTTTTCAAAAAAATGCTAAGAAATTCATGTGTTTTTACAAGTCTTTTTGTGACATATATAAGCATTTTGTTTTTTCTTACACAAAAAAACCCATGAAAATGTTTTTGGCTGAGACCCCACTTTGCGGAAACGCAGCTGTTTTTGTTGCAGATTTTGCTGCATTTTTTTTTTGAGCCAAAACCAGGAGTGCTTTGAGCAGAAGGTAGAAGTATAAGAAATTCATATATATTTCCCATTCCTTTTGTACCCACTCTTGGCTTTGGCCCAAAAAATGCAGCAAAATCTGCAACAAAGAGCTGCGTTTCCGCAACGAGGGGCCTCAGCCTTTAATAATTCCCAGCTAACATCTGGCTCGTGTTTTTACCACTGCAAAAAAACACAGAAAAGATGCTGTGTGTGACACCACAAAAAGCCATTATTCATGTCACCCCTGAGAACAGACAAAACAATGTTGGACAATAAAACATATAGCCAAAAGGCATGATCTGTGCTGCGGGTTTACAAGCCATGGCATGTCAATTTTTGCTGCAGGGTTTTATTTTGCAACAAAAGCAGCAAAATACCCAGAATTTGGACAGACCTGATTGTAGTTTTGTAGAAAATCAACCACAAACCAGACCTGTGTGCACACGGCCTACATGTGATGGATGTCACTCTATGGCTTCCCTCACAAGCCTCCGCCAAAGATACAGATCCTGAGCATATACAGCCAACAGCATGCCCACAACCAATGTATACAGAGCCTGATTCACACCATATTGGTAATGACATTTCTATGACTCAGGCTTCTTCTACATTGTGTGACTTGTTAGCAATAGCTCCAGTCTGCTACACTGTTCAGCAGCCAGCTCGAGCAAACTTCATCGTCTATAGTGGCCTGGTTATTGAAAAAATAAGTAAAAAATAATACACAAAAAAGCAATAACTCAAATGCATTAACCCATTTAAAGAGGACCTTTCACCATCTCCACCGGTCAATAGGCGCCTCTCCACTGATTTAAGCACAGTTGGAATTTTTTTCTCTAGCCCCCACCATTCCAGAGCAATCATTGCTGTTAGTTTCAGCACAATTATGCTCTCTACTGTCAGGTGGGTGGTCCCTGTCTTCCTATTGCAGCCCAGGACCGCCCACCTGACAGTAGAGAGCATAACTGTGCTGAAACTAACAGCAATGATTGCTCTGGAACGGTGGGGGCTAGAGAAAAAATTCCAACGGCGCTGAAATCAGTGGAGCTAGCTCCAATGGGTCATGGCTGTCTGGGGTTACTTACCCAATATTGTCTGCTTTTGCTATAATATGCATGGGGAAAGGCATGGACACGAGATATCCACAACACATCAACACATAATATTTTGTGGGGGGGGGGGGAACTGTGGTCCAATTCTTTTGTTATGGTTACAAAAAAAAAAATTAAAAATGAGGACAGTTGTTTCAGAAAAAAAAACAAAAAAAAAACTTCGGTTCAACTTTTTACACAGGAAATATACACTTAAATAGATGTCAGGCCTTTATTTCTTCCTTATAAACCCACAACCGTTTGTGTGTATGCCAATTTTTATGGAAGGGTGTAGCTGACAAATGACACAATTCTATTCACTTACCAGTAAGCGTACAGTCTGGGTACTTCCCAGTTCTTGCTATAAAGATGGGAAATGGGGCCAAGAGGAAGATATTAGACAATTGCAGCATTAATATCTAACACGAAGGGCAACATTTATAGCTTGTGTCGATAAACATGTCCAGGGCTGTGAAAACAATTTAATTACCGATTTGTAACTGATTTATTTAAAGTGGACTTCCGATTATAAAAAAAAAAAAAAAAATCTAGTACACAATTCTCTAATATACAATACAAAGTCTGATATATTTGCTTTTACTATACTGATTTATGAAAAGCTCTTTACACTTCTCTTAGCGTTAGTGTGCATTCACACAGTGCAGTTGTGCTACAGCAATTCACAGTAAAAAAACAAAAAACAAAAAAAAAAAAACAAAACTGTGGTTCGGTGGTACAGAGGCTGTAGAATGTAAAGTACATACAGTTTCCAGGGGAGAGGGGGAGATAACATAGGCTGTGTAAGAGTGGAGAGACAGCAGAGCACTCACAGTAAACTCTGCACACTCCCCAGCATCAGTGTCTGCCTGCTCATGGGCTTTATAAGGTGAAAGTAGTACAGGGACAAAGCCATGCTGATAAATGACAGCTCAAGAAGACAGCAGCTTCCTGGACACACAGACCTCACATCCCATATGTATTAAAAGGAGGAACATCTCAGGAGGAGAAAAGTCTGACCTAGGGGCAAACTGCTAAATGCTTACCAAGGGGTCTGAAAATGACTGAATGATGACTGCAGCCTGAAACATAATGTAGTTTTTTTTTTTTTTTTTTTTTTTTTTTAGGGGTGTGTTTACATGTTCAGGTTTGCAGATGCAGTTTTTGAAAAGAGAGATCCTATACACTTGCATCCCTTTTATGATCCACACCTGGTTTTTGCTAGAAAAACCTGAATTTATGAACAAATCCTGCAACTTTTTGGAAATAGTGGCAGTGCACCACATGTTTTAGACATTCTACATAATACTAAATAGGTTTCTGATCTAGATCACTGAAGTAATGCTGATCTTACAAAACTTACCAGGTTACAAGCTAATGCCCATGGGACTGAAAATCTCTGGTCTACTGGCACAGTAAAAATGTACCACTCATTACTGCAATTAAAAGCAAAAAAGCCTGCAGTTCTCAATTTAAAAAAGCACCATGTGAACCAAGCCTAAGCTGTAGGCCACACAGTAATTTCATACTGATGGCACCCGTGGTTGTGTATTAATGAGAGCAGACACCCAGACCCCGGGGGTTCAGCTGTTCAGGTAATGTCCAAGAGCTGGAAACTGCTGTAGTAGACAGGGATTGGATGCGGTAATGGTGGTGTCAGGGTACTGCAGCTCCGCTCCTATTACTTGAATATTAGCAGAGCTGCGTCCAATACCCGTCGTCCACTGCATCAACTGCCGGTGCCTGGACGCTGCTAGAACAGCTGGTCTGTGTGGGGTCCAAGTGTCAGTGCCCCACAGATCAGATATTGATACTGTGGTTAGGTCATCAGTATGAAAATGCATTTGGGGCCAGAACACCTTTATAGGGAGTCTGACAGAAGGAAATATGACATTTAGCTAAACACACCGTGTAGGGCTGTCCGCTGCTTGGTTATTTGTTGTTTTATATTAAGTTTATATCTTATAGTTTATATTGCTTTAGGGATGTGTAATTCTGTCAACGCTGCAGAAAACCGCCCCCTAACTGCTGCCAAGGTCTGCCCCCTACAGGTTGAATGACAGCTCTACCTTCCCATTGGTTGTCTCATCAGCTTCATTGTAGCCTCAGGCTGGATACACATCTGCGCTGGAGATTGCATTGGAGACTGTCACAGAGACCGCCAAAAATCAGCTTTCAGTTTCAAAACGTTTTAGCGGTCTGGAGACCTGAATGACGGCGAGGCAACGCTTCCTGACATAGACAGCCATATTTAAGAACAGTGTCACATGCCCTATAAGGTACTGTGATTAGCTTTAAGGGGTTTTCCAGGCTAAAAATATTGATGGCCTATGGTAAGGATAGATCATCATTATCAGATTGGTGAGGGGCTGATACTCGGGACCCCCCATGGATGCAGACAGCTCTGTTCTCTATGTAGTGGCCAACCTGAGTTACTGCAGTTCGGCTCAGATTCAATAGAGAATAGCAATCTCTAGTTCCAGCTCCATTTTCGGTGTACCAGCTACTGAGAACAGATGACTGATGGGGGTCCTGAGTGTCAGACCCTCACCAATCTGAGAACAGTGACCTATCCTTACCATAGGCCACAGGTGTCAAACACAAGGCCCGCGGGCCGAATCCGGCCCGCTGCCTTCTGTTATCAGGCCCGGCACTTATCTGGCCCGCAGGGCCGCGGCCTTTTTATTGTCTATGTAATGTAAACCAGCCCAGGACAGGCCGCTAAAAAACAAAACAAAACAAAGCTACGCGATACCTGTCCTGGGCTGGTTTACAAGACCTCTGCATGTCAGCGCAGGCAGCGATACAATGACGTCATCGCGCCTCCTACGCTGACACGCAGACGTCGCGGACAAGAGGAGGCGGCGGCTGCATCAAGGCATCGGAGGTAGGTGAGGATGTTTTTTTATATATATATATAAATAGGCCGTTGCCTGCTGGAGTATCCCCGGCACGTAACGGCCTATTTACTTATTGATCCCCGCTGCTGGCCGTGGCCGCCTCCGCTTCCCCTTCTGCTATGAGACGCAGAAGCGGCTGTGAGCAGGAGCAGGGATGGTAAGTGAGGCCGCGGCCGGTGAACCCGATCAAATACTACTATTATTATAATCCGGGGTCTTTTCAGACCCCGGAGTATAATAATCGGAGGCCCAGGGGAGGTGATAAACATAAAAACCTGTGTTACTCACCTCTCCGGCGATCCGATGTTACTCCCTGCAGGCTTCGGCCTTCTTTGGTGACGTCCCAGGCGTCACGTGAGCCAGGCCAACGTCATTATGCCGCAACGCGGGTCTGTGCGACATTGAAGAAGGCCGAACGCAGGGAGCGCACCGGGGCCCAGGTAAGTAACACTGGTTTTATGTTTGTCACCACCTGGGTCTCCGATCATTATACTCTGGGGTCTGAAAAGACCCCAGAGTATAATAATAGTTCATGGGTGGGGAGGTCACTATGGGGCATAATACCGTGTGCAGGGGCCACTATGTTATGGACCATAATACCGTTTGCAGGGGCCACTATGGGGCATAATACCAATGCAGGGGCCACTATGGAGCATAATACCGATTGCAGGGGCCACTATGGAGCATAATAACGTGTGCAGGGGCCACTATTGAGCATAATACCGTGTGCAGTGGCCACTATGGAGCATAATACCGTGTGCAGTGGCCACTATGGAGCATAATACCGCGTACAGGGGCAACTATTGAGCATAATACCGTGTGCAGGGGCAACTATGGAGCATAATACCGTGTGCAGGGGTAAACGGTATTTGTATAGTGCTTAATTTTTGATATATTCAGAAAAGGATGAGGATAGTATGTAACATGCCAATGTCTTAGGTTTTAACAATACATTATGTTCTTCCTGGTTGCCCCCAAAGTGCTGATTGTAACAGTAGTAATGTACAAATGTAACTACTGCTTAATAGCTCGCTTATCTGTTAAGGAGAAGTTACTTTTATACATGTGTAAAATAATCTTGGCCCTTCAAGGTACCCCGTGAGGCTGAAGTGGCCCCCGGAGAAAATGAGTTTGACACCCCTGCCATAGGCCATCAATATTTTTAGCTTGGAAAACCTCAGCATTTTATAGTCCCTGCAAAGTGGATGGGATTCTAGCAGAAAAATACCCGCAGAGGAAATGCAGCGATTCCCAAAACTTTCTGTGAAAAGCATTGTGGGGAAAAAACTGTAATGCATTTCAGCGTGGTTTTTTCCCGCAGCGCTTTTTCGCTGCAGCCCACTACATGGGGTCTTAGCCTTAATATCATATTTCCTGCTGACAGACTCCCTTTACGGCAGGCAAAAGTGGTCGCATGTGACCATGGTGATTCATGTGATTCAGCCAACCCATTTACTTGCCTTACTTTCTTACATAAAAGGACATACTTGACTTCAATTGCACACAATTCCCAAATCCCTACCAACCCTAATTCTTCCACAGCCTACATAAACCTATCCACATCTTGGAGGACATGCTGGTGACGTCTCCATCATACCCCAGGCCAAATAACTGTGCAGCGTCTGTATTATTAATGACTCAGACGTAGCGCTGATAATTGGCCGCCCCAGTTTTTGGCACTGTAACCGACTGATACAATTACACTTCAACTCTCCCACGAGAACACCCACATTTTGGCACCCATGGTCCACTAGCAACAGGTTGCTTAAATAAACCCTTAAAGAACATAAGGGACCAGTCACTAACCGTGGGAGAACACTCAAGTGTTTTACCTACCAGCGGAGGGTACGTGGCGTTTGCTTAGTTAATTCTAAAAATTGTACTATCCAAAAAAAGACAGGGTTTTCCTTCACCGCTGCCTTAACTTCACCCAGTCAAAAGGGTGCGGGACATTCTTCTGAGAAGTCAGCATGCTGAGTCAAGTCTAACAGATGGAGCAGAGCTGGACTGGGCTGGCTGCCAGCTGATTTAAAGGTGTGCCAACCTCTTGCCAATCTGCCATGTGCAGCTTGTCAGGGTTCCCCAAAGCGGTTTGCTAAGTCTACAGAAGTAGGCTGACATACAAAAAGAATCAGCTGAGCTTACTAAAAGGAAACACCATTTTAAGACTGAGAGGCCTCCTTCGTATACTTTTGCAACAGTTTTCAATGCTTGTTTTTGGTACCTTTTTGGTTTCATGTCAGTGCCACAAATGGCAAAAACCCCAGAAATCAAAATGCCTTAAATGCAGCATTTTATAGAATTTTGAGCTTTAAAAGAAAAAAAGAAAAGCATTAAAAATACTGCAAAATGCTGGGTATGACTTCAGTCTTACACATTACATTTGTAGCAGAAGTTTAGGCAACGTGAACTATGGGGTGCTTCACTCAAATTTTAAGACCCCGTACTTTTTTTTTTTTCTTTATTCAGTTCCCCCTAGGGGGCTTGAAGAAGTGACCATTATTTTAGTGGCCCTGGCATTGCTATACGGCTGCCAGTTTGTCTGGTAATTCTTTTAGCCGAATACAATGTTGCAAGAAGTTTTAATCTTGCCTGGACTGTAGATTCAGCTGTGTGAACACTCCCTTACACCAATAGATAACACTGACAAAGTTTCCACAACAGGAACTCACTGCATTAAACCAAAACATGTTCTACACATTGCATATAAAAAAAACCCCTAATAAATGTACAGCTAATGTAAAAGAGCTAGGCTGCAGTAAAATGACCACAATGTGCGCCATATGAAAGCTCTGTACCACGTGGCAAGAATGGGATCAGACTGTGTCAGAGGATTCCTTAGGGTGCGTTCACATGATGTATTTTTTACAATCGGCCAGCTAATGTGTTTAATGGGTGCAGAAAAATGGATGGAACAGAGATCAAGGTTTACATTTTTTTTTTTTTTTTAAGCAAATTCATGATTTTCCACCTGCACTTTTGTTCAGACCAAACACATCCGAACCGAAACTGCTATTATTATACTGTGGGGTCTCTTCACACCCCAAAGTATAATAAGCGGAGTCCCAGGGGAGGTGAGCAAACATAAAAAAACAGAGAGACTCACTTCTACTGGGCTCCAGTGAGACTGCCTCTTCTCTTCTAGTCTTCTGCCTGATGTCAGGGTGAGTCATGTGGCGTCACAACGCCACGTGACTGCTGAGGCCCAAAGATAGGTCCGGCCGTCAGACAGAAGTGCCGAAGAGAACAGGGAGTCACTCCGGAGCTCAGGAGAGGTGAGTAACACTTATTATACTCTGGCGTCTGAAGGGACCCAAGAGTATAATAATAGCAGTTTCAGTTCAGCTGTGTTCAGTCCAAAAGAAACTTTCAGGTGAACCTCGCCCAACACACTCAAACTTTAAAAGGGGGGTGACCTAAATAATTGCCATTAATCGTAATCAAGGTAAAATGCTCACTTGCAATTAAGATTGTGAGCCTCAGTGGGAATGGGGAGCAATGTAAGTGACGACAATCTCTGTACAATGCTGTGGAATATGTTAGAGCTCTATAAATGAATAAAATATACATAAATGTAATGATACCATGATACCACATAGCCCGGGCCTATTATAACCAATCACATAACAAGCTGAGTAACTTACTCATCACGTGAACGTATAGAAAGCTGTACATGTCATGTACTGTTCTCTACTTGGTTTTTTGGACTCCTAAATTGAGGTATCTATAGCTAACTACCAGCTTAGAAGACGTAAAATTTATCTGCCTCCTTGCAGAAAACAAGGTGACTGATTCTGTGTAAGTGGATTTTACATGTCATTAAGCCTTTTCATGATCTTTTATGTGCTGAATAATGGCCCCGTGATTGGACTTGTTCTGTTACATAACTCATGACCCAGACGGCTGGCACATCGTAAGGACACGTCAGGTCCCAGCAAGTATATAGTTCATCCCCAGGTCTAGTTTACAAGAATCATTGTCAGCAAAATTAGGAAGCTATAAAAGACAAATATCAGGAGATGACTAACAATCTGCTATCTTTTATAGCTGTCCTTGCTTTGTGTATAAATCTGAGCACAAAGTCATGGCGGTAACACACTGGGGCAGATTTATTAATCTGGTCTAATATTTAGACAGCAGAAACTGCCCCAAATGTATTCGTGTCTGAGGCTGGATGATACATTTGGTGCATACTGTCTACACTACCTATTGTTTGGCTCACTGCACTAAAATCTACATCAAGTTTTTGGCACTATTCTGGTACATACGGCTCAATCTTTTACTGCTTATGTGAAACTAGTCATAGAAATCTGATAGTGCTCAACCAACAACTAGTACACAAATTTCACCAATAACACGCATGTTAAAGTAAATGCACATGTTCTGCTGCCCGACACAACTGGCATCATTTATATTCTGCGTAAGCAAAGGAACGGACACATAAAATCCAACAAGATGTCTTCTGGCATTGTTCATGGTGACATCCACTATTGGAAGCCATTAGAGGGCTCATGAAGGTTGGTACACAGCTATCTACAAATACTAAGGTTACATGTGCACGACCATTGCTTAGTTAGTGTATTGGTTTTAGCCAGAGCTGTGGAGCCGGTATGCAAGAGCACAGACTCCTCTATTTTTCCACAGGTCGACTCACATCTGCGGTGGAGTCTCCAAGATAGTGTCCGTCAAAAATCGTTGGAGGAAAGAGTCCTGCACAGAACACTTTTTCCTCTGCTGTTTGCAATTCTATAAGATGGACACCCGACCCCATTATAGTCAATGGGGTCCGTCAGACTCCGCGTTTTACTGCTGTTTTAGCCGTCTGCCCCTCTGTTGTTCTGGTGCCCTGATGTACCTGAACAACAAAAAGGTGACGCTAGTGTGAACCTAGCATCAGACTCCTACTCCAACTCCTTCATAACAGGCTGACAGCCAAAATAATTAATTTTATTTTAAACCCAAAGTTCGTAACTCCCCTCCCCCCATTATGGGAGGGGGTCTGAGAGTTTGGAAGCAAAACTCAGGACAGGTCTGAGCTTATTAGACTAGGTTCACATGGTGTAATTTGATGTGGATTCTGAGTTGCATTGTTCTCAATGGGAGGCAGTGACGGGTGCTTCTTTTTTTTTAGGATGCTGAAAAAAGAAAACTCCTGCTTGATCTTCCCATGGGTTCCGCAGTGGATTCTTCCACAGAATCCATGGTGCAAAGCTCTGCTTTGGTTTTCCACCGTGGGATCCACAGGGCTGGAATTTAGAAAGGAATCTGAGGCATGGTGAGCCTAGCCCAAATTGAAATGTATGGGTCTGTGAGACACCGATAAGCACACGGGTATCATTCATGTGCCATCCACACAGTTTTCTCATGTACCTGTACATATACAAGTTTGTGTGCATCTAGTATAAAAGGTATTTATGTCTGCACTACTGGGTAGTGTAAGATAACAGGCTGTCTAAAAGGACTGCAACATACTGTACGGCCTTCCCTAAATTATTAGCAATATAATTAATAACTCATTTGGCGAAAAAAAAAAAGTCATCAGCAAATGTTCTAAAATAAAATATTAACCTCTACTATCAGTGGCCTCGGAAGTGGTATGCTGCCATTGCTGTGTGCTGGTGCCAGGCGTACAGCACGCGACCTCTCAGGATACTGATTGATTACAATGGCTGGCCCGGGACCACTCAGCCAATAACACAGGGATCTCTGGAGCCTCTGTGCAGGACTGGCAGGGGATTTGAGAAGTAAGTAGTGTCCTTTGGTTATTTTAGAAGATTTCCTGCTGTTTTTCACTTTTTTTAATAAGTGTGTATTCTGTCAATGTCTAATATTAAATAATATCATAACCAATATATTTCTCATGAACCTGTCACCCACTATACTGGCAAAACATCCAGACCATTATCCTGAAATACAAATGCATTCTCAAGCTATAGCGAACCTCTGCCACCCGGCACCCACAGGAACTGATAGCAGACCACCCCTACCCTGGAGGGTGTAAAAAGACAGGACTCGGGGATCACATTATTCAGGTTTTTTTTTTGCCTGGAGTGCAAACCATGAAACAGAGACCTCACAAACCGGTATTCACGTGTTCATTGTGCCAAACTTGTAGAACCTGCGTTGTACATAATTGTAACTATAGCCTGCTGGAGATAACATCAGGGATTATTACACACAATGTCAATCATGGAGATTATAGTAGGGAAATCGTACCACATCTTGTCACAATATACCACCTCTGCTGTAATAATAGATGTAACATAGCTGGAAACACTCAGATTATTAATATAGGGATACAGAAGTGTTCTCTACTGAAGTCTAGGAAATATTTTTGGTACTGGTGCACTTTATATTAAAAAAAAAAAAAAAAGCTTGCATCACCTCATAAAAAAGGAAAAGGAACACTAAGCGCAGAAAATGACAAAATGCTTCCTACCTTAGACTGGGGCCCCACACTGTGAAAAAGCAGCATTTTGGCCACAGCGTATACATCGCAGCAGATAAACGCTTTGTTTTACAGTACCTGCAAAGTGGATGGGATTCTGGCTAATCCCATCTACACATTGCAGATAAAAATCTGTAGTGGAAATGCTGCGTTTTTGTAAATCGTAGCATGTCAATTATACCTATAGAAACACTGGCGTTTGCCGTATAGGTATAATAGAGGCTGAAAGTCCACAGAGAGAAACTCTGCACACTTTCTGTGAAAAACGTTGCAGAAAAAAAATTGTCATGCGTTTCTGCCATTGTCTTTTCTGCAGCGTTTATTTGCAGCGATTCGCTGTGTGGGGACTTAGCCTTAAAGGAATTTTTCCAGGCTTATCAACTGATAACATTGCATCCGATTCATTGAATACCAATAACAGCAACGTACATTTGTATAGTGGCAGTGCTTAGTATGGCAGCTCAGCTTAATTTACTTGAATGGGACTGAGCTAAGGACAGGCTGCGTGACTGAAGAATATAACATCACATGGCCTGTGAAGCTGCTCCCGCTTCAGACTGCTGATCCGTGTGGGTCCTGGGTGTCGATTCCCCCTGATCTTCAATTGATACCCTATTCTCAAAGATAAATCATAAATTGAGAAATCTGGAAAATCCCTTTAATCTCATCCTTTCCTATTTTCTTTCTTGCTTATATATTACCAACATATTCCACAGCGCTTTACAGACGACACTGCCATCACTCACTGTCCCAATGAATACTGTATAGTTTATCCGATATTACTATCAACTCCCATAAGACCCTTTAACCACGTTGTAGGATTTCTACAAAACGGTTTCAGGAACATACAGAAAATGCTGCAGATCCCAAACAGTGGAGGAAAGACTATCTTTTATTTCCCCTTTAACATTCATAGGAAATACAAATGAGTCAGAGTGAGTGACCTGTCCCCCATGGACATTGGTAAAGTTCCCCAGCTGTTCGGCCCAGACTGATGTGACCCTTATGGCTTCTCTAAAGGACATGCATAAAATTCCATTGCCGGAAATGACAGAATTTCTCTCAAGGTCGACTCGATGAATTAACAAAAATGAATGCAAATCACGATTTGTTTTCTGAGAAAGTATTTTTTCTTCATCTTTCTTGAAGATAATTTGGTCTTCTCAGCATCATTGCACAATGTTAAAAAAAAACTAATAAGGCGGTCACCCTCATACTGTCAGCCTAGGCTATCTGTTCTCAGGGCAAACATCAGCTTTTCTACAAGGAAGTAACTGAATAAAACTAAAGAACGTAAACAAATTCCTCACTTCATTCGTCACGAATCTGAAGATAACCCATTTTATAGACATTTTGCCAGTAGCCATTCTACATTTAAAGTCTACCAGACCAAAGATGATAAATGACTAAATGACATGCTAAGGAAGCTAAAAATATTCAGATGGTTGCGGCCAATACTGAGCATAAAGTGGGTAAGACTTATCAAAGCTAATGTCAATCAAAAAGTGGAAGAGATCTCACTGACCACAATAAGACCACAACTTCCCCTCGTGGCTATATACACTACTTGTGTACAGTCCTACTTTAATGGTAGCTTCAATTGTTTTACCCCAAATTCAGTGGATCCCCCACCGACAATGCAAACCTTTCTGCTTCTCGGAATCGTAGCGGTTCGAGATACTGGACTCCCACCAACCAATGTTATGACATATCCACTCCAAAGCCAAAAAGGGAGAAGTATAAGAGCTTCCTTACCTTCCTACGCCTATGTCTGGCTCAAAAAAAAAAAAAAAAAAGCAAAATCTGCACCAAAAAAGCGCATGCGCAGTTGGATCTACCACTTCAGGTTCGGGCAGAGCCGACTGCGCATGCACAGGATTTCAACCGCGTATAGCACTACTTCGGATACCTACACAAGGCAGAAGATCAGGTGAAGACGCAGGAGGCCATGAACAGAATTGAATTAAGGGGCGGCGAGAGATGATGACGTGGGTGTGCTCGGAGGATATCACAAGAACCGGAATTTTACAGAAACGGCGGGGAGCAGAAGACAATGAAAGGCTATTCCAATGTGTCATTACTTCAAACGGTCATTTTCTAATGATAGACTCCCTTTAACCTTAAAATGTTTTTCTTTTTATCCCACTAAATGCACACAGATGAACATAGACGTTCTATGGACTGTGGGGTACCGGCAGGGCAATCCTACAGATCACACATCAATGGCCATCAATGTTATATTCAGCAAAACCCCATTGATAAGAAAGTCATATGCAAAAGAGCCAGGTGACCGTCGTGTGTCATATGTTTATGTCGTCCAGCCCTTATGATGACTTATGATGTCGAAACGCAAATATAGTTTCTACATATCAAGATCAAAGTGTGAAACATTTCCTACCTGGATATTAATGCCAAAGAAAACTAAAGAGTATTCACTGGAATCACACATGCAGTATTTGATGCAGTTCCTGAGCCAAAGCCAGTGGTGGAACCAACAGATAAAGAAGGACTGATACATTTCCTAGGTTTCCTATTTCTTCTGAATCCAGTCCTCGCAATCCTTGTTTTGGCCAGCACCAAAAACTGCGTGTGTGATTATAGCCTAAAAAAAGTATTATCTGCACAGGTCCAAGTGGTTGTCTATAACCCGTCCCCACCCTGCGTGGATAAACTCAGCTGAAGCTGAAAGTTCTTATTACCCAGCAATTTTGGCATAAAAGAGCCAGTTGCATGTAGGACAATAGAATATAAATTGAAGCGGACCTTTCTTGTGGCATTAAAGGTAGTTCACTGATCTTTTATGTGGATTTAAAGGGCTGTGTGAAGGTAAAGCATGGTAAGCTCCATTTGACACACATTCACACAGGAGTTTGTCCAACCACAGACAGCAGGTCTTCTACAGTCGGCAGATCACAGAAAATTTTCCAAGCAAAATTCATTTAGATCAAAGAACTTTACCTTATCCTCCTAATCCATTATACATGATCTCATACAATATTGGAGTAAACAAATATTAGTAAAAACTTAACTAGCATGACTAATATTTTGACCAAATTTTATTTTAAATTTAACACCATAGACACTAAATGGCCAAAGTGTCAATGTCTATGGCCTCTGAGGTGCATTGTTAGACTCCTATGGCTAACCTCTAGCAGCTGCTTACAAACCCTCAGAGTAAAAGGATCAGAAATCCTAGTGCCCAATCCATCTTTCCTCTGAAATCTGCCATCAGGGAAGAGTCAGGAAGCCGCCATGCACGTTACATAATCTGTACGGCCAGCTTAATAGTTTACGGTGATCTAACCCCTGAGCCTGGGCCCACTGGGAAGATCCTATTATGGGCCACAGAAATCCTGGAGGTGTGCCCTATAGGGGAGAATATACTCAGTGTAGAAAGCTCCTGTCTGACACAACACTAATAATAATAATAATAATAATAATAATAATAATAAACTATTTATATAGCACCAATATATTCCATGGTACTTGACAAATCCACAGTCAGACTCTAGACAGATGTGATAAAACAACTGATGTTCATAACCATTACAGGACTTATCTTTACAGCTGATATAAATGTATGAACCATACTTAAAGTATCAACCGCAGATATAAATGTATCAACCACTGATATAAATGTATCAACCATAGATATAAAAGTATCAATCTTTGATAGAAATGTATGAACCACTGATATAAATATATCAACCGCTGATATAAATGTATCAACCACTGATAGAAAATGTATCAACCAGAGATATAAATGTATGAACCATAGACATAAAAGTATCAATCTCTTATAAGTGTATCTGTGGTTGATACATTTATATAAGAGATTGATATTTTTATATCTATGCTTGATACATTTATATATTAGTGGTTGATATTACAGTGTATCAAGCCCACCCACAAACTGGAAAAAATATAGAACATACATTAATAATAAATAAAAGCATTATAAACACATTGAATACTACGTAGGTCGGCATTGACAGTTTCCAATAAACTACCGGACTGTAGGAATGCTTGGTAACGTGGTCCAATTCAGTAATATTATAGGCGGCTATTGTAGACAGGGGAGTTAGACTTCTCTTTTCTACTGGATATCAGCCTAGTGCATTACAATACAAAGGGATTGTAGAAGAAAAGTATGCTATGAAGTCTAAAACTGGCCATAGACATTATCTGAACATCTGCTAAACCAGACACTTTTGCCAGTATCGGGCAACCCTCTAATGTATATGGTGGTATCCTGACACTCCACTGTTGGCAGATGGTGGGGGGAAGAAGGTTTGGATATCTAGACCTTGTTACACATGAGGAAAATCAACATTGCAAGTGTCTGGCAGCAGATTGCTCCCCCAATTTCTTTGAAAACACCTGCATGCCAGGCTGATCCAAGTATGCATGTGTAGGGGGGTTGGCAAACAGCTATGTTAGGTGCATGACTAACATTAGCATGTCAGTACATTACTTTTGTGGCCATTGGCTAGAGCACTTGGGAAATTTTAAACAGAATCTACTGTATTAATATGCATATTTATTATTATTTATTAGAATGGTGCACAAGAAAAACATGGCTGCTTCTTCTAAAAACAGCACCACAGCTGGGAATAG
Organism: Leptodactylus fallax; assembly: GCA_947044405.1. Classification (NCBI taxonomy): domain Eukaryota; kingdom Metazoa; phylum Chordata; class Amphibia; order Anura; family Leptodactylidae; genus Leptodactylus; species Leptodactylus fallax. Next base: position 577,006 of record CAMRHE010000455.1, on the reverse strand, counting down.
CATCTGGAACTGCAGCACAGCCCCATTCACTTGAATGGAGCGGAGATGCAATACCAGACACAACCCATTGACAGGTGTGGCACTATGTTTGGAAAAAAATCAGCCTTGTTATTCTAGTCCCATTCATTCCATTAAGGAATAGCAGCAGTCTAGTGAATGAACATAAAAAAAACTCACACACAACAACATCTGAACACGGCCTTATCTTTCTACTTGGAGGGAATAGTCAGCATTGGGTTAATAGTGTGTGCACACTGCTGCAGAGCATGGCGATAATAATATTCAATAGATGTCATGTCAGGTGTGAAATAAAAATACCTGAACCTCTGGACAAGGTAATACAACCTGGCATAGAGTAGCTAAACAAATGTAATAAATCCGTGGTGAGAACTTTCAGCACTACCGGAAACCGTGTTATTGTGCAAGGTGTCTTGTGGTCGGGCACAGCGTGTTCTGATAACACAATCACGCCTCAGTACGGCTGCTTCTTCTAGTAACCCAGACCGAAAACGGAAGTGGTAAGTAGACATCATAAACACATTGCTCATAACATAGTAAAAGAAACACCGTGCACTTGTCCTCCCTGCTCTCATGTAATCTACACACAAACAAGTATACCTGGGTGTGTAAGGGGGAGTCAGGAAAGTTGTCAGGTGAACGAGTGTTTGGCTTACAGCTATCTAATGTCTATGCCAGCCTAAAGCTGGATTTCTGGATCTGGCCAACCATCTAATGTGTATTGGGGTCTCCTAACTCTCCTGGCAGCCGATGTTGGGAGAGATAAGGATCAGGCCCTTGGATTCCAACTGTACGATCCTTTTGTTCTTGGGAAGAAGCGTTAAGCAGCAGCTAACCCCCTCCTCCAAGTCCAGTACTCAAGCACTACTTAGAGGAGCACCCAGCATGCATGTGAAAAGGGGAGTGCAGCAAGATAGTTGTTGGCCAAACATGCATTTGGCCACCAGTTACCTAAAGTGTATTATCGGCTTAAGAGATACATTAACAGATCTTAACCAGTCAGTCACAGATCCTTTAACAGAAGTCATAAAACATGCCAGTGTGAACAGGACCTAAATGGTTATGTATGAAGATAAAAAGTTTTCACAGTGCATTGGATTAAGCCTTGCTCATATAAATGAGGGTCCGCTAAACTTTCCATTATTAGATTTTCAGCAGGGACCTGGAAGTCTCTGCACACAGCCTACTCTGCTGACAACACGACTATCTGTCATGTGACCGACCCTGCTCTACTCTATGCACAAGCACAGGAGTAGAGCAGAGTCAGTGATGTCACGGAGAGCTGGTGCACTGGCAGAAGAGGCTGAGAATGGAGATTTCCAGCACTGCAATGAGCATTGTACCCTCATTTATAAGAGTACGGCTGCTTAACCAGGGCAGTGAATGGACTGCAACAACTTTTAATCTCCCCACATATCCCCTAAATAATGATTAACTCAATTTTTTTTTCTTATGTCAAGCCTCTTTCCTGTGCAATACTTGCTAGTACTGGTAGTCTTTTATGGTTGCCTATGTTCGCTGTTTCAAGTAAAGGCAAGACTTAACAGGAGGATAAAACAATGACACTATGGAAATGGGTCTGGCTGCAAACGTCACTCAGTGCACAGAATAGAAAGGCTTTCACACATGTCATTTCCACATTAGAAATGGAGACAATAAATCCCCTTTAAGCCTCATAATAAAGTTACGGGAAGTTATGGACTACCTGTTATTAGCCATTAACCGAGCAGACTATTATTACACTTACAGGAGGAACTGACATGGACATTTCTCACGGTTACCTAGAAGCTAAAAAAAAAGTGCATTTTTTTGTAACTTTACACCTGGTGAAACATGCAGAACGGGGCAGAAACTCTCCAGCATGACACCAAGACATTACAGTGAAACCAAGTCACATTCTTAGAGCCCCTATGGGACAGACCGTCCATCGAGAACCCGGAGTCTTCACTTATGGGAAGTAACAAGTCATGATCATGAGAAGAAAGATGCAGAACTGACTGTACATATGTGCAGAGCGGCTTACCTTCTAGGCTGCGACCGACACTCTTCTTCCCCACTGTCCGCCTCCTGCAGAAAGAACAGAAGCAATTATTCCATGTTAGACTTGTATCGGTCATTGACAATGCACTTTGTATGAGGTATTAGTTTAGTCGACAATTCTGTCACAATGAAATATGGCAAAGATATCAGCAAATCCGTCAGAATACTGATACGGGCCTAGTGCATTTACCACTTTCTGCTTACCTGACCAGGAATTTTGTATTTTATCTATCCTTAGGAAAGGTCATAAATATGTGATCGGTGGAAGACCACAGCTGGCCCTGCACAGATTTCCGGTCTGTGTACTATACAGTGCATGGAGCCAGAAGCCGATAGCTCCCTGGCCTGTATAGTGGCCGGGCGGTGTTACTACACCTCAGCTCCCCTTAACTTCAATAGAAGCAGAGCAGCAGTAACGGTGCCCAACCACTATATAGGGCAGTGAGCTATCTGCTTCCAGCACCATATGGACACAGACCTGATATACCCCCCGAACAGCTGATCCTATACCCGGCTGTAGACCCTCACAATCCGATATTTATAGCCTAACCTCAAGATAGAAATCTTGGACAACCCCTTTAATTTGCAACTCTGTACAGAGATTGCCATCACTCACATTGGTTTATGTTCCCACAGGGGATTAAAGATCTAAATTATTCCTCCTGTCTGAGGCTAGATATTGATGGTCAATCCCTAGGATAGGTCACCAGTACCAGACTAGTGGGGGTGCTGAATGTCGGACCTTCACCGATCAGCAGTTCTCAGCACAGAACTGAAAGCAGATGGCTCCATACACTGCGCAGTGGCCATGCCACAATATTGTAGCACAAACTTTACGTCTACATAGTCCCAAAAGAAATAAAACACTACATTGTGACTAGGACTTGTTAGTCACAGCAACATCAGATGTAAAACAAGTTAACCACATGACCATGTATATACACACGTGGAAAAATTGATGGTACCCCTCGTTTAATGAAAGAAAAACCCACTATGGTCACAGAAATAACTTGAATCTGACAAAAGTAATAATGTATAAAAATTCTATGAAAATGAACAAATGAAAGTCAGACATTTCTTTTCAACCATGCTTCAACAGAATTTTTTAAAAAAGAAAACTCATGAAACAGGCCTGGACAGAAATGATGGTTCCCTTAACTTAATATTTTGTTGCACAACCTTTTGAGGCAATCCCTGCAATCAAACGATTCCTGTAACTGTCAATGAGACTTCTGCACCTCTCAACAGGTATTTTGGCCCACTCCTCATGAGCAAACTGCTCCAGTTGTCTCGGGTTTGAAGGGTGCCTTTTCCAGATGGCATGTTTCAGCTCCTTCCAAAGATGCTCAATAGGATTTAGGTCAGGGCTCATAGAAGGCCACTTCAGAATAGTCCAATGTTTTCCTCTTAGCCATTCTTGGGTGTTTTTAGCTGTGTGTTTTGGGTCATTATCCTGTTGCAAGACCCATGACCTGTGACTGAGACCAAGCTTTCTGACACTGGGCAGCACATTTCTCTCTAGAATCCCTTGGTAGTCTTGAGATTTCATTGTACTCTGCACAGATTCAAGACACTCTGTGCCAGATTCAGCAAAGCAGCCCCAGAACATAACAGAGCCTCCTCCATGTTTCACAGTAGGGACAGTGTTCTTTTCAAGATATGCTTCATTTTTCCATCTGTGAACATAGAGCTGATGTGCCTTGCCAAAAATTTTGATTTTTGTCTCATCTGTCCATAGGACACTCTCCCAGAAGCTTTGTGGCTTGTCAACTTGTAGTTTATATATTATTACTTTTGTCAGATTCAAGTTATTTCTGTGACCATTGTGGGTTTTTCTTTCGTTAAACGAGGGGTACCAACAATTTTGTCCACGTGTGTACTTGAAATTACGTGTACAGTATAGGAAACCTTTGAGACACACCTATTATCTACTACATATAGAAGACTGCCAAATCAATGAAATCTATAAATAGGATTACCAAATCGGTCTCACAACCCTGGCTGAGAACATATTCATTATGTATGCGGCTTATCTGTACGCTAGACAGTTCACGTGTAATGGGTGTAGGTTATATAACTGCTTATTAATACATCCCGGACTGCATGCGCCGATCATAAATATTCAGATGTGAAAAGCCGACATGACAACCTTATCTAATTTCCCTATTACTACCCATAAATAACCAAATCAATAGAAACCATAGAGCTATTCATTGTGTTTCACGCTGTAATAACCTCTGACAATTAGGCTAAAGCCCCACATAGCGAGCCTCAGCCAAAAAGCCCTGCGGAAAAAAGTGTGGCGGAAACGCATTGAAGTTTATCCTGCAGCATTTTTCACAGAAAGTCTGCAGAGTTTTCCTCTGTGGACTTTCTGCTTCAAAGAAACCACCGGCGTTTCTGTAGGTAAAACTGACGCAACGGTTTTTAAAATCGCAGAATGTCCGCTGTGGATATTTTTCTGCAATGTGTGGATGGGATTAGCCAGAATTCCATCCACTTTGCAGGTACTGTAAAACACCACAGTTGTTGCTGTGGTGTTTCCACCATGGCAAAACCACAGCGTTTAGGCTACATGGGCCCCGGCTTCAAAGGGGAACTCCACTGACAATATGGATGGCACTTACAGTGCCTTGGGAAAGTATTCGGCCCCCTTGAACTTTTCAACCTTTTGCCACATTTCAGGCTTCAAATAAAGATATAGTTTTAATTTTTTGGTGAAGAGTCAACAACAAGTGGGACACAATTGTGAAGTGGAACGAAAACTATTGGTTATTTTAAACTTTTGTAAAAAATAAAAAACTGAACTGAAAAGTGGGGCGTGCAATATCATTCGGCCCCTTTACTTTCAGCGCAGCAAACTCACTCCAGAAGTTCAGTGAGGATCTCTGAATGATCCAATGTTGTCCTAAACGACTGATGATGATAAATATAATCCACCTGTGTGTAATCAAGTCTCCGTATAAATGCACCTGCTCTGTGATAGTCTCAGGGTTCTGTTTAAAGCGCAGAGAGCATCATGAAGACCAAGGAACACACCAGGCAGGTCCGTGATACTGTTGTGGAGAAGTTTAAAGCCGGATTTGGATACAAAAAGATTTCCCAAACTTTAAACATCCCAAGGAGCACTGTGCAAGCGATCATATTGAAATGGAAGGAGTATCAGACCACTGCAAATCTACCAAGAGCCGGCCGTCCCTCTAAACTTTCATCTCAAACAAGGAGAAGACTGATCAGAGATGCAGCCAAGAGGCCCATGATCACTCTGGATGAACTGCAGAGATCTACAGCTGAGGTGGGAGAGTCTGTCCATAGGACAACAATCACTCGTACACTGCACAAATCTGGCCTTTATGGAAGAGTGGCAAGAAGAAAGCCATTTCTCAAAGATATCCATAAAAAGTCTCGTTTAAAGTTTGCCACAAGCCACCTGGGAGACACACCAAACATGTGGAAGAAGGTGCTCTGGTCAGATGAAACCAAAATCGAACTTTTTGGCCACAATGCAAAACGATATGTTTGGCGTAAAAGCAACACAGCTGATGACCCTGAACACACCATCCCCACTGTCAGACATGGTGGTGGCAGCATCATGGTTTGGGCCTGCTTTTCTTCAGCAGGGACAGGGAAGATGGTTAAAATTGATGGGAAGATGGACGGAGCCAAATACAGGACCATTCTGGAAGAAAACCTGTTGGAGTCTGCAAAAGACCAGTTGTTGATTCTTCACCAAAAAATTAAAATTTTATATCCTTATGTTTGAAGCCTGAAATGTGGCAAAAGGTTGAAAAGTTCAAGGGGGCTGAATACTTTCGCAAGGAACTGTATAAATATTCCTATACTGGCGACTTTATAGCCGGCCCTGCATATTGATAACATTGATCATATAGCTAATGCACAATGGCTACTAAATAATAAACGTGCAGGTATACAGAGCAATGGAGAGTGCTTGGGTAAGTGCCACAGCCAGTGTGGGTGTGGAGAGTGGGACCACCCCCTACCAATGTAATGGCCTATGCTAAGGATAAGCCATCACTTTTGTTGAAGGTGTGGGATTTACAATAGGTTATGTTCACAAGGAGGTTTTTTGGGGGGTTTTTTTTGGGATGGGGGGGGGATAAAAAAAACAAAAAAACACCACTTTTTTTTCCAGCAAGTGAATTTTGACACTTTTATGGCGTTTTAACCATATGGTGCTAATGAGTGAGTGGCCACCTGCTGAGGTTTCATTGCTGAAGGACAGGGCAGGACGCTTGTTTTTTTAGCCTCTTTCAGCGACTCCCATTGAAATAATTTGAGGAATTTTTCATGGCAAACCATTGCATTTATTGCAATCAGCGTGAATTAACCCTGTGTGAACATACCCTAAATCCTCATCAATGATTCGTGATTGCATTTCAGATATATAACTGTGGCCAGCTTTCCTGCCAGGGTGCACATATTTTATTCCACTTTGTATTCTTGGAAGCTCTTTGTTGCCCCCTGCTGAGTAAATTAATTTACATGAGTTATCAAAAGGAGAGTATATTTCTGGCTCAGAAAACAGCTTTTCTGTTTTCTGGACAATTCTGCACTGGACCGACACATCACATTAAATATTTCTACCCTAAAACCACTACTTTACTTTCTACTGCTCTGGTAAACAATACAGTTTAGTCAATCTTTATCACAATTGATTATATACATATATATACACTGTACAGGGGGGGCACATTTATTAAAGACTGGAGATTTTTATGCCAGTCTCAATAAAGGCCCGGTTGGCGCAGGGTATGACTGATTCCACGAAGAGGCTCAGTTAGGAACTGGTGCAGGTTTCCATTATAACTCACACCAGAAAACTGCTGGACATTACAATAAATATTGGTGGGGGGTCTGACATCTGGTACCCCATTTGAATAGATAATGGAGCAGGAAGCAGACAGCTCAATTCTCTGTGTGGGGCTGCAGCATTCAAATGAATAGGAATGGATCTGTAGTACCTGGTCTGACCACTACACAGAGAACAGCACTGTCTGCTTCCTGCTCCATTCTCTGTGAAATTAGCTACTGAGAACAGCTGATCGATGGATGTGCCGGGTGTCAGACCCTCACTAATCTGATATTGATGACCTGTACATTTGCAAATTGAGAATTAAATTCTTGCACACAGAAAGGAAGTATAGTGGACTGCAGGACCTGACAACGCACATGGGTATGACTGTTTTTTTAGTGTTTAACCACTGAGAACATCTGTACTACACAGGAGCTGTATACAAAAATGTTAAGGCATTTATATGAAGATTATCTGATCCAGAGCTCGCCAATTAAATCGAAAAATAACTGAGCATCAACCCCGATAACCAACGTCATTGTGTTCACGTCAGTTATTTGGTTCTGTTATCACAATATTCATGAGGTTTCACCTGCAGTTTCGTTCAGACCGAACATGTCCGAATCAGCTATTATTAAACTCTGAGGTCTCTATCCTGCAGCTTTCAATCCTTACATTTTTTACATTGAATGCTGCAGGTGAAATGCACAGCAAAAACTGACATGATGTAGGTTAAAACCCAAGGCACTTTGCACTGCAGGATTTAGTTGCAACATGTGTATGAGATCTGCTGAAGTGTCATCCACTATGCTGCTCCTGCAGATCACAGTGGATTAATGGTGGGTAAACTGCTGTGCTTACTGTCCATGTGGCCCTAGTCTTACACCGCTATAATATGCAGATCGCAGGGAGTTGGTAGTGACTTACCTGCTGTGCTTACTGCCCATGTGGCCCTAGTCTTACACCGCTATAATATGCAGATCGCAGGGAGTTGGTAGTGACTTACCTGCTGTGCTTACTGCCCATGTGGCCCTAGTCTTACACAGCTATTATAAGCAGATCGCAGGGAGTTGGTAGCGACTTACCTGCTGTGCTTACTGCCCATGTGGCCCTAGTCTTACACCGCTATAATATGCAGATCGCAGGGAGTTGGTAGTGACTTACCTGCTGTGCTTACTGCCCATGTGGCCCTAGTCTTACACAGCTATTATAAGCAGATCGCAGGGAGTTGGTAGTGACTTACCTGCTGTGCTTACTGCCCATGTGGCCCTAGTCTTACACCGCCATTATAAGCAGATCGCAGGGAGTTGGTAGCGACTTACCTGCTGTGCTTACTGCCCATGTGGCCCTAGTCTTACACAGCTATTATAAGCAGATCGCAGGGAGTTGGTAGCGACTTACCTGCTGTGCTTACTGCCCATGTGGCCCTAGTCTTACACAGCTATTATAAGCAGATCGCAGGGAGTTGGTAGCGACTTACCTGCTGTGCTTACTGCCCATGTGGCCCTAGTCTTACACAGCTATTATCATATGCAGATCGCAGGGAGTTGGTAGCGACTTACCTGCTGTGCTTACTGCCCATGTGGCCCTCATCTTACACAGCTATTATACACGTATTAAGTGAAAAACAAGTGATTATAACTCCACATGACCCCCGGCAGGGACTACACATACATGTAATCCATCAAAATAATTACATCCCCATTGTGGTGTACATGAAAGAATACAAGGTAAGGAAACCCAGTTACTGTCTGACTACAAGAAACAAACGTGCGAGTTCTATCAGGAGAGTAATTGGCATTAGAGACCATTAAGCGGAGGAGCTTTTCATTTTCTCACTGTTATGGGAGATTTCTCTCTGATACATATTTAATTAACATAAATAGGAAATGAATGAAAAGACGAAGCCGCAGGGTATAGTGTAACATTACTGACGTGATATCAGAGATAGCAGACTGTATATCATCACTGCAGTATAAAGCACCGAGGCCTGAAGAAGAGGTAAGTCCACCGCTACATCCTGCTCTAAAGACTTCACCCCATACAAGAGGTCAGTCAGTTGCTGGGAACAGGCCCAGAGTGTCTGGACTGGGGTCAGTACTTGCCACAGGGGCTGGATGTCCACAGTGAAGTATCAATAAAGTTTTCCTGTTATTTTTGAAATCCCTCTGTAATGGTGACTAAGCGAAGATCTCATACTTTACATCAATCTGTACGTGACTACAACAGGTCACTGAGCCTAAAGGCTACTTCCACTTACTAAGATCGGAATACCCCTTTAAATACATAGTAGTGAATAATAAGAGCAACGCTTGCATCAGTAATTCTTGGAGGCCTTACTAAACAGAAGTGTCCATTATTAAAAGGGGGTTTCCAGGATCAGAATATTGCTGTCTTATTATTAGTACAGATCAGTGGGGTCTGACTCTCAGCAACCCTGCAGATCAGCTGTTAGCAGAGCATCATGTCTGCTGCCAAGTGCAGCAACCTCTTCATTCTTTACATGGGCTTGCCTATCTGGACATCATCTACTTCATAGCGGCAGTGCAGGGTACTGAAGCTTCAACCCATTAAAGAGGACCTTTCACCACCACCTCCAGTTCTTCCAGTTCCAGTATCTGTCAATAGTCGCTGCTCCTCTGATTCTGGCACAGTTGGAATTTTCGCTCTAGCCCCCACCGTTCCTGAACAATCAGTGCTGTTAGTTTTGGTGCCTGATGTGCTATTTAGGCTCTGTACTGTCAGGAGGGCGGAGTCAGGCAGAAGCAGATTCTGAGCTCTGACACTTACTGCCTCTGAGTAGAGCTCTGAATCACACCCCCTGCCTGACACTGCCCTTCTGACATTACAGAACTTAAATAGCACATCAGGCACCAAAACTAACAGCTTGTTTTTCAGAAACGGTGAGGACTAGAGAGAAAATTCCAACTGCTCTGGAATCAGTGGAGCAGCGACTATTAACAGATGCTAAGGACTGGAACTGGTGGAGGTGTTGAAAGGTCCTCTTTAAGTGAAAGAGGCAAAGCATCACTGCTACTAAGGTCCATTTAGACAGACCCATGTCAACAATGAACAGTCCTTAGCATTTGGCTGAGTGCCATGGACTGTGCAAACATCCGATTGACAGGGGTAAAAAAAGTCGGACTCCCCAAAAATAATCACAAGCCAAAACTTTTTAGACTTTTCAAGGATTTGCTATAGATTTTAAAGGGGTTATCTGGGAAGTAATAAAGCTGTATTACTAATGTAAACCCCGATCCTTCGTTTCTTACTTTTGCAGAGGGCAATTTGAGAGGCCAGCACTCTTGTTTTCTGTCTCGCTAGAAGCCGATCCAACTCTCGGTCACATGACAGACTCCATTCTACTGAAGGCCATAGTCTGTGGGAAGCTTTTGATGTCACTGAGCCGCGGCGGCTGCAGGGGAGACACAAGAGTTCTGGCCTCTCCAGCTGCCCTCCACAAAAGTAATGAGCAGGGTTCTGGAGCCAGGGTGTATATTAGTAATAAAACTTAAAGGGGTGTTCCAGTTCATATACCCTGTTAAGGCAAAGGTCAGGAAAACCCCAAAAAAGGATTTGCCTGCCAAATGGAGAGGATAGCATGGAGTATTTGTTATATTAAGAACTAGAACACCCCTTTAACCAGTGCAGGTAAGGTACTGGAAAGCTTTATTACTCCCTGGATAACCCCTTTAAAGTAACTCCTAAACACCTAGCATGTCTGGGAAAAAGAACACACATAAAACACGTAAAAAACACTGCTGAAAGTGCCGCAAAAAAAAAAAAAAAAAAAAAGATAGCTGCAAAAACAATGTGTGAATTCAGTGTCAGACTCCATATTACACAAGGCAGCAGAGCTGCAACCCAAAATGACATCACGGAAACCTCAATTTGTTTGTAAAGAAGCAATTCTAAGAAATGTTCCCAGAACTGCTTCCATGGAAAACCACATTGTGGCAGCGCCTGTAAAAACGTCTGTCTGCCATTTTACTAAATGCACAAAACAGAGCAATCCATATGAAACTTAAACATGTAGCATGTGCTCTAGTTATATATATATATATAAAAACACAAACAGCACGGCGCAAAATCTGTTAGGATAACGTTCGCAGGATTGTGCGAAATATTGTTTACTCCAATGGCAGATATTTTTTGCTACCTGCACCTTCGTCTTTCCTGAGCGAAATCAATGCAAACTTGGCCTTTATCTCTTTATAATAAGCAGTCAACACAGTGCCCCCTGCTGGCTTAAGGTAATCTACATTTAGTGCCCATATTTTTGCCTACCAGTACCGATATACATGTTGTATTATGAATGTCACTAGATGCGAGTTAGGCTACATGTACGTGACCATGTGCATGTACAGGTCTGTTCAAGACAGCAGGCAGATGGCATCCATGTGCCCTCCATACTTTCCACGAATCCATACTGTTGAACGAGTCTGGACCACAAAATGGACAGGGATAGGACTTGCCTTGAGTTTAACAGCCCCACACAGACCCATAAAAACCAGCTGTACGTGTAGGGCCTTAGAAATGAACAATCCATGTGCTAGTTATTGAAAAATGGATAGCACACATACAAAAAAAAAAAAATTTATATATATATATATATATATATATATATATATATATATATATTAGTTGTGTGCACGAGGCCTTAATCTGTAGGTGAGACCAGATTTCTGATATCCGCCTGAAAATGCTCACATGTCTTAACTTGAAGCATAGCGCCAGGTACCACGGCCTGCAGTTTCTATATGTGGAAATGGAGTTAAATGCCAAAATATATCCAAAGTCTTTTTTCCCCCCTCAAAAATATCTACTGAAAAATGACAATGAATCACCTGGAGGTGTGTCAGGAGGAACAGCTATGGGCCAAATGTTTGCCCAGCTTGGCCCACCGACTTTGGCGAGAACACCCAGCTATCTAATGTGTATGATGTGGAAGGCCGGAGGTCTTCTTTTCCATATACGTCGGGGAAAATAAGTATAGGGCAACCAAATTTTATCATACCCAAAGCCATGTTCTACATGATTCTTTAAAGAGAACCTAAGGAAGGGTAAAAGGGGACCAATCTGTAACAGCTAGAACTAAAGTTAGCATTAGTTGGCCAATTTCAATAGGCTTGTGTATAGGATCTTCCCAACCCTCCCCTGACAGCATATGTAGGGGGGAGGTAATGATCGGACTTCAGCTTTCTGAACCTTTTGTTCTCGGTGAGATAAGTCTCTACTAGACATGTCTGGCGCCCACTTACTCCCCTCTCCTATTCAGCACATTGCTCAACTGAGCCCAACTTATGTATGGGGGAGATAGGAAAGACGACTGTCAGACAAACCAGGGTTTGGCCATTATGTCTCATGTGTATGGCCGCCTTTACTCTTCCACTGAAAACCTACAAAAGTTGCCATTCAGACAGACATTAAAGAAGATCTACAGTACTTTCAAACAGATGAACTATCCTTCCAACACCCAGGACCCCGCAGATCAGATGTCTGAAGCACCGCTACCACTTCACAGGCCATGTGATGTCAAATTCATCAGTCACATGGCCTGGCCGTGGTTCACTCATTCGTTCAAATGAATGGGATGAGCTGCAATACCAAGCATAGCCACTACACAAATGTATGGTACTGTGCTTTGTAAGTACTGAAGAAGCTGCAGCTTCAACTAGATGATCATCCAGGGTCCGGGTGTCAGACCCCTGCCGATCTTTGACTGATGATCTTGACAACCCCTTTAAGCAACTATTGCAAGTGTATGGCCACCATAAAAGGTATACCCTATAACATTAAGGGCCTGTTCACACAGCGAAAAAGTAAGAAGAATTCCTCCTCATTTATAGTCTGGTTTGACCTACCGACTCCACAGCCCTGGCTTTTTTTTTTTTTTTACAGGTACATAACACTTTACAACAAATCATTAATACCCAGGCTAGTAATTGATCGTTGTATGACATCAGGTGGCCAGACTGCAATAAGAGGAAGGAAGGAGCGGATATAATAGCGATCTGTCAAACAATTACCATGTTTACCGAGCCTCACATGATAAGTTACATTTACCTAGGAGCCAATGTGCAATAAATGAAGTGAACGCTTAGTGTCACCCCGGATTAGGCAGGTGCTGGTTTACAGAGATATTTGGCTAAGCATATTAAGGCCACGCTCATCCCAGGAAAATCCCACACGTATTGTTTAAGGTGTATAATCTGCCATATCCACTTATCTGTAATACTGCCGGAAACTGAAAAGTGTTACTAAATCACACATACCATAAACCGCAAAAAAAAGTTCTAAAAACCGTCCACAGCAAAGGATATAATAAAGTGTATATCAGTAAGTATTGTGACATGTAATGGCGTTTACCAACAATACACGTAACGGCCGCAGGGCAAACAGAAGCTGGAAATGAAGCGAACCACAAGGCTGCCAAAGGCAATATCATTGTGTCTTGTTTGCATTTTATACCGGTAAAAACGGTGAAAGCTAATTCAGCTGCTAACCACTAGAGGGCAGGAAGATCATTCAGTAGGATTGCTCTATGGATTGTTAGTGCTAACACACCCCAGTGCATAGGTCTGTGCAGTATAAGGATAGAAAACCTACACAAGCCATATAGTATATAGTCCTACAACTGTTCCAAACCTACACACACTAGGGTCAATCTTTTAGCAAGTGAATAGATCGGAGGGGAAGATGATGAAGACTCAAATGAAAAACCTAGAGCAGAGGAGTAACTTGAAGCTTTTGGGCTCCAATGCAAAATATGTAATAAAGGCCCTACTTATCTTGTGCCAGTGGTATATTTTATATGGCAGGGATCTTGGGGCCCCCTAAGGGTCCAGTAGCGACTGCTACCCCTACACCCCTATAGCTACGCCTCTGATTCGGAGAACACTGACCCTTCACGCAGACCCTCAAGAGATGAGCAACGCAGCTATGATGGACAGTGACCAGCAGCTTTTAGGGTAAGGCCACACAATATGTTGGGAAATTTGGCAACATTTCCTTTGCAAAAAATCACCTGAAACCAAGTCGTTTTTGCTATGGCTGGCCTGCAGATTTCTGGGCACGCGCCCCTGCCCACCATGACTTTCAACCATTACAAAGTCTATAGATGACTTATCCTGTAGTAACTAAAGTAACTGAACTGATTCTGGGGCTGACCAAGGTCTGTAGCCTTTCCAGTCATAGACCTATGAGAAGCTTTCACCAATGGGGTCCTGGCACTCGGACCCTCACCCTTTACAACTTTACAGCATCTTATGATCCTCTTACTGCCTCCTGACTGTACTCAGTAGACGTGAAAACATATGCCTCATATGCATTTCAGTCTAATGGGGGTCTCAGATCCAGGACCCCTATGATATGTCTCTATGACATTTTTCTGACACTCAAGTTATGGCTTTAATTATTTCCAAGCACATTTCAACCACACTAATAAATCTAATAGCACCTTATACGACAGTGTGGGTTCCCATACAGTGCAATGGTTTCCTACCACAAACCAGCAAGTCATGAAACTGGCTTATGTGTGCCTGCTCTGACCCTAAGGCTAAGTTCACATCTGTGCTGGAGTCTCTGTTGGAAACAGACTTGAGCGCTATCACAGGGTCCACCTCAAAATCAATGGATTCATTTTTAAAACAACGGACACCTGACAGACCAAATTATAGTCAATGGAGTCCATTGGACTCTGTGTGTTACCGCTATTTTAGTGGTCCACCTCTCCGTTGTTGTGATCCCCTGACGGACCAGAGCAACAGGGCAGCGACGCTAGTCAAAATCTAGCAACATTCATTTTATTTGTATTGTATATAACACACAGTAGTGAGTTTGCCTAGTGTGAGACCTATACAGGCCAGTACTAAAGAGACACAAGGCACTACACATTCAGACATGATCTGCCACTAGACCTTCACTTGTGCCAAAATCTGGCACAGGAAGAACAACAATATTAGAGTTTAGAGTGGAAAGTAGTGTACTTTAATTATTGGGGGACACTGTGGATGGCACATTATTGGGGAACACTGTGTACTCAGAAAACAATTGCAGCTTTTCTAGCAGCTAGGGCATAGTGCCATACAATACAAACCCCAGGAGCTGCAGTCCAACCTGTCTGAAGCTTCCAAGAGCCAGCTTTACATTTTTTAGTCAATAGTTATAACCTTTTTAATACTACAAATACATAAATAGATAGAGAGGTTCTGCAGCAGCTGCAGTGTTTTATATAAAACATGTCTCATTTGTCTAAGCCCCTTAATTTGGAGCGGATGCATCAAGAAAATCCCCATAGGTGCTGCACAGGTTCTGCAGCAGCTATGGTGTTTAATGCCAACTATGGTGTGTCCAGTAACACCGTGGCAGCTACAGTGACCCCTGCACCAGGCACAAAACCCTCTAAACTGACAGAAAACACTTACATTGCCTGACGTACATCCCAGATTGGTAATCAGATGCCGACCAGTTTTTGGTCCTCCCCATTTGGACATCAGTAAACCGGTATCATTTATGATTTTGGTTGCCACAATTGCCATTGCTTGGTCATGGCAAGACTTTAAGATGAACGATCAGTCTAGTAAGACAATTTGGCACTTAAATTGGTTTATTCCCCAATCCCCCCACAACTTCAACACGCCTTGCAAGGGCAGACCCTGCTGCCTAAAACCAGATGCTCAAGATCAGTTTGGTATAATCCTCAACTTTGGCACCGGCACAGTCCCCAATTTTAGTGATCATCATTTCCTTTGTAATAGTCCTCTTTATGAAATACTTTTCCAGAGCTGTAGTGTGAAAAAATGAGCCAGTCTGTGCTACAAATACAGAATATCCCCGTATCCTCCTCCCCACCTTATCTCAGGAAGAATAAATAGACAGGACAAATAACCCGCCACAGCTGCTATTATGATCCATCTCTACAAGGTCACCAGGGATGACACAAAGGGCAGATTTTATGTCCGCCGAGATGTGACCAATGATAGGTTATAAGTAATAAAGTCCGCTCAACCACACAAAATACAGTGATTGAATTTGGTGTTCCTCTAAGGACAAAAAATCCTGTCATATTTTAAAAGGTCAATGGAGAGATTTAGCATGCAGATCACAGCTTTACTGAGAGGTTAGCCGCCTCCTGTCAGCGAGTGCAGCCGCACAGTCAAGTCCTAAAGTATGATCTGTAATTTATATCCAGCCCATAGGACTATTCATTCCTTCCAGCTTCTAAACATTAAGGCGCGGCAGAGCCGAATGTGATGTGAGACCATATATACAAATATCTTCATCTCACAAAAACAGCCCTCCCTTCAACTCCTTCAAAATGATGACGTGCTTAGAGTCACTGATCTATTTTGGACAAGTTTGACTTTTCTATATTCTAATATCCGTTTGATTATCAAGTATATTTGATACTCCGGCATTTTCAAGGCCCATTATTAGCAGTCAGAAGAGGTTTCCTGGGACTATAATATTGAGGACTTATCCTTAGTATAGGTCATCAATATCAGATTGGTGGGGGTATAACATTCGGCATCCCCACCGATCAGCTATTTGAAGAGACTGCTACATCACTGCTTTCCAAGCACAGCACTGTACATTATATAGTGGCTGTGCTTGGTATTGCAGCTCAGTCCCATTCATTTAGATGGGACTAAGTTGCATACAGGCCATGCATCCAGTGAACATGACATCACACGGGCTGTGAAGCAGAGCTATTCTATAGGGGTCCTGGATGTTAAACCCTCACCAATCTGGTTTAAGGCTAGAAATACACAACAGTAACCAAGTGGGAAGAAGAATTTTAAAAAAACCTAAAGCATATCCCTCCAGTTCTAAACAACTTTTCATAAATTAATAGTGCAAGTGAATATAAGAAATTTTGTAAAATATTTTATTAAGGAGATCTGTTTCCTTCTCGGCTCCTACTCCTTATTTTCAGCCTGATGGCTTGTTTACATAAGATTCATCACTCTCAGTATTCAGCCTCACAAATAGAGCTCTATAGAGAAGGGAGGGGTGGAGTAGGTGGCTTCTACCGGCTGGTTAATTGATTTATTGCCTATTTCTGTGTACTAGTAGCCTCTTATCAGCAACCTAACAGTGTTAAAAGAGAACATATCAAAGTATGCATAGCAACAGCAATTATTTGAGCGTCTTTTCAATCCCTTCTTCATAGACTAATATGTACCAAGTAACTCAGCCTCAAAAGTGGAGACGAAAACATCTCATAGTTTCTTATATTCACTTGTACTTTTCTTTTGCGCTTTAAACATAATCTTGCAGTATTCACTAAGCTAACAGTTGACATTTACAAAACCCAATGGGGAAAATACTAAAACGTAACGTTAATTTGTTTTCTTAAAAACCATGTATATCATATATATGTATATCATTAAAATGAAAAACTTGTGTGTGGCTACCAGTGATAATTCCCAAAGACCTCCAAGACTGGGGGTTGGTAACAGGTGACCATAACATGTGACAATACAAATGAAAGGACCAATACGGTACAAATACCCCAAGCGTGACCACCTGAAAATACAACAGCAAAGTAGGTGAATTAGAAAGACGGTGGGTGTTTCTCTAGGGATACCTATTCTTTAGGATGTGCTAAAAATTTAGGCCATTGCTACTGAGCATTAGATAGAGGTTGAGTACACAGCACGGTTGTGTGAATAGACCCTAAAGCAAGTACTGATTTTTGACCCAAAGCTAGTGGTTCCATCTGTGGTAATAAATATGGCTGTTGATCCAGGAGCAGCAGTTTTCATCTGGCTGACTGTAACCCAAATGGACCCTACAGTCACTGATACACTAGGGTGGGGTAAGGGTAGTTCTAGTGTCAGGATGAGAATACAACTGGAGATGGGCACACAAGGTCACAGACCAGTGTCTGAATGCAGTTCGGAGCCTACCCAGGAGTGGTAAGTATATACGGTAATTTAGATTTGTTGTTGTTGTCTGGAATGGAGTCTAAGCCCTCTAACACATGACAAGTGTGCAGGCCGAGTGGATGCCGGTTTTTTTTGTTTTTGTTTTTTTTTTAAACAAAAAGGCACTCAGGCCACACTCAGATGACATTACAGTGTCATCCGAGTGGCTTCTGTGATTCATTCATTCCTATATGGGGTTCGTCCAGTTCCAATCCAATATCACAGAGTAGGATAGGACAGAATAGAGCAGGGGTGTCAAACTCATTTTCTCCGGGGGCCACTTCAGCCTCACGGGGTACCTTGAAGGGCCAAGATTATTTTACACATGTATAAAAGTAACTTCTCCTTAACAGATAAGCGAGCTATTAAGCAGTAGTTACATTTGTACATTACTACTGTTACAATCAGCCCTTTGGGGGCAACCAGGAAGAACATAATGTATTGTTAAAACCTAAGACATTGGCATGTTACATACTATCCTCATCCTTTTCTGAATATATCAAAAATTAAGCACTATACAAATACTGTTTACCCCTGCAAACGGTATTATGCTCTATAGTTGCCTCTGCACACGGTATTATGCCCCACAGCGTCCCCTGGACACGGTATTATGCTCCATAGTTGCCCCTGCACACGGTATTATTCTCCATAGTGGCCACTGCACACGTTATTATGCTCCATAGTGGCCCCTGCACACGTTATTATGCTCCATAGTGGCCCCTGCAATCGGTATTATGCTCCTTAGTGGCCCCTGCATTGGTATTATGCCCCATAGTGGCCCCTACAAATGGTATTATAGTCCATAGTGGCCCCTGCACATGGTATTATGCCCCCTAGTGACCCCCCCCCCCCACCCATGAACTATTATTATACTCTGGGGTCTTTTCAGACCCCAGAGTATAATGATCGGAGACCCAGGTGGTGACAAACATAAAACCAGTGTTACTTACCTGGGCCCCGGTGCACTCCCTGCGTTCGGCCTTCTTCAATGTCGCACAGACCGGCTTCGCGAGATAATGACGTCGGCCTGGCTCACGTGACGCCTGGGACGTCACCAAAGAATGCCGAAGCCGGCTGGGAGCAGCATCGGATCGCCGGAGAGGTGAGTAACACAGGTTTTTATGTTTATCACCTCCCCGGGGTCTCCGATTATTATACTCCGGGGTCTGAAAAGCCCCCGGAGTATAATAATAGTAGTATTTGATGGGGTTCACCGGCCGCGGCCTCACTTACCATCCCCGCTCCTGCACACAGCCGCTTCTGCGTCCCATAGCAGAAGGGGAAGCGGGGGGCGGCCACGACCAGCAGCGGGGATTGGTAAGTAAATAGGCCGTTACGTGCCGGGGATACTCCAGCAGGCAACGGCCTATTTATATATATATAAAAAAAAAAACAAAAAAAAAACTTATCTTCAGCTACCTGCGATGCCTTGATGCAGCCGCCGCCGCCTTCTCCTCTTCTTGTCTGCGTGACAGCGTAGGAGGCGCGATGACGTCATTGTATCGCCGCCTGCGCTGACATGCAGAGGCCTTGTAAACCAGCCCAGGACAGGTATCGCGTAGCTTTGTTTTGTTTTTTTAAGCGGCCTGTCCTGGGCTGGTTTACATTACATAATGTACATAGAGAATAAAAAATGCCGCGGCCCTGCGGGCCAGATAAGTGCCGGGCCGGATAACAAAAGGGCAGCGGGCCGGATTCGGCCCGCGGGCCTTGTGTTTGACACCTGTGGAATAGAGGATAAGTGCTATTGTGCAACAACCCCTTTAAGCAGACCTAAGCTAGGTGAACACTCCTGGCCTATAGTTTAACACATGTACAAAAATAAAATCACTCTAGTCTATGAAAATATCTTATAATATCTAAATATCAATATATCCTCATTTAAGAACCAAGTCATACAACATTGACTCCAACTGGCTCTAGCGGTCACACGCCAATACAGCACAACATTGCAGTGTGTAAATGGACTTGTCTGGTACCACCGAGGATTGAAGAGTATTGTGTTTTTTTCATTACCTTTATAACATTTGCCATTATTCCAGTTATACAAATACTTGGACAACACTCTTAAAGAGAATCTTTCACCAACTCCAACTCTTTGCATCCTTCAATAAGCGCTGCTCTACTGATTTTGGTGCAGTTGGAATTTTTGGTGGAATTTTTTTCTAAGCCCCGCCATTCCCCAGCAATCATTTCTCTTAGTTTCTGTACATCTGTGCTCTCTACTGTCAGGTGGGCGGTCCCAGTCTTTTCTCCTCCTGCCTGACACCGCCCATCATTCCAGTGTATAACTGTGCTGAATCTAACAGACATGATTGTTCGGGAATGGTGGAACCCAGAAAAAGAATCCCAACTGCGCCGGAATCAGTGGAGCAGCGCCTACTAAAGGATGCAAAGAGTTGGAGTAGGTGGTGAAAGGTCCTCTTTAAAGCAAGTCTAAATGTGCCCACATAGATTTAGTTGGATCACAAGCCCATGGCCATCTTGTGTTACATTCTCTCCTAATAACACTTGCGCCTCTGCAAAAATTCAGTCTTCAGATGAGAGCTTTGGATTTTTAGACTCTTCCAAAGCTATTTTAAATACACACGATCCATTCTTGCAGACATTAGGAGCCTCAGATCTGGAGCCGCCGGCAACTGAAAATCAAACATGTCTATTTTAAGACTCCCAGAATATGTCAAATGCATTAAGATGCCTTGTCTAGGGAACACATTTGCTGGGACTTCCACTTCTGTCCCATGGGAAAGAAACAGGAAAAACGCACCAGCATGACACAGCAACAACACAGAAAAAAAAAAATAAAGGGGGGGGGGGACAAAGCAGGACACACATTACATAGCAGATCTCTCCATGGGAGCACGATGATGAAATCCAACATGTCCCATCTTTCATTTTTCCAACATCTGCTGCTGGGATAAGTCAGACTGACCGCATACACATTACAAGGTTCAGCAACTCTTTCTGTGAATATTTTAATGTTCTATCATGTTTTAAGATACAGAAGGGTAATAATAAAAATGGGTACAGACAACAATCAAAGGTGAGGCCCAGATATTACAAAGTTCTGGCTGCTACCAAAGACTGAGAAGCCCTGCATTAAAGAGAGTCTACCACCTTCCCCAAGTATATTCAACTGCACCATGTTAAAGAGCACATTACCGTGCCCCCGGGGCTGAAGGCCCGCCCCCAGTGCACCAATTGCCTCAATTGCATATCAGTTCAAAGTTGTTTTTCTCCAAATCTACAGAAGTGACATATATGATAAAGGTATATCGCTGTAAGGTGCTCTGTAACATGGCGGTGGCAGTCCAATATGCTTCTGGCAGGTGGTAGACTCACTTTAAGATGTTCATAGACATAAGACAAATCCACTTGTCAAGATTGGCAGACTATCTAATGTGTATGGGGTGCACAGACTCAATCGGGCCTGTTGAATTTCATAGAACAGTTGAGACACCAAGGATAGGTTCCAGACAAGGAAACAAGGAGATGGAAATGGGCTCCCTTGCAATTTGATACGGTTTCTGCCGACACATAAATGAAACTGGGTTGCTAGATCATTAGGCTGTGTTCACATCTACACTGGAGGCTCTGTTAGTATTTTGCAGATTCCATTTTAGTTATTTTACTTGGTAAAAAGCTGGACAGTATAAGGGAAACCTGACAGACTCCATTATCATCCAGGAGGGCCATCAGGCCTCATTGGAGTCCATTATTTAATGGATCCAATACTGATATTTTTATTATTCTGCTCCCATGACAGAGCAAAACCAAAAAGATGTGAACAGAGCCTTAGTGAGGACACCAAGCCAGTTTCTACGCCTTTGCGTGATACTTAAAGAACTATACTTCAGCCATTTAATAGTGATTTAGTAACCTGACATAGACACAATATATACTGTCAGACTCTATAAGGACATTAGTTTAGCACTGAAAACTAAGTGGCCCGTCCACATACCAAGCCTTTTCTGGACACACCACTAACAATACGTCAAGTACAGTCAGCATGCAGTCAAGCATAAATCTGGGCCTCCTGCCAAAAGATTTTCCAAGTGTATGTTATAAGTCATTATTAATTTTATATCTATACATAACTTTGCTAGCAGTAATGGGAGTGACTCGATAAAACAGAGTAATGACAGCCCGCAGTGCAAGGCAAAGATAGAGGCCTGGACTCACAAAGTCTTGGGGAGCACATCTGACACCCATTCCATTATAGTCCAAAATAAAGGATTCCTACACATAATATAGCTTAAGGTGTACCTATTATGAAACTGTGGCTAGAATGCAGTGAAACCATCTAAATTTGCACAGAAAAATTGTCTTCTATGGGGTGGTCCTGACAAAGAAGAAGGAAAAAAAAAACAGCAGGATACAACCCCCAAAAAATTCCAAATAATGATGGAGCCCAAAATCATGTATTTTATTCTTGGCATCAAATCAGTGACCAGAACTAGGCCTAGACTATGACCACCGCGGTCATGTACTCAAGTAGATCCAACCCACACACATAACCACAGGGGGCTAGAACCATACTTCAAGACAATCCACCATTCTTGGTCCCCAGCATGGCACTTCTCTAAATCTTGGTCCATGGGATGGCTTTCTTCTCGTTCCCAATTGCCAGCATAGCTCCCTCTCTCATTCCTGGTCCCTAGTGTGGTATCCCTTTAACCCTTCATTCTTAGCACAGCCCCCCTCCTTTCAGTTTCCTAGCATGGATCCCCTCTCATTCATAGACCCCAACATTGCTCCCTTTCCATTTTCCTCCTTTAATGCAAACCTTGACCATACTTGCTTACATATCAGAGGCCAAAGTCTGAACATTAAACAGCCCAAGAATGCAAATTTTGATGTTGAGTTCACTTGTCTCTTTTGTGACCCAGTTCCTGGGGTGGAATTGGACTTGATGGTATGTATGCAGACTGCAGTCTCCATTGTCCATAAATCACCCATTGACTATGACATGGGCTCTCAGCTCTGGTGAGATGTTGGCGACTTTTCTGCCCTGATGTCCCTTGGAAGGAGCTATGTCCACATTGGTGGACTTTTCAAGGGGTTTCCACTAACAAATTTGCTCAAACAGAGGTCAATAGCTGAATAAGGGTCTGCCTATACACCTTGTAAGTCTCATGTCTTCACATGTATTACTGATTTCTTGGAAAAAAAAAAAAAAAAAAAAAAGATCTGCAGCTGCTGAAGAGGAGAGCCAGCTGTTAGAGACACCTGGACTTCCCATAGAGAAGATAGAGATGATTTATCGCTGCCTCTGCCTTTCTGATTCTAGACACACATGCTCAATGAGAGTCAAGTACACAATTCAGAAAACGGTAATGTCGCTTACAGAATCAATCCCTGAAAGCTGGGCACCTGCAGGATCTTAGCACACCCCAAGTCAGCTCTATAGTGTTTGTATAGAGGCTATAATCCCCCTCCGTATGGCTGGGGTCACCCCTAACCTGAAGTAATGTACAGTAGCAACAAGGTGGATGAGATTCCACCAACTGCGGAGGAAACTTGTTACACACAAATGTCCATTTATACTGTCAGGGTTCCCAACATTATGAATATCATAAATATATATGAAGCTCTTTGTCTTCTCTCTTCTACTAAATTCACTCCAGACTTTGGCTCACGAAAAATCACACCAAAATCTGCAACAAAAAAAAAGCCGCTTTTCTGCAACGTGTGGATATATAGTATAAATAATAATAATAATAATATATTTTATTTATATAGCGCCAACATATTCCGCAGCACTGTACAATATGTAGGGTTCAAGTACAGACAAAAAGATACATTACAGAGTAATAGTCAATTCACACACTGGGACTGAGGACCCTGCTCACAAGAGCTTACAATCTATGAGGTAGCAGGGGAAGCTCTTATACTTATCTCTCCTGCTAAATTCACTCCAGACCTTGGCTCAAAAAACCGCAGCAAAATCTACAACAAAATTCCGCAACGTGGGGCATGAGCCTAATACTGGTCATGCTAATGTCACGGAGGCTCCTGGATTGGTCTATCAGCCAAGTATAGAAAACTGTGTAACTTAATACTAAGGCCCCTGGTAGTGAAACACAGCTAAAAAAAAGGCTGCAAAAAAAAAAAAAAAAAAAAAAAAAAAAAAACAGCAACAGAAATGCATCACTTTTTTTTTCTAAGTGTTTTTCATTGTGTTTTTGCCGAGATTTTCTTCCCTGGTTAAAGAGGACCTTTCATTTCCTCCTGCACATGCGGTTGTAAATACCGCTAGAAAGCAGACAGTGTGCTCAATTCAGCGCACTGTCGGCTTTTCTGGCATTTGCCCTGGTGCTGGAGATCTTCCCACTGTCAGAAGGGCAGACCTTACAGCCTATCATCATCGCTATGAGGAACATCCCCTAACTGTACTGTTCCATAGCCTTGTACTGTCAGAGGGGGCATTCCTTACTGAATTCAGCGCACTGTCGGCTTTCCTGGCATTTGCCCTGGTGCTGGAGATCTTCCCACTGTCAGAAGGGCAAACCTTACAGTCTATCGTCAATCACATGCTGCGATTTCCAAAAATATGTACGTTTTTGAAAACGCAGCTTTTCTGCAGCAGATTTTTTTTCTTCCATGTTTGCATGGGATTAGCCAGAATCTCATTTACTTTGCAGATCTTGTAAAACGCAACTTTTTTTTCGCAGCAGCAAAAACGTTGCATTTTCGCAACGTGGGGCTTTCGCCTAAAGGTGTTTTGTCATTACAACCACTTATCCCCTATCCGCTTCATTCACATGGAGGATGCAGGGGGACTTTCAGGGCCCCGTTCTCTTGACCAGTGGGGTTCCCAGTGGTTGGACCCCCAGCTGTCTGACACTTGTCTGTAATGGCACAACCCCTTTAATTCCAGAAAATATAGTGATAGCTATATAGGACCGTTCATCTGTCTGTCTATAGGTTGTTAGGCATATACATGACCTATTCCCTAGATTCCTCCCAGAAGAAAAAACATTATATATATGACGTACATCTAGTTCATTGCAGTTATTTTGCCTGTCATATAAAATGAATGTCTCTGCTCTGTATATGTGCACGTGACGCCCGCCTGGAGCATGCCGTTACATTATAATGTAACCAGCATAAACACAGGTAGCCAAGTAACGGCAAGCACAAGCAGCGTCTCTAAGAGGCCAGACTGCAGAGTAAGCAGATGATAATGGGTAGGAAAGTTTCACTGTAACCTATAACATGCCTTATTATACTGCAGATCTATGTATCTATACAAGGAAACAGCCTTCACATACTCCGCAGGCTACAAACTATCATTACTTTATGGACTAAGCCACTTTAAAGGGAACCTTGTCATATGAGAACTACATTATGAACCCCACCAAGCACTGCATAGGATAAATAAAAAAAAAAAAATAAAAAAAAAAAATGGTCAGGCTTTAATATGTATGTAAATTACCCACTGAAGTCATATGGGCGGGTCTCCTCAATTGAATAGTCACGGCCATAGAAACACATGACTGCTTTATTTCTAAAACAGTGCCACACCTGTCCTCAGGTTGTAGGTGGTATTACAGTTAAGCTTCATTCACTTCAATATAGATAAGCTACAATACCCATGGACGGGCGTGGCTCTGTTTTTGAAAGAAAGCAGCCATGTTTTTATAATCCTGGGCAACTCCATAAAATCACAGAGATGTTCTATTCATCACTGCTTAAAGAGAACATTACACCACCTCCATCAACTCCAACTCGTCACTCCACTGAGTCCAGTGCAGTAGGAATTTTTCTCTAGCGCACACCATTCTTGAGCAATCAGTGTTGTTAGTTTTGGAACCCAATTTGCTAATTAGGCTCTCTAATGTCAGGTGGGCTGGAGCAGAGAGCCTGGGAACGCCTACCTGACAGCAAGAAACCTAGTTAGCATATTGAGTGTTGTAAGTAATAGAAATGATTGCTCAGGAAAGGTGGAGAGAGAAAAAATTCCACCTACACCAGAATCAGTGGAGCAGCATTAAAGGGAACCTGTCAGGTCAATTTTGGACACTAAACCGCCCACATGTCCTTAGGGACCAGGGCTTTAGTGTCCCAAATCGCCCTGTTATAAAGCCATCCGTGCCCACAATAAAAATAAAAAAGCTTTATACTCCCCCTGCTGCTGTACTCCCCCTGCCAGGGCAGTTCTTCACTGAAGCCAGAGAAGTACATCTTGGCTTCAATGTACATGCCTTGTACCTCCTTGACTTTACTGAAGAACTGCGCAGGGAGCACCAAAGAGGAGTCCGATGAGATTCCTCAGACTTATCGAAGTATGAAAGGGTTTTTTTTTTGTTTTAGTTTACTGTAGGAACGGATGGAACTAAAACAGGGCGACTTTGGACACAACCCTGGTCTATAAGGACCTGTGGGAGATTTAGTGTCCCAAATCGACCTAACAGGTTCCCTTTAAAGGATGCAAAGATTTGGAATTCGTGGAGGAGGTGAAAGGTCTTCTTTAATTCACACCCACTGCGGCAGTCCTGACAGAGAAATCTTGCTAAGTGTAGTGTCTGCCAGCTCCCTGGCCATGCACAATACACATGAAGCTGGGGCTAAACTGTGTCACACATGCATCGTGCACACATCCAGAGTCCAGGGCAAGCACACCTGACCTCACAAAACACGAGCAGGGAGCAGACAAGATTTCAGGTGCCGTAATTGACATTGGAACTTCTCTGCCATGTCACAACATGACTCAAGCGCAGATAAAGTGATCCTGGGCACGATTCAAGCTCCAATGCTGTGACTATTCCATCGCTGGGATCCCATACACATGAATAGAAGGGGTAATTTGCATGATCATTAAAAACCTGATTTTTTTTCATCGATTCTATGGCATTCCAGTATGACAACAGATGGTTGTTGGGGGAGCTAGAAGTAACTCTAGTCTTTATATTCCCTACACTGGCGGAAGGTGCACCCCCTTATAATTCAGGCACACCCTCCGTCAGGCTATGCGCCTGCACCTAAGTCTACGCCAGTTTGTAGCTGATGTGGATTTAGAGGGACCATTTATACCGGTAAACTGGACCCACCCAAGCCAAGTCATGTCCCCTTTCAGGAAAGTGGCAGCTATTGATATACAGTCATATGAAAAAGTTTGGGCACCCCTATTAATCTTAATCATTTTTAGTTCTAAATATTTGGGTGTTTGCAACAGCCATTTCAATTTGATATATCTAATAACTGATGGACACAGTAATATTTCAGGATTGAAATGAGGTTTATTGTACTAACAGAAAATGTGCAATATGCATTAAACCAAAATTTGACCGGTGCAAAAGTATGGGCACCTCAACAGAAAAGTGACATTAATATTTAGTAGATCCTCCTTTTGCAAAAATAACAGCCTCTAGTCGCTTCCTGTAGCTTTTAATCAGTTCCTGGATCCTGGATGAAGGTATTTTTGATCATTCCTCTTTACAAAACAATTCCAGTTCAGTTAAGTTTGATGGTCGCCGAGCATGGACAGCCCGCTTCACATTATCCCACAGATGTTCAATGATATTCAGGTCTGGGGACTGGGATGGCCATTCCAGAACATTGTAATTGTTCCTCTGCATGAATGCCTGAGTAGATTTGGATCATTGTCT
The DNA here is from genome assembly GCA_947044405.1 of Leptodactylus fallax. Taxonomy (NCBI): domain Eukaryota; kingdom Metazoa; phylum Chordata; class Amphibia; order Anura; family Leptodactylidae; genus Leptodactylus; species Leptodactylus fallax. Next base: position 549,593 of record CAMRHE010000455.1, on the reverse strand, counting down.
TGCTGAAATATCCATCCCCAGCGTAACTTCAAATTCGTCACTGATTCTTGTACATTATTCTCAAGAATCTGCTGATACTGAGTTGAATCCATGCGACCCTCAACTTTAACAAGATTCCCGGTGCTGGCATTGGCCACACAGCCCCAAAGCATGATGGAACCTCCACCAAATTTTACAGTGGGTAGCAAGTGTTTTTCTTGGAATGCTGTGTCTTTTTGACGCCATGCATAACGCCTTTTTGTATGACCAAACAACTCAATCTTTGTTTCATCAGTCCACAGGACCTTCTTCCAAAATGAAGCTGGCTTGTCCAAATGTGCTTTTGCATACCTCAGGCGACTCTGTTTGTGGCGTGCTTTCAGAAACGGCTTATTTCGCATCACTCTCCCATGCAGCTTCTCCTTGTGCAAAGTGTGCTGTATTGTTGACCGATGCACAGTGACACCATCTGCAGCAAGATGTTGCTGCAGCTCTTTGGAGGTGGTCTGTGGATTGTCCTTGACTGTTCTCACCATTCTTCTTCTCTGCCTTTCTGATATTTTTCTTGGCCTGCCACTTCTGGGCTTAACAAGAACTGTCCCTGTGGTCTTCCATTTCCTTACTATGTTCCTCACAGTGGAAACTGACAGGTTAAATCTCTGAGACAACTTTTTGTATCCTTCCCCTGAACAACTATGTTGAACAATCTTTGTTTTCAGATCATTTGAGAGTTGTTTTGAGGAGCCCATGATGCCACTCTTCAGAGGAGATTCAAATAGGAGAACAACTTGCAATTGGCCACCTTAAATACCTTTTCTCATGATTGGATACACCTGGCTATGAAGTTCAAAGCTCAGTGAGGTTACAAAACCAATTTTGTGCTTCAGTAAGTCAGTAAAAAGTAGTTAGGAGTATTCAAATCAATAAAATGATAAGGGTACCCAAATTTTTGCACCGGTCAAATTTTGGTTTAATGCATATTGCACATTTTCTGTTAGTACAATAAACCTCATTTCAATCCTGAAATATTACTGTGTCCATCAGTTATTAGATATATCAAATTGAAATGGCTGTTGCAAACACCCAAATATTTAGAACTAAAAATGATTAAGATTAATAGGGGTGCCCAAACTTTTTCATATGACTATGTAAGTGCAGATTTCAGGTTATAATATTTACTTATCTTTATGTTAAAGAAAATGACTGCCTATATTGACAGGTAGAAGTCTCAACAAGACAGGCATAATACATTGCTATGTACCATAATGTGTCATACAATAAACATGCAGCAAAGTTAATCGCAGGTGAACTACAACAATACAAACAGCCCCATGACCTCTGTCACTGCTATATTCATCCAGGAGGGTGTGTGCTGATATGCTCAACCCCACTCACCCATAACAAACAGACACCCCCGCGAGAAAAACCAGACTAGTCCAGCCTGTATGCAAAGAGGAAAAGTTCAGTACATAAAGAGTGACAGGTGTGCAGACAAGCTTCCTATAACATCTCGACAAGCATACAGACAGGGATTAAAGTGACGGCTGCAAGAAACCTACCTGACCAGAGACAGAGCCTAGCTACAATACAGGTGCTTCACACAAATCCGCTCCCAGAATATGCACTAAGCCAAGTTCACACTTGGTGGTTTTTTTTTTTTATACTTTTTGTGTAGGTCATGGGACACCATGATGCAGTTTTCCATAAAGGCGGTCACTTGCTGGCTTATTTTGCAGATAAGGAGGAGTTGTATGAAAAATGTATTATAGAAGGACAGCTGCGGAGTTGTAGGGTGCATTCTGTGCTGACCACTACTGGGTTCTCCAAATTGGGGTGGGATTGTCACAATGTCATGGACAGTCTTGTAATATATTTCTAAACACTGGTAGGAAGTGCAGACAGATATAGTATAAAATTCATAGGGAGCTGAATAAGCTCCCCCTAGTGGTAGTTGAATACATACAGAATTTCATACTTTAAAGTGGTCGTTCATGACCAGTTATTAATGACCTATTTTTAACACCCAGCACCCCCACTGATCAGCTGCTGTGGAGCCAGGCTCTGCAGAGTGTACAGAGCAGGATTGACAGCACTGACCAGACCAGAACACTGCTCTGTTCTCATTCAGTGGAACTGCAATACCAAAGCACGGCTACTATACAATATACAGAGCCAGCTGCTTAAGGGGGTTGACCCGTTATGGACACTTATCCCCTTATCCACAGGACAGTGGATAAGTGTCCGATCACTGGGGCAACAAAAGTCCCTGTGAATGGAGCGCCAGTACGCATGCGTGACCAGAGCTTCATTCACTTCTATGGGGCTATTGGCGTATTACAGACTCAGCAGTGTTCATGTCAGCGCTGCAGTCTCTTCAGTACCTCACCAAGCACTGCATCATACATTTGCACAGTGGCTGTGTTTGAAATCGCAGTTCAGCCCCTTCACTTGAATAGGACTGAGCAGTGAAGCATAAGCAGCACTCAGGAAGTGTTATGTTGCCGCTTCAAACAAATCCGCAGGGGTTCTGAGTTTCGGACCATCAATTGATACCCTATCCTAAGGATAGGTCATCAATTTATAAGTCCCATAAACCCCTTTCAGTGAATGGGAGCAGAGCTGCAGTACCATTGCCATCCACTATCTAGTGTACAGAGCTGTGCTACCCCAAGGCCAGACCAACGCCTCCTACTAAAACAGCTGATTCGTGGAAATGTCAAGAGTCGGCCCCATCAACCTGATAATGGTTCCCTATGCTAAGAAAATGCCGCCAACATTACTGTCACAGAAAACCCCTATAGGCCCCACGTTGCGGAAAAGCAGCTTTTTTTGTTGCAGATTTTGTTGCAGTTTTTGAGCCAAACCCAGGAATGGATTGAGCAGAAGGTAGAAGTAAAAGAACTTCCTACATATTTCCCATTCCTTTTGTAGCCATTCTTGGCTTTGGCTCAAAAAACACGCAGCAAAATCTGCAACAAAAAAAGCTGCGTTTCCGCAACGTGGGGCCTCAGCCTTAAAAATTCTAAATTTAATAAAAACATAATACAATTCTTTACAGCCAGACACTTTAATTCCACAGAAGTGATGTTTCACTGCACATTTTGCTCCGTACAATAGGTTAGTGCCAGGTTCTTCCTCCGGAGAAACAGGAATCGCCGCTTGACTGAATATGATATCAGACTGTGAGCAACAGCAGCAAATAACAAATGGCTGAAATCTTCAAAATCTAGTCATTAAATGATAAACGCGGTCCTCCATTCATTTCCAAGCATCTTAAGTAGAATTACAATTACACGAAATTAAAAATCGAGATACAGGAAAAAAAGAAAAAAAAAAAGAAGCTATAAGCCGATCTAAACCCCCATAGCTTATAGCTACAACATAATAATGTGAGAGAATTTGTGTTATAATAATAAGGCGACAGAAACGACAGTAATAATATTACATTTTATATAAAGCGAATCAAGATAGAATATAAAGGGCTCAATAAGAAGCCGAGGAAAGGAAAGATTGTCAGATTACACAGCAGCAGGCAGATCTCCTTCCGCACAATTTTTAATCATCAACTACGTGCGGCGTCCGCTTACTTAACCCTTAAACCCTTTCCCCTTTCTCTGCATCTGATAATCTAGTTAAAAACTTTCTTATTCTCTAACTCCCCCCTCCCCAACCACCTGTCTTGGCTACCCTAATATTACAAAGCAGTAAAGCAGATGGTCTAGAACAATACAGAATTGTTAGGCTGGGTTCATATTGCGTTTTTGTTCTCGGTTTAGCTTGTACGCCACTATATGTGTTTATAGGGTTACGCTAAATGTGTCCATAGGGTTACATTAGCCAGATGGAGACCAAAAGGTTGTCCTTTTGGCCTCCCTCTGGCTGCTATACATCACACTTCTAATGTAGCCTTAACCAGCCTTCACTTTTCTCCAACCTCTTTTAGGCCTCCAGGAAATGTATGAATTCAAAATGTCCAGGATTAAGGATTTTCCTTAAGGTTAGGCCATAAAAGTCTGATTTGTGGGGGGACAACAGGCGGTCCCCACACCGATCAGCTGTACAGGGCCGCTTCAAACGCCCAAACTATGCATAACACAAGGCCAGAAGCAGCTGACTGCGGTCCCTATATAGTGGCCAGGCCATTGGTACTGCAGCTCAACTCCCAATGATGTCAATGAATAAATTCCTGGACAACTCCTATAACTGGGTGTTATGTTTGTCATTGGAGCATGTCCCTACACACTCTGATAGTGGCTTATCAATGCTGACCATGTCAGACAGTATAGGTATAGACCATATTAAAAAGGGGAAAGGAATTGTCTAGTTGTCAATAAGTTTCCAGGAGGAATAACAGAGTAACAAGCACATGTAAGGAATTATTTGCTAGCGCTGATATACATTTCAGGGGAGCAGACTGGTGCTTTTTGGAGAGGGTATGTATAAAGGCTATGCTGCGCTATGCAAGGGTAGAATAGTATGGATACAGGTGCACTCTCCTATTAGCCAGAAATTGTGCCTATTGGCCAATAGGATAGTTATGAGTCCAGTGTATTCATGAGTGGGGAGCATTCCCTCCATCCCTTCTGCCCTCTTCACAGGGCTTGAATGGCAGCTGTGTATATGCAGGTACATGCGGCCAGCCATCACTTACCCCTGAGAAGGGTGTGAGAGCTCATGAATATACTGGACTCGCTGTGAAGACTGACAGACAGCTGTATATATGTAGATACATGCGGCCAGCCGTCACTTACCACTGAGAAGGGTGTGAGAGCTCATGAATATACTGGACTCACTGTGAAGACTGACAGACAGCTGTATATATGTAGATACATGCGGCCAACCGTCACTTACCACTGAGAAAGGTGGGAGAGCTCATGAATATACTGGACTCTATATGAAGATTGACAGGCAGCTGTGTATATGTAGATACATGCGGCCAGCCGTCACTTACCCCTGAGAAGGGTGGGAGAGCTCATGAATACACTGGACTCAATATGAAGACCGACAGGCAGCTGTATATATGTAGATACATGCGCCAGCCGTCCCTTACCACTGAGAAGGGTGGGAGAGCTCATGAATATACTGGACTCATATTTACACATCCAGTGTACTCTTTGCTCCTATTGCTCAAAGGTTCACTATGTTTTGTACTATTCTGTGTAATAGGAAGCAGACCTGTCCCCCTTTACATAGGGCAGCATAGTCTAATGGAAATTGTAGTAAATACCCAGAGCTTTCCATCATTCACTGGGACATTTGCTCTATTACTCCTATAAAGTTGGCACCGACTGTTCTGGCGGCTTGCAATCTACATGGCTGACTGTTCACACAGAAGACTCTCTGACCTGTACCCACAGAAGAAGCATTGTGTGAATAGTATCAGAATAGATCTGTTCCCAGGGATAAGGGCTTTAATGTACCTCCACCCTGCACCTCCAGCATCTAGAACAGGCAGATGTGACACATATCACAAGGTGAGATGACGGCTTGTTCTTGGCACCATCATCTATTCACCTCCTACACATACACTTCTAGTTTCAGGTGATCAAACCCTTCCACAGCTTGTATTATATAATAACATCATGTTCTGCTTTATAAATGTATTCAGCGGAGCAGATAATTCACAAAGAAAACGGCCAAGCGTTGTGTTCTTACACATCCAGACGTAGTTCTGTTAAAAAACTAATAAAAGACAACATAGACTCTGTTCCTGTAAAGCGGGCTGTCATCTTGAAACGCGGACTTCACAGCACGACGCCTAGCTAAAAACTAACATTCAGAGTTTGCAGTGCACATTCGGCATATGAGACATGTAAATTTCCTGATGTATACTCCAACTGAATGGGCTTTCAGGTTTTTTAGGGTAGGCATCAATATTAGATTGGTGGGGGTCCGACTCTCGGCACCCTCGCAGATCAGCTATTTGAAAAGGCTGCAGCACTCTAGTGAAACCAACTCCTACTGCCTAGTGGTTGTGGAAGGGACTAATCTGATTCTTTTAGTATTAGGTTTAGTGGGATGTCCCATAAATTAATCCGTCAGAAGACCAGAACAATGAACAGGCAGACAGCTAGAATAATGGTTACATATGGTGGCTAGCGGACCCCATTGACTATAATGGGGTCCATCAGAAGTCTGATTTAAAATGTTCACCAGTAGACGAAAAAGCCATGTGTGCAGGATTTTTTTTCGTCCGCTAATATCAGAACAAAATACATCTAAGGAGACTCTGGGGTCAATGTGAATGTAGCCTTCGAAGACTCAAATAATAAAAGTTTTTAGATTGGAATCATTGGCAATAAATGCAATTGTGCATAGATATTGCAGTTACGTACTTGTTATGGCTCCCCCAGCTGTTCTTTTGATTCCCTCTCAGAATGTCCATCTAATGTGTCCAGTACAGGGGGTCACACATGCTCAGTAGATCATTCTCATTGTCCAGATCATCTGGTACATCAGCAGTAAAGTGATTCCACTATTGTACAGACAAACTTCAACTCATCAACACTAAACACATTAAGTGGTTATTTTGGGAGGAAATCAAAACACCATAATAAGTATGCAAAATAAATATTTAGCAAGTTTTATTTTAAAGGGGTTGTCCGGGATGAGGATAGGCTGACACCCTATCAATAGACGCTCGTCCAGTGCACAATACGGGGCTGAAAGCAGAAAGCACTGCCCAAAACACGTTCACTGCAGCTCAGCTTCCACTGAAGTCAGTGGGAGTGAAGCTGCATTGAAGGTGTCAGGCTGCTCCATAACAGATGGAGCTTTCTGCTTCCAGCCGCGTATTGTTTACAGCACAGGCGGTGGAAGCGATTCCGTACAGCTGATCGGTCCAGGGGCTGGGTGTCAGGCCCCTATCGATCATATACAGTATTTATGGCCTATGCTGAGGATAGGCCATAATAAAAAAATAAATAAATAAATAAAAACAGACAACCCCTTTAATAATGGAATCCTTCTTGCTATGTGGTGAGGACTTTTCATAAACTGGTATGCAGTTACATTAATAATAAAGGAATCTCCAATAGCCCATTATATACTTTGAGTGGTTTTATATAATGTGCAGGTAGCTCCGTTTGTTCTACCATAAACCACACACTGCTCTGTTAAGGGTTGCGCTGACATCTGTGCCATTTAATCCGTTCTTCTGATCCATCATAGCATAGAAGAACAGATTAGACAATAAAGAAGGATCCATCTAATAACAGAGAGCAACAGATCCCGAGGGACCCCACTCACTATAATTGGGTCCATTGGGTATCTATTATTATCGGAGTCACATAGCCAGATGAAAATTTGTGCTTGCTGGACTTTTTCATCCTCTATTTTAGGTGGACTCTGTGTCAAACAGATTCTAATGCAGATGTGAGCATAGCCCTACCAGGCTTTAGTTTAAATGTGAATATAGTCTTAACCTCTAAACCCAGCACTACAATCTTACAAGTAAGGGATTGTCAGTCTGTTGATCGTGTCCGTCATCCATATAGTTGTCGGTTCTCCCTGAGCTGGTGGGTAGAGACTACTTGCTAGGTTGTCTCCCACATAGTGCACATAAAGTAGAGAAGATCTAGAACACTACAGGATACAATTCATGTAATGGTCAGAAATGGTTTTATTCCTTAAGACAGCATATTCTGAAAACAATATGTGTACTTGAAGGAGTGACCTGATACGACTGTATTATCTATTCCCTATATCAGAGGATTTTTGTCTTTCGAGTCTTATTAAGATCGAACTAGTTATGTTGAGACATGTTTTAGTAATAGGAACAATTTACCAAAATGATTATATAAATACTTAAAATACAGCCGGCTATTCTCTCCTGATAGAATTTCTTGGAAAGTTGGCAAGACGCCACATTTATTTTAAGTATCATTTCCATTTGCTTATATAGTACACAAATGAGTCGTTGCAGCCTGCGCTTGTTGCCAGAGCTCAATAGTAACTTGTAGCAGCTATTCTTCAGGGATGGACAATACTGTGCAAAAGTTTTCAGCAGGTATTGCAAAACTGCTGCAAAGTAAGAATGCTCATAAATAGCAAGTGAATGAACAAAAGAGAAATCTAAATCCCATCAATATTTGGTGTGACCCTTGCACTTTGCCTTCCATCAGTTCTTCTTGGTACACTTAGGGTATGTTCCCACGGTGGAAAATGAAGAGGAATTTTCTTCATTTTCCGCCGCCGGCATTTTCGCCGCGGTCTAGGCACAACAAGATGCCGATGCAGTGCATCAGCATTCCGTCGCGGCATCCCGCTCCTGATTAGGCCTGGATGAATGAGCCTAATCAGGAGGGAGTCTTGAGCCGCGGACGGAATCCTCGGCAAGATCGAGCAGGACGCTTCTTTCTTCCGCGCCCTGCTGCAGATTCCGGGAGGAATCTGCTCTGGATTGGGGGGCGAATTCCACCCCCAAATCCGCAGCAAATTCCTCCGTGTGAACACACCCTTAGACAGTTTTTGAAGAGACTCGACAGTGAGGTTATTCCCAAATGGGGATCCCCAAACCAACAAATTAACTGTGTTGAGAAACTTCTACCAATGGGCTAAAGCTGGCCATACATAGAAATAGGTAAGTAGTTAGAAGTAGGTTGATGGATGGAAACTACTGAATAAGTGTTCATCTGATGAACAAACATTCTGCAATTTGGGGGGTACTTTGTTATTTACCATGCTACTATATTTATTCATAGACTGTAAGCTCTTGCGAACAGGACCCTCACTCCTATTGTTTAATATGTTTATTTCTTTGTCACACTGTAATGTCTCATATTGCCTGTTCATGTGTCCTCTGATTTGTAAAGTGCTGCGGAATATGTTGGCGCTATATAAATAAAGTTATTATTATTATTTATTCACTGGCCCCCAGGGCTCCAATGTCTCCCAGTACAATCCAGTCCTGCTGCTCCGGTGTTTTCTTCTGGTGGTCTCCACCTTCCAAAGTCTCCACCGTACATGACAGGCCAATCAGCGGCCTCAATGAAGGTCACTGGACGTCACTACCAGTGATTCCCCATTCTTTCCTTAGACTGCTGAAAACACCGAAGCAGGACTGGACCGCTCTGGGAGACACCAGGACAGGTGAGTATGGCTTTTTGTTTTTCCTCCTCACCTTCCCCTGGCCTATTATAAAAATTAGGCGGGATAAAGTGTAACAAAAAACCCCATCACCTGTTCCCAGCCCTATTCGGGCATGCACCATGCCTCCACCGTCAGAAATCCTGTATCCCACATGACTGCTGAAGCAAATCAGAAGGGACATGGTAACGTATGTTATAGGGCGCAGGACTTCCAGCAGCAAAAGCACGGCATGCGCCAAAAAAGATCGCAGCAGCGGACATGGTAGTGGCGGACACGGGAGCACCGGGGACAGGCAAGTATGATTAATTCTTAATAAAGGCTTAATAAAATCCCCCCACTATTTTCATTTGGAGCAGCGTCAGTAATAAAATACTCAGCGGTACGGGCGCTCAAGCTGAATAGGCCTGATAAGCACATTTTTGCAAGACATCTGGAATATGCTCAAAGCTTTTTCTTCCTTTGTAAGTAATTTTCATATTAACATCGTAAACAACTAAATTTAAAAAAAAAAAAAAAAAAAAAATCATCATCAGCTGCAAGCGTCATGCTAGAAAAAAAGCGGGGTGGGCTTAACAAGCAGTCTATGCTAATATGTATACCTACGTACATTGGTACCATTTAAGAGCTCTGTATCTTCGCACTGGCAGCAGAACACTTCAGTCTCACTTTCTTCCAACTGTGAACTCTGTAACGTAAATGGAATAATGTCACTTTTCGTGTGTCTGGGTAAAAGGCAGGAAAGTGGCTAAGGGAGGCCCAAAAGCAGAGAGCAGAAGCGTCAGTCATCAGCAGAAAGGAAGCAAGTCCCTGGAGAAACCCAGAGCCAACGTCACCACATTATACACTGTGCCTATAGACAGGAGAGATCAGGAGGTGGCCCTCCACCGGAGCAGTATGCCAGTCATTTTGTACTCGCTGGCAAAGGAGAACCAAGCAGATGCCATATTTAAGCAGGGGTGTATCAATTCTGTGAGGTATTACAAGTACCCGCAACGTTTACTATATACAGTTTTCTAAAATAAGCGGAATAAGGACCATATACAATGGAGTAAGCACTGTAAGACTGTAAGGGAAAGGATATATGTCAACATGTACCAGCCAAGTGAGCCTAACAATAAAACCATCAAATACACCATATCGCCTTGGCGAGACCACTACCCATCCATAAACTGTACAGCTCCATTCAATGGGTATGGGATACGAATCTTCTACCCTTGCTGTCTGTTCCTATGGATCTCCTTTCTAAGTGTATTGATCTCTCCTTCTCAAGGGTCGGCTCACACATCACATCACATTTGTCTTTACAAGAGGATCCACAGAAGAGATCCAAGGCTGACAATAAGATAAGAAATCTGCCACAGAAGTGCCATGGCTATGTTGGCAGATCCGCATAAGGAGGAGTTTCACTGAATTAGGATAATTCAATGCTTTTTGCACCAAACACGATCATTCTTCTCACAGATGATTTTTTTTTTTCATTTTACAGATAACAATACACCAGGCAAAGGTAAATGGGGTTAGAAAAGCCCTATCTATACACAATGAGGCTATGGCCCCACGTTGCGGAAACGCAGCTTTTTTTGTTGCAGATTTTGTTGCATTTTTTTGAGCCAAAGCCAACAATGGCTACAAAAGGAATGGGAAATATATAGGAAGTTCTTATACTTCTGCCTTCTGTTCAATCCACTCCTGGCTTTGGCTCAAAAACCGCAACAAAATCTGCAACAAAAAAAAGCTGCTTTTCCACAACGTGGGGCCATAGCCTGAAGGTGAAATTTTAGCCCATCTGATCACAGCCTGAATGTGTGAATGGGCCCGTAGCTATTAATCGGTTCATACATTGGTGGCCCTGCTGTCTATACAGACAAATAACACAACGGAGGGAATTTATTAAGATTGTTGTATCGTGCGCTGGTCTTAACACTGAGAGCGCTGGTGGCAGATGCACCAGAATTATCAAGAGGCTGTGGCACACTGCGGAAGGTCCTATGTGCCAGAAATGAAATCTACACCAGTCACTTTTCTGGAGTGAACTATATTAAATCTGATGGGCTGAGGCAACCCTACCCAACCCTACCTCATCCCGCCTTGATCCCAGCCCTGCTCCAACCCCTTTTCTCAAATGTCGTGAGAGTTGGAAAACCAACAAATTGCCACACTTTTTTGTGCAAAACAGCTGTGTGTAAAAATGGGTCAGTTTTACACCAGAAAACTGTAATATTAGTTTAATAAATATGGGCAATATCTGGGGTCACCATTAGTGGCGTATTTCCTGTTTTAAACATATTTTAATTTAAGGTGGTGCTCTTATCACACTAAATCTAGTAGTATGGCTTTTTGCAGGACCCAAATACTAAAACGTGAACATGGCCTATAACCAGGGCTATGGAGTTGGTAGGCCAAACCACCAACTTCAAATCATCTGCTTTTCCACAGCCCAACTCTGACTTCTGTTCCAACTCTGACTCCTTCATCAATGACTGTCAGCCATGGTCTGACGGACACAGTAAAGATCCTCTAATTCAGGGGTCCCCAACCACCGGTCCGTTGGGGGTTCTTTGCCGATCTGCAGGGCAGCCTCAGTCTTAGCTGGATACCTCGCACTAGGCCACGTTTCTATGGTAATGTGTAAACTATCAGGTAGTGCGGCGTCCTGTAGCTGGTAAGGATGCCGCGCTACCAGATACTTTACACGTTACCATAGCAACGGGGCCTAGCATGAAGTATCCAGCCTCGGTGTTGCTTACCATAGCATAGGGGGCGGAGAGCCTCCCTGTCCACATGGTGGAGCCTGCCTATAACCCCGCCCCCATATGACCAAAGCCCCTCCCCTGCCCCACCCCGCCCTGCCAGGCCATCCTCTACAGCAGCCAGTCCCTGGTGCAAAAAAGGTTGGGGACCACTGCTCTAATTCATTAAAAAGCTAGCCATATAATTCCTATGAAAGTAAATATGTAACAAGCTATACATCTAATTAATACGATATTAACCACCATTGTATAATATAATTAAAAAATAACAAAAAAAAAATTATTTTATTTTGAAGTCAGAGTCAGAGTCGGTAACTTTTTTTTCAACTCAGAATCCATCCAAAATTTTCAGTTTCCGGCTTCACAGCCCTACCTATAAGAAGAATACATGACGGGCCACCACCTTTCTCGAGATAGGTGCAGGTCCCAGATGTGGAATATCCTCTTTGAGACGACCACCCGAAATGGCTTAGAAAAGTGGTTTTCTTACTCAAGACAATGACCAGGGTGCATACAAAATGGTGGAAATTAAAATCTGGCCTGGGTGAGAGGATGGTCTAGTCAAAGAGGTGGTCTTTAGGAGAGATTTGACTGTATAAAAAACGTCACCATAAAACGGTATCCTGCAGGAACTAAGCTTTAGCCGCATTTCCTCATGTATAGTCTCATTCTACACAGGAAAAAGCTCTGTGTACTCTGTGATCCTGCGAGAAAACATGATGTTTAGCCAGCGTGACAGATGCAAATCTGCTTGTAAAACGCTTTCTATCCCTTCATGTGCTCGGAGCAAATGACTGCATTAATTGCCGCTCATGAACAATAAGCCGCCTTGTGTGTCCTGCTGGAGAATCTGTTCCAGGATGAAGACACGTAAGCCAGGAAGTTTTTGTGGAAAAGGGATAAAGATCAAATAAAATGTCTATGGATTGGTATCCGGTCTCTGTGATTATGTGTAAGACAATGCTCACCATAAGACAGTCTAGCTGCCAGAAAACAGTAACAGTTAAAGGGATGGCGAGGAGTTATAAAAAATATCAAAAGGGTCTCCTGTTTCTCTTCAAGAAACACAGGCTGTGTCTGGCATTGCAGACTCTCATTTAAAGTAGTTTTGGTGTCTGTCTGCTGTACCCACCTGATCATAAGGATGGGGATCCCAAACCTCTTCCCCTCCCACTTACATAGGATAATGGCTGAACTTGTGTACTGTCACTCCACTCAAAACTTATGGGACTGCCAAAAATAGCCAAATAGAGCACCAATGATCAAATACTTACCATCTATCTTGTGGATAGGCAATAAGTTTCGATAATGGAAGAACCATAAGTCAAAGATAGCCAAATACAACACTCTGCTACCTCTGGGAGATGGGACAACGGTGTGTATATATGACTGAAGGTTCACTCTATCGGGCAGACTCCTACAGCCATTCTTGTGATTGGCAGGGGTCTTAGAGGTCAGACCCCCACTGATCCTGGGATATGTGAGAAGTTTCCATAAAGGAAGACCCCCATTAATTCAATGGGGCCTTCCTGCAATACCAGATACAGTCCATGGACAAAAGCAGCACAGTTTATTGGAGAAAAATCACATCCTTTTTCTAAATCTAGATAATACCTTTCTAATTCCAAACCTGTAAATATATTCTCAACATTTCTGATAATAAGCAGGACTGTGGAGTCAGAGTTGAGACCAATTTAGAGTGAGTTGGAGTCAGAAAAAAAAAAAAAAAGGTACTGATTGACTTCAGGCAGGAGTTGGGCTGTGGAAAAATAGAGGAGTTAGAGTCGGAGATCTGGCCTACCAACTCCACAATCCTGATAATATATTGGATGTGTTTAGAAATAAATATATCCCAGGTCAGACTGGCATTTAATGGGCTCACTTTTTCCATATCTACCATAGACTATATAGTGCAGCATGAACTGACATCCTCCTACAGGTCTAAATCCTGTAGCCCAAGCGGATTTTTTTCATCCACTAAGTACAACACAGCGGGTGAACCACCAAAAAGTCTGCGGCGACTAAGGCCATACAAGACTCCGCTGCAGATTCCGCTTAAAATCGGCAGAGAGAAAAGTCCTGCAAGGAGGACTTTTCTCTCTGCCAATTTCAGTATCAAATCAGCAGGAAACCGGGAAAAGTCTATTATAGTCTATGGGGTCCACAGGATTCCGCATGTAATCACCATGCGGACCCAAAGGACGGAGACCCGAACCCTAGTGTGAACCTAGCGTAGCCCACTGCGGTACAAGTACATGTGTGACTCCAGGCAAATGCTCTGTTCAGACAACTGCAATGAAAAATGGCTGTGAAAAAGGACATTTTTTCACACCCTCTTTGCATCCATGGGGCATCTGTTTTCATGAATCCTTCATACACTTGAGTCTATTGAGGGATCCATTAAAATGCACCATCAAAAAAAAATTGGTCATGTGAAAAGCACCAATAAAGTTAGTTGATTTTAATGCAGCCATGTAATGGTCTTAAAAAACGAACTTTGTGTGAACAGACACTAAAGTATCCTCATGGCACTTTCACATAAAACCACGCAGAACTACGTAAACAGCATATCCCCAATATATATAGTAAATCCAGGTATCTTTAGCAGGGGGTTATGCAAGGATTTAGAGTAATGACCAATCCTTTGGATTAGTCATTAACATATGATCATTGGGGGGCGGGGGCGACATTCGACTTCCACACCGATCAACGGGTTCTCTGAGCAGTGTACAGAGCCACAAGCAGGCTCTGTAACAGTATAGCAGTCACTGCACTAAGTACATTGTGCAGGATGGTGGTTGATGCTATCTGAGGTTTCTAGTATCCAGGTAGGCTCCAAACCTATTCCCCACAAATACCGGGATCCTACTATATATTAGTTATTACAGGAATCGCTCCATCAGGCGATCTGCACACTATAAATCTGTAATCTTTGTCCCATTTCATTTGCATTAAAAATAAGCTACTAGATTTCAATTTGCAATTGACATAAAATTTCTAATGACGCAGATATTCTATTTACCATCCTTAACACTTACTCTGTTTAATGGGTTAATATACTGTACTTCCTACGTCATCTAAAGATTACTTGCAAAATATGAAAAGCAGCAAGTAAAGCGAGCACCTGGATTATTATCAACATCAAACGCTGCGGACGGCCGTCTGTTATATGCCAAATGTAATCCTTGTACACTGCAGGCATGTAATTATACACAATGACATCATGCGCCCAGTCTATATATAGCAGCCGGCAGCACAGGTGATAGTAGTATAATGTTGTACCGTGTTAGCCATTGAAAGTAGTGGAAGAGTGAAGAAATCAGGCGATACCTTTTAGAGGCAGCACAGGTGTACGCTGCACAGGAACAATCCCGGCTTACATTACCAAATTAATCATTTACCTTCCCAAAGAGATACCAGGGAGGTTGTAAAGGTAACATAGATAATTCCTATCTAAGGGACTCAAAGATGGCACTTAATGGGGAAAACTATCATAAACCTGTGTGCACACTGTCTTCAGGTATATGGGAACACTCCCCGATGTGTATACCTCTGATGTATACCACTCTGTAGCTATAAAGTGGCATATGTCGTCCAATGACTGTAGCCCTAGTACTGTATACTGTATACTCTAAAAGTCAGGCCCAATCACTGTGCACAGAGTCTTATTTGCATATCCTTTCCCAGACTTCCTAGCAGAGCTTGCATGGTTTTTATAGGGTGTTTTGGGACTTACATATTAATGACCTTCCATATGATTGTTGAGGTCCGACATTTGGGATCCCCGCCGATCAGCTGGGCAGTGCTCAAGAGCGCTGTGGCCTCTTTCCTGTGCCAATGACATCATGTTCATCGGTCACTTGGTAAAGCAGCAGCTCAGTCCCATTCAAGTAATAAGGACTGGGCTGCAATACTAAACATAGTACCTATGCACTGTACAGGGCTGTGTTTGGCATTCAGTGAAGGGGCTTCAGCGCTCACCAAAATGATGTAGCCTCTTCCACCAGCTGATCGGAGGGGGTTCTCGTTCGGAGACCTCACCAGTCATAAATTGATGAGCGATCCTAAAGATAGATCATCAGTATATAAGCCCTGTAATGCCTCTTGACCAACTATGTACACCTGCAAAGGCAGTCTCCATGAGACAGTACCCACACACAGAGCCATACTTTTATAACTATGCCAAAACTTTCTGCACAGATGGGTATTACAGGCTTTCGCAGGAGAACAGGTAACTTTTTAAAGTGTTATCCAGGCCTTTAATATCCATCAAATTGTGGGTGTCCAACTCCCAACAAGCTATTTGTAAGCACCACAATACTCAGGCAAGGTTGAGTTCTGTTCATTAGTCACATGACCTTTCTGCAGCTCAGTCCCATTCAAGTGAACGGGGCTAAGCCACAATACCAGACACAGCTACTCAATGTTCAATGCCGTGCCTAGTATACCCCTCCAGTCAGCTGATCATTGGGGGTGTTGTAAGTTATCCCCATATCGATCAGATTTTAATGGCCTATCCTATGGATAGGTCATTCATCTTAAACTTTCAGGAAACCCCAGTAAGATAAGCTTCAAGATCACTATCAAGTCTTGAACATCATTATATGCATCACCGCCTTCAAAGCATTAAAGAGAACTATAGGCACCAAAGTTTAGTTGGGACCCACCAACAACATAATGGATCAGATAGTGCCAAGTATTTTGGAGCCGCCTCCAATCTATTGGAGCTATGGAGGAGATATTGCTGTAGGCTGAATTGATAGGTATGTAATGTTTAAGGCAGATTCTGCCTCAGCCCCGCTTATATACACAGAACTAAAGATTTTTCTGAGCATTCACCCACTGCTTTATCCCCAAGACCACTGGTTGTGGCTAGATGATACGTACAATATTCATAGAAATCCATCTCTGCCCCAGGCACTACTGTCCTCTCATGCGGGAATAGAGCCGTGGTCTGCAGCTCCTCAGTATTGGCCGAGTACAGTAAATCGAAGACAGACACATTAGACAGGGTTTTCCAGGACTACAATACCAATTGCTTTTCCTAAGTCTTAGGCTATGTTCACACTTATCGTTATTAAAGTCTGTTATTCTCATCTGTCATAGGATGACAGTAATGGATATCAGTGGTAGCAGAGCAGCAGACACAGACGGAGAGCCCCCTCCATCTGCGTCTGTTCCCACTAACATTAATGTTAACAACATGACGGACACTTTCATTGAATGCAGACGGACACCCGATGGAGGGTTCTCCATTTGCATCTAATGTACGTTGTTCTCATCCTGTGACAGATGAGAATAACGGATGTTGAATAATGGTAGAGTGAACCTACCCTTAGCCATCTATATCAGCATGCTGGCACCCCCACTGATCAGCTGACTGAAGGGGCCAAAAAACTGTGACCAGTGCTGACCCCCCCTTCATTGTTTACTGGGCACAGTGCCATACTGTTAGTAGTGGCTGTAAGAATTACCAGCCAAATAAAGCATCCACTGGCCACTGTGGGTAGACACGGTTTCAGCCATGTGCGGCACTGGACCATGCGGTCCTACCTTATAACATATGAGTAGGACGGGACATAAAACACTGACACTTGGTATCTGGCACTTTCATTCATTTCAATGGAAGGACAACTGTTTTGCAAGAAACTGACCTCATGAGATAAAATGTCTGGATTCGGAGTATGTACACATAATGCTCAGACCCTGCCATGGCACCCAATGGCAGTGCAATGTTTAAGGGAACACCTGCAGATTTGTGTGGTCGGCAACAAGTTTCAGCCACACCGTCTGGTTTTACCCCCACCATATAGCTTCAATAATACTAATGTCTCAATACACTAAAGATATGATACTATAGATGCTTGTATTATTGTACGGATTTTTCTTCGTTCTACTTCCAGACAGATCTGTGCGCCCTCCATTATAATACAGATACCAGAACACTAGCACACACAGCTGACAACAGAATAAATGGGTAATTTACATCCATTATAAATCACATAATAAAGCATTCTCATTGTGCCGTCTGCACAATATGGTACAAAGTTGGTGTGTAATATAATTGCGGTTATTTGGTATTAGTCTCTACCCTCCATTATCTTTCATGGTATTGTCCAAGCACACAGCGGAGCAAAGTACTATTGTGTCTATGATGACTCCGGAGCCAGCAGTACTTGTCAATGGCTCAGACGTGCAAATGAATTATTTATTCATATACTGGAAATAAACTGCAATGAATCCAAGGACAATATAAAGATTGTCACATTCTAGTACAGGGTATTGTCACAACCAACACGGCAACACTCCCCGACTTCTCAATTCCACAATCCTGATAGACCAGCCTTTGCTTCTGAGAAGTCCAATAACTTAAAATCACACCGAACCATAGAAACCATGTGGAAAACTTTCTTATTAAAGGGATTTTCTCACTTACAACACAGAATGGGGGATACGTCTTCATTCACTTGGGTTCCGACTGCTGGGATCCCCCGCGATCATGAACATGGGGGTCATCCAAGTCCATTATGTGAATGATGAAGTAGTGCACATGCACAGTCTTTGCTCCATACACTTCTGCAAGACTGACATAGCAAAGTACTCGGCTATCTCAGTCAGTCCCATAGAAGTGTATGGTGTAGTGGTCGTGGATGAGCACTATGGCTCTACTCACAGAGGGGACTCAAGAACCCACATTATTGTGACCACAGGGTGTCCATTAGTCAGACTCCCATTCATCACACACTTTGGTCTTGTAAATAGTAAATGAGTGTAAGTGGGAAAAGTCCTTTAAAAAAATTAAAGTGAATTCCGCAAGGATAGACACAATTCTGTAGACTTTATGAGCCAGCAAAACCATTCAGGTTCCAATATCAAATTTATAAAAGTCCAACAAAAGTTAAGGTGGCCATGTATATGGGGTGACTTTGGCATTGGTTGGGAAAATAGTTCAGGCTTCCGAGAATACTAAACCTCCCATCTTTTGTTCTCACGGGAGATAGTCTTCTGTGGTAAGCGTCCTGCAGCTGCTAACTCATTCTCCTCTTTAAAGAGGACCTTTCACCACCTCTACCAATTCAAGTTCTTAGGATCCACTCCACTGTTCCAGCACAGTTGGAATTTTCTCTCTAGACCCCACCATTCCTGAGCAACAAGTGCAGTTAGAATTAGTGCCAGATGTGATATTCAAGCTCTGTAATGTCAGAAAGGCGGTGTCAGGCGGGGGGGTGACTCAGAGCTCCAATCAGAGGCAGCCGGTGTCACAGCTCAGAATCACACCCCTTGTCTGCTCCTGCCTAACACCGCCCTCCTGACAGTACAGAGCCTAAATAGCACATCAGGCACCAAAATTAACAGCAATGATTGCTCAGGAATGGTGGAGGCTAGAGAAAAAATTCCAACTGTGCCAGAATCAGTGGAGCAGTGCCTATTAAATGATGTAAAGAGCTGGACTTGTTGGCAATAATGAAACACTCAGCCTGAATTTTGGGATTTTGGACACACAAAAAGGTTTAAGGCTAAGGCCCCATGTTGCAGAAAAGCTGTTTTTCTTGTTGCAGTTTTTTGGGCCAAAGCTAGGAGTGCATATAGCAGAAGGGAGAAGTGTTTCCATTATATTTCCTATACCTGTTGAAGTCTTTCTTGGCTATAGCTCAAAGAACCACATAAAATATGCAACAAAAAAGGAGCTTTTCCACAACATGAAATAATAGATCTATGTTCCAAACTGGACTATGTCAGACGCCCTATAAAATGTGATTATATGCCAATAAATCATGCCGGATGAAGAAATGTGATCAGATTCATTCCTCGCTGAATATGTCTGAATCTCAGCACTTATGCCATTGTCGAGATCCCCTCCATAGACCCTTCTCCTCCATCTTCTTGTTGCATTGTTATTTCTGTCCTCATTACATTGATTTTCAATGTGCAATAATGCCTGCGGGACACATCTTGTGGTATGAGAATTGTTTACTAGTAATACGAATGCTACCCCGACAGATGCTACTGTATAGGCATCATCACTAGGATTCTAATGATGAGATAGATAGATAGATAGATAGATAGATAGATAGATAGGATAGAATATAATCCTCCCCCAGCTATCCTGTAAAAGGGAATAAAAATCTCTAGTGAGAGAACCCCTTTAGTGTAGTTATATCTGGCTTTTGAAACTAAGGTGCTAAAAATTGCCATTAAAGAAATTATCCAACTTTGTATTATTGATGGTCTACTCCTAGGATAGAAGTCGAATCTGTACAGGTCTGACACTTGGGTCCCTCGCAGATCAGTGCTGCCCCATAGGCTACGCTGTAGAGCGAGTGAACATGTAAACATCCCCATGAGCTGCACGGTCTTAGAGTATCTCATCTGAAGGGTCCCGGCTGTCGGACCACTTAAGACGTAATATTGATGGCGTACCCCAAAGATAGGCCATCAATATAACAAAGGTGGATACCCCCTTTAACTTTCCTGGCACAAACAGTCAGGAGGCCCTGCAAAGCCAAGCATGAACACAGCTTTAGGCTACTTTCACGGGCTAGCTGTTTTTTCAGGGCCTTGCCTGGTATAGCAAAGCACCAAACAGAACAGTCCCCTCTCAGAGAAACATTTCGGGTTGCCTTAGGTAACCCTTCATCCTTGGAAACTTCACTCTGTGATGCCAAAGACAGTGAAGTCCAAAAGCAACAAAAGTTCAACTGTAGACCTGGAGTCAGCCATAAATTCTGCACATGAGAACCCGCACTTCCTTCCAGCTGGATTCCTGGACAAGTCTTCTGTGGAATTCCACAAAAATATCACACAGGCAGAACACAAAACACAGGCCCCATGTAATCATATATGCGGTAGGCCATGCCCGAATATCACAGGGTGTCAAACCGCAGTGTCCAGGCTATGATGATAGCCTCTCTGTCTCTACATATGAGATCCCTGTACCGGACATGCCAGGCTTATGACACAGTTTTACCCTGTGCATCCTAAAAAGAAAAAAAAAAAGAAAATAGACCATCATAAATATATACCCTGGGACTAGGGCTATATAGAGAATAGACCCCTATAGATAGGGATTATGCCACAAAAAGTATTCATCCTGTATCCATGGTATAGAGGATAAATACCTTATTGGTGGAAATCCGACAGCTGAGACCCCCACGGATCCCCAGAACAGGTGGGTGCCATCACTCCGCTACACACATTCAGCCAAACCTGCATATACAGGCATGACTGGTGGTGGACGGGGCTCCATTCACTACAATGGGAGTGCCAGAGATAGAGTGCTGTACTTCAGTTATCTCCAGCGCTCCCATTGAAGTGAACCACTAGACCCACCTATATTTAGCTTGACTGCAGTGGAGTGATAGGATCCTCCTGTACTTGGCATTGGTGGCGTCTCAGCGGTCAGACCCCCACCATCAGGTATTTATCCTCTACCCATGGCTAAACACTGTTCATGGCAAAACCCCTTTAATAAAATTAATTTCGAGAATAGCCCATAAACTGTCCTCTTCTGCTGTGCTAAAAACAATATAATTAGGCTTTTTCTTAAAGGGTTTACAGGGATAGGTCACAACATCTGATCTGTGGGAATCCGATACCTGAGACCCCCACAGATCTACAGCTCTGGCGAGTGCCTCTTCTGCTTCACAGTCCAGCAATTTCACATTTATTCATCAGGTGGCCTACTTAATGCTCAGTCCCATTCAAGTGACTGGGGCTGAGCTGCAATACCGAGGACAGCCCCAACAGAGCTATGTTCGGCATTCAGTGAAGAGACAGCAGCCCTCACCCAAAGGCTACAATTGCTTCGAACAGCTGATCGGTGGGGGTCCCGCGTGCCAGACCCCCACCAATCCGATACGGATGGCCTTTCCTATGCTCATTTAAGCACATTAAGCTAACGATTCTCTCTACTTTATCAACTGTGAATGGAGGGGTCAGGTTCTGAGAAATAGAGGGTCATCTCTGTTTAGGAGGTTCATCATGTTCCTAAAATGGAATGCAGTGACAAGAAGCATCTCATGTTCTGGAGGACTGGTTCTGTCCTGCATTACACAAACAACCCATTAACTTGAAAATATACTGTGTAATACTTCATTTGCTCTGTGGTGGCGCTGCAGAAAAATTTCTAATTTACTACTGTTGACTGAGATTACCGCTAAATACTGGGTGTGCCATTATGTGGACGCTGTGTGATCAAGCCCTTTCTAACAAGAAGAGGATGTCCAAATCAGAAAATCCCTTTAATGGGTTACACATATTAGATAAATAAAAGGTGAGCAGCTGCTAATCCCAGAGCCCAGAATAGTTATTTATTAGGGGGAAGTCACTGCCACTTACTAAAATGCCCATACACCATCAACAGCTGTCGGCTGAACGGCTTTCTCTCCCAGCTACCCTCAAACACGTGCACACTCAGTTCAGCCGAGTGTGCATATATTGTGCTTGAGGAAAGGGGCGAATGTCGCTGCCACACACTTTTAAAAGGTATGGTGTTACAGTATTAATTGCAGTGTCACTCGTAGCAGCGGTAATTACAGAAATATCCCTTCTCCCCCCAATAGTGACATCAGTGCACACCCCTTCCCCCCCCCCAGTAGTCACAGCAGGGTCTCCCACCACCTCATATACTTCACTTCAACAAGTAACCACAGTATACTCTCTACTAAAACTGGCCATAAATAGTAGACATCTATTGAGCAAAATGATGATGGGGGCAAGCAAATATCAGAATTGAAGCGAAAGACCTTAAAGTGATGTCCAAGCTTTGACGTTATTCCCTTTTGATAGGAACTCTGTACTTGGCCATCTCTGGCATTCCCATACAGAATGAATGGAGCAGAAGGACACATGCTCGGCCTGTCGCTCCATCACGACTGGAAAACCGAACCCCCATTCTCAGTATCTGGGAGGGTCTTGGCAGTCGGACCCCCATCAATAACCTATTGATAGGTGATAACTTAAAAACTTGATACAGCTCCTTTAAATCCAGGGATGACTTTCTATTCCTTGTGGTATTTTGGATGGCCCATTGGGTGACAACTGTTTCCTTCCAGCTATATCATTGTTATAATATCCTAACACTAAAAGAGAAAACCCATATAAAGCCCTTTAATGCCAGAAGCTCTCTGTAGTTATGAGACAGCTCCTCATATACAGGCGTATAACATATGGGATGACCACGGCAGCCAGACACTCCCAAACATTTTTTTTTCCGCGTTGTAAATTCCAGTCATTTTGGCAAGTGGTTTAGATTCATTTATAAAACCATAAAACAGTGCAATGCAGCCGAGGTTAACAAGTGGCCATGCTAGCCGAAGAGAAGAGCCAGAGGAAATATTTATAGGTCCCAGGCGCTCTGTAATGAGGACACACATGCTGTACATTCTGCATCTAAATCTAGGGCTACATCTGTACTGTAACAAATGTCATCTGTATGTAGAGCATGATAGCGTTACTGAGATAGAGGCAAACACGTACAGATGTAACGCCACAGATATCAGCAGATCGGCGAGAATACTTCTCTACTGGTCAGTAAACTGTTTCCTAAGAAAGGAGCATCTTTAAAGGGAACCTGTCAAGGCGATTTGGGACACTAAACCACCCACAGGTTCTTCTGGATTGGTCGTTTAGTGCTCCAAATTGCCCTTTTACAAAGCCATCAGTGCCCACAATGAAAATAAAAACACTGTATGCTCACCCTGCTGCGCCGGCGCAGTTCTTCACTGAAGCCAGAGGAGCACACGTCAGCTTCAGTGCACACGCGCTGTACCTCTGGCGCTTGCACAGTGAAGCCAGGGTGTATATCCTCGGCTTCAATGCAGAACTGCGCATACACCGCCAGCATCGGAGAGGAGTCCAATAAAACTTATTGGACTCATCTCTAGATAAGTATAAAAGGTTTTTTTTTTGTTTTTTTTTTTACACAGGCACTTATGGATTTAAAATAGAGTGATTAGGTCTATAAGGACTTGTGGGTGGTTTAGTGTCCCAAATTGACCCAACAGGTTCTCTTTAATTGTAGAGGCAGAGGTCTAAGGCTATCTCTACTGACTGCTCCATATACATACACACGGGACTTTGCCAGGGATGCATGTGTTCTAATTAGGGAGAGGGGAGTAAGCAAGTGTGCCAGTGGCGGCCTAACTTCCCAAGAACAAAAGGATCAGACATGTTGAAATCCAACAGCTCAATACTTATCTTCCCTGACATCTGCCTTCAAGGAGTCAGGAGGACCCCATTTTAGATGGCTGGCCAAACCCGCTGAAATAAATTTGAAGGAGATTTCCAGGCTTAGCAATTGATGACCTATCCTTAGGTCATCAACTGATGATCATTGGGGGGTACTACACCTGTGAGCCCCGCAGATCAGCTGTTTGAAGAGACCACAGCATTCAGGTGAACACTGCGGCCTCTCCACAGAAAACAGAACACAGTGCCATACATTGTATAGCAGATGTGTTGGATATTGCAGCTCAGCCCCATTCACTTGATTGGTCCTGAGCTCTGAATAGGCCATGTGACTGATAAACATGAGGTCAAAGGGCCTGTGAATCACAAGCACTTCTACCATATCACAGCCACCAATGTAACGTCTTTGGTGATAAGTGACAAAATTTGCCAATAAAGGGTACACGAGCTGAGCTACGGCAGTGAAGCAGTTAAGGGTGAGATGCCATAGTGAGCAGACAACTGGCCCGTTCTGCTAGAGTCAGGTTATGTCAATTAATCTCTCCTCTGCTATAATTATATTTCTGGAGAAAGATGCGAGGATGATGCAGTTATGTCTGTCTGGCAGGGGAAACCTCAAAGGATTGTAGTCTGTAATATCAGATTAGGATGAGAGAAGTTGAGCACTTTCAAGGCAATCCCTATCTGAGGGCATTTTATCCTGTGCGGAGCAGACTGGTTATTAAAAGCTCAGACTGGGAGCGCTCCGCAGGCTGATAACATGCAATTTTTAATCAAGATGCCCCCGGACGAGGTCGCGCTGACCACTTAGAATTCATTCTCCCGCCACAATGAAAATTACTGACAGAAAAGTATTTCATGAAAGTATTCATACCACACTGCAGTAAAGGTCTCTGTCAGGAACTTTCAGCATATTCTGGATAAACCCCAGTATGGACACACTCCATTGTACAAATACAAGAGTATACACCAAAGTTAGGCTGGGTTCACACTTGTCTCCGCACCTAGTCGGTTCCTGTGATCCATAAGATCATAAAAACTGATCAGAACGGGTCATTGATTTCAATGGGATTTTAAAACCATCCGCCGGTGCGTTTGGAGTATTTCCGCCATGTATCCGCTCTTTTGGATGGAGATAAAACAGACACAGACAGTTTTTTTGACGGATACCCATTGACTGATCAGTCAAAAAAGACAGATTATGCTATGCATGTGTAAAGTGTTTGTGTCTGTTTTTTGAGGAATCCGCTGCACAGGCGCAGATGCGACTATCGAGCATAATGGCCGCACTGAGTGGCCATGTGACCATACAAAACAACTATACCACACACATATGAGATGGGGGTGATTAATATATACTCCTAGGTGGGCCACCACCTGCACTGTAACACCTTACAAATTTTATATCGTATTTTAGCCAAAAAAGCATTAGTTTAACATTTCTAGCATTCTCCACCACTTCAACTAACTAGGTGCTCCCTGCTACATGACTTGCAATAATTCTCTTACTTTGGAAAACTAAGGTTGGATTCACACATGGTGTAACTATACACACACCAGACAAACACCCTGTATATCCAGTCAAGCTGTAGGCACTGCTCATCAACAATGACTTTAAAGGGTTAATAATTGGGTAATTACCAGATACAAGAGACAATTATAACAGGATATACAGTCACACAATTCTCCATGTCATTAGCTATGCAAATCAAATACCGCCTGACTGTAAATTACTATTAATGGTTTCCATATCAGGGTGTATTCACACATGACAGCCTTGTGGCTTATCTTTTTTTCCTTTCCCTCCCAAGCCGGGACATCTGGGTCAGAAGGTCACAAGAGGCTCATGAGACCAATCACTGGCTCAGTGGTCACTGGAGAAGGACTAGTGACATCACTCACGTACATCACAGATTCCTTACCTGCAACCACTGATCTCAGTGATCATATGAGACCCTCAACGTCCAGCCTGGGATTCCCGGCTCGCGAGGGAAAGGGGGCCAGGACTGTACAACAGAGCACTGGGGATAAGTATGACCTTTTGTTTGTTTATTTGACACCTACCCTGGCTGCCCTGAATTTGCTAAAATTCCTGGACAGCCCCTTTAAAAAAAGTAAAAGCGGGTTTGTGGATACAGAATATTGGCTTAGTGGGATCCATAGCAGATCAGTGGGGGTCTGACTCTCTTGAGTGTTTACATTGGTCTACTTCGTAGAGGTGGCGTAGGATATGGCAGCTTCATTCTATTCAGGTGAACAGGGTAAAGCTGCAATACCCAACAGTAGATGGACTGATATAACCAATGAAGAGGCCACCGTCCTTAGACAAGTGTCATGGCCCCTTCAAACAGCTAACTGGCACCAATCTCATAGTGATGGCCTGTGCTACCAAAAGGCAACAATTTCTAAAAAAAAAAAAGACTATTAGGATATGGCCCCTGAAAAAACGTTTCCTACCCCAACAAACAAGAGTCATTCATGCTGCAGGAAAACTAGCTGGCCATCACTTTCCAAGAAAAATCAGCTGTTTGCTGTGGGTGTGGGGCTGCTCCAATGTGAATGGATAAGTACAGTAGGTCTTTAGAGAATGGGAAAAATGTATACTACATTTGGGCATATTATTATGCCCCACCCGATTTACTAAACACTTTTTTACAACTTTGTAGACTTTTTGAAAACAGTCTAGAAAAGGGATCTGGCTAACACTAGCACTTGGGTTTCCGTTCTTCAAGTCCACTTGGGTACCCGAAAAATGGAAATCCTATCTGCTTAAAAAGCAGTTACCCATAGAAACACGTGAACCCCACAGACTATAATGTGGTCCCCTGGGCTTCCACGGAGAGAAGTCCTGCTTGCATATTTTAAGGCAGAATGGGGGACGGAGTCCCCGAACATTAGTGTGAACCGACCGCAAGAGGAGTCACAAAATGCGCCGCAGTTATTAATCACGAGAGCCATTATATTGTGTCTTTGTGTACAGTCCAAACTAAACACACAAATACTTTGGCCATATCACAAGCCAAAAACAAAACTGCACAAAATATTTCTAGTGATCAAAACAAGTATAAATACATACTGTGGACGTGGACTGAAAAGAAACAAAAAGACCGCACATGTAACAATGATGAAGCAAGCATATAAAACTACAACAAACACAGACGCAACAAATAATCTAATAAAGACAAGGGGTGAAGTAAAACAGATACAGAAACGGTGAGTGTTCACTGCACAGAGACAAAATGTTTTTCTATAGAGCGCTCCCTATACAAAAAATACAAACATAACCCCCGCCATACATTCTAGGGCACATTCGGATCATGTTGCAGATAAATTTCTATGAACAAAACAGCTATAACAACAGTCAGGAGTATGTTAAAGGGATTGTCCAGGAACTTAAATTGTACAGGAAAGGTTATCGATAAGATCGGTCAAGGTCTGACACCTGTACCCATATCCTGGAAGCCATAGGTAGGTATGTATACGGCCCAAAGCAGCCCTGCTACTATTTATTTTGCTTACTTATATAGCACCATCATACTCCGCAGCACTATACAGGTATTGTCAACTCTGTGCCACATAGGGCTCACAATCTACATGCCCTATCATTAGGTCTTTAGAGTATGGGAGGAAACCCAAGTATACACAGGGAGGACATACAAACTCCTTGCAGATGATGTCCTTGGCCAGATTTGAACCTAGGACTTCAGCGCTGCAAGGCTGCAGTGCTAACCACTGAGCCACCGAGTTACCTATTCAAGTGAACCTGAGAGGTGCTGCAGTTCCAGAAGCCACTGCTACACTATACGGACTGGAAGCTGTATACAGTGCTCCACAGACTGTAGTGCTAGCGCCTAGTGCTGTAGCCCCACTCCAATTCACGTGAATAGGAGGAGGCCGCTTTCAGCTGCATATCCAGAACATGGCTTCAGCGGAAACGGTTGATCAGGACAAAGTCTTGTTCAGCCAACAGCTATCATGCCCATCTCCACCATACACATGAACACTTGGATGAAAGGTGCTATGTTTATGCTATTTTTATATGGCATCTACTCCATATGTAAGTTATTAAACAGGTTCTCCGGGGAGGGGTTCAATGTTTACTACCCCCAGGTTCTATTGCAGACAAACCACAGGTGTCCAGGCTGGTCCCAACACCAGGGTAACCCTGCCCCAGTGTCACTTCCCTCCTCTCCTGTCTTCACTGCTAGTTACCTGTACTAGGGGCTGGCAGAACAGACCAATAATAAAACCAGCCCCCACAAAACAAGCACAGGAGAGAAGGGAAGAAGCGGAGCGACTCAGGGCCAGGTGCTGGATACAATAACGTGACTCAGGGTCAAAACCAGCCTAGAAATTCATGCTTCAACCGCCTCAAAACCCAAGGGAAGTCAGTATGGAAAGCCTCCCTGGAGAATCCCTTTAAATTGTAAACAATGTATTCACCATTGTATGAACACGTCTATGCCTTATGTCACTTTGTGCCTGATAGGGAAGCTGTCATTTACAGATGGGTAGTAGGTTGGGGCTCTGAAAATATTAACATTTTTTCCAAAATGAGGAACCACGTAATGATGGTGAAGCAGTGTCTGAAATATATTAACAGGACTTGTTGTTTTTTTTTTACTGGAAAGAACGTCTCATCGGATGCCCAGAATTCAGGAAGTTTAATTGGAAAGAGGAGAAAAAAATGAGAGCTAACTGCATGTGCTCTCACATGTCTCCATCATAAGACCCACATGTACAGCCGGGGGCAGCAGAGGCATCTACTCCATGGAAGATAGTCCCATATTTCACTGGAAATAAGTAAAAACATCTGAGGACAAACATTCAGCACTGTGAAGTTCTTCCTCTGCAGACGGCACTCTCTGTAATAGTGAGCACTGTGAACAGGAGCAGGCTATGCCCCGCATGGTGCACCAAAACAGTGGTAGAAATGGTGTTAAACTTGCACAATGCACATAGACCCTCTATTATGGGGCCATAGACCCATAATGTGCTGTAGTACGGGAAAGCTACTCCATAAAGACGTGCACCACCCATAAGAGCTGTAGCACTGTAGCTTTGCAGCACTGGGGTCCTGGGTTCGAATCTCTCTGTATGTTCTTCCTGTGTTTGCGTGGGTTTCCTCCCATGAAGCGCTGCCTTTAAGTGGATCGCTTCAATGTATTCCCCCTCCCAAACCCACATCAGTATTTGTAAGCAAAAAAAACAGAAGCGATGCAAATCTTTCCATTATACTTTTCCTCTGCAGATTTCACTCCGGGTCTTGGCTTACAAATACGGAGGCAAAGTATTGATCAAAAACTGCCATGTGAAGGTGTCTTTAGTGTTGCACAAAGGCTGTATGTCAGAGAAAATGTATGCCTCTGGGCAAGCGTGTGAACCAGATTGGTAATAATCCTGTAACTAACATATAACATCTGCCTGCTGCAGCAGAATAGTGCGACTGCCCGAAGGCAAAGGAAACCCATAGTGGGAAAATGGACTCAAAATGTGTCAAATCTTGGTAGCAAGAGTTCAATTTCATTAGACTGAAATAAAAAGTTACCATACCTCTGAAATACTTCTGTGTCAGTTTTGATTCTTTAGGTTTCCTCCATTTAGATTTGTAACCTCTTACAAAATTCTGCTGATAATTCTCAGCCACAGACAATAGTAGGATAAATCATCAAAATCAGATCAGTGGGGGTCAGACACCCACCACCCCCATCCATTTATCTATGCACAGCGAGCTCGGGGAAGCAAGTGATGTCACATTTATTAGATCCATGTTTGGAGCTCAGTCCAAAGTGAAAGGCAAGCCTACAAGTTTCACCCAATAAGATACACCAAAGTCTGAAACATTAATTCATTAACAAAACTATATTAATACATTAAATAGATCATACAGTAATTAAAACTGTAAAACCATTAAAAGAAAGGAGGAGGTCACAAACAGCCTCTGCTCCAAAAATAGAAGGCGCAATACACATATTAGTCCCACGTTACACAAGGGTTGGGAGATAAAGACACCAATGATGGCTGATAAAAGAGTCCAATCCAATCCAATCCTATGATAATGTCTTATATTAGAGAACTACAATGAGCGAGTTCTGTATAGATTTATGTATCCAATCCTATGATAATGACTGATAACAGAGGACAACAGTGAACAAGTGATGCATACATATATACACAATCCTATGTTAATGTTAAAACCCATACATCAATAGCAATAAATACAATACAAAGGCTATAGGCATCATGACAATAATTACCAACCCAAAAATGTAGATGAGCGGAGCCAGCTACAACCTCCAACCACAGACCCTAACACGATTTTCACTTCCTGCAGTTTCCTCTTGGAGACCTTGAAAAGTCAAATTAATCAGTCAAATGGCCTTTTTGCTGCTCAGCCCCATTCAATTGAATAGGGCTGAACTGCAACATCAAGCACAGCCACTATATAATGTACAGCAGTGTACACTGAAGAGGATGCAATGCTTATCCAGGCCCTGCAGCCTCTTTAAACAGCTGATCGGTGGGAGCGCCAGACATCAACTCTGACATGCCTGTTTCAGTAAATACTTGTATTCCTCACAAAATAAATATTCCAGAATATCTTTTCGCTGAAGTCTGTGTTGTGCCGTTCCTCTGTTATTCCTCCAAGAAATTTTTGTATATAATGACAAGTGGGTGTTACCTCCCTGCACAACCTGGCACTGCCAGCACTGACTGAATATTATTGGAGTTTGTGGTGGCAGGTAGAAGAAAACATACATAGGTAAATATCAGTATTTACTAAGGCCTTATTCACACAACTGTGTTCCGTCAGTAAAACACAGTCTGAGCATGGCCAGGCCAAAGGAGCTTAGTGACTCACAGTGCGTCATGATGCAGTGAGCTCCCAATCTGCCGCAGTGGTACAGCTTCTTGCCAGTTCAGTACAGTGCCGCTCCGGCCATCCAGGAGCTCACTAATGTGATACAGTAAGTTCCCTTCACGCGGCCATGGTCAGACCAATAAGTAGAGTTTGTGCTTTGAGGATGAAATGGGGTTGTATGAACAACGTCTAAAACAGACATGTCAAGAGGGGTAACAGATCACCTTTCAGTAGTAATGCCTTGCAGCACTGGGGGTCATAGGTTCAAACCCGACCAAGGACAGCACCCAACCGGGTTTGCGTGGGTTTCCTCCGGGTACTCCGGCTTCTCCCACACTCCTAAGACATACTGATAGGGAGTGTAAATTGTGAGCCCTATATGGGACAGTGACCACAATGTCTGTAAAGCGCTGCAGAATATGTTGGAGCTATACAAATAAGCAAAATAAATACATGTAAACATTTTCCCACACTATGTCCAGAGAAGCACATTATGCCGTCATATCTATGACACTGGGATCCAACTAAAACCAGATTTATAGGGGAAGTAAGGATTACACACCACAATTTTCACATTTTCCCATGGTCTCCTTAAAGGACAAAGTGCACATTAAAAAGGTGAAATGTCTACACAGAGATAGGATTACTTACAACTACAGGCCAAGGCCGGGGGCTGCACATCTGTCAGGGGCCGATGACAACATTTCCTGCTCTAATATCTATCAGGTGCAGCTTTTACCATAGAGACCTTCAGTAGACGTAACCCACTAAATACATCTAAAATAAACATCTAAAATAAACCTAATACGCTGAATAGTTGTAAATTTGCATGTAAACACGGATGAGCTCCATGACAACACTGCACCTGAATCAGGTTTACTAAATTTCTTCTGGTAGTCATAGCTTAAAGTCGTTTTTCTGAGCTAAAATTATTCATGACCTATCATAAGGATGGGTCACCAATATCAGATCAGTGGGGGTCTGACACCCAACACCCCCATGGATCAACTGATACACAGAGAATGGAGCAGGAAGCAGACAGCTCTCATCTGAATGGGAGCTAAGCTGCAGTAACGTAGTTAGGCCACTATACAGAGAACGGCGCTGTCTGCTTCATGCTCCATTCCCTGTGTATCAGCTGCTGAGAACAGCTGATTGGTGGAAGTGTTTGGTGTTTGAGTCCCTTCAATCTGATATTGATGACTTATCCTTAGGATAGGTCATCAATAAGTTTAGCTCAGAAAATCCCTTTAAGGCCAAGGCCATACAGGCCGGCATTGCAGCAAGATAGTCGCTGGAATAAGTTAAAACCTGCAATCTACAGCAGCAGTCAAGCAGCACAAAGTGACCTTCACATTTTACAACAGCAAGGTCAGCAGGTGCAGGTTAGGCCCGGTTCACATCTGCGTTTGGGTTTCCGTTTGGGGAAGCAGCACTTTTCTCTCCGCATGTTTTATGCGGAAACCGAGCGAAAACCACACGGACCCCATTATAGTCTATGGAGTCTGCGGGTTTCCTTAGGTAAGTGCTTTTCTATGTGTATAGGTTTCCGTTCTGAGGGTCCCCAAGCAGACCCGAACGCAGATGTGAATCGGGCCTGAGCCACAGCAAAAGCCAAATGTATCTAAACTTGCTGCAGGCTTAGGGTAAGTTCACACTACCATTATTAATGTCTGTTATTCTCACAGCCACAGACATTATCAGCGATAGTGACAGTTGCAGACAGAGCACTGTTCATACACTTTCACTCTTATGTTAAAAAAATAAATAAATAAATAAATAAATTATATATATATATATATATATATATATATATATATATATATGATATATATATATATATATATATTTATGATATATGATAGATATATCAGAAGCTTTCTTTGGTCAGAAAAGCAAACATGATTGTGGAAAGCTTACATCGGGTTTTTTTTTTACATTAGAGTCAACAGGAACGGATGCAGATTGAGGGGGCTCTACCTGTGCCTGTCACTTGATTGCAGTTAATGTCCAATGCTCTCATCCTATGACGGAGGAGAGCAACGACAATATTAACCGTAGAGTGAATGTCCCCTTAAAGGGGTTGTGCCATAAAGGACACGACACTTAGCCCTTGTCCTGTGGATAGGGAGTAAGCTGGGAGTTCAGCCCCTGGGTCCCCCAGCAATGAGAGGAATGGGAGATTGAAAGTCTCCCTAAAGCCTCCTTGTGAATAGAGAGCTAGTGCGCTTGCCTGCGTATTACAGAATATGCTAAAGCAGACCAGGAGACTCCATTATTTATCAGCAATGTGCGCAATAGCTGCAGGTCAAATACGGCTCTATCAATAAAGGGTCATTGACTCCCAGCCTCCGATCCATTTCCTTGTGCAGAAATCTATAAACACCCTATATATGGACTGTAACCGGAGAGAGCAAAGCAGTTTACAAGTGCCAGCAATAAGGGGGTATCCGGGCTAGCTAATGACAGAGATTAGACCTATGCAAACACAATTCACCTGCTTCATAAATAGTGCCATGACAACATGAAAAAACACACAATGATTGTTCACCAGGAGACAGGCACCAATAGGAGTCACTGCAATGGGAAATCCAAAGTCTATCACAACTTCATCGATACTCAGGCTCTGCACGTCTCAGTTTTATGGCACAGAGTCTCTCCAGGTTCACACTGTGCAGTACGTGCAAACAGGTTTTCTTTTTTCTTGCAGCATGTGAATATGCCCTACAGCCTAGCCTTATGCACCTGACTCTATGGATCTACAATATAGGGGAAGTTATCATTACTGTCAAAGTCAGTTTTCTGGAATCCATAGGCTATAGAATAAATAACTGAGTGGTGAGGGTCTGACCACCAAGAACCCTATCGATCCTGACAACCAGAGCTGTGGAGTCGGTAGGCCAAACTACCAATTCCAACATCTTTCCACAGACTGACTCAGACGCCTAAACCGGCTTTCAAGCCAGAGTCAGTAACCCAGCTGAAAACGGAGAGTGTTTTATCCCCATTCTGAATGCAGCACTTGGATATCTCCGGCACTCCTAGTGAAGTGAATAGGAGCGGGATGTGTCCCGTCCAGCAGGCTGCATTCAGGCTCAGTTCACAACAGTGGTAAAACACCCTCTTAGGATCGGTGGGGGTGTCAGTAATCAGAACACCACCTATCAGCTATCTATACTCTGGATAGAGGATAAATATGCTTTGTGGTATAATCCCTTTAAGCCTGCCATACTACACATCAGGTAATCTGTACGGGCGATGTGGGACACTAATCCTTATGTGTATAGGGGTGTCCCAACTCTCTGCTGATAAATTATGTAGGGCGAACAAAGATGAGGTTGTTGAATGTTACATGGCGATCCTTTTGTCCTCTGGGAAGATAAGTTTATGCCAGAGATCAATGGCTTACTTACCTCTTCCTATTCAGAGCATTTGCATCCATGTGTATGGAGGGGGTTGGAGGAACAGGTGTCAGGGGAAGGTGCATTTGTCTGACAGCTACTAAAAGTGCCAGATTCGTATTATAATATTTAATAGTGACATTTTTCACCTTTCCAAAGGATAACTGATAAATGTCTGATTGCCGAGGACCCCCAATAATTACCGGGGTAATCCCTATATTGCTTCTATCCCTACATCCCCTACAAGAGGCGACTCTCTGTAGTTTTCTCTGTCTCTCTGCCCTGGTAGTGACCGATCTCACAATGAGCAATGCCATCTGTATCAAATATAGCTAATTTTGATCAAAGATCCCAGTTCCCGTTGGGGGTCATGTGGGTGGACCAAGCAGACACTTTTCCTTTAGATAGGATTGTAGTCTTGCTTGTGGTACAACCCCTTTAATGTGGCATTGTATACTTTTTTTATGGGGGGGGAGGGAGTTGAAGTCATATGGTTGCAGAATTATGGTATTCATATACTGTAGGTCCTATAGACCTCATTCTCTAGGCTATAAGCTGAATGACACACAATACATACACTTCTGATCCCCAGCTATCACACTAGTAGATGTGTCACACTTAAGACCTCATTAGACTTCTTCAACTGTGTTGCCCAACAAGTCAAGCACCTACTGTCACCTAAAAGTCACCCAGCTGAAGTGTGAACATGTATATACAGTCACTTCATTCCATTGTTAACATTCCTGGTTCTAGAATTCCAGCGCACTCAGAATATGTCCAACTCCTTCCTGTATGAGAACATTTTCCTTTGTCTTACCCAGGACTGAACAATCACATTTGTGAGTCAGGAACGTGGTTTAGCCATCACTGACCTCAACGGTTTCTATAAATGGCTCATCTCATTTAGAAACCACCCCCCGTCCATTACTTACTGGTCCATTTATGATACCAAAGTCTTACAAGACTCTAACTGGAATGCGGACACATTAAATCCTTTTACATGGATCCGGTGCCAAGAACCGCATTAATTCCCGCTCCTATAGCGGATATTAAAATTGTTGCTGTTAAAAAGCTTGTAGTTAGATCTGTGGATCAACATGAATAGGACTGAGTATCCCACAGGGTTCAAAGTAGGATGGTCACCTAAATACTTCATCTCTCGAAGTAGTGACAACAATGAAACATTAGGATGTCTGCCCTATCACCTTTTGATGGAACTTTCTGCACCCACCATGCTGATCTCATATAGCAAGGTACCGGTAAGGGATAGTAAACTGCAAGGTAAACAGATGAATAATTCCCAACACAGGAAGTAGTAACAAAAACGTAAGAAATTAGAAGCAATTTATTCTTTTTATGAAATTTTTAAAATATTGAAAAATTACCAGCAATCCCTCCCTTAGACTAAGGCCCCATGCTGCGGAAATGTATCGTCTTTGGCTGCTGCAGAAAAGAACTGTGTTTTATAGTACCAGCAAAGTAAATGAGATTCTGGTTAGTCTTATCCACACATTGTGGGGGGGGAAAAAAAAAAAAAGAGCTACGGAAAAGCTGTGCTTTCAATAACACGTACATTTTTGAAAAACGCAGCATGTTAAAGGGGTTTCCCCATCTCCCTCTCTCACCAATTTGCCTGCTGTCTCTTCTTCTTACTTCTTGTATTCTTCAACAAGCTGGTGGACGGCCACGGACTGTTTGATGGACAGGACACTATGAAGTACATCACTAGATATAGATATTGCCTTTACCATGAGAGATCATATATAGATATATATATATAGAAATTAAATATGAATGCAGATTAAGTAATATGCATTGTAAATTTATATTACATTACACAGGTTTGGAGAGAGAAAAAAAAAATGTTATACACGCTGCCGAGACCGATAACTCACTGTTATCTTTGTGTTTACAAAGAGAGATAATGCTACTGTTCAAGCCTTTATCAGCAAACCGCAATTATCAGAAGATAACAGCTCTGAGAGCAAGTGTAATCCTGAAAACTCAGCCCCCCTCCCCCCCAGAGAGCAGTGAGCCACATCATCCTATAATTCTAGATAAGGAAATAGAACAGGTCGGGTTCCGAGACAACAGTGTCTAAAAAATGGGAGGAATAATTTGACATAGCAGGTAAACGAAGCAATGTATTTAGGAAAACTCTTGAATTTACATAAGCTAGCAGTTTGATTAGGATCCTTGAGATGGGAATACCCCTTACATTTTAGCTGCGGAATCACAAGCATTTACCCTACATATTTAATCATATTTTTTTTTTTCTTCCTTCTTAATTCATTAAAAATCCAGAGACTGAATTCCTATGGAAGTAATCATGTGCCCAACTATACATATGATTAATTACACAATTTGAATAATTGTATAATAGAATTAAAGATAATTATTTTATTTTTAAGCTGGAGTATCTGACACCACCCAAAATTGATCCTGGCTCCGACTCCACAGCCCTATAATGCCATCACTTTATAAGAAGGGAATATTCCTTTAAATCACATCTAGATTGAGAACAATAAAAAAAGCATTCCAGCAATAACCACATTATTAAAAAGGTTCCTGTATGCCCTAGAGGCGCGCAGGTGACTATTAAGTGTTACACGACCGCAACTGATCATCTGTGACATCACTGAGTCACAACGCTTCTAGCCCTAGGTGGACTCACTAACTGCAGTGCATGATCACTAGTTCACTACATTAAGGGTGCAGACATCCAGACGTGTAGAGGCAGGCACTGTTTGTTTTGTCTGCACCCTAAATGCAATTTTTGGTATTAGGGCAATATTAGGCTTAGTTCACATCCGCTCCGGCGTCTCCATCGGAATGTTTGCCTGAAATCGTCAGACAAGAAAGTTCTGCACGAAGAACTTTTTCGTCCACCGTTTTTAGTTTTAAAAACGACAGACCCCTATTATAGTCAATGTGGTCCGATAGGCTCCATGTGTAACAAGTATTACAGCGGTCCGCCAGTCTGTTGTTCAGGTACACCGACAGACCAGAACAAAGGATAGGCCAACGTCAGTGTGAATCTAGCGTTAGACCATAAAGGGGGAATGTGAACAAAAATAGGAGCGACTTAAGGCTTGTGCACATGGGCATATTGTGACTCCATTTTTTGTGAAGTGTAATAGGGCTGTCTATAGCTCAGGATAGGTCATCAGTATGTGATTTGTTGGGGTCCAACACCTGTTTCAGCAGCCTGCGAGTGCCAGAAGCTGCTAGTGAATGGGCAGTGCATGCAGTGCCGCTCCTATTCAAGTAACAGGAGTCCTGACCACTGCATACAGTATACTGCGGCTGCAGTGCCTGTAGGTTTGCTAGAAATGTCTGATAAGAGTACAAGGGTGTTCAGCTTTTATAAATAGTTGTTCTAGGAAATGTTATTAGAATTGCGTCCATACAAAGCCACATATTCTATGCAGAGAAGGCCATAATGTACCAGGAATATAATTAAAAGCAGCATAAAGGTGACCGACTGCAGAGTGTGAATTCTTACAAATTCCAATTGTTATGGTATGCCTGAACATAGGCCCCAAGGCCAAGGCTAGATACAGTAACATTGTAAAGAAAAGCTAGATTTATGATGCGCTTGCACCCATATAGAGGAATGTGTATGATAAAGAGGGCTGAGATTTAGCGCTCATCTGGTATGTACTGCAAAGGGGATGGACACTGCTGCAGCCGTCACAGTATCACATGTACACACAACTTTTAAGAGTTTTCAACACATCTATAATGCTCGTTTAACATCTGCATAGGAGTGTCCATTGTTCTGATCCGTTGGAGGACCAGAACAACGGATAAACGAATAGCAGAAACATATGGAGCCCAATGGACCCTATTGACTATAATGGAGTCAGTCAAGTGTCTGTTTTTAACGGAAAGGAGAAAAAGTCGTCCACCAATTCTAGGTGGAAAAAAGCAACGACATCTCTGAACTTAGATTACTCAGACGCAGATGAAAACGTAGCCTATAGTGTACAAGTCACAAAAGGTCTGTTTGTAGCTCTAATATGCATCTATAATATGAGAGCAGATCATAGGATGTCAAGAGGTAAAAGAAAATAAAGGATTCTATGGAAAGGCTGTCTCACTCCTCCATGTAAAAAAAAAGAAAAAAAAATCCAGGACACGCGCCAAGACTACTACTGGCTGGCATGAGTCATAAAGCATTCATTATACATCTTTAGCAACTGAATTGGCTGATATAGTCCGTGTTATTAATGAACACATATAATGACAGCTTTACATGACAAGACAATATACAATTCATGAATCAGCAGTTTCCATCACGCCATGAAAAGACATACCGTACTTCTCTAAGCAGAGTGCCTACATATAGTGGTGGGGACAATTCAGTGCTCTTCTTAAGACGGCCACACTCCTTCAATACCTGTCCGCCAAATGCTTGTTCATCTGACAGCTATCCTAGTACACATACATGCTCTGTGCGACTGAGTATGCAAGTGTTCTCGATAGGGAGAAAGTCACCGCCAGGCATCTGTCAGGAGTGACTTGCCTGTGATCAGCCATGTAGGCATTTCCTTTGTGTCGAGATGGGACAAGAAAGTAGAGACCAGTGTAGATGCAGACGACTAATCCACATCCTGGAAACACAGTCCGTGAGCAGGCCATATTTCCCAGGTCTAGGACCTGTCCTGAGTTTTATCTTGGGCTAACACTCCCATACATGGGCCCAAGATAATTCACAAATGCATGTATGGGGCCATACAGAATAAGAGGGCAGTGTGTTAACACACTGATAAAGCCCTTGTTAGTGTGCATGGAGCATCATAGTGAGTTATGACGCGGCTGGATTGCTACAGTACAAGTGACAGCTTGGTGACAGTTCAGTACTGTAGTGATCTGTCCTTGCAGGAGCTCACTGCATCCGAATTCACCATGATGTTACATTCACACAGCAAGGTTCAGCCCAGGAAATACGGACAGTGTTTCCCAGAGGGTACTAAATCAAGTGAATATAGCTTTGGCATTGAAATGGCAGCATTAGCCGATCTCTTAGATTATTAGTGCTTATCCTGGTTTGCCCCTTAGCTAAAACATTTTATCATGCTACAAGTCCGTTCCCATGCCCCTAACTAAAGCTACCTTTTTCCTACTGCCCTATGTGTGTGAAAGACCACAGAATATCTCTAAGGGTGGGTTCACGTGCCTTGTCCGCTCTTTTGTTCAGGCTAAACATTGAAATGTATCCCAAGGTACGCCCATTAACTATAAAGGGGTTTGACAGGTATCCAT
Source organism: Leptodactylus fallax (assembly GCA_947044405.1). Classification (NCBI taxonomy): domain Eukaryota; kingdom Metazoa; phylum Chordata; class Amphibia; order Anura; family Leptodactylidae; genus Leptodactylus; species Leptodactylus fallax. Next base: position 510,054 of record CAMRHE010000455.1, on the reverse strand, counting down.
TGTTTTCTCTGACTTTGCCAGAACTTTTCTGTTTCCAGTCTTAGGCCGAGGCCCCACACTGTGGAAACACAGCTTTTTTTCTTGCAGTTTTTGCTGCGTTGTTTTGATCCAAAGAAGGTAACAATATAAGAATTTCCTATATATTTCCCATTCCTTTTGTAGCCGTTCTTGGCTTTGGCTGAAAAAAAATGCAGCAAAATCTGCAACAAAAAAAAAAAATCAGCATTTCTGCAACTTAGGGCCTCAGCCTTAGATAGCCTCTGCAGCAGAGTCTCCTGACGGAGCTTTGAAAGCATATGGGAACGTCCCCTAAGGGGTTAAAATTAGACAAATGCTGTATTTTACCATTATAGACTATGTTAGTGGCGGGCAGAACCGGAGGCCACCCTGACCCCCATGATACAGGAAAATTGGAGAACTGCCTGTATCTTTTCTCTCTTACCAAGAGGGTCATACAAGGAGTGCGATATTGAGATTAGAACTACTGGTTTTCACTAAAATTAAAGGGGTTATAGAAAATTTGAAAAACATAGCTGCTCTCTTCCAAAAAAAAAAACAAAAAACCACACAACAGCTCCACATCTGTGTGTGGTATTGCGGCTCAGTCCCATTTATTTCAGCGGTAATACCAGATTCAATAAATGACGTGGCAATCTTTATGGAAAATATCAACCACTTCTCTAATCCCGCACTTGTAAGCGTTAAATGGTGAGATGAATACATTCATAAAGAACAAAAGGGTATTTCTGGACTTTCCTAGAATAGTGTTGGTAAGGAACTAAAAGCATCTCCATCTGTGCTGTAACATGCCACCCGATTAATAGCTCCCTCCATGTCCCACACACCTCCAAAACCAACAAAGAGGTCATTTATTATCACGGACAACAAACCCATGAAGACTTCCCTGAGTCATACCCTGTGTCCTGTCAGTGTCCCCATCAGGGAGACCATTGTCCATGACAGATGGCACGTGTGAGCCGGGCCATACTGTGCAGAGGAGCTGAGGCTCTAGTATAATGGAAAGATTTTAGAAATAAGTGCATCAGATAAAGCCGCACATCTGATGAGGCCTGTAATTGTCTGAATAGGCAATAACTCACTGCAGCGACAGGCAAATGGCTTCAGACGGGGCGGCCTGGAGAACCAGTTTGGCAGTACACACGGGACTAAATGATTATTGCTGCCAGACAAGGATTCAGATTATATGGGAATAATTGAAGGCTATTCAGTCGTGAGGACACGGGGGTCACGTGCACCTCACAGGGCGAGCCGTGTACTCGCCACCGTCTTTCTCCTCGCAATACATATTTGCATAAACCAAACTGTTCCCAGGAAACGAGACAATATTATCAAATTCACTTTTAGAAATAATATTTTAAGAGAATCACTTGAAAAGATAGGCTTCTTTATGACCCTGTTCACATCATATCTGGTTCATACCAAGGCTGTGGAATTGGTAGGCCAAACCACCAACTCTGACTACTTTTCCACATCCTGACTCCAGGTCCCTTATAAATGGCTGACATTCATGGTCAGACAGAAGCAGTAAAGATCCTCTAATTCAGTAAAAAAAAAAAAAATAGGGACTGAATTCCTATGAAATATAACAAATTATGTAATAATTAATTATACATTATTAATAATTGTATTATAGTGCTGGCTCTTTGTTGTTCAGGTCCATCAAGGGACCAGAACGACGGAGAGGCGGACCACTAAAACCGCTGCAACACTTGTAGCCCAGTGGGCACCATAGACTATAATGGGGTTCGCCATTTTTAAACTGAAAGCAGCAGAGGAAAAAGTCCTCTGAAGGTAGCATTTTTTCGACTCAGACTCCATCTCGAAGTACAGTTAAAAAAAAACAAAAAAAAACGCATAAGAACCCCTTCCTCTTATAACTTGCTTTAGGCCGAAGACACACAGGGTGAGTAAGGGTGAGTCAGTGGACATTCTTCTGCAGAAAAGCCCTCCAAAAAAACTGCCCAAATCCTAATAGGGGTAAGACAGAAGAACTCATTACCTGAATATTAACCAATATCAAGCTCTCTTTATCTTTAACCCCACTGGAAAAGGTTTTCAGCAATGACCCAGCCCCTTAAATAAGTACAAACATTCACAGGGGTGCATACAATTACATAGTGGGTCAAAGCATATGCAAGAGTGAAAGAATATCCAGGTCTCTTCTTACCTGTGCAGGACTTTGAAAATATGGTTGCTTTCTTCTTCTCAGGAAGTGACATCACACCCATTGGTCACGTGGCAGTGCCACATGTCTAGCCGTGGCTGAGCTGCAGCATGGCCATGTGACCAACGGACATGAAGTCACTTCCCGAGAAGAAAGTAGCCATGTTTTTTATGTCCTGCACAACCCCTTTAAGTGAAGACAACCATAGACATTTTCTGGCAATCTTGGACAATTTTGGTCACTTCTAAATATTAATAGAGATTGAATTTTTAGCACAAGCCATTAGGATCTGCCAACTATTACTTGATGTCTATGTCCTCATCTACTGTTAGTTAGATGTTACCCAGCATCCTAAAAAACCCAGAGTGGTATGAGATATAACTGTATACAGCAGTACAGATTTATATACCATGTACGGTCTGTGATCATCACTATGGGCACTACATCAGTGGTTGTCACCCGTATCTCAGGGACTTATTTATCATCACCTGAGCAGATACCATTAAACCTGAGAGACAATCACTAAGCCGCGGGCCGGAGGACTAGGGATGAAGTGCAATGTCTTAATGAACGATCATTGGATGAACTCATCTTACTAAAGGTACACTTAGGTAAATCACTTCGGGTAAAAGCAGATTATCATAGCGTCCTCCATTTATTTAATCAACCAAACAAGCTGTCGTATAGATTGGATCTGCATGCTGCTAAAAGACTTTCTGTACACTGAGCAGGTCAATTTCTACTATACTAAGCAACAAGACTCCGATAGTCGGCACTGCAGCTACAGATACTGGGTAGGTGTGCGCTTGTCTAGCATTTTAGAGGTGTCCGTCTGGTACTATAAATACAAACACTTATCTTAAAGGGCTTGTCCAGTTTCAGCAAATAAATATTGTTTGTATTATGAAAAGTTGTACAATTTTCCAATATACTTTCTATATCAAATCCCTCGTGGTGCTTGATTTCTGCTTGTTGAGATTCTTTGTTTACTTACCGTGGATATAAAAAAATAATAATATCAGTCCATGGTCATGTGATTGACAGATGACTGTAAGGAGCTGTGCACCTCTGTGTCAATCACATGACCCATGGGCTACCCACCACATGACCCATGGGCTACCCACCACGTGACCCATGGGCTACCCACCACGTGACCCATGGGCTACAAGTTATAGAAATTCACAAGTTCCTCTCCAGCATAGGGTGGACCTCAGTTACAAGGAGGCATGCATGTGGACCTATATAAGGCGCACCCTCTGCCGGCGATGGGGTTATGAAGACTGGCGCTAATATTGCCAATCTTCATAAATCTTCCCCCACTGTATCTGCTCTCCAATGGATATGCCATAAATGTCTGGGATGGTAATACCCCTTTAAATAAAGAATTCTAAGCCGGTGTGGACATATAAGCAGCAAATCAAAGAACTTGGCCTAATTTGCCTGATTTATAGCAAAAACAGATGGCATAAAAAAAAAATAAAAATAAATATTACAACATATGCAAGAACTTTGTAGTACACAAACAGCGGCAGTCTATAAATCCTACCAATAAATCTAGGAATCAATCATAAAGTGAGCTGATCAATTTACTACACATACTTGGTCGTCATGGTAACGGCAGCGTGTCAAAAGGCCGTAATGGGCAGAGTCATATCTCAGGCGCTGTTATAATGGCTGTGTCTTCTACAAAGCGCCAAATCAGCTGCCGCCTGCATAATCCATTACCATTATGAGGCCTGTTATAAAGCGCCGGTCCCGCACAGAGCACTTTCTCTTAATTCTCATCTTCCTTTAGGAAAAGCGCAGAGAGAACTACGTTTACTACTCATAAATTATGCACATTTTTTTCCACAACTGAAGTCTGCCACCGGCGTACAGTATTATATAAGCAGCCCTGTGCCCAAATGCAAATGATGTTTTAAGCACAACCAGCTGCTTGGCACATCATGTAAATGCAGCGTGGTACTGGACTATAGAGCGGATAATACAGGATTATCTCAGACTACTCACCGCTGAGAAAGCTACAAGTCAATAAATCAGGAAAAGGCAGTCAGGCTTTGTGCCGCCCCCGGCACGCAAAGGGTTAAGCTACGGTGACGATGGAAATTAAAGCTCAATGAATGTTCTAAATTCAATGAGTGTTCTCTAATATAGGCTGGTGTGGGTGCTAACCAACAGCCTGGCAAAGCAGCGTGCCGGCGGAGTAATTATAGGGGGAGTCATTCATTCCAAAGCAAAGAGAGGAACAGCTCAAAGGGGTTTTTGTATATAGCCAAATAAAATCTCTAAGTACATAAAGAACATGCAGCAACCAATAAAAAGACGACCAAAGGAAGCCGCACACGGTGCTGTCAGAACACGTCTCACAAAGACACGAGTTTGGGATCACTTGGGATCCTTATTCCTGTCAGTAACTTTTCTCTTTTCGCAAACATGGGCATGTCGGAAGAAGAAAGTCCCCCAGTGACTACTTTACTGCCCCCTCCACACTCTATTGTCGCCATATGCCCAATTGGCATTTTTGGCATGTCTGGTTCATTGTAAGCTATGGATATGTCAACGTTACCTTCTCATTTAATTTCAGATCACAATGTGAAGCGCAAAACTAAATCCCACAACAATAAGATCACCAGTATATTAAAGCAGTTATACAGGAACCTAAAAACCTGAAAGGGGTTGTCCATGAATTTTGTAAACCCTGAAATGATACTTGCCTGTCCCCCAGCGCTCCGCCACTGCTGTGTGGTTCAGCACGCGCCCATGTCTCTGGTGGCGGACTTCCTACGCCACACGTGACCAATCGGTGACCTCAGCAGGCACAGGAAAGTAACCAGCTGCGTCAACGCCAGGGACAGGAGAATAATATTTTTTATTATTTTTTTTTTTCCCCCTTTACGTTTTCCCTTCCCCGGCCTACTCCAGGGTTTCCAGAATTTGTGGACAAACCCTTTAACACTGAGGACGTGCACTGTTGAAAGGCTGCTTTTTTTTTGTTGTAAATTTTGTTTGTCACATGACCAGTAACAAATCTGCCCCATCCCTTCTCTCCCGTGTTCACAGGTAGTTAGCTGGCAGAACAGATCACTGTAGTAGTAAAACTAACCCCTACAGTACTGGGGAAAAATATCTGTGAACATGGGTGAGGAGAACAATCAACTCAGGTGTCGGGTGCTGATTCCAATCAGGTGACCCAGCGTCGCAACTCGCCCGCCCAGAAACCCAAGTTTCATCTAACTATAACCCAGACAAAGTGAGTTTTAAAAACAGTCCCTGGATAACCCCTTTAGGCCAGGGCCCGACATGGCGTAAACGCCACAGTTTGGGCTCAGCGTTTTACAGTCCCTGCAAAGTGGATAGGATTCTAGCGAATCCCATTCACACATTGCAGGAAAATACGCGCAGAGGAAACGCTGTGATTTCCAAAACAGCCGCAGTTTTGGAAATCGCAACATGTCAATTATACCTACAAAAATGCCAGCGGTTCCCGAGCAGAGAGTCCGCAATGGAAACCTCTGTAGACTTTCTGTGAAAAGCACTGCGGGAAGAGACCACAATGCGTTGCCGCCGCGGTTTTTCCCGCAGTACTTTTTTGCTGCGGCCTGCTACATGGAGCCTTACCTTTAGGCTAGGTTCACACTTGCGCTGGGTTCTCAGTCGTTCGAGTCCGCTGGGGGACCTGAACGACAAAGAGCCACAGCGCTAAAACAGCGATTACCCGCAGACCCCTTAGACTATTATGGGGTTTGCTGGGTGTCCGTCAGGTTTCTGCCATTTTATACTGAAACCAGCGAAGAGAAAAGTCCTCCGTGCAAGAATTTTCTCTCCGCCGATTTTCGGCGGCTTCTGCGACAGAGTCTCCAACGCAGATGTGAACCTAGCCTTAGGCCTCCTGCACATGACCATGGTGGATTTTACTGTCTGCAAATACTGACCCACAAAAAACATGTCAGCGTGGACCCACAAAAAGACTTGTATGGTTCTCTACACTTGCCTGTGCTGCAAATGTGGCCAAAAATAGGACATGCTTCATAACTTGCGGTCATGTGTCTGGGTCCTTAGAAATTAATGTGTCCGTATTTTCATCCGCAATTACGGATAAAAACTAGGGTCATGTAAAGGAGTCCTTAAAGGGGCTATCCAGGATTAAAAACATGTCTGCTTTTTATCCTGATAGAGCTCCACTTCCTCCTCTCAGGAGGTGATATCATGGCTGAAAGCTCGATCTGTTGCATGGCCATGTGAATACCTGCCGTGATGTCACTTCCTGAGAGGAGGAAGTGGAGCTCTTTCTAATCCTGGATAGCCCCTTTAAACACAATCCTGAAGCATAAATCTGAGTTTTTACAGCAAGGACTCATGCACATGGCAATGAGGTATACTAAAGAGGTACTATGGACAAAGAGAGAGGGAAACTGTTGGTCAAAAGGGTATATGGTCATCTTAAAGAAGCCCATACACATCAGAAGTCACAATCTGTCGGTTCTATTGATCATCTAATGCATATGAGGGGCCTCAAATTCATTTGTTCTTGGGAAAACAAGACTCTTGTGGCAGCAGTTTTCTCCCCAATTCAGAAACCAGGTAAGTCGCGAAGATAGGTGTTGACATAATGATATGAGGCTTGTACAGAATTGAAATGAGGAATAGACGGGAATATTTTTATGTAAATTAAAGAATTTTTTGTAATTTTTTTTACAATTATGAGAACATATTACCTAGAATGTTTTTCTCCTAAACAAAAAAAAAAACCCAGTACACAGTAACTGCAGCAACAACCACATGTACCACAAGGAGTGTTTGGTGTCGTAATAGTATCACCCTGTATGAATTAGTCCTGAGATCACTTCTTCACACAGGAATATTTTGGTTAGTATTTCGCAGCCAAAACCAAAAGTGGTCCAAAACATGGGAGACATGCACACACTTCTATTATACTTGTCTCTCCCTCTTCATCCATTATTACATTACAATGGTTCAAAGTACTGACCAAATACTAATGCGTGAAGTGTCCAGTTTCGGGCAGCTTTCTGTATGCGGCTGCATCCAAACATCAAGGCACATGGTGGCCAACGATCGTGTGATTATGTAGGTAGACAGAATATTCATTCTACCACCGCGTGTAAGTGGGGTTTCGTCCATATGTGACTGCTGCGAAGTTAGATTTGTTTACATCACATTTTAGGACTCTAATGTATACGCCACAATGTATACAGTAAATTGATGCCTATGAAGGACGCTAAGAGCCTGTTTACACAGCAGAATCTAGTGCTGAATTTGAGGCAGATTCCTGCAGGACGCCTATTTTTTTTTTTGCTGTGGATTCCATGGCTGATTCAGCGACGGAGTCCGCGGCTCGAGACTCTCCGCTGACTTGGTCCATTCATCCGAGCCTTATCAGCTCTGCATTGGCTATTCGCCACGGTGACCAGAAAATGAAGAGGAATCTGAGACAGATGACTCCTCAAATTCCTCCTTATTTTCCACCATCGTAACGACACATTATAGCTATCTGCAATCCTTTCTTCATAGGACTGTGTCATTGTATGGTACCTCCAAATGGCACTAAATTATAAAGGTGTATTACACACTGCATTTTTGGCCCATGTTCTTTGTTATTATGGATCAGTAATAACTGATAGGAGAGGGACCCATTCATTTCTTTAGCTCCATAAACACATTCATAGTTTTTATAAACTGGAGGGGGGGGCGTACAAGTCCCAAAATATGGAGTAGGTCCTATTCCTGTCCCTTTTTGCACCTCGCTCCATCTAGTCTATTGATCGCGTCCATGAAAAACACAGACTGTACACAGATGTCATCCATGTGCTTATGTTCCGTTTTTCTCAGACCCACAAACAACTATGGCGCATGGAGCCCAATGCAGCATCTCATGGAGTAAACCACAAGTTTATTTTTTTTATTTTAATGGAAAAAAAAAACTCTATAAAAAACTAGAGGTATATAAAAGGTGCTGTTTTATTAATGAAACCTAATAAGGGTATGTTCACACTGGGTTTTTGTAGTCATCCCTGCCAGCTCTCCCAATCATTTCAATGGGAATCAGGAGCAGATTTTTTTCCTCTAGCTGATATTTCAGCTAATGGAAAAAAAAAAAAAAAAAAAAAGCATCATGACTTATATTCAGATGGACTCCACCTTGCAAACCCATTTAAAATGGATGGGAAGCAGAAAAAAAAAAAAACACGACAACAGTAGTGTTTTTTTGCTGAGTTTTTTGGAGCATTTTTCTCTGCCTCCCATTCATTTCAATGGGTTTGCAAGGCAGAATCCATCGGACGATAGGTCATGACATTTTTTTTTTTTCTGAAGCTGAAAAAAATCTGCTCCTGACTCCCATTAAAGTGAGTGGGAGAGTTGGGAGGCAGATTTTGTCTCAAAAGCCCACCTGCAAAAAAATTCAGTGTGAACTTACCCTTTGTTTTACAATATAAGCCTTGAGGGCAGACTATATGCTTTTTATTAAAACATACTGTATAAGGACACATAAAGGCTCTCCCGACTTCCATGGGTGCACGTCACGATTCTACAGTTCATGCCTCTGTAATTGAAAAAATAAGCCAAAAAAAGATATGCAAATGGATCCCATGGAAAGGCCATCCATTTAACATAGACTACAATGGAAATACACATCTCTGTCCATTTTAGTACCAGACAGAAACGCGTGCCAGACTATGCTTTCCTGTACTGAAAAAAATGGACAGATATAGACTCTTTTTTAATCATTTAAGTCTATATGAAACAGATGACTTTTCCTTGGCAATGTTTGCATACTTTATTTGGCATGTGTTTTTTCATATTGTATTGTAAAAATATGTGAACCTAGCCTTACCAGTCCATACAATGCTGAGATTTACAGAGGAACAATACAGCCATGTCAATAAACCCCATACGGGATGTACATTGCAGAGGAAAAAGTCAGTTGCAGATTTGCACCATAAAGGGTGATATTCATGGTGAGAATCTGGACTATACATTAACATGCTGTGCAGATTTTCCACGTTTCTGGTACTGTAACAGTGCAGATTTTCTGAATCGAATGAAAAATCTGCAGCGCAGCCGCTTCGTGTGAACATACCCTTAGATGCCCTTGGTAACCTTTTATAGGCCAAAGCCAATTCTATTCCAACCCAGTTTGTTTTGCCCTAACTATATGATAGCACATTTAGATTTTCTGCGCAGTTTGTGCCATTTTCACCGACTTCTAACGTTATACGACACTATTGACAGCTGTCACACAACTATTGACCCCTATGGACAAAAATAGACAATTTAAGGTATAGAAGTCACATGGTTCAATATAATACGTATGGGGCATGCAGCCCCACTACATCAAGGTTATACGTAAATGACACCTTGTCCCATGTAATGAAATACTCTACATGCGGTGCAATTTTCATATGCGCCAAGTCATGTGAGTCTGTATGGCCCTTCATACAGGTCTATGGAGACGTTCCATTGACTTCTACCAAGGACGACACATAACGATGCATTATTTGCAGTTAACCCGTCACAAAGACATCCAGATACAAACATGGTGCCCAACAAACAAGTGGCAGGTACCGATACCCAGCATTAGTGGTAGCTTAGATACAGGTGAACCCCTGAGGGTAGTGGCACACAATAGCAGAGAGGCCCAGCACCCCATAGTGCACCCCCTTCCTGCAGCACAGTGTACCCCTGGGGTGCAGGATGACAGAGCAGGCCCTGGCACAGCTAGGAAGGAAGCAAAAAGGATGGCGAGGAGACAGCAGGAGCACCCGCGCATGCGCAGTGAGGCGCCGGTGGCCACTAGAAGGCAGGAAGAGCTGGCAGCACCAGACAATAGGAGAGAACACTGGACCCTCATCATCCTCATCACTCACCGACACGCAGGGGCTGGAGGTCGTGCTGGGGGTGGGGGATCGCTGCACCGTAACCAGAGCCATCTAGTAGCAGATGAAGGAACACTGTAGTCGCGACCGGGCTGTCATTATTATCCCATGGAATAATGGAGGGAGGCCGGCTATACCGCTCAGATGAACGATTCCTGTGAGCTACTACAACGCCCAATATCCAGTGGCTGCTGTCCAAACCCGCCGCCTGTCCCCACACTGATAGGAGAGGCAGCAGCGCTGTGTGTATGTCCCGAACGCACATGCGCACACTGTCAGCCGTCACTTAGCCACACCTGTTTAACCCCTCCCGCACCGGAGCGCTCTTCATCCTCCTTATATCATCGCCAGGAATTACCTATAAATCCTATTTGCTACGTTATAATAGTTATAAAAACGTCTATGTGTCAGAAAACTACTCCATAACCTAAAAAAGTGAGGAGAACACTGAGCGGGCGGCAAGGAAAGGGTGCTTAACCCCTATGTTATCGCTGCTGTCCACATTTCTGTAGTAGTGCCAAGCTGAATATGTCAGATCATTATACAGTGTGTAGATCACATCCCATCAGCGCCCCTGGGGAATAGAGATCATGAGGCGGAATCAGTTTTATAGGTTGGAAATTTATGGCTGAAAAGAAAGAAGAAAAAGCCAATGGCCGGAGATTATCATATCAGAAATCCATGGCAGTGACTGGGGCACATCAATAACAGAGTCTAATGAATGACGTGGGCAGTGACAGGCACTGGGCGATGGAGGATTATGGCAGCGCTGATGGACCGTCCGGTGTTTTACATAATGGGGCACCAAAATGTGATAATGTAAATAGGACGAGCAACCGAACCCAATGATCGCTGTGAAATGGATTGTTCATCCAATAAAAATGATCACTCTTCTTATCGGGTCATGTCATTCGATTGTGACATGTAAATAAAACATAAGGCTATGTTCACACCTGCGCCATGGGCTGTGTTAGGAGGCAGCATCACAAATTTTGTCATTGTGGATGAAAAAGAACAGCAAGCTGCACGATTTTGTCTGGCAAAATGACACACCATAACAGAAACCTTACAAACCCCATTATAGTCATTGAAGTCTGTCGGGCACCTTTGGTGTCCATCTTAATATGGATTCCCATCTCAGTGAAAGAGAAACAGAAGCACTGACAGAGGCCGCTGGGACTAATAGTAGTTATTTTGTCTCACCTCATGTGTTTTATTCACGTTAGTACTGCTCAGTATTACTCTATAATGCACTATATGGTAATGGCGCTGCTGCATCTGCGTGAGAGAGTAAGGCTAGGCCTACATGGCGACTTTGACCGTGACTCCGATCACATGACCAAAGATAGCCTGGTCTCCCTGCAACACCTTCACTAATGTTATTAGTTAGAGTCACATTGTAATCCCTAGTACACCACGATTGTGTGGCAAAATGATGCACATCATAACAGAAGCCTTATGGATTCCATTCTAGTCATTGCCTTTAGTGTCCATCATAAAAATGATCCATCCCCCCCCCCAATGATAGAGAAACACAAGCACTCACAGAGACTGCAGGGGCTAATAGTAGTTTGTCTCGCCCCATATGTGTTATTCACATTAGTACTGCTCAGTACTTCTCTATAATGCCCTATATGGTGCTTTGGAGTGAGAGTGTAAGGCTAGGCCTACATGGTAACTTTGGCCGTGACTCCTGTCACATTACCAAAGATTACCTGATCGACCAGCAACTCCTCCACTATTGTTATTTGTGATCCCTGGTTTTCTGCGACTGCAACCTATACAGTAGTTGCTAAAAAGTCAAGCAGTGTTCAACTAGAAGTTGGGACCGCAAAACACTAGGGGTTGCAGTGCAACTCCATTAACTAACAGTGTCGGACTGGCCTACGAGTGAACCAGTGAATAACCCCATGGGACCCTGCGCCAGGGTGGGTCACCCTGGTATAGCACAGTACAGTCATTGTACTTTATTCATACAGTTGCATCTCAATAAATTATTTTTATATACTGTAGATACATGAGCGCTATGTGATCTCTGTTCACTAACATTAGTGAAGGAGTTGCAGGGTGATCTAGTGATCTTTGAATCCTTATGGCCAAAGTCACAGTGTAGCCCTGGCCTAAAGGAGCAGAATCTCCATGTGCAGTGTATGAGAGATGCCATAGCAGCTAGTCTCTACCCACCAGCTCAGGGTCAACTGAAAATGAGAGACAGCTCATAGGGGGGAAAATACTGAAAATGCAGAATATGAGGCATATAATGGCTGAATATAGTGTTACTCCTCATGTACACACATGCTAGCCTAATCTGAACAGGTAGAAAAGTTTAGGTATGCTTTCAATTTAGCATACATGCTGCAGTCTCTTAGGCTATGTTCACACTACATGAATAAATAAAGCTGAAACTTGGCTTTCTGGTGTAGAGTAGCCATAAGATTCACAAGCTGTTTAGGATCATTATGATTCATCTGCCAGATCTTAATGGGCATCCTTAATAAACCTGGATGATTTATCACACAGTCAGTACGTCAGTTTCTCCAGTTAGTCTAATCCCATAATGTCTTATGATATTTATTGCATTATATTGTATAAAGGTCATGCAGTAGCGCAGTTTCTATTATCACCTGATGTAAAGTGCACTTGCAATTAATTCCTCCCCTTGTTAAAGTGTAACAGAAGCGTGATTCAATGGCAGAAGGAAATGGCCGAAATATCTTTTACGCTTTAGTATATTTAAAAAGATATAAGAGAGACTTGGACGGGCCATGGATACTAATGCAGACAAGACAAGAACTGAGTAAAACTACTTAAAGGAGTGCTAAACCTAACATATAAAACCTAAAAAATACAGCTACAAAAAAATAAGCTGCTGATCTCATACACTTATCTATATGCAAATACTTCCGAGATCAGAACTGGAGATATGAGAGGTGAAAGAGTCATCAAGAGGGAAGACTTTTTTTTACATAAATTTTAATGATATTTCAAGCAAGTAACAAATATACAGTATCACAACAGGAAAAATGACAAGTTGTACATTTCTAGACATTCTGTCAGTAATCCCACCAAATAGTCCCAACATCTCCCCAACCTGAAATGACTGATTCCACTGGATTGGGATGAGATATAGCATTAGAAAAGCAAAATGTGTTACATAAAACAAATTATATCAGTAATGTGCATGAGCCTAAGGTTACCTGCAAATGTGGTGGATATTATACATGAAAGACTGCATTTTACAGTGGACTTGCAGCAGATTTCACAGTAGGGGTCTTGTTCCAACTACAAAAATGGGCCTCATTCCCCCTACAAAAATGGGCCTTAGTTCCCCTATAAAAATCCCTTTTCTGCAATCTGATAATAAGATATTTTACACCTCCCAACTAGGCATTAACCCCTCAGATTCACATTCTGTATTTTGCCTCTGCCTATCAATAAATCCCTGCATCGATGACCACATTACCAATAGATGTAATAGTCACAACATCTATTGTCACCATTAAATTGAAGTCAAAGAAGTGCTCATTCCCCAGGAGAGAAAGGCCTTATACACACACACACACATCAGTGTTTTGGTCATTGTTTTACATCAGTGTTTTTATGACCAAACCAAAAGACTACACAAAGATAAGGTATAATTCAAAGATGCAAAACACTCACATGTGAATAAAGCCTAAGGAGGAAGTCCAAACATAACACACTCATGAATTCACCTTGGCCAAGGCAGTCACTCACTTGGCCAGACACCCACTTTTACGCTAGGTTCATACTAGCGTTCGGCTTCTCTGTTCTTCAGGTCCGTTTGGGGACCCGACAAACGGAAAGCTAACCTGTTTAAAAAGTGGATACCCGCGGACAGGGTCTCCATCTTTCGGGTCCGTGAACGCTAGTGTGAACCTAGCCTAACAGAAGAGAGAAGTATAGATGCTTCCTTTATATTTCCCATTCCTTTTGGCTTGAAAACAAAACAAAAAAAAATGCAACTTTTCAGCCTCAGCCTTCCACCAGTCTGGACTCCCAAGGCCAGGGACTTATCTACCTATTCAAAAGCTCAGTCACCTGCTCAGACATCCAGAGGCAGAAACTCACTTACTTTAACCCCTTCTCGCCGTAGCAATTTTTCGATTTTCATTTTTGACTCCCCCCCCCCTCCATACCCCATAACTTTTTTTTTATTTTTCTGCTCTCAGAGCCATATGAGGTCTTAATGTTTGCGGGACAAATTTTTCTTCATGATGCTACCATTTATTATTCTGTACAATGTACTGGGAAACTGGAAAAAAATTCAGAATGGGGTGCATTTGTGCTACTTTCTTATGGGCTTCGTTATTACAGCGTTCACTCTGCAGCCCGAATTACATGTCACCTGTATTCTATGGGTTAGTATGATTCCGGGGATACCAAATTTATATGGTTTTATTGACATTTTAACCCCTAAACCTGTTACTGTCCATGAGCCATAACGGATGCTTGCTGTCTGTCATAAGTCCATTATTTTAAATGGACACAAAAGTCCTGCACCCGGGTTTTTATGTCTGCAAAAAAAAAATGGACATATAACGGATTTGATGTAAATAGACACTAACAGACAATAACGGACAACAGATAAAATCCCATTGAAATCAATGGGATTTTTAACGGATTTATGACGGCTCTGTTAGTGTCCGTTATTAAAATTTTGTAATGGATGTTAGCAATGGACACTACTTACAGTAGTGTGAACGCCCTCTTAACATTAATACATGTGGACACACCTCAGCATATTCTGGAGGGCGTCTGGCAATCCTGAATATTATGTTGTCTCCACCACATCTCATAAATCAGTTGACAGGAAGAATTAATGCTATTTGTGCCAGATTCTGACCCTACATGGTGAGCCATAAATCTGGATTTACCTGACCAGGTGATGGTTTTCCAGTGCTCAGTTATCCAGTGTTTAGGCTCTTGCCTACTGGAGTGTTGCCTTTCAAATTCCCTTAGACATCAATGGTACTGAAACTGGTCGTCTGCTGTCCATCTGGGTTAAGAAATGACAAGTTGTACCCTCAGACACCAGCCTGTTATACAGCTGTAGTTTGTTTGACTATGCACCGCCTGTTCATCAGAATAATTCTTAACATCCTCCTTTGACCTCTTTCGTCAACAAGTTGTTTACATCTCTAAGATTCCCTTATTTGACATTTTCAGACATATGTATATAGCAAAATAGTGTCCCCCAGATAGAATCTCCCACACTAAACCAGGACAGTTAGCCTCAATAAAGAGCGTCTCTCCTTTTGGAACACCCACTTAGTCCGCACATTATACAGATGTCCCACCAAGGAAACAGAGAGAAGCAACTTTCCTTCAAATGGTACATGGAGGATCTTATCACAACTGAAGCTATGTTTTATAGTTTGGTAGATAAAAATGCCTCTATTTCATTTCCATTGGTTGAATGTATATCATGTACAGTGCCTTGCGAAAGTATTCGGCCCCCTTGAACTTTTTAACCTTTTGCCACATTTCAGGCTTCAAACATAAGGATATAAAATTTTAATTTTTTGGTGAAGAATCAACAACAAGTGGGACACAATCGTGAAGTGGAATGAAATTTATTGGATATTTTAAACTTTTGTAAAAAATAAAAAACTGAAAAGTGCGGCGTGCAATATTATTCGGCCCCCTTAAGTTAATACTTTGTAGCACCACCTTTTGCTGCGATTACAGCTGCAAGTCACTTGGGGTATGTCTCTATCAGTTTTGCACATGGAGAGACTGAAATTCTTGCCCATTCTTCCTTGGAAAACAGCTGGAGCTCAGTGAGGTTGGATGGAGAGCGTTTGTGAACAGCAGTTTTCAGCTCTTTCCACAGATTCTCGATTGGATTCAGGTCTGGACTTTGACTTGGCCATTCTAACACCTGGATACGTTTATTTGTGAACCATTCTATTGTAGATTTTGCTTTATGTTTGGGATCATTGTCTTGTTGGAAGATAAATCTCCGTCCCAGTCTCAGGTCTTTTGCAGAGACCAGCAGGTTTTCTTCCAGAATGGTCCTGTATTTGGCTCCATCCATCTTCCCATCAATTTTAACCATCTTCCCTGTCCCTGCTGAAGAAAAGCAGGCCCAAACCATGATGCTGCCACCACCATGTTTGCCAGTGGGGATGGTGTGTTCAGGGTGATGAGCTGTGTTGCTTTTACGCCAAAGATATCGTTTTGCATTGTGGCCAAAAAGTTCGATTTTGGTTTCATCTGACCAGAGTGCCTTCTTCCACATGTTTGGTGTGTCTCCCAGGTGGCTTGTGGCAAACTTTAAAGGAGACTTTTTATGGATATCTTTGAGAAATGGCTTTCTTCTTGCCACTCTTCCATAAAGGCCAGATTTGTGCAGTGTACGACTGATTGTTGTCCTATGGACAGACTCTCCCACCTCAGCTGTAGATCTCTGCAGTTCATCCAGAGTGATCATCGGCCTCTTGGCTGCATCTCTGATCAGTCTTCTCCTTGTTTGAGATGAAAGTTTAGAGGGACGGCCAGGTCTTGGTAGATTTGCAGTGGTCTGATACTCCTTCCATTTCAATATGATTGCTTGCACAGTGCTCCTTGGGATGTTTAAAGTTTGGGAAATCTTTTTGTATCCAAATCCGGCTTTAAACTTCTCCACAACAGTATTCACGGACCTGCCTGGTGTGTTCCTTGGTCTTCATGATGCTCTCTGCACTTTAAACAGAACCCTGAGACTATCACAGAGCAGGTGCATTTATACGGAGACTTGATTACACACAGGTGGATTATATTTATCATCAGTCATTTAGGACAACATTGGATCATTCAGAGATCCTCACTGAACTTTTGGAGTGAGTTTGCTGCACTGAAAGTAAAGGGGCCGAATAATATTGCACGCCCCACTTTTCAGTTTTTTATTTTTTGCAAAAGTTTAAAATAACCAATAAATTTCGTTCCACTTCACAATTGTGTCCCACTTGTTGTTGATTCTTCACCAAAAAATTAAAATTTTATATCCTTATGTTTGAAGCCTGAAATGTGGCAAAAGGTTAAAAAGTTCAAGGGGGCCGAATACTTTCGCAAGGCACTGTACATGTTACTGGTGAACACTTTGGCCACTCACTTGGCCACACCCAGCACTGAAATCCTCTGTGGCGAACAATCTCTCACCTGGTTGACTTTCACCGAGCCAGCCAGACCCCCCTCTCACAGGTCGCCTTCCAGAGCTCTTCACTGTAATGGAAAGGAGACACACAATGGAGACACTGGGACCTTCGCTACAGTGTTCTTTACTGGGCATAAGATGTTTGTAGCACAGCAGACTGGGAAATACTGCAGCGGAACAGTGGAACTTGATGGTAGAAGCAACAAGCAATTCTCTGGGCCCTGGATCTGCTCACATTGGGTATACAATGCCTGCTGCCCAGAACCTGTGTCACTGCTAAACAGTGTCTTGTTGGTGCCCAGAGATTTGGTTAACACTGCAAGATTGCTGAGACGCCTCTACATGTTAAGATTATCAGACCGTATGTGCCAAGCAGCAAGCCTCCACTCCTCTCTAGTAAGCTGTATGAGCTACACCTCCCACCCCAAAGTGAGAACCATCCCTTAAATTAGATGCCCCTTCTCACCATTAATAGCCTGGGCAACTCATAACCTCAGTGGAGTGCTAGACACAACCTCTCCCATGATGAAACACAGGCACAACTTAGTTCCACCTATTGAGAGCCATCAAGCCATACAGCTCCCATAAACATTCCTGCAATGACCTGCAGCAGCCAATAATCCGTGCATCATACAGTGCAAGTCATATGTATAAACAATCACAACTTCCAGTTCCTGGGCCCCAGTGCAAAATCTGTAATGGGGCCCCTTACCTACCTTGTACCATTTAGAATAGTGGTATATCTTATGTGGCAGAGGGACCTTTGGGGCCCTCTGTGAGTCCTGGGCTCAGTAATGACTGCTACCGCAGAACCCCCTATAGCTACACTCCTGTACACAGTTCAGTATGCAACGCAACAGCTTAGAGGCAACCAAGCATTGTCACACTTCACTGAAGCCTTACCTTGATTAAACTACATGAACAGTGTGAACAGCGGCTGATTCCCTCCCCTGCCTATCTACACAACTGTTTGTGAGGACCAAGGGGAGAACAGCAAACTAGTTAAAAGGGGTGTTCAGTTTCAGCAAATAAATATTATTGTGTGTATCATGAGAAGTTATATAATTTTCCAATATAATTTCTGTATCAAGATCTCTTGCTCTCATCCATCAATTGTTCTCATCCATCTGTTTACTTCCAGTGGATTAAAATTAGTCCATGGTCATATGATATACAGTCCATGGTCATGTGATGTACAGTCTATGGTCATGTGATATACAGTCCATGGT
This sequence comes from Leptodactylus fallax, assembly GCA_947044405.1. NCBI lineage: Eukaryota > Metazoa > Chordata > Amphibia > Anura > Leptodactylidae > Leptodactylus > Leptodactylus fallax. The sequence continues at coordinate 491,592 of CAMRHE010000455.1, read as the reverse complement.
CATGTGATATACAGTCTATGGTCATGTGATATACAGCCATGGCCAAAAGTTTTGAGAATGATACAAATATTAATTTTTACAAAGTCTACTGCTTCAGTTTTTCTAATGGCAATTTGCATATACTCCAGAATGTTATAAAGAGTGATCAGCTTAACAGCAATTACTTGCAAAGTCAATATTTGCCTAGAAAATGAACTTTATCCCCCAAAACACATTTCAACATCATTGCAGCCCTGCCTTAAAAGGACCACCTAACATCGTTTCAGTGATTGCTCCATTAACACAGGTGTGGGTGTTGATGAGGACAGGGCTGGAGATCAATCTGTCATGATTAAGTAAGAATGACACCACTGGACACTTTAAAAGGAGGCTGGTGCTTGCCATCATTGTTTCTCTTCTGTTAACCATGGTTATCTCTAAAGAAACACGTGCAGTCATCATTGCACTGCACAAAAATGGCCTAACTGGGAAGAGTATTGCAGCTAGAAAGATTGCACCTCAGTCAACAATCTATCGCATCATCAAGAACTTCAAGGAGAGAGGTTCCATTGGTGCCAAAAAGGCTCCAGGGCGCCCAAGAAAGACCAGCAAGCGGCAGGACCGTCTCTTAAAAGTGTTTCAGCTGCGGGATCGGGCTACCAGCAGTGCAGAGCTTGCTGAGGAATGGCAGCAGGCAGGTGTGAGTGCATCTGCACGCACTGTGAGGCGGAGACTCTTGGAGCAAGGCCTGGTCTCAAGGAGGGCAGCAAAGAAGCCACTTCTCTCCAGAAAAAACATCAGGGACAGACTGATATTCTGCAAAAGGTACAGGGAGTGGACTGCTGAGGACTGGGGGAAAGTCATTTTCTCTGATGAATCCCCTTTTCTATTGTTTGGAACATCTGGAAAACAGCTTATTCGGAGAAGAAGAGGTGAGCGCTACCACCAGTCTTGTCTCATGCCAACTGTAAAGCATCCTGAAACCATTCATGTGTGGGGTTGCTTCTCAGCCAAGGGAATCAGCTCTCTCACAGTCTTGCCTAAAAACACAGTCATGAATAAAGAATGGTACCAGAATGTCCTCCAAGAGCAACTTCTCCCAACCGTCCAAGAGCAGTTTGGCGCTCAACAATGCCTTTTCCAGCATGATGGAGCACCTTGCCATAAAGCAAAGGTGATAACTAAATGGCTCAGGGAACAAAACATAGAGATTTTGGGTCCATGGCCTGGAAACTCCCCAGATCTTAATCCCATTGAGAACTTGTGGTCAATCATCAAGAGACGGGTGGACAAACAAAAACCAACAAATTCAGACAAAATTAAAGCATTGATTCTGCAAGAATGGACTGCTATCAGTCAGGATTTGGTCCAGAAGTTGATTGAGAGCATGCCAGGGAGAATTGCAGAGGTCCTGAAGAAGAAGGGTCAACACTGCAAATATTGACTTGCTGCATTAACTCATTCTAACTGTCAATATAAGCTTCTGTTACTCATAATATGAATGCAATTCTATTTCTGTATGTGATAAAAACATCTGACAAACACACATAAAAACCAGAGGGCAGCAGATCATGTGAAAATATAATATTTGTGTCATTCTCAAAACTTTTGGCCATGACTGTACAGTCCATGGTCATATGATATACAGTCCATGGTCATGTGATATACAGTCCATGGTCATGTGATGTACAGTCCATGGTCATGTGACGTACAGTCCATGGTCATGTGATATACAGTCCATGGTCATGTGACATACAGTCCATGGTCATGTGATATACAGTCCATGGTCATATGATATACAGTCCATGGTCATATGATATACAGTCCATGGTCATGTGATGTACAGTCCATGGTCATGTGATGTACAGTCCATGGTCATGTGATGGACACACAGGTGCACAGCTCGTTACAAAACAGATGTCTGATTACTAACCTGTGACTGTAACAATCTGTGCACCTCTGTGTCCATCACATGACCATGGACCGATTCTCATCTACTGAAAGTAAACAAAATGACTGACAGCAAACAGACAATTAGAAACCCGTTAGGAATGTTATATAACTTTTCATTTTACAAACAATAAACTTTTATTTGCTGAAACTGGACAACCCCTTTAAGGTGTGCATCTGCACCACCTTACATACGCACCAATAATACATGCATAATATACAGTTTGGGTTCTAATAAGTTAAAAGCTAGATGGACAAATTCATTCTTATGAACCTGTCAGGAGTGTCTCATCAGCTGCTGCTTCTTTAAGGTTGCTGTGACAACTTGGGGAAGCTTTTGTGTTGTATACTTCCATGCCTTGACCAATTAGCATCTGAAGAGGCCTATATAAGACCACTCCTTTTTGGTACAGGTGCTGACTAATTTAGTTTGCTTCCTAGTTTTCGCTCTCTGAATACCTGTTTGATTACTTGATCCCTGGTTTCCCTTTTTGCCTCCTGATTCTGCTTTGACATTCCCGGTTGGATTTGAGACTCTTGGCTTGTTTTCCGGATATTGCTTTTGTCTCCTTTTTCTGCTTATTACGTCCTCTCCTGGTTTTTTGACCCTGCTGATACGACTTCTCTTCTGTCCATGTCACTTTGTAAATTTTAGTGGACTTTGTGTTGGTTTCTGCAGCAGTGCATTTATTATTAGTACATTTTATCTTTTTGGTGACAATTCAGATTCAGCACAAGTCCATCTCTCCTTGCGGGGAGTTCTTGTGAAGGCTTCTGGGGTTCTGTCTTGGCTTGCAGAGGTGTGATAGTTGTAGATAGCTGTCTCTACTGCTCACAGTTATCAGCAAATTCCTTGCTACTGCTGTTATTGTGGCCTTGTATTAAACCATAACAGAAACATTTTTACTTTTACAAACCTCCATGGATAATACAAGTGGCTCTAAATTCTGGCACAAATACTATACATATTAATAGATATTAATTTGGAGTAAAATGAACCCAAAGATCTTTGTGAAACATTTTGTATTACATTTTAGTTTGTCTTAAAATATATATTTCTGCTATATGATACACAATATGTCCAACACGTGGATTTTGCAGGATAAGAGGTTTCAACCGTCTGATAGTCAGCATCTTTTTATAATTATATATCTGGTGAGTCAATATTTATGCAAGAATCACTGTAGCTAGACATTTACTGAGATTATATGTTTCACAGTACAATGCTGTGAAAATGGATTTGTCCATCAGATTTGCCGTCTTTGCATATATTCACTGCTTTCTGATCATTACACAAAATTATATATTAGACAAAGGGAATGAGAGTGATCACAGTTACTGTGCACTCGTATCACCTTTATAAAAAAAAAAAAGCAATTCAGCCCATTTGTATGCCCAAGAACAGCAAACTGTCTATGTCAAGATTTTCTTCTTGTTACAATGCCCCAATATGATGTCACAATGCCCCACCATGATTTATCATGTGTAAATCCAACAAATCCAATCCTTCTCTCCTCCAACATCTTCTGCCATGGGAGAGTCGATAGGTCCCAATACACATTAGATGGTTGTCAATGCAGCCAAAATCGTTGGGTCCTGTGGAATATATCTAATGTGTATGGTCAGCTTTACATATGTGTAGGATATCTAAATGGATTTCCCATCTGGAGTTTTCCTAGGCTTTTATGACAGACAAATACCACTGGTTTATGGTCATAAAGTTTCATGGTTTTCTGGACTACTTCCAGTGCTAGCTGTATGTAAATCCAGTTAGTATATGTGCCACTGCGGTTTTGTTAAAAGCGAGATGATTAAATAATTCACATTCACCTATGGGATTGACACACAAGGGCAGATTTATTAAGACTGGCCCATCATATGTGTGATTTATGAAGAGACTCCATGCACCAAAATGGAGATCTATACCAAATAGGATCTGGCGTAGATTTCCACTGTGTATATGTCTCCTCCCGGCTCCGCCCACAATCGCACAGTGTTGCAAACGAGGCGCAGAACAGGGGTTGTGGTGCACGATTGGTGTAAGAAAGTGCCTTGCACCAGAAAACTGGCATAGAGGAATTGATAAATCTCCCCCACTGTCTTATAGGCTATCACTATACTAAAGCAGAAAATGGTTTGGCGTAAATTGATATTTGCTGTCCCTCTGTATGACATATGAAGGAGGGCCATTTTGGCTTAATCCACTGAAAACACTTAAAAAATAGATCACATGGTTGCACAGATGCCATGTCCAGAGTGTTTCCTAACAGCAATGGGCTGCACTAGAAAGTCTTCCGCTTAGCTGTCAGCTGTCGCAGGAAATGGGCAAGAAGGGGATGTGGTGTTGGCAAAATTAAGCCCAATGGGCAGGGCCAGGCTAAAATTAAATAGGATTTTATCGCCAACTATGCATCCATGTGCTGTCCATGACTTTCACTGACCCTATTACTTAAATGGGCGTGTTCTGTCCAAAATATGGGCAAAAGTAATGCAGGCTTCCATTTTTTTTTCTACATTACATTGGTCAGTCGGTAAAACAACAACACCTTGAATAGGCATATAGATAGCATTGGTCTGTGTGCTGTCCAAGGAGAACACTGACACCACAGGGCCCGAAATCACTGATGTGTGAATAAGGCCTGACAGGTAAATAAATTCAAGTAAATTCTCATTCACAGAAGCTTCTAGAGATTAATGCATTTGTCCTCCTTCTTATTGTGGCATCTATTATATGCCTTATTTTTCCCCCTACTGAACAGAGTGGAAAACACGTTCATGTGCAGCCGGCCTTAAAGTGACCCTGTCATAGTGAAAATGGAGTGTGTGTTATACAGCAGGAGGAACTGAGTACACTGATATATAGTTTTGTAGGAAAAGATTCAGTATAACCTATTATGTATCCTTGTGTTTTATCCATTTCACTTCTTATTCTAGTATTAGGAGTCCAGTGGGCGGTCCTACTTACACAAAAGTAAATGGATTGTATTACTGGATCTATTCCTACAACTCTATATATCAATCTGCTCAGTTCCTCCTGCTCTATAATATGTTATCTGCAGATTGGACTGTATTTTTAATGTGACAGGTTTCCTTTAAAAGGAGTTTGTCATTAGGAAAATTGGTATCAAATTGATGACAGTACTTTGTAGGGCGGCTTCTATACTTTCCAAAGATGCCTTTCTTATTCTGCATTGCAACTCCATTTTCATAAAAATCAGCGTATTATTCTTATACAAATGAGCTGAAAAGGGCTTGAGGGGCGTGTCTTCTCTGGCCAGGTCTTCACTCTCTGCTCCAGACAACTACTCCTAAGTGCTGCCCAGCCCAGGGGCGTAAATACCAGGGTAGCAGCGGTAGCGGCTGCCACAGGGCCCGGGACATTAGGGGGCCCGGAGCCCTGTGGCAGCCGCTACCGCGAACCCCACAAACCAGTGGCGTAACGATCGCAGTCGCAGGGGGGCATATTGCAGGCCCCTTTCCAATAGATGGCAGGGCAGGTCACCCAGGGGAGGTGACTGAAAATAATAAATACATATTCTCACCTCTCCTGGGCACAGCGTTCTCTCTGGCGTTCTCCCGTCATGTGACTGAGGCCTGTGATTAGGCCCCAGAGGTCACATGGGGCGCGGCCACTTAATGACGTCAGTGCGCCCCCACGTGACCGCTGAGGCCCAATCACAGGCCTCAGCAGCAACGTCGGAAGAGGGCCTGAAGACACTGAAGACGGCAGGATGGAGCGAGGATGCCAAGGAAAGGTAAGGCAAGGTGAGTATGAATGTTTGTTATTTTTAATCACCTTCCCTGGGCCTCCAATTATTATACTCTGGGGTCTGAGGAGACCACAAAGTATAATAATAGCACCGAAGCGGAGAGTGGGCTGTTGGGAGCCTATAATACTGTGTGGGGGCCACTGTAGAGCATATACTCCTGTGTGGGGGCCACTGTGGAGCATATAATACTGTGTGGGGGCCACTGTGGAGCATATAATACTGTGTGGGGGCCACTGTGGAGCATATAATACTGGGTAGGGGCCACTGTAGAGCATATAATACTGTGTGGGGGCCACTGTAGAGCATATCATACTGTGAGGGGGCCACTGTAGAGCATATACTATTGGGTGGGGGCCACTGTAGAGCATATAATACTGGGTGGGGGCCACTGTAGAGCATACAATACTGGGTGGGGGCCACTGTAGAGCATATAATACTGGGTGAGGGCCACTGTGGGGATCATATAATACTGTGTGGGGCCCACTGTGGGGGGCATATAATACTGGGTGGGGACCACTGCGGGGAGCATATAATACAGGGTGGGGGCCACTGTGTGGAGTATATTATACTGTGTTGGGCCACTGTGGGTAGCATATTATACTGTGTGTGGGGGGAGCAATGTAAAGCATATAATGCTGTATAGGGGCCACTGTTGAGTAAATAATGCTGTGTGGGGGCCACTGTTGAGCATATAATACTATCTGGGGCCATTGTTGAGCATATTTTACTGTTTGGGCACCCGTAACCGGTTCGGGGAGGGCCCCATGTCAAATGTTCGCCTTGGGGCCCAGTCATTCCTACTTACACCACTGGCCCAACCCCATTACTTGAGTGACATCTCCCACTTTGTAACACTTTGTCTGCAGTTACAGGCACACAAATTTTTAGAATTCATAAGACCTGTGCTAGTTACTGTGCTGTCATTTGCAAGGATATATAATGGCTCACAGTCTGTGTAATCATTGTCCATTACAGTAATTTAGTCATGGCCTGTAGCCGATCTCCAGTAGGAATCAGGAGCATCTGCTTTATCTGTGCATGAGAAAGCAGATCTATCGCCTTCGATTAAGACTGTCTGACATTACATTAGAAATCACTTTCTTTAATCACTGCCCCAGGGAAGCTTTTATGTGGATCTTGTTTGAAAATTTGGTTTGGCAAGAATTTCTTCTCTATATGTGATAACACACCATTGTAAACTGGTCTGCAATGAGATTTTATAGGAAAAGTATGCCCCCTGCAGGTAAGTATAGAAAACAGCAGTGACAATGTAAGCTATTACCAAAACATGAGGAGTCAAATCTACTCACTCCGTAGAACAAAAGAAAGAAGATTTAACCACAATATCAGACAACACTATGACGTGCTGCCTTACTTAACATTCATGTCTCCGCATAATCCTGGACTACATAGAAACTGGAGTGGATTAATGTCATTGAGACAAATGGATGATTGATTAATTTTCTAAGTGCAGAGAGTAGATAGGCAGAGTAAGACACACTGGGACAGATTTATCAAGACTGGCATTTCGTAGGCCAGTCATAATAAAGAGCCGTAAATGCGCAAAACGCGCTGATCATCAAGAGGCTCCAGCCTCTTACCAAATCAGCCACACACCCATGCGCCAAATTGGGAATTTACGCCAGTCAGGCACTGGCTTAGATTTCCTGTATAACTCATGCCAGAAAAGTGGCGTGAGTTATAATAAATATGACAGGCCGCAAGCTGGGCGCAGAAGGGGGGGTGTTTGGCACAGCAAACGGCCTTGGTGTGAGTTACAATAAATCTGTCCGATCGAGACATCTCCACCCGCGAGGTGTGGATTGGGGCTTGTGGCACAGATTTGCAGCAAGACAGGGCCTTGCGCCAAATGTGTGCTTCAATATCATCCCTCTACACCATAAAACTGGTATAGAGGAAACGATAAGTTCCTCCTATAGGTCCCACTTAGCAAGCTGCAACCAAAAAGCGCTGCAGTAAAGACCACAGTGGAAACTAATTGTGGCTTTTCTGCAACACTTTTCCCAGAAAGTCTGCAGAGTTTTCCTCTACAGTACAGACTTTCTGCCACTGTTATACCTATATGGAAAACGCCAGCATTTCCGTAGGTATAATTGACATACTGCGATTTCTGCTACTATTATATGCTGTTATATGACTATTATATGACATGCTATGACTTTCTGCCACTATTATACCTATTTGGAAAACACCAGCGTTTCCGTAGGTATAATTGACATATTGCAATTTACCAAAACATTTCCGCTCCGGATTTTTTTCTGCAATGTGTGGATGGGATTCGCTAGAATCCCATCCACTTTGCAGGTACTGTAAAATACTGCAGTTTTTGCTGTGGAGTTTCCACTATGTGGGGCCCTGGCCTAAAGGTGGTAATATACCAAAAAAATTTTTAATGAGTGTATGTGCTTGGTTACAAAATGTGCCATTCAGCACTCGTTCTGCAGCGGCCTGATGACACAGGCCAATGCAGAACACATACAGGAGGGATGATCACTGAAGCGATCGTTCCCCAGCATACACTTTCATTATTTGCCGGCAGCACAAGTATTATTATTATGCTCTTGAACAATTTTCTGACTTGTCAAAAGCAATCGATCAGTGGCACTATTAGACAGGCGAATTATTGGGAACAAGCACTTGTACAAGCGTTCGTTCCCAATAATTGCCTGCTAAATAGCCCTGTCTAATAGGGCCTTAATATACAATAGTTCTCTGTGATTCATCTTTTTACCCAGTTTATCAGGGAGTATTACTTTCAGACAGTGCTTACTCCTTCAACAATCATTCATCCTACAGCTATCTATCCAGATCTCCCCATATGCATGCATGCTCGGCCAAGCAGTGCCTGTGTACTGAATGGGAGGGGGGACAGTAAGCTGCGGGTAGGCACCTCTGGCGGTGGCTTTTCTCCTCTGGAACAAAAGGATCAGGCATGATGAAATCTAACTGCCTGATAGTTATATTCCCTGACATCTGCTGTAGGAAGAGGGTCAGGAGGTCTCCATACCCATAAGTCTATGTTCATGTCTGTGTTGAATGCTCCATTAGGAAAATCTGCTGAAGGATCTGTTAAAAGCTGCAGACGAAAAATTGCTAAAAAAAAATTATGTTGAAGCGAAAGACAAATGGACCCCATTATAGGCAATGGGATCTTTACGACTCCATTGGCATAAGCCATTTTAAACATAAGAGAAGAACAACAGATGTCAAACCTTACATGGTCACCCAGTCACGCAACCATCTAATATGTATGGCCAGCTATAACACCTGCCAATGGACAACTATCTCTCACAAAACCCTATACAAATAAGGCAAACCAAGCATGTGTGCATTGTCAATAGGAACAGGGGACCTCCCCAAAATATAGGGATCAGGCATGTATAAATCCAATTCTAATCCATAAAGAGTACCTTTCACCACCGCCACCAAATCCAGTTCTTAGCAAATTCTAAGAACTTGAAATGGTGGAGGTGGTGAAAGGTCCTCTACAGTATAAGGTGCTAGGAACTTAGACATGAAGATACTGCATTGCGACTCCTGCACTAGAATGCTCCTAACAGTGGTCCAAGCTCCTTGTAGGCCACAGGCCCATCGTGCCTCATGGTCTGGAAGAAAAGGCTGTGGCTGCAGGGGATTGGGGGTAGGTGATATTTTCATATTTTTTTCTTCATTGGGGAAATATTAATATAGAGGGTATATCAGTGGATATTAGGGGGATATTAACATAATGGGGCATCAGGAGACATCAGAGAGAATATTAATATAAGGGGCATCAAGAAACATTAAGGGAAAATGTTAATATAGGAGGGACATTGGGGGAAATATTAATACAAAGGGATATAATTTATATAAGGGGAACATTAATATAAGGGCACATTAGGGGGAATATTAATATAAGGACACATCAGGGGACATTGGGGCGGATTTTAACACAGGGGGCATCAGGAGACATTGAAGGAAATACTAATATAAGGGGGACGTCAAGAAACATTAAGGGGAAATATTAACATGGGGGGTATTGGGGAAATTTTAGTACAAGGGGATATAGTTTCTATAAGAAGAACATTAATATAAGGGGACATTGGGGGATATTAAAGGGGTTATCCAGCTTCCAAAAATTATCAGCAAATACATCCACTGCAGTGCTAAATAGTCACTGTTTCCTTGTGCAGTCTTTTCTTGTCTGTGAACAAACTAAATTCCCCATGATTCATTTGCCAGCTCTCACTCTCTGTGTACCTCTTCTTACTCCACTCTCCCCTGCAATGAAATCACAGATAATAAATCACCCCCACATATGAGGTCACATGATGCTGTGATGTTTCGTTCAAGCTCACTCCCCCCTCCCTCTTCTGAGCAGCAAACACAGGGGACAGTGAGCATTTATCACTGCAGTGGATGTATTTGCAGATATATTTTGGAATCTGGATAACCCCTTTAATACAAGGAGGACATTAGGGGGAGGATCAATATAAGGCAGACATGAGGGCAGATTAAGGATTGTGGTTACTCTTAGAAAGCAATCAGGGGCATTTCCAATTCAAGGTGGCCCTCTGGGGGCATTATTAATCTAAGAAGACAATTGCAAAGTATTAATTTAGAACAGTATTATTAATTTCCAGGATATTTTAATATTATATTTTATAAATGGGGATATCAGAAAGATGGGGAGTTTGTGTAGGTGAAGAAAAGTGAGGAACCCAATATGCTTGTGTTGCAAACTTTACACAGACAAAATCACTGGAAGACATGGTCATGGTGGTCTGGGCTGGATTGAGAAGACGGTGAATTGTGAACAGTTAGTGAATTTGTAATGCACTACAGTAATACCTCGAATATTCGCGAGGTTAGGTTCCAGAACCAGTCGCGGATCATGAGGAATCGCGAATATTTGGTGCTTTCAACCGTTCCAGCCAATAGTGTGTCATCATGGAGCCTATGTCATTGCTCATACCCAAACCGCAAATTTCGCAGATCTGTGGAAAAATCGCAAATGCATATGTCTTAGGTTCCAAAGAAAATATCGCGAGTAGGTGAATCCGCGAATTCAGAAACGCGAATGCAAGAGGTATTACTGTATATTCAATTAAATTGTCTGCAGAGTCCTACCATCATCCCATCTGCCTGCACAAGGCAAGAGGTGACTCAGGCTTCTTCTGACCTATAGTCCATGCTTAATGTCACCTGGCACAGGTGCACACAATGATGTCAAAGACCCTCACCATGTCACCAATATGGGGTGTGGCTTTGCTTAAAAGGAATGTGGCAACACTGAAAATTGCACAGATCACCCCTCCACACAGAGCCTATTGTTAACATTTGAATCCCACCCCTGACCCTATAAACATTTGTTGGTCAGTCAGTCCAACTGAAGTCAGTGGGTTCACATTTAATGTGCATGGCCAGATTTACATATATATATAATATATCCAAATGGATTTCACTTATACATGAATTACAGATAAAGACAGCTGGTATAATATCAAAAGATTTTTCACGGTATTCCAGACTACTTCCAGTGCCAGCTGTATGCACATGAAATGGAGTGGAGTTAGTATGTAAGCCACTAAAGTTGCCGGAAAAGCGAGATGATAAAATAATTTATGGTTTTCACATGTGGTATCCACAGATGCACTTCATATACACTATGTTAAAGTAGAGAATGTCACAAAACATTACCTCATCTACCATAATCCTCCTTTCTAAGGCTAAGGCCCCATGTAGTGGACCGCAGCGAAAAAGTGCTGCAGGAAAAACCGCGGCAGAAATGCATCACGGTTTTTCCCACAGCGCTTTCAACAGAAAGCCCCAACCCGTGGAGCCCCGGCCTGTAGAAGAGCCTAATAAAGTCACTTAATGTGCAATTTCAGATATTTTGGATAGTAATATATTTAAGGGGACTCTATGGTCTTGTCCAAGTTGTGTTAAAAATAATGGGACATAGTATTTTATTTTTTACACAAAAATACTCTAGACATAGTACTTTCACTTTATAATACAAAGAGATGTCAAAGTACAAGAACAATAAACATGGTAATGTCACTTTACAGACGGAATAAACATAGTAAATAAACATAGTAATGTCACAGTAAGGGTACGTTCACACAGTGGAATATGGCGTAGATTTGGGGACCCTGGAATCTGCCTCCCATTGTTTTCAACGGCCGAATACGGCCTCTTCATTTTGCTCCATGTGAACGTACCCTAAAAGGAATAATGAACACAGTGATATCACAGAACAAAGACAATAAACACAGTGATGTCACAGCACAAAGTTAATAGACATTGTGATGTCACAGTACAGGTATAATAAACACAGTGATGTCACAGTACAGGGACAATATACACATCTATGTCACAGCACAAAAATAATAAACATAGTGACCTCACAGTACAGCGATAATAAACAGTCACGTCACAGCACAAAGATAACCATTGCGAAATCATGGTACAGGGATAATAAACACTGTAATTGACTATACTAATAAGCAACAAAGTGATGAAGTAACAGAACAGGGATAATAAATACAGTGATGTCACAGTACAGGTATAATAAATAAGGTGATGTCATAGTACAGGGATAATAAAGATATTAAACACAGAGTTGTCACAGTACATGTATAATAAATATAGTGGTGCATACCTTCCAACTGTCCTGGATTTAATGGGACAGTCCTGAATTTTGGGTGAAAGGGTTATGCTGTGGTGTGGATGGAGCCATATTAGATTTATGATCATTTATGCCAGTTTACTTCAGTGCAGGTGCTCAGCTCTGTAGGAGGATGTGACTGATTTATGATGAGGCATGCATGTGAGGTGCATCCTCCGATGGTACAGGGAATATCAAGACCGATATAATAAACTCTGGTCTTGAACAATCCCCCCTGTGTGATGTCAGCTTAATTTATACAGGTGCATCTCAATAAATTAGAATATCTTTGAAACATTTCTTTCTTTCAGTAATTAAATTCAAAAAGTGACCTCCTATATTTTCTAGATTCTTTACACACACAGTCTTCTATTTCAAGTGTTTTATTTCTGTAAATGTTGGTTATGGATTACAGGTAATGAAAACCCAAATCTAAGAAAATTAGAATATTGTAAAAAAGTTCACTATTGTAAATTCAGTGTGTCACCTGCCACGGTTTCCTAAGACTTTAAATGGTCCCTCAGTCTGGTTCAGTAGGACACACAATCATGGAAGACGCTGATTATGGATTGTATTACTGAATTACTGAAATGAATGAACGTTTCAAAAATATTCTAATTTATTGAGATGTACCTGTATCTTGGCCCTTAGGATAACATGACTTTTTTTCTTAGCCTTCTACTTTGCTTTTTATATTTTTGGGGTAACGCTAGGTTCACACTAACGTTTGTCTTTTGTTTGTTCAGGTCTGCATGGGGACCTGAAAGACGGAGAGCACATCCGCTAAAAAAAGCGGTTACCTGCGGTCCCCATAGACTATAAGAGAGAAAAGTCCTCCCTGATTTTAGATGGAATCTGCGGCGGTGTTTCCTATGGAGACGCCAACACAGATGTGAACCTAGTCTTACTTTGCAAGGCATGCTAAACAAACTTCGCTTGCATGTACCCCCTTATTATTGGCTTGCATGTACCTTAATAATGTTTAGCTAAAAAAATGGTGCACATTTTAAAGAAATGTTATAACCTGTATCAGCCACTTTCTTATGAGATAAGTGTAAAAGTGTGGAAAACGTGAGGTAAATCTGGCATGTGTCATGCATTCTTTGATAGTTGAATTCTGGTACATTTTACTTCTTTTGTAGGTACGTGTTCACACAACACAGTATAGCTAGGTTCCATTGTAGAGCATGTCTCAGAGCAGACACCAGACTGAGGAGGGAGGAGGCACAGCGCATTAATGGCAGCAGACACTTCCTGATTCACTGCTTAGCAACCACAGCAAGCCAAACACAGCGGAGACTGCAGGACACCCAGAGCACAGGCCTGTCCATGGGGAGAGTGTCATACATTAGCAGTGCATTCATTCCCCTGCTCTGCTTTCAGCATACAGGTAAGAAAATAGAAAAAGATCATTCCTTTACTTTTCTGTTCAAGTATTTGCTTTTAAGGCCGGGGCCCCACGTAGCATAAACGCCGTGACGTTTTATTGTATCTGCAAAGTGGATGGGATTCTGGCTAAAAGTTTCTGGGTCAATATATACTAATCCCATCCACACATTGCAGAAAAATATCTTCAGTGTAAATACTGCGATTTCAAAAACCATTGCGTTTTTGTAAATCGCAGCACATCAATTATACCTATGGAAATGCTGGCACTTTCCGTATAGTTATACTGGAAGCAGAAAGTCTGCAGAGGAAAACTCTGTGGACTTTCTGTGAAAAGCTCTGCGGGAAAAATCACAATGTGTTTCCGCCGCGGTTTTTCCTGCAGTGCTTTTTGGCTGCGGCTCGCTACGTGTGGCCTTAGCGTATATGACATTTGTCACCAAAATTTGCTAAAACTGGAGTTTATTTGTCATAATCTCAGTAATGTGGCCACATCGCCTAATATTTAGGAAATTAAGTAGATTTGCAAAAAAAAAAAAAAAAACATTTCCAACTCTACCACAATCTGCATCTCCTGTGGATACTATACTATACCTTTAGATACTATACCCACTATACTATACCTTTAGATACTATACCCACTATACTATACCTTTAGATACTATACCCACTATACTATACCTTTAGATACTATACCCACTATACTACAGCTGTGGATACTATACCCACTATACTACAGCTGTGGATACTATACCCACTATACTACAGCTGTGGATACTATACCCACTATACTACAGCTGTGGATACTATACCCACTATACTACAGCTGTGGATACTATACCCACTATACTACAGCTGTGGATACTATACCCACTATACTACAGCTGTGGATACTATACCCACTATACTACAGCTGTGGATACTATACCCACTATACTACAGCTGTGGATACTATACCCACTATACTACAGCTGTGGATACTATACCCACTATACTACAGCTGTGGATACTATACCCACTATACTATACCTTTGGATACTATACCCACTATACTATACCTTTGGATACTATACCCACTATACTACAGCTGTGGATACTATACCCACTATACTATACCCACTATACTACAGCTGTGGATACTATACCCACTATACTATACCTACTATACTATACCTTTGGATACTATACCCACTATACTATACCTTTGGATACGATACCCACTATACTATACCCACTATACTACAGCTGTGGATACTATACCCACTATACTATACCTACTATACTATACCTTTGGATACTATACCCACTATACTATACCTTTGGATACTATACACACTATACTACAGCTGTGGATACTATACACACTTTTCTTACCACTATACAACGTTGACCAGTGGTGAGAAAAGTTGCATTTTTCTTTAATGTTAAATAGAAACGGCTACAAGAATATCTGCAGATTTCTAAGGTAACTTTTTTTATATAGTTTTTACTTGTGTATTTTTAAATAACAGCCCACATGTATCAAAACTGGCATGATTTTGTCAAACCAAAGTTACAGCTAGGACACTGTCTGACAGGTTCACACTAGCGCTGGGGGATCTGAACAACAGAGAGCTGGACTGCTAAAAGAGTGGTTACACAAGAAGCCTGGTGGACCCCATTGACTATAATGGGGCCTATTGGGTATCCGCTGTTTTGAAACCTGAAAGATTAAGAGAAAAAAGTCCTCTGTGCAGGACTTTTTTCTCTGCCGATTTTTGGCAGTCTCTGCGATAGAGTCTCCAACAGAAACTCCAATGCAGATGTGAACCTAGCGTTACCCCAAACTTCTGCAATTGGTTAAACTGCTGCAATGTGATATCTTATCACAACAGCAAAAAAAACTATGAAAATTCATTGAGAAATGTTTTTCCAACAACTTTTCGTTGGTTTTTGTTGCCTTCTGTGATAGATATCACGCTGCAATAATTGAACCATTTGCAGATGTTTGGGTTAATTTTGCTACATCTGTGCATTGTGACAAATTTATAACTTTAAAGTCTTTCATAAATCTGTTACAACAGACATCACTACCAGTAATGTTCACACTGGCTATGGTTACTGCACTGTTATGCCAGGATCTGTTTAGAGTAGAGATGCAATTTTTATTTCATTGCAAATTCTTAAAAAGTTGCATTTCATAAATGCCCCCTGACAGTCACATTAAGGCCAGTTGCAGACGACTGTGGCCGTGGTCAGTGTGCTATCCATGTATTTCATGGATAGCACACCGACCCGTTCTTTTCTATGGGCCCGTACACACGACCGTGAATTTCACGGTCTCGTGTGCGGGCCGACAGTCCCGGACGCAAAATATAGAACAGGTCCTATTCCTGTCCTATTTTGCGGCCCTTGCTTCCGTGGCTCCTATTCATTTAATGAAAGGAGCCACGGAAGCACGGCCTGTGCATAGGAGGCACACGGGTAACATCCCCGTGTCCCGACTGTGGTTTTGATTCATGGCTGGCCGGTTGCAGCACGGTCGTCTGCAACTGGCCTAAGAGTGCAAAAACCCTCCCAAAAATATAACTTTTTTTAATTACAGATTTTGAATTTATGGCTCACAGAAATAGGTCGCACATAACTCTGGCGATCTCCAGCACTTTGTGCTGCGGCAGCTTTCAGAAAAGCATGTTGTTCAATTTCCCTCATGAAAATTCAGCAGTGACTCCATCCCTTGTGCCCACAGCCTAAGGCCTTATTCATACGAAAATCAACTCGTCCATTTTTCCACAATCTTTTATTTAGTACTGCCATGTGAATATAGCCTAAGGGAGAGTTATTAAATTGTTGGAAGACAGCAGTCATGTTTTTCTAATCCTAGACAACCCCTTTAACCAAAGTATATTTACATGGCAGGCATCAAATTTATTGTTTTTAGATACTTTTTAGACCTAAGTGTGGCTTAGCATAGTTATAAAAGGTGCTAAATTTATTAGGGATCGCGTCTGTATGAGTTTTATTTTGATTTACGTCTTACTTTCAGTAATATTGAGATCCAGGCAGTTATACAGTCGAGTCACATTATTATGACCACCAGCTAATATTCAGAATAACTGCCGCCATGTACAGCATGCACAGCAGCTAGATGACTCAGTAAGGTGCTGGTAGATTGCCTCAGGTATCTGGAGTCATGCTGACTGTAGTGCATCCCACATTTGCTGGAGGATACGTGTAGGAGGATCCACAGAACAAAGACAATGATCAAGGTGGTGGCACAATGCTTAATTGGGTTCAGGGGGAATTAGGGGGCCATGGGAGTACTTGGAGGTCTTGGTTCTACTCTTCCAAGCGCTGTTGGACATATCTAGCCATGTGACATCTCACATTGTCATGCTGAAAAATTCCATCTGCCCCAGAGATGACAAGCAGTATGTACAGGTGTACATGATGTGCAAGGATGGATTCAGACTAGAGATGAGCGAATTTCTCAAAAGTTCGATTCAGCAGTTCGAATCAAAGTTCCAAAAAAATTTGCTTCGATCCGAACTACTTCGCAGTGAATAAACAGCTATTTCCGGGCTGCAGAGAGCCAGGATGGGCAGGTGGGCAGCAAAATGCCGGAAGCTCTTGGATGCCACGGTCATGTTTCTCTCTCTCTCTCTTCAGCACGGACAACTTTTATTCATGTGGAAGGATCTGCTAACAAGCAAAGGCACGCCTACCCAATCACATCACTAGAGAACATCTTGTGACCATCTGATGTCACAAAGGTCCTTACTAAATATTCGTTACCATGAAGCATCAGGAAATCCGGAATCGTGGAGAATCGAAGATTTCCTGAAATTTGGATCGAATTCCACTTCTGCAGAATCGATTTGCTCATCTCTAATTCAGACCCATATCAGTTTAGAGCATCTTTCAAATGGATGAGTGGTTCTAGAGAATGCCATGAAAAAATTCCCAAGACCGTAACGCTGCCACCATCAGCTTGTGTTCTTCTTGTATGGTTGCAGGGCATTTGTTCTCTGATGTTTTTCACCTGACACACTAATCTGTCTATCTGTTTGTTGAAGAAAATGTGACAGAGAAGGCAACCCTTTGCCAATCACTGGTGGTCCAATTCCTATTCTGCCATGCAAATTGAAGCCTTTTTTTTCTGATTCATATCTTAGTATAGGTGCATTGACCATCTGCACCAGAGCACCATACATAGTAAAGTTCATTGACCTATTGTTTTAGACACATTTCATTTTTACAGTCAGTTAGCTTGTCAATGTAACGGTTCTAGTTATCTGATCTGGAGTCCAATTGGTGAGGCAATGGTACAGTACTTAAACAGTAGTAGATGAGGAGTTACAGTAAATACCAGGAATAGTACCTCAGGAGTAAGAAGCAACCGTGGTCAGACGTATGCAGGATTCGGTACACAGAAGCAGTAGATCAGCCGTAGTCAGAAGTATGCAGGAATCGGTACACAGGAGCAGTAGATCAGCCGTAGTCAAACATATGCAGGAATTGGTACACAGGAGCAGTAGAGTAGTGGTGAGGATCAGAGTAAACAGGAAGCAGATAGCCAGAATAATCAGAACTCAGACTGGAGTAAGCTGTGGGTTTATATAGGGATTGTTATACTGTGATTGACCACAGAGCAGGTGAGATCCATAAGCTAATCATTCCAATAGAAAGGACCAGATTCAGCAAAGCAAAGCAAAACAGACTTCTTCAATGGCATAATGCTCAAAGCTGCAGAACATGACTGGGAAGTCAAGGGTTCAAGACCCAGTGAGCTCAGTTCCTAACAGTCTGTAGATTGTCAATCAGCCCTGTGCACTTTTGTAGCCAACATTAACCTCTCACATGAATGCCACGTAGTGCTCTACAGTTTCCATGTTGGCTCTTCCCAATGGTGCCTTTTGTCCACTCACAATGCACTTTCACCACAGTAGCACATGAACAATTCACAAGCTGTTCTATTTCACAAATACTGCCACCTATGGCCCAAAGATCATCCTTTTATGCAACTCTGACAAATTGCCCCTTTTACCCATGACAACGAGGAGTGATATATCTTCAGACTATCAGACAAGGTATATACCCACCAAGTCACCCCACAACTTGTCACTTCCTTCATGGGCTACTCGCTGCCAATGTCTAAAGTAGGAGATGATCATAATAATGTGACTTGACTGTGTATTATTGTTATGGTTAAGATTATTTGTGATCTAATACTTTTACTATATCTTTTAACTTAGAGAACTATGGAACCAGGACGCAGTGGTGACTCCATGGAGAACTGTGATTCAGTGATAAGTGGCTTCACAGACAATTCAAAAGGTAGTTTGTGCCATTCTACTGAGACAGAGGCCGACTATAAAAAGATATTTACAGATACAATGCAAGAGAGGGGATTAAAACTGCAACAGAGAACACTGGAAAACATAAAGATACAAAGACAGCGGAGGGAGAAACTTGAGAAGGAATCCCCGGCTGATGTACTGGCGAGGGATTGGTTCAGCCAGGAAAAAGCTTCTGTAGACACAAGAACTTATCTTCTTGACCAGTTGATGCCTTCAGTTGTGCATGGTGTAGAGTCTCTTCTCATGGAGTTGGAAAAGAAAAAAGTTCTCGAAAATGATTCAGTAAAGTTTGACCCAGTTAACTATCTAGGAGAGTTCCTCATGAGACAAAATCCGGAGTTCATTTATAGGACTGAGAAATCGGCCTACATTCGTGGCTTGGAGGAAGTGGTTGCTGATCTGAAAAACAACGTTTTTGATCTTGAATTCAACAGGTGAGGGTGAAGAATGTTGTTTGGCTAAATCTTACATTGTGAAATCCTCCTGACATACACCTCCAAAATTGGGCTCAAATCCACTGTGCAACCCTCCATTTAACACCCCTCACCACTCGGTTGACGACATTTTATTTTCGTTAAAAGCACGTCTCCTAGTATTGACCAAATTGGATATTAAGCATGGTACATTCATTTTTTTATTTACATAGTGCCAACATATTCCGTAGCACTTTACATATTATAGGATTCATGTACAGACAATATTAGACATTAAAGAGTAGGACTATATTCATATCTGTGTCAGAGTCTCCATCACAGATGCATCAGAAATCGCAGGACGAAAAAGTCCTGCAAGCCCAACTTTTTTGTCTAGCGATTTTAGTTAAAAAGAACAGACATCCAATGGACATCCAACAGACCCAGTAGTCCATGGGGTCCCTCAAGCTCAGTTTGTGTCCATCATAGAAAGGATCTGTCTTTTCATTATTCTGGTCCTCAATTCACACAATATGAATGAGGGCCCTGCCTGTATGAGCTTACAATCTATGAGAAAAAAGCTTGATGGTATTCTGGTCCAGCTATTTATTATAACATAAGATAATATATCTAAAGTTTCATGAGCCGCTCACCAGCCGGTATCTGTGTAAGTTCAGGTATGAAGTGTATTTATGTGCATGAAGTGCAGAGTTACAGTTATGTATGTCACTTTTGCAGATTTGGAGAAAAACAACTTTGAACTCTTATGTAAATGAGGCAGTTGGTGCACTGGGGGTGAGTTTTCGGCTCTTTGGAGCACTGCTCTTGCTGTTCAAGTAGAATGGGTGATGGGGAGGATCAACTCCCATTGCCCAGGATGGTGCAGGCAGCAGATGGTAGAGTTCTGAGTGACAAGAGCAGTGCTCCAGGGAGTGAACGGCCCACCCCCAGTGCACCGACTGCCTCAATTGCATAATATTTAAAAGTTGTGTTAGATTAGGGAATGGGATAAGCCTGCCTAAAAAAGTGTGTCTGCGGTAGTGCATTCCAGAGAACTGGTGCAACATGAGAAAAGTCTTGGGGGCAGGAGAGGAAGGTTTGGAATATTGGGGATATTAGTCTTAGATGATTGGCAAATTGAGATCATGAGAATGGTAGTATACAAAGACAAGGAAGGAGATGTAGAGAGGTGCAGCACTGTAAAGAGATTTTTGGGGGTGAGAATGATATGTTTAAATTGTTTTCTATGGTGGATGGGCAGTCGGTGCAGTGACTGGCACAGAATGGAGGCTTCTTATGTTATAGATAATGTGTTACATAGTATTGGTTGACTTTGTTGACGGCAGGCTTGGTCAGCTAAAAGAAGAACTAAATGAGAACCAAAATAAAAGAGTAAAGGTGGAAAATATCCAGGGCCAGGTAATGGAGAAGAGGAAAGCAGCTTTGTCTTTGCAGTTCCAAGAATGGACTCTGGATGTTAGCAGCAGGATTCCTCTTGCACTGGTAAGTATAAATCAGTAGATTAATAATGCCCTTTATATTATATGGAATTCGATGTATCCATCATTAGCCCTTTCTGTTCAGTGATTGTTTATATACGGTATATAGACTAACTTTCCTTACTGAAATTATAAATAATGGATGTAAATGATGCTTCATCAGCTAAGGGAATGGATACAATTTTGTCACATAGTTGGATAAGTCTGCACAATGAAAACTTTACATTGTATGTAGTTAGTTATCTTGAAAACGCTGTAGTATAAGATGTTATTCCTTAGGTATATTACCATATGTTAATCTTTAATTATTTTATATGTTCCCCTCAAATTTAGGTACAAAATGCTTTAAAATCCTTTGCTGAGGTCATCTCTCAGTATGCAATAGACAACAAACCAGGTAAGATCCACTAATAGAAATTTTAATATCCACTTTTTCAATTAACATTATTTAAAGCTGTTTTCCCATAAATATTATATTAGATCACCTATCCACAGGATAGGGAATAAATGTGTGAGCACTTGGGGTCCCACTGTTGGGACTCCCACCAATGACAAGGAATGCATAAGTCTGACCACCACTCTACTATGAAACTGACAGAGAAAGACAACCACAGCTCTCCATTGGTTCCATAGAAATGAATTTAGCGGTGGTCACACATGTGTACTACCACTCTATTTACACAGGTGGATTAGTGACAGTTCTAGCAGTCAGACCCTTGCACAATACCACACAACCCTTGCTATATCAGGCACTCTTAACCAATGAGAAAGTGCCTGAGCAATAAGGTACCTGCTGTCCAGCAGAGGTGTTTACCAAAGTACTGTCCATGTTTGGCTTCTGCTTGTGTTCCCTGAATCCAAACCTGTTCTGTCTATCCTGAACTCTGCCTGATTACACATTGACTCTGTGCCGCCTGCCTTGACCTCTGCCTTGCTTCACGGGTTAGTCCCATTATGGAAACTTATCCCCTATCCCCCCTTAGGCCTCCTTGTGAATGGAGTGAGCAACCGGTGCTCCATTAATTTCTATGGGGCTGCGGGTACTGTTGGAGATTATAGTCCCGGCAGCCCCTTAGGATTGAATGGAGTGACAGTCATGCAAATGCACTGGTGATCCAATCACTAGGCGGCCTAAGGGATACTTTTGGTCCCCTGTCTATCTGATCATTGGCCTGTTCCCCGACCATGTCTCTGCCTGCTCCTTTGGTGCCACGTGTTAGCATCTCTCAACCCACCTGGGTCAGCTGTTACTAAATGGAGACTCTACTGCAAGAGGTAACAACCTGGTGGTACCCCTGCAGCGAAGTCCAGGGTTAAAAGGTAAACATCAGGGGACTACTTAGACAACACTTTTAGGAGTAGACCCAAATCAAACCCGTTCAGTAACACAGGGGGTCCACATGGGCTGTACTATATATTTAAGGAAAAACCACAAAAATGAATGACATAGTTACTGGCCCCTGTTACGCATCTTTATAATAAATTATCACATTTGCTGTTACACAAACACACGTGTGTGTGTGTTGTGTGTATATATATACATATATATATATATATGTATATATATATATATATATATATATATTTATATATGATTATAACTTTTGTTTGGCAGTATGCAATAAGGAGCTGGTGACTGCAGACACAATGGAGCAGAAGATAAATGAGGAAGAATTTGTAGAGGTGAAGAATATTCCTGTCTATCTGTCCTCTTCCTGTATTCACAACTCCTTTATCTAGATCAGGGGTAGGCAACCTTCGGCACTCCAGCTGTTGTAAAACTACAACTCCCAGCATGCATACTTGCTCTGCTGTTCTTGGAACTCTCATGGAAGAGAATGGAGCATATTGGGAGTTGTAGTTTCACAGCAGCTGGAGTGCCGAAGGTTGCTGACCCCTGATCTAGATACTTTCTAAGTCTTTGTGCACCAATTCATCCTACAAGTGATTTGTTACTTACTTACTGAATGTCCGTTGAATCATACTGTACACCTTTATTATATCATCTTTTCTTTTTCTTTGCAGTATGTATATCCATTTATCAGTCACCTCAGCACAGACGTATTCCAGGAATTCCTGCACCTCATGGCTCAGTGCGCTGACATGTTCCGTGAGACAATTCGCCATGATATTTGGAGACAGAAATTTTCTGAACTGTTTCTTGCATGTGATTCAGGAAAGGTTTGTTCAGTGATGTATTCTATAAAGATATATATATATATATATATATATATATATATATATATATATATTTGTAGTAGCTTCTGTTCACAATGGACAACACAGTGCTCTGCTGGATCTGTAACTAATCCAAACAACTCTTGGAACTGCAGGGGCCTATGATACAGCAAGTTCAGGTTATTAGGTCCACAATTGGGTAGCCATAATATCATTCATATAATATCGGTAGCTGTCTGAATAACCTTTATAGATGGAGACTCCAAACAGAGCCTCCAATGCAAATGTGAACACATCTCTAAAAACATGTTACATGACCTACTATAGTATATTTGTCTGGACCATTGCAAGCCCATGTGAAAGCCATTGGATACTACTTTTGGGCAAATCTTTAAATATAGTGGTGGAAGCGCTGCTGCAGTGTCCTCATCCGCAGTAGGCAGGAAGTAATTCCTTTATCAAACTATAGCAGTCTACATAAGGTGGCTTTCGATCTCTTTAGGCTGGAGTCTTACGCCTTATTCACATGACCGTGACATTTTTTTGGTAGATCAAACAGCCATGAAAAACAAACGTACATTTCCGTTTTTGAAGACCATTTTGCATCTGCTCTTTTCCATTTTTCAGTTTTTTTTCTGCAGATTGTCATCTGTTTTGCAACCCCCTGATCCATTTTTAACAGTTGCAACATGGACTTCAATCTGTTTTACAGCTGTTAAAAACAGATCCATTGATTTGGGTTTGCGTATCCGTGAAAAGGTGCAAAGATAGAGCATGTCAGTTTTTTGATGGCTTTGAAAAGCAAACCTTCAAAAACTAGGTCATGATCTACTGTATTTTGTCAGTTTCCATGGATCCCTCAATACACTCAAATGTATGAAGGATCCGTGAAAATAAGCACCCCTTTGTGTGAATACAGCTAACATGGCAGCGAATAACTTTAGTTCATCACAAGGTCATTGTTTAGGTTAGGTCATTTAAATGCAGCCCACCCTAAGGCTAAGGCCCCAAGTAGCAGTCAGCAGCGAAAAAGCAATGCGGGAAAAACTGCGGCGGAAACGCATCGCATTTTTTCCTGCATCACCTTTCACAGAAACTCTTCTTCAGAAACCTTCTGCTTCAATTATACCTATAGGGAAACAGCCAGCGTTTCCTTAGGTATAATTGACATGCTGCGATTTCCAAAACTGCAACGATTTTGGAAATCGCAGCATTTCCACTGCACGTATTTTTCTGCAAAGTGTAGATGGGATTCGCTAGTGTGGGCCCCGGCCTAAGGCAGGTTTCTCACGGGCAATAATTGGTCATTGTTTCCCAATTTTGTCATGGGAGAAGGGACTTCCTCCCTCTCTAAGCACTTCCATGCTATGATCACTATTGATCACAGCATCTAAAGGGTTAATCTGCAGGAATCAGAGTTCTTTAAAACTGCAACAGAGACTGCGGGGTCACTGCTGTATAATACAGCTGGGACCTGGCAGCAGTGTAGCACTGCTTCTGTGCCTGCTATATCGTAGCGCTGTACTATTATAACATTGAATGTTAACTATATGTTGTTTTGAGCGGGAAGGGGTTAAAATACTAGAAAAAAAAGACTGTGTGAAGGAGCCCCTACAGTGTTTTCTCATGTATCATTTAGATGTAATTTTTTATGCAGTTTCTTAACCAAAACTAAAAAAAACGAAGAAGAATGTAGAATGTTTTCTATATACATCGCTTCCATTCACAATCGGATTCTGGCATTGGCTTCTATAACTGTATAAACAACTACATCAAATCAGCGTGTGTGTAAGCACCCGGAGATAATGATGATAATGAAAAGTTGTCAGAATCAAAAAGAGTCAGCAAAATATCTTTTTAGAGAAATTGGATTAAGTGTGTATTTTTGTGTTTGCAGGTTAGCTTCTTAGACCGGCAGAGAGTTCTTTCTCTCTTGGAAACATTCTATGACAATTTAAGCTCAAAGGCAGAGACATGGCAGCCGCGCAACCCTCGCCAATGTGAGGCCTTATATATGCTTTTTCCTTTGATTACGATTTCAATCATTGATATTCATTATTGTACCATCTCATGTCCACGTACATGTCCTATTTTTTGATGGCCTGTTAAAATGGACCATCAAAAAGTAGACATGTGAATAACCCCACTGACATCAATGTGTTCTAAAAAGGCCATGTAATGCCCATTACAAAAACATCCATCACAGAGCCATTTTTCACTGTTGTCTGCATGCGGCCTAAAGCTTGCTTACAGTATAGGTTGCTACTGGATTGGTGCATTTTGCTTTGGATTTCTATTGTGTTAAAATTCAGTGCTCTGTTTTGACTTATTTGCTACCTCTCACTTGTTAGGCAGGAGCTAAACAGTGGTTTTGGCTATGACTCCCCAAACATGGCCAAGGATAACTGTGTCACTCTGCGTCACCTGAAGTTATGTAATGCAAGTGAATGGGGTCGCATTATGATCTTGAGTGTACTGATACCCTAAGTCATAAAAATAAAATCAAACACTTAGCAATTTTTTTGTAATTTAGAAGTGTGGTTGTGGCAATCTCAAGCACGTCATGTGATCCCATTCACTTGCCCTACTTCAGGCATTGCAGAGCAACAGGGTGATCCATAGTCACATGTTGGAAGTCATAGTTAAAGACAACTGTAAGCAATCTCCAGTCTAGAATGGATATTTTAATATTGTCCTCCCTATAATATTCTTGGCTGTAGGATGTATTAGTACACAGGGGAATATTTGCTTTTGTATTTCATGCTGGTAGAATAAAGGTTACTAGTACTTATTCTGGCCATAAACATTATATTTTGATGGAATTGGCCAATTGTAATTTTAGAAGCATTACCGTCTCCTAAACCCAACTCCAAAGAAATATTGATAGGGAACCTAGATTGTGGACTCTACTTCGGACAGTGTTGACAATATCTGTAAAGTGCTATAGTACTATATACTGTAAGTATGAAAAATAACATATTGTGTGTGGCAGCAGCAAATAGCCTGGTCCCTTCCTTGGACTAATTCGGTTCCTACCCCTGCCTCATATTTTTTCACATTTCTTCATATCTGATTTAATTTTTCTTCTCCTTTAGGGCCAGTTATTGAATTGGGAGAAATGGATCCAGCTGATTTCTGGGCTGAGTTTCAGGAAGTAGATAATCCATCAGAAGAGAAAGGGGAAAACCAGACTAAAGTGTCAACCTCAGCCAGTAATACTGGAGAGGAAGGAGCAAAGGAAGCACAGTCAGAGGAGACTGGAGAAGGTAGAGCAATATGACGAAATGTGGAATATACAGATGCTCAGAGATGACTGTGGTCCTGATAACCAGTTATGCCATGGATATGGAAGAAGCTGTATATTACCAGGTGTACGGTCTTTAAAAGGTCTATGTCATGACGATAACCCCTTTGTAAAAGGAAGGTCGCTTGGTGATCGGCTGATTGTCATAGGTCAGATTCCATAAAACCCCTGGCAATCAGCTTTTATCGCTGGGAGAAACTGGGACTGGCCATACAATTTTCCTGCAGTGGCCTCTACAGGGGAAGTTAAGCATTACATGCAGATAATTGAAATGGATGTCCAATCATATAATACCTAGGGAGTCTACTAGAGTCAGTACTGCTTATAGGGCATACAGAAAGAGGTTATCTCCATGGGACAAAGCTTTTAAAAAGTCAGTAAAACTATCGGGTATGGATATGATAGCAACTAGAATAAAATACTGACAGTTTTCTAAATTTTGTTCCTGTTATTGTAACCAACTCAAATTACCTATTGGAGACCTATTAAATAATAATTCAAGGTGTTTATTCATAACTGTAATTTCTGCCTTTTTTATGAAAATTACAGGGACATATTTTTCCTACAATTATTTTTTTTTACAAAAGGTATGTGACATAACCACAGCAAAAACAACTTTATACAAAAAAATGACTAAATATTGCACAATAGCCAGGGAAATAATTACAGTAATATAGCTTTGTTATTCTGTAAATGTACAGGTGCAGCACATAGAGAAGAGGATACTAAAAACCAGCACGCTGAAGATACTACGAGCAAAGTGGCCCCCCCTTATTGAGGGCAAACCCTGGTCAGGTAATAACATACAGCCCCAAATATCATATATCAGATTAAAAGAGAAATATCTTATACTATATCATATCAATATATAAGTGAATAATAAAGATAAAAATAAAAATGCCACAATACACTCATTGCCAAAAAAACCCAAAAATAACACAGCCAAATAGAAATGTCAGATTGCTGAAAAATGTATGTAGTTATGTCTCAGGCAAATATGTAAATGATTAGAGGTGTGGTCTTTCCACAAGAGAACGTAAAAATACTTTCCTCCATGCCCTATAAAAAGAACCTCAAAGGCTACTTTTGGGTAGTGTATCTTTTGGTGAGAGATTGTTGGCTGCTAGACATGCTTCTGAGACACTCAAAGACATTTTGCTCAGTTGACAGACTTTAAGAGAGGGTGCACCGTTAGGCCTTATTCACACAAAAGAGACATTTTTGATGGATGTAACGGCCATCATAAGAGTGCCCGTTAATGGCCGTTTTTAACGGCTATTTTGCATCTGTTCTGTTTTAACAGTTTTTAACTGTCAATGAAAAAAAAAAACGGATGAATTTCATAGGTCTTTCTTTTTTGACCCAACCCACGGATCCGTTTTTAACAGATGTAAAATGGACGTCATTAAGAACGGATCCTTTGGTTTCTATTGGGTCCGTGTGCTGGGGAAAACAGACAAAGATAGAGCATGTACGCTGTTCTGAAGGTCGTGAAAAAACAGACAAAAAACGGACATGTGAATAGACGCATTGAAATCAATTCGTTCTTGTGACGGGCGTTACAAAAACTTCCACAGTTTCCACCATCCAGACACAGGTGGCACCTCCATTACATTCTAATGTATTGAGATGCACCTGAATATGTTCTACCATTGACAGCCGGCCACTATTACCTTCATTTGCAGTGGTAATGAGAATATTATTACCAGGGTCGGTTTTAAACAAAGTGGGGCCCCGGGCAAAATTAAAAGTGGGGCCCCAAATGTTGAAATATTGTACCTACAACATAGTCACATTCTGTTAATTTGATGTGCTGCAGTGCTTACAGGGATGTTCCTAAGGTCTTTAAGGCCGGGGCCCCCCACATTGTGAAAACGCACCGTTTTACAGTACCTGCAAAGTGGAGGGGATTCTGACTAATCCCATACACACATTGCAGAAAAAAAAATCTGCAGCGGAAAAGCTGCATTTTCACAGCATGTCAATTGTACCTTCATAAATACTGGTGTTTTCCGTAAAGGTATAATAGGTACAGAAAGTCCACAGAGGAAAAAACTCTTAGATCGCAATGAAAAAAAAACGCAATGCATTTCCGCGGCAGTCTTTTCCACAGCATGGGGCCTTAGCATAAAGGGGTTGTTTCATTTAATTGTAAATTTTTTTGCATAGCCATACTAGTTGCTTGTGACCCTTTATAAATCAGGTGCACAAGTAACAAGGCATATGTCTTTTCCTACACACAATTAAAAAAATGTATATACATACAGAATTATCAAATAGGACCACTATAACAGGACTAAATATCGTCACATCACCTGCTGACTGCTATACCAGATACCAGGACTAAATACTGTCACGTCACCCGCTGACCGCTATACCAGGACTAAATACTGTCACATCAGCCACTTACTGCCAGATTCCCCTCTGTCCTCATAGTATAATCCACAAATAGCGGCTTTTACTTATAATGTTCCCCTCGTAGCGCCAAACACTTCACTACGATCAGAGTTACTCCATTCCCCATCTTGAGAACACAACTACCCCCTTTTATTTGCAGATGCCCCCTCATAACGCCAGCCAGCAATTAACCTCTTCCTGCCGTGCACTGTAATAGTACGCTGCAGTAAGCTGTTTGTTCCTAGGACTGCACTTTGCAGAGACTGTAAAATGACCGTTTATGCCACGTGGGGCCCCGGCCTTAAGGCTGAGGCCCCACTTTGTGGAAAAGCAGCTTTTTTTGTTGCAGATTTTGCGTCAGTTTTTTTGAGCCAAAGCCAAGCAGGGCTATAAAAGGATTGTGAAATATCTAGGAAACTTCTTACACTTCTCCCTTCTGCTCAATCCTCTCCTGGCTTTGGCTCAAAAAACAGCAACAAAATCTGCAACAAAAAAATCCGCTTTTCTGTAACGTGAAACACAGTGTTTATGGCGGCTGCAGAAACGTGCGGTAATTTCCACATATATTTACCATAATAGGGGAAGAAAGTGCAGAGAAAAATGCATCAAAAGCTCAATGAAAAACGCTGTGGGAAAAAAAAAACCAATGTGTTTTTGCTGCTTTTTATCTCCTGTGCTTTTTAGCTGCGTTTTGTTGTGTTGGGGCTAATCCTTAAAGGGGTTGTCCAGGAATTACAGGTTTCTGCAAGGAACCCGGGGAAGGTGAAAAATAAAACCCACACTCACCTGTCCCTGGTCCTCCCACCCCTGTCCGGTCCAGCAGAGCCTCAGGGCTTGTTCCAGTGGCAGTTCTCGCCACACGTAACCGCTGAGGCCTATCATCCGCCTCAGCAGCCTAAGGAAAGGAACCTGGATGTCACTCACATAAGTCATCTGTGATGTTCCGTGTCCTTTCCTTAGGCCGCTGATTGGCCTCAGCAGTTACGTGCGGCGAGGACTTCTGCCAGAACATGCCCCCGGGCACCACTGGACCGGACAGCTGTGGGAGACACCGTGGACAGGTGAGTATGCGCTTTCTTATTTTTCACCTTCCCCGGCCTCCTTGCAGAAAACAGTAATTCCTGGACAACCTGTTTAACATCTCAATATACTGAGCATCACACTATACAATACAATTCTAGTATGTATAATGGTACACATGTACAGAAGAAAATATAGATAGATAGACAATAATATGCTGTATATACCTACATATATACCATATATTTACACACATACATTCATATACAATATATACACACACACACATACCTGTCTCCAATCATACAGTACTCACACAGTAGCTCGCACACATACATTCATATACAATACACACACATACCTGTCTCCAATCATACAGTATCACACAGTAGCTAGCACACATACTGTAAACAAATATACAGATATATACATATTATATACATATTAAATATACATATTTTACACAAAACATACACTTACACTTGGCTGAATTGCTGGGTGAACTGGAAATGGAGGAAGCTCCTGTGCAGCTCTGTCTGGCAGTAGTGAAAGCATCGCAGCAGACTCCCCCCTGCACACTACGATGTGCTGGATGCCTCACTGCATGGGGGGGGGGGGGAAGCTAGTAACTGTTTCTAAGTGCCGGCAAACTGTAGAAGCAGCGACCAGCAGAATCTGCATCTGCCGATGCTGTCATCTACTGCCGATTAAGAGTCCTAATAGTAGGGAAAGTATGGGGCCCCTATGGGTGTTGGGGCCCTGGGCAATTGCCCAGTTTGTCCCCCCCTAACGCCGGCCCTGATTATTACAGCACTCGCCTTTGGTATGCCCATTACGTTTTTTTTAATTAATTCCAATGAAAAAATTATGATTGACATCACTTTAGTAATCATATGCACAGGAGATATATACATGCAACTTCCTGACGTTTCGACCTATCACAGGTTTTCTTCATCGTAGAGAGGAGTAATAGAGGGCAGATATGGGAACGGCGCTGAATGTGCCTGCTGGAGGTCATATATGTTATTAGTGGGAAATTTCCTTTAATTCAAAATTCAGTGCAAAATGTATACCTGTTGTAGATTTTTTAATGGAAGCCAATGACAGTTGTATGTGCAGGAATACATTTGTATATATCTCAGCCATATAATAATTTCATTTCAAATGTTCTCACCAATTGTGATGATAAATCCCAGTGTGCACTGAGTCCAAGTCAGCTGTGTCTGAACTGTGAATAAAAGGAGCACTTGCAATAAGTGAAACAAGAATCCTCAAGACACCCTTCAGCATCCAGTGCCACAGTTTTCTGGAACTATCACTTTCCTGGTATCAGTTGAAGAAGTATTTAGTACAGGACTTATCACTAAGTGCTTATTCACGTGACAGGGTTTGATGGCCATATGCTTGCTGTTTTTTTAATAGCCAGCACACGGTCCCTTAGAAAATGATGGATCTATTATTCACATGAGCAATTTTTTTTTTACCATTCCATGTGACTGGTCCGTTAAATAATAGAACTTTCTATTTCTCGGGCCATTTTTACGAATCCTTCAATAGACTCAAGTCTGTGAGGAATCCGTGAACATGGATTACCCTTGGATGTACACAAAAGTACGGTTTTTTATAGCTGAGTACACGGTCCTGTCTTGTGAATGAGCACCAGGCCTACATGCACCCAAGCGTGTGCTAGCCGTGTTTTTCACAGCTATTCATTTCTATGGTATGGAAATGGTATGGCCCATTCATTTCTGTGGTAGCATATATCACGGGTCTGTATATGTGGCAGTGAGCACGGGGCAAAACTCAGGACAGGTCCTCTAACTATCCGTTTTATGGACCGGGCTTACTGAGAGTAGTGAATGGGGCCATGGAGGCACGGGCAGCACATGGATGTCATCCGTGTGCCATCCATCCTGTTCAATCATGGCCTGGCTGCATTCACACAGTGGTGTGCATGTAGCTTTAGGCCATGAAGGCTGGAAAATGGAAGTGTAAAGCTGTTCTATCATTGTCTACTTTAGGCTAAGGCCCCATATAGTGGGCCGCAACAAAAAAGTGCTGTGGGACAAAATCACGTTTTTTCTCGCAGCGCTTTTGACAGAGTTTTCTCTGCGGACTTTCTCCTTCAATTATACCTATAGGGAAACCGCCTTCATTTCCGTAGGTATAATTGACATGCGGCCTTATAATTGCATATGCTAAAATTACTATGGATATTTTGCAGTCTCAGTGTATTACTCTATATCTATGTAGGTGACTTGCTGACTTCAGATCTAGCTATCAGGTATAGCTCATATGGAGATAGAAGTGAAGAAAACTGCCGTGATGCTGGCTCCAAATTCACAGGTAATTAAAAATTGCTGCTTGGCACTGTTGGCACACTAAGGCTGTGTTCACACTACCATTATCTTTCTTGTTGTTCAAATCTACCAGAGGATCAGAAAAATGGAAAGAAAATCCCTATTAAAGGATACAATTTGAAGACTTTTTTATTTATATGTGTCTCCGCTTACATCAAAAAAGATGGATTCCTTCCAACAGGTTTCTATTTTTTTTTTTTAATGCATTCTTTTTTCTGTAAAAAAAAAAAACAATTAACTATTTAACAGATACATTGTTTTCCAATGTTCTGATTTGTCATTTTTTCCATGGCAAAAAAATGGAAATCTGATGGAAGTGATCCAACTTTCATTAGTTTTTTTGCAAAAATTTCTCTGATGCTTAAGGGGTTATTCCTATCTCTGCAAATCCTTGCTGAGCCTGAAATAACTTCTCCCTAGTCTTGCCCACAAGTGCGGGAATTATGGAAACAGTGAACAATGCTGCTCTATACATTTTTTGTAACACCCATAGAGGTGAATGTGAGCTACAGAAACAGTGAGTCACATTTAGCTACTCTGTTTCTGTAATGGTGGAGCTAAGGAAACTGGTTAGCTTGTTGTGCTATGATGTTTCCCTATCTCTGATTCATCTCTATGAGAGTTACAGAAACTGGGTAGAACAGCACTGCTCACCTATTGTTGTAAGCCTTGCGCTGGTGGACAAGGCTTGCAACCACTTACTCCTATTTCACCATCAATTTGCCAAAATGGGAATAACCTTTTAAGTGAGGTGAGAGGTCCCTAAAATGGGTAGTATTGGAGAGGCCAACAATATATTAAGCCTAGAAACCTCCCTCAGGCTGAGACCCCACGTTGCGTAAACGCAGCTTTTTTTGTTGCAGATTTTGCTGCAGTTTTTTGAGCCAATGCCAAGAATGGCAAAAGGAATGGGTAATATATAGCAAGTGCTTATACTTTTACCTTCTTCTCAATCCACTCCTGGCTTTGGCTCAAAAAAAACTCAGCAAAATCTGCAACCAAAAAAAAGCTGCATTTCTGCAACGTGGAGCCTCAGCTTTAAGGTCTGACGTTTTATGTGTGGTAGCTCCAATTAAAATACTTATTTTCCTAAAAACAAAATATGATAAGGTTCCCATTAAACTTAAAGGGGTCATCCGGTTTCTATGATTGGATAGGCTGTCAATATTAGATCTGCGGGGTCCGAAATCCAGGATCCCAGCAGATCACCGGTACAGAGACAGCAAACCATAGCGGAGACTGTAGGTACTGCAGAACTGCCCCATTTCCCTGCAGTACCTACAGCAGTATTTATCTGGTGCTAGCTGAAAGTGCCCAAGTGCCTCTTTACCAGATATAGAGGATATATATATAATCACACTTCAGTATTAGTAAACTCAAGCCTATCTCACAGAGTCCTTTACAGCTCCGGCATGATCCAGTCTCTCATAATATTGTAACTATAAGACTTATGCCCTTTAATACTTTATGCTATGAGAGAGGTTCACAGTATTTACTAAAAATGGCTGTGACGTCCAACCTGCCTTTTAAGACTATTACATTATTACACTAATCATTGTCTGCTGTGCAGGTGGAGTTTTTAGACCAAAATAATAAGATCTGCTGTATTCATAAAAAATTGCTAGGCCTTTATGCTGTGTGCCATGTGAAACCTCTGACATTTACTTTGAAGTGGCCATTCACTGATACTCTTGTGTTTCATTAGTAGCAAGATCAAAGGAGGCTTCTGGCAGTCTGAATGTACATATAATCTGTCCATGTTAGAAGAAAATGGATTCTTGGAAATTCCCTGCCGCACAACATAAAGATACCAGAGCCTATAAAATGAAACTTTTTATGTGCAATCTGGTGCTGTACAAAGCTCAAAAGTCTCTATATTTGTGACTTCTTTCTTTTGAAGTTTTCTGTTTAGACTGAGAAAATATCAAATCGTGTTTTGTAAAAAATTAAGAATATATAGAAATTAATTTTATTTACTTCCTGTTTTGAAAGGATATTGGCACAACTAAAGCTGGGTTCACATCGATTTCCATTCTAGGATTCCGTCCCCCATTCCACTCGAGAAATGCGGAGAGAAAAGTCCTGCAAGCAAGACAGTTCTCTGCACACTTTTCGGGTGGATACCTGCCGGACCCCATTATAGTCTATGGGGTCCGCGGGTTTCCGCGGGTAACCTCTTTTTTTAGCGGATTGGGTTTCAGTCTTTCGGGTCCCCAAGCAGAAACACCAATGCAAATGTGAACCTAACATGAAACTCCAGATGAAAGATTTCAAAAATATTTCAAAAGTTCCCTCTTGAAATGTTTTTATTTTAATAACTTCCATTATGAGGATGATAAATCATCATCCAGCCCAGGTATTCTAGGGTAGAATATAGGGCCTCATGTGCCAGTCTTAAAGGGATTGTCCAGACAAAAATGTTTTTTTTAAATCGGTCGGGGGCAGTAAAAAAAAAAAAAAAAAGTCATACTCACCTTTTCCTGGTTCTCCAGTGCCTCCCAGCGTGATCTAGTCATCCCAGTTCATTGTTGTCTTCTGGTGGAAGTCACCACCGCATGTAACAGCTGAGCCCAATCAGTGGCCTCAGTGAAGGGCACGTGACATCACTACCTGTGACATCTCGGGATCACTTCCAGAGGCAACTGATTGGCCTCAGCAGTCACGTGACCACTGAGGCAAATCAGCAGCTTCAATGGAAGGGATCCAGGACGTCACAGCTTTTTTAATCCATTGGGGGGAGATGTGCCAGAATTAAGAGTCTTTGGCCTGTTAATACTGTAATTCTGGTGAATCCTGGGAAGTCGTTGTGCCAGAATTGAAATCTACCCCTACCAGGGACTGTTGTCAATTTCTGTTACAACTCACACAAGTTTTCTACAAAAAGTATTAGGAAATGTGTTGGGCCTGGGTATCCCTGAACTGGCTCACCTTGATCCCTGCTCCTCCCTCTTTTTATAAAATTGGTGAGCAGGGCACAAAAGACAAAAAAAACAAAAAAAAACAGCATGTGCCAGATTTCTTATAACACCAGAAAACTAGAGTCCAAAGCATGAGATCTGGGGAATTTGGAGGCCAAGTCAACACCTTGAACTCTTTGTCTTGTTACTTGCATCGTTCCTACACAATTTTGCACTGTAGTCGGGTACACTATCCTACTTAAATAGGATAATGTCATTAGGGCAGAACACTACCATGAAGGGGTGTACTTGTACAGCAACAATGTTTTGATAGGTGGTACCTGTTAAAATACCATCAGCAGAACTTTGCCCAGAGCATTACACTGCCTGTACTGGCTTGCCTTCTTCCCATAGTGTGTCTTGGTTGCAAAAGAAAGTGTAATTTTTCAGACCAGGCCACCTTCTTCTTTATCTTTGGCTATGGAAAGAGGTAGGCATGGGTTCTCTGAGTGGTCTGAGGCTATGCAGCCCCATACACAACAAGCTGTGATGTACTATATGTTGTGACATCTTTCTATCATAGTCAGTATTAACATTTTTAGCAATTTATACTACAGTAGTTTTTCCATGGATTTATACCTGAACGGCAAACTTTCACTTCCCATACACATCGTCGAGCCTTGGGCGCCCATTCTGCTGCTTTACCGATTGTCCTTCCTTAGACGACTTTGGTAGATACTAACCACTGCATCTAGTAACCACCTCATCTAGACATCACAATATAGCCCTTGTGAAAGTTGCTCAGATCCTTACACTTGCCCATTTTTCCTACTTCCACCAAACCAACTTCAAAAACTGATTCACGTACTGCCTAATATATCATATCTCTTGACAGGTCCATTGTCTTGAGATTGCTGTGTGTTAATGAAATTAAGATTATTTTATTAATATTAAATGTAATTTGTTTCATTTTCAGATTTACGAACCATCATCTCAGATATTAATAGCCGTGCCCCATCACGTATCCCTAGTGCTTTCAATGACAGTGCCCTCAACTTGCCCCAGTTTGTTCAGCTGATGGAGACATTTGTGGGAGAAGCTGCTCCATTGGCTGCTGTAGAGGAGTTCACAACTTTTATACAAAAGGAATACGTTGAGACAGAAGAGGAGAGGATTGCATTGTTGGCAAAAGTATGGCAAATTTTGTTCTAATATATTCATATTTATACCATTTTTACCTTTGGGTCGTTGCCTTTTTTTTTTTTTTTTTTTTTTTTGGATCCACTGGATCCACTGGATTCCCAGGGTAACAGTAAGGCAAAAAGAGCCTCAGCTGTGAGCCATGAATTCCATGAGAGTGTCTTGTCTGGAAGAAGAATTTAACAAACTGATGGACATAAATTAAAGATAATGTTTTAATGTGACCATTATACAATATTCATAAATAGCTGAAGATTAACTTCATGCATAAATATTTTATGAATGGAAAAGCTATTTAAGTTTCCCATAAAATACTGTGGTAAGTCTTACATTGCACTATAATATTCTGCTTTATTACTTCACATCTCAAAGGTACGGCAAGATGCTCTTCTTGCAAGACAGAAGCTGGTGCTACAGGCCCTGTTTGAGAAATGGGACAATGATGGATCAGGATTCCTAGAGCTTGAGGAGGTAGAAGGAGTGCTGGTCAAATATAAAGAAGGGATGGAATCTGAGGTTGTGTCTAAAGGTGAGATGCTTTTTTATACCAAAATTTGTGGAAGCTTCTTGCTTCTAAACCAAAGTTTGCTTTCAGTGTAATGTCTTGGGATACTTTTGGATTATTGGATTTGTCTAGGGCAAACCAGGGGCAAAGTATAAATCTAAAGAGATTTTTCAGTTTCAAAGGGGGACTTTGCGCTGGGAATCTCCAGGTTTTGTCCCTAGAATGGTTTCCAATAACTGATGTCATGCAGATGACATTCCCAAAGTGAGATAAAAAACAGAAGTGTGGTACAAATCCAAGGTCAGGCCTGAGTTAATGTAATATGTTCAGACCCCAGTGTATAATAAGCAGAAGCCAAGGGAAGGTGAGTAAACATAAAAAACAGTGTTACTCACCTTCCCTGGGCTCCAGCACATCATCTTTGGGCCTCTTCTTGCCTCCTGAATAATGTCAAAGATCTCAGAGGCCTGTGATTGGGCCTGTGGGACATTATACTGTATGGAGGGGCTATATATATATATATATATATATATAGATATATAAGATATAGGACCCATTATTTACAAGGTGATATCACAGCTTATCTATTCCCCCTTTTCTGCATAGGGTATGTCTAGAAAACTCTCCCATATACCTCAATGAACAACTTCATACTGTTGTGTTTAAGATCTATGTGGTTGCTGTACAGCATATCTCTGCTTTTGCCAGTAGCTCTGGCAGGATGACTATGCAGGGGACAGGGGTCTTTCATCCCCTGACCTAAATGGAGCTGTGGTCGGCAGCGAGCAAACAGTTCCATGCATTTCAATGGGATTTCCTGAGATAGCCGAAGTATAGCACCCCCATTGAAACGAATGAAGCAGTTTGTGTGCTGTCTGACCACCGCTCCATTCAGGATGGGATGGATATGGATAGAGAATTGCTTGTTTCATGGGAAAACCACTTTAAATGTCCTGATACACTTTATCTAGAAAATTACAATGGTCAAAATTGTCCATATGCAAAACACAAATGAATGTGACATATAGAAATTAATGTATTCATGTCATCAGGGGCGTAACTTAAGGCTCCTAGGCTCCAATGCAAAATCTGCAATGGGACCTCTACTCACCTTGTGCTTTTTAGAATACTATTATATTTTACATGGCAAAGGAACCTTTGGAGCACCCTCACGTTCTTGGTCCAGTTGCGACTGTTACTTCTGCACCCTCTCAAGCAAAACATGTATAATCTTTGAAATACATACAGAATTCATCCCTGTATGGCTGTAATAACAATACATCCAGCATACATGTATAGTAAGAAACGTATAAATTCTGCTATTGTCTCCAGTAACATTTATACTTGACTTTCTCGTGAGATAACTAACTAAAGGTATATGGTTATGTTTCAGCTGGATTAGAGGCATAACTTGAAGCTTCTCGGCACCAATGCAAAATCAGTCATCTCCATTCAGTTTTATTCAGTTATAAATTTACAAGGTATAGATATAAAAGAAATGAACAATCATCATTATATTAGCAGCATGCAGTATATATCAGTATATATCAGTACATATACAGCAGTACATATTACAGAGAAAAAAAAATAAAGGGCAAAATATCATCACATGGTTCATATAATGGGATCAATATTTTGGCAAACTGAAGTGGTAGACAGAAGCGTCTGCACCACAGACCCCACACCTTTTCATATTTCGAAAGGCGTTGTCTCCATGGAAGTATTTTTAATTGTTTCTTTTATCTAGGAAGGGAAAGTCTTAGCTCCTCACAGTCTCAGCGCGGATCAAGAAAGTTGTCAGTGACGGAGTTCATTAAGTACATCTTGGGTTTGATCCATCAGCTTCCAGGTCCAGAAGAAGAGGTATATGAACATGTGGTGGAATTTCTAACCAACAGTGTGGAGCGGACTCAGGTGGAGAAACTACGAGGAGCCTCTCGGAGGAAGTGGCTGCAGCACATTCAGTCGGTGGCTGAAACCAGTGGTGGAAGATTTGAGCCAGTGTACAAAGCTGTATTTCAAGCCATGTATAAGGCATGTCTAAATCAACATGGTGCAGGATACATTAAGTATCCGCAGCAGTAAACATCTAAAGCTTTATTCTCTGTACATGTACAGGATGCAGAGGCACATGGGAATAATAAGAAGATTAGTGCCAATATCGCTCTTCTCGAGCAAAGTTCAGTGAGGGAAAAATGGAATGAAGTTCTACGTTATGTCGCATGTACTTCTGAAGACGCCATATATGTATTAAATAAGACTCTTACCAGAGACATGAAGGGTGTGAGGTAAGAAAGTAACTAAATATTTATGGTGGTGTTGCTTGAGTGGTTCTCTGCTCCTGTAATGACTTGATCTTGCTTGGTAGAACAGTAAGAGTTTTGTCTCAGCGGACATTCTTAGTCTTCATCACTTCTCAACTCCTTGGTCCACCTCCAGAGAAATTAGACCTCTCCAGGCTCAAGCACACCACGATTCTAATAGGAGGGCTAAGCCCCAAGCCCAATCATCACATAGGCCAAAGGCAGCTCTAATAGGTACTGCACAATGACCGTACATCCTCCTATTGGCATCAAACCTCCACTTTTATCTCCAACTCAATACTCCCCTCATCGTGACAGTATGGTGCATTAACATTACAATGCACACCTTTACCTCTGTAGGATCAGGACTCATCCCTTATGGCTGACAACAAAGAAAACATTGTTAATGGTCACATCGCAACCCACCATTTGAGCAACCCATTGGAGGAAGCCTGAGTAGTAGTACTTGAACTTGTCAACATAGCCATGAACTCTATGAATTCCTCCAGCTGTCCTCCTGGGCTGGTGCAGTGCTGAGGGTGCCTGCAGGGTACCTGATGGTGGTGGTAATGTTTCCCTGGGCATGTCCTAGTTGTGGTCAGCCTCTCTGAGCCTGATGGGAGTTGGAGTATCCATGAAGGTCATGCAGGAATAAGACTGAGGA
Organism: Leptodactylus fallax; assembly: GCA_947044405.1. Classification (NCBI taxonomy): domain Eukaryota; kingdom Metazoa; phylum Chordata; class Amphibia; order Anura; family Leptodactylidae; genus Leptodactylus; species Leptodactylus fallax. The sequence goes on along the minus strand of CAMRHE010000455.1, from coordinate 451,758 downwards.
GGCATGAGGCATGCAGGAACAGGGTTCAACTTTACTTGAAGTAGAACAGAATCCAAGTATGGTGGTACACTTCTTGCAATATTTACTACTGTGAGTTGGGGCTGAGCTGTCAGTTGGCAGTCTGCGCTTTCTATGCTAAGGATGTCTTTATTCTAATAGTAGTGCCTCTTTCTCTCACATGAAAGTCTCAGCAGTATTTATCAGCACCTATTCTGGGGCATATGATAACAGGGTGCCCTGTCTGTCCTGTGGCACAGGCAGAGTCATTGCTCTGAGCTCCATAAAACACCTAACCACTGATCCTAGGCTGGCATACTCTTCTAAGTCTCTTCAAGGGTAATCTCCTTCCTCCTAACTTTTAGGTACAGTCTGGAGGAACTGGTTCATCTTCGTCTCCTTGCTCTCTCTGCATTTCCTCTCACTGCAAAGGACTAGAGAAGACTCCTGATCTCCTCCTTTCCACAAATTGCTGCCTTGGTCATACCCAGTCTCTGCTCCAGGCCAACTGTGGAACAGCCTATCTAAGGGAGAAACCATACACTGTGTACAGACTATGTACAAGTTACAATACAAACACATTACACACAGCATAAATCAACTTTGTACATTTTGTAGCGCTCCCAGTGGAATGCTACACAACCTGCAGTCAAAAACACAAAGACAACACATATATTTTATATTTGAACCAGAAGAAATTGGAATTTAAATCTGTTAATTATTGTATTGTATAATATTAACATTCTTGTGCTGCACGGTGTCCTGAATTTTATTATATTTGTTCCTGATACTAGTTTGTATTGCTAATACACTTTTATCAGTTTTGGTTTCTAGATTATTCTGCATGTTATAGATTAGATTTTTTGCCTGCAATCCCCCATTGTTTACTATCTATAAAATATTCAGTTTTGCAGCAGTGGACAGTGGATTACCACAACATGTGCCTCGTGTTCAATATCATGGTAATATTCAGTTCTGGAATACAGAACGATCTGAGGAAGAGAGAAAGGGTTCACTCATTGTACTGCCATTAATGGACATGCAGCAGCGAGTATTCGGTGCCCTTAGCATTGACACTGTGAGAGAACTTAAAGACAGGAATATATTCCTCTCACATGAAATCAGTTTTTATCAGGTACGTATGATGAGAATCAGTCCTCTGCTTCCGGATAATGGTTAGGCCACTATTTTTATGTCCTGTCATTTTGTGATTAAGCAATTTACGCTAGGTTCACACTAGGGTCACTGCTCCATTGTCAGAGGACCAGAACAGCAGAGTTGGACCGCTAAAATAGCAGTAACACACTGAATCCGGCAGACCCCATTGACTATAATAGGGGTCCATTGGATGTCTGTTGTTTTAAAACTGTAACTGGTAGAGGAAAAACTCCTCTGTGTAGGACTATACTATCCGACGATTTTCAAGCGGACACTGCGATGGAGATTTCAGCGCAGATGTGAACTTAGCCTTAGCTATGTATTTCTAAATACATAAAAAAAACAAAAAACTTTAAGGATATGTCTACTTTTATAACCAACAAATATTTATTGCTGCAAGGCATCCAAAACTCCTCTGAAGTCTTATATGTCTCCATGGTAACAGACTACAGAAACCATATGTAGTCTCATTTTGTAGGGATATTCTGTCTCCTACTTTTTTACTAGCATTAGATAAGTTAGCAAGTAATCGTCAGATGGAACGGGAGTGTCACTGTGCAGGGTTTGTTTGTAGTCTGTAGCTATGGAGACACATAGTAAGATACTAAAGACTATTTGAAAAGTTGCTTCACTTATTATTTTAGATACATTGGAGGTTTACCTCCTCAAGCATATCATTGTAATTTCTTGATAGGCCAGTGGATAGTACTGTTCCATTGGCAATGCAGTTTTTGCATGGAGACTTATGTTCTCCTCATGTTTGCTTGTTTCTCCTTCTAACACTAATGTCGTCCACCAAATGTGATTTTTTTTTTTTGACTCCTATAAAACAGTAATAGTTTATTAAGTGAAATCATATTGTTGCTTTTATTTCCCTAGGGTGTGACAAATGCCTTCAGTACAGCATACCACCATGTTCAGAGGCAAAGAAATATAGTACAGCTGGTGAGCAGTGCACTTGCTTGGATCTACAGTCGTGCTCCCAATATTCGGGCCATAGACACCTACCTGATGGAGCCATGTGTAGATAAGGTACTAATATTTGTTACTGCCAGTAATAAAATATTATGTTCTTTATGGGGATCCTAGATCTATAGCCAGGTGGGATCTTGAGCTAGTGTTGGCCCCATGTTCTCCAACCCTCTGAACAGAGCAAAGCACACTCACTGTACTACTTACAGATAGGGAAAGTACAACATCACAAACAGCCTATACTGGGTAAATTGTTAAAAAAAAAACTTCTCAGTTTATTATCATACTGATGCATTGGATGGCTGAGATGACATCTAGGCCCAGAGACAGACCAACCTGTATCCTCCTTCCCTGGGGCACGTCTTCTCAAGATGTCTGCAGTGGCTCCAGTCAGCAATATGATGCAGTGTCTTGCTTCTGCCTAAGGCCTGCGACTGTGTGAGCATGTATCCACGGTTCACAGGGCTAACTGGGTTCCTAGTTCAAGGCAGGAGCAAGTCAGCAGGTTACTGACAAGGCTACCAGGACAGAAATAGTCCAAAGGAGGCAAGCAAGCTATTACTGAAAAAAAGTGATGTATCGGTACCATTTTAGAAATTTGCGAAGAGGTGTCAGGTGGTATTAGTATGTAGCTGTACAAGTGTGCCCCTAAATTTTATTGGTGGGCCGTAGGCACCCCAGTCCGACATACTGTGTATGGCCATTGAACAATTGGGAGTTCATAGCAATGGTCATGGGATTACAGTAATCTGGAGCTGCTATATAAAATGACTATCGGGCTCATCAGGCTGATATATTAGGAGTTCTATATACTATAGAGCTATATGTAATGGCCATAAAGCTGTTTGTAGTTGATACTGGACTGTTATGTATATGATTGTACAGAAAAACTCCAAGTTTCACACTTGCATATTACTACTTACATAGGCACAAGGGTATGTATTCCGGAACATGATGCACACAGACAACAATACAGGAATGTCTGAAATCTACACTTCTCCAGCCACACTGAGAAGACGCGACAACTTGTTCAGGTCAGTGTCTGTCAGTTTGCTGTGCTAGATAGGAATACAGGGATTTTCCAGGAGTTATAAAAATTTAATACCTCTTCAGTTCTCTGTAGCACCAGTGTTAGTGATTCGGTGGTCCCTACCAGTCTCTGCTTGCTTTCTGCAGCGTTCATGATGTAATGTGACTGCTGCAGCCAATTGACCTCCCCTGTCATGTCTGGCAGGGGATCAGGGAGCCCAGTGATTGGCTGCGGCAGTCATATGAATGATGTATGGCTCATGATCGCTGCAGGAACTAAGCAAACTTAACCCTTTAATTGCCAAAAAGTCCATTATATTAATCCATAGTTTACTGTCTGCCACTCATGCTGCCACAGCTACCATCACTTCCACCACTCAGCCAGACATGTCCATATTATTCTATGCCATACTGCCACTCATGTTGCCACAACTACCACCACTGCTACCACTCGGTCAAATATGTCCTGTGATCTGGTCCATCACATTCCACTATACCGCACTGTTGGTGCCCTAGTGTAGGCATAAAAAAACCTAAACCACAAATTTGTCTCCCAAATAACAACAAGCCCGGAGAACTTACAAGTCATCAAAACGAACTAATTTTTCCATTAAACCATTGCTTTTTTGTAATATATAAACGCCATGTGTGTTTAAAAACAACCATGGGCAAGCACTTTTCCCCCAAAAAAGGGTAATATTTAGAGCATTTTAAATGTTACCATGTGTCAAAGTGAGTGTCACCGCAGTGTATTGTTAAACTCTAAATTTGTATCCACTGCTTACTGTCAGTTTTTCCATAGACATACATGACACTTCACTTTGACATATACTTTGACTGTGTTTTCCTTAGAGAGCTAGAAATTGTATAGATGGGTTCCTATGAGCCCTGACAGTGTTCTACACTATGTTTTATAGATAGGTTCCTAGGAGCCCTGACAGTGTTCTACGCTATGTTTTATAGATGGGTTTCTAGGAGCCCTGACAGTGTTATACACTATGTTTTATAGATAGGTTCCTAGGAGCCCTGACAGTGTTATACACTATGTTTTATAGATAGGTTCCTAGGAGCCCTGACAGTGTTATACAGTATACTATGCTTTAAGCCAATTTAAGCTGTGGTTCATATCAAACTTGTTCTACCCGAAACAAATGTTTATTTAGCATGTTAATCTATATTATTATCAACGTGCTATCTTTATGTCCTATTATGAGAATAATACTAGATATCTGTTTGGACAGGGACTATCTATTTAAATGTGCAGACAGCTCAGAAGTGATCACAAGAGATGCCTATGGAGAGCGCCACATTGCTGTACCCATCCGTGATCTGGCAGGAAGAGCTCTGGGAGTTCTGGATCTAAACACCGGCCACTGCAGGGATTTACCAGCCCACGAGTACCAAGACCTACAAAAAATGCTGCAGATGCTACAAGGAGCTTGTTATGAAATTTTGGAGGAAGAACCATCTATAAATAGCCAAAATAGGGCTGTCTTAGGTGAGAGGTCAAGTATCTATACATGTAACTATTATTTTTTTGTTTGTTTTTTTTTTATGCACCAACCATTCAAACCAAATCCTCATTTGGGACATGCACCCCTTATGACCACATGTCCAAATAAAAAATATCTTTCCTACTGTCAATCAAGCTTACTGGGATTTAAGTCATTAGAGAGTAAGCAAGTTCTCAAATAAGGTACTGAGTAGTATTTTTGAAATTTACCACTAGAGTGCAGTATCATCCTGTTTAATGGTGGACTTGCTGACACAGTAAGGTATTGCAGAGATTGTCACTACTGGGGTTGTTCAATCTCATGTAAATAAAGTGTGATCATTATATAATGAACAGTTGTACAATATTGTGATATAGTTTTCAAGATCTTTGCTGATGTCTTAAAGGGGGTTATAGGGGTTATCCGGTTTCTAACATTGAAGGCCCTGAAATTTATGGGGCAGCGCTGCAATACCTACACTGGCTGCTACAGTTTGTACAGTGATTGAGCATCGTGGGTCACGGTATGTAAACAATACCGAAAGACGCGCTGCCTAGGTAATGGAAATCTGCAGGGTCCCGAGTGTTAGACCCCTGCAAATTTAATATTGATGACCTATCCTAAGGATCAATGTTAGAAACTGGATAGCAACTTTAAAATCTGCACAAACCGAATTCTGGTGGCGTCCCCAGCAGTCACATATCTATCACCTGTCCTGTGAATAGGTGATAAATGTCCATTTTGGAACATTCTTATTAAGGCTTAGCTTCACTAATAATAATAATAATAATAATAATAATGTTAAAATTGATGCTTTGATTTTATATGGGAAAGTCCATGTTGACATATGGGAGGGCCAGAGAATCTTGGGGTTATCTGCTTCCTTTCCTTTTTATGTATGTGACTGCAGAGGCAGAACAAGGGCCAGGACAGAGGAGAGTGGGAGTATTATTCCATCGCTTCATGCTGCAAGACCTGAGACAGTGTGTCAGTAAACTAGACCATCAGTCATTTGCTGAACTAAAGAGTTACAAGGAGCCTCCTGTCATGGTGCATAGCATCCTCAAGGCTGTATTACTTCTGTTTTCTCCGGACTGGGCTGAATCAGAGGAGATCCACAGCTGGAATCGGTGCAAACTGGTAGGTCAAAGATGAGATTAGAAGTCATGGACTGTGATACTGTACATACAAACTTTCCACTGTAAAGAAAAGTGAGACATGATAAATGAAATTTTCAATGCCATTTAAATTTGTCTGCATGCAAGTTGCTTTGGTAATTTGCCTCCTGGGGTGAGTTGGTGTAGTCAGGGGTGAACATAAACAGTAGAGGGCCCTACAAGAATGAAGTAAGGCTAGGTACACACCTGCACTCGGATTCCGTTCGGGGATTCCGTCCCCGAATCCACTTAAAAAATGCGGAGAGAAAAGTCCTACAAGCCCCATTATAGTCTATGGGGCCCACAGGTTTTCTGCGGGTAACCGCTTTTTAAGCGGATCGGGTTTTTGTTTCTTGGGTCCCCAAGCGGACCAGAAGAATAGAAACCCGAACGCAGGTGTGAACCTAGCGTTACCTAGAGCAGTTTTAACAGGACCCCAGGGGCCTTAAGGGCCTATAAGATGTCCCAAAATGAAGAAACCAGTAATATAAACAATACATTATAGTTGGAGGTCTGGTTTGGATTTTACTTTGGATCCCAGAAGTTTCATGTTACTTCTCTACCTAGGTATGTCTATCCTCATCATTGCTCTGTTGGTCGGCCCCTGTAGAAGGGCCCTAACAATCCACTTGTAATTGTGAGTCATGAAATTAACTATCTCAGACACTTACGTGAAATCCATCGTAATAATAGGAATCTGCTTTTAAGGTGGCAGGGGGCTACCTTACATATTGTACTTGGCCCTTGTGTAGCTGCACAAGTTGCTCATATGTCGTGTTCACCCATGGGTATTGTCTGCACACCTGACACTCTACAGGAGACAAAACTAGCTGGCACAGTGAATTATAAGCGTTCTAAGGTGTTAGGGTGTGTCTGTCAACCCTATTTATGACTGTTTCCAATAGCAACCAGCAGACTTGGGAATTCAGCTGTTACATGTCATACAGACACGATATCAGTGCCTGAAATAGAATCCTCCTCACAATTAGCTGCCAAATCAGTTCCTCTGTGTGAACATACCCTTATCATTATTTCTTTTTATATTTGTAGAAAGTAAACAGTGATTTAATAAGGAAAATATTGTCTTTTGACCCCACTGCCCAGTCTGTACAGTTCAACCCAGAGATCCTGGCTAAGTATATTAAAGGTAAGTAGATTTTTCCATTCATTAAGGCATTGTAGGAACAATATATGTAGAGCCCAGGTTAGGTTCATATCGTTTCCTGTTAGATCAGAAAAGTATTTCTGGGGTGCTTTTGCTCACAAAGTTTCCCCATGCTGGGATCTCCAGCAGTCACCTGTTATCTGTAGGAAAATATGGCATTAAAAAGGCCCTGTTACCATGTCTAAAAAATCCAATGACGTAGATCACCTGATCGGCGCTATCACCCTGAACATTTTGTTGTTTTGTTTATCCAAATCCGTTCAGCCATTCCAACGATATAAGCCCTTTTACTGCTTATGCTAATTAGGGTATACTAGCCAAGTGACACTAAGTGACATACAGTACACAGAGATTCCGCCCCCAAAGAAACCTCAGTGTTACCGCCCACTTGGCCAGTATACCCCAAAATGCATCAACACTAAAAGGGCTTATAGCTTTGGAACAGCTAAATGGATTTGAATAAACAAAACACCAAAATGCTCAGGGTGAACTGCTGATCAGATGTATGTCATTGTGCTTTTCAGACCCGGTGCCGGGTTTTCCTTAATGATTCAGTTTCCCTGCAGCGCCACCACAGGGCAAATGAAGCAATATATAGTTCTCATTTAAATCAGTGGGTTGTCTGTGTAACACAGGACAGGGCAGTGGGACATGCTCTTTGTGAACTGATCTCCACTCCTACCAAAAGATGACAATCTGGAACACGAGATCCCCTTGACTCAGAATTCATAATAGGGTGTATGAAATGGGTTTTCTTAACTAGACAACCTTTAATATAATCTGATTGCAAAGACCCCTTACAATACATGACCAATATGTTTCAGGTATTCCTAGAGGAGCAGTCTGGAAACATGGCTCTATCCCTGCAGAGCATCTCTATAACTGGGCTTTCACCTGCCTCTCACTGATGGAGCTCAGCCAGAAGACGCAGAACACACAGTCACCATCTCTGCTTCCTCTAGCAAATCAAATGTGAATTAAAAAGAAACAGAATGTAACCTGTTGTATATTGTGTTTATGTGATCTACTACTTCGTGACCTGGATATATTTAACATACACAGACAGAAATCCATAGTGCAGGTGAACGGAATAAACTATGCATTATACTTTATTAAAGAAAAGTGCTTGTGTCTTTAAATATGTACTTCTGTCTTTACTTCTTATCTCAGAGATTCTGTCCATACACTGTACACAAACTGATCAATTTACAATGAAGTCTATGGAGAGGGCCATCTACAGAGTTAAATAAGTCAATTTTGTCAGGAGAAGGATAGGTAGTAATACCTGATAGCCCAGTGTTGTGAAAAAGAACTGTTATCATGTATTGCAGAGGAGTCTCTTATATGTCTCTACCATGAGGAGTTCTCCGCTTACTCCCCCTTCCCTCTCCATAGACTTCCATTGTACAGATTTGATCAGTAACAGAAAGAAGAAAATATGTGAAGAAACGGGCACTTTTCTTTCAAAGATATTTATTGAATGACAGCAACAATAAAACAGTAAGGCTCGTAACACCCAGTGGGCCCCTTGCCTTTAGGAAGGGCTGATCGCCCCAAAGGGACCTCCAGGATCCGGAGCCTGGTTTGGGGATCACCATTATGGAGGCACTGAGCATATCCTGGGGAAACTTACTACCTTGCAGGATGTGAATAAACATTTGCAAGAGATGTGGCAAGAGGAGGGATTTAAACTTTTTATAGTAGAGGGATAAGAAGCCATTGGGTCCAGGGGCTTTCCCATTCTTAAGAGCATCAATGGCCTTATCTAATTAGTTACGGGTGCATCTAAGGAGGCATCTTGAGTAGCAGTTACAGTAGGGATGTGGGGGGAGCGGAGGAAGGAGGCCAGGTACTTTTCTTTAATAAACTATATTACAAAGTTTGATATCTACGCTATGGATTTATGTAAAAAATAAAAGTTTAGTTACTCTTTAAGGTTGACATATAATGTAGACAAATGTCAGATAAAGCTGCCAATTTCAGCAGGACTGGCCGACTGTCTAATAAGGAGGTTTTCCATCTGTCCACTGATGGAAGATGTTTTGAGGAGAAAGAAGGGTCCAACATACCTGATACTTTGTTCTCAAGGAAGATAAGCCAAAGAGATGCAAGTATCAAGATGTTGACATGTCCCACGTGACCGCTAAGGCGCAAACACAGGCTGCAGTGGTCCTTTGGGGCTGCTGACGTCATTCAGGAGGCTGGAAGAGGTCGGACGAGAATGAGGACCGCACAGGAGCAGAAATTGTGCCAGGAAGAGGTAAGTAAAACTTTGTTGTGTTCATTCACCTCCCCTTATACTCAGGGGTCTGAAGAGACCCCAGAGCATAATATACTGGTTCATGGGTGGCAAATCCCAAATTTTTGGAAGATTCATAATGAACCTCGCTTTTTATGAACTGGTTGGCTCACACCTAATTATAATAATGTAGTTTTTGTCATTTACCATTCACTATAGTGAGCCCACCTTGTAGCCTTTCTGAGTTTACTGCAGTGAAGTAGTTAAGGTTTTGTGAATAGAGACTGAGAGATTCCATCTATGTAATAACATTCCAAGTAAGAACATCTTTTTAATAAAAGCAAAATTTGGGAAATGGCATCTGTCTGTTATTCTATCTTGCTGATAATACATTGCCAATGGCAGGTCAGAGCTGTCGTACTGATTCCACCGGGATAAGATGCTCTTGTTATTGTGCTTCCTGATGCCACAGATAATCTGTTCTCGGGTGCGTATTCCTGTAAAGGGACAATTAGGAAGAAGCGGCCATGTTTCCAGGAATAATCTTAGAAAAGATATTAAACTGCCAGTACATAAGCTATATACTGTAAACCTGATTTCCGAACACAATATGAGAGAGACTTCCATTTATACACTAAAGAATTGATGTGCTGAAAGATCACTCATTTACAGCAGGACTTAACTTTTTATTAACAAATATTTCAAGTATATTGCTCTTAAATTGCTTCATATTAAAGGGGTTGTCCAAGAATTTTTATTTATGACACGCCTTTAGGATAGGCCATAAATATCTGATCGGTGGGGGCTGACAGGCTGTCCCCACACGGATCAGCTGTTCAGGGCCACTTTCTACACCTGTACTATACAGTGTATGGAGCCAAAAGCAGATAGCTCCGTGCCCTGTATAGTGGCCAGGAGTCTGTACCATAGCATTGAAGTAATTGAGAGCTCAGCTGCAGTAATTGCGCTCAGCCACTATACAGGGCAGGAACCATCTGTTTCTGGCACTATATAATACAGGCAGTGGCGTAAGTACCGGGCTAGTAGCCGTAGCGGCTTCCACAGGGCCTAGGACATTAGAGGGCCTGGCGGGACTTTTTTTTTTTAATAGGCCGTTACCTGCTGAAGTAACCCCAGCAGGTAACAGCCCTATTTACTTACCGATCACCGCTCCTGCTCACGGCCGCTTCCACTGCCCCTTCTGGAGGGCCAAAGGGGAAGCAGATGCAGCTGTGTGCATGAGCAGGGATCGGTAAGTGAGGCCACGGGCCCGTGAACCCCAACAAATACTGTTATTATACTCTGTATAATAATAACAGTATAATGTTCGGAGGCCCAGGGGAGGTGACAAACATAAAAACCACTGTTATTCACCTCTCCTGTACTCCGGCGTGACTCCCAGCAATCTTCGGGCCTCTTTAGTGACATACCAGATGTCACGTGGCTCAGGCTCACGTCATTATGCTCCGCGACGCTGGCCTGGTCCACATGATATCTGTGCCGACAGCAGGGAGTGCGCCAGAGCCCAGGAGAGGTGAGTAACACTGGTTTTTATGTTTGTCATCTCCCCTGGATCTCCGATCATTATACTCTGAGGTCTGAAAAGACCTCACAGTATAATAAGTTCATGGGTGGTCCACTATGGGGCATAATACTGTGTGCAGGGGCCACTATGGGACATAATACTGTGTGCAGGGGCTACTGTGGGACATAATACTGTGTGCAGGGGCTACTGTGGGACATAATGCTATGTGCAGGGGCCACTGTGGGACATAATGCTGTGTGCAGGGGCCACTGTGGGACATAATGCTGTGTACAGGGGCCACTGTGGGACATAATGCTGTGTGCAGGGGCCACTGTGGGACATAATACTGTGTGGAGGTGCCACTGTCGGACATAATACTGGTTGGAGGGGTGGCTATAGGACATTATACTGTGTGCAGGGGCCACTGTGGGACATTATACTGTGTGCAGGGGCCACTGTGGGACATAATACTATGTGGAGGGGCCACTGTGGGACATAATACTGTGTGGAGGGGTCTCTGTGGGACATTATACTGTGTGGAGGGGTGGCTATGGGGCATAATACTGTGTAGAGGGGCCACTATGGAACATAATACTGTGTGCAGGGGCCACTATGGAGCATTATACTGTGTGGAGGGGCCACTGTGGGACATAATACTGTGTGGAAGGGGCGGTTATGGGACATTATACTAACTGGAGGCTGCTATGGGACATTATAGTGTGTTTAAATGGGGTGTTATACTGTGTGGAGGCCAGGAAAGGGGGCGCTATGCTGTGGGGGGGGGGGCCCAAGTCAAAAGTTTGCTCGGGGACCCAGTCTTTGCTAGTTACACCCCTGAGTACAGGGATCAGATGCAGCCCCGACTAACTGATCCGTGCAGGAGACCATCAAATATTTCTGGCCTATTCTGAAAATGGATGCAAAATGACTGTGAAAAATATGGACTGTTTAACCATTTTTCATGGCTGTTTTTTATTTATTTTTTTTAAATGGTCATAAGAATGTAGCATATGCTGTAATTTTATCATCTTGTTAAATGTACAGAGCCCCTTTAATAAAAATCTAAATTGCTACAATGATAAAGAAACAAAACATAAACCAGTGTATAATTGTATGTATAACTCTATGTATAACTGCACATCTGACTACACAAATAGTTGTTGATAGATGTTCTCTAAGAATGCAGCTGGGTAGAAAAAAAAGACACAATACATTAATAGAAATAATGTAAAATAATAAATGACCTGGCAAGTGACTGACAAGTATATTTATAGGTCTATAAACAACCACATACCCTCAATGTTTCTTATGTAAAAGCTGTGTCTGTTGAAGAGTGATATCCCCTAGTTTTACCAGTGGATCACAGATATTTCACAGTTGTGTAAAAAAAAAAAAAAAAAAAAAAAAAAAAAATATATATATATATATATATATATATATATATATATACACAGTGTGTATATATATATATATATATGTGTATATATATATATATATATATATATATATATAGAGAGAGAGAGAGAGAGAGAGAGAGAAATACACACACAAATATATATTATATGTAAAATCCAGAAAAGGGCAACAGCACTTGTGTTTAAATGCAATGGGTGCTAGCCAAGCAGACCTCTTGATCTAGGGTCACTCGTACTGTCTCACTCGTGCTACTGAATGGAGTCATATTGTGACTCCATTCAGTTCCGCAAGTTTCCATATCAGCTAATCACCATAAGAATAGCCAGCACCCCCTAAGTGGTATAAAACAACATTTATGGCTTAAACATATTAGCAATATTAGATTATTAATATTATAAAAATATTAGCTTCCCTACATCCCCTTAACCTTAAAGGGGTTGTGACAATATGGACACTTATCCCCTATTCAGAGGACAGAGGATAATTGTCCCCCAGTGATCAGGAGGAGGAGAGGCTGGCGCTACTGGTTTTTGTAGTCCCGGCAGCCACATAGAAGTGAATGGTGTGCTGGTCATACAAGCACACTGGTGCTCAAATCACAAAGAGGCTTTTGGGGACTTTCAGTCCCTCATCCACCTAGTCATTGGTTGTCCCAGCATTCAGGCCCCCAGTGATTGGACCCTTATTCCCTGTTCTGTGAATAGGGAATAAGTGTCTATAATGGCACAACCCCTTTAAGGGATCTAATGGTTTATTGAAAACAAGTATATGTATAATGTATAGTTGTAGAATTTAATGTGATGAATAGATCTATGCCCCACAGGAGCAGGAGAGCAGTGGAATAATGAAAACATCTCACTATCCCACTGGGACATGCTAGTAATTCTGCATCTTATAAGCAAACTTCCTTCACAAAAATCCTTTACCCTTAAAACATACACAAATTAATCAGCAAGTTGCTACAAAAGCAAACATTGGAAAGTGTATAGTTTACAGATGCTGGAATTGTTTATCTTCACGTCTAATGATGTCTGTCCTGCTCTATGCCAGAGGTCCCACGGTGGATGGCGTCAGGGGTGGAGGGGTATGTTCTACTTTATAACAAGGATCAATAGTGAGCTGTGTGTTTTCTGACCAGGACCAGGAATTTCTGAATAAAGTTGTATTGCAATTCCTGCACAGCATCTGAGTGAAAGTAAGGCTGAGGCCCCACATTGTGGAAATGGCTTTGGCTAAAAAAAAAAAAAAAAAAAAAAAAAAACACACAGCAAAATCTGCAACAAAAAATCTGCGTTTCAACAACATGGGTCCTCAGCCTAAAGCATCAGGTTATGATTGCTGTTGTATTAATTGTGGGATTGTCTATATGAATGATCCCACCATCAACATTAAAGACTAAACTGGCTGATCAAGGGCAAGTTTAGTTAAAAAAAAGGCAACGGGGGTTATTTATCATCTGCCCCTTTCCTCACCTTATTGTCTATTCTACAAGGATCAGGATGTAGAGGATTTACTTACTTATGCTGCAAACGCCGCAGCAAAAACCACAGCCCCTGCAAAATGGATGGGATTCTAGTAAATCCCATCCACACATTGCGGAAAAATATGTGCAGCGGACATGCTGCGACTTTCCAAAACCGTTGCTGTTTTGGAAATTGCTCCATGTCAATTATACCTATGGAAATGCTGGCGGTTTCTCTATAGTTATAATGGAAGCAGAAAGTCTATTTCTGTGAAAAGCGCTGCAGAAAAAAACGCCGCAGCAACTTTTTTGCCTCAGCCTGCTTTTTCCAGTCTATGGGACTTGAAATCAAATGATTGCTCGTTCACGCCTCCTAATAAAATAAAAAAAAGTAAAAAAAAAAAAGTTTTAAAATATATTTAAAAAAAAATGAAAAAACTAAAAGTTCTAATCACCCCTTTCCCTAGAATACATATAAAAGTTACACTGAAACACATACACATTAGGTATCCCTGTTTCCGAAAATGCCTGGTCTACAAACTTATAAAAATATTTTTCCCATAGGGTAAATGTTGTAGCGGAAAAAAAAAAATCAAAAGTGCTGAACTACCGTTTTCTTTCACTGTGATCAAAGCAATAGACATTCCTCAAAATGGTATAACTAAAAAGTACACTGCAAAAAAGATGCCCTATGCATCCCTGTACAGCTGCAGGGACACCTGTCAATGTGGCCTTGCAGCTGTTGCAAAACTACAACTCCCATATGTTACTTATGTTATTAAAGGGGCTGTCCAGGATGAAACAAAAATTAACCCCTAAACTAAACCCCCTCCCCCCACCTAATTTCTAATTTCCTTATATTAAAAAAAAATCTATAATTACCCATATCCCTGGGGTGGTCATGTGACCACCCCAGGCACACTTTCTGATAATCCGGTGTCGTTCCGTTTCCTCAACGGAACGTCACCATTACTCAACCCCCTCCGCCCCAACCCCATCATACTTATGTATCTTCCTCTCTGGGAACGGCTCCTCCCCTCTTCCTCTCTGCCAGCACTTGCACAGTAGAGATGGCACTCTATCTTTACTGCGCAGGCGTGAGATGTACTTCCAGTCTGCGTACACGCTTGCAAAGAGGAAGAGAGGCGTCTCCAGCCTGTGCACAGTGAAAGAAAAGGAGCAGCCGTATCCCAGAGAAGACAGGTAAGAATGATGCGGTGGGGGTGTGGGCTGAGTTAGTTAGTTGGGAAGGGTTAGTGGTGGGCGGGATAGCTAGGGAGACAGGGAGGGGTGTAATGGAGTGAGGGGGGGGCAGTGAGAGGGAGGTAGTGTGGAAGTTACACAGGAAGCTACACAGCAGGAAGCTACACCATGTAAACAAATGCAGAAGATGCCAGGAGCTCCCAGAGACACCCAGAAATCATTCAAAACACTGCTAAAGGTATATGGGTGTACTTATTAACCCATCAATAGCACTAACAGACCTTTTAAAAAAAAAAGATTTCTTGCCCGGAAACCCCTTTAAATATTTTAACACATTTTTTTCTTCCAAATTTCTTTTTATTGAGAAAGAACAATTGTACAAAATAGCATAAATCAGCATTGTATAGAGAAAATAGGTAGGACAGTGCTTATGAGCGAAACAGTTGGTAATCGAAGAGTGAGGGTGTAACGGGAAGGGTAGGAGAGGGAACAAAAGGCGTAAAATACAAACAATACAGTACAATACAATACAATAAAACACAGTACAATACAATACAATACGTCCGGATGCAACAGGACAGTGTGGCACTTGGTGTCATTAAGTAGGGAGTTCTTATCAAGGCCTGCCACATCCGGAGGGGGCGAGGGAAAAATGGGGGGAGGAGAGAGGGGGCCATGGGTGCTGCGATGAATCCAGTGGAACAGTGACAACAATAGTGGGCGTCAGATCCCTGATTACAGAGAGTAATGTGCAAGATGGTGCCATGCTACTTTCAAAATAAACCAAGGGAAGAGGAATAGTGCATGGGTATGAGTCCTCATAAGCGGATGTGAATGTGACCAACCATGTTGGAGGTGAGGTGAGTCATGCCAGTTTGAAGCTTCTCCTATAGTCCAACCATGGTCGCCACAAGGCCTCAAAAGACTGATATTTATGTAGTTCCCAACTATACAGTTCCTCAAGCCGGGCGATCTCATCCACCTTAGTCACCCAGTCACAGAGGGGGGCTCCTTCTTAAGCCAATTAAGTGGTATTAATAATTTAGCAGCTTGAACCAATAAAGTGGCCTTTTGCTGGGGACCAATTCCCCGAGGGCAACCACAGCAACACTGAGGCAGGGGTCAGAGTAATGTCTGGTGCCCCCACTTTACGGAGAATCCTCTCCACCTGTGACCAAAAGGGGGAGATAACCCTACAGGACCAGAAGATATGCCCCATAGAGTCACCAGATTCCCCACATCTCCAATAGCGGTCGTCGGATCGCAATCCCATAACAGCCAAGTCTGTTGGAGTCTTATACCATCTAGTGAGAATTTTAAATGAATTCTCTTGAATTCTTACACAGGGCGAAAAACCATGGGATCTACTGTGCATACGCGCTATCTCTGGTTCCGTGAAGGAGCAGTTCAGGTCTCTCTCCCATCTACCTATATATGAGGGTTTAACATTAGGAGTCAAGGACAGGATGTATTGGTAGAGTAGGGAAATAAGGCCCTTAGGGGGTCTGGTGTGTAACAAAAGAGATTCAAACCAGGCCGGGGCAGGGTGCTGAGGGTGGGCTCGCCTAAGCTGGGTATGCGACCTCGTAAGGTCAGCTACCTGAAGGAAATTCAGTAGGCCACTGCCAGCCTGCTCCATAATAACATCTGATTGCAAAAGATCCCATAGTCAATGACTACCCAGTGGTACCCATGCTGCCAATACCTCAACTACTCCAGGACGCAAGACAAAGGGGGCCAGGTCACCCGGCAGTAATGCTGGTGGTGAGCTCACTAACGGCTTCAAACGGTCCACTTCCTTGAAAACCCTCGCCAATGCAGCAGAAATTTTGTAAGGAATCTCAGAATGCGGAACAAGGCCCCAAAGGCCAGCCCTGAGTCGACAGCCAATGGAAGACAATTCCGCCGAAACATCCAAGGTCTCCTGACCTAGTTGATGTAAACGTAGCCAGCGCTTAAGTAGGACTGCTCTATAATATGTAGCTATGTCTGGCATGCCAAATCCTCCAAACCGCCTGGGTCGAATAAGCCTGTCATAGGATAATCTTGCTCTTCTACCTCCCCAAAGAAAGGAAAGGAATAAAGATTTTATGCTTTTGAAGTAGGATTGAGGGATGAATATAGGAACCATCTGCATTACATATAGAAATTTAGGCATAACATAGGTTCGGAGCAGATTTTTCCTCCCCATCCAAGAAACATAAGGGATGGACAGAGAGGACAAATGGCTCCTCACCTCCCACAGGAGAGAGGGGTAATTAGTTCAGAAAAGGGAGTTGGGGTCCCTGGTTATCCGAACACTCAAGTACTGTATGCTAGAGGATTGCCAACTAAACGGGGATTGCACCTGCAGAATGGAATGTTCAGAGTCAGAGAGGGAAATATTCATTGCTTCCTACTTAGTATAGTTAATTTTAAAATTAGACAGCTGACCAAACCGGTCCAGCAGCCGTAATACTTGGGGAAATGTGCGGATAAGGTCTGATACGAAGAGGAGTAAGTCATCAGCAAAAGCTGCGCTATAGTGGGTGGTGTCTCCAACAGTAATACCTCTGATATCTGGGTGATCTCTAATGGCCTGCAAGAGAGTCTCCATCACTAAAATAAACAGAGCAGGCGAGAGCTGTAACCCTGCCTCACGCCATTCCGTATAGAAAATGGCTCTGACAAGGTCCCATTAATCCTAATTCTGGCTCGGGGTCCTGAGTACAAAGAAAAAATAGCTTGAATAAAGGAAGGGGGTATGCCAAATCTGATTAGAGTATGCTCCATAAACAGCCAATTGATTCTGTCGAAGGCCTTCTCGGCATCAGTGCCGAGAAGAACCAATGGCAGATGGGTCTTAAGGGCATATTGCACCAGCTGAATGACCCTGCAGGAGTTGTGGTTGCCCTCCCTTCCAGGGACGAAACCACACTGTTCCGGGTGAATCAGAGACGGGAGAAGGAGCTGGAGACGCGATGCCAGCACCTTCGCCCAGAGCTTCACATCAACATTCAGCAAAGATATAGGTCTATAGCTGCCACATTTGGTTAAGTCTTTACCTTCTTTTGGCAGAATCGTAATGGTCTGGTCGCTTCCAGAGCCTGGGGGGGGGGGAGCAAACCTCCTAACCGGGCAGCCTCACACCAGGCAGTTAAATGTGGGAGAAGGGTGGAGCTAAACACTTTGTAATACACCACTGGGAGACCATCTGGGCCTGGACATTTTCACAACGACATGGAGGCAAGGGTGGACTG
Source organism: Leptodactylus fallax (assembly GCA_947044405.1). Lineage (NCBI taxonomy): Eukaryota > Metazoa > Chordata > Amphibia > Anura > Leptodactylidae > Leptodactylus > Leptodactylus fallax. The sequence goes on along the minus strand of CAMRHE010000455.1, from coordinate 433,703 downwards.
TACCTCCTGCTCAGAGACTGGATGAAGAAGAGAAATTTTGTTCTCCTCAGTTAGTGTGGGCACATGAAGATGTTGAAGGAAATTATCCATATGTTGTGCGGTGGTCGAGTCAAAGGGGTCTAGGGCCGGCTTCAGGTTATATAAATTCTGAAAGTATTCCGGAAACTGAGCTGCAATATCCTCCGTGCTGGTGACTGTGGCACCCTGATCAGAGACAATCTTGTTAATGAAAGTGGAGTCTTTCCTCTTTTTAATTAAGTGGGTCATCATCCTATTCCCCTTATTCCCATGGGCGTAAAATTTGAACTTGGCATACTGGTAGTTTTTGGCATACTGAACATTTAGGTGGTCACGCAACTGAGTTAGAAGATCAGAGAGGTCCGATTGGGCTGCAAGGGCCCCAGACCGCTTCTGAATGCACTCTAGTGCATAGATTCTAGTCAACAAGTCGTTAAGAGGTGCCATGCATTCTCTCTTGACCCTCGACCCCAGGGCTCAACTCACCTTGAATAAAAGCTTTATGCACTTCCCATGTAATAGCATGTGAGGTATCTAGGGCGGGGTTTTCTATGAAGAAACAGAGTTTAGTAGTCAAAGTGGCTACATGGTACGGGCTATCCAGAAGAATCTCATTTAGTCTCCATGACCAAGTCCTTGCCGGCAAGGCATGGAGGGTCAGCGACATGGACACCGCTGTGTGGTCCGAGATAGTAAAGGATCCAATGTTCCAGCTGTCAAAGCACACACATGTGATCTCGACAAAAATAGGTAATCCAATCTATGTGAGAAGTGGTGAACAGTGGATACATATGTGTAGTCCTTCGAGGATGGGTTAAATATCCTCCAAGAACCTAATACATCCGCATCATGAAGGGCTTTCTGTAAGCCAGCAAGCGCCCGCTGAGAGTGGGCATAGGTGGCAGTAGAGAAATCCAAGGCCGGGTTAAGAGCGACATTGAAGTCCCCCCCAACCACTCTGATCCCCTCAGCGAAGTCCCCAAACCTAGACAGTGTGTGAGATAACCAGTACGTTTGCTTCACACACCGCGGCAATATCAGTGTAGCACAGAAGGGCAAATACAACATCTCGAGGTTGCTCATCTGCCGGTGGAACAGGGCGCAAGGCCCTATGGATATGCTCTATAGAAATATTGGCCGCTTGTTCCTCACCAAGTAATTGGCAAAAAAGTTTCTTCACTGCCTCCGTTAGCTCCTGATGGGGCACCGTTTCAGGGATACCCTTAAAGCGGATATACTTCCGCCTCCCGCAGTTCTCCTGATCCTCTATCTTCTCCAGCGCCATATTTAATACATTCAGTTGTTGTTTGCAGCAAGTCTCTGTCGCCTTGCAGAAAGTGATAATGGCGGCTTGAACGGTTTCCACCGTGTCTAGGCGTTGCCCCATGTGGCCCACCTCGGCCTTAATGTCCCCCAGTTTACGCATCACCGGATCAATATCTTGAGAAAGGGCTCTCTTCAGGAAGGAGTGAGAGATAGGAACGGAGCCGAAGGATTCAGATGCGTCCACGCCACCAGTCACGCTGTCTTGGTCAGAGTCGTCTGGCTCCTCAAAGTCTGCGGGGGCTGAAGGCGGCGCCATGTTGCTAAGGCACGTAGGGGACAAGGCCGGTTTTTTGCTAAGGAATCTCTCCATTTCCCCGGCATTCTTCTTAGGCTTGGGGGTCTCCATTCTGTCCCCCGACCTATCCTTCAGGGTTTTTACCATTTTGGAGGCTGGAAGATGCGAAATAAACAGGTACTCCGAGCGGTAAGACGGGAGCTCAGAATTAATTGGCCGTCTTGTATAGCGATCAGGCTCCGCCTATTTTAACACATTTTTTGCTTCAAAATTTTCTTCCCCTATTTTCCTCCTCTAAAACCTAGGTGCGTCTTATAGTCCAAAAAATACGGTATCACAGAGCTCAGCTTCTCTCCTCTATCATATAAACCTATATATGACAGAGCTTAGCTTCTCTCCTCTATCATATAACCCTATATATCACAGAGCTCAGCTTCTCTCCTCTATCATATAACCCTATATATCACAGAGCTCAGCTTCTCTCCTCTATCATATAACCCTATATATCACAGAGCTCAGCTTCTCACCTCTATCATATAACCCTATATATCACAGAGCTCAGCTTCTCTCCTCTATCATATAACCCTATATATCACAGAGCTCAGCTTCTCTCCTCTATCATATAACCCTATATATCACAGAGCTCAGCTTCTCTCCTCTATCATATAACCCTATATATCACAGAGCTCAGCTTCTCTCCTCTATCATATAACCCTATATATCAGAGCTCAGCTCCTCTCCTCTATCATATAACCCTATATATCACAGAGCTCAGCTTCTCTCCTCTATCATATAAACCTATATATCATAGAGCTCAGCTTATCTCCCTCTATCATATAACCCTATATATCACTGAACTCAGCTTCTCTCCCTTTATCATATAATCCCATATTTCACATAGCTCAGCTGTCTTGGTTCACATTCATCAAAACAGAGCCAGACCATGATACCACCACCCTGCTTCACATAGTATCCTGGAATGCAGTGTTTTCCTACCTTACAAATATAACGCTGTCCACAAAACTGGGCTCCAGGTCTAGGTAATCTTTGGCAACAATGTTCTTTTTTGGACAGCAGTGGTTTTCTCTGTGCAATCCTGCCATGCAAACCATGGCAGTTTTTGGCAGCTTTCAGATGGGTATAATAGCAGGTGGTGATGTGGGGGGCCCACTTATGACACCTTTGCACTGGGCCCACCAATGTGTTAAAACGGCCCTAACTAGGGAACCTAGTGTGACCAACTATGACATGTACCAGTCACACACAGCTGATCACCAGGGTACAAGCATACACCGAACAGCTGACCATCAGGGTACAAAAAGCTAAACATGCAGCGAGCTGGTGATTTTTTTTTTTTTTATTCCACTAGGAACAATTGGATGTTACAATTGTGTTTGCTTACAACACTGACAACACATATGTGTCCTATCGATGGAGAAGATTTTTTTTGGTCAGAACTGATAATATTTAGTAGCGTGGATGTAACAATTGTGATTAAAAGGTTTGCTTTACCTGGACAGCTTTCCATTATCCTAAATATAGACAAATGAACTTCAGAAAGGGGATGCAGATCCACTTTGCACATTGCTGCCATTTATTATCCAGACAGAAAGGACCTATCTCTTCTCCTGACATATATGTTTTAGTAAATGCTTGTGTTCTCAAAAATATAACACTTCGAGGGTACCTTTTATTACAATTTTACACTGTAGCATCCCTCTGTTACTGGATATTTGTGAAACAATGGAGACAGGCCCTCCTTAAAGACAACTTTTTCAAAGTTCATCCGGGGCAAGATAAAGCATCCGGGGCAAGATAAAGCATCCGGGGCAAGATAAAGCATCCGGGGCAAGATAAAGCATCCGGGGCAAGATAAAGCATCCGGGGCAAGATAAAGCATCCGGGGCAAGATAAAGCATCCGGGGCAAGATAAAGCAGGACACTTATTTTTTCAGCATCCCTCTGCGATCTCTGCCTCCCAATGAAAACAATGGGAGTTAGAATCTGAATGGAAGCTGCCGTGTGTTTGGGGGCGGAATCCGCCGCCAAATCAGCATCAAATTCCTACATGTGGATCGCCACTTAGGGGTTGTTCTCACAGTGGAAATTTTCCTAGCTGAAAATTCAGCTTTAGGCAAAGGCCCCATGTAGCGGGCCGCAGCAAAAGCACTGTGGGATAAACTGCGATGGCAACACAACACAGTTTTTCCTGCAGCGCTTTTAACAGAAAGTCTGCAGAGGTTTCCACGACAGTTTTGGAAATCGTAGTGTATCCGCTGCGTATATTTTTCTGCAATGTGTAGATGGGATTCGCTAAATAAGGCCCCGAACCCAAGTATTACATTACCCTTTATTTGCGCCCAATAGAATACAGATTACAGTGGCTCACCCTGGTGACTATGTATAAATCATGATCTCTTAACCGCATCTGTTGTCAGTTACTGTTTCTGCATAATTATACTTAACCCTTCCTCTCCTATTGTCATGCATTCTTAGATCTCTATGACAACTTAATTGATGACATTTATATATTTGCTTATTTCCAGTCAAAGACCAACTGTATAGCCCACTATGCAGGTACAGGATTGGCATTTTCTCTTGTTTACTTTTATAATTTATGTCAATCTGCATACCTGTACAAGAGATCTTTCAGCAGCTTTGGCAGTAGCTTGGCTGCCCATTGTGGCACTGCTGATCTCTATCCTTTTATAGTAGACTAGTAAAATAACATATGCATGATACTCTGGAGATGATCTGCTCCCTTGTGATTCCATGGCAGCATAGATCAGACATAATTAACAGTGTAAGAAACACTATAAACACTGCGGTTTTTCCTGCAGCGTTTTTCGCAGAAAGTCCACAGAGTTTTCCTCTTATACCTATTATACCAATAGGGAAACTGCTGACGTTTCCGTAGGTATAATTGACATGCTGCAATTTCCAAAACTGCAATGGTTTAGGAAATCGAAGTGTGTTTGTTGCGTGTATTTTCCCACAATGTGGGGATGGGATTCGATCCCATCCACTTTGCAGGAACTGTAAAATGCTGTGCTTTTTTCCGTGGCGTTTCTGCCGCAGGGAAACCGTGGCGTTTACCCACGTAGGGCCCCGGCCTAATAGCAGAATTCTGATCAACCTGAAAAACTACATACAAAAACAAACAACATAACAATAGACAACAAACAACGCAGGCAAGAGAACATATTCAGAGAAAATCACTGAAATGGATGGTTTTCCAGATTCAGTTGCTTCCCAGGTAACCATTCACATCAGTGGCAGGAGAAGGCTCCTCAATGTAATAGATACTGAGCCCCTTAGGTCTCTCCAGCAGCATCAGGCAGAGTTGTTAGGGACCAATGGGCCCATGCAATGGAGTACAAAGTGAGCGACTTAGTGTCCCCAAGCGAACCCGAAGAATGGAAAGTCAAACGCTAATGTGAACCTAGTGTTAGCAAGTGAGCAAAGGATCGTGCCGAATGAGAGTAAACTTATTGAATCCTTCCAAGCCCCTTGTATAATAGTCAAAGGGTTGGACATCCATGATGATAATCCTGCCCCCCGTCGGTCTCAAACATAAATAGGGGAAGAACCCAAGGGGTGTCCTCTATCACCAGCTTTCCAGCCGTATCTAAGTCATCCAGCTGACCCCATCATTTCATATTTTGCATTTGTGCTGCCATGAAATAAACGTTTTCCTAATTTTAGAAGTGAAACATGTTTATGTAGTTTATTCTGATGCCGTTTTAACTGTACCATGTAAATGATCACGTCAAGCTGCAGGTTGTAATGTCATCACATTCACTTTCTTTAATTGTAATGCAGGCAAAGCAACACAGCAATCTTCGGTGGTCTGCATGTCACCATGTAACCCTAGCCTAAGCCTAGAGCAGTGATTCCCAACAGGGGTGCCATGGAATCCTGCCAGGAAGTCGTGACACTATGAGTGGGTAGATGATCACATACCTTCATGCAATATTATCTGCGTCCTTAGGAAGTATTTTTTATCTTTCGGTAAAATCTATTTGGTAAGGAATTCCATAAGGAATTTTTTTTTCCCTGGGGTGTCGTGAGTCTCTAAAAGGGGTGCCCTTAAAGGTTGGAAGACACTGGTCTAGAGCTACATCATGACTTTGGCCATGATTCCTGACGAGCAAACAAAGATTGCGAGGTTGCTCTGTGATTCCTTCACTAATGGTTGTCACACTGCGACCCCAACGGTGCTGCGATCGCAACTTGAAGTTGAACATTGCTTGTTTTTGCTACTTGAAGTTGTAGTTGTGGTACCCTAGGGGTTGCAATCCGACTCTATTCACTAACGTTAGTGATGGGGTTGCAGAGCGACCCAACGATCTTTGGTCACAACCAAAGATGTGTAGCCTTAGTCTCACTGCATACCTCCCAACCATCCCGGATTTAGCGGGACAGTCCCGGATTCTGGGTCCCGTCCCACTGTCCCAATCGGTGGGAGGTATGTCCCGGTTTCAACTCATCTGAGTCCAGAGAGGACACAGATGAGTTGAATACAATGGTGAAGTTGGAGCCGTCCATAGGCATCTCCTGCTTCATCATGTGCTCCTGTATGCTTCGGTAGGTGCGATGTGATGACGTCATCACATCGCGCCTGCAGCTCCCTGAAGCCTTCGGGAGCGGAGACCTCAGACAGAGCAGCAGGAAAGCAAGGAGAGGTAAGTATCAGTGGTTTTTTATGTTAAACTTTGGGGGCAAATGGAGGGGGAACATTAAACTGGTGGCAGATGAATGGGGGAACATTATAATGTGGGGGCATATAAGGTTAGGGTGACTGTAGGAGCATTATACTGTGTGGGGGCACAAAGAAAATTGGATGAGAATGGTCGGAATCAACATAGAAGTAGGTGGAGGTAAATTTGCCACAGCACACTATGTGCGCCAAACATTATGTCCCTCTTTCTGTCCTTTGAAAGTTGGGAGGTATGCTAATTATAGTCTGGGCACATTGATAAAGAGAAAAAAAATCTGTAGGTAACTATACAGCTCAGGTTTCCCTAAAAAGCATGCAAGTAGGTAAGAAATCAGAAACAAGGAAATGTTTGCAGATAGCTCTCAGTACAACGCTTCACTATGCATATTACTCAGTGCTACACTAGATGTTTCCGACACTAAAGATTCAGCCGATGTATTTCTCGTTCAGTACGATCTGATCGATCACTGCTGATAGGAGTCTCTCAGGACACTACTAGAAGTCATTCGCTAGCGAATACGTCTGGGAGCTGCGAAAACTACATTTCCCAGAGACACTTGGGCGACATCCGCTATCTTGCAGTTCCTATCCGCAGATTCGTAACGCTGCCTCTCGTTTAGTTTTAGTTTTATGTTACTAGATGATGCAGACTTATTCACGCACTTATTTTACCCCATTACGTGAAACATTGAGACGCTTGTACCCTGTCATCTATGTATTACAGAAATAAAGCATAGTGCCGAATGTGCAGTTGTGGTTATCGCACAGCTTCACTGCGCAGGCAAGATGGCGGCTCCCGGAAAGCAGTAAGTAGAAGCAGAGCAGACTTGTAAGCTGTAATAGCGGCTATGAGTGTGTGAGGAGGTTATACCCGCAGTCCTGTGTACATGTGGTACTTCTACTTGTGTCTGACTGGACTTCATTATTGTCACGTGGTCCACGTCTTGCTAAACAGGCCTGTGTGTCATCATAGGAATGTCTGCGGCTTGTAGTTTCAGATGTTGTGATACTACAGCTGTCAGAGCGTGCTGGGAGTTGTAGTTTTACAGCATCTGGAGAACCCCAGGTTGCAGGTCACTGCTGTGTATGTCTAACAACATGTAAAGCCTGGACAATATGATGCCATATGCAGGTGAAGGCATTGCATATACATACAGTGTAGCTTAGGTGATATATAACTCCAACTGACCCTCAGGGGAGCAGGTCAGTGTCCAGGTGGGTCTCCAGATTCTTTTATATACAGAGTTCGGGAAACCTGGTATAGGTAGATTTGGCACATTGAACCACTGCTGATTTAGTGTCCCAAAACCTGCTGACAGGTTCCTTTTAAAGGGGGTTATGCCACGAAAAGTATTTATCTTCTATCCATAGGATAGAGCAGGGATAGGCAACCTTTGGCACTCCAACTGTTGTAAAACTACAACTCCCAGCATGCATACTTGCTCTGCTGTTCTTGGAACTCCCATGGAAGTGAATGGAGCATGTTGGGAGTTGTAGTTTCACAGTAGCTGGAGTGCCGAACGTTGCTGACCCCTGGTATAGAGGATAACTACATGTGGGAGGATTTCAGTAGTCAGACTGATCCCAAGATTGGTGGGAGGTCCTTTCCCCCTGCTGCACCGCAGCCAGGCTAAATGTGGGTGTGACTGGTAGTTAACAGGTTCATCTTCACTTCAATGGGGGCACCAGAAATAGTAGAAGGTCCAGCATTCGACTGTATCCCCATTAAAGTGAATGGTAGTTCCATCCACCACCAGTCGTGCCCACATTTAGCCTGGCTGCGTTCAGGCTGAATGCACAATGGGGGAAAGAAACTCCTGCTCTTTCTTCATGGCATATCCCCTTTAAAGGGGTATTCCCACAAACATAACCATTTTAAAATTTGTAGATAATTAAAAGTTAAACATTTTTGCAAATATGTCATTAAACATTTTGCAGAGTTTTAAAGATTTTCTCTAAATATCTTGTGGTCATGAGTTGTTGTCTTGATCGGTTGCCAGTGGATACGACCATGAATGCAGGAACTTTCTAAGGTCAGAAAATCAGCCATGATTTGCCTTATTGTGGCCGGGATATCTTCTGATACATGTAGTGTCCCTGCCTGATAAACTAGCTATAATAATAAAATCATGGCTGAGTTCCTGACAAGTTCCAGACCATAGAAAGTTTCTGCATACATGATCGTAACCATTGGCAACTGATCAAGAGAACAGACTGTCACCACTAACATAGACAGAGAAAATCTTTAAAACTCTGCAGAATTTTTAGTTACTTTTATTTGCAAAAATCTTTAACTTTGCATTATCTACAAATATAAACATGATTATGTTCATGGGAATACCCCTTTAAGGCTAAGGCATTGTGTACTCACAGTATATTAACTATTGCAAAATTCCTGGTGCCTAACCCGCTGCAAAGTTACACCAGCAGTGCAGAAGATGGATTCTATTCTTCAATCTCCATCTGCTCCTGCTACATCTTTGGGTGGCCATTGGCCACTGTTTCCTGGTGTCTCTCAGCACACAGAAAATGCCTTCTAAGGAAATCAGTGGCCACAGTCACGACCCATCTAAGGCTGAGGCCACAAGTTGCGAAAAAATTCCTTTTTTGTTGCAGATTTTGCTGCATTGTTTTAATCCAAAGTCAAAAGTGGCTTCAACAGGAATGGGAAATATATATATATATATATATATATATATATATATATATATAAATAAAAATAGCAGCTTTTCCGCAATGCGGGGCCTTAAGCCAGTAATTGTGCTGAGAAATACCGGAAAGTAAAGAGTGCAATGGTGCCTGGTCAGCATTGGTATGGGAGTAACTATATTTGTGGGTATTGACTGTGCCATGTAAATACACTGTCAGATTATCTAAATAGTTAAATAGTTTCCTTCTTCACATATTGGTTTATAGAAGTAAAAGTTACATGTTTATAATCTGGAAAGCTCCATTCAGAATGGGACAGTCATAAGCAAATCAAACAAATGTGATATGTGGATATACGACAAATGTCAGAAAATGTCATCCTTTATTTTTTGTAACCCACCTGTAATGCGTACACTGCTTTTCATTTGTACACATATCTGTAAGTTCACACTAGGATGGAATTGACCATTGCGTTTGCAGCACAATTATGGCCTATAAATGGTGTGTGCCAGATTTGGGCTCTTTTCTGGGATCTCACCACTTTTGAAAAGTGGTACAAATAAGTGGGTGGGTTTATTGGAAGGGAGTGGGGCTGGCACTGCCATGTTTTAAGGCAGAAAAATAGCACAATATGTGTTGTAAATTTACACCAGCTTTTAGCAGGCATAGATTTAATTTTCTGGCTTATGGTAACATTATTGTTATCCATCATAGGAACAGACTAAACAGTAAAGACAGATTCCACTAATGACGGACACCAGTGGAGCCAGAGTGACCCATTGACTATAATATTTTCCATTGGATATCTGCTATGTTCTCAATCACTGCATGCAGGACTTTTTCACCCTCAATTCTAGATGGACTTTGTAAAAGAGGCTATTAATGGTGCCTTTGATGCAGATGTGAACATAGCCTTAAAGGGGGTTGTCCAGGCCAAAATCACTTTTAAATCAGTCGGGGGCATACTCACCTGTCCCCGATGCTCCTGTGTCCTCCCGGCGTGTTTCAGTCTTTCTGCTGAGCGGGTCTCTTCTGAAGTTCCGCTGATTGGCCTCAGTGGTCACGTGACCGGTGAGGCCAATCAGCGAATGGCATGTGATGTCACTACCTGTGACATCACGGGTCCTCTTCCTTAGGCCTTCTGAGGCCGCTAATTGGCCTCAGCGGCCACGTGACCTCTGAGGCCAATCAGCGGCTTCAGCGGAACTCCGGAAGAGACCCGGGAGAAACCGCCGGAGCAGAAGAACTGGGACGGAGGACATTGGAGCATCGGGGACAGGTGAGTATGCATTTTTTTTTATTTTTTTCACTGCCCCGGGCTGACTTAAAAGTTAAAGTGGTTGTCCAATTTTGCCTGGACAACCCCTTTAACTTTGAGTTTATACATCTGGGCAGTTGTCAATTAACTCTACAAGGAGGTACCTGTATGTATGCATTTGTCCCGTAACTGTGACTAATGTATTAGCCCCAGTTACAGGGCAAAGCAGAAAAAAAAATGGAGTGGAGTGGAGCCTATTAACAGATTCTAAGAGCTGGAGTTGGTGGAAGTGGTGGGAAAAAAAGAAGAAGAAAAGAACTGCAAATATAAAAATGATATGTAAATAAAATCCTATGTATCACAAAAGACACAAAAATAATGTGAATAACCCGAATGAAAAAAATGTTGCAGCACCCAAAAAAAAACAAAAAAACCCCGAATATGTGTGTGATCATGAGCTAGGGAAAGTAGCCCGGTCATGAAGTGGTTAAAGATGGCACAAAACTTCTTATAGTATAACTGTTGTTTTACTTTTTATATTGTTGTCTAGTGGATTGTTTGGGGAACATTTTTGTAATTTACTTTAACTCCTTTTCCTATGGAAGACAACACATCATGTGCTGGCCTTAAACAGGTTCTGAGATTGATGGCCTATCAATAGACTTGAATGGTGCAGCATTGAAGTTTCGACACTGACCCCTACAGTTTGTACAGCGAGTGAACAGTTCTCCCGTGCTGCCTCAGTGTTGGTTATCTGCAGGTGACCCCGCAGATCTAATATTGATGGCCTATCCTCAGGATAGGCCATCAATCTCAGAAACCGGATAACTCCTTGAATACTGACAGTGCTGGCTGCAGATGCGCCAGAATTATGAAGAAGCTCTGGCCTCTTGAACGGGTTATGCAGCTTCCAAAAATGATCTGAAAATGCATCCACAGCAGTCCTAAATCCTCACTGTTCGCTTGTGCAGCCTTTTCTTGGCTTTATTTTACTTGCTGCTCCTTGAATCACTGTTATTTACATGCAGTGAATCTGTGAAAAAACTACATTTTCCATGATTCATCTGCCTGCTCGCACTCTGTGCTTGCTGTTTACGGGTGGACGTGGGAATGAGCTTGCAAACAAAACATCACAGCATCATGTGACCTTGGATGCGGGAAAGATTTATTACCTATGATTTCATTGCAGGGGAGAGTGGAGAAGGAAGAGGTACACAGAGAGTGAGAGCAGGCAGAAGAATCATGGGAAATATAGTTTTTTTTTTACAGATTCACTGCATGTAAATAACAGTTGATACAAGGAGCAGCAAGTAAAATAAAGCCAAGCAAAGGCTGCACAAGGGAACAGTGAGGATTTAGGACTGTTGTGGATGTATTTGCAAATAATTTTTGGAAGCTGGGTAACCCCTAATTCAGTTGCACAGTGGGAGGTCCTGTGTTCCAATACAGGGTGACTACAGGATGGATTTCCCTAATAAACCTTAGTTATAGCGCTGTGAAAACTCTAGAACCTGGTTTTGCTAAGAAAAAAAAAAGTACAATAAGTTAATAAAGTATATTTTAAGAATGTTAAAGAAATCCCTCCCTACACAATGGTTTACTATTTACTAAGGAAAACGACAGCTACACCTTTAAAGGGGTTCAGGATTTGAAGGTAGGTCAGCAGTATCAGATCGGTAAGGATCTAACAACCGGACCCTGTCTCCATCATCTGTTTCCGCCTCTGGAAGCAGCCCTGTTTGTATTCAACTGAATGGGAGCAGGGCTGCAGTTGTCCAGTGAATAAAAAATATTATAAAAATGGCTCCGAATGGCGTTCAGAAACAAAAAATGTGATTTTACCTCACCAGTCCAGCACTGCCCAGTCCCCCTGCCAGTCTCCCTGCTAGTTTCTCTTTTTTTGCAGCAGCAATGACATTCCAACACAGGGACATATAAGTGCTGCAGCAGTCACACCACTGTAGCAGAGACCATCAGGGGGCCAGGAAGCATCAGAATATTAGCAGTTGAAAGTCGTTCAGGTGAATGCGCCTTTTTTTTTTTTTTTTTTTTTGCTTGTATCAAAAATAATTAAGGCTTTGTTCACACCACATTTTGTGTAAAAGTTTACTGTAAAGTGCCTTAGGGTTTTATTGTCCTGCTATAAACCTGTCAAATCTATTTCTGGTTTATGGCCATATCCAAATAGAGGGTTCTGTACAGTGTACTGCACTTTTCAGTGCTGTCTGGTATAAAAAAGTACAGTTTGCTCCACAGAGGCCCCCACACAATACAGTTTGCTCCACACTGGCCCCCACACTGTACAGTTTGCTCCACAGTGGCCACCACACAGTACAATTTGCTCCACTGTTCCGCCCAAGCAGTACAATTTGCTCCACAGTGGCTCCCAGCACAGTATAATATGCTCCACAGTGGCCCCACACCATATAATATGCTCCACAATGGACCCACACTATGTAATATGCTCCACAGTTGCCCCCACACAATATAATATACTCCACAGTGGCCCCCACACTCCCACGAAGAGCAGCCAGAAGACCTCCTTCCACCGCAAAGTAGGTGCTGATGAATGATGTGATCACATTTGCGTCGGGACAGAGTTTACAAACTTCTGTCAGTATAAGCTGTGTACCTGTTTTCAACACCTGAAAGAAGGGGGATGTGGGATCTGGGACAGCTGTCCCAGATTCCCGTTTAGCAAGTGATCCAGGAGTCTGGCTGGGGTGACGGTGTGCGTGACCCCTGTGACGTGCGTGCCAAAGGATCGCCACCTCGGGCCTAAGCTAATTTTTGTGTTGTATGGAAATGTGTTTAGCCTTTGAAGTTTTAACTAGCATTGTCCTGCAGGGGGCAGCAATACTCAACACATCCAGACCTTACACATGTATAGTGATAACTTAACCATTATACAGTCTATCTCATAGTAATAGTACTGTAAGTGAAAGCTGAGAGAAGGATTCTTTACATAAAAGGACGCACTGGATAAACCTCACCAGTAATAACATATTTTAAGCCAGGGTCCATGCTGCGCAAATGGGTATTGTAAGTCTGGTCTTGTAGTTACTCTTAAATTCTTATCCCCTCAATAATCCGAAAGAAGCTCCGTATATTGAACCTCTCCCTTCTTGTTATTGTAAAAATTGTATTTCTTTCCTTTACACTTCCCAAATTACCTCCTTTTCCCCACTAAGTACAGCACCCCTGCCTACAGCTTGTCCTGCAGTCATAGCAGACCCTCCTCTCCATTCCTCAATAGTCGCAGCAGTCCCCCCCATCACACTCCTCAAAATAGGCCCCTCCACCACTTACTGAGAGGTCAGTGCATTACTGATCACAGCAGGACCTCCTTCCCTCGCACAGCAGCATCTCCCCTCTCCTTACACGGTAGTAGCAGTATAGTAGTATCTCCCCTCTCCTTACACAGTAGTAGCAGTATAGTAGTATCTCCCCTCTCCTTACACGGCAGTAGCAGTATAGTAGTATCTCCCCTCTCCTTACACGGCAGTAGCAGTATAGTAGTATCTTCCCTCTCCTTACACAGTAGTAGCAGTATAGTAGTATCTCCCCTCTCCTTACACAGTAGTAGCAGTATAGTAGTATCTCCCCTCTCCTTACACAGTAGTAGCAGTATAGTAGTATCTCCCCTCTCCTTACACGGTAGTAGCAGTATAGTAGTATCTTCCCTCTCCTTACACGGTAGTAGCAGTATAGTAGTATCTCCCCTCTCCTTACATAGTAGTAGCAGTATAGTAGTATCTCCCCTCTCCTTACATAGTAGTAGCAGTATAGTAGTATCTCCCCTCTCCTTACATAGTAGTAGCAGTATAGTAGTATCTCCCCTCTTCTTACACAGTAGTAGCAGTATAGTAGTATCTCCCCTCTCCTTACACAGTAGTAGCAGTATAGTAGTATCTCCCCTCTCCTTACACGGCAGTAGCAGTATAGTAGTATCTTCCCTCTCCTTACACAGTAGTAGCAGTATAGTAGTATCTCCCCTCTCCTTACACAGTAGTAGCAGTATAGTAGTATCTCCCCTCTCCTTACACAGTAGTAGCAGTATAGTAGTATCTCCCCTCTCCTTACACAGTAGTAGCAGTATAGTAGTATCTCCCCTCTCCTTACACGGTAGTAGCAGTATAGTAGTATCTTCCCTCTCCTTACACGGTAGTAGCAGTATAGTAGTATCTCCCCTCTCCTTACATAGTAGTAGCAGTATAGTAGTATCTCCCCTCTCCTTACACAGTAGTAGCAGTATAGTAGTATCTCCCCTCTCCTTACACGGTAGTAGCAGTATAGTAGTATCTCCCCTCTCCTTACACGGCAGTAGCAGTATAGTAGTATCTCCCCTCTCCTTACACAGTAGTAGCAGTATAGTAGTATCTCCCCTCTCCTTACACAGTAGTAGCAGTATAGTAGTATCTCCCCTCTCCTTACACAGTAGTAGCAGTATAGTAGTATCTCCCCTCTCCTTACACGGTAGTAGCAGTATAGTAGTATCTCCCCTCTCCTTACACGGTAGTAGCAGTATAGTAGTATCTCCCCTCTCCTTACACGGTAGTAGCAGTATAGTAGTATCTCCCCTCTCCTTACACGGTAGTAGCAGTATAGTAGTATCTCCCCTCTCCTTACACGGTAGTAGCAGTATAGTAGTATCTCCCCTCTCCTTACACGGTAGTAGCAGTATAGTAGTATCTCCCCTCTCCTTACATGGTAGTAGCAGTATAGTAGTATCTCCCCTCTCCTTACATGGTAGTAGCAGTATAGTAGTATCTCCCCTCTCCTTACATGGTAGTAGCAGTATAGTAGTATCTCCCCTCTCCTTACATGGTAGTAGCAGTATAGTAGTATCTCCCCTCTCCTTACATAGTAGTAGCAGTATAGTAGTATCTCCCCTCTCCATACACGGCAGTAGCAGTATAGTAGTATCTCCCCTCTCCTTACATAGTAGTAGCAGTATAGTAGTATCTCCCCTCTCCATACACGGCAGTAGCAGTATAGTAGTATCTTCCCTCTCCTTACACAGTAGTAGCAGTATAGTAGTATCTCCCCTCTCCTTACACAGTAGTAGCAGTATAGTAGTATCTCCCCTCTCCTTACATGGTAGTAGCAGTATAGTAGTATCTCCCCTCTCCTTACATGGTAGTAGCAGTATAGTAGTATCTCCCCTCTCCTTACATAGTAGTAGCAGTATAGTAGTATCTCCCCTCTCCATACACGGCAGTAGCAGTATAGTAGTATCTCCCCTCTCCTTACATAGTAGTAGCAGTATAGTAGTATCTCCCCTCTCCATACACGGCAGTAGCAGTATAGTAGTATCTTCCCTCTCCTTACACAGTAGTAGCAGTATAGTAGTATCTCCCCTCTCCTTACACGGTAGTAGCAGTATAGTAGTATCTCCCCTCTCCTTACATGGTAGTAGCAGTATAGTAGTATCTCCCCTCTCCTTACATGGTAGTAGCAGTATAGTAGTATCTCCCCTCTCCTTACATGGTAGTAGCAGTATAGTAGTATCTCACCTCTCCTTACATAGTAGTAGCAGTATAGTAGTATCTCCCCTCTCCATACACGGCAGTAGCAGTATAGTAGTATCTCCCCTCTCTTTACACGGTAATAGCAGCGTCTCCCTTCTCGTTGCACAGTAGTAGCAGCATAGTAGCATCTCCCCAACATCTTGCCTCTCCTTACACAGTAGTAACATCATTTGCCCTGCTCCAGACCAGTTTGTTTTATTGACTTTTCAAAGTACAGAATGGTTAGTAATATGTAATGTACAGACTACAGTATAAAACATATAAGGGATACCATTTACAATATATATATATATATATATATATAGCGCCAATGATCCCAAAGTATCGGGACCTCTGCTCCGTGGGGTTGTGGCATACAGAGTGAAAGGTCCTAGGGGTCTTAGGTCCACCAGAAAAGGGGCCGGTGGCGATGGGTTTGGGTTCATTGTTTCCGCAGGGTGATTTGGCTTGGTTATGGTTAGATAAGATAGTACTTATTATATGGAGAGTACAAATCTATTTGAAGGGGCCGGAGCCGCATAATCTACCCATGGGGACCAGATTCTTAGAAGCTTTTTGTGTCTGTATGATAGAATTGAAGAGGGTCTCATTATTCATATACCAACTAAGTCTCCTTTTTTCTTCAGAGCAGTCGAGCTTCAATTTCTTCAAGGCAGAGGCTATGGTTTATTTTGACGCTGGGAAGTAAAAGGAGTTCAACCTGTATGGGGGAATATTCCCAATACATTTATTCAGTAACTCCTCTCAGGTCTTGTTGTATCTGTAGCCCGTTACCGACTGAATACAAGTCTACCACTTCATACAAAGACTCTTAACTCTACGGCAGGACCACCAGATATGGGGCCTATCTCCTGGGGAGGGACACCCTCAGTAGCAAGCACTTGGATAACTTGGTATAGCATGGGGAATTATGGTGCACAGCACGCATTGCAATAGTCCTGACTTTATTGCCCCTAATGGGAGGTGCCATTGATAATTCTTAATAGATACCCATTGATAACTGTATAAGAAACAAAGCATAATATCATGATAATAGTGGTGTGAGTGAGATGAGACCAGAAATAATAACTAAACTCACATTTTACCTTGGTTAGGCTAAACTCACTGACTTGTGACCCGGAGAACCCCTCTAATATGATAGGGTGAGCAGTAGACTAGTTCATTACACGTCTACCTTTGGCTTTTCTTTCTGTGCTATCGGCATTTTACATTCAGCCGAGCTTATCAAATGAAGAAGCTTGAGCATGTTGTACAGAAAAAGTATATAGGACATGGGGTGAGTGAAGACCTATAATATACGGAGATGTTCCCACATGTAGTTATATTTCTACTGCCACTGTATGAGATTTATTATCGGTCCGACATATCATAAAAGTCTAATCTCTGGAATTCGATTCTGAGAACAAGGCAGTCCTGTTAGACATTTCCATAACTTCAGTTCTTCTTGGTCGAGCACAGACAGCTCTTTGCAGGTGGCTCAGTTTTATTGGCGAAGGCGTTCTTCACCCTTTAAGAAGAGAATTCTCAAAAGTTAACAATCCATATCAGGCCTTGTCATACAAGCTTATTATGGATCCATTTTTGCCCCATATTACGTGTCCCAGCCCTGATGTGGGTCTACTGACCTAATCCTATAACATCATAGCTCCCCGCAGTGAGTATGAATTAGTAGACCCACAATGAGGTTAGAACTCTTGTCCAGAATGCTTGCATATAAAAATGGACTAATACTGTATGTATTCCAGGTTAGGATAAACAGCAGGTTGCACATTTGTAGCAGGAATCTTGGTTTGTACTTACTCAGCATTCTCTGTTTTCCAAGAAAATGTGTTGAAGATGTTTTAAGATTCTGATTGTGAAATGCACTGTATTTATGTTTTATTATTGAGATACTACCAAATATTCACATCTGGATCTTGTATTTCACAGGTATGGACTTATTCTTCCCAAGAAACTACAACAGAAAAATGTGTGTGCACCCAAACATTCAGCTTTTGCTGATGACTCTGATGAGGAGGTAAGATATCCGGATTGTGCTTTACTTGTACCTTTTGACCCTAAAGATACCACAATAGGCAGGTAGCAGAACAGATGTAAGAGATCCTAATGACACTGGAAGTAACAGTACCTCGTAGCCACCAATGCCTTCATAGTAGTACCTCGTAGCCACCAATGCACTATTACGTCCTATGCCTGCAGCCTGTTCAGTGTGTGAGTGGCTGGCTTCCAGAGCGGGTGTTAGGTGTAACTGACAGATAACATCCTGCTCCAGTACCAGCGTTTGGAGCTGAGTTTCGGTTGCAGATTTTAACCCCTTAGATGCTGCCGTCAAACATGACCGCGGCATCAAAGGGGTTTAGGTGTTATAGTGCCCCCAGTTGGCCCCCTGAGGCAAGTTCGGGGTTGCCGATAGCTGTTTTCAGCAGCCTGGGATCTGACCAGTGAACCCAGGTCTGCCAGAGCCACCTACCTGGTTAATCCTGCTGAGATGAGAGGATATCAGCCTGTGCGTCTGAATAGGTTGACTTCCTGTATACACTGCAATAAATGTATATTGCAGTGTATACTATTGAACCAGTTCAAGTCCCCCTAGTGGTACATCAAAAAATGTAAAAGAAAAAAACAATGAGTTAATAAAATTTAGTCAATAAGTTATAGGCACCCCAAAATGGTGTCATTACAAAATGCATCTCATCCCGCAAAAAAAACAACCCTCATATGGGTACATCACCGAAAAAAGAAAAAAAGAAAAACCATAATCGCCAAATCATTCGAACAAAATTGGCTGCATCAAGAAGGGAATGTATAAAGCGTATATATCTGGGTACACCCTAGATTTAGACCTTACAAGGGTCCCCCTAATTATATGAGCTATTGGGAAAATAGTAGTACATTTTGTGTTCCCTATGTATTCCGCACAGCTTACATATTAACTTTTCACCAACTGCTGTGCATTCACTTCTATGGTTCCGACTCAGGGTCATGTGATTGAAACCAGCACCTAGGTTGTACTGCCTTTTCCCTCTTCTCTGTATTCAGTGTGTACTGTATTCAGCGAGGGTTGGTGTACTAGAAAAAGCCATACATATATGGCATACATACATACATACATACATATAGTACATGTAACACACATTGAACACAGAGAAGAGGGGAGGCAGAGATGGAGTGACTGGTGCTGATTCTAAACATTTTACCCTGAGTAGGAACCAGCTGGGAAGCCAAGGTTCAAGTCATGTAAAACTCGGCCAGAAAGTATTACCCCTTTAAGGACTTGCCTATATGTTAAAAACCATGAGCACAAATGGAAATAAACTCAATGGGGCAGATTTATTATGACTTGTATTCTAGTTATCTGGTGTACAAGGTAGAAAAGTGGCAATTTTTTTGTACAAATTGTTTTTTTTTTTCTTTTTTGTGCCACCCTCGCCACTTTCCCAGAAGGGGTATGGTGAGGGCATGTAGGTGGCAGGGCCTTTGGCCTTGCCAGTTTTGTTATCACTTACACCAGAAATCTGGCATAAATGATGCTGGAAGTCTACGCTAGCTATCAGCGGGTGTAGATTTCTCTGCAGGTGCACAGTCCGCAGGTGTGCTCCTTGTCATAAATGGGGCGCACACTCCGCTTGCTCAGGGGTTCTGAAGACTGGTGTTGAAAATGCCAGTCTTCATAAATATCCCCCAATATACAGTAGCTTTGTAAATTTGTTTAAATATGTTTCTAATTCAGGTCATGCACATTTAATGCATGCAATATACCAAGCCAGAGGTTGGTGATATGGATCAGTTTTCTTTTTGGGCAGATTTTTATGACATTATGAATAGGCCGTATCTAAAGCGCCCTGTCATAACAAAGGTGATTCATTATTTGGGTTTCTTCCAAAGCAGGGAAGTTTCTAAAGACCACAAAGCCAAGTGTAATGTTTGTATCACGAGAAAACCCAGCATATGACGTTCTTAGAACACATTGCTAAGAAACTTGATGTTACCGGTGTAATCATGGTTACTACTTACATATTCCTAGATCTGTACATTGTCAGGAACACATACCGGCTGATAAAGGAAAGTGGCTGCACACGTCAGGTGTCTTGGTATTTTAGGATGAGTTCCTGTTTTGGAAAATAAAATTGTGCGTGGGTTTTTATCTGAAGTTGTGTATTTTATTATGAGGAAATTCATTTTGTAGGGATGTTGTAGTGATGTATGCTCCTCAGGGAAATCTAAGACCCTGCAAACTTTTTTAATGTGTTTATCTTCTGAAAAATCTTGGTCTCACAATACAGGAGATTTGGGAATATAGTTTATCTTATGCAAGTCCAGCCTTACACGATAGACTCTTCAACACTAAAGGGAACCTGTCAGGGTGATTTGGGACACTAAACCACCCACAGGTCCTTATGGATTGGGATTTAGTGTCCTAAATAGCCCTGTGGTAAGCTGTCCATGGCTGCATTAAAAAAAAAAAAAACCTTACTTGAGGCTGATCAGTTACATTGGACTCATTCCCGGTGCTCCCTGTGCTTTGTGGTTCAGTGAAGCCGGGGGTGTATTTAAGTGGATTCACTGAACCACTGCGTAGTAGCTGGGAGAACAGACACTTGGTAAGTATAAAGGATTTTTTGTTTTTTTTATCCAGTGGTGGAGCAGACAGCTTTACAACAGTATTGAGATGTCTCTGTCCATAACCCACTCATTGCCTCCTACAAAGCCAGCCAGTACACTTTGCTCTGCACTGATGAGGGACAAAAATCCCGAAACGGCGCTGTATGCAGATAAGTGAAATTGGCTTGGCTAAAATCCCTTTTGCTGTCTCAAGACTCGGTGAGTCAAAAGCAAACTGAGGATCTGTTGCATCCAACAAAGGGCGCATGAGCTCCCCAGCTCCTTTCCCATAATGCCTTGTGATATTACAACAGTATTTGGGACACAACTTCCAGTCCATATGGACTGGTGGTTAGTTTAGTTTTTTTAATTGCCCTGACTGGTTCCCTTTAACATCTAAACTGCCTGATGGTTGCAAAAAAAGAAACAAAGAACAGCAGTGAGTGATGATTGACTGAAAGCAGCCGGTCACGCCAAACGGCCAGCCAAAAATCTCTACTAAAGTCTGCCGTCAATCAGCCGCAAACGGATGTTTGTGAAATTAGCATTCCTGATCTTTGGCCGACGAAAATATAATGTGTAGAGCCAGAGTAAGTCTCTCCCAATGTTTGGACCACCCTCTGGTGTCCTTCCACAGCTCTTTGGTCTTCACCATAGTGGAGTTTGGAGTGTGACTGTTTGAGGTTGTGGACAGGTGTCTTTTATACTGATAACAATGTCAAACAGGAGCCATTACTACAGGTAATGAGTGGAGGACAGAGGAGCCTCTTAAAGAAGAAGTTACAGGTCTGTGAGAGCCAGAAATCTTGCTTGTTTGTAGGTGACCAAATACTTATTTTCCACCATAATTTGCAAATAAATTCTTTAAAAATCAGACAATGTGATTTTCTGGCTTTGTTTTCTCATTTTGTCTCTCATAGTTGAGGTCTACCTATGATGACAATTACAGGCCGGCCTCATCTTTTTAAGTGGGAGAACTTGCACAATTGGTGGCTGACTAAATACTTTTTTTCCCCACTGTATTTCTCACCATGAAATGTGGTTCTCTTCTGCCACAGTCAGGCTGCGATCACACAAGCAGGACTTTTCTTTCTGCCAATTTCGGGCAGAAACCGGGTGGAAACCCGGCGGACTCCATTATAGTTTAAGGGATCAGCAGGTAAACACTTTTTAACAGATGGGGTTTCCGTTTTTCCGGTCCCCAAGTGGACTCAAAGAACGGAAACCTGAATGCTAGTGTGAACCTAGCGTCATTCTAATGCTAGTTAGACTGAGATGTGGAGTCTAAGGAATCTTATTGTCCAGATGGGTGGTCCTAGCGGTATAGTCTCACTAACACAGAAGCATTTTCTATGGAAGCACCACTACGACATAAATAGAGAACACTATAAATAGCAAGCATTTCTTCAACACGTTGGCTGGACGCTGAGCGTACGCGGTGTACGGACCTTTGTAGTATTCTTTTTATGTACAACCACAGCTTAGTGTTAAAGGGGTTCTCCAGGTTTAAAAAAAATATGACTGCTTTCTTCCCGAATTAGTGAAGCGGCTGGGATTGAGCTGGATATCACATTTGGCCTGAAGACATGTGTGGCCCTGTTTTTGAAAAAAAAAAAAAAAAAATTGCTATGGATGAAACTTACACCTTGTACGCCAGTTACAATTTTTTACCAGCCCCATGAGATTTTTGATCATGTACTCCAGGCCCTGCTGGAGGATACGGCTGAGTTATGACAAGGCATGCCTGGTAAATGAGACACATCCCCCGGTAGAGCAGGGGTTATCAAGAATGGAGTAATAAACACTGGTCTTGAGGAATCTCCCCCCATGTTTTTTTTACATTTTTTTTAAATATAATGTGTCATCAGGGAATAACATGTTTTAAATTAATTTTTATGTTAACTATAATTTTAAAGATTTTTTGATATTTTTTTTCATTTCCATGTTATTGTCTATTATTTATGTTAAAAAAAAATCCTAAAAATTCTGCAGTTCTGACTCTGGCCACTAAGCTAAATAATATGCTGACAATTTCTGTTTTATGTAGGTGATTTCTTTGCAGCAGCTTCCTCTCTTTTCAGCACATTGATAATCACAGCTATCATGTGTAGATAAGACACCCCAACAATCACAGTAGGTGATTTCACAGCTTATCTACTCCCCTCTTTGCACAATGACTTCTGCACAGGTCACAGAGCGTGCCTAGAAAACTTAGCCATAGAAGTCAATAGGGTTTTCTTCAGACCATTGTGTCTATGGCCCATGGTCTATGTGCAGGAAACAGGAAGTCATAGCTTATGTTAGGCTTAGTGGTAACAGTTGGAATTGCAGGAATTTTAGGATTTTTTTTTTTTAAATATAGATAACATGGAAAATTAAAAACATCATAACCAAAAAGTTTTAATAAATATGTTTAACATGAAAACATGATTCAAACAATAGGCGATTTTTCCCTTTGATACATTCCCTTTAATACTTGTTTCTTGCTAATGAATCATTCACAATGATCTGAATCAGGTCAATGTACACTGAATGTAAGCTCTGACATAGATCATTAGTACTAAGTTCACATTCTGCTGTAATGTAATGTGTTTCAACAAATGAGGTCAAACTCCAGTCCATTCACAGAAAGAGACTTCACGGACACAGCCACTAATGGAGACGACATAATCATCCTTGGGTTCTGGAGGAAAGTGTAATAACCTGCAGAACTTTCCTATCACTGTATCTGGTTATCAGGAGTAATAAAACTGTTTATAACATAAAAGGGGATAAGATGCTTGAAGCGTAATTCTAAGGTATAAGACTCATACTTTAATGAGATTTTCTTGGTATTTTATATTAAAGAGGTTATCCGGTTTCTAAGATTGATGGCCTATCCCGCACATCAGCGGTACCGAGGTATTGAGAGGTACTGCAGTGCTGCCCCATTGAAGTCTATGCAGTACTTACACACACTGCTACAGTTTGTATGGCAAGTGATCAGCGCAGTTCTCCCACGCTGCCTTAGGCTTAGTCACATCAACACTTGGGACTCCCACAGATCTATAATCAGCCATAAATCTTAGAAACCAGATAACTCCTTTAAAGACCTATCCTTGGGATCAGTATCAGATCAGTGGAGTCCTGCATTTCTATTTCCTAGTTCCTCCTCCTCCTTGTAATAGGCAGACCACAGTGCATACAGTGAGTTTTGCCTAGAATGTTCCTTTAACCCCTTCCTTATATTTTACGCACATGTACAGTACAGACCAAAAGTTTGGACACATCTTCTCATTCCAAGAGTTTTCTGTATTTTCATGACTATAAAAATTGTAGATTCACACTGAAGGCATCAAAACTATGAATTAACACATGTGGAATTATATACTTAACAAAAAAGTGTGAAACAACTGAAAATATGTCTTATATTCTAGGTTCTTCAAAGTAGCCACCTTTTGCTTTGATTACTGCTTTGCACACTCTTGGCATTCTCTTGATGAGTTTCAAGAGGTAGTCACCTGAAATGGTCTTCCAACAGTCTTGAAGGAGTTCCCAGAGATGCTTAGCACTTGTTGGCCCTTTTGCCTTCACTCTGCGGTCCAGCTCACCCCAAACCATCTCGATTGGGTTCAGGTCTGGTGACTGTGGAGGCCAGGTCATCTGGCGTAGCACCCCATCACTCTCCTTCTTGGTCAAATAGCCCTTACACAGTCTGGAGGTGTGTTTGGGGTCATTGTCCTGTTGAAAAATAAATGATGGTCCAACTAAACGCAAACCGGATGGAATAGCATGCCGCTGCAAGATGCTGTGGTAACCATGCTGGTTCAGTATTCCTTCAATTTTGAATAAATCCCCAACAGTGTCACCAGCAAAGCACCCCCACACCATCACACCTCCTCCTCCATGCTTCACGGTGGGAACCAGGCATGTAGAGTCCATTTGTTCACCTTTTCTGCGTCGCACAAAGACACGGTGGTTGGAACCAAAGATCTCAAATTTGGACTCATCAGACCAAAGCACAGATTTCCACAGGTCTAATGTCCATTCCTTGTGTTCTTTAGCCCAAACAAGTCTCTTCTGCTTGTTGCCAGTCCTTAGCAGTGGTTTCCTAGCAGCTATTTTACCATGAAGGCCTGCTGCACACAGTCTCCTCTTAACAGTTGTTGTAGAGATGTGTCTGCTGCTAGAACTCTGTGCGGCATTGACCTGGTCTCTAATCTGAGCTGCTGTTAACCTGCGATTTCTGAGGCTGGTGACTCGGATGAACTTATCCTCCGCAGCAGAGGTGACTCTTGGTCTTCCTTTCCTGGGGCGGTCCTCATGTGAGCCAGTTTCTTTGTAGCGCTTGATGGTTTTGGCCACTGCACTTGGGGACACTTTCAAAGTTTTCCCAATTTTTCGGACTGACTGACCTTCATTTCTTAAAGTAATGTTGGTCACTCGTTTTTCTTTACTTAGCTGCTTTTTTCTTGCCATAATACAAATTCTAACACTCCATTCAGTAGGACTATCAGCTGTGTATCCACCTGACTTCTGAACAACACAACTGATGGTCCCAACCCCATTTATAAAGCAAGAAATCCCACTTATTAAACCTGACAGGGCACACCTGTGAAGTGAAAACCATTTCAGGTGACTACCTCTTGAAGCTCATCAAGAGAATGCCAAGAGTGTGCAAAGCAGTAATCAAAGCAAAAGGTGGCTACTTTGAAGAACCTAGAATATAAGACATATTTTCAGTTGTTTCACACTTTTTTGTTAAGTATATAATTCCACATGTGTTAATTCATAGTTTTGATGCCTTCAGTGTGAATCTACAATTTTTATAGTCATGAAAATACAGAAAACTCTTGGAATGAGAAGGTGTGTCCAAACTTTTGGTCTGTACTGTACATCATAATGTCAGGCAGGGAAGAAGGAGAAGGCAGTGTCGGTATTATACAGCAGGCACTGCCGGTAACAGCCGTGAGCAATTCCAACACCAATCACGGCTGCTAACCATTTAGATGCCGTAGTCAATTGTGACCGTGGCATCTAACACGCATGGACGCCAACATCTTGGATCCCTGCAGCATCAAAGAGGGTGTGTTAAGGAAGCCTATCATCATAAGTGTGTTGATCAGACAATATACTGCAATACAGAATAAGTGATCAAACCCGCTACAGGACCAAAAATAAAAAAGAAAGAGAATATAAATAAAATCATAATGCGCTAATTCCCCTTTTTTGGTCACTTATTCCCCTTCTTTGTTTGCTTTTTTTTGTCTCCAAATTATATATTTATTTTTTTTTTTTGATATTTTGAGGACTATTTAATTGTGCTGTTTTTAGGGTGGTTATATGTTGTTGTGATTTTTAACTTTAATTAATTAAAAGTTATATATTAATTTTTGTATTATTGTGATTATCATTTTGGATTACAGTATATAATATTTTTTTCGGATAATCTATTGTTGTATACGACCTGTAAGGTCTTGGATTTGGCACTTATTCCCCTCCAAAAAAAAATTGAATGTGTTCAAAAAGTTATATCTACATCATAATGGTTTCAATTAAAAAAAAAAAAACAAAACATTCTGCAATGGAAATAGAATAGAATATGGCGAAGCAAAGGAAATTTTGTTCTGGGAAGAAATTTTTTTTTTTTTTTTTTTTTTAGGGTATTAATACATTAAAAAAAACTTACTTAAACTTGGTAACGCCACAATCGTGACCTGCTATTTTTACTGCACAGTAAATGCCGTAAAAACAAAACCTGTAAGAAAACGAGGCACCTTGTTTTTTCCTTCTCGAACCCCTTTAAAAAAATTTTTTCTGCTTTCCCAGTAGAAAGTATATCATATTAAATGGTGCCCCGCAGAGGACAAGCCCTTACACAGCTGTGTTAATGGAAAAATAATATATTTAATTATTTATTTTTTTTATGTTATATTTTAATATAATAAAAAGGAAAATAAAAATTTGCTGCTGTTGGAAGGGGTTAATAATCAGAAAGCCAGTGTTGGCTCCCTCTGTAATGCACACGGTAAGATTTCATGCATCGCTGTTATTTTCGGTGGGAATCCTGAAACTTTCATGCTTTTGTCCCCACGGCATGAAAACTTTACCACGCAGTGCCCCGACTCCTCAGCAGTGATGACGGATCTTATAGAAACTCTTTATTAAAATGTGTAGAGCGCAGTGATAAAATATAAGGTAATAAGACCTCCTGCTCACCGGGCCCTTAACAGATTCAGAGCTTGATGCTATCTACCTTTCTTTTTCCCTTTTGCTTACTTAATATCACATTTTTTATTAGTAAGGTATTAATTCCAGGCGTTTAGAAGATAAGGGGCAGCGGTGAGGGAGAGATTCATTTCCTGAGACTTATCAGTGGGAAGAGCATCTCCATCTCCCAGCATTGTATTTATAGCTGGGTTCTAATAAAGTCCAGCCAGGGGACTGCTCGCACTTTACACCGATCCCATTACTGATATATTGTCCATGTTTTTCTCAGAAACAAGGCCGGTTATTCAGATCTGAAGACAATTACTGCTGTTTAGTTTGTGCTTTTTGTGATATTGCAGGTCTACTCATTTCCATTTAATACCACTGTAAAATATAGTTAAGAGTTTTGTCATTTATATATGTGTATATACAGTGGGGAAAAAAAAGTATTTAGTCAGCCACCAATTGTGCAAGTTCTCCCACTTAAAAAGATGAGGCCGGCCTGTAATTGTCATCATAGGTAGACCTCAACTATGAGAGACAAAATGAGAAAACATATCTAGAAAATCACATTGTCTGATTTTTTAAAGAATTTATTTGCAAATTATGGTGGAAAATAAGTATTTGGTCACCTACAAACAAGCAAGATTTCTGTCTCTCACAGACCTGTAACTTCTTCTTTAAGAGGCTCCTCTGTCCTCCACTCATTACCTGTAGTAATGGCTCCTGTTTGACATTGTTATCAGTATAAAAGACACCTGTCCACAACCTCAAACAGTCACACTCCAAACTCCACTACGGTGAAGACTAAAGAGCTGTGGAAGGACACCAGAAACAAAATTGTAGACCTGCACCAGGCTGGGAAGACGGAATCTGCAATAGGCAAGCAGCTTGGTGTGAAGAAATCAATTGTGGGAGCAATAGTTAGAAAATGGAAGACATACAAGACCACTGATAATCTCCCTCGATCAGGGGCTCCACGCAAGATCTCACCCCGTGGGGTCAAAATGATCACAAGAACGGTGAGCAAAAATCCCAGAACCACACGGGGGGGACCTAGTGAATGAGCTGCAGAAAGCTGGGACTAACGTAACAAAGGCTACTGTCAGTAACACACTACGCCGCCAGGGACTCAGATCCTGTCGTGCCAGACGTGTCCCCCTGCTTAAGCCAGTACATATCCGGGCCCGTCTGAAGTTTGCTAGAGAGCATTTGGATGTTCCAGAAGAGTATTGGGAGAATGTCATATGGTCAGATGAAACCAAAGTAGAACTGTTTGGTAGAAACACAACTTGTCGTGTTTGGAGGAGAATGAATGCTGAGTTGCATCCAAAGAACACCATACCTACTGTGAAGCATGGGGGTGGCAACATCATGCTTTGGGGCTGTTTCTCTGCAAAGGGACCAGGACGACTGATCCGTGTACATGAAAGAATGAATGGGGCCATGTATCGTGAGATTTTGAGTGCAAACCTCCTTCCATCAGCAAGGGCATTGAAGATGAAACGTGGCTGGGTCTTTCAGCATGACAATGATCCCAAGCACACCGCCAGGGCAATGAAGGAGTGGCTTCATAAGAAGCATTACAAGGTCCTGGAGTGGCCTAGCCAGTCTCCAGATCTCAACCCCATAGAAAACCTTTGGAGGGAGTTGAAAGTCCGTGTTGCCCAGCGACAGCCCCAAAACATCACTGCTCTAGAGGAGATCTGCATGGAGGAATGGGCCAACATACCAGCAACAGTGTGTGCCAACCTTGTGAAGACTTACAGAAAACGTTTGACCTCTGTCATAGCCAACAAAGGATATATAACAAAGTATTGGGATGAACTTTTGTTATTGACCAAATACTTATTTTTCCACCATAATTTGCAAATAAATTCTTTAAAAATCAGACAATGTGATTTTCTGGATTTGTTTTCTCATTTTGTCTCTCATAGTTGACGTCTACCTATGATGACAATTACAGGCCGGCCTCATCTTTTTAAGTGGGAGAACTTGCCCAATTGGTGGTTGACTAAATACTTTTTTTTCCCCACTGTATACAGTGGCTTGCAAAAGTATTCATACCTCTTGAACTTTTTCACATTTTGTCACCTTACAACCACAGACTTAAATGTATTTTATTGAGATTTTAAATGATAGACCAACACAACGTAGCCGATAATTGTGAAGTGGAAGGAAAATGATGCATGGTTTTCAAAATTTTAAATAAAAATCTGAAAAGTGCGACGTGAAAAGTATTCAGCCCCCTATAGCAATACTTAACATCCAGTCATTTTACCGATTGTCGCTTTGGATATGAGGAGTCCACTAGGTAAACCAAAGCTGAGTAGCATAGTGTTGATCCAGAGGAAGGCAGAGTCCCCCTTGAAGCAGAGGCCAGTTTTCTTCATTTTAGGTGAACGATTCCTTCCCGACTCTAATCAAAGTAATTTCCCTGATCAGCAACCCTATTTTCTCATTCTGGTACCCATAACATGTCATATTACTACACTTGTCTTTGCCCCTTTTGGACACATTTAGTGAATTTACCATAGCAACTTTCTGTTTCATAGTCTTACTGCTCTTACAGTAAAGAACCCCCTTCGTTGTTGGATAAATTCAGGGCCCTGAATGAAATCCTCAAGTGTAAGAAAGACCCCATTCTTTGAGGACTGTTGTACATGGTTTTAGGCTAGAGTAGCAGGATTCCCCAGATCAGCTGTGGATGAAAACCCCTTCATAAACAGCTGACGATAGGTTCATACTAGCGTTAGGGTGTCCGTTCTTCGGGTCCGCTTGGGGCCTCGGGTGTCTAGGGCCCAAGTTGATTGGTGATGGGGGCCCAAGAAGTATCAGAGTGCTCACCCTGCTTTTGTGCCATTTCTTTTGTGTCATCTCAGTTATCTTTGTAGTTTGTTAAATAGTCTAACCAGTTTATTATCTGGATGTGTGAGGTGCTCTATGCTGCCTATCTGTATATTATGCAGTGAGTGTACTGTGCCATGTACTACTCTTCTCAGGATTGGGAGTCTAGGGATCCCACTATCCCCCTGGGTCAGGGGCCCACCAGGGATTTACCTGCTTCCCTGTGGGTCAGTCCGAACCTGCACATCTACAAGACAAAAAAAAGCGTTCAGAAATAACATACTTTTACTGGATACTTGAAGAATAGGATGGATCTATTATGATCCATCAAAAGGGTCTGTGGTGATCGGCTGTGATCAGTTTAGCACCAATTTATTTCCTACCTCTCATTAATATCTATATATATAATGGGTCCTTTAAATTTTTGTTGGCTGTAGGGTTTGTTTATTGGGTAATATAGATCAGCATGATATGCTATTTGTGTCCTTTAAAGAGCAAGAGAACTGGAAATAACCAATACAAGTGTGAACAGGGCCTGCAAAATCCACAGCAGAAATGACCCTTTGCTCCTCTACCCAATCTAAATGTTTATTTTTCAGGTTTTCAGAACTGCAGTCATGTGTATTCGTGTTTAATGTTCTTATCTGGACTGCTGTTTTTTGTAGCTTTCCTTTAGCATAGCTGGAGGTTTATTTGCTGACCTGTTGTATTCACATAGTAAAAAATAATTTCCTTTGTACTCTAAAGCAGCAGGACATAGGTCACATTATAAAGAATAATAGAAGTGTCACCACTGCAGGACTGCATGCAGGTAGTCTGTACTGGTTACCACCAAGTGGCAATATGACAGATTCGGGAAGAACTAGTTGGATACAATGCTTTTATGACATCTAGTTGTAGGACATGAATGTGTCTTTTAATGTAAAAGTAGTAATGTATGCAGTGCTTTACTTCAAAGCTGGAAAAAAAATCAAGAAAACCCAGGTCATTTTATTGATGCCTAAGAAACTGTCTTGTAACTCTGGTATGTAAAGTCTACAGTGTAATTTTTCATCCTTGCATTGCTTGCAAAAGAAGCCTTACAGCAGTGTAGCTATAAGAGGTGCAGAGGTAAGTAGTTGCAACCAAAGGCCCCTCTGCCACGTAAGAAGACATCAATGAATGTTCTGCGCTACATGTGCACCTTCTGAGGACCAGAAGGATGGAAAAATGGACCATGAAAAAAGCTGAGCCCAAAGGACCTCATTGACCATCACCAATTTATTAACTGAAATCACTGGTTGAAAAAGTCTGAGTTTTTCGTCTGGTGATATCTGATGGAAATATGCCATAAGCACACCCAGCGCAGATCTAAATGTAGCCCTGCAGATTTTGCTTTGAAAGTCAGGTGCATTAAGTTGTACTACTGGAACATTACAAGTAAGAATGTGACTATGGTATGGGTTACATACATAGCCAACGTCACAGCTTAAAAAATATGTCAGCCCCCTGAAAAATGCCAACAGCACTGGAAAGGTGAAGGGTTAAGAATCATATCTTGGTTGATGGTTATGCTATATGCAGTTGTAACCTCCATCCTGCTGCGACCACAAATGTCACAAGGGATGGTCCCTTTCTGGCCTTGCTGCGTTGGTCCTCAACCTCTTCTCTTTGCTCTAGTATTCAACCAGGTGGTCATTCAGAGGGGAAGGATTGAGATCAGTTTTATAAATTATTCTCTTCAGCCATGCAGATGGCCTATAAGGTAGGGGTGGGCAGTTAATCGAAAAATAACTGAAACTGTATATCAATCCAGATAACTGACGTGTTCCGAACCTCAGCTGGGGTATAATATCGCAAAGGCCTATGAGAGGTGAACAAATACAAAACTGTTACTCTCCTCTCCTGGGCTCCGGCACTAGTTGTCCTTTTCAGGCCTCTTCTGGTTCCTGAATGACATCAGGCACTGAATCACAGGTCAGTCCCGGCCATTTAATCCCTTAGATATCGTGATCAATAGCAGCGGCAGCATCTAAGGTGGTTTAGAGGGAGGGGGCTCCCCCTGGAGCCATCAACACCCCTGTGAAAAAGATTGCAGGGATCTGATGAGTTTACATGGCAGCCGGAGGCCTAATGAAGGCCCCCAAGGCTGCCATAATATAAGCCTATTCGGCCATGCCAAAGGCACAGCCTAATAAACAGCCAGTCAGATAATGATAGGCAGTACAATGCACTGCACTACATAGGTAATGCAATGCATTAAAAAAACCTTGGCAAGATCACAAGTTAAAGTTAGGCCGACGAAAAAATTGTATTAAAAAAGTGAAATAAAAGTAAAAAAAAAACACAGTAAAATCACATTAACATGTTAAATCCCCACCCCAAAGTGTGTAATAAATTAAATCGTAACACACATATTGTGTATTGTCATGTCTGTAAAGCTCCAAGCAATACAGCTGTAATTTTATTTTCCCGCACTCTAAAAAGCATAAAACAATCTGTCTGTCAGCCACCAAAAAGGCATTATAAAAAGCGATCAAAAAGTGTTATGTTACCCAAAGTGGCATTTAGAAAACGTCAGACCTTCCCGCAAAAAATAAGCCCTCGCACAATTCCGTTAATAATGCTGGTTTTTTTTTTTTCTGTTCCTTTCCAGAAAGAGAATAAACATTAGTCAATGTGGTATACCTACCCCACAATTTTGCCATTAAACACTACCACTTGTCCCGCAAAAAAACAAGCCCTCATACAGTTACGATGATGGAAAAATTAAAAAAGCGTCAGGGCTTGGTTAGTATGTGACGATGGGAAAACTGTAGTTTAAACTGTTACATTTATAGTCAATGGGAATGGGGAATCTAAAGGGTTCAACATACCACCGATCCCACCAATGAGTACATAGCCAGGCACCCGCTTCTAACACTGCAGGAGACCCCACATGATTCCAGTGAAATTGACATAGAAAGTCTATACGTTGGTCACTAATGGGTTAGAATATTTCCACCAGACAACCCCATTACCTTCTAAGATAATGGCTACTTGCACTGAGTGTTCTCATTTTCAACCGTGTGTTCCTGTTGTGTCGATATGTTTTGTGCCGGGTCCATGACATGTAGGTAACATTAATTAATAAGAAGTCTGACATGTTAATCCATGTTGAACTACTGGCATTGGTCCATAGGTGATCCTGTGTGACTATGAGCAACCTGTCTTTAGTCAAATAGTATGGGCAAAAATGTTGTTACCTTGAAAAATGGACTAAAATGAAAGCTTTGTACCTAGAAGTAAAAGACTTTGTGAGCACAAATAAAGAAGACTGACTTGTAACTATGCTCATAGACCTTTAATAAAAGAGCTGTTGATAAGTGAGACTAATATAAAAGGTACAGGAAATTGTAATCTATCATTGGCTGCAAGACAACAGGAAATTGTACCTATAAACCATTCACAATGCGCTGTTTGTACTGTGGACACTCTAGCCAAACAACAGGCAGGTGGATCATTTTACCATGCACAGGTGAAACAAAGCTATCAGTCAGCCAAAGAAATCTCCCAAAGTGAGAAAAATCTACATCTACAATACCTCCGAGACATATATTAGGAGTCTTCTAGTCTTAGCTTATTCTTCTCTACCTAGTTTCAAACGTGACCCACAAACATGTATATAAATGTCTCTGATGGTTGTCACACCAAGAGATGGGTAAGAGAATGTAGTCATCGTAGAAGCAGATTTTTTTTTTTATCCTAGGTAAAAGGGTTCTTTGCTTTGGACAGCCTGTGTTTGTTAGACAGGTCCTTTAACAATAGCTGATCACTGGGGAGGTCCAGGGATCAGCTGTAATTTGTGAAAAATCTGGCAGTGTTTAATTTCCCTGCAGCGCCCCTACAGGGGAAGTTGAGTATTACACAGAATACATTCAATTTAATGGATTATCTTTGTACTGGAGGACAGGACAGGCCCTCCAGAGTGGGATATGCTCTTCACTTTGACCAGGAGATAAGGATACTAAACAGAGCATCCCTTTTATTAACCTAAAAAGGTATTTGAATTGGGTTTTGTAAATTGAATAACCAATGTATGAAGCCACTGAGGTGTCTGCAATGGCTGCTAATGCAAATGACATGAATGTGAGTAGTTTCTGCAACTATGTAGGTGTATGGAGACCTCACCATAGTCCTCCACTGGCGATTGTTGGTTGAAATGATGACTGGGTTTGATCCTTTGTTTTGCCTGAAAACATCTAGCAATGGTTTGACTCAGTCTTCCCACCCGAATTGACATGCATGTTTGACCAAGAGTGCATTTTTATGGATAAGTTGTGGAACAAACCTGCTTATTTGGCCAAACGGCACAAAACGGTAATTCTATGTATATGGATAGTTGTGTAAACTGTACAGAACATGCGATAAAGGTATATGTATTAGGTGTTGTGTCCTCATGTCTACCTATTTAGAGAATGCTGTCTGAAGGTAGATTCTGTAACGTTTACAGTTTCTAGAAGTCGACATCAAATTAACTTCACAAAATACACATCGGGGCAGTTTTCTTAGTACTGTCTTGGGTTCAGCTTAGAAATAGATTAGATATGCCAAATTGATCACAGTGGCTCATGTTGTATGGCATATTTGGCACATCCTTAGACACCTTTATGCCACATCTTGGTTGGCTTGTTTTAGAACAGTGGTTCTCAATACTGCTCCATATAAGTCCCACCCCCATTTCCCTCAGTGTAGTCCATTACTATTGACACTGAAGTACATATCACTTCCTCTTTCCTTGTCGGCTAATAGAAATAGATTTTTGGAGAAGTGGGGTGGGTGTGAGAGCAGTAGGTTTATTGGTGGTTAGAATTGTGGGAGGACATTGACATAAGCATCATAACTGAAAATCGTGTAGGGAGCTAAAAGACCCGTTAAGACTTGAGCTGGCCACAGAAGTCCCCATAACAGTAAGTGCCCTATATCTGAGTGTTGTAGCCACTGGTTCCCCATAACAGTGTGTCCAAGCCATAAGGTCCCATAAGTGTGTATGAGCCATATGTGCCTTCATATGGAAAACGTCTTGCCACCTTTTGTTCCCCTGTCCAGATTGGAAGTTAAATCTTTCACAAGATGGACACCATCAGCATTTCCCATTGCTTTATGGGGGGGGGGGGTCTGTCAGAATGACAACATGTTATATGTCAATTTGATAGGAAAAAATAATGTTTCATACTGTGTTGTTCTTTCTGTCAAATCTAACATAATGGTCGACACAGGTTCCAAATGGAGTCTTCTTTTTTAGCTGATGACTTCCTTGGGGGTACTCAGTTGGAACTATTTGTCAATGGGGGGTACCTGGCTTGAAAAGGTTAAGAAATGCTGCTTTAGACCAATATTTTGAGCCATAATTTTGAAGCATGCGACACATAATACATCACACCTCCTCCTTCACACCCCTTTCCCGCTGTTATGGAATAAAACGTCTCCTTTTCCCAAGGATGACGACACATTTCATTGGATGAAAGAAATCATTTTACTAAGAGCTGTGATCAGAAAGAACAAAAATAACTAAATTCTACTATTACAGTTTTTATAGGCTCATCGTACAGGGGGTGTTCATACTACCATATGGGATGGCATGCCAAAAGGACCTGGATGCCTCTCTTGAACGGAAAAATATTACAGGTTTTAGATTTTGGTAAAGACAAGTTGATCCAGGGTTGTATACTCATTGCCAAATTTGTGACAATTGGCATCAGCCTCTGTTTTCCTTCTTCTGGATCAACACTGTAGCGTTATAAGTTGGACAGTGATGTACAGTTTCTTGCGAAAGTATTCGGCCCCCTTGAACTTTTCAACCTTTTGCCACATTTCAGGCTTCTAACATAAGGATATAAAATTTAAATTTTTTGGTGAAGAATCAAGTGGGACACAATCGTGAAGTGGAACGAAATTTATTGGATATTTTAAACTTTTGTAAAAAATAAAAAACTGAAAAGTGGGGAGTGCCAAATTATTCGGCCCCCTTAAGTTAATACTTTGTAGCGCCACCTTTTGCTGCGATTACAGCTGCAAGTCGCTTGGGGTATGTCTCTATCAGTTTTGCACATCGAGAGACTGAAATTCTTGCCCATTCTTCCTTGGAAAACAGCTGGAGCTCAGTGAGGTTGGATGGAGAGCGTTTGTGAACAGCAGTTTTCAGATCTTTCCACAGATTCTCGATTGGATTCAGGTCTGGACTTTGACTTGGCCATTCTAACACCTGGATACGTTTATTTGTGAACCATTCCATTGTAGATTTTGCTTTATGTTTGGGATCATTGTCTTGTTGGAAGATAAATCTCCGTCCCAGTCTCAGGTCTTTTGCAGACTCCAACAGGTTTTCTTCCAGAATGGTCCTGTATTTGGCTCCATCCATCTTCCCTGTCCCTGCTGAAGAAAAGCAGGCCCAAACCATGATGCTGCCACCACCATGTGTGACAGTGGGGATGGTGTGTTCAGGGTGATGAGCTGTGTTGCTTTTACGCCAAACATATCATTTTGCATTGTGGCTAAAAACTTCGATTTTGGTTTCATCTGACCAGAGCACCTTCTTCCACATGTTTGGTGTGTCTCCCAGGTGGCTTGTGGCAAACTTTAAACGAGACTGTTTATGGATATCTTTGAGAAATGGCTTTCTTCTTGCCACTCTTCCATAAAGGCCAGATTTGTGCAGTGTACGACTGATTGTTCTATGGACAGACTCTCCCACCTCAGCTGTAGATCTCTGCAGTTCATCCAGAGTGATCATGGGCCTCTTGGCTGCATCTCTGATCGGTCTTCTCCTTGTTTGAGATGAAAGTTTAGAGAGACGGCCGGGTCTTGATAGATTTGCAGTGGTCTGATACTCCTTCCATTTCAATATGATCGCTTGCACAGTGCTCCTTGGGATGTTTAAAGTTTGGGAAATCTTTTTGTATCCAAATCCGGCTTTAAACTTCTCCACAACAGTATCACGGACCTGCCTGGTGTGTTCCTTGGTCTTCATGATGCTCTCTGCGCTTTAAACAGAACCCTGAGACTATCACAGAGCAGGTGCATTTATACGGAGACTTGATTACACACAGGTGGATTATATTTATCATCATCAGTCATTTAGGACAACATTGGATCATTCAGAGATCCTCACTGAACTTCTGGAGTGAGTTTGCTGCACTGAAAGTAAAGGGGCCGAATAATATTGCACGCCCCACTTTTTTCAGTTTTTTATTTTTTACAAAAATTTTAAATAACCAATAAATTTCGTTCCACTTCACAATTATGTCCCACTTGTTGTTGATTCTTCACCAAAAAATAAAAATTTTATATCCTTATGTTTGAAGCCTGAAATGTGGCAAAAAGGTTGAAAAGTTCAAGGGGGCCGAATACTTTCGCAAGGCACTGTACCAGTGTCTTCATCCAACCTCTTCTACTATGTCACTATGAAACCATTCAGCATTTGACAAGTTACATTATGACATGATGTTTTTTATTAGTGTCTAGTGTTCACTGGATATGACCCAGAGGGTCTTCTGATTTTTAGGGAAAAACCAGAACATAGTGACCTTGGTCTGAAAACTGTTGAGTCTTCTTTGTTTACTTAGCAGTTATTCAATACCAGATCATATCATAATGACAAAGCAGATCTATCATTACTATATTTTGTATCCTACCATATAAATATGTGAAGGCCCTTTCACATGAACACATTTTCTGTCCGGACAGAAAACAGACCCATTATAGTGAATAAAGCCATTCACACGTCTGTTTCAGTAGGGATCAGCATTTCAGACTGGAATCTCATGGACATTTTTTTTTAACACTTTAGGTCCAAAATAAAATCTGTGTAGATGAGTATACCATCCTTATGTAAGCATACATTGTGCAAGCCAACTACACAAGATTAATATGCTACCAGACACTTCAAGAATATACAGATACATAAGAGTGGAAAACATTGGGCGGTCCAGGCCTCCCAATCCTTCCTGTATGACGGCTCTGTTCTATGCTTGACGCACATATTGGCAGATTCTCTGCATTTTTTGCAACATTGGCCTTTGTTTAACTTCATCTGCAGTTGTTTCATTTATAAATGAGCCGTACCTGGTACTCCGAGTCTTATCTGACCAGTTTACAGAGAGAATTAATCCTATTGAAGAGTCTTACACCAGTGGCGTATTTGTGTACGTTCCCTGAATACTGCTAAGTCATGGGTATTAGTCATTGTAGACTACAGCAAAATGGTCATAGTAAGGTCAGGCTATATTAGATCTGGTAGAGAATATAAAAATATGGATTGAAATATTGAGGGTGATATTGAAGTTTATTTCTTAAACGTGCTGTAATAAATAATGGAGGTGTTGACAGTGACTTCCAGCAAAAATATTGGCTTGATTCTTACCTCTACTAAGTAATGTTCACATTTAGATATGTCCTGTTTTTGAGTGTATGGCCTATCAGCTTGTAGCTTGGAGATGTTTGGCCCTCTCAGCTTTGTTAAAATAGATATGTGGGGAGGAAAATTTTCTCTGTGGTTATATACTGGTATACAGATGTAGCAGGGTTAACCCGAACTTCTGCAATTGCTTAATCTGCTGCAACTGCTCCAAAGAGGTAAGCTTAGGGGCATAAATATCGGGGTAGCAGCTGCCACAGGGCCCGGAACATTATGGGGCCCAGAACCCGGGGCCCTGTGGCAGCCGCTACCGTGAACCCCACAAACACTGCTATCATTATACTCTGGGGATTTTTCAGACCCCGGAGTATAACGATCGGGGGCCCAGGGGAGGTGAGGGAACATAAAACACACTGTAACTCACCTCTCCTACGCTCCGCAGGCTTTGGGCCTGTTTGGTGATGTCCCAGATGTCATCCGATGTCATTATGAGTCGCGACGCCGGCCTCACTCACGCGAGATCTGGTCCGACATTGAAGATGGCCGAAGTAGCGCACGGGAGTGCAGCGGAGCTAGGAAGAGGTAAGTAGCATTGTTTTTTATGTTTGTATCCTACCCTGGGTCTCCGATCATTATACTCTGGGGTCTGAAAAGACCCCAGAGTATAATAATCGTTCATGCATGGTCTACTATGGGGCATAATACTGTGTGCAGGGGCCACTATGGGGCATAATAATGTGTGCAGGGGCCACTATGGGACATAATACCGTGTGCAGGGGACGCTATGGGACATAATACCGTGTGCAGGGGGTTTCTATGGGGCATAATACTGTGTGCAGGGGCCACTATGGAGCATAATACTGTGTGCAGGGGCCACTATGAGGCATAATACTGTGTGCAGGGACTACTATGGGGCATAATACTGTGTGCAGGGGTCACTATGGCGCATAATAGTGTGTGCAGGAATGCGGTTTATGCGGGGGGGTTGGGGGCGGCGGTTTGTGCAGGGGGGTTTGGGGGCGGCAGTTCGGGGGGGGGCCCCATGTCAAATGTTCGCCTTGGGGCCCAGCCATTCCTAGTTATGCGACTGGGTAAGCTGCAACATCATTGATCCAAAGCGCTCTTCGCCAATGGTGAAAGCTCGGAATCTCATGGGAGCTAAGCAGGTTTGAGATATAGTTTTGTGGGGAAATTTTCAGATTACATTTTATTCATTTAGATCCCTGCGCTGTCAATACTCAGGAGTCCAGTGGGCAGTCCATACAAATGTTTTCCCTGTATGGGTGTGCATACAGAGATAGTTGTCAGTAACTACATTGGACCACCCTCTGGACTGCCAAGTATATCAGGAGCAGGGGATTAAAGGAATAAAATGCAAGTTTTGCTGAATCTATGCCCATAAAACTCCTGCCGCTCATACGTGGGCTGCATATGCAATGTGACAGGCTTACCAGTGCTGTTAGTTAATATGTGCACCCCTGGGAATATTTGCAACACGCCCAGACGACACACAGTTAAAGTTTTATCAATTTCTCTTGGCACATGAACACAGTGTGTAACAAGGCAATGCCCTAGTTTCCTTTATACTCTACAAATCACTGGATGAATGCCATAACTTGTGTGCCGGAATGGTTGTATTATTCTGGGACAGGGGGTTACTAAAGGGGGAAATGCTACACTTTTCCATCAAGTATATTCATCCTAATACAACCATTTTACAGCTTCTGTACACTCATTCATATACTTTTAGTATATTAAGATGATTTTTTACTATGATTATTATTATTTTAGTGGTGAAGTAACATTCACAGTATTGAGCTGCCAAGGGGTGTAGCTATAGGGGATGCAGAGGTAGCAGTCTCTACCCTGAGGGGGCCCCAAAAGGTCTGTCTGCCATAGAAATCATACCAATTTTCTAAATGGCATAGATACGGATTTTGCATCGGAACCCAGGAACTTTAAGTTACAACTTTGGAGCTGCACGTGTGTAATGTGTTGCTGTTGGCGGGTCCTACCAATGATTTACAGCAGTTGCCAGAAGCCATCTTATTACAAAGTGATATTGGAGTTTCTTGGTATGTTCTCCTATTGTATGAATTTATTTATTACTCTGTAATGTCTCATTTTGTCTGTACTTGAACCCTACGATTTGTAGTGTTGCGGAATATGTTGGCGCTATATAAATAAAATGTCTTATTTCTTAATGTTATTCTCTTGATTTAGTCCTATGTTAGTGGCGCCTCAAGTATCCAGTAGCGTGCTGCATAGAGAGTAACTTACCTGTTTGGCCTTGTCAAACGGGAATAGGATAGTGGCGAATGGGGGATGATGATTGAAGACTCATTGGCAAAATAAAGTAACTTGTCCAAGTTATTGCAGTAGGTGATACATAAATGTCTGGTTTGAGCACGAAACTTCTGTATCCTTTCTCCTCCATAATTTCATTCATAATAACATGAATGACTGTATATACAGGTGAATCTCAATAAATTAGAATATCTTTGAAATGTTTATTTCTTTCAGTAATTGAATTAAAAAAGTGACCTCCTATATTTTCTAGATTCTTTACACACAGAGTGTTCTATTTCAAGTGTTTTATTTCTGTAAATGTTGATTATGGATTACAAGTAATGAAAACCCAAATCTAAGAAAATTAGAATATTGTAAAAAAGTTCAGTATTGTAAATTCAGTGTCACCTGCCAAGGTTTCCTAAGCCTTTAAATGGTCCCTCAGTCTGGTTCAGTAGGACACACAATCATGGAAGACGCTGATTATGAATTGTATTACTGAATTACGGAAATGAATGAACGTTTCTAAAATAGTCTAATTTATTGAGATGTATATGTATGTATATGTGTGTATATATACACTACTGTTCAAAAGTTTAGGGTCACTTAGAAATTTTCTTATTTTTGAAAGAAAAGCACAGTTTTTTTCAAAGAAGATAACATTAAATGAATCAGAAATACACTCTATACATTGTTAATGTGGTAAATGACTATTCTAGCTGCAAATATCTGGTTTTTAATGCAATATCTACATAGGTGTATAGAGGCCATTTCCAGCAACCATCACTCCAGTGTTCTAATGGTACATTGTGTTTGCTAACTGTCTAAGAAGGCTAATGGATGTTTGGAAAACCCTTGTGCAAGTATGTTAGCACAACTGAAAACAGTTTTGCTGGTTAGAGAAGCTATAAAACTGACCTTCCTTTGAGCTAGTTGAGAATCTGGAGCATTACATTTGTTGGTTCGATTAAACTCTCGATTAAACTCGATTAAAATGGCCAGAAAAAGAGAACTTTCATGTGAAACTCGACAGTCTATTCTTGTTCTTAGAAATGAAGGCTATTGCATGCGAGAAATTTCCAAGAATCGGAAGATTTCCTACAATGGTGTGTACTACTCCCTTCAGAGGACAGCACAAACAGGCTCTAACCAGAGTAGAAAGAGAAGTGGGAGGCCCCGCTGCACAACTGAGCAACAAGACAAGTACATTAGAGTCTCTAGTTTGAGAAATCGACACCTCACAGGTCCTCAACTGGCAGCTTCATTAAATAGTACCCGCAAAACGCCAGTGTCAATGTCTACAGTGAAGAGGCGACTCAGGGATGCTGGCCTTCAGGGCAGAGTGGCCAAGAAAAAGCCATATCTGAGACTGGCTAATAAAAGGAAAAGATTAATATGGGCAAAAGAACACAGACATTGGACAGAGGAAGATTGGAAAAAAGTGTTATGGAGAGACAAATCGAAGTTTGAGGTGTTTGGATCACACAGAAGAACATTTGTGAGACGCAGAACAACTGAAAAGATGCTGGAAGAGTGCCTGACGCCATCTGTCAGCATGGTGGAGGTAATGTGATGGTCTGGGGTTGCTTTGGTGCTGGTAAAGTGGGAGATTTGTACAAGGTAAAAGGGATTTTGAATAAGGAAGGCTATCACTCCATTTTGCAACGCCATGCCATACCCTGTGGACAGCGCTTGATTGGAGCCAATTTCATCCTACAACAGGACAATGACCCAAAGCACAGCTCCAAATTATACAAGAACTATTTAGGGAAGAAGCCGGCAGCTGGTATTCTATCTGTAATGGAGT
The DNA here is from genome assembly GCA_947044405.1 of Leptodactylus fallax. Taxonomy (NCBI): domain Eukaryota; kingdom Metazoa; phylum Chordata; class Amphibia; order Anura; family Leptodactylidae; genus Leptodactylus; species Leptodactylus fallax. The sequence continues at coordinate 391,858 of CAMRHE010000455.1, read as the reverse complement.
GGCCAGCGCAGTCACCAGATCTCAACCCCATTGAGCTGTTGTGGGAGCAGCTTGACCGTATGGTACGCAAAAAGTGCCCATCAAGCCAATCCAACTTGTGGGAGGGGCTTCTGGAAGCATGGCGGGAAATTTCTCCAGATTACCTCAGCAAATTAACAGCTAGAATGCCAAAGGTCTGCAATGCTGGAATTGCTGCAAATGGAGCATTCTTTGACGAAAGCAAAGTTTGAAGGAGAAAATTATTATTTCAAATAATAATCATTATTTGTAACCTTGTCAATGCCTTGACTATATTTTCTATTCATTTTGCAACTCATTTGATAAATAAAAGTGTGAGTTTTCATGGAAAACACAAAATTGTCTGGGTGACCCCAAACTTTTGAATGGTAATGTACAGTACAGACCAAAAGTTTGGACACACCTTCTCATTCCAAGAGTTTTCTGTATTTTCATAACTATAAAAATTGTAGATTCACACTGAAGGCATCAAAACTATGAATTAACACATGTGGAATTATATACTTATCAAAAAAGTGTGAAACAACTGAAAATATGTCTTATATTCTAGGTTCTTCAAAGTAGCCACCTTTTGCTTTGATTACTGCTTTGCACACTCTTGGCATTCTCTTGATGAGCTTCAAGAGGTAGTCACCTGAAATGGTCTTCCAACTGTCTTGAAGGAGTTCCCAGAGATGCTTAGCACTTGTTGGCCCTTTTGCCTTCACTCTGCGGTCCAGCTCACCCCAAACCATCTCGATTGGGTTCAGGTCTGGTGACTGTGGAGGCCAGGTCATCTGGCGTAGCACCCCATCACTCTCCTTCTTGGTCAAATAGCCCTTACACAGTCTGGAGGTGTGTTTGGGGTCATTGTCCTGTTGAAAAATAAATGATGATCCAACTAAACGCAAACCGGATGGAATAGCATGCCGCTGCAAGATGCTGTGGTAACCATGCTGGTTCAGTATTCCTTCAATTTTGAATAAATCCCCAACAGTGTCACCAGCAAAGCACCCCCACACCATCAAACCTCCTCCTCCATGCTTCACGGTGGGAACCAGGCATGTAGAGTCCATTTGTTCACCTTTTCTGCGTCGCACAAAGACACGGTGGTGGGAACCAAAGATCTCAAATTTGGACTAATCAGACTAAAGCACAGATTTCCACAGGTCTAATGTCCATTCCTTGTGTTCTTTAGCCCAAACAAGTCTCTTGTGCTTGTTGCCTGTCCTTAGCAGTGGTTTCCTAGCAGCTATTTTACCATGAAGGCCTGCTGCACACAGTCTCCTCTTAACAGTTGTTGTAGAGATGTGTCTGCTGCTAGAACTCTGTGTGGCATTGACCTGGTCTCTAATCTGAGCTGCTGTTAACCTGCGATTTCTGAGGCTGGTGACTCGGATGAACTTATCCTCCGCAGCAGAGGTGACTCCTGGTCTTCCTTTCCTGGAGCGGTCCTCATGTGAGCCAGTTTCTTTGTAGCGCTTGATGGTTTTGGCCACTGCACTTGGGGACACTTTTAAAGTTTTCTCAATTTTTCAGGCTGACTGACCTTCATTTCTTTAAGTAATGATGGCCACTCGTTTTTCTTTACTTAGCTGCTTTTTTTCTTGCCATAATACAAATTCTAACACTCCATTCAGTAGGACTATCAGCTGTGTATCCACCTGACTTCTGAACAACACAACTGATGGTCCCAACCCCATTTATAAGGCAAGAAATCCCACTTATTAAACCTGTCAGGGCACACCTGTGAAGTGAAAACCATTTCAGGTGACTACCTCTTGAAGCTCGCCAAGAGTGTGCCAAGCAGTAATCAAAGCAAAAGGTGGCTACTTTGAAGAACCTAGAATAAAAGACATATTTTCAGTTGTTTCACACTTTTTTGTTAAGTATATAATTCCACATGTGTTAATTCATAGTTTTGATGCATTCAGTGTGAATCTACAATTTTTATAGTCATGAAAATACAGAAAACTCTTGAAATGAGAAGGTGTGTCCAAACTTTTGGTCTGTACTGTATGTATGTATGTATGTATATATATATATATTAGAACATGACTGAGTGAATGAAAATATATATACAGTATGTATGTGTGTATGTATGTATGTATGTATGTATATATATATATATATATATATATATATATATATATATATATATAAAGAAAAGGTCTCCCATGTGCAATTATTTGCTTTTCTCCTGTAAGATTCACATGTATAGCCCAGCTGTGTGTATGTAAGTGACTGCCGATGACAGGACAGGCACTATTCAATGTTTCATGAGGTGCGCTGTAACAGCTGAATGAGGGACACACAATGGTGCTGTGCCACCTGCACTCTCAGGGGCCTTCCCTATAGTCATCGATGCCTGACAGCAAAGACTTATTTGCTGCTGAAAACTGATGTCTTTGTTTTTTATCTTCTATTAGTTAGACATGTAGTGCATGTCATGTGCTCGGTGTATGCAGTGATTGGGATAAACAATAAAGTATACCTGTGCTGCAGACATAGGTATTAGCTAGGTCTATGTGTACTATCTATTATGTGCACTAGTATGTTTATTGTTCCATTTTAGTACACTTTTATGAGTACTATGCATTTATATCATGCAAGGCGACTTGACCAAAGGTCGCCATGTCACCCTGCGACTCCTTCAGTAATGTGAGTGAATGGAGTTGCATTGCAACCGAGAATGGCTGGACAGATTTTGAGAATAAAAACGCCAAATTGATCATGAGCACAGCGAGAATCACATGACTTTTTAGTATTTTGTACTCGGTGACAGGTCTTCTTTAACCACCACTGTAGATGATGTCATCAGAAGCAAAGAGATAAATCACTGATCCAGTGCTGAATTAGGTTTTTTTTTGTGGAAGTACGACCGCCAGGACGGAGACCCTAGCGCAGGAAACTGGAGATGTAGGACTGGTTTACTGAATAATTTTATGTCTGTATTCTTATATCATCAGAAACAGACTATATCTAACATGTACATTACATGATTCCCTATTTTATTTCTATTACTTGCTTTCCAATGAAGTTGTGGTTGTTTCAGTGCATTTGTTTTTGAGCCAAAATCCTTAAGGGCTTTTTCCAAAGGTCGATGTTCAGGTGAACTGACAAGATGGCAGAGATCAGCCAAAACACAAGCGAACAGTTGTTAGTGATCTGATCGCATCATTTACACGTACGTAAAGATGATCATTTGTCGCCAGCACATCTACCCATGTAAACCAGCAATGTTCTACCAGCAATAGGCAAACTGTATGGGGGCAAACAACAGTATAAATGGTTGTACATCCCCATACTCACAATGATTCCTCCACTTATGTATACTGAATGAGCTCCGATTTTCATAAGATTATTGCCAATTGGAGCTGCTACATCTGCTAGTGTAAAATGACCCCTATTCTTGTTCTGTCTGGCATATAAAGTGAGGTTATAGAAAAGTGGTAGAACAGGCCTATCTCTAATGTATGTTACTGCAGAAGTCATGAGAAGGTAGATCGGGTAGTGACAACCACTGTACACAAGACGGCAGGTGCTTTAGTGGTCGTCACTACAATTTTGATATGTAGAAGAGAGTTGCTTCAGGTTAGACCTACAAGTATTAGAAAGTAATCCCACACTGTCACAGATTAGGCACGTAATAAGCAAAAGCCTAAACTTTTTCTCTTAAGCAAGTCATCCCCTCTGCATAGGAAAGCAGATAACTTGCAGATTAGTGGGGGTCCGACTGCTCAGACCCCCCACTGATCTGGTGAACAGGAGACTTTTGTAGCAGTAGTCACACAGCCCACACACTGCTCCATTCATCTCAATGGCAGCACCAGAGATAGCACTCAAATATTTTCAGCACTCCCATTGAAACGAATGGAGCGATTCCAACACTCCACATTCCACTGTTCAGAATGGGGGTCTAAAGTCTCCCATTCTCCTGAGTGGTTGGATACCCACTGATCTGCAAGTTATCCTTTATCCATAGGGGATACTTTGCTTTCTTGGGAAACCTCCTTTAATTTGTGGCCTACTTTAGTTTTGTAACAATATGAAATACCTTATATTGTATGGACAGAATCTTAGTATTCCAGTAATGTGTAATGAATGTATGTTTGTTAATATTATATCTAATTCTTTTATATATGTCTAGATGACTGTTGGAGAAACTCTACAGAAGGAAGCCCTAAAGAAGCGTGTGATGAAGCAGGTATTGTGTGTTATACATCCTTGGCCACATTTTTCTATAGATGAAACAATGATCGGCAAAGGGTAGAAATGGAATAGAAGTTGGTTGCTGTCCTTTATGCTTGTGTGGGATAACAGATGTTTGCTCTGTAGATCATTTTGTAGAATTTTTTGAAGTATATACTTTTACTGCAAACCCTTCAGCTTCTTGAGCCAGGTTATTTTAATTCTCTCTAAGGCTGAGCTCAGGGCCATCATCTCAAGTACATCGCAGTGGATGAACTGACTTGTGGAAATAGTATTCATGCCACTCATTTCTAATCAGAATGACATTGACAAGATGATGTTTGATAGGCTTGCACTGTGACTATTGACCGCAGATGCCCAGCCTACTCCAAAAATATTTACATGCTTTAACTACTACGTTTTTTATCATTTTGCTAAAAATCTTCAAGTAAAATTCTAATGTGTGATACATATATCTATTAATGGAATGCACTATATTTTTTTCAATTCACACAATTCTTCCAAGCAAAGTTCTATATGTTTGGAAGAATAAAAAGTCATCTGTAAATTACCCTAAGTAGTCATGTGGGAGGGGAACAGCTTTAGCCTAGTCACACGCTGTCCCCTTGCCACATCACATCTCCTAGGTATACTTGACATCTCCCTCGTGATGGAATTGTCAGGGAGATCTCCGTCACACCCATGGGCGAGATCAGCAAGGGGGCAGTGGGACTGAAGCTGCTCCCCGCCCACATCACTACTTGGGGTAATTTACATATAATTTTTTACGCCTTCAAACATTTAGAACTTCACTCTTCTGCAACAGAAGGAGGGGGCACCAATGGAAAAGTAAGTACTTCATCCTGCACGTGAAGGGGCCAGTTTATGGTGTAAAAAAAACCACCTGACAGGTTCCCTTTAAATCGTAGCTATACTTTTGTGCAACTTTTCATTTTCTGGAATTATTTGTGTCATTAATACATTTTGTAATATACTTTATTAACACATTTTATCTCCTTTCTGTGAAATACTGTATCTCTTTATTCTTCCCCTTGTTTCTGTACTGAGAGCTGTTTCTGCCTCTCACTGAATGTTACTGTGTATGGAGTACGGGGTTGTGTAATATGTAGAGAAAATGAAAGGGGGGGGGGGGTCACTTCAATCAGTAATATCTCGGACATTATGAAATGTACAAACTTGCTTTTTGTGTCATGTGGAAGAGGAGATTCTCTGCAGTGCTATCTAAATTATTTCCAGAGATATCACTGGTTGAAAACAAAGTCGGGATTAGGATATTTAAATGCAGTGCACTAATGTAAACTGGAGACTATATGTTTCTTTAGTGTCTCTGCAGTTATCATACATCATGATAAGTGTTGCAATCTGGTGCCTTGTGTAAGCTGGATCTCTGCATATATTTTATGGCGGATTCTGGTTAATCTCACTATTACACAGAGGAGCACAGGTGGGATGTTGAACTTGACCTTTCTGGTGGAGATCTAATGGGGTTTATCTTTAATCATTCTGAGATCATTGTAATAAAATATGATAAATTGCAGAAATGTTTATATCTCTTTTCCAAGACCAAGCTTGAAATGCAGAAAGCCCTGGAGGAGGATTCATCTGTGTATGAATACGACAGTGTGTATGACGACATGCAGAAGAAGAAGGAGGAAAACACAGCTAAGGTGCTATCTGGAAAGGATAGAAAGGTATCCCTTTACCTACCATGCACAAAGAAGTCTATTTTTCTTATGCTGTGTATATGTGTAAACTTAATAATAAATATTGCAATGTCTAACCCCAAAAGAACCCTCCAAAAAATTACATTTTTGACATTAACAAAAATAATATATTTAAAGGGGTTGCCGAGTTTGAGCAAATAGAATTGGTTAAAATAGGAGTTGTACAATTTTACAATATACATTTCTGTGTCAATTCCCCCACTGTTTTCTAGATCTCTGCTTGTTGTCATTCATTCTGCTCAGGTCCAGTGGATAAAAATCAGTCCATGGTCATGTGATGGACACACAGGTGCACAGCTCGTTACAAGGCAGATGTCTGATTACTGTGCTGTGACTGTAACAATCTGTTCACCTGTGTGTACATCAAATGACCATGGACTGTACATCACATGACCATAGATTGATTTTTATCCAATGGAAGTAAACGAAGAATGACAGCAAGCAGAGATCTAGAAAATCATGAGGAATTGATAAAGTATATTGCAAAATTATACGACTTTTCATTATACAAACAATAACATTTATTTGCTGAAATTGAACAACCCATTTAAAAAAAATCATAATAATCTGCAGGAAAAAAACACATGGCATAAAAAGTGGAAAAAAAGATGATGAAATCAAACAATAAACTTTGTTTATTCAAAATGGTGGAAAACAAAATACAACTCCTCCTGTAAAAACAAGCCCCCATAACAGTGTTCTGATAAAAAAAATAAAATGTATGGGTCTGAGGGGGTTAAAAAATAGAATTTCCCCCCATAAATATGCCTTTATTCATAGACATATTAAAATACAAAAACTGTAAAAATGTGATACTACTGTAAACAGGTTGCAATCATCATGTTATGCATACCATCTGGTCCATGGTCTGAGGAAAAAAAAATCGTGCCCACCCCCCCCTTTTTTATATAAAAAAATATATAATAAAAGGATTTAAAGGGGGAAACCAGTTAAGAAATTATATGTATGGCAAATTGACGCCAATAAAAACTACAACTCCTTGCTCAAAATCAAGCCCTTATATATCTTTGTTGATGGGAAAAACAAAAAAAGTTACAACTTTTGGAATATGCTAATGAAAAAAATTTAATAATGACAATATAACAAATGTGAAAGGAAATAAAATACTCAGTTGACATTATATTAAGAGCATATATGTTTGTATTATACTCAGCCAAAATATATCCAGAACATCCTGAAGGCCGTGGAGCACAGAAAGAAGGAGCAGGAAAAGAGAATGGAGAAAAAGATTCAGAAAGAACGTGAAATGGAAGGGGACGAGTTTAAAGACAAGGAGGCTTTTGTCACCTCTGCTTATAAGAAAAAGCTTCAGGAGAAAGCTGAAGAGGAAGAGCGGGAGAGGAGGGAGGCTGCAATGGAAGGTGAGAATTTCATGTCATTACACTTCTTACAAAATGGCTGGAAGTGAAGACTATAAAAAGGTAATCTGTATGAGATGTATAATTAATAGATATCCATAGAAAGGAAGTCCAGTTTCGTGTTGTAGGTGCCCATCTGAAAGCAGGTTGTTGTTTGGTGCCCTGATTGGTTGTTTGCAGGAAGAGAGCTTAAAGGGGTTGTCCACAAAGTAAACCTTTGTCCTGCTCCACATTCAATCTTAGCACAGTCAGGCTGAATGTGGGCAGGACTGGTGGTGGTCTGCGCTCCTATTCACTTCAGTGGGACCACCGGAGATAGCTGAGTGCTGTACTTCGGCTATCTGTGGCGCTCCCATTGAAGTGAATGGGAGCGCTGAGCTAAACACTGGGCAGTGGAGACCACCCACTGTACGATACATTTCTTTTGGTAGTCAAAAGTAACCTCACTGATCCCTCTGAAGTTAGGGGTGGCATCTGAAATATATAAAACACTGGGGAATTTATTGTAGACACCACAATAGTAATGGTACAGCACTGTGCAAAAGTCAGAAAAATGTTGCAGTAAGAATGCTTTCTGAAACAGATGTGAATGAAGAAAAGAGAAACCTAAATCCCATCAACATTTGGTGTGACCTTTGCCCTTTGGAGGAGTCCTGGAAGTGATGATACGGCCCCCACAGAACCCTGATCTCAGCATCATCCAGTCTGTCTGGGATGACATGAAGAGACAGAAGGATTGGAGCAGGACTACATCCACAGAAGATCTGTGCTTAGTTCTCCAAGATGGCGGGAACAACCTCCCTGCCGAGTTCCTTCAAAAAGTGTCTACAAATGTATCAAGAAGAACTGATGGAAGGCAAAGGGCAAAGGTCACACCAAATATTGATGGGATTTAGTTTTCTCTTTTCTTCGTCCACTTTATATTTAGTTTGTGGACATGACAGGCCCTCTCTAAATGGTAATGTTAGCTTTCCCTTGTTTTCCATCACAAGAAAAACAAAGCATCAAAAGTTATCATCATACCATCCGGTATTTACTATGCGCAGGACAGCTGTCCTCCATTTATATGGAAGATTGGAAGGTTTTATTGATATTATGACGCAAATAAATCACAGATGTGCTAGTTTACTAAATTCTAGGACATCTGCAATTGCGTCCAATAAAACATTGTAAATGTGTATTAAATTCACTTCCAATGTCTCCCATTGTCTTAGCATCTCTGGATGTGACGAAGCAGCGAGACCTGAGTGGCTTCTACAGACATCTTCTGAATCAGACTGTGGGGGAAGAGAAGACTCCTGAATGCAGCGTGAGAAGTACTGAGTAAGGAGCATGTTCATGTCCAGTTGGTCACTGTCTAGATTAGATTTTTAGCATTGGCCTCCTTGTGCTAGCAGAGAGTGTAGGTGCATTCATTTAGACATGTGGTATATCCATCAACTACCCTGAACGTCTGCAATACAAAGTAGAGGGCAATTCTTGGAGGAAATACAAGATTCATGTTCTCTATATTAACCCTTTCTGGACATCAGCCGTAGTTTTACTGTGGATGTTAGGAGTTTAAATATGGAAGCCCCTCAGGAGAATTAACCATTCTGATGCTTCGGTCAAACCGGATTAAAGCACCCTTATACATTCAGCTCATAGATGCCGCCCTTTTGGTTAGGGTCGCCGTTCCTCAGATTGAGATCCGGTGATGGCGATCCATTACCATGAAATGTCTACAAACTTTTAATAATATTTTTTCCATACAGTGAACGCCGTAGCGAAGGGGAGGGGGAATCAAAAGAACTGCCTTTTTTTTTTTTTTTTTTTGCAATTTCACCTCCCATAAAAATTTTAAAATAAAAAGCAATCAAAAAAATCAGACATTCCCCAAAATGGTATAAATAAAAAGCCCATCTGGCCCGCACAAAAAGACGCCTTATGCAGTCCTGTATATGAAATATGAATATGGCGACTCCAAGAAATTTTTGGACTTTTTTAAAGAAGTTAAAATGTAACAAAAATTTAATAAATTTGGTATTGCCATAATCGTACCATCCTGCAAAATACAGGTAACATGTCATTTTGCCTGCACATTGTTCACCATAAAAACGAAGCCCACAAGAAATTTGAACAAACACAGTTATTCTATAGTTTCACCCTATTTTAATTTTTTTTTTTTTTTTTTTACAGTTTACCAGTACATTGTGTGGAATATGGTACCATTACGAAGTACAATTTGTTCACAAAAATTAAGCCCTTATATGACAGTGAATGGAAAAATAAAAAGTTATGGATTTTGTAAGGCAGGGAGTAAAAAACGAAAATCGATAAGTGGATGCGGTGGGAAGGGAAGGTTTGAATTCTGTCACTATGCATGATGGACCCATACACATTAGAGTAATGTTACCCAAACCATGCCACTCTGCTGGAGCAAACAACTATCCAGTGTGTATGAGTGTGTCCGATCAAATTACTGGCTAAACTACTCTCTCATTACCATATGGGAAACTAGGAATGATCATGAAATATTATAAATTATGTATATTTTTATGATTTCTTAATTTAGGGTAAAACAAGAGAAGCCAAGGGGATATTCCGATGAACCTAATAATGGGAACATTGATGCTGATAGTGATTTAGAAACGGAGTCCAGTGAGGATGACGAAAATACTTCAAAGAGATCAAGTAGCCATGACAAAAAGGAACGAAAAATCCATGAGAGACAAAGACATACAAGCTCATCGAGTGAGGAGGAGGAGGATGACTACCACAGACGCAAGGCAAAAAATAAGAAACTGAGTGATGAAGACACAATAGAAAGGGGCAAATCTCATACCCAACGGGGTTATGACAGAGAAAGAATAGAAGATTATGAAGAAAGGGCAAGGTACAAGGAGCATAGCAATAAAGACTTGCGTAGTAGGAGGGAAGACCAAGATTACAAAGAGAGAGAACAAGAGCGCAATAACAAGGATGGAAAACGAGAAAAAGAATATCGTAAAAGAGAGGATGAGGAATATTACATAGAGAAAGACAGGCATGGAAAGAAACACAAAGAAAGACTTAATAAGGACAAATTGAGAGACAGGGCTAATAAAGATCGAGATCGCACTGATAAGTTAGACAGAGAATATCGGAGTAAACAGGACAGAGACAGGTCGGACAGAGATCGGGGAGACAGGTCGGACAGAGATCGGGGAGACAGGTCGGACAGAGATCGGGGAGACAGGTCAGACAGAGATCGGGCAGATCATCCAGATCGAGAAAATAGAAGTAGAGCAGAGAGAGATCGCACAGACAGGCAAGAAAGGGAGCGTGAAGACAAAACAGACAGAGAGCTGGAGGATAATTTAGCTAAAACCAAGATTCAGAGAGACCATGAAAAGAAAGAGGAGAGCCAGTCACCCTCTGAAGAGACTGCTGAAAATGACAGTGTTTCTGACCCCAAGCGCAAGGGGGACGAAACCACAGAAGAAGACAACTCTTCAACAAGCAAGTTTGCAAAACGCAGCAATGAAGAAACTGTAGTATCAGCAAGAGACCGATATCTTGCAAGACAAATGGCTCGCTCTGCAGTAAAAACTTATGTAGAAAAAGAGGAAGACTAAAGACTTTGATAATTTTGGTTATCCAGTGGGACTCTGAAGGTAACATAATAAAGACGACCTTTCACGTCCTCATAGATGTGCGGTATTATATACCACTAGAAACACGAGAGTCCATTGAATTCAGCGCACTATCGGCTTTCCCGGTATGTGCCCCGGCCCTGGAGATATCGGTGCTGTTAATTTTGGCATCGATATCTCCCATTGTCAGTAGGGTGGGCCTTACAGCTCAGCATCATCGCTGGCCTGCGAGAGACACCCCCCTGACTGTACAAGTCTAAGGAAGAGTACAGTCAGGGTTGGGCGTTCCTCACAGCCCAGCAATAACACTGACCTGTAAGGCCTGCCCTTCTGACAGTGAGTAGATATCGGAGCCGTAGTTAACGGCACCAATATCTCCAGCATTGGTGCCCATATCGGTAAAAATCCAACATTGCACTGAATTCAGTGCACTGTGAGCTTTCTAGCGTTATAGAATACCGCACATCTATGAGGACGTGAAAGGTTCACTTTGATAAGTTTCTTTTTTGTCATCATTGCATTTCTCTGGTAAGAAATGCTGTTTTTTTGGAATTTGTATTGTTGATATAACAGATCTATTTATGTCTCTCTTTGGGATTTTTGTTTGCTTTGGGCAAAAGGTGAATTGAATTTTTCAAGTAAACCCACGTTAAAGTCGTCCTGTGTGGTTTTGCTTTCAAAGATCTAAAGTGGAGAGAATAACCATCTACAGAGCATGCTCATAATGCTGACATGATTTTATTCTCATCCCTTCTTAATGGATTTTAGTTCAGCTTTTGGTATTTTACACTTATCATAAATCATTTTTAGTATTATAGTGACTTTTATGACACATTTCAGTACCTTGTAGATTTTAATTGTGTAAGCTCCAATGGTAATTTATCTAGACAGGTGAACTGTCGTGAAAACAATGACAGAAATAATATCCAGCAATCTGTCTTCTCTTCTTAAAACCTCCAAATTTTATATAGACCATATAGACAAAAACATCGATAAACAACACCAAACCCTAGGAACAGTTTCATAGCATGTCTACTATACTGGATCTTCCTGTATATGACACATTCTTAATAAGAAGATGCGATATATCAGACATGCTATCAGTAGAACCCAGGGATGAGGTTTGAAACACATAGGTCAAAATGTAGTGGTTTTATAGGGAATGTGGTATCAGAAAACGACACTTTTTTTTTGGTAACCAAAGTTTTTATGTTAATGCGGTTATACAGTTTCCTTGAGGATAGGCTATCAATATTAGATCTGCAGGTGTATGACACCCGGGACCCCTGCAGATCACTGGCACTGAGGCAGTGCGGGAGAACAAACTATACACACTGTAGTGGCAAATGTAGGTACTATAGCACTGCTTCATTGATATCTGTAGGGCAGTGCTGCAGTACCTGCACTCACTACTACAATTTGTACAGTAAGTGAGCAGCAAGGCTCTCTTATGCTTCCTTGGTGTCAGACTCCCACAGATCTAATATTGATGGCCTATCTTGAGAACAGGCCAACAATCTTAGAAAATGGATAACCCCTTTAAACGTATTTCTTTTAAGAATTTTGTAGTTTTTTTATATATATATATATATATATATATATATATATATATATATATATATTTCTCGTCAGTATCTATTTAAAAAAAAAAAAAAAAAGTTCTGGAGTTTTCACTCTAGCCACTAATCCTAATAATAGGCAGGCACTATCAGTTCTGCAGTTTCACACGTCATTTAAAACGTCATTAACCTGCTGAAAATTTCATACATTTCGCAATTTCTCCCAGTATTTTTAATTATTGCCACTAAACAAAGATGGACAAAATCTTTTTTTTTTTTTTTTTTAAATAAATTAAATTGAAAATCTAGAATTATGTATTGAAGTAGGTTCTAGTGACCAGAAAGTCAGACTTTCATATTATCTTGCATTCTATTCACGCAAATAACCAGGTGCATACTTTATAAGGGGTATCATTAATCAATTTAAGGGTAGGAGTCAGTGTGTGGGAAATCAGAAAATTTAGATTTATAGTATTTCAGCATCTGCATTTTAAAGTAGGTCTCCTCTAGAAAGCATTAAAAGTGATCAAACATATTCCTCTCCTTGGATTTCCATATGCACCTGTTTACATAGCTTGTTAATGAAATCCTGAAAGTACCCATTGACTTTAATTGGGTCTGTGGTGCAGACTCGTAACCATAATACTGGCAAGTCAGACTGGATCCTTTAAAGGGTATCTTTACATCAGCTCTTTACATCAATTAATACCTGCTGCTCCATTGATCCTGGCACAGTTGGAATTTTTTCTCTAGCCCCCACCATTCCCTAACAATCAATGCTGTTAGTTTTGGTGACTGATATACTATTTAGACTCTGTACTGTCAGGAGGGTGGTGTCAGGCAGGAGCAGACAAGGGGTGTGATTCTGAGCTCTGACACTGGCTGCCTCTGATTGGAGCTCTGAATCACGCCCCCTGCCTGACACTGCCCTTCTGACAATACAGAGCTTAAATAGCATATCAGGCACCAAAACTAACTGCACTTGTTGCTCTGTAACGGTGGGGGCTAGAGAAAAAAATTCCAAATTCTTTGGAATCAGTGGAACAGCAATTATTAACAGATGCTAAGCGCTAGAATGGTTGGAGGTGGTGAAAGGTCCTCTTTAAAGACCTCAAAGCATACCTCCAATTATTATATAACATCCTTTCATAAATGAAGAGTTCAGGTGAATATAAGACATTTTGTAATATGTCTTATTAAATAACTGTTTCCCTCTTCACTGAGTTACTTTTTTACATAGTCATTGGAGATGGAGTAGGGCTGCTGGAAAAGACACAGAAGTAACTACTTCAGCTGCTATACTGTGAGTGAGAGAGCTCTTTGGACACTGCTGTATCTCTAAGCTAAGACTCTACCACTGCACAGAATGAAGCAAGAAATCAATTAGCCTCCTCATCCCTCTCCATAGACTTCTGTGTGTGAGGATGCTATAGAGGATAACTGAGTGAAGAGAAGGATAGCAGTCTGATAAGTGCTGAAGGAAACTTATTTAATAATTATATTACAACGTTCCTTATATTCATGTATACGATTACATATTCGTTTAGGAAAAGTTTGAAGATGTGCCTTAAGGACACCTTTGAAACAGAAAAAAATATTTTTACATGTTATTGTTTACCTTGAGCTTAAAACACATCACTAAGTTCCATACTACAAGGTTCACTCTTTCGGTTTCATACCCCTCGATATGCATTTTAAAAACTGCTTCTAGTTTCAGATTTTGTTTTTTGTCTTAGTCTGTCCATCCCAGTAATACATGCTGGATGCCAGTTCTGTGCATCTATGGTAGCATACTGCTGCCTTCACAGCTTCATTCCTTTAATGTCCCCCCCCTTTCAAAGCTCATGAGGTATCTCTTCACCCTTGTGCTAACAGACACTGATGTGCTGCAGAGTCTGTAGTAGATGCTTTCCTTTCTCTTTATACTAATGCCCTATTTGCAGTGTTTGCATCTGCAAACTGCCTTGTGTGTTTATCTTGCTATCTAAACTTTAAAACAGTACAAATGTACAACAGCAAAACTCCACCTTCCTCATACGCTCATCTGCAGTGTAAATCCTCCTTCCTCTCTCTGCTGCTATCTTAACATATTGAATAGAAGGGGAAGAGCAAAGAGTGACAGCACAGAAGCAGTGTGCTCGGTGTCAAATCTATGTTAGAAGCAGCAGGATAAACAGCTATGTGAAGGAGTTACACAGGCTCTACAACAGATAAATGGTATAAAGTTTTTAATGGGGTATTTAAAAACATTTATTCATTTTGCATTTAGGAAGCAGAAGAACAATGCAAAAACTTTCATTGCAAAGGTTTCCATATCCTTTGTATATATGTGTGAATAAAGGCTAATAGCCGATCCATTTGTTTTGCCTCTTTCCTCTTGTTTATATAAACCTTTATGCTTTAATACCTTTTTACAGTGGGGAAAAAAAAGTATTTAGTCAGCCACCAATTGTGCAAGTTCTGCCACGTAAAAAGATGAGGCCGGCCTGTAATTGACATCATAGGTAGACCTCAACTATGAGAGACAAAATGAGAAAACATATCTAGAAAATCACATTGTCTGATTTTTAACGAATTTATTTGCAAATTATGGTGGAAAATAAGTATTTGGTCTATAACAAAAGTTCATCTCAATTCTTTGTTCTATATCCTTTGTTGGCAATGACAGAGGTCAAACGTTTTCTGTAAGTCTTCACAAGGTTGGCACACACTGTTGCTGGTATGTTGGCCCATTCCTCCATGCAGATCTCCTCTAGAGCAGTGATGTTTTGGGGCTGTCGCTGGGCAACACAGACTTTCAACTCCCTCCAAAGGTTTTCTATGGGGTTGAGATCTGGAGACTGGCTAGGCCACTCCAGGACCTTGAAATGCTTCTTACGAAGCCGCTCCTTCGTTACCCTGGTGGTGTGCTTGGGATCATTGTCATGCTGAAATGATGACAATTACAGGCCTCTCTCATCTTTTCAAGTGGCAGAACTTGCACAATTGGTGGCTGACTAAATACTTTTTTTTCCCCACTGTACATGAAAAACACAAATCTATCATCTTGTGTTGCACACCTTCATGATCCCCCGACAAAACTTGGATGAGGACACAGTTTTGTGTGAAGTAAAGTTGATACTATATTTTTACATCTCTATTTAGCTTTGACTATCACAATGATCGCATCTTAACAGTTTATAGGGAAAATGAGATCGTCTGGTGTTTTACAAATTTTTCCCCCATTAGTTACTAGTGTCTTGGAAGCTAAAAGAAATATATTGAGGTGTAAAATTGTTAACGTCCTTGGTAAAAAAAACCAAAACAAAACTAAAAATAAAATTAAATTAACTACTTTTTTGGGACGGTGTGAAGAGAAGTATCAACCACATTACATAGACTTCACATCGTCTTGGTCCTGCTTTGTTAATCCTCCATCATTGTAAGTCTACGGTGTGCAGATACAAATGCTCCTTTCTCAGATTCCTAATAATGGCAGCACGTGCTTTCTTACTGCAGTGCAAGAAATAAGTGGAACCTTCTCTCTCTTTCCCTCTGGATTTTGAAGGTCAATAAGCTTATGTGTATGGACAATCTAACCTCTTTCTTAAATGACTCTTAAGACACATTCTACAAAACCTGGTACTACTAGATGGAGTACCAGTCGCTTCTTGGATCTTCTGTTCCTTCACTGGGGACCTAGGATAGACCCCCTAGGAAATCTCTTCCTTTTTTTATTTTTTTTCTCTCTTTGTGATCCACATCATTGGGCACGCTCTTGGGTGGGCGCCTCTGTCCGTCTAAGGTCTAGGGATCCAGAGTTACACAGTTTTTTTCCCTCTTCTTCATCTTCCTTCTCTTTTACCTTTCCCTCCTCATCTCCCCTTCCTTTTCTATATCTCCCTAGCCAGTGCTTCCGCTTCTTTCCCTTGTTCTCTCTCCTCCTCTCCTACACATTTCAATATTGAATGCTGATGTTTTTTCTGATGTATTGTATCCTTTCATCCTTGTACTAATTTTATTTTATATTACTGTTAAACTCAAATAATTAAAAATAATTAAATATAATCTTTATGGTTACATGTGCACCCTGTGCTTATAGGGTCAGGCTGATAAATACTTGCACTTTTTTTTTTTTTTTGCTTCCTTTATGAACTGATCTATAGGAAAAGTAGTCTTGTACAGTAATTGCAAAAGCTCAACATAAAAGGCTTGCCCTAAAAAATGTTTTTCTAACGCAAAAGTAAGGTTTGTAAAGCTCATGAACATTTATGTAATATCTGGACGCTATGACTTTTCTATCCCAGAAAGTGCAAAATTGAACAGATTTAATAAATGTTTGGGAGTGTGCTATTGTGCTAAATGTGTTTTTTCTTTGCCAATATGCCCCTAAGCTTGAAGGGAGTTTCAAGTTAAAGGACCACTTTATATATCATGACCCCTGCTGATCATTGGTCCCGAGGCAGCACACTCCTGCGCTGCCTCAGTACCAGTGATCTGCAGGGATCCCTGGGTGTCTGACCCCTGCAGATCTAATATTGGCAGCCATCTATCTTAGAAACCAGATAACCACATAAAATGACTGTCTTGCTGCTGGGTGGAACAGAGGACCAAAGTTTCCCATTCTGAAGATCAATGGAGGTTCCAGTAGTTGGACCTGCACAAATCTAGCATTTATCTCATAGAGGTGAATGGTTCCTTAAAAACAGATGTCACACATGGATCTTTGAAAATCACAGCAGAGACTTAGCTTGGCTGTGTGGATAGGATACAAAGGCTGATTAAGGCTGAGGTCCTACGTTGCGGAAGCGCAGCTGTTTTTGCTGCAGATTTTGCTGCAGTTTTTTGAGCCCAAAGCCAAGAATGGATACAAAAGGAATGGGAAATACAGTCATATGAAAAAGTTTGGGCACCCCTATTAATCTTAATCATTTTTAGTTCTAAATATTTGGGTGTTTGCAACAGCCATTTCAATTTGATATATCTAATAACTGATGGACACAGTAATATTTCAGGATTGAAATGAGGTTTATTGTACTAACAGAAAATGTGCAATATGCATTAAACCAAAATTTGACCGGTGCAAAAGTATGGGCACCTCAACAGAAAAGTGACATTAATATTTAGTAGATCCTCCTTTTGCAAAAATAACAGCCTCTAGTGGCTTCCTGTAGCTTTTATTCAGTTCCTGGATCCTGGATGAAGGTATTTTTGACCATTCCTCTTTACAAAACAATTCCAGTTCAGTTAAGTTTGATGGTCGCCGAGCATGGACAGCCCGCTTCAAATTATCCCACAGATGTTCAATGATATTCAGGTCTGGGGACTGGGATGGCCATTCCAGAACATTGTAATTGTTCCTCTGCATGAATGCCTGAGTAGATTTGGAGCTGTGTTTTGGATCATTGTCTTGCTGAAATATCCATCCCCGGCGTAACTTCAAATTCGTCACTGATTCTTGTACATTATTCTCAAGAATCTGCTGATACTGAGTTGAATCCATGCGACCCTCAACTTTAACAAGATTCCCGGTGCCGGCATTGGCCACACAGCCCCAAAGCATGATGGAACCTCCACCAAATTTTACAGTGGGTAGCAAGTGTTTTTCTTGGAATGCTGTGTTTTTTTGACGTCATGCATAACGCCTTTTTGTATGACCAAACAACTCAATCTTTGTTTCATCAGTCCACAGGACCTTCTTCCAAAATGAAGCTGGCTTGTCCAAATGTGCTTTTGCATACCTCAGGCGACTCTGTTTGTGGCGTGCTTTCAGAAACGGCTTCTTTCGCATCACTCTCCCATACAGCTTCTCCTTGTGCAAAGTGTGCTGTATTGTTGACCGATGCACAGTGACACCATCTGCAGCAAGATGATGCTGCAGCTCTTTGGAGGTGGTCTGTGGATTGTCCTTGACTGTTCTCACCATTCTTCTTCTCTGCCTTTCTGATATTTTTCTTGGCCTGCCACTTCTGGGCTTAACAAGAACTGTCCCTGTGGTCTTCCATTTCCTTACTATGTTCCTCACAGTGGAAACTGACAGGTTAAATCTCTGAGACAACTTTTTGTATCCTTCCCCTGAACAACTATGTTGAACAATCTTTGTTTTCAGATCATTTGAGAGTTGTTTTGAGGAGCCCATGATGCCACTCTTCAGAGGAGATTCAAATAGGAGAACAACTTGCAATTGGCCACCTTAAATACCTTTTCTCATGATTGGATACACCTGGCTATGAAGTTCAAAGCTCAGTGAGGTTACAAAACCAATTTTGTGCTTCAGTAAGTCAGTAAAAAGTAGTTAGGAGTATTCAAATCAATAAAATGATAAGGATACCCAAATTTTTGCACCGGTCAAATTTTGGTTTAATGCATATTGCACATTTTCTGTTAGTACAATAAACCTCATTTCAATCCTGAAATATTACTGTGTCCATCAGTTATTAGATATATCAAATTGAAATAGCTGTTGCAAACACCCAAATATTTAGAACTAAAAATGATTAAGATTAATAGGGGTGCCCAAACTTTTTCATATGACTGTATATAGGAAGCTCTTATATTTCTACCTTCTGTTCAATCCAATCCTGGCTTTAGCTCAAAAAACTGCAGCAAAATCTGCAATAAAAAAAAACTGCGTTTCCGCAACGTGGGGCCTCAGCCTAAAGCTGGTTTACGTGTAGAAATCAGTGGGTTTGTCCAACTTTTATGTTTAATAACAAAATTCTGTTGAACCGACTGCTTTCTGCAGCATTAGCCGACAATCTAAAGCCTCACACACGTGACTGACGCTAGGTTCACACCTGCTTGGGGACCCCACGAACAGAAACCTAATCTGCTTAAAAAAGCGGTTATCGGCGGAAAATTACAGACCCCATAGACAATAATGGGGTCCACCGGGTTTCCGCCCAAAAAGGCAGGAAAATATGAAGAGAGAAAAGTCCTGCTTGCAGGATTTTTCTCTGCATATTTTAATGGGATTTGGGACGGAAACCCCGAACGGAGACAGGGTGCAGGTGTGAACCTAGCCTTAGTGTGCAGTCTGAGGGGGTTCCGATGCTTCATTCTATTCCCAAGATTATGGAGCATGTGCTTATGTCCAGCATTGTGAAAATGGAACAGAACCCCTCATTGAAATCAGTGTAGCATGGTAGGAAGTCAGATATCATCCTGTACCTTCTGTTAAAAAAAAAATTGGAACCTCCTCAGCCTGCACACTTAGTCGTGTGCTGTAAAGCCCATTTTTTTCTGTTCTGTCAGAGGATCAGAACAATGGATAATTCAACCTGACAGAATGAGTGACAA
Source organism: Leptodactylus fallax (assembly GCA_947044405.1). NCBI lineage: Eukaryota > Metazoa > Chordata > Amphibia > Anura > Leptodactylidae > Leptodactylus > Leptodactylus fallax. The sequence goes on along the minus strand of CAMRHE010000455.1, from coordinate 372,095 downwards.
AGATTTCTCTTTTGTACCCGTCATTGTTGTCATTGTTTTTCAGACTGAAAAATAAATTGCAGCATGATAGAAAAGCAGACTTTAGTAGTGTAACAACTGTAGTGTGAAACTAGCCTTATGTGTATTCGACTTCCTGACATTCCGCTAAGATGTTGAGGGGAAGAGGGATCGAGCAGGCTGGCTTTCAACATGTCCAGTTCTTTGTATTGTGGAAGATAAACCACCATGTAGAGGCAAATGATATTATGCTAGTTAGCAAAGCTGCTCGTTTGGCACAAGGTACTTATGTGCTCCTCAAACCCTCATCCGCACCTCACTCAACATATTGGACACCTCGGTCCAACTGATTTATTAAAAATCACATGTTTTCTGGCGTTAGTTAGAATGAAAATCTATGCCAGTCTTAATAAATTTGCCCAACTGTGCCCTGCGACATGGATTTAGCAGAATCCACCTAAAAATCAGCACCAAATTACGTTGTATGAACCTAGCCTTAAAAGGTCTATATAAATAATCAATAATTCTAATAAAAAGTAACAATTGCTACATGCATATAAACTTATCACTTCACAGTACTTGGAATATGCAAGCAGTTTGTGAAAGAGCTTCCTTCCAAATACCAAGCCTACCAAGATTGTAAGAAATCCATACGTGACGCCATGCGGTATGTTGATATATTTATTATGGCAGTAAATTTCTTACAGTAACAGTTACAATACAAGGCACATACTGATGATTTACAATCCGTCTTGGAACATTCATAAGTGGAATGGCTGCATAATTTAATACAGATATATAATGTACAGGTGAATGAATATAATATATAGATATGTACAAATATAACTCCAATTACATGCTCTACTAAAGGCTTTACTATTCCTGATCAACACAAATATATAAATAGATGTATCTATATATACCAATAGCTGGTATCTCTCTGTGAAACCACAGGATGGCTTTGGATGCACACTTTTCACATAGAACCAGCTCATAGTATCACAGTGTCACAAAGTGCCTGCTGTGATTGTGCTATTAAAAAGAATCAGCAATCGGATTACACACGTAATAACAGTCTTCAAGAGATATTCTCTGAAATGGATAGCATCGAGTATGTCAAATGAACTGACAATGGTACATAATATACAGACTAGTCGTGGAAATGGTTCTTAGTATTGGGCAGAATGAAGGTAACTAGGAATGGGATCAATGGCGATCATCAAATTTTACCAAGTCTCCCAAATATGTTACTTCTAATATATATATATATATATATATATATATATACACACACACACACACACACACACACAGTGGCGTAACTAAAGTCTTGTGGGCCCCGGTGCAATCTTTTGTCCAGGGCCCCCTGCCTCATCCCTACAGTGAATTCTTGATAGTGATGGTTATGTGTGCTAAGGAGTTTATCAAACTTAGTGTGGTTAGGGTAATCTGTGGGTCTCCTTGGCTTATGGGTCAGATGGAAGCTGCAATCTCAATAGTGATGCCAGTGCTTATGGGCCCCCTAAGGCTCCTGGGCCCCTGTGTGTGTGTGTGTGTGTATATATATATATATATATATATATATATATATATATATATATATATAGTGTGTATGTAAATATGTTGCTCTTTCACACACTCCAATTAGATACTTGTAACAGCACATCCACTATTTTGACATAGGGATCGGTGATCCTTATGACTGTTGTGGATTTTAGAAGACTCAAAGGCAATTTAAATGGGTTGTAGAGATGAGTCCCTAACATTAGATCTGAGGGTCTGATACCAACCGCCCCCATCGTTAAGCGTTTCTCAGCAGCTGATATACAGAGAATGGAACAGGAAGCAGACAACACTGTTCTATGTATAGTGGCGGAACTGAGTCATTGCAGCTTAGGTCCTATTCATGTGAATGCAGTACCAGGTCTGACCACTATACAGAGAATGGAGCGTTCTGCTTCCTGCTCCATTCTCTGCGTATCAGCTGCTGAGAACACGATCGGAGAGGGTGTTAGGTGATGAGTCCCTACCGATTTGGCATTGATGGCCTATCGTTGAGATAGGTCTTCAATATTTTTATCCCAGAAAACCCATTTAATGCCATTGAAGCTTCCAGAGATAAAGTGCACTGTCTGCACATGTGAATAGTTCGAATCAGTTTTAGACTGTATATACAATAGAATATAGATTGGCCTTTTATAGTTATGGTCCTCTGGTCAATATACCCCTGATGTGAGGAGGTATATCTATTATGTTACCAGAAGAAAACTATATGCCTCCATACTAAATTGGAGTTAGCAGCTCAGTTCTATGTAGATGAGATCTCTACGTCCTCTCAGCTATTGTATTGTAGATGAATTATTCATAGAGTTGAATAGTTTTTTGCTGAGATGTATGAATATTTGCTTATCTATATTAGCTAATTCTTATCAAACGATCCTGCCACAAACAGCTCGAATTTCTTAAAATATGGCGTATGCTCATTTTTGAAAAAGAAAATTCAGGAAAATTCTTAAACAATGGTATTGCATCAGTTCAGTAGATGTACTAAGCTAAATATGCTAAATTTGGCTTAATTTGTGCCAAAAACTGTCCTATATGCATTTATTATGTGCTTTAGGCTAAGGTTCCACGCAGTAAAAAAAAAAAACACTGTGGAAAAAAACCACGACTGAAATGCGTTGCATTTTTTTCAGCAGCGTTTTTCCTCTGCAGACTTTCTGCCCCTATTATACCTATATGGAAAATGCCAGCATTTCCGCAGGTATAATTGACATGCTGTGGTTTTTGAAAACGCAGCTTTTTCGCTGCAGATTTATTTCTGCAATGTGTGGATGGGATTAGCCAGAATCCCATTCACTTTGCAGTTACTGTAAAGCGCAGCGCGTTTTGCTGCGGTGTTTCCGTTTTCACAACGTGGGGCTTCATCCTTAGACTTTTTTTTCGGCACAGACAAAGGGAACATTGTTTTATCACAAAAATTGTGCTAAAATTCTTGTGCAAACTAATTGGTGGTGTAAATTTAGACTAGACAGTCTCAAGCTGCATCCGATTTATCATCCAGCATCCACCGCTTTGGTAAATCTGCCCGTTTTAAAACAGACTAGTCTAAATTTAAACCAGTGAATTTTATTTCTTTTCTTGCAATCCTCCTTAATATATTCTGTAAACTGATGTGACCACAACTTTCTACCATGTATGTACGTATACAAAATTGGTCATAGGAAGGTCTATCTCTTATAACACTACATAGGGGTTCTAACGTATAAGTATAGGTAGCTTATTACCTGTAATGTAACACTATATGCATGCATATGCAGGAATTTATGAACCTACTGCAATGTAATTGTAAAAGTGGTCAATTGTAACAACACTTATAATAACCGAACCCTGAGAAGAGACTTACTAACTGACCTGTATTAGAACTATACATTTTAATTCTATAGAATTCCTTACGTTAGCATTACACCTTAATAATTCTTGTACTGTGTTTGCAACCTATGAATTTAAGGGGACACACACAACCTGTTTATACATATACACTTATTGACTCTATGGAGAATAAACTGATGTATCACTTGGCAACATGTGCAAAACAAGCCACACAAAAGTATCATGTATGACATAATGTATAGCTATATTTATACTATCTAACCTCTGTCTTTTATCATAGCCGAGTCTGCCGGGGTCACTGGTATAGCAGAATTATGCAAATAGAGCATTTGATCCTAAAACTTACCATCTGCCAAAAAAAGAATGCAGAATTTGCTTATATATTTAAACAAACAGCGAATCTACGCAAATGTGCGATGAAACATCTGCCAGGAATTTAAGGATGTTCATTTATATGGTCAAGTGTTATAAAAAGCAATATTGTGCAATTACTAGAGATTTAGGTGTGTATATATAGTGAAGTTGGGCTGGATATGTCCTGTACTTCACCTTCATACAGGACGAGCATGCTCAGCTTCTCTGTTTATTTCCTATAGCTGTTTATTATATTATATATTTATTATAGCTGAGCCCTGGCCGATGACATCACAGAAGTGTGCTGGACCCCCAGAATATAATAATGTCACTTTTTTCTTTTACATAACTTTGGCTGTGTTTGCCTTAGAGATCTAGAAATTGGATAGCTAGGTTTCTAGAAGCCCTAAAAGTGTTCTACACTATTTTTAATAGATAGGTTCCTAGGAGCCCTGACTGTGTTATACACTATGTTTTATAGATAGGTTCCTAGGAGCCCCGACAGTGTTCTACACTATGTTTTATAGATGGGTTCCTAGGAGCCCTGACAGTATTCTACACTATGTTTTATAGATGGGTTCCTAGGAGTCCTGACAGTGTTCTACACCATGTTTTATAGATAGGTTCCTAGGAGCCCTGACAGTATTATACACTATGTTTTATAGATAGGTTCCTAGGAGCCCTGACAGTATTATACACTATGTTTTATAGATGGGTTTCTAGGAGCCCTGACAGTGTTCTACACTATGTTTTATAGATAGGTTCCTAGGAGCCCTGACAGTGTTATACACTATGTTTTATAGATAGGTTCCTAGGAGCCCTGACAGTGTTATACACTATGTTTTATAGATAGGTTTCTAGGAGTCCTGACGGTGTTCTACACTATATTTTATAGATAGGTTCCTAGGAGCCCTAAGAGTGTTCTACATTATGTTTTAAGCCAATTTAACGTGTGGTTCATATTGAAATTGTTCAACCCAAAACGAATCAGGGACCCAAGCTGCCCAACCTGAAACAAATGTTGAGAGGTTTGTCCATCTCTAGTCAGTGCATCAGTTGAGTAGCACACAGAGTAAGGTGCACCTGGGAAGTGTAGTTTTCACTAGTGAGAAGACCATCATATGCTCCATAGTAAAGACTGCCCACACTGACCAATATAAGCTGAAAATATAATGGAGCTATGGGAATGCAAACCTTGGAAAAGAGGGCACATGGGAGATGGGTGGTCACAGGTACAGTGCAGATGGTTTATCCACATGGTTGCTCAAGTTCTTTCAAAAAAGTTGTATGTTAGGAAAACCCCTTTAAAGGACCTTTACACCTATAAAGGCCCATTCGCACTATGGAATTTTGTGCTGACTTTGAGGCAGATTCCACCTCAAAATCAGCGTCAAATGTGTCCCTGATTTTGCCTCCTATTCCATGTGAGGGAGACATCGAAGCAGGACACTGAAAAATAAGAGTTCTGCTTTATCTTCCCAATTCAGCTGCAGAACCCACAGCATGAGCCGCCCCACTTATTAGACACATTTATCTGAGCCTATTCAGCAGGGGGAGGCCAAAGTGGAAACCCAAAGCTCGACTTTCCACTGATGGATGCTGGAGGGGTAGAAATGAAGGAGAAAGCCTGACTCAAATTTATCTTCCATTATCTCCATGTGAACTTAGCCTAAGAAAATGTCATGGTGCACAAAGACTTCTTATTTTATACATTTGTCTAAGAGCTTATTAGTTCTGTTTCTTTGTCAGAATGGTTAATAAATCTGTCATTTCAGCACTTCATATGTTTACAAGGTCCTATTCCTTTATAGACATGGTATAGTAACATGTCTGTACTGACTGTTTTTATTCTGGATTGCTCTTCCATATTCCCTTCTGTATATATTGTATCCTTGTGCTAAGTACTGTGCTTTGTATAATGCACCAAGAGAACTGCTCTGGGTACATTGTAGACTTATAATAGTGGTTGTCACCATCGACCTTATGAGATAAATATCACATTTATTACACTGGAAAATATCATATAAAGTGGTAAACTGTGCAAATTCAGGTAAATTCCCCATATAAGACAATGGAGGAAGGGGTATTGAGTTGTATATCCCCATTTATCCGCCACTGTCTTTATCCTTATAAACTGTCTGTGTAATAAATTAACTTACAGGGAAAATGCAGACAAAGTATATTTCTACGGATAGTTCATCTCTATAACACTGCTCTTTACACCTTACAACGCAGAGCAATCTGTGGTCAGCATGTTATAGAGCAGGAGGTCCGGAGCAGACTGATATATAGTTTGCTAGTTCCAGTATACCTTGTACTTTGTTCAGTTTAATCTCTGCTGACTGTGAGCTGGGTGTCATATGGGAGGTCTTTGTTACTTGCAGCTATTCCTGTATAAGACTGCGTAGAGTGTCAGTCACTAGGTAGGACCTCCTGCTGGACTCCTAAAGCTGGTCATACATATGAGATAGTTGTGTCCCAACAGCTATTCCACCCAACTCTTCTACATATATGTATGATTGGCTTGGGAGGGATTGGGAGGTTAAAAATCCAACTGACCAATTCTTAACACCCACGGACAGGGTCAGACTGGAGTTCCAAGGCCCACCAGTAAAATTTATTCTGAGGAACCACTCTATGGCTAAATGCAAATATTACTTGAGACCCATTTGCAGATTTCCAAAATGCCCAGTCTTTTCTTCTGTCCTGGAGGACCTAACAGTAGCCTGCTGACTGGCCCTTGCTGTAAATTTGATCCTTTTAGCTCCATGAGCTGGGATCTGTGTTCATACAGCGGTAGCCTCAAGAAGCAGCAAGGGGTGGGGGGCAATATAATTGGTGATTGGGGCTTCTGCTGTAACATTGAGAAGGCGTAAGGATACTGGTCAGTCTGACTCTGCACCTAGATGTCATCTCTGACACCCGATGTGTCCATATAATAATAAACTAGGTAGTTTGTTAAATAATCTATCCAGTTTATTATATGGACACATAAACTGGCTGATTAAGCTTAATATCTGTATGTAATACAGTGATTGTATTAAGCCTTGTACCACTGACTTGGTGTCTACCCTAGGTCAAGGACCTATCAAGAGATCCCCCCTGTTCACCTGTAGGCCAGTCCAACCCTGCACATGGATATCTGCCATCGGGAAAGAGTTGAGATGACCCCATGCATATCCAGTTTGGCTGGAATACACCTAATGTGTATCGGCTGCTTAAAGGGCTTGTGCAGGATTAGAAAACATGGCGGTTTTCAACTTCTCAGGAAGTGACCTCACCTCTGTCCGTCACATGGCAATGCTACAGATCAGTCCCATTAAAATGACTGTGGCTGAACTGCTGCGTGGCCATGTGACCAATGGATGTAATGTCATTATTTGAGAAGAAGAAATCTGCCATGTTTTCTAATCCTGCACAACCCCTTAGGCCCAGACTGAGAATGAAATGTTACAGAGCCTAGAAACAAGCTAGACTCCCCTCTAAAAAGAAAAGACAACCATCGATATTACTACAATAAACATAATAAAAATGTATATGAGCTAAAGCTGCCATTATTCTGCTATGTTGTATGTGGTTTTTTTTTTGCAAGTCTTTCACATAGGGCTTTTGCTGCGTATGGCTAATAAATGCATGGATCTTACGTTATATATCTTCTTGCATGTCCTATATGTTTTTCTGATAACTCTCATAAATGACATACAAGAACACATCCGCCACAAAATATAAAGGATGTCAGAGGTGTAATGAAGTTATTGGACCACCTCTTGGCAACGTCCACGTTCCCATAGGGGGAGATTTATAATTTTCTTATATAAAAGTCACAAACTTCAAAAATTGGCAAGTGATGTGTTTACCCCGTCCTCACCACTTTCCAAAAAAGGGTGTGTGGCATGGGCACACTGAGGGCAGGGTCATTGACCCCACCAGATTTATTACTATTTATGCAAGTTTTCTGGTGCGAATGATGCCTGAAATCTGGGCCAGCTATAAGGCCCAAAGCCAGCTTAGGGACGCGCCTCATTTATGAGTCGGTGCGTGCCTTGTCAAAAGTCGGGCGAATCCACCATGTGCAGGGACTATCAAAACCGGTGTGCAAAACACTGGTCTTGATATTTCCCCAATTATTGCTGCTATACAGATACATATACATATACTGTAGACAACCCCTTCTTGAACAGAAGATATCTTGGCACACAGCTGATCAAAGTGTGTCCATTTTCTCTAACCCCAAATGATTGTTTTTGGCAGGGGAAACCATGTCTAGCCATAAAGTTTAAATGTGTGGCCTACTATGTAATATGTGGTTGGGCTGGGGCTACCAAATCAGGAGCTGTTCTTACAGCTCTCTGTGCTGGTAACTAGAAAGGGGTCCCAAGCATAGGACCCTCCTTTATAATTATTATACACCCTATAGACAAAGGCTGTCCTGATAGTTCAACCCCTTTTTAAGGGAACCTGTCATGTTGAACAGGCGGTCCTATTTCTGGGCAGCATGTTATAGAGCAGGAGGAGCTGAGCAGATGTGTCCCTAGACTTAGAAGTCCAGTGGGCGTCCCTACTCTCTTTCCCTGTATAAGTGTGTATACAGAGATAGCTGTAGGGCCGCCCCCTGGACTCCTAGGGCCAGACTTAGCACACATTACCAGTTATCCAGAATTGTATATATAAAATATATATAGAATGAACAATCCAACCTTTCACTGCTATCACTGCTCCACCAGTCTACACTTCTGACTTCTGTAGGATCCTATAACTAGTAGAACATTTTTAGAAAATGAATGGCATACAACATACATTGCATAATAGCAAGACCAAAAGGAAATCTACAAAGCAGCGCGGTATCCATATCTTAGGTGAATTTGTATTGAAGGTCATACAGATCCCATTCTTAAGAGCTCTTTACAAATGGAGGAAACTTCATTACACATTTTACAGCATGACACAGCTAACCACATCTAGGATATTTTTCGGCAAAGGTATAATATGGATGTGTGTGATGGGCGAGCCATGGGTTCTAATGCATCAAAACTTAAATGTATCTATAGAAGTGTTACCAGGTTAGTCTGTAATCTGTATTTTACACATCTTTTAAGGTAAATCAATGCAGAAAAAAATAATTTATATGAAAATAAAACATCCGCAAATGGTTATAAGTGTAATAAATACACTTCATGTACAATGTTGTCCTGACACAATGCTGTGCAGTCTAACATATTCCTCAATATAATATAAAAATATATAGATAAACCGTTACGATATATTAAATATACTTTAAATTATTTTATAATACTTTTTACTATGAGGCAGTTCAAAGCAGACGAGTTATAGTCCTCACACACGGCTGTATTATGGTCCCATACTACCTGCAAGATGTCCTGATAGGGCCCCTATAGATTTCTTTTACTGTAGCCCTCATGTTGCTTTGTAGGCCCCTTTCTTTCAAAATGGTGGTTGACCAATATGAGTAGGAATGGCACAGAATGAGAAAGTTACATGCAAAACCACTAATCTTAGGGAAGTATTGTGTGCTTTGTAATGGGGTTGGGGTGTCATGAGTCTGACGCTGCGGCATTTTGAAAACTTATAGGACTGGCATTATGGGTGTTACTTGCACTAGGCACACTATATTGTCAGTATTCTCTCGAAGGTGCGATCACAAGTTTTACATTACATGTACCTGTCTCTCAGGAACATATCATGATAGGGATACACAAAACATGCAGACATACATAATATATAATACAGATAGCCATCAACCTTAAAGTTGGAGATGATAAAACACATAAAGAACAATGAAGACACAAATCTATAATACAACTTAGCATTAGATTTAGGCAATTATTAGAATACATGAAGGTAACAGTTTCCAATGGGACTGGTCATTTGATTCTCGCCATTGGGACATTTAATGAGACCATTCCCCGAGAATGTGCCCAAATGGCCCGGGAATCTCCACTTTCCCAGGACCCTCCCAACAAACTATGATCTGAATGTCTATTATCTCTAGAAATGTTAGATATAAGGGGCAGGCCTTTATGGCACATCAGGGATAACCTTCAATTACTTATTTACTGCCAACCCCCTATAGATCTGAGACCTTGCACATAGTGCTCTCTAGTCCGGACTCCTTGGATATGATTATATCCGGAGTTGGGCACGTTTTGGCATACAACATCTTAGTGCATCTGGCTAACAACATGGGCGTTGCACAGAAACCTATCATAAGTACACATCATTAATGGTAAGTCCAGCTTTCAGTTGTTGTTTTATTTTCCATGGATGGGCGCCTGGGATTGTTTTGCCTGACTTTATGGTTGATGACTATCTGTTTTATTACCTTTATGTATCTATGTATTTCTATGTACTTTGGTTTGGCTATCGTGCTCCAGAGCACAAATGTATTTGTTACTAGTAAAAGCTATAATGATTCGTTTGCCGTCATGTCAGAGAATATTGTGCTCACTACCAAAAAAGACCATGTTCTCGACATCATAAGACACATGCATACTGCCATTTAGTCATGGACATTTAATATTCTTTGAAGTTGACCCTGTACTTGTTGGGGTTAGAATTTTATGGATGTAACCTGTGCCCAGTCTGCCTCTCTGGCATGATCCACTGCAGTGTGGCTAGTTGAACCATAGACAGTCTGAGGTTTAGAAAGTTTTCCTTAGGCACAGAATGGGGTGCGGCGTTTGCCAACAGGAAAGGACAATGTTTTGTTTCCAGGTTACACAGCATTCATGTGAATACCTCCCAGTGGTATTTCTGTTCTTGTTTCTGGGGTTATACTCTTGATGAAGCGCTACCAGGAGACAAAAATATAAGGAACTAAAATTAGCAGCAAATTTTGGTGATTTTTCACATTAGTCATAGTTTAATTTGTATGGCATCCAATCTGGGGTTGTCTGGCCCTTTTATGTTTTTCATGGTGTAAAATATCACATTGAGTAACAATGCTAAAGTAATCCTCCCCTGCCCCTGGACAGCTTCCCAGGTCCCCTGCCAGTCTGCCATTTTGGCATGGACATATAACACCACTGTGGCCAGTTATTCAACTTTGGAGTCGCATTTTTATGTAAATTGCTGTTTTATTTTTATGTAAATGATGGAAAGTGCTTTGGAGGCATGTCTTAGCTTGTCTGAGCTTTGGTTCAGCTATAGATTCTGGGGGAAAGCAAAAAAGCTCTGCGGGAAAAACCATGGTGGCAACACATCACGGTTTTTCCTGCAAAGTTTTTCACAGAAAGTCCGCAGAGGTTTCTTCTGTGGACTTTCTGTTTCCATTATACTTATAGGGAAACCGCCAGTGTTTCCATAGGTATAATTGACATGCTGCGATTTCCAAAACCACAATGGGAATCCAAAGTTGAATAACAGAGACATACAGTCATATGAAAAAGTTTGGGCACCCCTATTAATCTTAATCATTTTTAGTTCTAAATATTTGGGTGTTTGCAACAGCCATTTCAATTTGATATATCTAATAACTGATGGACACAGTAATATTTCAGGATTGAAATGAGGTTTATTGTACTAACAGAAAATGTGCAATATGCATTAATCCAAAATTTGACCGGTGCAAAAGTATGGGCACCTCAACAGAAAAGTGACATTAATATTTAGTAGATCCTCCTTTTGCAAAAATAACAGCCTCTAGTCGCTTCCTGTAGCTTTTAATCAGTTCCTGGATCCTGGATGAAGGTAGTTTTGACCATTCCTCTTTACAAAACAATTCCAGTTGTTAAGTTTGACGGTCGCCGAGCATGGACAGCCCGCTTCAAATTATCCCACAGATGTTCAATGATATTCAGGTCTGGGGACTGGGATGGCCATTCCAGAACATTGTAATTGTTCCTCTGCATGAATGCCTGAGTAGATTTGGAGCTGTGTTTTGGATCATTGTCTTGCTGAAATATCCATCCCCGGCATAACTTCAAATTCGTCACTGATTCTTGTACATTATTCTCAAGAATCTGCTGATACTGAGTTGAATCCATGCGACCCTCAACTTTAACAAGATTCCCGGTGCCGGCATTGGCCACACAGCCCCAAAGCATGATGGAACCTCCACCAAATTTTACAGTGGGTAGCAAGTGTTTTTCTTGGAATGCTGTGTTTTTTGGACGCCATGCATAACGCCTTTTTGTATGACCAAACAACTCAATCTTTGTTTCATCAGTCCACAGGACCTTCTTCCAAAATGAAGCTGGCTTGTCCAAATGTGCTTTTGCATACCTCAGGCGACTCTGTTTGTGGCGTGCTTTCAGAAACGGCTTCTTTCGCATCACTCTCCCATACAGCTTCTCCTTGTGCAAAGTGTGCTGTATTGTTGACCGATGCACAGTGACACCATCTGCAGCAAGATGATGCTGCAGCTCTTTGGAGGTGGTCTGTGGATTGTCCTTGACTGTTCTCACCATTCTTCTTCTCTGCCTTTCTGATATTTTTCTTGGCCTGCCACTTCTGGGCTTAACAAGAACTATCCCTGTGGTCTTCCATTTCCTTACTATGTTCCTCACAGTGGAAACTGACAGGTTAAATCTCTGAGACAACTTTTTGTATCCTTCCCCTGAACAACTATGTTGAACAATCTTTGTTTTCAGATCATTTGAGAGTTGTTTTGAGGAGCCCATGATGCCACTCTTCAGAGGAGATTCAAATAGGAGAACAACTTGCAATTGGCCACCTTAAATACCTTTTCTCATGATTGGATACACCTGGCTATGAAGTTGAAAGCTCAGTGAGGTTACAAAAGCAATTTTGTGCTTCAGTAAGTCAGTAAAAAGTAGTTAGGAGTATTCAAATCAATAAAATGATAAGGGTACCCAAATTTTTGCACCGGTCAAATTTTGGTTTAATGCATATTGCACATTTTCTGTTAGTACAATAAACCTCATTTCAATCCTGAAATATTACTGTGTCTATCAGTTATTAGATATTTCAAATTGAAATGGCTGCTGCAAACACCCAAATATTTAGAACTAAAAATGATTAAGATTAATAGGGGTGCCCAAACTTTTTCATATGACTGTATTTGGGAACTGTAGAATCACTCCACAAGGTAATGGGATTAGGTTTATAACCAATTTACAATAACAAGAACCATTTTTTTAGCATAAATCACAGTTCATAAATGTAACCTTTTATTATTCTTAGAGCCAGTGAACTGTGTCCTTTCTTACCTCTTTCAATGAGCCCGGGGTGCTAAACAGTCGATACACCATGTATACTGGCACACAGATGAATGAAGATGTACCAATACAGTAACCAAGCACAACAGACCAGGTTGGGTATGTGTAGTTAAAAAGACGTAACTCTGGAGGACTGGACAAAAAGCTGCATAAAATAAACTGAGGAGAAAACAAATATCAAATTTAATATCACATTTAATTTCAGGAAATTTTAATTTAATTAATCTTCTGTAATATCAGACATATTATGCGTGTTTGTATATATAGCCAATTATCCCCACCCCCTTCTCTCCATAAAAGGAGTTGTCTCATGAAGACAATCCCCTTTTAAAGAGGACCTTTCATGTCCTCAGAGATGGGCCTTATTATATACTCATATATTATACGAATTCAGCGCTCTGTCAGCTTTGCCAGTATGCACCCCGGTGCCAGAGATATCAGTGCTGTTAGTTTCAGATCACGTATATAATACCACACATCCCCGAGGACATGAAAGATCCTCTTTAAAACAAGGTAGCTGATACCATGCAAAACATTGCCTGACCATATAATGCATGGATGAGCATGGTCTATCATTCTGGCTTACAGGGGGGTCTGGGGAAGAGAACCTTCTTCCGTGATGTCCATATTCTAGAATAATAGAAAGGAGTGGTCTTTTTGAAAGAACACCATTAACGGTTCATGTTTATCACTGTCAAGCATGGTCATCTGTCAAACATGGTGGTGCAGGGGTGATGATTTGGGTTTGTCTTGCAGCCACATGACCTGGACACCTTTCCATCATTGAGTTGACCATGAACTCCTTTGTATACCAAAGTATTCTATAGTTACATGTGAGGTCATCTATCAAAGAGCTGAAGCTTGACCAAAACTTGGTCATGCCACAGGACAATGATCCCAAGCACACCAGCAAATCTATACCAGAATGGCTGAAAAAGAAAAGAATCAGGGTTTGCAATGGCCCAGTCAAAGCCAATAGAAATGCTGTCTCAGGACCTTAAGAGAGTTGTGCATAAATGAATGCCAGCAAACATCTATGAACTAAGAAGAGAGGGACAACATTCCTCCAGAACCGTGCGGGAGACTGATAAAGTCATACAGAAAACCATTACTTTAAGTTATTGCTGATAAAGGAGGTTCTACAAGTTATTGCTTCATGGGGTGCTCTTCATTTTTCACACATGGCTTTTCCATTTTGGCTTCATTTTTGTTAAATAAATAATAAGATGATGGAATCTCTCGTGTGTTGTTGTATATATCCACTATCCTCACTTATTGTATATTTATAATACTAATCTCTATGGAGGATTATTTGCTATGATGTTTTACTTAACTTAGTGATGTCCCATAAGTATGGCAGTCAACTCATATGGTGTCTGCTCAGTAGCTGAACAGGCCTCATAGCCACCATTTTACCATAGACTGCAATACTGTTGTATTGCATTCTATTGTATAAAGAATACGATGATATCAGGTTCAAGACCCCCATGGGGCTAAAATATAATATAAAGACATTTTAAATATTAAAATTTTAAATATATAAAAGCTCAAATCACCATATTACCCTAGAATACATATAAAAAAAAAATTAGGAAAGTGCCCGGACTATTAAAATAATTTATGCCATATGGAAAAACCGAAATGCCCATATCACAATTTTTTTGCGATTTTTACCTCCCAAAAAAATAAATAAAAGTGATCGAAACATCACCACATAAGTGGTGTCCATACATGAAAACTTAAAAAGTTATGGGTGTCAAAATATGGCAATGTAAATTTTTATTTCTTTTGAAGTCTTACATTTTCTTAAATGTATTAAAACATGAAAAAAGCTGTATATTTTTGGTACTGACATAATTGTACATAAGCCCTCACTGTACTCCATAAAAGTTATGGGATTTGGAAGGTACAGAGTTAAAAAACGAAAACACAAAAATGGAAAATTCCTTGGTCACTAAAAGGATAAGGTTGGACACATGGTATATGTTCTAGAGTAAGATAAATGTAAGAGAACTGACTAACATCATAGCTTATGCATCTATTACTTTCAATGCAGAATCTATAATATTGCCCTTGCCTACCCTGTGCCATTTAGAAAAATTATATATTTTATGAGCTGAAGGGATTTTTGGGGCCACCTGAGGACCCAGCAGCCACTGCTACCTCTGCACCCCCTATAGCTATGCCCCTGATTACTTTTGTTCCTTCTGTTCCATTTAGTCTGATCTTCTAAGTCAAGTCTATCTAGTATGACTGAAAGATGCCTTTTTGATGCCTACTGTTTCCAATAGGCCAGCAGTTGCCTGTATCAATAACATCTATTTCCAATGACTGACCAATAAGATGTTCAACATGTTGTAAAATAATTTCAGCAGACATCTGCTATATCACATATAGCCCTTCGGCGGTGTACAGCCTGAGATGACATTCTCTTACTATGTCTGATCTGAACTATTCTTTAACATTGAGCATTAAAAGACTGTTCTGACTACTCATCTTTATGACATCTCAGAAGACTGGGGGGCACGTGTCCTCCTGTTACTTCCCGAAACCCGGGGTGAACAAGAAGGAGAGGAATGCTGAATATGGTTTTTTGTTTCTTCCGTTACCTTCAGTCACTCCTTCTTCAGGTAGCCTTGCCTCCCTTTTTATCAACTTTTTTCTGTTAACTCCTGTCTTTTGTTTGTACTGTTATTTTACCTACTTACTATTGATTTCTACTGAGCATTTGGCTACCTACACCACTTATTCCAGAGCTCAGTTAGTCCATGGTATGTCCATATTTCTGAATACATGATATGACATGTAACCAGCCAGTCCTTCATGTCCATCCATACTTTTAATAATGCTAATAATAATAACAATGATAATGACAATACATACAGACATTGAAAATAGGTAGGTGACCAGGCGAATACCACTACTGGTCACATAAGTGTAGGGTATGCTGCCCTAGATAAATATATAATTCATATAGTAGTATGGTAAACTGAGTAAAATACATAAAAAATGACATAAGTGACCAAGAAAAAAAAATACAACATAATGCAGTTGCAACTGGTAGAATCCAGTGGTCACCCACTATACGTTATGCGTGTAACTGGGGGCAACAAAATGATATGGCGATGTTTTGCATCAGCATTTGTAGTCCAAAACCAGGGGTGCAACCTACAAGTCATGGACAAAGGTTTTGAGCCTGACACAAAGTTTGGATTTCACTAAGTTTGCTAATTTAGTGTTTATGGTGGCAATTTCCCTCAGGTCAAGATTGTTATAAAGAGCAATCAGATGAATAGCAATAAATTGTAAAGACATTTCTTGCCATGGAAATTAATTTAATCACAAAAATCGCTTTTCAACAGAATTTCAGTCTTGCCACAAAATGAATTGCTAGCATCATTTCAGCGAGCTTCCAGGGAATTCTTAAAATCACTGTCTTCTTCTGTTTACCTCTAAGAAAACGTGCAGTCATGATTGCTTTCCATCAACAGGGCTTTAAAGAAAAGGATATTGCTGATTACATGACTGAATCAACCATTTATCGGATCAAGAACTTCATAGAGAGAGGTTCAGTTGCTGTGAAGAAGGCTTTAGGACACCCAAGAAAGTCCAACCAGTGCCAGGACTGTCTCTTTAATAGAATTCAGCTACAGGATCAGTTCAAAACCAGTGCAGAGCTTGCTCAGGAATGGTGGCAGGCAGGTGTCAATGCATCTGAACACATAGTGAGGCAAAAGCTTTTGGAGGTTGGCCTGGTGCCAAGAAGAGCAGCAAAGAAGCCACTTCTCTCCAAGAAAAAAACAAGGACAGAATGACATTTTGCAGGACATGCAGGGATTGGACTACATAGGACTGAGGTAAAGTTATTTTCTCTGATGAAGCCACTTATGACTGTTTGGGACATCGGGAAGAATGATTGTTTGGAAAAGAAATGGTGAGCACTGCCATGAGACCTGAGTCCAACAGTAAAGCATCCTAGGACCATTCATATTTGGGGTGGCTTTTCATCCATGGAGTGGGCTCACTCAAAAATTTTGGCTAAGAACACTATCATGAATAAAGAATGGTATCCAACCATCCAGGAGCAAGTTGGTGAAGAACAATACTTTCTCCAGCATGATGGAGCACCACGTCACAAGGAAACATTAATGACTAAGTGGTTCAGTGAACAAAACCGTCTGAACAAATCTCAGTGAGGATTTGTGGTCAATCCTCAAAAAGTGGGTAGAAAAATAGAAGCACATAAATAATGAGAAACTCCAATCATTGAATAGACAAGAATGGATGGTCATCACTCAGATTTTGTCCCAGAAACTGAAATCCAACATGCCCACGCGAATTAAAAAAGTCTCGAAAAATAAGAGTCAACACTGTAAATATTAAGTCTCTGAAGAAACTTAAAGTATTTGTCCATGAAACTTTAAATCTTCTTATTAAATGTATATAACTGTAGTCCAGTATACCATAGAAACATCTGGCTAAAAGATCTAAAAACAATGAATCAGCAAACTTTGTTAAACCAAAACTTGGGTCAGTCCAAAACTTTTGTCCACAACTATACACAAAAAATATAATGCACAAATATGCACATCCTCCTGGTTTTGGCTTACAAATACTGATGATATACTGTCGTATGAATGCGGCCTTAAGGTAATGACTTGTAACCCTGTCGAGTTAGGCAATTTTGGTTACAGCGATTGAGGGGAAAACTTAGGACAGGTTAACATACTTGCATATGTGAGGTTTTAGATTGCATTTGGTAGGTGAGAGAGTCTCAAAATAAGGGAGGAAATTCCAAATCTATGTTTAAATAAAGACACTATACACTACACTATAGTGACACTGCACACATTGATATATGTATTGAATATGGGAGTAGAAAAGGTGTTAAAAATCACAGACAGGAGAGGTTCTTGGGCAGGCTGGACTATGGTGGTATCTGGAAATTACCTAGGGAATGTGAGGTTTATAGTACTAGTATTGTTTAGGGGCTGTTCAGTGTCATCATTTATTTGCACTTGCACTTTATAGATTGGTAGAGATATTGGCAGCTCACACCTATGTTACTCACACCTATGTTACATGTTTGTACTGCTATGCTCCTTGTCCTCTATGATTTTTTTTGTACCTCCCCGCTAGGTTGTATGCACTGACTGCACTGTCAGATGTCGTGTGCCCTATCTTTTATCTATTTTTAGGTGGACACTTCTCAGCTTCAACTGAGCACTGAGCATGTGATGGTTGTCTAGAACTCATCGATAGAAGCTTAAAATTTAAAAAAATGAACCCTGGATGGGACTGTAGTCACCAGTTTAGGACACCCAAACCTGGAGATAGATTCCCTTTAAGATTGAGACTTCTTACTGTATTTCCTGAGGGACAGTGGAAAGTGGTCATTTTCCCAATTACATGATTACCTGAGTTATCTAGTGAAAAATTATACCATTTATGGCCAGACTAATGTAAAGTTCTCTACAAAGACTCCACAGTTCTGATCTATTTAATACAATATGAATATAACTTACACATAATTTGGATCATGAGCCTTGTATTTTTAAAGTACATCTGTCATTTTGCTTAATTCTGAAAAATGCATGGGCTTATACAAGCTACTCATTGCATTTATAGTAATTTTTTGCTCATACTTCTTTTACCCCCACTCATAGTGCCCAAACCTTGATAAACTATTCCTGGAGGCAAGTCCACAGTGTGAGAAGTCTGCCATCGGTGTAGGTGCTGGGATGTTCTCTCTGACATGCATTGTACAAGCAAAGGAGAACTGGAAGCACAGTGTTGCCCCTAAAATTTAACTATTTCCCATTCAAAGCCAGCTATAGTACTCTGGCTCTATCTGCAACCACAACTATCCTGTGTGTCCTACAAATGCAGTCTGAAAATACATGTGCCAGTCAATCCCTTTACAGTTTACTGGCATTACTATTAGTACTGTAAATACTATCACATCTGTGTGGATTTAGAAACACTGCAGTAAAGCTTTGTGCATCTTACAGTCCCCACACATGTGATGCTATAGGCCCGTGTTGGCACACCTATGGCACGGGTGCCAGAGAGGACACACAGAGCCCTTTCAGTTGGCACGCGCGCTGTCGCCATGATCGCTCACTAGCTGTCAGTGTAGGCTGCGGGTCCACAGGACCGCGGTTTACACTGACTGCAGAGTGTAACCTCTGCCCCGATACAGGCGCGATGACGTAAGTCTTCAGCGCCTGCGATCAGAAGAAGAAGGAGGACGCTCTTCGTGGGACTGCAGCCATACTGGGTAAGTAGCATAAACTACTGTGTGGGGGCCCACTGTGGAGCATATAATACTGTGTGTGGGGCCTACTGTGGAGCATATACTACTGTGTGGGGGTCCACTGTGAACCATATAATACTGTGGGGGACCAAAGTGGAGCATATAATACTGTGTGGGTGCCTACTGTGGAGCATATACCACTGTGTGGGGGCCCACGGTGGAGCATATAATACTGTGTGGGTTCCCACTCTGGAGCATATAATACTGTGTGGGGTCCCACTGTGGAGCATATAATACTGTGTGGGGCCCCACTGTGGAGCGTATAATACTGTGCGGGGGCAACTGTGGAGCATATAATACTGTGTGGGAGCCACTGTGGGAATATAATACTGAGTGGGGGCCACTGTGGAACATATAATACTATGCGGGGGCCACTGTGGAGCGTATAATAATACTGTTCGGGGGTCACTGTGGAGCGTATAATACTGTGTGGGAGCCACTGTGGACATATAATTCTGAGTGGGGGCCACTCTGGAGCATATAATACTGTGCGGGGGCCACTGTGGAGCATATAATAATACTGTTCGGGGGTCACTGTGGAGTGTATAAAACTGTGTGGGAGCCACTGTGGACATATAATTCTGAGTGGGGGCCACTCTGGAGCATATAATACTGTGCGGGTCCACTGTGGAGCATATAATAATACTGTTTGGGGGTCACTGTGGAGTGTATAATACTGTGTGGGAGCCACTGTGGGCATATAATACTGAGTGGGGGCCACTTTGGAGCATATAATACTGTGCGGGGGCCACTGTGGGCATATAATACTGAGTGGGGGCCACTTTGGAGCATATAATACTGCGTGGGGGCCACTCTGGAGCATATACTACTGTCTGGGGGCCACTATGGAGCGCATTGTACTGTGTGGGGGTCCTTCACTATTTATATCACACAGTATCTGTTTTATAGCAGACATGTGATATTATTACAGGCTGTAATAACATTGCACGGTCACTATAAAACAGATCCTGGTTAATTTAAGGTTAAATTGCCATGTTGGCACTTTGCGATAATTTAGTGGGTTTTGGGTTGCAGTTTGGGCACTCGCAATAGCACTTGCAATAGCAATGACAATACAATGTGCCCTCCATGTCTAGGACACACACAGTGTAGTTGTGACTGCATTAAGAGCCTAAATACTGTTGCTGGACAGGAAAAGGTTTATATTAGCCAATACATTCTGAAAAGCGAAGGCTCACACAGAAGAGAGAAGCAGGGCTTGTGACTATGAAAACAAAGACTTGCCCACACTTCCTGTAGTCCGTCTCAGTGTTTCTGCTGCTAGAGATGAACTTCACATAACAACAAGCAGTGGACAACAAGTTAGATACAAAAGACACACCAAGTGGCCAGCACTTTGAAGCAATTTTAGTGCAAAAACATTTTAGGTTATTTAGTTAAGTTTCTGTCAGGTGTGGAAAAATGTTACAAAGTAAGTATGCTTTCATAGAGTGTAAAGTAGAAGTGTTAATAGTTTATTTTTGTAAATTAACAAATGAAGTGAATGAACAAAAGAGAAACCTTTGCCAAATCAATATTTGTGTGACCTTTGCCCTTTGCCTTCCATCAATTCTCCTTGGTAATTGCAGACAGTTTTTGAAGGAACTCGGCAGGGAGGTTGTTCCCGTCATCTTGGAGAACTAAGCACAGATCTGTGGATGTAGGCTTGCTCCAATCCTTCTGTCTCTTCATGTAATCCCAGACAGACTGGATGATGCTGAGATCAGGGATCTGTGGGGGCCATATCATCACTTCCAGGACTGCTCCTCAAAAGGGCCAAGGTCACACCAAATATTGATGGGATTTAGATATCATTTTTGTTCATTTATTTAAAATAACCTATTAACACTTCTGTTTTTGAAAGCATTCTTACTTTGCAGCACTTTTTTTCACACCTACTTAAAACCTTTGCACGGTCCTTTAAGTAGATGTAGAACTAGTTGAAATGACCATTGATAAGCTATGCTGGGTTTTAATCTTTGCTTACAGAGGTGAGACTTGAAGTTCTTGGGGCCCATGCAAAATATGCATTTACCATTTGCTATCTATAAGGCTTCTGGACCACCTCAGGCTCCAGGGCTTAGTAGCAATTGCTAATTCTCCCCTATAGCTACACAGATTAGCATCTAGACGTGTCCTTCAGATACTGACCCATAATGTGTTATTACAAGTTTAATAAGATGAAGCATATGACTAGTTTATATAAAAGTTCTGTGCTTTCTATAAGAGTTTATATTAAGATAACTCTCTCCACTCTCACTCCTTTTCACTGCAGATATGGTTTTAGTAGTTGTATATGTAGTGGCCATAACATTACTATATTCATCCTCCATACCCCATGGATACACAGCTCTCTATTTTATTGCTATTTTTACACTGGTCATAAAAGTTAAGAGAGTAAACAGGAGCCGCTGCAAAGTTTCATCTCATCATAAACCTGTTCTACTAATTCATCTGCCCCATGCTGCAAGCTACACGGCACTCCCACATCTGCCTTCCTCCAGGTTCTCTAGGGTGAATATGGCAGACAAGAGGTTAATAACGATAATAAAACTGGCTAAAGAGGGTTAAGACACTATTTAAGGCCTCCGATGGGTGCCAGCTTCATGTCAGGTTGCAGAATGATGTTGTTCAGGCCTCTGTATTCCAGCTCATGCGTTGAAGCTTTTATAACACATATATCTCTGGTGCCAAGTAGACTAAATGATCTCTGTGTTGTTATCACAACCATTATGCGTAGTGAAGTTGTGCTGGGGTAAACTACATGAATAAGATTTGGTTACAAATGCCTGCAATACAATCCGCTCTCCGTAATGCAGAGTATAATAAATCTGGTAGTAAGACATAACCAGACCTCATAGCAGGTACTTGATGGAATTACGGACATACAAATGTGGCTCTAGGAAGTTGCACAGGTTGTTTACCATCAGGCCTTATTCACACTTGTGTATTTAGGTCAGTATTTTGGATCAGTATTTGTAAGCCTAAGCCAGGAGTGAAAGCTACAAATATAAAGCCACTTTCTATTCTATTTTAGTTGTATTTATGATTTGTCTAAAGCAGTGGCCTCAAACATGGTACGCTCTAGCTATGGTAAAGCTACAAAATTCACTTTGAAATCATATTTGTAATGTATCACTTTTTTAATTTATTTATTAAAACCAGATGAAATAGAACAAGTGAAATATATATTTTTTAAATCTGTTTTAATTTTAAGATTGTAGATTTTTTTTTATTCTACTTTCTGTATGTGATTATGTGGACGGCCATCTTGCGTGAGCTTTGCATTTGCTCTGTTGACAGCATTTAGTGATATGCTTTACAGCACAGTCACAGACACAGGCAGCAGTAGTCTGGAACTGACTAACCGTAGGCATGCTCTGTGGAGGGAGAGAAGTAGTTAAGCTGTAACATCATCTATGGCGAGTAGAGAGTGCAATAATAGGCGTTATGTGATATTATCTACAGTGCCTTGCAAAAGTATTCGGCCCCCTTGAACTTTTCAACCTTTTGCCACATTTCAGGCTTCAAACATAAGGATATAAAATTTTAATTTTTTTGGTGAAGAATCAACAAGTGGGACACAATTTTGAAGTGGAACGAAATTTATTGGATATTTTAAACTTTTGTAAAAAATAAAAAACTGAAAAGTGGGGCGTGCAATATTATTCGGCCCCTTTACTTTCAGTGCAGCAAACAAACTCCAGAAGTTCAGTGAGGATCTCTGAATGATCCAATGTTGTCCTAAATGACTGATGATGATAAATATAATCCACCTGTGTGTAATGAAGTCTCCGTATAAATGCACCTGCTCTGTGATAGTCTCAAGGTTCTGTTTTAAGCGCAGAGAGCATCATGAAGACCAAGGAACAGACCAGGCAGGTCCGTGATACTGTTGTGGAGAAGTTTAAAGACGGATTTGGATACAAAAAGATTTCCCAAACTTTAAACATCCCAAGGAGCACTGTGCAAGCGATCATATTGAGATGGAAGGAGTATCAGACCACTGCAAATCTACCAAGACCCGGCCGTCCCTCTAAACCAGGGGTCAGCAACCTATGGCACGCGAGGCTTATTCCCCTGGCACGGCAGCGGACTACTCATCCAGCAGTTTCGATCGGACCAAACACGGCTGAAACGAAACTGCTATTATTATACTGTGGGATCTCTTCAGACCCCCGAGTATAATAAGCGGAGCTCCCGGGGAGGTGATGAAACATAAAAAACAATGTTACTCACTATTCCACGCTCCGCAGCTGCTGTGTACTCTTCGGGCGCTTCTGCCTGAAGTCAGTTGACAGGGCCTCAGGGGTCGCGTCTGCGTCTGACGTCATTACGCATAATGACGCGACGTGACCCCTGAGACTCAATGAGCGGTCGCTGACTACAGGCAGAAGCGCCCGAAGATACAGAGCGGCTGCGGAGCGTGGAATGGTGAGTACATTGTTTTTTATGTTTCATCACCTCTCTTTGCCCTCCACTTATAATACTCTGTGGTCTGAAGAAACCCCACAGTATAATAATAGCTAGTGAGTGGCACAAATTGGAATATTATAAAAGTTAGAATATTATACCATGTGCAGGGGCTACTATGGAGGATAACACAGTGTGCTGGGGCCACTATGGGACATAATACCGTGTGTAGGCGCCTCTATGGGACATATACCGTGTGCAGGGGCCGCTATGGGACATATACCGTGTGCAGGGGCCGCTATGGGACATATACCGTGTGCAGGGGCCGCTATGGGACATATTGCTGTGTGCAGGGGCCGCTATGGGACAAATACCGTGTGCAGGGGCCGCTATGGGACATAATACCGTGTGCAGGGACCGCTATGGGACAAATACTGTGTGCAGGGGCCGCTATGGGACAAATACCGTGTACAGAGGCCGCTATGGGACATAATACCGTGTGCGGAGGCCGCTATGGGACATAATACCGTGTGCAGGCGCCGCTATGGGACATATTAACGTGTGCAGGGACTGCTATGGCTGTGGGACATAATACCAGTGCAGGGACCACTATGGGACATTATTCTGTATAACGGTGTGTTTTCTATATTAAGGATGTGTTTTTGCACAGAAAACTCAGGCTTTGTTTTTTTTTTTTGTGCAAAAATGCACCAGTTTTACATCGAATGAAAAAGTTCCAGTGGCCTTAGAATATAGCTGCATCCAGATACATAGTGTGTTTTCACCATAAAGATGCCGCCATACGCTGCTCCTGGACACATTTACCACTAATTGGGGGCTGCACATGGACTTTCATTGCTTCTAATCAGAAAGTACAGGTGAGTCCCAGGAAATAGTAGTAAGTGCATGTGTCCTAAAGCATCTGGTGGCAGCACTTCTGTGTTATGGTTTGTGCTATATGACTTTAGTTTAGGGGTCGTCAGACTTACAATTATTGACCGGCACTCCGAGTACCTCATCTTTGATTTTTTTATTAAAATCGGCACGTCGAACACAAAAGGTTGCCTACCCCTGCTCTAAACTTTCATCTCAAACAAGAAGACTGATCAGAGATGCAGCCAAGAGGCCCAGGATCACTCTGGATGAACTGCAGAGATCTACAGCTGAGGTGGGAGAGTCTGTCCATAGAACAACAATCAGTCGTACACTGCACAAATCTGGCCTTTATGGAAGAGTGGCAAGAAGAAAGCCATTTCTCAAAGATATCCATAAAAAGTCTCGTTTAAAGTTTGCCACAAGCCACCTGCGAGACACACCAAACATGTGGAAGAAGGTGCTCTGGTCAGATGAAACCAAAATCGAAATTTTTAGCCACAATGCAAAACGATATGTTTGGCGTAAAAGCAACACAGCTCATCACCCTGAACACACCATCCCCACTGTCACACATGGTGGTGGCAGCATCATGGTTTGGGCCTGCTTTTCTTCAGCAGGGACAGGGAAGATGGTTAAAATTGATGGGAAGATGGATGGAGCCAAATACAGGACCATTCTGGAAGAAAACCTGCTGGTCTCTGCAAAAGACCTGAGACTGGGACGGAGATTTATCTTCCAACAAGACAATGATCCCAAACATAAAGCAAAATCTACAATGGAATGGTTCACAAATAAACGTATCCAGGTGTTAGAATGGCCAAGTCAAAGTCCAGACCTGAATCCAATCGAGAATCTGTGGAAAGAGCTGAAAACTGCTGTTCACAAACGCTCTCCATCCAACCTCACTGAGCTCCAGCTGTTTTCCAAGGAAGAATGGGCAAGAATTTCAGTCTCTCGATGTGCAAAACTGATATAGACATACCCCAAGTGACTTGCAGCTGTAATCGCAGCAAAAGGTGGAGCTACAAAGTATTAACTTAAGGGGGCCGAATAATTTGGCACTCCCCCCTTTTCAGTTTTTTTTTATTTTTTACAAAAGTTTAAAATATCCAATAAATTTCGTTCCACTTCAAAATTGTGTCCCACTTGTTGATTCTTCACCAAAAAATTTAAATTTTATATCCTTATGTTTGAAGCCTGAAATGTGGCAAAAGGTTGAAAAGTTCAAGGGGGCCGAATACTTTCACAAGGCACTGTATATATGTGTTATCTTCTATTGTGATGTCATCTGTCTTGTCTGTGATGTAAATGAGGTGACTGCTGAAAAGAAAACCCCTGCAGAATTGGCAAGTGTCAGTCTATTACTAGTGATAATTCCAGTATATGGTATTTTTTTTTACTACAAATAGTAACAAGAAAAATGTAAAAAAAAAAATCAAAAAATTTTCTAAAAAATAAAAAACCTGGTTTAAAAACTAGGTCATTTTGTGCCGACACATTCTGTTTAAGTCAGTACCTTTTTTCTAAATTAGTTTGATACTTCCCAAGCAATGCCAAAGAAATACCATAATGAAGCAGAAAATACCTCCCTACCACATACCATATTGCGGTAGAGCAGAATTCCCTGCAGACAAATTACCATAGTTAGGCTAAGGCCCCACACAGTGAATCACTGCCAAAAAACAGAAAAAAAATGAGATGCGTTTCCACTGCGGTCTTTTCCGCAGTGTTTTTTTGCAGATAGTCTGCAGAGTTTTCCTCTGCGGACTTTCTGCCCCTATTATACAGTACCTATACTGAAAATGCTAGCATTTTTGTTGGTATTTTGAAATCGCCGCATTTTCGCTGTGGATTTTTTCTACAATGTGTGGATAGGATTAGCCAGAATCCCATCCACCTTGCAGGTGATGTAAAACGCAGCATTTTTTTTTGCCGCAGCGTTTCTGCTGCAGCCAAAACTCTACATATCCACAACATGGGGCTCAGTCCTAAAGGAAAAAATACCTCCACAATTGCCACACAAACCGAAATACTGCTCAGAATACCATACTATAAGCACCAAAAAACACACCACAGTGTTGCAAAAATAGTTGCTCAGAAGTGGCAAGCCACAGTACAATTCAAAATACCCCTGGAAGTGACAAACAAATATCTCAGTGTAACACTAGTGACAGCAGCAGTATCCCCCTTCCCACCCTCCATCACTGACAGCAGTATTATCCCCCTTCCCACCCTCCATCACAGGCAGCAGCATTATCCCCCATCCCACCCTCCATCACAGGCAGCAGCATTATCCCCCATCCCACCCTCCATCACTGGCAGCAGCAGTATCCCCCTTCCCACCCTCCATCACTGACAGCAGCAGTATCCCCCGTCCCACCGTCCATCACTAGCAGCAGCATTATCCTGCTTCCCACCCTCCATCACAGGCAGCAGCATTATCCTGCTTCCCACCCTCCATCACTAGCAGCAGCATTATCCTGCTTCCCACCCTCCATCACAGGCAGCAGCATTATCCTCCTTCCCACCCTCCATCACTGGCAGCAGCATTATCCCCAGTCCCACCCTCCATCACTAGCAGCAGCATTATCCGCCTTCCCACCCTCCATCACTAGCAGCAGCATTATCCTGCTTCCCACCCTCCATCACTGGCAGCAGCATTATCCTCCTTCCCACCCTCCATCACTGGCAGCAGCATTATCCCCAGTCCCACCCTCCATCACTAGCAGCAGCATTATCCGCCTTCCCACCCTCCATCACTAGCAGCAGCATTATCCTGCTTCCCACCCTCCATCACTGGCAGCAGCATTATCCGCCTTCCCACCCTCCATCACTAGCAGCAGCATTATCCGCCTTCCCACCCTCCATCACTAGCAGCAGCATTATCCTGCTTCCCACCCTCCATCACTGGCAGCAGCATTATCCTCCTTCCCACCCTCCATCACTGGCAGCAACATTATCCCCAGTCCCACCCTCCATCACTAGCAGCAGCATTATCCTGCTTCCCACCCTCCATCACTGGCAGCAGCAGTTCACTTTTCACCCCTCCCACACTGACAACGGCACTGTCATATCCCAAGTCTCCGCCACTGACAGCAGCAATGTGATCATAACCACTCCTCCTCCTAATGGATGATACATTCTACCTCTTCCTACATCTCCACCACTGGCAAGAGCATGACTATCCATGCCACCTCTCCCTAACTGGCAGTAGCATTCCATCCCTTCCCACTCTTCCCCCACTATTAGTAGCATTTTCCTCTGTACTACACTTCCCCACTAGTAACAACACTTTTACTATTTCCACCCTTCCCTCACTGGCAGCACAAGTGATTCTGGAGGTAGGTTACAGAGTGTCAGTTCTTCAGGCTCCTACTTAAGCTGCACTCCAGGGAACTGAAGGCCCGCCCACAGTGCACCAACTGACTCATTTGCATTAGACTTCAAAGCTGTTTCTCTCCCAATTTATAAAAGTGACATACATAACAAAGGTATGTGTTTACCACTGTTATGTGCTCTTTTTAAAGGTACACTCCCTAAAAAAAGGTCTGTTTTTTTTCAGCATTCATGGTTTGGATTTGGTATTACAGTCCAGGCCTATTCACTTGAAGACGAGCTGCTATATCAGACATGGCCCATGGGAAAAGATTTTTTTTTAAATTCTGGACAACTTCTCTAAGGTTTGGTTTACAATGGCTTTCATTGATAAAAAAAAAATGTGCATTTTGTTTATATATAAAAAAAATAATTATAAAATTAGCATGTCTGACGTTTCCTTTACATATTACATATGATTATAGAGCAGATAAATGGGCTGTACATTATAATAAAAGAGAGTATGAGATCAGACTGTCCCTACTGTCATCTATGTCTAGTGAAAATGATGCGGCTCAGGACGGGTACACATTATATAAGCAGGATGACCCTACTCAGACAGAAAACTATGATACACAAAGTCACCTTCACAGATATTACCAGGAACCCATTTATAGACTCTACGTCTGCTCTTTCACATCTATCTCTGTTGTGTAATTGCTCTAAATTGTAAATTTTACCCTTGAACTGTACAAAATACTAAATGTACATTATCCTAAATTGTATAAAATATGTAAGATATGTGATACATACATGAACCCATTTCATTTACATTCCTTGTAACTAAGGCAATATATATATATATATATATATATATATATATATATATACACAGTGCTGGCCAAAAGTATTGGCACCCCTGCAATTCTGTCAGATAATACTCAATTTCTTCCAGAAAATGATTGCAATCACAAATGCTTTGGTAATAATATCTTCATTTATTTTGCTTGCAATGAAAAAACACAAAAGAGAATGAAAAAAAAAGTCAAATCATTGATCATTTTACACAAAACTCCAAAAATGGGCCAGACAAAAGTATTGGCACCCTCAGCCTAATACTTGGTAGCACAAGCTTTAGACAAAATAACTGCGAACAACCGCTTCCGGTAACCATCAATGAGTTTCTTACAATGCTCTGCTGGAATTTTAGACCATTCTTCTTTGACAAATTTCTCCAGGTCCCTGAGATTTGAAGGGTGCCTTCTCCAAACTGCCATTTTGAGATCTCTCCACAGGTGTTCTATGGGATTCAGGTCTGGACTCATTGCTGGCCACTTTAGAAGTCTCCAGTGCTTTCTCTCAAACCATTTTCTAGTGCTTTTTGAAGTGTGTTTTGGGTCATTGTCCTGCTGGAAGACCCATGACCTCTGAGGGAGACCCAGCTTTCTCACACTGGGCCCTACATTATGCTGCAAAATTTGTTGGTAGTCTTCAGACTTCATAATGCCATGCACACGGTCAAGCAGTCCAGTGCCAGAGGCAGCAAAGCAACCCCAAAACATCAGGGAACCTCCGCCATGTTTGACTGTAGGGACCGTGTTCTTTTCTTTGAAGGCTTCTTTTTTTTTCCTGTAAACTCTATGTTGATGCCTTTTCCCAAAAAGCTCTACTTTTGTCTCATCTGACCAGAGAACATTCTTCCAAAAAGTTTTTGGCTTTCTCAGGTAAGTTTTGGCAAACTCCAGCCTGGCTTTTTTATGTCTCTGGGTCAGAAGTGGGGTCTTCCTGGGTATCCTACCATAGAGTCCCTTTTCATTCAGACACCGATGGATAGTACGGGTTGACACTGTTGTACCCTCGGACTGGATGTTGGATGTTAGTCGAGGTTCTTTAGCCACTATCCGCACAATCTTTCGTTGAAATCTCTCGTCAACTTTTCTTTTCCTTCCACATCTAGGGAGGTTAGCCACAGTGCCATGGGCTTTAAACTTCTTGATGACACTGCGCACTGTAGACACAGGAACATTCAGGTCTTTGGAGATGGACTTGTAGCCTTGAGATTGCTCATGCTTCCTCACAATTTTGCTTCTCAAGTCCTCAGACAGTTCTTTGGTCTTCTTTCTTTTCTCCATGCTCAATGTGGTACACACAAGGACACAGGACAGAGGTTGAGTCAACTTTAATCCATTTCAACTGGCTGCAAGTGTGATTTAGTTATTGCCACCACCTGTTATGTGCCACAGGTAAGTAACAGGTGCTGTTAATTACACAAATTAGAGAAGCGTCACATGATTTTTCAAAGGGTGCCAATACTTTTGTCCACCCCTATTTTTTATGTTTGGTGTGGAATTATATCCAATTTGGCTTTTTGACAATTCTTTTTGTGGTTTTCCATTGAAGACAAATTAAATGAAGATATTATTACCAAAGCATTTGTGATTGCAATCATTTTCTGGAAGAAATTGAGTATTATCTGACAGAATTGCAGGGGTGCCAATACTTTTGGCCAGCAATGTATATATATCAGAAAGATCTGTATGAAATTAAAAGATGTTTCTCACTGTATACACCCCAAGCGATCAGAAGAACAGGAGACTACAACATCCCACAAGTGATCCATATTCCAATAGACCTAAACCAGCCATTGCCAACTGGGGTGCTGTTCCATCCTGGGGTGTCGTGGAAACCAGCCTAGGATGCTGTGACACTCTGCGGTAAAGATGGCTGCCTCTCATCATTCAACTATATAAGCATCCTTAGGATACTGAAATAGTTGAATACAATGGTGAGCAAGAAGCCTTTAGCTTTCTGCTCCTCCATTCAGGTATCTACTAGTGATGCCTGCGGATCATTGCACCTGCTGCATTGAGCGATAGACCAGAGGAACAGAGCAAGGAACATTACTACTTGCCTGGGGACCACTGACGGACATTATTTCTTGCCTAGGGACTACTGGGAAGCATTCATTCTTGTATGAAGGCCACTGCAGAGCATTATTAGGTGCCTAGGGCCATTGGGCATCATTATTAAGTACCTGGGGGCCACTTGGAAGCATTATTAGGTGTCTGGGGGGCCACTGAGGAGTATTATTATGTGTCTAGAGGCCACTGGGGAGCCAGACACTGTGTGTTGGACTACTGAGGAGTATGATACTATGCAGGGGTTATTAAAAGAGCATGATGATGATAATATATATATATATATATATATATATATATATATATATATATACTCTTCTAGGTGGGAAGCACAGTATAGTGCAGCTTTGTGGATGTATTCAAATTAAAACTTTTTGTGAACAAACATAGCAAAACAACAGTGCTAAAAATCATATCAAAACTGCTGTTTGTTAAAATATATTTGGTAGGGGTACCCCAGGTCTGAAAGGGAACACTGACCTAAACTATAGAAAAGCAAATAACTTACCAGAAGAAACAGTGGGCATATAGCCACCCAGCATATCCTCCAAAACCAGCCTGGAGTGAAACCCAACATTTCCCTTACATCACGACAAAACTGGTTAACACCTGAAACAAACCCAGAGAACATTATTCATGTTTGTTTCCAGTAACTAGTGAACAACTGATACTAGGCCTACAGAAAGACAGTGATACCATATGTAATACATACCATAAAACCAGGACACCGCGATGGCCTCCAGGAATACCACAGTAAGTACTGCTGGACCAGTGGCATACTCCTCAAACAATTTTACAACGTAAGCACCGCCCTGGATTGGAGAAAGAAAAGTTCCAACACGATTAACTTGTTTCTTAAGATATAAGACAGGTGTCAAGACAAACAACTAAGGGGTTGTCCTAATGGTAAAATATTTGTAAAAAAAGGAACGGTATAAAAACCTAAAGTAGTGATACCGATCCCCCACAACTCCTTTTACCTGGTCCCTTTCAACACACAGAGCCTAAATAGCATTTCAGGTACCAAAACTAACAGTACTTATTATTCAGGAAAGGTGGGGGCTAGAGAAAAAAATTCCAATTGTGCTGGAATCAGTGGAGTGGCAACTACTAAATGATACAAAAAGCTAGCAGAGGTGGTGAAAGGTTCTCTTTTCATAAAAATTTTACTGGCCAGGCAATCCCTTTAAGTAAATATTCTTCTCAATCCCTTTAAAGTAAATATTCTGTGAACAACATTTATTTTAACATGACATGGTGTTAAAAAGCTGACATTAACTTTAAAGTCAATACAGAAGTAAAAGCAAAGGCTGTAATAATGTACTAATCCAACCATTGCACTGAGGTGACCATCTAGTGTCTCAGTTACCCTCTCACCTGCGAGGGATTGCTCTCATACATGACATACTAGTACTTTCTGCCAGGTAGGGCTGTCAGCACCTCCCTATTCAGATAACCCACCTGTGTACTTGTTGACAATGTGTTGATGGCCATACAAGACTAAAAGTTTACATTCTACAATATGAAAGCACCCTGTAAATTTTACTATGCGGTAGAGAGAGCCTTTCTTATAAAGTAGTATTAAACATTTATGTAAACAGCATTAAAGGGGTTGGCCATTTTCTAAACAAGTTTCTAATTTGCCAGGGAACTCTAAACTCCCTCATTTCTTACCCCAGGTTTTCATTTACAGTCCACTGCTGCCTGTACATAGGATGTGTGAACCCTGGTGCGGCACTCTCCACGTCCATATGAATGAAATTTCCACACCCCAGTGAAGATACTGCCCAGTTTAGGGACAGGCCCAAGTGGGGCCATGTTCATTGGTTGGCCAGGTGGAGGACTTTATTTTATCAACTACAAAGGTGGTACATATGCTTCCCATGTATTTGCATTTACATTTATAGTACAGTAGTACAGTGCTACTATTTATCTGTATGGTATAGTTTTACAAGTTATGTTTACAGTATAGAAATGCTATATATATATATATATATATATTTATAGTATTCTGTAACTGTTCATGTGCACAGTATGGAAGTAATATTTTGTGTACAGTATACTGGTATTTTGTGTATAATATAGTGGTATTATTTATGGTATAGCATTACCATTTATATGTACAGTATAACAGTACTATTTATATGAACAATACAGTATACTAATTTTCTTTTAAACTCTTTTAGAATGTATATTACAACACAGAACAATACAAAACAGCAGTCCTCAAAGGACCAGATTCTGAGGGATTACATAACCTTGAGACCCAAATAAGTGTCAAAATAGTAGCAAAAATTTAGTGAATATATATAATAATAATAATAATAATAATAATAATAATCCTTTAATAGTCCCACAATGGGGAAATTCAGTGTGTTACAGCAGCAAAGATAAGATAAGATAAGCAGATACAAATACAAATACAACATGTACAGGAATGTTCCAAGGTGAGAGGCATTACATTAATAGCAGACAGACAGATAGGATGTAGCAGAGGGGGGGGGGGGATTTAACAGGCAGAGAGATATTTCAGTTCTCTGTGTGTAATGATCTCCGCTTAGGTCGGTGTTGGTTGTACAGCCTAACCGCGGTGGGGGAGGAAAGACTTCCGATAGCGCTCCTTCTCACACCTAGGGTGGAGCAGTCGGTCACTGACAGTACTGCTCAGCGCGATCACAGTCTCATGCATGGGATGGGACTTCTTCTTCTGCATGGAGCTCACCACGGACAGTATCCTTCTGTCACCCACCACCTGCACTGGGTCCAGTGGGCTCCCCAGGACAGAGCTGGCCCTTCTAATCAGCTTGTCAAGTTTATTTCTGTCCCTGGTTGATATACTGCTCCCCCAGCAGGCCACTCCAAAGAAGATGGCTGATGCCACTACCGAGTTGAAGAAAGTTCTAAGAAGTGCCCCCCGGATTCCAAAGGCTCTCAGTTTCCTAAGCAGGTAGAGCCTGCTGTGGCCCTTCCTGTACAGGGCCTCCATATGATCTGCCCAGTCCAGCTTATTATTAAGGAGCAAACCCAGGTACTTATAGGTGTTCACAATCTCGATGCCCGTCCCCAGGATGTCCACTGGTTTAGGAGGGCTTCTGCCTTTGCGGAAGTCCACCACCATCTCCTTGGTCTTCCCCGCGTTAATCTTCAGGTGGTTCCGGTGGCACCAGTCCACAAAATGCTGGTTCAGTTCTCTGTACTCCCTGTCATCATCATCTGTGATGAGACCCACTATTGCAGAGTCGTCAGAATACTTCTGTAGGTAGCAGCTGGATGAGTTGCACCTAAAATCTGCAGTGTACAGTGTGAAGAGGAAAGGGGCGAGAACCGTACCCTGAGGTGCCCCCGTATTACAGATCACGGTACCTGACACACAGTCTCGGGCTCTCACGTATTGAGGTCGATTTGTGAGGTAGTCTAGGATCCAGTTGGAGAGGTGGTGGTCCACTCCAGCAAGGCCCAGCTTGTCCCTCAATAACCTGGGCTGTATGGTGTTAAAAGCACTGGAGAAGTCAAAGAACATTATTCTCACCGTGTTCCCTGGTTTCTCCAGGTGAGACAGAGCCCTGTGCAGAAGATGGATGATGGCATCATCTACCCCAATGCCCGGCCGATAAGCAAACTGGAGTGGGTCCATAGCGGGGCTCACTAGAGGGCGGAGATGTGTGAGAACCAATCTCTCCAAGATCTTCATCAGGTGGGATGTCAGTGCTACAGGTCTGTAGTCGTTGAGGTCCATAGGGTGGGGTTTCTTTGGAACTGGTACCACACAAGAAGATTTCCATAATTCAGGGACTATTTCCTGCCTCAGGCTCATATATATACAGTACAGACCAAAAGTTTGGACACACCTTCTCATTCCAAGAGTTTTCTGTATTTTCATGACTATAAAAATTGTAGATTCATACTGAAGGCATCAAAACTATGAATTAACACGTGTGGAATTATATACTTAATAAAAAAGTGTGAAACAACTGAAAATATGTCTTATATTCTAGGTTCTTCAAAGTCGCCACCTTTTGCTTTGATTACTGCTTTGCACACTCTTGGCATTCTCTTGATGAGCTTCAAGAGGTAGTTACCTGAAATGGTTTTCACTTCACAGGTGTGCCCTGTCAGGTTTAATAAGTGGGATTTCTTGCCTTATAAATGAGGTTGGGACCATCAGTTGTGTTGTTCAGAAGTCAGGTGGATACACAGCTGATAGTCCTACTGAATGGAGTGTTAGAATTTGTATTATGGCAAGAAAAAAGCAGCTAAGTAAAGAAAAACGAGTGGCCATCATTACTTTAAGAAATGAAGGTCAGTCAGTCCGAAAAATTGGGAAAACTTTGAAAGTGTCCCCAAGTGCAGTGGCCAAAACCATCAAGCGCTACAAAGAAACTGGTTCACACGAGGACCGCCCCAGGAAAGGAAGACCAAGAGTCGCCTCTGCTGCGGAGGATAAGTTCATCCGAGTCAGCAGCCCCAGAAATCACAGGTTAACAGCAGCTCAGATTAGAGACCAGGTCAATGCCACACAGAGTTCTAGCAGCAGACACATCTCTACAACAACTGTTAAGAGGAGACTGTGTGCAGCAGGCCTTCATGGTAAAATAGCTGCTAGGAAACCACTGCTAAGGACAGGCAACAAGCACAAGAGACTTGTTTGGGCTAAAGAACACAAGGAATGGACATTAGACCTGTGGAAATCTGTGCTTTGGTCTGATGAGTCCAAATTTGAGATCTTTGGTTCCAACCACCGTGTCTTTGTGCGATGCAGAAAAGGTGAATGAATGGACTCTGCATGCCTGGTTCCCACCGTGAAGCATGGAGGAGGAGGTGTGATGGTGTGGGGGGGCTTTGCTGGTGACACTGTTGGGGATTTATTCAAAAGTGAAGGAATACTGAACCAGCATGGTTACCACAGCATCTTGCAGTGGCATGCTATTCCATCCGGTTTGCGTTTAGTTGGGCCATCATTTATTTTTCAACAGGACAATGACCCCAAACACACCTCCAGACTGTGTAAGGGCTATTTGACCAAGAAGGAGAGTGATGGGGTGCTACGCCAGATGACCTGGCCTCCACAGTCACCAGACCTGAACCCAATCGAGATGGTTTGGGGTGAGCTGGACCGCAGCGTGAAGGCAAAAGGGCCAACAAGTGCTAAGCATCTCTGGGAACTCCTTCAAGACTGTTGGAAGACCATTTCAGGTGACTACCTCTTGAAACTCATCAAGAGAATGCCAAGAGTGTGCAAAGCAGTAATCAAAGCAAAAGGTGGCTACTTTGAAGAACCTAGAATATAAGACATATTTTCAGTTGTTTCACACTTTTTTGTTAAGTATATAATTCCACATGTGTTAATTCATAGTTTTGATGCCTTCAGTGTAAATCTACAATTTTTATAGTCATGAAAATACAGAAAACTCTTGGAATGAGAAGGTGTGTCCAAACTTTTGGTCTGTACTGTATATATATATATATATATACTGAGAAAAGCAGGAAGGGGGGGAATGGATGAAATAGGAGATAAAACCAAAGAGAGGGATAAATAATGGGGAAGTACAGTTGTGCTAAAAACCCCGGCAGATTTTTTGTTTTTTTGGCCTTTTTTCAGAGAATATGAATGATAACACAAAAACTTTTTCTCCACTCATGGTTAGTGGTTGGTTGAAGCCATTTATTGTCAAACTTCTGTGTTTTCTCTTTTTAAATCATAATGACAACCAAAAACATCAAAATGACCCTGTTCAAAAGTTCCCATCCCCCAGTTCTTAATACCGTGTATTGCCCCCTCTAACATCAATGACAGCTTGAAGTCTTTTGTGGTAGTTGTGGATGAGGCTCTTTATTTTCTCAGATGGTAAAACTGCCCATTCTTCTTGGCAAAAAGTCTCCAGTTCCTGTAAATTCCTGGGTTGTCTTGCATGTCCGGCGCACTTGAGATCTCCCCAGAGTGGCTCAATGATATTGAGGTCAGGAGACTGAGATGGCCACTCCAGAACCTTCACTTTCTTCTGCTGTAGCCAATGACAGGTCGACTTGGCCTTGTGTTTTGGATCGTTGTCATGTTGGAACGTCCAAGTAGGTCCCACGCGCAGCTTCCTGGCTGATGAGTGCAAATTTGCCTCCAGTATTTGCGGATAACGTGCTGCATTCATCTTTCCTTCAACTTTGACCAAGTTTCCTGTTCCTTTGAAGCTCACACATCCCCACATCATCAGTGATCCACCTCCATGCTTTACAGTAGGAATGGTGTTCCTTTTATCATAGGCCTTGTTGACACCTCTCCAAATGTAACGTTTATGGTTGTGGCCAAAAAGTTAGATTTTTGTCTCATCACTCCAAATGACCTTGTTCCAGAAGTTTTGAGGCTTGTCTCTGTGCTGTTTGGTGTATTGAAGGCGAGATTCTTTGTGGAATTTGCACAGTAATGGCTTTCTTCTGGCAACTCGACCATGCAGACCATTTTTCTTCAAGTGACTCCTTATTGTGCATCTTGAAACAGCCACACTGATAGTTTTCAGAGAGTCCTGTATTTCAGCTGATATTATGTGTGGGTTTTCCTTTGCATCCTGAACAATTTTCCGGGCAGTTGTAGCCGAAATTTTGGTTGGTCTACCTGACCGTGGTTTGGTTTCTGGGCATGTTATCAGGCCAAAATCACCAGGGTATGTGAACTTTTGAACAGGGTCATTTTGAAGTTTTTGGTTGTCATTATGATTTAAAAAGAGAAAACACAGAAGTTTGACAATAAATGGCTTCAACCAACCACTAACCATGAGTGGAGACAAAAGTTTTTGTGTTATCATTCATATTCTCTGAAAAAAGGCCAAAAAAACAAAAAATCTGCCGGGGTATGTAAACTTTTTAGCACAACTGTAAGAGGGAGAATGGGCAGGGAAGAAGGGGAAAGTAACCAAGATCAACTACCGTCTACCCTGTTGCCCTTCAAAAAGAACTGGTTTTAGCGGGCCATTATTGATTTATACTCAGAAGGGTCCTGTATAGCACCCAGTGGTGCCAAGTTTTGTGTAAATATGGCGTACTAGTTATGTTTACAATATAGCCATCCGTTCCAGCCAGGTTTCTTTATCTGGCGGATACAAGGTCCATGAGAGGAGAAGTTGAATTGGTGGAACTCAAATTCTTGACCATCCCTTTTTTTTTTTTTTTTTTTTTTTTACAAAGAAACAATGTAATATATCTTGACGCCATTATTATTCATTAAACATAATACTGTATTGTAATGAATAAGTCTCTCTTTGGCATCAGGCACGTGTGGGCAATAACGGGAACTTGGCAGCATTAGGTCAACCTAATCGGCTAAAATTGATTTTCGAGTGTTCTCTTTGAAAGTTCTCGACAGTTATTTAAAGAACCACAAAGTTGATAAAGTTCACTTTCATGTCTCTGTTTCTTCCAACAACCACATTGTTCTCATCCCCCTGACAAATCTATGTCTAAAAATACACACTAATAAATAGCAAAACCTTATCTCCTGGATCAGAGCATTGTTATTCTTACTCACAAATGTCAGGGTAGATAGCGACCCGAGGAAGCAGACAGAAATCAAGAGGAAGACAAAAAGTTCTCGTCTCTTGCCCCATATGTGTGGGAACTCATCCAGTACTGCAGTAATAATGCCTTCCAGTCCTGCAAACTACACAGGGAACACAAAACACTGCATGTTAGTAGTTCAATATAGAATTGATAAGGTAAAACATTCTTTAGTAGCTTGTGCATTGGATATTCTCCACAAACTGTACGCCTCTACTGTATGCAAATTAAATCAAAATTGTGCAAAGTGCCATTTTTATGTCACTCTCGCCACTTTCCAAAAAAAGGGGGAATGCTGTGGGTGGAGACATCAGCTGCGCCAGAAAACTGATGTGAATGATGCATGAAATCTACGCCAGCTATGAGACGGTATAGATTTCAGTTAGGCGCATGTCCTAAATGGTGAGGTCTATCAGAAATCAGAGTAATCGTCCGGCGGTGCGCAGATCGCCAAGACCAGCGTACAATGACAGTTTCCTCCAAATTTTTCTAACTACTTTTTATATATAATATTGGAACAGATGATTTTGTCAGGTCCATGTTAAGTTCTCTCTAGTACTGCATTGGCATATTCACCTAAAATCTAGTTACAAGTTCCCTGTAAAAGACACCTACAACCACCAAAATCTCCTCTTTAGAATTTAGATGCTGCTGAAGGGGTGGTTATTGGCATAGTGAACGCACCTTTTTGTCTCAAAATACAATCTTACTGCTGAGAAAAATCTTTTAGCCAATATGCAAATGAGCTTTTTGTTGTAGCTGTGGCCACATCTGACATCTGTCAGATCCTCTAGCTCAGCAGTCTTCAACCCTTTTTGTACCAAGGACCCCTTTCATGTAGGCCAATTTCCCTGTGGCCCAGCAGGGGGTGGGGTTTTGGTGGCAGGGCAGGGTTGGGACGATTGGCTGGCTCATAAGAAAACATAATAAAGTGTATATTTAATGATTACATTTATACATTTCCCTATACTTTGATAAGGGAGATCTTTATCCATATCATGAATAACCTATTGGTGTTATGGACGGCTTCCTTATATACTGTATGGGTAGGGCGAGGGGTGGCCATCACTCAGGGGGCACTATTACTTTAATAGTGCCCCCCACAGGTAATATTACCTGTGTGCAGGTGGGACTATTACCCATGGGGGGCAATACTAGGGCTCTATTACAGTAATAGTCCCCCCCAGTTAATAACATTACCTGTGTTTGGAAGGACTATTATTAACTTTAGAGAGGGCACTAAAACTGTAATAGTGCCCCCCACAGGTAATATTACCTGTGTGTAGGGGGGACTATTACCTGTGGGGGGCAATACTAGGGATCTATTATAGTTACAGTGCCCCCCCCTTCATAACATTACCTGTGTGTGAGGGGACTGTTATTAACTTGTGGGGGGCACTGTTACTGTAATAGTTCCCTAATAGCACCCCCCACAGGTAATGTTATTAACTGGGAGGCACTATTACTGTAATAGTGCCCTAGTGGAGCCCCCCCACAGGTAATGTTACCTGTGTGTGTATGTGGGAGGGGATTATTACCTGTGGGGGGGCACTACTAGGGCTCTATTACAGTTATAGAGCCCCCCCCCCAGTTCATAACATCACCTGTGTGGGAGGGGACTGTTATTAACTGTGGGGGGGCACTATTACTGTCATACAGCCCTAGTAGTGCCCCCCACAGGTAATAGTCCCCTTCATCCCTCATACTGTTACTATAATTACAGTTACATTATTTTTACTCTAGGTTCACACTAGTGTTTGGGTTTCTGTTCAACCAGGCCCGAAAAATGAAAACACTCTCCACTTAAAAAGACTATAATGGGGTCCACCCTGTTTCTGCTGATTTTATACTGAAATTTGGTGGAGAGTCCTGCTTGCACATTTTAAGTGGAATGGGGGACGGAGTCCCCAAACGCTAGTGTGAAGCAACCCTTACCTGTTTACTGATGCAGCTCCCGGGATTCTCTCTTGTACACAGGATGTCTGCATCTGCAGATATCCTGTGAATCAGAATAGATCCTGGGAGCTCCATCAGTAATCAGGTAAGTAATCTGCTAGTAATAGGCCACGCCAGCAGATCACTCTCAAAAACAGGTCCTGTGGACACTTACCAGGTGTCATCCGATGCTCCTATGCTGCAGATCACAAGCAGCATAGGAGCATTAGCTGTCACCTGGTAGCCTACATTGGACCCCAATGACCGGGCGGCCTGGTACTAAATGATTCACAGCCCGGCACTTGTCCGCGGCCTGGTCACTGGGGACCTCTGCTCTAGCTGGTATAGCCGCTCCTCAGGTACAACCAATAGCTCTTTTCCATATGATTTAAAAACTGATTTTCTTGGCAGGAAGACTGCACTTTGACACAAAAAAGGTACATTTGCTATGTCACTAACGATTCACACACACAGGGGTTTAAAAGTGATTTTAGTACATTGATTGGCCGTGACCAGGTGGGATTCACTAAAGAGAGACAAGCCCCAGATGGGACAAGATGTGTGATCGCGTTGATTGCGGGGGCTCGGGTCCGGCGGACGCCTTCTCTACTCCTGTCCTTCGATGCGGAGAAGGCGTTCGACAGGGTTCATTGGGGATACCTTTTTGAGGTTTTACATAAATTTGGTCTCTCGGGCCCCATAGCTACTGCTATTTCTGCACTCTACTCTAGTCCATCCGCACGAGTTTTGGCGAATGGGGTTCTGTCCCGTCCCTTCCCTATCTCAAATGGCACGAGACAGGGATGCCTGCTGTCCCCCTTAATATTTTCTTTAATGATGGAGCCCTTAGCTGAAACAATACGGTCACACCCACACCTTACTGGTGTCAAGCTGGGTCAGACTGACCACAGAATTAATTTATTTGCAGATGACGTGATTCTGTCCCTGTCTTATTCTGATAGCACACTAAGTACTGTTTCCCAGACTTTGACGGATTTTGGAGCATTGTCATATTACAAAGTTAATGAATCCAAGTCCCAGATTTTGGGAATCGGTCTGACACCCACTAATATAAAGATTCTTCGCCCTATCAATGGTGCCCACAATTTATACCCTACCTGGGAATTCAGCTGACCTCAAATCCAAAAGATTTGGTTAAGGCCAACTTTCCAGGTCTTTTGGCTTCCCTCCAGAAAGAGCTTGATGTTCTGACTAGATTTGAAGATGGTTGGATGGGGAGAATAGTGTTATATAAAATGTTGATCTTACCTAGAATACTTTACTATTTAAGGACTTTGGTTATTCCGATACCCAAGTCTGTTTTCCAGGGTTTCCAAAAACAGATGATGGCCTTTATCTGGAATGTCTGTAAACCCAGAGTAGCTTTGCAAACACTCTTGGGGGTATGGGAGTGCCAAATCTGTACAACTACCATTTAGCCATAACTTTGGGTCAGCTTAAGTTTTGGCTCACATCGAACCACGACAAACTGTGGCCGGCTATGGAGGCCCAAATGGCTCAGATTACGGATTGGGAGGGTTTTTTGTTAGCATCAGGGCCCGGCAAGCGCATACCCCTCATTGCTCCGCCAGCTGTACAGGCCACGGATGGGACATGGCGAGTCCTTTGTGCTATTTCTGATAGCGACATTCCTGGGGTCACCTTGAATTTGCCACTTACAACACTCCCTCACAAGATCCCACATTTATCTCTAGATACGTGGCGTAGCTGTGGGATAATGTACAGTTCTGATCTCTATAGGGGTGATGGCATTGTACCCTTCTCTACGTTAGAGGAGAAGCATAATCATTTCGCAAGGGAGAAATTTAACTACACTAGACTAGTTTCCTACCTTTCAGACACCCCCCTGGCTCAAGTACGCTTGCTGCAACCAGTTGCTGACCTCCTACACCCACAGATTTCTCCAGCTGCTTATAACACAAAAACTCTGTACCGCACTGTGAACATGGACTGCACCTTTCGGAAGTCCAAACACATGCACCTGTGGGAGGAGGATTTCGGCCGCAGATTTGAGACCGGTTGCTGGCGGGAGGCAATTAGATGGGCTAAGCAATCCACGGTATGTGCCTCACACTGGGAGCCGTATAGCAAATTGCTCTTACGCTGGTATTACCCTCCACTTTGTCTAGCTAAGTTCTATCCTACTTGTCCTTCTTGCTGTTGTAGAGGTTACGGAGGGGTTGGTTCCCTGTTCCATGTGTTCTGGCACTGCCCGATCATCCAGCCCTTTTGGGTATCAATTTTTTCATTAATTAATAAACTGTGTGGTGGTGGAGTAAGATCTACACCCGAGATGGCGCTGCTACTGTTGGGCGTCCATACGACTCCAAGCAGGTATAGGACTGTCATGTGCCAAGTACTTGGGGTGGCTCGCCTGCTTATTGTCCGCAGATGGAAGTCTGCCTCTTGCCCGACCTTGACGGAGCTGATTTCTGTGGTATCATTGAACTACCATTATGAACGAATTTATGCACATAACGGTGGAGCCCTGGAGAAATTCCGGAAAAATTGGGAGATTTAGTCAACCTTGTTCCCCCCACCAAATGCCCATTGACAGTCTATATTTCCTGGCCATTTCTAGTGCTCTTGGTACACCCCCTTGTTTA
Organism: Leptodactylus fallax; assembly: GCA_947044405.1. Lineage (NCBI taxonomy): Eukaryota > Metazoa > Chordata > Amphibia > Anura > Leptodactylidae > Leptodactylus > Leptodactylus fallax. Next base: position 329,212 of record CAMRHE010000455.1, on the reverse strand, counting down.
ATCACCTACGGAATATCTTATTTGCATAGCCTTAAAATACCCGATTAATAACAACTTCTCTTTCTCTGTAATGGTCATGACTGGCAGCAGATGGGTCTGCAAACGTGTCTATGTGGCAGACTCATATCATTTGTCCTTTAGGCCTGTTCACTTGTTCATCTGTTCATTTGTTCTGATCTACCCCTTTCCCCCTCATGGCTACGCCTTGCATAAAGCCTCTTTTCACTATACTAAGTATGGCTACTTCTAAGTATGACGGGGTTTTAATTTCTAATTAATTTCTAATATTTTTCAGTGTGTATCTCATTATGTATCTTTGTTCATACTGTACTCTTGTGTATTTGTATTCCTCCTGATATATGCAGATTGTGTAGCCATGAATGTATCCTAAGTTAGATAGGTTAGATAAGTTAGGTTAATAAAGTATAACCAAACACCCCCACACACACCCACACTTCCAGGACACAGTAGTAAAAAAATGGAAGTTAAACTTTAACACAAAATATTGTATTGTAAAAAAAAATGGTTGGCCATTGAAGGACTACAATTTACATTATGGAAAAAACTTGATAAATTATATGGTATCTATTGAAAAGTGGAGAATTACAGAACTTTATAAATGGAGATTATAATTATTTTTTCATTATTTTTCTCCTCCACATGGACAAAAAATACAAAAATATTATCTGGCCTTTCGTATTAATTTAAGTTAATTTTTGTTACTACTGTAAGATAGCATAAAGATTAAATACATTTATTCCATATTTACACAATAGTAATCTTACAATAGTAGCAAATTAATAAAAAAAAAAATGCTGGACACGACACAAGTGTTCAACGAAGAGCAAGAAATGGCATCAGAAAAAGAAGTTGGATCAAATGAGTGGAGATTAGTATTTGTAGCTTCACCCCAACATGTTCCTGTATTGGTATTTCTTACCGTACTGTCCAGTCCAAGTGTAATCAGCATTAAGAAAAAGACAATGGCGAAGAAGGTGGACGCTGGCATGTTGGCTATCGCCTCTGCATAGGTGATGAACAATAGACTGGGTCCTAAAAGAATAGATTGTACCACAACTTACTAAACTTAGCAAATAATCTCATGAATGTAAAATACAGCCATTGGTAGCTTTCTTTAGTATTTAAATACATCCATTTAGCATAAATGTCAATATGGATTTTCACCGATCATTCAAAACAATGAAGTGAATAATATTGGTTATCTCATGACAATGGTAACTGTCAAGAGATATATTATGCAGCAAATGAGCAGTCAGTTCTTGAAGATGATGTGGTGAAAGCAGCAAAAATAGGCAAGCATATGGATCTGAGCGCCTATGACATTGCCGAATTGGTTCAGGACATCTCCAAAACAGCAGGCTTCGTGGGGTGTTTCCAAAATGCAGTGCTTAGCATCTAGAAGAATTGATCCAAGGACAACTGGTGAACTGGTGACAGAGAACTGATTAACACCCAGTACTGAGACACCAAGTATACTGTCTTTAGGTACATGAACAATTGAAGAAATGAGCAAACACACAATAACGCAATTTGAAGAAGTCCAGTCTTTACAGGCGAGGATGCCGTCACCTGCCCTGTCGCTCTTACAGTGGTTAGCACCTAGAAACATTTATCCAATAAAGGACAAATGGTGAACTGGTGACAGGGTCTTGGCCACTCAAGGGTAATTGATACAGGTGGAGAGTAAAGATTAGTCTGCCAAGTCGCTTCCCACAGAAAAGTTGCTGTAGCACAAATAACTAAAAAGGTTAATGTTGGTTATAATAGCAAACTGTGTTCTGGCTCCTTTCTGTGTAGCTGCAGACCCATCACATTACCCACAATGACCCCTGTCCCTTGCTAAATGCACCTACATTAGGCATGTAAGCATGGGAAATGGACAAAGCAGAGAAGAATGAATATGACCTGGTCCAATGTATTACATTTTCTTTTACATCATGTGGATGGTTGTGTTTGAGTGCGTTACTTATCTGGGAAACAGTGTGATGCTCTGGGCAATGTCCTACTGGGAAACCTGAGTCCTGATATTCATGTAGATGTAACTCTAACCTGTACCACCTCCCTGAATACTGTTTACTTGCAACCATGTCATGCCAACAATTTTCCTAATGGCACAGACTCCTTGCAGCAGAATAGTCCACCCTGCCATACTGCAAAAATTGTTCATAAATGGTAGAAGCCAGGGCTGTGGAGTCAGAGTCGGAGTGGTGGAGTCGGAGTCGGAGTCGGTGCCTATTTTGGTGGAGTCGGAGTCGGTATAAAATGGACCGACTCCGACTCCCAAAATATATAATAAATTGGTACAGTTAGTAGTACAATGCAGTATGTGCTGAATATATTTTCATAAGAATTTGGGAAAATGATGAAATGTTGAAAATGATGAAATGTCCTGTAAAGGTCTGTTCTATTCCTCATATAATGATGGGACTGAGTTCTGAGTGAACCTATAAGGTTTAGCAGTGCCAGGGCTGTGGAGTCGGAGTCGTGGAGTCGGAGTCGGAGTCGGTGCCTATTTTGGTGGAGTCGGAGTCGGACTCGGAGTTGGAGTCGGAGTCAGGGGAAATTGAGGAGTCGGAGTCGGGGCTTTGGCGTACCGACTCCACAGCCCTGGTAGAAGCAACATGTCAGTTCAAGGGGCTGACTTGGTCTCCAAATTCCCCAGATCTCTATCAGATCGAGAATTTCTGTAATGTTCTTGCAAACCAAGTCAAATCCATAGACTCCCCAGCTTGAAGCTTACAGGATCTGCTGCCTGTGTCCTGGTGCCAGATATCACAGGACAGCTTTAGAGGACTTGTGGAATCCTTGTGGAGAAAATGTAATCTCCTGCCTAGACTACTGTAACACCCTTCTCCATGGCCTCCCAGCAAATACTCTCGCCCCCCTCCAGTCCACCTTAATCTGTGCTGCTCGCTTAATACACCTCTTCCCCCGTTCTTCATCGGTCGCTCCCCTCTGCCAATCCCTTCAATGGCTACCCGTTGCCCAGCAAATAGAGTTCAAATTACTAATGCTGACATACAAAGCCATCCACAACCTGTCCCCTCCATATATCTCTGACCTAATCTCCCGCTACCTGCCCGCACATAACCTCCGATCCTCCAAAGACCTCCTACTCTGCTCTGCTCTTATCCGCTCTTCACACAACCGTCTCCAAGACTTCTCCGTTGCATCCCCCATACTCTGGAACTCAATAACAAGACACATAAGACTGTCCCCCACAATCATAAGCTTCAAGAAGGCCCTGAAGACTCACCTATTCAGGAAGGCCTACAACCTCCAATAACACTACTGTCACCACACCAACACCTGTACAGTCTCTCCCCTCACCTTCTGTCTCTATCCCTCTTCTCTCATAGATTGTAAGCCCTCGCGGGCAGGGCCCTCTATCCCGCTGTGCCAGTTGGTCTCTGTTAGTGTTGTACTTGTTTTGTATATCTTGTGTACCGTATGTAAACCCTCAAATGTAAAGCACCATGGAATTAATGGTGCTATATAAATAAACAATGTTAATAATAATCCATGCCTTAATAGGTCAGAGCTTTTTTGGTGATACGAGACAGGGTAATTTTAATGCTATGGCTGATCTGTGTATGTTGCAATAGGTTTAATAGATAAGGCTCTCTATTCCTGTTCATGCACCATACTGTAGTTTATAAGTTACTTTTTCACAGACTAGATATAATGTTAGCTTTATGGTGATAAAATATGGTGATAAGATTATCAGTATAAAGGGGGCCCCAGGAAAGTCCTATACATACATCACATAGTACATCTATACTGTCTGTCTTAATCTCCTCTCTTCAAGGAAATAATCACCAATCTACGAAAGCAGACCGACTTGGTTTCTCTCTCAAAACCAGAGCTTTCCAGGCGCCTTCAGCTGATAATATTGTCTCTGCACTAGAGGACAGATGTTCAGTGTGAACCAAGTCAATGGCATTTCCACATGAGGCAAAGAAATAGTTATTTGAAGAATCATAGAGCTAGTTAACTAAAATACATTTCTACCAGGCATAATGTCAAACTGGGGTCCATTGGCCATATTATCAATAAGGTCTAACATGTTATTTGTAAATCATCCTGTAAATCATAGGCAAGTGGCAAGTGACTGGTTCCAAAGTCAGCTCCACATGAGGTCATCTTCTTCAAGACCTTTGGGGCCCATTACCATGTGACAGCCTTATAACATGCAAGAACTGAAGGACATAGACTGAGATGACCAATATGCTTACTAAAGACCGTTACTAATACTTAAGGCACAAGAACAAGTGAAAAAACAAGCAAACAAACAACAATGTAAGTTGAAGAAGTCCAATCTCTACAGAAGGTCATCACCTGTCCTTCAACTTTTGCAGGGGTCTCCATGCTAACTTACTGCAGCTGGCTTCTCTGGAAGCTGCCCTGCAGACTTCCTCAATTCCTGCATGTGCCAGAAATACCTTCAGATAGTTCCGCCCTCAGTGACTTTGCTCAACTTTTTCTCCACCAGTTATTCGACCAGTGCAGTATATTGAGCTGGTGGCCAGTAACAGCCCGAACCCAAAGGTTCTGTGGTGTGTTGGCCTTAGCAATAGGGGTCATTTCCATAGCTATACACTGACAAAAAAATGCAAAACTTTGTGGTGTGCCATGAAATCTTGTTTGGGGCATCAAAAACACACATGCCCATCAAAAAGACATATCCATCAAAAAGACAGATGTTCATCAAAAAGACACATGCCCGTCAAAATACTACTCATACGTCAAAAAGACACACGGTCATCAAGTTCAACCTTTACAAGGTCTAGCTATTTAATATAAAGGAGGCAAAATAGCCCCCTGGGCTTGTGATCACATTTATCATATAAGAGAAAAGGATTTACTTCCTGATACAGAATGTTGCATTTCTAGCTCTTAGGCCAATGTATATTTATTTTGCCATCATCAATGACCCACCAGTAACTCTGAAGAAAACTCTGGGGGACTACAGGAGGAGCAAGGACATTTCTTCTAGCACAAAGTACAGTTTTATATGGTAACATGGCAGAAGATAAAAACTGTGTGCAATGTTAATAGCAATTATGTGGTTCACATGTATATGCAATACTTTGAAAAAATCTTGTGGAAACAGTAATACTGTGCAAAAGGTGGAAAAGGTAAGAATGCTTTCAAGAATAGAAGTGTTAATAGTTTATTTTTGTCAATTAACAAAATTAAGTGAATGAAGAAAAGAGAAATCTAAACCCCATCAATATCTGGTGTGACTGTCCTTTGCCATCTATTTTTCTAGGTACAGTTGCAGACGCCTTCCAAATAACTTCGAGTACTAAGCACAGATCTTCTGTGGATGTAGGCTTGCTTCAATCCTTCTGTATCTTCATGTAATCTCAGACAGACTGGATGATATTGAGATCAGGGATCTGTGGGGGCCGTATCATCACTTCCAGGACTCCTCCTCCAAAGGGCAAAGGTCACACCATATTGATGTCATTTAGATTTCATTATTCTTCATTAATTTAATTTTACACTTCTATTTTTTTAACTATTCTTACTTCATAGTGCTGTATGTAATATACAGTGCTGGCCAAAAGTATTGGCACCCCTGCAATTCTGTCAGATAATACTCAATTTCTTCCAGAAAATGATTGCAATCACAAATGCTTTGGTAATAATATCTTCATTTAATTTGTCGTCAATGGAAAACCACAAAAAGAATTGTCAAAAAGCCAAATTGGATATAATTCCACACCAAACATAAAAAAGGGGGTGGACAAAAGTCACCTGTGGCACATAACAGGTGGTGGCAATAACTAAATCACACTTGCAGCCAGTTGAAATGGATTAAAGTTGACTCAACCTCTGTCCTGTGTCCTTGTGTGTACCACATTGAGCATGGAGAAAAGAAAGAAGACCAAAGAACTGTCTGAGGACTTGAGAAGCAAAATTGTGAGGAAGCATGAGCAATCTCAAGGCTACAAGTCCATCTCCAAAGACCTGAATGTTCCTGTGTCTACCGTGCACAGTGTCATCAAGAAGTTTAAAGCCCATGGCACTGTGGCTAACCTCCCTAGATGTGGACGGAAAAGAAAAATTGACGAGAGATTTCAACGAAAGATTGTGCGGATGGTGGCTAAAGAACCTCGACTAACATCCAACATCCAGTCCGAGGGTACAACAGTGTCAACCCGTACTATCCGTCGGCGTCTGAATGAAAAGGGACTCTATGGTAGGATACCCAGGAAGACCCCACTTCTGACCCAGAGACATAAAAAAGCCAGGCTGGAGTTTGCCAAAACTTACCTGAGAAAGCCAAAAACTTTTTGGAAGAATGTTCTCTGGTCAGATGAGACAAAAGTAGAGCTTTTTGGGAAAAGGCATCAACATAGAGTTTACAGGAAAAAAAAAGAGGCCTTCAAAGAAAAGAACACGGTCCCTACAGTCAAACATGGCGGAGGTTCCCTGATGTTTTGGGGTTGCTTTGCTGCCTCTGGCACTGGACTGCTTGACCGTGTGCATGGCATTATGAAGTCTGAAGACTACCAACAAATTTTGCAGCATAATGTAGGGCCCAGTGTGAGAAAGCTGGGTCTCCCTCAGAGGTCATGGGTCTTCCAGCAGGACAATGACCCAAAACACACTTCAAAAAGCACTAGAAAATGGTTTGAGAGAAAGCACTGGAGACTTCTAAAGTGGCCAGCAATGAGTCCAGACCTGAATCCCATAGAACACCTGTGGAGAGATCTCAAAATGGCAGTTTGGAGAAGGCACCCTTCAAATCTCAGGGACCTGGAGAAATTTGCCAAAGAAGAATGGTCTAAAATTCCAGCAGAGCATTGTAAGAAACTCATTGATGGTTACCGGAAGCGGTTGTTCGCAGTTATTTTGTCTAAAGGTTGTGCTACCAAGTATTAGGCTGAGGGTGCCAATACTTTTGTCTGGCCCATTTTTGGAGTTTTGTGTAAAATGATCAATGATTTGACTTTTTTTTTCATTCTCTTTTGTGTTTTTTCATTGCAAGCAAAATAAATGAAGATCTTATTACCAAAGCATTTGTGATTGCAATCATTTTCTGGAAGAAATTGAGTATTATCTGACAGAATTGCAGGGGTGCCAATACTTTTGGCCAGCACTGTATAGTACATACCCTACAGATATCCAGAGTATAATACACCATGTTATATACCACTACAGACGTCGGCTGGCCATGGAATGAGTTGGCTACATGGCTGGAGGTTATTGTTGTCCTCATTAAGGACACTGAGCGCTGGGTGTTTACTGTGTCTTCCTAGATCAGTCAGATATCTGAAATAGTTTGCAGTTCACTGGTTGATTTGATGGTCAGTGACTCTGACAGTGAAATATGCAGACTAAGCCCGACTAACCCATCTGTAATCTCTGCCCTGGCCAGTGCCTTGGACTGGCACAAATACTTTGTCTCTTTCTGAAAACTATAACACACAGGACTAATGTTCCCATATATTACTGCTTGATCACTTGACAGTGTACAGTAAATTTAACATAGACGTACTCCAGGGTATAGTCACAAGCAACAGATTTATTGCACATATTTCTGCAACTGCAAATATGTTCCATACATCTAGATAGGGTTTTTTTTTCCTGAATTTGCATGGGTTTCTGCCAGCGACTTTCAGATATATGGGGCAGTCACAGAAAAGATATACAAGGTTGACTATTTATAACTAGCCTCATAATAAAATAGTTATGACTAGCCTTATCAATGTATATATTTTAAACATTTCAGCTAGTCCCAAGAATTATGGCTAGCTTCATAAAAGGAAGTTGTGTACTAGTCTGAGCAAAGGATGCTTTATGGAAAAAATACAATTAGCCTCATCAACAGAAGACGTGTGACTATCCTCATCAGTAGAAGTCGTGTGACTATCCTTATTAATAGAAGACATGTGACTATCCTTATCAATAGAAGACATGTGACTATCCTCATCAATAGAAGACATGTAACTATCCTCATCAATAGAAGACGTGTGACTATCCTCATCAATAGAAGACATGTAACTATCCTCATCAATAGAAGACGTGTGACTATCCTCATCAATAGAAGACGTGTAACTATCCTCATCAATAGAAGACGTGTGACTATCCTTATCAATAGAAGACGTGTGACTATCCTCATCAATAGTAGACATGTGACTATCCTCATCAATAGTAGACGTGTGACTATCCTCATCTATAGAAGATGTGTGACTATCCTCATCAATAGTAGACATGTGACTATCCTTATCAATAGAAGACATGTGACTATCCTCATCAATAGAAGAATTCTGACTATCCTCTTCAATGGAATATATCATTAGTCTCATCAATAGAAGAACTGTGACTAGTCACATCGAAATAGTTTTTGTCCCAGCAAGTTTAACAATCTATGACTTTATCAACAACTTTCCTTTTAACTTACCTGTATCTTTGGCAACTTCTGAGACATCCAAGTTTCTCATTTCAGCCATATATCCCAAAACAGTAAATATGACAAAGCCGGACATAAAACTGGTCATGCAGTTAACTGAACTTGTCACCAATGCATCTCTGTAATGTACAGTAAATAGGGGTATTAAGTTATGATAAGAAAAGGAATATTTATAAATGACATACTTAAAATTAAATGGGTGTTCCACTTCCTTTTTCACCCCATAGAGATGCTTAAAATAACAAATACTATATTCTAACTCCGTTCGGCTGGGGATCCAGCGGGTCTCCATTTGGTCCTCTATCCTTGTTTGCCTTCTGCTACACATAAATGTGTCAGCCAATGAATGGATGGGCGCTGATGTTCTGAAACATCACTACGCTCCTGTGCAGGCCAAAGGTTAGGAAGACTGGGGACCCGAATGGAAACTCTAAGCTGGATCCCTGGCAGAACGTACAGGTGAGTATGTAGTATTTGTTATTTTAAGCCTCCCTGTTACACACAGATGGGAATCTGACAATGTGCTGAATTCCAGTATCTGCCCTGTACTGTTAGTTTCAGCACTGATATCACTGCACTATCAGAGGGGCTGGCCTTACAACTCAGTGTCATCGCTGGATGGTGAGAACCCCCCCCCCCCAACAGTACATGGCTATAAGAGTACCTCTGCAACTGGGGCAGATACCAGCAAGTCCAATATCAAAGCTTATAAAATATGTTACACTCCTATTTTAACATTCATATTTTAATGCCATTTTAGAGGTAATGCATTGATGTACAGAATAGTCACCTATAGGTGGCACTGGAAAGACCGTATTCTTACTTCTAGAGGAGAGCTATTTACATACATTTTACCAGGGATCTGCTGAGGTCAGTGATTGACTGCAGCAGTCACAAGAATGAAGTATGTCATATGTCATTTCAGCACTGTGGTGCCTCTGGGGACCACAGGATGGGGGGGGATTGTCCATATATTTATATGGTATATATTTATTATTTTGTTATTTTATGCCATTTTCTGGGTTTGCTCAAATTTCCTAAAATCTCAGGCAACTGCTTGCGATTCTGCAGTTTTTTGCCTCCCAGTATATAAGTTTGTGGGAAGTAAGCAGTGTATTCGCAGGTAAAATGAACATTCCATGTTTTTGAAAATGTTGCGTTCTCTGTAGGTTTTATCTGCAGTTTGGGGATGATATTACATTAATTCTTGTTCACTTTGCTAGGACTAATTTTTCCCAGAGGTTTTTTTCCCAATGAAAAGAATAAAAATTCTGCATCTCCGCATCTAGCTTTAAGGGCTCATGTACGCGATGTGTGACAGAGGTTTTTTTTACGTTCATTATTAGAACAATGGAAGTCAATTGGTACATACACACGTCCGTTTTTTAACAGACCATGAATATTTGTACATTATTGTACATAATAATTTCTTTAAAAACTAATCATTGACATAAGAAATTCATCCATTTTTTATTTAACAGACATTAAAAAGGAACTGATGGCTAAAAAAAATGGACGAAAAATATTTGATTCCCTGATGGAAAATGGACATTAAAAAAAGGACCATTGCATTTGTTTTAACGTCAGTTTTTTTTGACCATTCCTATGTATGAGGCCTAAAGCTCTATCAGTCTCCTTTTATATGTATACAGAACTCTACATTTTTTACTCAAGGCTTGGTAAATAAGCGAGGTAATTTAGGATTTCGTATAAAAGTAAGGCTAGTTGAACATGACCGTGTGCTAGCCGCCGGCCACACCGTTCAATCACAGGCCGACGTCATCCGTGTACACAGGCCGTGTTTCTGCGGCCCCATTCATTCAATGAATAGGAGCCGCGGAAGCGCGGCTGCAAAACCAGACAGGAATAGGACCTGTCCTGAGTTTTATGGCCTAGACTGTCAGCCTCAACACGGGACTGTGTAATTCATAGTCGTGTGCGTGGGCCGACAGAAATGAATGGGTCAGTGTGCTATCCGGGAAAAACCAGGATAGCACAATGACCCACACCACGGTCATCTGCAAGGGGCCTAAGACAGCCAAAATACAATTAGATTTGTTCATAATGAAGGTTGATTAGATTCCATTTAATTTGCGCAAACAAATCTGTCATTAACATTCTGGACTAAGGAAAAGTCACTATTAGCAAACCAATTTTTTTTGGGTCCACAATCCACAAATCTTTATTATATGACCAGAAGCCCAGAGGAGGTGCGGACAATATAGAAAAACAGTGATACTCACCTTTCCTCACCTCTCCTGCACATCTTGTCTTCTATCCCTGTCTCTAGGCTTCACTAGCAGAATCTTGTGCGCATCTTCTCTGATGTCACGTGCCCTCTGGTCTCCGCTGAGGTCTCTGTTTGGGCCTCATCACGTGGGGTGCACCAACATCATTACACTGGGTCACGTAACAACTTTAGGCTAATCACAAGTGTTAGTGGCGACTTGAGGGCACTTGACATTGGAGAAGACAACTGAACAGACAGTGAGTGAATACTGGATGTCAGGAAAAAAGAGCAGATGCCCAGGAGAGGTCAGGAAAGGTGAGTATCACCTCCCCTGGCCCACTGCTTATTATATTGTGGGGTCTCAAGAGACCCCAGAGTATAATAAAAGCGCTGGAATGAACCAAAACTTGCAAAAGAACCTTGCAAATATTCACAAAACAAATTTCACGAGGCTCTCCGTAACTACTCATCAATATTTTAGTCCTTGAATCCCTATTTAATTTTACCTGAAAATAAGCTTTTATACATTTTTTTTTAATTGTATAAAAAAAGTCAATCTGAAAATCTGCTGACTGAGTATCATGTAATAAAATAAACAGTATAACAGAAATGAATGAGAATATTCCTTTAATACTAACTGGTAGCAGTTGTTGTGAAATTTATTGTAGCTAGCGAAGGCCAGTAAAACTCCAAATCCAGGACCCAGTGAGAAGAAAATCTGCGCTGCTGCATCCACCCAGACCTGTGAAGGTACAAAGTACACGGATGAAAGGAAATTCAATTTAACGGTTGAAATAAAGCAATATTTATCTATAGATAGATAAAGTAATGAAATCATGGCGGGGCATACCTCATAGTCTAATCCAGACAGATGCTTACAGTCTACTCCCATGGTTTTTTTTTTATTTAATATCACAGAAAACTGTATTTTAACCATTTTACATGGTGGATCAGGGGTTGGAGCTCTTCTTTCTAGGGACATCTAATTCATTGTTCCCATAGTTGTATAAGGTTGACTATGCTATGAGATAGTTGTCGTCTGATATCTCTACTAACCCACCGTAAATATGAACACAAGCTTGCATGTTATGTCAATGGGGAGAGAAGAATAAATTGCAGCCATCACTTCTGCTAGCAGATTATCTTCTGCAGGAACAAATTAACTACCGGGGTTTGCATCAGTATATTGGCTGATCTCAATAAAACCATAGTAACTGGATTGTCATCTAATGCGTTTGGCCATCTTAATCTTGGTTACTCCTACAGAAATCGGCAGAGATAACAGTCCTGCACAAGGACTTCTCTCTCCGCTGCTTTCAGTATAAAAACAGTGGATACCCGGCGAACCCCATTATAGCCTTTGTCTGCAGGTAACTGCTGTTTTAGCGGCCCAGCTCTCCGTCGTTCGAGTCCAGCGGTGGATCTGAACAAAAGAGAGTCAGGTGCAGATGTGAACCTAGCCTTAGCCTTTGCTCACATCTGCGTCAGAGTCTTCGTAAATCAGCGGAGAGAAAAGTCCAGCGGACCCCATTATAGTCTATGGGGTTTGCAGATGTTGGTGGGTAACCACTGTTTTAGCAGATGGGCTCTCTGTTGTTCGGAACTCCATTTTTGTGAAATATCATTGTTTCTACTGTTCATCTGGTTTGTTGGAAACCTCAGTAAAATGTGAGTTCTTTGCACCATACACAAGTGTCTACTGAGTCCTCAATCCTACACTACCATCAAGCAACACCTGGACAGGTGTCTTTTATACTGATAACAATGTCAAACAGGAGCCATTACTACAGGTAATGAGTGGAGGACAGAGGAGCCTCTTAAAGAAGAAGTTACAGGTCTGTGAGAGCCAGAAATCTTGCTTGTTTGTAGGTGACCAAATACTTATTTTCCACCATAATTTGCAAATAAATTCTTAAAAAATCAGACAATGTGATTTTCTAGATTTGTTTTCTCATTTTGTCTCTCATAGTTGAGGTCTACCTATGATGTCAATTACAGGCCGGCCTCATCTTTTTAAGTGGGAGAACTTGCAAAATTGGTGGCTGAGTAAATACTTTTTTTCCCCACTATATATTGCTAAATTCCAACCTCACAAATACCCTCTAGAGATATCAAAGTAATTCTGCCCTGAGAATGATAGCTATAAAGCATACATGTGCACAATCAGCTATTTGTCATAATGTAGCACGGCTTAGGGCAGCAGACACAAAAAAAACCTATGGGCATCATTTTGTTTTTTAAGGTTCACTAGACAGAAAAAAAAAGTTTTGTTTGCTAAGAAAACAATACCAAAATATAACAATGTACAATGACTGTCAAGCTGTATTGTATCACTACAGAGAATACTAAAACAATCTCTTCATTAGGAGAACCAAAAAGAAAAGAGGTTCTAACAAATATCGTTTCCAGGCAGACAAAAGACTTGGCCGTCTAACTCTAACTAGGATAATACGAATGATCTAAAGTGTAGATGACATCCTATCATTGTCTGATACCATGCTGAGTACATGTCCTAACCAAAGCCAAAATAATTACCCCATCTATGTAAAGTCAATGTAAACAGCAGCATATGTCTAATATACACCACAAATACCATCTGATATGCCGCACGTTGGCCTTATAACTTATAACAATGCTAAAATAGTGCTTGAAGAGAGTCTGTCACCACAACCCAGAATATCAACCCAGGTCCACAGATACAGTGGGTACGGAAAGTATTCAGACCCCTTTAAATTTTTCACTCTTTGTTTCATTGCAGCCATTTGCTAAAAGCAAAAAAGTTCATTTTATTTCTCATTAATGTACACTCAGCACCCCATCTTGACAGAAAAAAAACAGAAATGTAGATATTTTTGCAAATTTATTAAAAAAGAAAAACTGAAATATCACATGGTCATAAGTATTCAGACCCTTTGCTCAGTATTGAGTAGAAGCCCCTTCCTTTTGAGCTAGTACAGCCATGAGTCTTCTTGGGAATGATGCAACAAGTTTTTCACATCTGGATTTGAGGATCCTCTGCCATTCTTCCTTGCAGATCCTCTCAGGTTCTGTCAGGTTAGATGGGGAACGTTGGTGGAGCCATTTTCAGGTCTCTCCAGAGATGCTCATTTGGGTTGAGGTCAGGGCTCTGGCTGGGCCAGTCAGGAATGGTCACAGAGTTGTTCTGAAGCCACTCCTTTGTTATTTTAGCTGTGTGCTTAGGGTCATTGTCTTGTTGGAAGGTGAACCTTCGGCCCAGTATGAGGTCCAGAGCACTCTGGAAAAAGTTTTCTTCCAGGATATATCTGTACTTGGCCGCATTCATCTTTCCTTCAATTGCAACCAGTCGACCTGCCCTGGGATTGTATTGGGCAGGTGATGAGCAGTGCCTGGTTTTCTACAAACATACCGCTTAGAATTAACGCCAAAAAGTTCAATCTTCATCTCATCAGACCAGAGAATCTTATTTCTCATAGTCTGGGAGTCCTTCATGTGTTTTTTGGCAAACTCTATTCGGGCTTTCATATGTCTTGCACTGAGGAGAGGCTTCCTTCGGGCAACTCTGCCATAAAGCCCCGACTGGTGGAGGGCTGCAGTGATAGTTGACTTTGTGGAACTTTCTCCTATCTCCCTACTGCATCTCTGGAGCTCAGCCACAGTGATCTTTGGGTTCTTCTTTACCTCTCTCACCAAGGCTCTTCTTCCCACAATTGCTCAGTTTGGCTGGACGGCCAGGTCTAGGAAGAGTTCTGGTCGTCCCAAACTTCTTCCATTTAAGGATTATGGAGGCCACTGTGCTCTTAGGAACCTTGAGTGCAGCAGAAATTCTTTGTAACCTTGGCCAGATCTGTGCCTTGCCACAATTCTGTCTTTGATCTCCTTGGGCAGTTCCTTTGACCTCATGATTCTCATTTGCTCTGACATGCACTGTGAGCTGTGAGGTCTTATATAGACAGGTGTGCGCCTTTCCTAATCAAGTCCAATCAGTTTAATTAAACACAGCTGGACTCCAATGAAGGAGTAGAACCATCTCAAGGAGGATCAGAAGGAAATGAACAGCATGTGAGTTAAATATGAGTGTCACAGCAACAGGTCTGAATACTTATGGCCATGTGATATTTCAGTTTTTCTTTTTTAATAAATTTGCAAAAATATCTACATTTCAGTTTTTTTTTCTGTCAAGATGGAGTACTGAGTGTACATTAATGAGAAATAAAATGAACTTTTTGCTTTTAGCAAATGGCTGCAATTAAACAAAGAGTGAAAAATTTAAAGGGGTCTGAATACTTTCCGTACCCACTGTAGATAGGTTAGGGTCGCCTGAATCAAACAACCTTGCCATTGCTCATTGGATGGCAACACCCTCATTGCTCCAAAGAGCTCATTTGCATATTGAGAAAAACTTGATATCTTAGCAACGGAGGCACCGATTCACATTCTACCCTATCTATATGCAGGGCTGAGTTAATATGCTAGGTTCTGATGACAGACTCCCTTTAAAGAGGTTGTCAGGGCAAAAATTTTTATTTTTTAAGTAGACTGGGGGAGGTAAATTTTTTTTTTTCTTAAGTTATACTCACCTGTCCATGGTGCTCCGGTGTCCTCCCAGTGCGGTCCAGTCCTGCTGCCCAGCTGTCTTGTTGACGTAAAATTGGTCACCGGCTGTGTTGTCCTGGGTCCCTTCCGCTGAAGCTGCTGAGCGGCCTCAGGAAGGGACCTGGGGACGTGACATCCCTTCCTAAGGCTGCTGGTTGGCCTTAGCAGTCACGTGTGGTGAGGACTTCCACCAGAAGACAACAACGGACCGGCAGGACCGGACTGCAACGGGAGGCACCGGAGTATCGGGGACAGGTAGGATTTTTTTTTTCCACCTCTCCCGGTCTATTTAAATGATAATATTTTTTCCTGGACAACACCTTTAAGTAGCAATGCCACATGATGTAAATAATGCCATATAATGCTCAAATAATACAGTGTCCACACAACAGGTCCATACATAAAGTAATCTAATGACAGTCTCATACAATGCCTAAAAACACTGATATAATATTAATAAATCTATGGTGGTCACAAGCTTTGGGTGCAAGGAAATCTAGGATGCCCCCTTCAGTAGGGGCAGTTGATGTAACTTGTCCCATGATTGGAACCATTGACTTCCTTGTAACCTGGTCAGAGGTGAAGACAGTCCCAAGAAGTGTCACTTTTACAGAAAGGATGCAAATTCAACCAGTTCACTTATTTTTGACCTGGGTACACTGAAAGAAGTTAACAATTTATGGATAATGTAAGTTGGGAAGACGTGGTTTACATATGTAATGTATATTATACCGAAGTGGTCAATAGCTTGTTCCAGTCAGGTTGCAGGTAGAATAAAACTCCCCTCCAAGCACCAGGGAGTGTCGCCCCTCGTATTAATAGCATGGCAAGCACAATGTATGGAAATGTTGCGGTAACCCACACCACCTGTAAAAAAGACACAGAAACTCAGTTATTTTTGGTGGATCACATACTTCAGTAATTGGCACAGAAATAATACTAAGATGATACTAAGAGATACTTACCAACCAGTAGTCTACAGGGAAAAGGTATAGCAAGTGTTCAATTTCTCTGCAGCTCCATCCCAGGGTAAGTAAAGCATTACACATTTTTATTGAAATCAAGTATGTAATTTATGGCGTACTGGGCCCGCCAGAGAGAAAGACTCTTTTTGTAGCCACTTTGTGCTCAGGATGGAAGTCCCAAACCAGGGAGCATATTCAAATGACAATGACAAATATTTGTAATGTGCTCTTCTCACCAAGGGACTCAAAGTGCAGAGAGCGTTTAGCAGTAGGGTATTCGTGGCTGCCATACAGACGCTCATTCTCATTCCCAACACCCACAAGGGCCAGTTGTTTTACAGAGCACACTACAGTGATAAACATCATAGCTTTGTTATGTATGACACTTTTGTATCTTTGGAGAAAGAAAACTTTGAAGTCTTATTCAAATTAAGCAATTGGTGCATTGGGGGCGAGACTTCATCTCCCTGGAGCACTGCTCTTACCATTCATACCCCTACTGCCTCCTGCCTGTGTTACCCAGTGCAGTCAGGGTTGATTCTCCCACTGTTATGTCTTCACTCATCCCAAACTGAAGGCCCACCCCCAGTGCACCAACTGCCTCATCTGCATAAAACTTCAAAGTTGTTTCTCTCCAAATCTACAAAAGTGACATACATAACAAAGGTATGATGTTTATCACTGTAATGTGCTCTGTCACACGGTGGTAGCAGTAGAATAAGCTTGGGTTTATGTGAATTACGACTCTGACTTCACCCAAACCTTGCCCAATTCCAGCTCCAACTCCACAGCCCTCTTCTTAAACCAATTTCTTTAACTTTATATCATTATCAAACAGATTTTGTACTGACCTTTCCAGAAGTTTTCACCCCCTTCCATATGCTGAAGTACACAATAGTGAAGATGAGGAGTAGACAGAGACAAAGCTGCCAACTGATTCCTCCAAGTTCCTGTAGACCTTTTGATTTGTGTATCTGCAGCACTAGTCGACTGGAAGCAGAAATAATACCGTAAGACTTATCATTATTAGTGATGAATAGGTGTAAAATCACAGAAAAGTGTCAAGGGATGAACGCTCATAGTGGTTCTATACTGACTGTCCACTAGGATATGCCATCGCAGGGGTTCTGAACAATGGAATCCCCACCAATCTCAAAAATAAATGAGACAGCCTTTTACTGACTACATGGGTTTATTCAGATTACTTTATTATATATTCGACCTGTATCCACATGGGATCATTTTTATTTTATGCTCACATGTAATATGCCCTATCATTAGCATAGATATAGTATCTATCTGCAGGCATTACGATAAGACATCCATTGGGTCCTTTCAAGACCAAAGACTGTCTGATCACGACAAAACCTCTGGTTGATGACATCACTTGCTTTCCTCTAATTAAACAGTGTTTTCCCCATGAGATATCACTGTTTTTCTCAACATGCAAATTAGCTCTTTGGAGCAATGAGGGAGTTGCCACATACCTCTTTGGAGCAATAGGTTAAAACTATTTTTATACTATATATGGACTCTAAAGAGCCATTTATATAAAATATTCTGGTATTTGACATGACATATACACATACTATTAAACACAGTAGTTTGGCTTTGAATATTTACATTTTTTTTTTCTTAAACATCTGATCACTTAAAGAAAATGTCAGCTCATATTTTTCATGGTAAACATCTGCTTTGTCACAGTCTGTGATATTATTGGATAGCCTAATATTAAGTCCTATTAAAGAAATGTTATGTTTGCTCTATTTATTCTTACAGTCTACTTATATCAGAGCTGGAAAGCATAAGGTTGGTGCATTAGTCAGACTGACTTGTCACTTATTTCCAGATACTTTTCACTGCAACACATTTTGTACTTTTGGACCATTCCAACTACCCTCATAATCCCTTAGACTTCACCACACTTACATGCACTTACGTGTAAAACTCCTCTGCCGGTGATATAGAGCTGTTGGCCCATGTCACGCTACTATTGTGAAAATAGTTGGTGCAGTTTTCCGTATTCCACTCGTTGTGGCAGCTGGTCCAAGGCAACTCAGACCGAAATGAGAATATGAGGTAGTAGAGAGCCCAGGCCATGATGGTGTTATAATAAGAAGCTATATAAAATGCTATGATACAGATAGCATAGCCAATTCCTGGAGAGTGAACAGAGACAATAGAATAGTTCATAAGACCAAACTTCACTTTACCATTTATATACATTTATATCAGTGACAGACTGAGGGTTGTATCAGACCAGTTGACATAGGATTCTCGCCAAGTATGGTTATCTAGGAGGTGGCATCATTAAAGTGAATTGCACAGGGCATAGCAACATGGAAGTCCCTTTGCTTACTACCACAGTAGACTATCTTTGGACTTATCATGTGGCCTTTGTCACTAAGTTAGAAACTGGGTTACATACAGGTGTTTGGTTGGCACACAAGACACATCCATGGGATGACTAAATAGAACTAATGGTGGACGATGAACTTTATTATATTCCCTTTGTTGTCTGCCTCTAGGTAATGATGTCATATTGTTAACTGTAAAAAAAAGAGCTGCACAGACACTGACAGACATGATGATGAAATGATGCTGTAGCAATAGTATATATACACTGGCATACATGATGATGATATGCTGCTGCAGTAATACTATATAAATATACTGATATACATGTTGATGCTGTAGTAATATTGTATATATACTGACATACATGTTAATGAGATGCTGCTGCAGTAATACTGTATATATAGTAACAGATGATGAGATAATGCATAATAATATTGTTTAGACACTGACAGACATGATGATGAAATGATGCTGTAGAAATACTATATATACACTGACATACATAATGATGATATGATGCTGCAGAAATACTCTATATATACTGACATACATGTTAATGAGATGCTGCTGCAGTAATACTGTATATATAGTAATAGATGATGAGATAATGCATAATAATATTGTTTAGACACTGACAGACACAATGAATTGATGCTGTAGCAATACTATACATACACTGACATACATGATGATGCTGCAGTAATACTGTATATACAGTCATATGAAAAAGTTTGGGCACCCCTATTAATCTTAATCATTTTTAGTTCTAAATATTTGGGTGTTTGCAACAGCCATTTCAATTTGATATATCTAATAACTGATGGACACAGTAATATTTCAGGATTGAAATGAGGTTTATTGTACTAACAGAAAATGTGCAATATGCATTAAACCAAAATTTGACCGGTGCAAAAATTTGGGTACCCTTATCATTTTATTGATTTGAATACTCCTAACTACTTTTTACTGACTTACTGAAGCACAAAATTGGTTTTGTAACCTCACTGAGCTTTGAACTTCATAGCCAGGTGTATCCAATCATGAGAAAAGGTATTTAAGGTGGCCAATTGCAAGTTGTTCTCCTATTTGAATCTCCTCTGAAGAGTGACATCATGGGCTCCTCAAAACAACTCTCAAATGATCTGAAAACAAAGATTGTTCAACATAGTTGTTCAGGGGAAGGATACAAAAAGTTGTCTCAGAGATTTAACCTGTCAGTTTCCACTGTGAGGAACATAGTAAGGAAATGGAAGACCACAGGGACAGTTCTTGTTAAGCCCAGAAGTGGCAGGCCAAGAAAAATATCAGAAAGGCAGAGAAGAAGAATGGTGAGAACAGTCAAGGACAATCCACAGACCACCTCCAAAGAGCTGCAGCATCATCTTGCTGCAGATGGTGTCACTGTGCATCGGTCAACAATACAGCACACTTTGCACAAGGAGAAGCTGTATGGGAGAGTGATGCGAAAGAAGCCGTTTCTGAAAGCACGCCACAAACAGAGTCGCCTGAGGTATGCAAAAGCACATTTGGACAAGCCAGCTTCATTTTGGAAGAAGGTCCTGTGGACTGATGAAACAAAGATTGAGTTGTTTGGTCATACAAAAAGGCGATATGCATGGCGTCAAAAAAACACAGCATTGCAAGAAAAACACTTGCTACCCACTGTAAAATTTGGTGGAGGTTCCATCATGCTTTGGGGCTGTGTGGCCAATGCCGGCACCGGGAATCTTGTTAAAGTTGAGGGTCGCATGGATTCAACTCAGTATCAGCAGATTCTTGAGAATAATGTACAAGAATCAGTGACGAATTTGAAGTTACGCCGGGGATGGATATTTCAGCAAGACAATGATCCAAAACACAGCTCCAAATCTACTCAGGCATTCATTCAGAGGAACAATTACAATGTTCTGGAATGGCCATCCCAGTCCCCAGACCTGAATATCATTGAACATCTGTGGGATAATTTGAAGCGGGCTGTCCATGCTCGGCGACCATCAAACTTAACTGAACTGGAATTGTTTTGTAAAGAGGAATGGTCAAAAATACCTTCATCCAGGATCCAGGAACTGATTAAAGCTACAGGAAGCGACTAGAGGCTGTTATTTTTGCAAAAGGAGGATCTACTAAATATTAATGTCACTTTTCTGTTGAGGTGCCCATACTTTTGCACCGGTCAAATTTTGGTTTAATGCATATTGCACATTTTCTGTTAGTACAATAAACTTCATTTCAATCCTGAAATATTACTGTGTCCATCAGTTATTAGATATATCAAATTGAAATGGCTGTTGCAAACACCCAAATATTTAGAACTAAAAATGATTAAGATTAATAGGGGTGCCCAAACTTTTTCATATGACTGTATACTGACATACATGACAGACATGCTGATGAGATGATATTTTAGGCAGGTGTGGGAAAAATTCTGCAAAGTAAGAAAGTGATTAAAAACAGAAGTGTTAATACCTTATTTCTGTCAATTAACAAAATGCAAAATGAATGAACATTTGCTGTATGTTTAGGGTTGTTCTCCTGCTGCAGAATAAATTTGTAGCCAAACCGACACCTCCCTGATGGTATTATATGATAGATCAATATCTTCCTATATTTCTCAGCATTGAGGACACCATTAATCCTGCCAAAACTCCATTTGCTGAAAAGTATCTCCAAACTTGCAAGGAACCTCCACCATGTTTCACTGTTGTCAGCAGACACTCATTACTGTACTGCTCTCTGGCCCTTTATTGAACAAACTATCTGTTACAGCAAAATATTGAAATGTCTTACTTATTAGTCCAGTGCACCTGCTGCCATTTTTCTGTATCCTAGTTTCTATGTTTGCACATATAGTTGAGTTGCTTGGCCTTGTTTCCACATTGAAGTTATGGCTTTTTTGACAGCAATGCTTCCATGAAGACCACTTCTGGACAGACATCTTGGAGCAGTGGATGAGTATACCTGGGTCCCACTGGTTCATGCCAGTTCTGATCTGATAGCATTCCTGAACATATTCTGATTTTGAAGGCGGGTAAGCAGGATGTGTGTTTCATCTACTGCACTAAGTTTCCTTGGCTGACCACTGCATCTATGGTCCACAACACTGCCCATTTCTTGGTGATTCCTCACATTAGACTGTAGCAGAGAGCAGTCTGTACCACCATGGAGGCATCTAATTGGCTCCAAAGTTATTCTGCAGCAGGAAAATGGCACCAAACAGTCAGCCAATGTCATTAAGAACCATATTTAGAATAAAGAAGAGTAAGAAGTCCTGGAAGTGATGATATGGCCTCGTAGAGCCCTGATTTCAACATCATCCAGTCTGTCTGGTATTATATGAAGAGACAGAAGGATTTGAGCAAACCTACATCCACAGAAGATCGGTGCTTAGTTCTCCAAGATGTTTGGTACAACCTCCCTGCTGAGTTCCTTCAAAAACGGTCTACAAGTGTTCTTAGAAGAATTGATGGAAGGCAAAGGGCGGCCGCGCCAAACATTTATGGGATCTAGATTTCTCTTTTGTTCATTCATGTTGCATTTTTTAATTGACAATAATATACCATTAACCCTTCTATTTTTTAAAGCATTCTTACTTTGCAGCATATTTTCCGTATTTACCTAAGACTTTTGCACAGTACTGAATATATAGAGATAGAAAGACATCTTTATAAATAGACAGACATATAGTTCATATTGTTTGGGATTGCTGACTAATTTTGTCTGTTGCCTTGCCCATATAGCGGTGTGACCCACTCCATCTTTGTTCATGCACCCAATGCCCAAGGCTGATTTCCTGTATTCACCCACAAAAATCAGTGGGTGCACATGATTTACACAGTCATCAAACATTTGCAAAATGAGGACATGTGAATAAGGCCTAAGGCTAGGGTACATGGCACCATGTGACGAACAACCTGAAGACCACAATATTGCATTGTGATATCAGATTAATGATTTTCAACAGTGTAGTGTTACAACCCAAGAAATAGCACAGTAGTTACATGATTGTCACCAAGCCTGCTGCATTTCTGGTTGCAGTTTACATGTTGCCCATGACTTTGCTATCACAGAGTGTAATGAAAATTGTGTGTGTCACAGTGTAGCCATAGCCAGTGGCGTAACTAGGAATGACTGGGCCCCAAGGCAAACATTTGACATGGCCCCCCACACAAACCGCATTCCTGCACACACTATGCCCCATAGTGGCCCCTGCACACACTATTATGCCCCATAGTGGCCCCTGCACACACTATTATGAGCCATAGTGGCCCCTGCACATAGTATTGTGCCCCATAGTGGCCCCTGCACACAGTATTATGCTCCATAGTGGCCCCTTCACACAGTATTATGCCCCATTATGGACCACCTGTGAACAATTATTATACTCTGAGGTCTTTTCAAACCCCAGAGTATAATGATTGGAGACCCAGGGGAGGATACAAACAGAAAAAACAATGTTACTTACCTCTCCCTGGTTCCACCGCACTCCCCACTACTTTCAGCCTTCTTCAATGGTGGACCAGATGTCACATGAGCCAGACGGGCGTCGCAATGCATAATGACGCTGGCCTGGCGCACATGACATCTGGGACGTCACCAAGGAGGCGAAGACTGCCGGAGTGCAGGAGAGGTAAGTAACAGTGTTTTTTATGTTTATCACCTCCCCTGATCCTCCGATCATTATACTCTGGGGTCTGAAAACACACAAGAATATAATAATAGCAGTGTTTGAGGGGGTTCGTGGGTCCGCGGCCTCACTTACCGATCACAGCCACCTCCGCTTCTGCAGAAGGGAAATCGCAGGCGGCCGTGAGCAGGAGCAGGGATCAGTAAGTAAATAGGGCCTGTTACCTGCTCGTGTTACTCCGGTAACGGGCCCGCTGGGCCCCCTAATGTCCCGGGCCCTGTGGCAACTGCTCCCTCTGCTACCCCGGTATTTACGCCACTGGCCATAGCTTAAGGCTAGGTTCACACCTGCAAAGGGCTCTCCATTGTTTGGGTCCGCCAGGGGACCCGAACGACGGAGAGCCCGTCTGCTAAAACAGAGGTTACCTGGGGACCCCATAGACTATAATGGGTTCAGCTGGGTGTCCATCGGGTTTCCTCCATTTTTATACTGGAACCAGCGGACAGAAAAGTCCTCCAGACAGGACTTTTCTCTCCCCCGATTTTCTGCAGTGGAGTCTGGGGACTCCAACACAGATGTGAACCTAGCCTAAGGGCCCCAAAGCAGCTACATGGTATGTCTCTATGGTATATACTCCCTTGGAACTTGACTGTAGTCAAATCTGCTTGCTTGTTACATGTTTGCAGTGTAGTACATTAGCATAGCAAAGGCAGCAGGAATAGATATGTTTTATTTGTATTAGATGATGGTAAAAATATCTCTTTCTAAGGTACAAGTAATAGATTCTTAACATTCCTTAAGTTGCCAACTTACCTTTAAATAAGGGACATATTTTCCTCCATACAGAAATGCAGCCATTTCTGTGATACTGACCCATGGCCAACTCCATATAGAAGAGAGGAATTCCACCAAACACAGCCATGATCACGTATGGAATGAGAAATGCTCCTAAAATCACAAAGGTTATAGTAAATTAAAATTTCAGGTGATGCCAAGCTTACAAAACTCAAATTCAACAAAAATAAGTATTTAAAAGGATTTCTTATGAAGACAACATCCTTCAAGATATAAGCGGGCTTCTTTATTCTGGGACATACAGTATATTTGGGTCTTTAGCAGTGGACTACTTTCTGTGACATCCACATGTGGCGAGACAACTGGTTTAAATGATTTATTGTACTATAGAAATATACTATAATATACAGTAAATTACTGTATTTTTCAGTCTATAAGACGCACTTTTTTTTCACCCAAATTTGGGAGGAAAATCGGGGTGCATCTTATAGTCCAAATGTGGGGTGTTTTGGCGGTGGGGGTGTGGAGGAGCGGGGTCGCAGCATCGCCCCACTCCTGCCGCTGCTGGCTTCCTGCAGGAATGGGACGATGTGCAGGCCCTGGACTGCGAGGACAGGGTGTCCCAGCGAACCCATCCCATCATCCGCCGTGCTATTACAGCGGATGCAGGGTCTGTAAAGATGATGGCGGCCACTCTGCTGCAGAGTGGTCGACATAGCTACCCGGTCTTCGCTGTAATGTACAGCGGAAACCTAGAGCTAATGCCCGCGATCAAGGCACCCCCCTCAAGTGTGAAAATAGCCCGTACTTTTCTTGTTGCAGGACAGCTCCCGCGATCTCGCCGCGCGTCCTGTTCCTGTGACCTAATGAAGGCTACCAGGCTTGTCATAGAAATATTACTATTGCGGCTGGTCAGACAGGGACAGAATCTCCCATAGACTGTAATACTGTTGTACTGCAGTCTATGGGACTTGCAATCAAATGATTGCAGGTTCAAGCCCGCTAGGGGGGCTAATAAAATAGTAAAAAAAAAGTTTCAAAAAATTAAAAAAAAAATTAAAGTTCTAGTTCACCCTCTTTCTCTAGAACACATATAAAAGTAGAATATTACTGTGAAATATAATACACATTAGGTATCCCTGTGTCAGAAAATACCCAGTCTACAAACTTATAAAAATATTTTTCCTGTACATTGAATGTCGTAGCAGGAAAGAAAATCAAAAGTGCCAAACCGCCGTTTTTTTCACTGTTTCGCCTCTGATTTGAATAAAAGCAATAGACATTGCCCAAAATGGTATAACTAAAAAGTACATCTGGCCCCGCAAAAAAAAAAAAAACGCCCTATGCATCCCCGTACAGCTGCAGGGTAACCTGTCAATGTGGCCTTGCAGCTGTTGCAAAATTACAACTCCCATATATTAAATATTTTACTATTTTTTGCTTCAAAATTTTTTTCCCTATTTTCTTCCTCTAAAACCTAGGTGCATCCGGTGTGTCATATAGTCCAAAAAATACAGTATATATAATACAATATGCAGAAATAGTGGAACAATAGTAACACTTAATTCTAGTAAACATTCCACCAAACCCGGGATGTGACAGATCCTGGGAAGGTGACAAATTTCAGTAGCTCATGTCCCAGTTTAACTCCCTATGGAGGCAAATTTTAGAACACGGCAATGTTTTTTGTTTTTTCAACTTTTTTATTTCTTTATTGAAATGGCCATGTGAGGTATTGTTTTGTGGTGGGACAGGTTGTGTTTGTAAATGGCACCATTTTGGAGTTCACAAAATGTATTGTCTAACCTTTATTAATATTTTTTTATATTCCATGGTTCTTTTTTATATTTTGTTTCTACCAGAACTAGATCCATAACATATCAAAAAGATAAATAAAACTTAACATTTAATATAATAATTAAAAATTCAACAAGGTCCTAATTTGCATGTAAATAGACAAATAATCGGAACAATCTTACCGATTTCAATGGTGGACTGTAGTGGGTCCAAATGTGGCAGGGATTGTACCAAAGGATGGGTATAGGGAACTGATAGGCTCATAGGAGGAATATCTAGCTCTTTCCCTAATACCCAAAGATATAGAGCTCCCGCCCTGACAAGGGCAGTCCTGAAGCTTTCCATAAAAAAGCCCAATATGCGGTTTTTCCCCAACCCTCCCCTCCACTCCCCTATCCCCCCTCATGTACCGCCTCTGTAGGTACCTTGTTTGATTTGTTTTCTGTTTTTTAATAAAATTCTTAATGTTAAAAAAATATATATATCGATCATGTATCAATAGTCATACATATGGGGTATAGAGCAGTAGAAAAAAAAATTGCACAATTTATAATGATCAAATAGAATGATAGAACTTTTTTTCTGCATTCAAACATACAGTACATTGCAAGTGAAATGTCACAATACCCTACGAATATCAGCAACAAACCAATAAGAAAATGACAAGTCCCCCAAATCTAAAGTAAAGAAAGCCAGACATGACAGCTGAATGAGCTGCCTATTACATGGTATAAGGTTATCCACAACATAGATCTGTTTTCCTATGAAATACAGTCCGGCATTTCCTCAGCTCAGTCACTATTACACCATCCTAATCCTCCTCTTATTATTTATACAACCCTGTGATAAAAATAGATGCCTAAATACAATGAGCAGGCAATCCCATCTCCAGTCACAGCACAACGCAACCGTCTATATTTACCTAGTTACCACTCCGTACTAAATGGCATCTGGCACTTGATTCTTGTAAACAGCGATACGCGAGTCTCTCTGTTTTACACATTATTACAAGATAAATAGAAGGGTTAGCTGCAGTGGCATATTCCTGTTACTAAATGTGGTTATTAGAGTGGGACTAAAAAACACTCATTGCTTTCTATCAAAAGATTATACTCTGCAGTACCACATCTGACCTGTAGGTGTCTCCCCGGGGTGCATAGTTTACAGTACTTTACATGTTTTAGCATTTAAACTTTGGACAATCCCTATGAAAAATAGTCTACTAACAAAAAGCTGGTCATAAAGTGTCTCTCTTTTGGGAACCCCAGTGATCAGACAGTAAGTGATAAAGGGACTATCCTGGATTAGAAACTAACATGGCTGATTTATTTTTTTTTTCCAGAAAGAGCTCAACTTCTTCTTCTCAGACAGTGACATCATATCCATTTGCTATGCTACCGCTATGTACTATTCAAATCAACTTCAGCACGGCCATGTATCCAAAAAACGTGATATCACTCCCGGAGAAAAGAAAACAGCCATGTTTTGTAATCCGGGATAACCCATAAATTTCCATGCAAAGCCTCCGCAGCATGTTTCGCCTTGCAGCATTTTCAAGGGCTACATGACTGTGCCCCTGTGTATAATAATACCATATATTATGTCCCTAAACATAACTCCGCCACAGACTCTGCTACTGTGGAAAATAAGTGCCCCACAAAATACCCACCTAAAAAAGAAGTGTCATCACACAGCGCTTGCTAAAAGACACAGAAAGTTCCCTAGATAGTGACTCCTAAAAATAAGTGCCACAAACTATGCCCAGAAGGTCAGTTGTCACATATACAGCCCAAGGTAAAATTGCTCATGTATACTGTTGTCACCAACAAAAAATGCCTTTATTCCAGTGACTTTATTCAGTGACACAAGATCTGACTTTTTGTGGAACACTACAGGCCGCATGGGTCGAGGGAACGTAGCAAAAACTTTAGCTTAAAGGGGTTTTCCTAACTCAGGGTTTCACCTGCTCTCCTGTCTCCTCTCCCCTGCATTCCCCTCCAGTGACAAGTTGGTGGGCGGGCTCTGACTGTGTGATGGACAGTCAAGGACAGGGCTCCCGATACTAAACTGCACAGTATTATCTCTGGATTTACATACAAAAATAGCAAATACAATGAGCCAGCACTGTTCTACTTCTTATCAGAGCTCAGCTTCTGACTGGACTTTGCAGAGCTGACAGACCTCTCCATTAGCCTTCACTCACAGTGTAGAGAAACAAGGTTGGATGTGATCAGCTCGGCCACTGCAGCTATATAGCAGAGGTGGTCTGAAACCTAGGCAATGAGCTGTAAACACTGAGGAGATATAATCGGCTGCATATGCCAATAGAGTAAGATGGATAAAGCAATGTATTGGTAAAACATGTCGTTTAGCTTAAGCTATGGCTTTAAAAATGATCCTGGAGATGGCAATACCCCTCAGCTGTATCCACTTCCTAAGAACATGGATGCACTAGAAACAATGGGGGAAACTGAGTTGGCATCCCGCTGCTTTCAGATTCTGGGAAACAGTTGATATTTTACCTATCAATTCAGGAGAACCAGCCAGACCCTACTCTGTCACAGTGAAAGAATAATGCACATGATGATCATTGTGACAACATAGCACTATACAGGAGTAAATCACAAAGTAAAGTCATAAGACATGATGAACACATGACTTCAGTATTCTTGTACATAGCACATATAAAGTATCCCTGACTATTCCAAACCAGACATTTATTTATCTGGGTTATTAAAGCATGTCTTTGGCAGCTTATACAACATTAAGATATTATATCTTCATTACCTTGGTTACAGTACAAGACAAGATGTAATACATGAAGAACACGGAACATTTTGTACTAAGGACACAAGAATTTAGCCATAGTCATTCTTTGAGACTGGAGTAATGTGATGATCATGCCAATAAAGAAGAATTATCGGTACCAAGAGACCACTGTTCATGTAACATTTTGCTGGGTAAAACTATTGTAATACATTCCAGAATTGTGTACATATGGCCAATTTCACAACATTTCTACATTTGTGGTTACAAATAGACTGCCAGGATGCTTGATGCTTATGCTAGGATCACACTAGTGCTCG
Organism: Leptodactylus fallax; assembly: GCA_947044405.1. NCBI lineage: Eukaryota > Metazoa > Chordata > Amphibia > Anura > Leptodactylidae > Leptodactylus > Leptodactylus fallax. The sequence goes on along the minus strand of CAMRHE010000455.1, from coordinate 300,336 downwards.
GCTCTCCATCGTTTGGGGACCCGAAATACGGAGAGCCTGTCCGCTAAAAAAGCGGTTACACCCCCCGACCCCAGAGACTATAATGGGTTCTGCTGGGTTTCCGATGGTTTTATACTGAAATCGGCGGAGAGAAAAGTCTTCCATGCAGTCCAACGGAGACTCCAACGCATAAGGTTGTATCCATCCAGAAAAATGTACAGGAGTTAAAGGGGTATTCCGATCTCAAGGATCATACTCATACTTGTAGCTTAAGCTAACTGAAGTATTTTACCCATTACATTACAATTTATCCTCAGTGCTTACAGCAGATTGCCTAGGTTACAGACCTCTTGTCTGATCGGATTGATGTCCTTGTTCCCAGCTATATATATTCTCTTCTCTCCCTATCTCTGTATATTGCTTGCAGTTGCTGAGCCCTGAAAAGCCTCTGTTATTTCTGGATGTAAATCAATAAATAATTGCCATTAGAAAGAAGCATGGAGCAGGCTGCTGGACTGAGCTGAAAAGCAGGAAGTGGAGGGGAAAGGAAACAAGAAAGACTGCAGCTGAATTCCTGAGATGAGGAAACCCCTTTAATGTACTGATCCCTGACTTCCTGTATGATGGACTGTACCACATAGGCTCTCTACAGGGGAAGACAGAAACTTGTGTCACTAATTCCTGTCACAGAGCTATGGAGAGGGCGATCATATCTCAGCCTCCCTATGTACCTACAGTGGGTACAGAAAGTATTCAGACTCCTTTAAATTTTTCACTCTGTTTCATTGCAGCCATTTGCTAAAAACAAAAAAGTTCATTTTATTTCTCATTAATGTACACTCAGCACCCCATCTTGACAGAAAAAAAACAGAAATGTAGATATTTTTGCAAATTTATTAAAAAAGAAAAACTGAAATGAAACATGGTCATAAGTCTTTAGATCCTTTGTTTTGACACTCATATTTAACTCACATGCTGAACATTTCCTTCTGATCCTCCTTGAGATGGTTCTACTCTTTCATTGGAGTCCAGTTGTGTTTAATTAAACTGATTGGACTTGATTAGGAAAGGCGTACACCTGTCTATATAAGACCTCACAGCTCACAGTGTATGTCAGAGCAAATGAGAATCATGAGGAACTGCCCAAGGAGCTCAGAGACAGAATTGTGGCAAGGCACAGATCTGGCCATGGTTACAAAAGAATTTCTGCAGCACTCAAGGTTCCTAAGAGCACAGTGGCCTCCATAATCCTTAAATGGAAGAAGTTTGGGACGACCAGAACTCTTCCTAGACCTGGCCGTCCAGCCAAACTGAGCAATTGTGGGAGAAGAGCCTTGGTGAGAGAGGTAAAGAAGAACCCAAAGATCACTGTGGCTGAGCTCCAGAGATGCAGTAGGGAGATGGGAGAAAGTTCCACAAAGTCAACTATCACTGCAGCCCTCCACCAGTCGGGGCTTTATGGCAGAGTGGCCCGAAGGAAGCCTCTCCTCAGTGCAAGACATATGAAAGCCCACATAGAATTTGCCAAAAAACACATGAAGGACTCCCAGACTATGAGAAATAAGATTCTCTGGTCTGATGAGACGAAGATTGAACATTTTGGCGTTAATTCTAAGCGGTATGTGTTGAGAAAACCAGGAACTGCTCATCACCTGCCCAATACAATCCCAACAGTGAAACATGGTGGTGGCAGCATCATGCTATGGGGTGTTTTTCAGCTTCACGGACAGGATGACTGGTTACAATTGAAGTAAAGATGAATGCGGCCAAGTACAGAGATATCCTGGAAGAAAACCTCTTCCAGAGTGCTCTGGACCTCAGACTGGGCTGAAGGTTCACCTTCCAACAAGACAATGACCCTAAGAACACAGCTAAAATAACAAAGGAGTGGCTTCAGAACAACTCTGTGACCATTCTTGACTGGCCCAGCCAGAGCCCTGACCTCAACCCAACTGAGCATCTCTGGAGAAACCTGAAAATGACTCCACCAACGTTCACCATCCAACCTGACGGAACTGGAGAGAATCTGCAAGGAAGAATGGCAGAGGATCCCCAAATCCAGATGTGAAAAACTTGTTGCATCATTCCCAAGAAGACTCATGGCTGTACTAGCTCAAAAGGGGCTTCTGCTCAATACTCAAAACTGATATTTCAGTTTTTCTTTTTTAATAAATTTGCAAAAATATCTATATTTCTGTTTTTTTTCTGTTAAGATGGGGTGCTGAGTGTACATTAATGAGAAATAAAATGAACTTTTTTTGTTTTTAGCAAATGGTTGCAATGAAACAAAGAGTGAAAAATTTAAAGGGGTCTGAATACTTTCCGTACCCACTGTATAGTCTCTTAGATTATATAGGAAAATACATACAGAAGGATAATTACACTGCCCCAGGCAGGTAGGTATTGTACAGTCTCTAGATGCCCATCTGATGTTATACACATTGGATTCACAGCAGAGCAAAGAGAAAGAGAAATATAAATGGCAAGATGTTGTGAGAGGAGAAGCTGAATTGTATAAGTGTAGAATACATGAAGTGACAAACAATCGGGTGATAGAGGCATTTACTGGACCACTTCTTTATAATAGTTCTTTAATAAAGACCTAACGGCGTACTGTTTATCCTTAAAGAGAAGAACAGATGACATAGGGAATCTATAGGCCAGGAAATGCTCCCTGCAAAAGAAGAGTCTGTAAATTAGTTTTGCCGCCTCTTTAGTGCCACCTATTGGAGGTAGCTGTATAAAAAAAAACAACGCTCAGTTTACCAATATAATTTGTCCATTGATTACTCAAGATCTCTGCTTATAGCCAAGGGTGTTGATGTATCAATACCTTAATTTCTTGAGCTCCCCTGTGAAAGAGTAAGATGACACCTTCTTCACTCCATACACTAGAACCTCAAATCTATGGCAGCTAGAAGCTGGAGTACACTTGAGCTATAATTGACTCTAGAAAGGCATAAATTATAGCAAATCTGCCACGCTGCTGGAGGCCATGTTCATTCCTGCTAAGCCCTGCCCCCAAGATGACCCTGCCCCCAAGAAAAGTGGGGTAGAGGGCACAAATCAGCAAAAAGCCGCATAATCGACCATGCTCCAAAAATGTAAACCTTTTTGCTGACATTTAACACCATTTTCTGACGTAAAAGAAATAATAATTTCCTCCCAATATTTATTTTCAGGGGAATGAAAATCACACAGGTGAATGGTTTGTCACAAGACATAACTCGGATAGCTGTTCTGTAGCGAGGCATGCACCTATGTCATTATCACTTGATCAGGAATTACAATGAAGGTTCCTACTGCGTGGCTACAAAACATATGGGTTACAGAACATCCCTTTAATGATCAGTATCATTAAAGAAAGGACTCGGTAAACTTATGACAGAATGCTTAAAGGGCTTGTCCCACAATGAACATTTATCATCTATCTATGCTCCTCATTCCTCCTGCTGGATGACTGCAGTGAGAAGGAAATCTGAATGGAGTGGCGGCCAAGCATGCATGTTGAACTTCCATCAAAGTCTATAGCACTGACTGAAACAGTAGACTACAGTGCTCAGCTGTTCCCATCAGGCCTATGAAGTGGAGTGGCAGTGCGACTGTGGAATAAGGGGTAATGGGGGGGCCAGGACCCCTGATCTAGTGATAAATGTCTGTCCAAGCAGTGGGGCCCCCGTCAATCACACATTTATCACCCATAGTGTGGACAAGTAACAAATACTTTAGTTTAAGTTTAAGGTCATTGGTGTAACAGTGGTTACAGTTGCGGGTGGGTCCATAAGCCGGGGGGGCCACAGGTCACCCTCACCAGAATAAGGCTGATTAAACTTCTGTGAAGTCTTTTCTGATTTTGTTTGGCTGTCAGTCTATGCATTGTAAATGTATTACCCCTGCCACCGGGGTGTATATAGAGCGAGTGCTGCATATGTGGTCACATCTGAGCCCAGGAGCCTTAGGGGGCTCATAAGGTGTCTTTTCCCAATATGAGGAGACATACAATAAACAATACATTATATTTGCAGGGACTGGTACAGATTTTGCACTGGGGCCCAGGAACTTCATGTTAGAAGTTCCTGGGCTCCAGCGGGGAAGATTTATGATACACAACCTTTCAGAAAGGATAAAATTAACCTTTTAATGCCAAAAGTAGCTGTCAGTCAGAAAATACTCAAGGAGGGATTTTGTGGAGGGAGGGTGCACTGTGCATCCTGCGGAATCCTCTCCAAAATCAACTCCACATTCAGCCATTCAGCACCCTAAGGTGCTGTTCACACTGCCAAAAATGAAGAAGAGTTTGAACTGGACAACCCCTCAGATTCCTCTTCATTTTACAGGCCACTGACTTTCTGCCACAGCTTTCCCTCCATGTCAAAATCAGCACTAGATTCTACCGTGTGAAGATACTCTAAAGGCTTATTCACATGACTGAAACGTGAAAAATGACTGTCTGACAGCAGTTTTTGCAACGTCCATCACACGACCATTTTGAGAACACACTGATCACAATGTCTATTCACATGTTCTGACATAAAAAACTGATATGCTCTAACTTTGTCCGTTTTCCTGCACATTCAATGGATCAATGGATCTGTTTTTAACTGATGTAAAACGGATTGACTTTGGTCAATAGATTAGTGGGTTCGGTCAAAAAAGAAAGAGCAAAGAAATTAATCCATTTTTTCACTGACAGTTAACGGATGAGATGCAAAATAGACATGTACGTCCGTTTTATCAGCTGTTAGATCCATCAAAGACGTCACTGTCCTAAGACCTAATACACATGACTGATGAATATACAGCAGGCCCTATCCTGCTCAGGTTCATCAGAACAGACTTGATCGGAAGCCCCCATAGATGTGAGTGCATCATGTAAGACACTTGGATGACACTCTGATGTCGCCTTCTGCTGCAAAATCGTCCCCACCTTGGACAGCACACTCAGTCATGTGCATGGGGCTTACGGGGGGAGTTTGATGGGGAGTTTGTGTGTCTGAAGTGTCTAGACAAATAATGAGAGTGGGTTTCCTCTAATGCTATGCCCTCTTCACGAGCAATAGAACACTGTTTTGGTTAAGAGAAAATGTTTAATAATACAGCTTATTTTCACTGTGATGGATCTCATGAATGCCTGATCAGCTGTGAAATGTAGTGAAAGAAAATCAGGGATAAGGATTGCAAAGTCCCTTCTAATAAAGATTATTATCTGAGGGATTATATTCCATTCTTTAAGTAAATAAATGTGGCGAAAAACGCTTCATGATCTCATCTCCAACCTCCTTCTAGTAAGAATTTGTCAGGAATGTCATGTTGAATGTCTGACCTAGAGGCTTTGAAAATGGCAAAAATGTGACTGGATACAATGGATGGCCGCAGCGCTTTTGTTCCCATTGAAGCGTCCAGTGCTCCAATTAAATCACACTGGTTTATTATGTTGGGGAAATATTTTATGCTAAGCCAGATAAAGAGGTTTTTCCCACAAATAAAACTTGATTATAGGGTGATATAGAGTGTATATATATATACAGTGGGGAAAAAAAGTATTTAGTCAGCCACCAATTGTGCAAGTTCTCCCACTTAAAAAGATGAGGCTGGCCTGTAATTGTCATCATAGGTAGACCTCAACTATGAGAGACAAAATGAAAAAACAAATCCAGAAAATCACATTGTCTGATTTTTTAAGAATTTATTTGCAAATTATGGTGGAAAATAAGTATTTGGTCACCTACAAACAAGCAAGATTTCTGGCTCTCACAGACCTGTAACTTCTTCTTTAAGAGGCTCCTCTGTCCTCCACTCATTACCTGTAGTAATGGCTCCTGTTTGACATTGTTATCAGTATAAAAGACACCTGTCCACAACCTCAAACAGTCACACTCCAAACTCCACTATGGTGAAGACCAAAGAGCTGTGGAAGGACACCAGAAACAAAATTGTAGACCAGCACCAGGCTGGGAAGACTGAATCTGCAATAGGCAAACAGCTTGGTGTGAAGAAATCAACTGTGGGAGCAATAACTAGAAAATGGAAGACATACAACACCACTGATAATCTCCCTCGATCAGGGGCTCCACGCAAGATCTCCCCCCGTGGGGTCAAAATGATCACAAGAACGGTGAGCAAAAATCCCAGAACCACACGGGGGGACCTAGTGAATGACCTGCAGAAAGCTGGGACTAACGTAACAAAGGCTACCGTCAGTAACACACTACACCGCCAGGGACTCAGATCCTGCAGTGCCAGACGTGTCCCCCTGCTTAAGCCAGTACATATCTGGGCCCGTCTGAAGTTTGCTAGAGAGCATTTGGATGTTCCAGAAGAGTATTGGGCGAATGTCATATGATCAGATGAAACCATATTAGAACTGTCTGGTAGAAACACAACTCGTCTTGTATGGAGGAGAGTGAATGCTGAGTTGCATCCAAAGAACACCATACCTACTGTGAAGCATGGGGGTGGCAACATCATGCTTTGGGGCTGTTTCTCTGCAAAGGTACCAGGACGACTGATCCCTGGACTTGAAAGAATGAATGGGGCCATGTATCGTGAGATTTTGAGTGCAAACCTCCTTCCATCAGCAAGGGCATTGAAGATGAAACGTGGCTGAGTCTTTCAGTATGACAATGATCCCAAGCACACCGCCAGGGCAACGATGGAGTGGCTTCGTAAGAAGTATTTCAAGGTCCTGGAGTGGCCTTGCCAGTCTCCAGATCTCAACACCATAGAAAATCTTGGGAGGGAGTTGAAAGTCCGTGTTGCCCAGCGACAGCCCCAAAACATCACTGCTCTAGAGGAGATCTGCATGGAGGAATGGGCCAACATACCAGCAACAGTGTGTGCCAACCTTGTGAAGACTTACAGAAAACGTTTGACCTCTGTCATTGCCAATAAAGGATATATAACAAAGTATTGAGATGAACTTTTGTTATTGACCAAATACTTATTTTCCACCATAATTTGCAAATAAATTCTTAAAAAATCAGACAATGTGATTTTCTAGATATGTTTTCTCATTTTGTCTCTCATAGTTGAGGTCTACCTATGATGTCAATTACAGGCCGGCCTCATCTTTTTAAGTGGGAGAACTTGCACAATTGGAGGCTGACTAAATACTTTTTTTCCCCACTGTATATATCTTTTATGAAGTTTCACTGTCCCATGGGGATGCATATGCTTCCTGGATATGCTGCACTTTCCCAAAATCCCTATGTTCTGTGTGATACTATACATAGTCACATAGTCTGTAGCTCAGCTCCTGTACACTTGTAGAGCTGAGCTGCAGTAACTCAGCACAGCCACTACATGGAGAACAGCGCTATCTGCTTCCAGCTCTGTTGTCTGTACAACGACTGGTGACAACAGCTGATTGGTTGGGGTCCCGAGTGTTGGACACATGGGTGCCTATATGGACCATATATAGTGGCTTTTTTGCCTTTCTACTTGATATGGTGAATATGGGATCCACCAGCCTCTGTGGGCTTCACTCCCTACTTTTTAGGCTAATATTGCCAATCTTGGCTATTTTATGAACATTTAATCAAAGTTAAGTTTTATTTTGGCCAACAGAGTAGTCACACAGAGTGTAGTAGAGTAAAGCCAGTGAAGCTAAACCATCAATATAGCTGAAATGGACATGTGGTATACAGAGGTGAACCAGCAGTATAGTGTCTGTGGTTGAACTGACGTGGTTCAGTGATGTAGCAGAGTGGAGTCCGTGATGGGGCTGGGTCAGTGGTATCTACCTTATTAAAAGGCTTTTTTGAAATAAATAATATTGCAACTAAGGAAAGGTCTTGGAAGGTAAATTTAGGACATTGTTCTTTGCATAATACAGCATGTTTGCTGGGAAAACATTGACCTTTAGTGGCTTATCTACAGCGGATGTAGAGGTAGCCATTACTACACTATAAAAGCCCCTAATCCATCAAGCCATATAAGAAAGTTGACTAATAACCACTTGGTGCAATAATTTCTTCTAAAGGCACAATAATACATTCAGTTATTCCATATTTTACTCCCTGCTTCTCATTTTTTAAGATGAGTAAAGCCCTATATGATGCTTTCGACTGTACTTGACAAGCTTCAATTGCTCTCAAGTGTTTGTCTACAGTTGTCATAGCCAGCCTTATATTCCATGGTTCAGGCACTACAGCCCCAGTATAATTCTTATTTTATAATTGTATAACTATACTATGCAAATAATATGACGTGGTCACTAATGGTCAGTTTCAACCATTTCACATAGCGAATATAAGATGCTATATAGAGTACAATACATCCATATATAGACACTATATACAGTATAACATATATAATATAAAAATATCTCTCCTTCAGCTTATCAGGCTCTTTTTCTGCAACCCTCTCCATGCTAAAGTAACATTTATTCTAAAATTCCTGCTAAATTCCATCTTGATCTCCCAAGATGGACTGTCAGCTCACAGTGGAATTAAACTACACGTGCCCACAGAAGTCTACCAAGAGAGGTGGGGTCGAGTGAGTGAGAACGAAAAACACAGTTAGGGAGACTGCTGCAGATAATAGTAAGTTTTCTATCTTACCCCAAGTGATTTATTCACGTCAGTATGCCTGTGCTTCCAGTGTAGAATGACACCTGACAGTATATATATAGCAGTGGTTTTCACCTATAGGTATTCGCCTTACCAAGGTACTAACAGTGACTGCCATTATTCAGATACCCCCAGGAATTACAGTAGTAACAAATTGTAAATGTACCAATATAATGCAGGTATCAATACAGAGGATGATAAACAAATATAAACACAGACAATAACTGACCCTTACACTCCTCCCTGAAGGTGACCCTAACACCACAGCCCACTGACCCTCACTGTCCCTAAAGATATCCTTAAAGCGAGTCTGTCAGCAGGGAAAACATTATCAGACTAATGACAGTACCTTGTAGGGTGGTTTCTACACTTTCCAAATATGTCTTTCTTATCCTGCATTGCATCTCCATTTACATGAAAAATGCTTTAGGGGCGTATACTCTCCTGCCAGGGCTTTGCTCTCTACGTCAGATAACTGCTCCTAACTACAGACAAAGTGTGACAAAGTGGAAGATGTAGCTGTAATGCAGAATAAGTAAGGCATCTTTGGAAAATGTAAAAGCAGCTCTACAAGGTACTGTTATTAGTCTGATACTGATTTTCCTGCTGACAGACTCCCTTTTAAAGAGGGTTTCCCACAAATTTAACCATATTTAAAATTGTAGACAATTAAAAGTCAGACATTTTTGCAAACATAAATAATTAAAAATTTTGCAGAGTTTAAAAGATTTTCTATAACTATCTTAATGGTGACAGTCTGTTCTCTTGATTGGTTTCCAACAGATACGACTATGGGACTTTCTATGGTGTGGGACTTGTCAGAAACCCTGCCATGATTTCCTTGTTGTGACAGATTGTCTTCTTTTGCATGCACTGATACCCTGGCCACAACAAGGAAAACATAGATGGGTTTCTGACAACCATAGAAAGTTCTTGCGTTCATGGTCATATCCATTGGCAACAGATCAAGATAAAAGACTGTCACCACTAAGATGGTTAGAGAAAATCTTTAAAATTTTGCTAAATTATTAATAATTTATATTTTCAAAAATGTTTCACTTTTAATTGTATACAAATCTAAATATGGATATGTTCATGGGAAAAATGATTCAATGGAAAATCTAATCTAAAATGCTGACCCTAACACATACATTAGCTCTAGGGCCCAGAGACAATAAACCCAAACATAGAAGAACTGAAGTAAGAAAAAAAGACAAGACAAATAGAGGTAGGAAATGAAATGAAAGGACCTGCTGTATATTCAGTCCTGCTATCAAGGTATAAAAGCTCTTGTAGGTTTATAATCTACTTCATAGAGATTAATAATCTGGATACTGACCTCCTCCATTCTGGTAACAGATATAAGGAAATCTCCATACATTGCCCAGGTCCACTGCATAACCAATAACCGATAGGAGAAAGTCTATTTTTTTGCTCCAAGTCTCTCTCTCGCCCAGATCTGTCTGCAGATGCTGCATTTCTGCTCTGCAGGAGGGAATCACAGTGAGTGTAGGGGCTGAACCATCATCTATTCCATTCCTGGTTCCATTGCATGGGGCATCAGGACTCTGAACTGCTAAGTATTTGTTAGACATATGATCAGACTCAGCCCTCTCACCAGGACTGGGGTGCACTTTATTGAGCTCTTCAGAAAGACGCAGTGAGGGTTTGCAGTTCCGTAGCAGTTGGCCATCTTTTTTGCATTCTGACCTGGATCTGCATGTCAGGGGCTCTTTTTCAGAACCCAAGGATGGGCTCTCAGTACAAGTAGGTTTTCTTTCCATCCTCTGGGTTATGTAGAAATTTAGCTGAATCCCATTGGCACTTTGTATGAATGGTGTAGTCTGTAGTGATGACAGTTGCAGATGAGTATATGTTCTTCCAGTTCTGGCCCTGCAACCATAGAAAACATGGCGTAAACACAAAACTCAACAAAAGTGGAGACCAACTAGAAGCTTTTACTATCAGAAACATTTAGAGGGGTCATGCAAGATTAAATATTGCTGGCCTATCCTTAGGATAGGTCATCAATATGAGATCCGACACCCCACCTATCAGCTGTTGTGAGCAGATGGCTCTGTACACTGTGCAGTGGCTGTGCTGCACTATTATAGCTCAGGCTGGGTTCTCTGTTGGAGACTCCGTTGCAAAAGCTGATGAAAATTGGCGGAGAGAAAAGTCCTGCAGGGAGGACTTTTCCCTCCTCCGGTTTCAATTTTGACAGACCCCATTTAGTCAATTGGTGTCCATGTGTAACCGCTGTTTCAGCAATCCAGCTCCAATGACAGAGCGGACAACGCTAGTGTGAATCTAGTGTCAGCTCACGATGAAGAGGGCTGAGCTGCCACAGTGCTGTGTAGCCATTACACAGTATATGGCGCCATCCCTGAAGCTGGATAGTTAAAACTGGAAAACTCATATTACACAACATCTTCATGTAGCCTCAGCCTAAGCCATAACCCTATTAATAAATCTGCTCCACAATGTTAAAGCAATGCACCAAATTTTTGGCCCAGGTGAAGGAAAGCTGGGCATCAACTCTGAACAACTTTGAAAATACTGACACTGGAATAGAAATGACTGTACCTTGTATAATGGATTTATACAGCACCGCCATATATAAAATGTAAGAAAAAATTACTGTAAATATAAAGAGCAATTGTTAAATATTTAAAGCCTCCTATTAGTTGGCTTATTTTCCGTCAAAAAAACGTGCCAAAATGTCACATATTTTTTGGCACATGATGTCACTACTTAGGCCATGCCTGCTCTCTTTGAAGCCATGCTACTCTTCCTGTGAAGGCACGTACCTACAAGTCTGAAAAGAGTCCAAAATACTCGATAAATGCAACATATGTAAGACAGATTTTTAAGGCAAATTACACACATTGGTGCTTTTCACTTACTAAATCTCTCCTCTCTCGGGTAACGTTCTGCATGACAGGTTGGTTTGAGGGCCTATATCCTCATGACAGGTTCTGTTTAAAGAGGACCTTTCATGTCCTCTTTAAAGAAGTTCTTACATCTCCTATTTGGAATATAGGGTTCTTCTGACCAGGGCTGTGGAGTTGGAGTTGGGAACAGTTTGGGTGGAAATGGAGTCTGAGCTGGAAAAAAAGTTACCAACTACGGCTTCAAAACAAAATGATGAACTATTTTTACTTATATTATACAATTCTTAATATTATCTCATTAATTAGATGTATAGTGTATTACATATTTACTTTCATAGGAATGAATCACTGGATGAAACTACTTTTTTGTAAATTAGAGGAACTTTGCCATTTCTGTCTGACCTTGGTAGTAATCCAATAGTGAAGGAGTGTGAGTTGGACCAGGAGTCGGAGTTGGCAGAGTAAATATAGAAGTCGGAGTCGCTGGTTTGACATACTGACTAAACAGTCCTACTTCTGACCCCTCTTCTGCTAGGCAAGGTAGTCTATGGTGGCTGCAACCAGGTGATAAAAGAATGGAGAGAAAGCCTTTACAGGCTTATAAGCATGCGGCCACTGACCTCTGTACAAAGAAATAACAGAGGTGCGTTATAGACTATGCCAGTATGGATATGCTCTCTAAACTCAGGCCCCTAAAACATCGAATTAATAAAATTGAAATTAAATACATGAGGTATCCCCATGATAGAGAACCTATTTCTGTATCCACTGCTGGCAAGTGAGTCCTAATCACATTGACTATATTTATGTAACCTTTTATCACAGACTATTAAATGTAATTGTTATATTGATTTTTCTTAGTGAAGAATCAGATATAAGATAGAGAACTTGTTATCCCACTAAGTGTAATTGAATGTGGCTGTGTATATCTATGCTGGAATCTCCCCATGTCTTACTGCATTACTGTATTATTCACTTATTGTGATTTATACCGCTCTATGACATGAGGAGACAGACAGCTATTGCCAGCAGGCCTTGTCATTTCTTCCTCATTGCTCCTTAGTGGCTTCCAACCAAATAGCTTATACTATATAAGAATTCATGTAGAATGAGCAGTGATAATCTACTGAGCACGAAAGGCGTCAAAGACTGAAACGAATATCCATTCAAAGTGACTGGATGAATATATCAACGCCACTGTCTCATTTGGAAAATATTGGATACAGTCATTTCGTATGGTCCATGGTTTTATCTCTCTATCTACCTACTACTGTATTGATCTCGCTATCAATCTTTCTCTTTCAATCTCTCTACTGTATCTTTTTGGATCAATAATTTTACAACATTGATATAACTTAAGTCAAATTAGTAACAAGGGCATGTCTTAAACTGGTGAAGATCTGAACCTGAGATAGATGTTTTTGGACCATGGAGAGGTGACTACAAATTCAATTCAGCGCTTTTCACAGAAAGTCCGCAGAGGTTTCCTCTGTGAACTTTCTGCTTTCATTATACCTACTGGGAAACTGCCATCATTTACCCCAGGTGGGGCTCCGGCCTAACATGGCTTTTTCTGAGCAACGGCCCTTTCTTTCTACAATACTACATCTCATAGTCTTTTATGTCTCTCTACTGCTTTTCACAGCCCCCATTCATTCACATTTCCTCTATCACTTCTGGTGAATTGATAATCTGGTAGCTTGACTATAGTCTTTTTTCCCCAGTATCATCAGGCTCACTCAGTCTCACTGTCTTTGAAAACATACCACACTTAGAACTCTAGTTTTACAGGTCCTACTACCTGGTTTGGCCATGTCCCATTTGTGATCCCCCTACACCTCTCCTCTAACCCCTGACAATGCCACTGGCATTTGAATAAGTGTCTTTTGACAAACCCCCATTCATGTGACAAATCTGTCTCTCCCTTCCAAATGATCTTGTGGGAAGTGGCCAATAGTTCCATCTGACGGCATACTTTGGGGGCACATAAGGCAGTTTTGAGGAGCTGTTGTATTTGCATTGCATCAAGATTGAAAAGCAATTTCCTTCCAGAGGAAACTTCACCAACGAGAGCTTAGTATATGAACATGCCCCACCAAGATCTTCAATATAAACTTAAAGAATTTGCTCTATTCAAACTAGAAATAACAAAAAAGATACACAAGGCATCACCTATATCACCATGGTAATGGGCTGCTATTTCCTCACTTTATAAAAATACTACCAGTGTCATCCATTATTACCAGCATAAAATTGCCCATAAATATTAACCACTATCCGTACTACAATGGAGAAATACCAATCCATATGGACTCTTTGAGACTCTTATGCTCCTACCTTTATTTTCTAAATAGCATCACAACATCCTCACCCTTTGTGTCACAACTACAAACCCCCTTACTTTTATAAGGTACCTGTTTCACTGTACTTGTACTATGTAACATGTAAATGCTACAAGCAACTCAAATTACTGTAGTTGGTGTATACTGTGTGTTCAACTTCTTCTACCACATTCCAACCTCCCATGGATCAATCTTACACTATCCTGTACACTTAAACTTTATGCAATACCATCTAAGCAGGGAGGGATGAGACCATACCCGCTCTTGGTATAAATATGGGATCCATCATTCTAGTATTCACCAATATTGTAAAGCCACAGGACAGTTACAGTAATAAAGGTTCCCGATAAATGCAATATTACTAAAATGTTATATTAAATAATAAGATGTAACTTTGCCATGTCAATGCTGTATCCAAGGTAATGTGAATTCTCTGAAGCTGCCAGACTAATAGCTGTCATAATCTCAGTGACCCATAGTCTCCCATTTCATCTGTGATGAAACCCTCAGGACCGGTTAACAATTGGGTGAGTAGGTTACACATAGGGCATGTAGAAGCAGAACTTAGAAATAGCTGGGAGCAGATATTCCTGACAGCATCCTGCCTCCTAGCCAATAGATGCTATATCCAATTCATTCTACCAACCGGATACTGGCAGATTTGTATTGCTGTACTTGGCAGGAGCATTATGCAATGTACTTTATTCAGTTATAACATATACAGTTTCAGGTAACCATAAGGCAAATGCTGCGGACCACTATAAACTTGCTGCAAATGCCCCTGCCAGCACAAACCTGACAACGTATGCCATCTGTACTACAAGTAACTGATGTGTAATTGATGTTTGATGCCTGCAGAATTTTAAGGCAAGAAATATTGGAAAACTGAACTTCACTTTGATATTTTGTGTCTTCCAGTTTGCATCGTATATCCAGGTCAGGTTACATCTAGAATAAATGATCTACTCTCTGCGATAACACTTTTATAAGGTCACTATGAGCTATGTAGCTGGTACTGTAAACACGGGGTGAACCGAGTACTGTTACATTTGCACCTGTCACATGCTGGCTTGGTACTTAGGATTCATTATAATAGATTTATGGGGGAATTTTGTAAACATTTCGATCACAGAAGGTCAATTGGAACTACCGCAATAAATAATTGTATCTATAAATTGTTTAAAGGGGTTATGCCACAAAAATCATTTATCCTTGATCCTCTACATTCATTTCAGTAGAAGGGCCGGAATTAGTTGAAGAACAGCACATGGCTATCTCTGGCACGTCCCAATTTCAATGGGAGTAAAACACTTCCCATTTTCTCAGAATCGCTTAAGGTCTCAGCGCTCAGACCCCCACAATCAGCACTTTTTCTTCTATCCTATGGATAGAGGATAAATCATTTTCGTGACATAATCCCTTTAAGAAGGACCTTTCCCCAACTTACACCAACTCCAGCTCTTTGCATCATTTAATAGGCACTGTTCCACTGATTTTTTTTCTCAAGCCCCCACCATTCCCGAGCAATCAGTGCAGTTAGTTTTGTGCCTCATAATCTATTTAGACTCTGTACTGTCAGGAGGGCGGTGTCAGGCAGGATCAGGCAAGGGGTGTGAATCTGAGCTCTGACAATATCCACCACTGATTGGAGCTCTGAATTACGCCCCCTTGTTTGCTCCTGGCTCCTGACAGCAGAGCCTAAATAGCATATCAGGCACCAAAACTAACAGTATTGATTGATTGGTAACGGTGGGGGCGACAGAGAAAAAAATTCCATCTGTACTGTGGAGTGGAGTGGAGCAGCGACTATTAACAGAGATGTGACCCGGGATCAGAACCAGCCTGGCATCCCAAGGTTCTGCACCTCATTCTCCTCTTTTTGTGTACTTCTGTGTGTGTTTTAGATTTTGTGGTCATTTATCTTCTAAAATTCTTAGTAAACATTTCAGACTTGAACTCACAAAACTGTTTATACTGCAGTGCAAAAATGATTTTTTGGAAAACCATAAAGCTGTAGGGTTCCTAGTGATGCCTCAGTCTCTCAGCTGAAAGGAAAAACCCTTCACGTCACTGTCATTCATTCTCCAGTCAGTGAACTCTTCATATCAGGTTCCTCGAAGCATTCTTTTTATCCCTGGCAGCGCAGGAGTTTAGGTCCCGGTGACTAACAAAATTACTAGGCAGCAATTGAATTTGCCATGTTGAGATCTAAAGCAGAAGTCACATTAGGGGCTTGTTTAAAAATATCTTGCATATGTCATTTCATATAACTAGGACCATAAAATAGAGATATTACTGGGGATGAAATATGCAATTGGAAAAAGGATAACGTTCAGTATAATGCAGCATAGTGAGCTCTCTAAATGCAAACCTAGACAGATCCCTTTGGTTTACACCAATCTTTTAAGGGTTTTTGTTAAAAATTAAGCTTTTAGTCATGAAGGGCATTGTCCCACTATGGATATTTATTGCCTACTATCATGGCTTGGTGACAAAATCCTGATCATTAGGGTTCCCACTAATGTGACCGATCACTAAAGCTGGCGTCAATAGCGCCCTTACTTTACAAGCAAAGTAAATCTTCACAGGACTCCTAGGAAAGACAGCAAGAGTCTGGGTTACCCTGCCCAAACACAGTGATTGACTCTCCATGTAGCAGTGTGTATCCGGAAGGGTCAGGACTGCTTCTACTACAAAAATTATTCATCAGTGCTGTTCTTGGGGGTCCAACTGCTGAGACCCCCACCAATCCTGAGAACAGAGAGCAAAAATGTTGTGGCATAACCACTTTAGGCTAGGTTCACACTAGTGCTTGATTTCCATCCTTCGTTCCACATGGGGACCCAAAGGACAGAAACCCTGTCTGCCTAAAAAAGCAGTTACCTGCGGAAACCTACAGACCCCATAGACTATAATGGGGTCCGCTGGGTTTCTGCCCAGTTTCAGACGATTTTATACTGAAATCAGCAGAGAGAAAAGCCCTGCTTGCAGGAATTTTCTCTCCACCAATTTCAGCAGAATCTCAGGCGAACGCTAGTGTGAACCTAGCGTCAAAGAGTCTTTTGGTAAATTTGTAACATTAATTTTATTTCTATTGCCCATAGATTTATGGTTCTCTGAATTCAATCAGCACGACCATTATGAATGCTGTCATTCTGGTTACCATATATTTTTGCGTACTATTTCTCCTATAGTTTACTCTTATATTTTCGGCTTTGCAGACTCTATGTGTAATTCTCAGTTGTCCTTGAGCTGGTGGATGGAGACTAGCTCTTATGATGTCTCTAAGGGGCACAGGAAGAGCCAAAACGGGACTAGCAGGAGATCAGTGAGGTATGATTTTTTAATTTTTTTTTTTAAATTGTTGCATTTTGAGCAGTTTTTAAATACATTTCTATCACCTGGACAAATCCTTTAGGCCGGGGCTCCATGTGGTGTAAACACCACGTTTTACAGTCACATCAAGGTGGTTGGGATTCTAGCCTTAAAATACATGTTGCGGATACGCAACCATTTCCAAAACTGTCGCGGTTTTGGAAATTGCAGCATGTCAATTATACCTACAGAAACGCCAGCGGTTTCCCTATAGGTATATTTGAAGCAGAAAGTCCGCAGAGGAAAACTCTGCGAAGTTTCTGTCTAAAGTGCTGTGGAAAGAACTGCGATACATTGCCGCTGCGGTTTTTCCTGCAGCGCTTTTTTGCTGCAGGACGATACGTGGGGCCTTAGCTTCAAGGGTTTCTCAATCACTATGGTTTCTTCTTAATTGTTAATTGGGGATGTTTTCCAAGGAAAGCCGTATGGCTATTATCTCATGAAGACAGTGGTCTACTACCTCGTAGGCATCGAGCTTGTGGTCTAAGTTAATACAGAGAGGAATTAGCAGACAAATTAAGAGCGGCGATGCTTTCCAGCACGTGATGTACTACAAAGCAGACAACACAAATTGACACAAAAAAGAGGTTTTGTAGCACATGGTCAGGTAATTCCTGCTCTTACGTATTAAGAAAATACATCATACTAATTGCTACTGATTGGATTATCTTAAAGGACACTTACATAAGAAGCCTCTAATATAGAAAGTCTATTATAAAAGAAACAGAACATCGAGGTTATAATGTCCATTATGAGGAGAATTAAGTCAGCATTAACCAGCGTCTGCTGTAAGGTTATAAGACTAATTGAGGCCTGGCAATATTCCATATAAAGAGCCGAGTTTATGAGTCTTTAATAGCTATTATAACATTTAGAAATTTGTATTGAGCTATTTTTACTCATCGTCTTAGGTTTATTAATTGAACATATTGGATGCAGTTATTGGAAAGACTTCTTTACCCACTGCAGAACAACCGCTTATGATTTGTCTTATATACATTACATATACTCATACACAAGATCTATAAATATATATGATTTTATCTGGCATGGTTCTGATTGGAATTAGTTATGATGGCTTGTGCTAGATGTAGATATTTTTTGTGGATTTGTATTGTGATACATACCACATATACCACAGAACTGTACAGAGATATAAAGCAGTAGAACCCAGTGTGGATTACAATCCTATTTTTTTGGCTCAGACACGCACTCTATGGCCAGTTTCACAGGAGGCCCAGTAATAACCTGCCAGTTTGGTTTTTTTGGAGTGTAAGAGTGAACAAGTTGCGGGATGGGGCAGAAATAATGGCAGGTGAAAACTCTATAAGACTGAAGCCCCACAATGCGGAAAGGTGAAGGCCCCACGTAACGGGCCACAGCAAAAAAGCGCTGTGGGAAAAACCGTGGCGGAAACACATCGCAGTTTTTCCCACAGTGCTTTTCACAGAAAGTCCGCAGCAGTTTCCTCTGCGGACTTTCTGCTTCCATTATAACTATAGGGAAACCACTGGCGTTTCCGTAGGTATAATTGACATTCTGCAATTTCCAAAATGCAACGGTTTTGGGAATCCCAGCATCTCCAATGTGTGTTTTTTTTCGCAATGTGTGGATGAGATTCGCTAGAATCCAATCCACTTTACAGAGACTGTAAAATGCCGCATTTTTTTCCCGTGAAGTTTCTGTTGCGGCCAAACCACGGCATTTACGCCACGTGGGGCCCCTGGCCAAAAGCTGCTCTTTTTGTTCTGGATATTTCTGTGCTTTTTAAATGGAAACGCTGATACATTTCCCTTTGGCTAAATCCACTCCTGACTTTGGCTACAAAAAAAAAAAACAAACGAGGCAAAATCTGCAACATAAAAAACAGCTTTTCTGCAAAGTGGGGCCTTAACCTAACATTGTAACACACCAAAGCTGACTGTACAATAAATACATGCCTTCACTCCACAGGAGGGTTCACATGCTTTAAATGTTGCAATAACATATACTGTATTTACAATGGCATTGATGTTTCTCTAGGTGACGAAGCAACAATAGAAACAAGTCACATTTCACTTCCCTGAGAAAAGTGGTAACCATGCAAATTACATTGTAGTGTAAAAGACTTAAACATATTTTTCCAGGACTTTTACAGTCCATCATTCAATTTACAGTTACATCATTTAAGTGTCTAGGGAGACCTCTCTGATAAAGAGACATCATTGCAGGCCCTTTTAGGCTGGAAGTGCTTTTTACATAGGGTTAAACTCCTATGGCAATTGCTACCCCTCCCAAGCTTTGTCGCTTCTGACACATGGACCAACGTGTACAAAGCTCCTGGCATGAAGGCACTAGGCCTAAATCTCAGCTACCTCCTTAATGGGCCTCATTGTTTATGTGCCAAAAGGTAGACTATGTGTAGACTTTTGTATGTGTTGTCTAGATGCATCAGTCGCCAGGCTTTGTCTGTTGCCTAGTGTCTCCACTGGCCTGGTCTTCTAGGGCACAGGTGGCTCTTTGGTGGCTTATCTGTGGGGAGGGAGACTCCCTCTCCTTGCAGTCATTGTACTTTAGGACACTTCACCCTGTGGCCATTTTGACATCTGCAGCCAGTCTTCTTGCTCATCACAGTGCCTGTGACCCTCTCTTACAACCCCCAGCCATGTATATCTCTTCAGCAGGCCCTTTCTTCTAGAGGAAGGAGAGTATCTCCGTCTGCACTCTCTGCTTCCTCAGCAAACCTGCAACATGCATGCTGTCTGATTCTCTCTGCTGCAGCAGCCTGCAGCGGGGTTACCATACAGTCATCCTCAACTGGGGCATCAGCACATTGTAACATTCACCATGCTTACCCCTAATATGGCTCCATCTGGCACTTTTTACTGCGCTTTCTACTTTTACTAACATCTGAGAGTGGGTGGCGTGCTAGCCGCTCTTTAAAAATGGGTCAGCTTGTTGCATTTGCATTGGCAGACTTGGAAGTGTCAGTGCGCTCATCTGTTTAAGGCTAGGTTCACACCTGCGTCTGCATTCCATTTGGGGTTTCTGTCCCTGAACCTGTAGAAACCAGGTGGAAACCCAGTGAATGCCATTATAGTCTATGGGGTCTGCGGCTTTCAGCGGGTAACCACTTCTTAAGTGGGTTAGGTTTTCGTTCTTCAGGTCACCAAGCGGACCCGAAGAACAGAAAAGCAGGCGCAGGTGTAAACTTAGCGCCAGGTGAGCTGCAGCTGATGGCTCTAGCTGGCACCTTACAGAAGGAAACTGAAAGATCCGAAGGAAGGCCAAATATACACAGGGATAACATAAAAACTTCATGCTACTACTTTGTATCTGGTTGTTAGGACAAAATATTTAGTTGAGACTATTAGCTGTAAATAATGTTCCTGATTTTCTACATCATTCTCAGGGACCTCCATAGGTGCCAAGTCAATAACTTGAAAGCAGGAAACTTTTATGAGATCATAATCCAATAATACAATTGTACATGAGTTACATAATATCAGTCAGCCCAGAATGCCTTTACTAGTTAAAGGAGAAGACTCACAGATGTCTGTAACTCCTATTATCCCTAACTGTGAGAGCTGATCATGTCTGGACAGTCTGCTCACTTTTTGTGTTACTTCTAAGTTCTGGGGATCAGTGGTCACCCAGTATGTAACAGTTAGTGCTCATGTATACTGCATTGCTGGGTGTATGTACCCTATACAGTAACATAACCAGACAATGTACAGTGCTGGCCAAAAGTATTGGCACCCCTGCAATTCTGTCAGATAATACTCAATTTCTTCCAGAAAATGATTGCAATCACAAATGCTTTGGTAATAATATTTTCATTTAATTTGTCTTCAATGGAAAACCACAAAAAGAATTGTCAAAAAGCCAAATTGGATATAATTCCACACCAAACATAAAAAAGGGGGTGGACAAAAGTATTGGCACCCTTTGAAAAATCAGGCGATGCTTCTCTAATTTGTGTAATTAACAGCACCTGTTACTTCCCTGTGGCACATAACAGGTGGTGGCAATAACTAAATCACACTTGCAGCCAGTTGAAATGGATTAAAGTTGACGCAACCTCTGTCCTGTGTCCTTGTGTGTACCACATTGAGCATGGAGAAAAGAAAGAAGACCAAAGAACTGTCTGAGGACTTGAGAAGCAAAATTGTGAGGAAGCATGAGCAATCTCAAGGCTACAAGTCCATCTCCAAAGACCTGAATGTTCCTGTGTCTACCATGCGCAGTGTCATCAAGAAGTTTAAAGCCCATGGCACTGTGGCTAACCTCCCTAGATGTGGATGGAAAAGAAAAATTGACGAGAGATTTCAACGAAAGATTGTGCGGATAGTGGCTAAAGAACCTCGACTAACATCCAAAGAAGTTCTAGCTGCCCTGCAGTCCGAGGGTACAACAGTGTCAACCCGTACTATCTGTCGGCGTCTGAATGAAAAGGGACTCTATGGTAGGATACCCAGGAAGACCCCACTTCTAACCCAGAGACATAAAAAAGCCAGGCTGGAGTTTGCCAAAACTTACCTGAGAAAGCCAAAAACTTTTTGGAAGAATGTTCTCTGGTCAGATGAGACAAAAGTAGAGCTTTTAGGGAAAAGACATCAACATAGAGTTTACAGGAAAAAAAAGAGGCCTTCAAAGAAAAGAACACGGTCCCTACAGTCAAACATGGCGGAAGTTCCCTGATGTTTTGGGGTTGCTTTGCTGCCTCTGGCACTGGACTGCTTGACCGTGTGCATGGCATTATGAAGTCTGAAGACTACCAACAAATTTTGCAGCATAATGTAGGGCCCAGTGTGAGAAAGCTGGGTCTCCCTCAGAGGTCATGGGTCTTCCAGCAGGACAATGACCCAAAACACACTTCAAAAAGCACTAGAAAATGGTTTTTGGGGGAAGGCCGGGGGGTTTTCAAAGGGGCCCGCCATGGGTCCCGCCCCGAATCCCATAGAACACCTGTGGAGAGATCTCAAAATGGCAGTTTGGAGAAGGCACCCTTCAAATCTCAGGGACCTGGAGAAATTTGCCAAAGAAGAATGGTCTAAAATTCCAGCAGAGCATTGTAAGAAACTCATTGATGGTTACCGGAAGCGGTTGTTCGCAGTTATTTTGTCTAAAGGTTGTGCTACCAAGTATTAGGCTGAGGGTGCCAATACTTTTGTCCGGCCCATTTTTGGAGTTTTGTGTAAAATGATCAATGATTTGACTTTTTTTTTCATTCTCTTTTGTGTTTTTTCATTGCAAGCAAAATAAATGAAGATCTTATTACCAAAGCATTTGTGATTGCAATCATTTTCTGGAAGAAATTGAGTATTATCTGACAGAATTGCAGGGGTGCCAATACTTTTGGCCAGCACTGTATTCTCTACTAGTAGGAATATCTTCATAATACAGCATACAACATGGCAAGCCACAATATTTTCCCCATGTATTTATGTGGAATTCAACACAAAATCTGTGTATGCTGTCATATAACATTGGAAACAATTGAGATATAGTAGGAGATAGCACATAGTAGATACACTGTAACTATACAGATAATTCACTTACACTGTAGTGTATATCATCAGTGCTGTAGAATATCAGGCGTGACAAGGCATCCAGAATTTTATTTACCCTATAGCATGTAAAAGACTAGAAGAATTGGATACATCTTCTCAAAATGTATTCAGCATCTTAAATACTAAGAATCCTATCCCCAGGACATTGCTAGGTTCCAATATTTCTGATGTAGTTAGTAGATTAAGGGTATCTGCAGTGCATACTGATATATTAATAACAGCCATAAATGAAAAGGAAATTAGAAACTCATTAAATTTAATGTGCACACATCTCTATGTCCATGTGTGTTATGAATAAGCCCCTGCCCCTCGGTGTTAGGTCCTTGTCAGTAGCTGTCAAAATCTAGATTTCTATATTACAAAGCGTCACCATTAAAGCCATTTGTGCCAAATTCATTTCATGTGTAAGTGTCAGACACGTGTTAGAAAACAAGCTAAGCACGTGCGTAAATATAAATATATGAAATGTACTCTATAAAATGCAAACATGTGACCCATCAATATCACAGATTCTATTTTGTTTTCTGTAATGCTACCAAAGGAAGCATTAAATGTATTTTATGGATAGGAAAAACTCTTTAAGGCTAAGGCCCCCAGAAAAAAAAAGCACTGCGGGAAAAACCTCATCAGCAATGCATCGCGGTTCTTCCCGCAGAGCTTTAGACAGAAAGTTCTCAGAGGTTTCCTCTGCGGACTTTTTGCTTCAACTATACCTATGGGGAAACCGCCGTCGTTTCCGTAGGTATAATTGACATGCTGCGATTTCCAAAACCACGGTTTTGGAAATCGCCACATATCTGGTTTTTACCACAAAGTGGGCATGGGATTCGGCTAGAATCCCATCCACTTTGCTCTGACTGTAAAACACCACGTGGGCCCCGGCCTAAAGGGAGGCTACATCACTAAAACCACTTATATGCTGTTGTAGGGGACATTATTCATATACTGGACATACTGTAATTGTAGTTTACTTTCCTATTGTAAAGTTTTAGTAATTACCAAGATATACATGTATATTCTTTTTTTTTCATTTTGGTGCAATCCTAGTTTTCAACCAGGAAATGATACATATAAGGCTGCTACCCTAATTCTTGAGCCACTGCCTCCATTGCCAGTAACAGATTTTTCTTTGATCTTCCCAAACTTCAACATTGTATGCTTAATATTGAAGTTTAGTAGGAGGAAATCTTCCTGCTGAGAATAACGAACACATTTTCATTGGGATGGGTTCAAAACTCAGTTCACACATAATGAAAAAATAGATGCAACCTCCATATTAGTATTCACTGAGGTGATATCACATTGCAGTGAATACTAATGGTTGCCTGGGTGAAACTGAACACTGACCAGGTAAGGGTGGGTTCACACTTGCGCCGGCACTCTGTCTGCCGCGAATCCAACTTAAATGTCAGAAAACTGGATAGGGAAAGGTTTGCGACGCTTCTATGGGTTTTTAAAGCAATGCGCGGGTGTGCTCTTATACCCTCTGCATGTCCAACTTTGTTTCCGAAGAAAAAAACGGCTTTGTGGCACAGAGGGTGTAAGCGCACACCTGCGCATTGCTTTAAAAACCCATTCAAGTGAATGGGTTTTTAAGCAAAGCGTTGCAAACCTTTCCCTATCCAGTCCCTATCCAGTTTTCCAACATTTAGGTCGGATTCACGGCGGACGGAGTGCTGGAGCAAGATTGAACCCTCCCTTAACATGTCTATGTCTTATATTCTTCCTCCTGTGTTGCCTCAATTTGGCTATTTTGTTGTTTTAATTTTTTTTTTTTTCAGTTAACTTTATTAATAACATCACATAGAGACAGAGATCCATGTTACGAATCACCTAGAGACAGCCAGGCATGTAAATACACACAGTGAAGTAGTTATAATAAAGATCTGTTTCTGCCATTAGCCCTACGTAATTATTTTGACAGATGTGTCCTGTGTGTCAATCAAACACGTGTATGTAACCCAGTCGCTAACTGCATGCTTACATGTTTACTCCTACTCTGTTAGCCCATAGATTCATTACAAAGGACTGATCTATGGGTTACACCATTGTACCGTGTATAAAACAGTCTGCACTAATATAATAAATCTATGTGAGCAGAATTTTAGATACATGTATATTATAAAATTGTATGACTTTAGTTCTATAGACAAAATATAAATAAATAAATATAAAAAATAAAAACTGGAATTCTCCTTTAAATATAATGCTTCTTATGTTGTTATAGATGGTACATAAATTTGTGGAGCAATTTGTAACATTATTTCTCATTTGACCACTTGTTTATTGAATTTAATACATTTGATACATAATTGTGTTCAACAGAATTAGAAATCATTGTAAGGGCCGGTTCACATCTGTGTTCGGGTTTCTGTTCGGGGCGTCCGCTTGGGGAACCCTCCGAACGGAAACCTATACGCATAAAAAGCGATTTATCTGGGAAACCACACAGACCCCATAGACTATAATGGGGTCCGTGTGGTTTCCACACGAAACATGCGGAAACATGTGGAGAGGAAAGTGCTGCTTTTTATGCCTATAGGTTTCCATTCGGAGGGGTCCCCAAGTGGACTCCGCAAACGGAAACTGAACGCAGATGCGAACCGGTCCTAAGACGTTCTGTCCTAAGAACTACCCTAAAATACGCAGGGATTCTACATTTCTTCGGTGCCTCCTCCTAAGGGTATGTTCACACTGAGTTTTTTGCAAGCAGAAAAAATCTGGTTCAGGAATTAGGAAACCATTTTTTGGCGCTTTTTTTACATGATGCGGTTTTTTTTACGCGTTTTTCAGCATATTTTTTGTTGCATTTTTTTTTGCTGTGTTTTGTTGGTCCAGCACACTGTATGGATCTGGAAACTTCTCTTTAAAAAACAAACTTCGTTTTTGCAAAAACCGCATCAAAATCTGCATCAAAAAAATGCGTCACGTTCTTTTCCGGGTCCCATTGATTTCAATGGGTTTTTCGAGGCAGAATCTCCCTGAAGATAGGTCATGTCGCTTTTTTTTCCCTCTAGCTGAAAAAAATCGAGAGGAAAAAAACAGCTACTGACTGCCATTGAAATGAATGGGAGGCATTTTTAGAGGAGGATTTTGAGGCGGATTCTGCCTCAAAATCAGCCTGCAAAAAACGCTGTGTGAACATACACTAAGCCCCACCCCTACTCCATGTTTATGCTATTTTACATAGCGTTTATTAAAAATGTGGGCACATTATATGCAGGGACTGCTAAACACAATAATATATTTGTTTAATACTTAACTCTTTTGTATGTGTAAATGCCCTTGTAAATAAACAATTAAATTGAACCATCATCATAAAAGTCACAGAACAGAATAGAATTCTACTGGAAGCAAACAAGAGGCGATAATAACAAAATGTAATGTTTATAAGCAAACACAACCACACATCAATATACAAATAACACACAAACCAATCCAAATCAGTAGAAGCTTCTACACTATCCACAACTAGCTAAAGACAGTATCCAAACAAACAGAAAGTAATATAGTGAGAATAAATAGAGTTAAACAATATATTGCATAACATATACATACGTGAAAAATTTGAGGGAAACACAAGTTTCCAAAGCAACAAGAGGTAAGCAAATAATAAGATTGTTTATATGAGAAGATAAATACAGATAAACCGAGGCAATCTATGTACGTAGGGCTGGGAGCACACATATATCTGTACGTGCCCTTGACTTGTGTCTATATTTTTGAAGATTAACTTGAAAATGGTTCTCTTTATGATCAAATGCACTTAATATAATTTTGCAACAATATTTTGCATTGTATTTTTGAACCATGTATTCGCATTGTAAGATATTGTTATAGTATTGCAAAAAAAAATCTATAAAAAATTAACATTTAGAGATAGGACTTGGTTAATAGACTCTAATTTGCATCAACGCTAAAAGGGCTTATATCTTTGGAATGGCTGAATGGATTTGGATAAACAAAACACCAAAATGCTTAGTGTGACTGCGCCTATCAATAGGCTTTTTGGACCTGGCAACGGATCTTTAAAATAAAATGGATCTACAAATCAGAAAGGATTAAGGAGAATTTATAGTAAGCCAGTATTACATAAAATGTATTGAGCGATTCTACATTGAACAATTGGGTAATGGGTACAGCGAAAGGCACAATGGAGGCCTCTTGTGTGCCAGCTTGTTGAAGTCTGGAATGTATTGTTTTGCATTCCGAGAATTTTTCCCTATTCTTAATCCAATACTTGTGGTCTTGGATCAGTTTGGACAGCATATTTTACTTGGAACATACACCTGTGATTTTTTTTTATCTGGAGTACATGTTTTGGCTCCACACCCCTTTTTTAGTATGAATACTTGCATTCCATGTCTCTTTTCTATCGTCATTCGTCGAGTGATAGTGGCGCAAACATATATGCAGGGGAGGATTTGGCATTTCAGGAGGCCCAAGCAAAATAAAGTCTTGGGATTCCCCTATTTGAAATTTTAGGCCTTGCCCCCTACTTACTGCTGTGCTAGGAGAGAATTCCTGCCCTGTGACCAGAATGTCTACAAGTCAAAAATAGAGCAGTCTACTTAAATGTAATACATATAGTATGTTTATATGCGGAATCTATCTATCTATCTATCTATCTATCTATCTATCTATCTATCCATTCATCCATCACCATCATCTACAGTGGGGAAAAAAAGTATTTAGTCAGCCACCAGTTGTGCAAGTTCTCCCACTTAAAAAGATGAGGCCGGCCTGTAATTGACATCATAGGTAGACCTCAACTATGAGAGACAAAATGAGAAAACATATCCAGAAAATCACATTGTCTGATTTTTTAAGAATTTATTTGCAAATTATGGTGGAAAATAAATATTTGGTCAATAACAAAAGTTCATCTCAATACTTTGTTATATATCCTTTGTTGGCAATGACAGAGGTCAAACGTTTTCTGTAAGTCTTCACAAGGTTGGCACACACTGTTGCTGGTATGTTGGCCCATTCCTCCATGCAGATCTCCTCTAGAGCAGGGATGTTTTGGGGCTGTCACTGGGCAACACGGAATTTCAACTCCCTCTAAAGGAGGTTTTCTATGGAGTTGAGATCTGAAGACTGGCTAGGCCACTCCAGGACCTTGAAATGCTTCTTATGAAGCCACTCCATCGTTGCCCTGGCGGTGTGCTTGGGATCATTGTCATGCTGAAAGACCCAGCCACGTTTCATCTTCAATGCCCTTGCTGATGGAAGGAGGTTTGCACTCAAAATCTCACGATACATGGCCCCATTCATTCTTTCATGTACACGGATCAGTCGTCCTGGTCTCTTTGCAGAGAAACAGCCCCAAAGCATGATGTTGCCACCCCCATGCTTCACAGTAGGTATGGTGTTCTTTGGATGCAACTCAGCATTCACTCTCCTCCAAACACAACGAGATGTGTTTCTACCAAACAGTTCTACTTTGGTTTCATCTGACCATATGACATTCTCCCAATACTCTTCTGGAACATCCAAATGCTCTCTAGCAAACTTCAGACGGGCCCGGATATGTACTGGCTTAAGCAGGGGGACACGTCTGGCACTGCAGGATCTGAGTCCCTGGCGGCGTAGTGTGTTATTGACGGTAGCCTTTGTTACGTTAGTCCCAGCTTTCTGCAGGTCATTCACTAGGTCCCCCCGTGTGGTTCTGGGATTTTTGCTCACCGTTCTTGTGATCATTTTGACCCCACGGGGTGAGATCTTGTGTGGAGCCCCTGATCGAGGGAGATTATCAGTGGTCTTGTATGTCTTCCATTTTCTAATTATTGCTCCCACAGTTGATTTCTTCACACCAAGCTGCTTGCCTATTGCAGATTCAGTCTTCCCAGCCTGGTGCAGGTCTACAATTTTGTTTCTGGTGTCCTTCCACAGCTCTTTGGTCTTCACCATAGTGGAGTTTGGAGTGTGACTGTTTGAGGTTGTGGACAGGTGTCTTTTATACTGATAACAATGTCAAACAGGAGCCATTACTACAGGTAATGAGTGGAGGACAGAGGAGCCTCTTAAAGAAGAAGTTACAGGTCTGTGAGAGCCAGAAATCTTGCTTGTTTGTAGGTGACCAAATACTTATTTTCCACCATAATTTGCAAATAAATTCTTAAAAAATCAGACAATGTGATTTTCTGGATTTGTTTTCTCATTTTGTCTCTCATAGTTGAGGTCTACCTATGATGACAATTACAGGCCGGCCTCATCTTTTTAAGTGGGAGAACTTACACAATTGGTGGCTGACTAAATATTTTTTTTTCCCCACTGTATCAGTCATATTGATGTGTCTATCCATCCATTACACATGGCTTTTCCATTTTGGTATATTTTTTTCTTAAATAAATAATGACACACTGGAATCTGTTGTATTTTGTTGAGTTTATATATGCCTTTAAGTTTAAGACCTTCTAAGAACTAGGTGTTTTTTTATTATATCCTAATATGTAACATGCCAGTCTTAATAAATCAGCCTCTGTGCATGGTATGGTAGCATTATTTTTGTCATGATGTTGGGGTCACCATGGTGTTCTTTATTACAAATATGGCCCCACATTGACAACATAACAGGTGGGTCTGTGTGCTTTCAAATGCCAGGACTGAATTTTGGTCCCAGTCTGGCCCTGGTTTCATTAGACAGAAATGAAACGTATGGGATAAACGTACAGTGATCAGGCCAGTCATATATAGTCCAAAAATTCTAACTGGAGAAATGACCAATTACTGGACAACCCTTTTAAGATGCTTTAACTAACAAATGTAACATTACTGCGACAAAGATGCGATAGAACTGCCCTGTGTGATCCCATTCTAAAACCTGGAGACTGTGTGATCATTACATGGTCAGGACAAACCCTTATACATGGTAAACAATAATGGTTCATATTGGTTATGCTTAGAACTCAGGACTTCTACTGCAATGACTTCAGGTCATGAGCCACTGGTTTGGGAACACGGATACAGAAGATATGGCAAGAATGGTAAACAGGAATAAACATGAACAAATAGTAGATCATGAGATAATGAATGTTTCTTAGTCTTTTGTTAGCTAAGACCACAATAGCATCTGTCATTCATGCGTTCTCTCTCTTTATGATCGTCGTTTTATCTAAACCCTGTAAAAGAAAACCTGATTAAAAATGGACCTTTGTTCAGGTACCTTTTCGGTACCCTTAGGTCGCATTCACACGACTGAGTGTCAGCCGTGAAACTTGGTCCGTGTGTTGGCCGGATTTACCTGCCTGCATCTTACACCGGAAGAGGGACTCCTAGAAGTATAGTTATCTACGTATGAACCTAGGAGTCCCTGCCAACCAGCGAATTACTGTCCTGTACCAATTATAGTATGGGACAGTATATCGCTGGGAGACAGAGACTCTTACTATCACAGATAACTATACTGCTAGGAGTCCCTCTCCTGGCATAAAGTGCAGGCCGGTAAATTATTTGGTCAACACATGGACCGAGTTTCATGGCAGCAACTCGATCTTGTGAATGCGCCCTTAGAGGGCACTCTTTCATTTGAAGCAACAGCCAGTACAGGTACAGCCTGACATTTAGTGGCAACAACAGGCGGCTGCTGATAGCCGGGCTGTACCTGTACTGGTGTTATTGCTTCAAGTGGGAGACAACAGGTAAGTCCCGGCAATGACAGCATGGCAGATGCAACGGGGATGCACCATCTAAGGGCACACTTAGTATTAACAAAACATTTGCATCAAGATATACGTGTTTTCAAAAAAATCTCAGCATATCGTGATAGATCCAAGTGACCCAAGATACCCATACACTACAGGATGCAAATTCAGCCAACAGCTATTCCTTACATCATCACATACACATGCACAGCTGAGTCTGTGTGAGTCTGAGTCTTCCAAATAGGGAGGGTAAGAGCTACCATCAGACACCTCTCCTGTTAGAAAAAAAGGATCAAGCACATTGATATCTTACAAGCCTATGTTCCTCCACATCTTGTGTCAGGGAAGTGAATTGATCAGCCCCATACACTATGGATGGTCGGTGGTCCTGCTGAAATGGTTGTTTTCAGGTGACATTCATCTAATGTGTATAGGCATTTACAATGGGCTTTTAGGGTTTCTGACAATGTTGTTTTTTACAATCATTTTTTCTAGCCAATAATAATTGCAAAACATCTGACATAAAACAAGAGAGTGCCCATACAGCTTTGGAAACATTTGGTTGAATGTATGTAAGGCCAGCAGGTATTCCTTCTGACTAATCTGTAAACACGGGCACACACACTCACGTCAGTCAATTAAGGATAATGATAAAATTCAACATTTAGATTCCCCCCACCCTCACCTATTGGTGAGAAGCCCCTCATACTAGTGAGAAGTCAGTTCCACTGACATCATTGGGTTCAGACAACCCGTTCGGGGACTGTTCGGGAATTCTGTCCCCCATTCCACTTGAAAAATGCAGAGAGAATAGTCCTGCAAGCATTTGTTGGTTGGAAACCGGGCGAAAACCTGACGGACCCTATTATAGTCTATGGTGAAGAACGAAAACCCCAACACAGATGTGCATAAGGACTTTAAAGCGTATTTTTCAAACTTTTCATTTTCTGTCAGCAATTGAGCAATTGTACCATAAAGTTTGTAATACACATTATTAACAAATTTTGACTCCTGTCTATGGAATCCTGCGCTGAAATCTACTTTCTGTTCCCTGTTTCTCTATTAGCATTATAAATCCTCATTGCTTCCAATGAGTACAGAGGGAGTGCAGGTGTAAGGCTACATGCACACGAACATAGTGGTTTTGGTGTCTGCAAAAACTGATTTACAAAAAACATGTCCGCATTGCATTAGTATCTCATCTGCAATAACGGATCCACATAAAGACTTTTATGATCCCTATACTTGTATCTGTGAGTCTGTCCTGCAAAGACGGACAAGAATAGGACCTGCTCCATAATATGCAGATACTTTCTACATCCTGGACACTGATCAGTAAAAACTGCGGGCGTGTGTATGGAGCCATAGAAAAGAATGGGTCTGTATACTGTCCGCAATTACGGACAATATACTGAAAACAACTATGGTAGTGTACATGAGACCTTAGACAAAGAAACTAAGGCTGATGGGGGGAGGTCACTTCACTCACATATCTCAAGCATTATAAAACATAGAAACATCTTTCTGGTGTCATATGAAAGACAAGATTCTCAACTTGTTCTACTTGTATTACTTCCATAGATATCACCAGTTGAATACACAGTCAGAATATAGGAGCTGTACATACATATATCTACATTTTATAAGCCTTTACAGTGACCCCACAACCCCACCTCAGTTTCTTTATATTAGGTCCTTTTCACACTCTATCAAAATGCTGTCCATGAAAAAAATGGACAGCACACGGGCCCATTATAGTGAATGGAGACATTCACACATCTGGACCGAGAGGCACTGAGAATAAAAATCATGGCATGCACTATATTTTTCTCTTTCTCCACTCATCTGAGCCATTCAAGTCTGTGAAAAGTAAAAAAAAAATGGACTGTACACAAATGTCATCCTTGTGCCGTCTGTGTTTCATCTGTTTTTTCCAGATTCATTGCTAGGTGATATTGAAAAACAAAAGGCAATATCTGATCATTTGTGTGACACCCATACTTCCCCATACTCACTGTCAGGAGCCGTGAGGATTCCTAATGCTGTTATAGAAATGGGACAGAAAGTGGATTTCTGTGCTGGAATTTAAGGAAAGGAGCCAAAATCTGTTAATAAAGTATATTACAACATTTATTAATGGCACAAATACTGCCAGAAAATCACAAGTTGTTGAAAAGTTTAGTTACCCTTTAAGTGCTACGTTATCATATTAATAAGTACCCTGAGTGTAGGGCGAATCACCCGGTACAGATGGAGGACAATGTATTGCCTCCAATTCACTCTGCCATGTACAAATTATGCCGCAATTATACAAATTAAATATCCACAATTTAGTGAAGGATCACTATTAGTTTTGAGGATCCTATAAATCTATGAAGACATATTTGTGATCTATTCAGCGCAATAAACAGCATGACTTCAGGAAATGCGAGCACGAGAAAGGAGACAAACAGGAGATTTACTGGCCAAGTTTTAATCACCTCCAGATGAGATCCTGATCTGTCATGCTCAAAAGTCACAAGTGAATATGGTTAATAAATGTTTTCCAAATGGCAGATACATGATGTAATACAAAGATGGCGAGATAACAGAGGACTCAGGTTATCTCTGCCTTATTTTCAGTTACAGACTCAGACCACATGCGCCTTTCCAGCAGTTGTAAATAGCAGCTTTCTCTGGCTAGCCTGGCATGCTGATATTTGTAGTTCCACATGGCCACAAAGTCAGCGATTTAAGCTTTACATACTTATAGCTTCTATTAATATTATATATTTCTTTTCTTCGGATCCACATGTGTACTATGCAAATATATATGTACATTCATATACTTGGATACAGTAAATTAGATTTTTTTAAAAAACACAAACTTTTACATCTACATTTTTTTGAGATTTCCTATTGTTTTGAGCTGTGTAGCAGCCTATATACAGAAAGAAACAGTTTCAGAATATGTCTGCCCCTATACATGTGCATGGTACTGTACAATACTGGATCCTGTTATATTGAGAAGTATACTGAGGGTGAGTGTGAATGGAGCCTAAGGATATGTTCACATACAGCACATCTATTGGAGAATGTTTTGCAATTGTCACATTCATCTGAATCTGGTTTGCAGAAATTCACGTCCATGCGGCAAAAACAAGTCCATTGAGATGTATGAAATGGTTCTTGTCGCAGAAAGTTTTACAGAAAATCCCCTTTGTGTGAATATACCCTAAGCACAACTGGGGAGGCAGAAAGCTGAAGACTATGCTGCAGTTTCCAGAGATCCTCACACTGAAGACCTATCTCTAGTGCACTAACATGGAGAGATTATCCCTTTACCTGTGAATTTCATTTTCTAACAACATAGCTGATGTGCAGGGGTAAAAAAACCATCATGATCTGCATTAGTGAAAAATAATGTATATATGGCCCACTGACCCTATAGTACCAAGCACATCAGTAACCACTATGATGACTGCATATCAGTGCAAATGAGCCAACTTAAAGGGGTACTCTAGTCTATTATAGTCTTGTCCATTCGATGCTACAGGATTGGTGGTCATCTCACTGCTGAGACACCACTGATCACAAGAACAGGGAACCCTAATCCCTCTTTCCCACAAGCTGCAAGACTGTGGCCAGGAAGCTCCTGGCTACTGGATCTTTGCCAATGCTATAGACATTGAATCAGCAGGGCACATGCTCGGCTGACGCTTTATTCATCTTTTTCTGACTACAGTTCTGCAGTAGGGGGAATAGGGGAGCTCAGTGACCTGTCCTAGTGATCAATGTGGATCTCTGTGGTCATAGCCCTACTATCTAGCTGCTATCACTGATCCATTGGAGTAGCGCTTTACACTGCTCTACAGTACGAGACAGCTCTATCAGCAATATAGCAATGAACCATTTTATGACAAATATTCTATTCTATTAGGCTGGTTTAATGCAAGCGCCTATTTGGCATGTTTTGTACAGTGCCATTAAAAATGCTGTGTACAGATATTGCAGGTTAGTCAATAAGAAATTATGAATAACCTTACATACATAGTGGATTATTTTTAGCAGTTTTCTTTACATTTCATGGCTTTTTTTATGCCTCTTTGGTGTTTTTTATTTTCTTTTTTCAGGAGTTTTCCTAATGATTTCATTATATGAAAAAAGCCAGAAAAAAATGCAAGAAAAATTCAACATAAAATATACACCGAAGGCAAAAAATGCCATAGCAAACACAAAGCAAAACAAGCTTTTTATGTTAAAAATAAAAATGCAATGAAAAAACTGTGTTGGCAGCCTATAAAAATGAAAATGTCATCCCGGGCATAGCCCATATCCAAGAGATTCAGAGATCTGACTCTTAATAGGGGGTCAGAATGCTGATACATCTCCATGACCTGTCAGAATTTATATAAAATTGGAGGACCACTTTATAATCCACTCATAATAATGTGTGAATTCAACAATTGTAATAAAAGCAAACAGTGACATCCACAAGACAATAAAGCATATTCATAAAAACCTGTTCTCCAATCTGCGGCGCACATTACAGCTGTTCACAAACATCTGGGCAGATGTATGGCTTTAATATGTCCGCATAATGTCTTGTATGAAGTTCTTCATTAACTACTTAAATACACTATGTCTGTCACTGATCCAATACTGTATACTGGAAGAAAATACTACTAAAAACTTACAAAAACTATTAATGGTAGAGCGGCGTGCACAACTTTAATACAGAGAGCAAAAGCTTCATTACAGGTATGGTAGAAGTTGTGTTATATGGTAAAACCTCTCCTAAAGACTAGATTCTCTGTTCCATCATATATTATACATACTGGCCATACTTCATTGAGAAGACCACCCCACTAGATTACATAGGGCCCATGTAACTTATGCATAGACAGGCAATATGTATGCACTCAACTGTGTGCTTTGTCAGTATGCTAGACATGTTTTTAATGGGTAGCACATTGACCCATTCTTTTCTATAGCCCCATACACACAACTATCTATTATCACAGGTCCATGTGGGGGGCCAAGAGCCAGGAGGCAAAACTCAGGACAGGTATTCCTATCCATTTTGCAGTCTGGGTTCATTCATTGAAATGAATAGGTCTGTGGAGGGCACAGATAGAATACAGATACCATCCATGTGTCCTCTTTGATGTTCTTTCACAGACCCATACATGCACACATTTATGTCAGTATAGTCTTACTAGCCAATCAGTCTATTCCAAGAGCCATTTTGATTTTTCTCAATACCTTTCATAGCTATCAATGATCAATAACCAAAAAGTTAAGCACCAACACCCAAAACTGTATTGAAAAATGGTCTTCTAGGGGGTGATCAGTATCAGTATGTATAAGAAATGATGGAACTGTAGATCTGTCACAGAAAATCTAGTCTGGATAAGAGGGTGGTCTGCTAAAAGAGATGGTTAAATAGGCTTCTGTACCTCTCTCAAAGTACATATATATTATATACACACATATGTAAATATAAAATATGTGGGTAAATAATAATTATATGTGTATGAAACTATATATATACATATATATATATATATACACATTATGTATGTGTATATAAATATATATGTAAATACATAATATATTCATATCAAACAATATGCTATGTAAGACCTAAAGATTGCTTCTATTGTATACTGCATGGCGGGTACCAAAGTTTTTGCTTTTAGAAAAAAAACAGAGAAAACGAGACATCGAAAATGTATAAATTAAGCTTCTTCGTCCTAATATTTCTAATATTCTCACATCAAATCACACAATGAGCTATGACTATGTCAGAGAATCAAGTAACAATCCAGTAAATGAATCCTTTAGACTGTCAGCTCTGTGGGGCAGGGTCCTCTGTTGTTTTGTTTTATTACTTGACTTTAGGTAACAATGTTACAATGTAACAATTGTAGTAATAAAAAACATATAAATAATATGAATTCACAATTATCTTAAAATCAACAACCTCCTATAGATCAGAGTGTTTCTTCCTATGTAGGCACAAAGTGTCCTGCTATATAAAGTACAATGAGGCTGAGCACACTATAATAAAATACAGACACAACTCCAAAGGAAAAGCATAAGGATCTAGTAAAACACTCATGTGCTAATATCCAGAAAGATGGAAATACTTAGTAAATCTGGGGAAAACCCCACAGATAAGAGGTGAGAGTAGATGTAGAGGTCCATGGTAGGGCAGATGCAGTAGTTACCTGGATAGTGGAGGAGCAGCAGAGTCTTCTTGGGAGGAGATACTTTCCTTCCTTCCTTCCTTGCCCTGTCCTCACCTGCTGGCTGAGCTCTCAGCAGCTCAGTGCAGCCCTCAGCATCCTGCACAGCTTTTGTACACCAAACCCCCCTCACATGGTCTGATTTGCAGATAAATCTACTGCCAAAGGGCTCTTTAAGACATCTTTGCGTCACTTTCAGGCAAGTAAACTTGTGTGTTATCCAGTTGTGACTCACAAACGCCCTCTATGGGTGGCTCTTCATATTACACAAGACAGGTCAAAAGC
Source organism: Leptodactylus fallax (assembly GCA_947044405.1). Classification (NCBI taxonomy): domain Eukaryota; kingdom Metazoa; phylum Chordata; class Amphibia; order Anura; family Leptodactylidae; genus Leptodactylus; species Leptodactylus fallax. The sequence goes on along the minus strand of CAMRHE010000455.1, from coordinate 263,463 downwards.
AGGTTAGGTACATAAGAGATAAGCAAATCTGTTGTTAACCAAGCTAATAGCAGGTGAAATTATATCAATAAACATCACAGTAAAGTATGTATAATATGGAAGCAGAATATCCACCCCTTCCCACCGCAGCCATATCTCGAAGTTCTTTTTTACTTTCCACCTTCCAAAAACCATTATTTTTTTTTATTTTTCCCATTCATAGAGTTGTATGAGGGTTCATTTTTGCTGGACAATTTGCAATATTCCGTATGGTGTACTGGGAAGCTGGAAAAAAAAATCAGAATGGAATTATAGAAAAACTGCATTTGCGCGACTTTCTTATGGGCTTAGTTTTTATGGTGTTCATTTTGCAGCACCAATGACAAGTTACCTGAATACTGTGGGTTGGCGCGATTATGGTGATACCATATCTATAACCTTTTCTTTCAAAAAAAAAATAAATCCAAAACTTAGAAAAAAAGATGCATGAGGTGTCCTTTTTTGCAAGCACAGATCTACTTTTTATTTATACCATTTTGGAAAATTTAATTTTTTATGAGAGTTGAAATAGCTAAAAAAAACTGAGATTCGCTCTTTTGATTTTTTTTTCATCATATGGGAAAGATATTTTTATATTTTTGTAGATCTGCCATTTTCAGACACAGGGATACCGAATTTTATGTGTTTTACGGGGATTTGAACTTTTAATATTTTTTATTTATTTTTTTAACTTTTATTTTTAGACTGACTGGGTCTGATCACTAATTCAATAGCGTGCAATGCTAATGCATTGCAATGTATTAAGAAATCCCTATACTTCTATTACAGGCTGCAACCAATGGTCCCAAATGACAGAGAGCCTGGTGCTAGTGTGAACCTAGCGTAATACTCACCTTTCTCCTTTACCTTGCTGTTCCCCCTCTGGTCCTGGAGGCATCAGGGAGCTGCAGGCGTGATATAAGTGATGTCACTACATGTCTGAGCAGAGACAGGGGCTGAATGGTGAAGCAGGGAGAGGACAGAGATGAGTAGAAACTGGGACATACCTACTGTCGACCGGGACAGCAGGACAGGACCCGGAATCCAGGACTCTCCCGCTGAATCTGGGATTTTGGGAAGTATGGTATTATTCTAGGCTCACTTGTGCATTGTCTGTCTGTTGTTCTGGTCCAGATCAATGGACAAGCGGACCGCTAAAATAGCAGTTACATACGGAGACCAGCAGACCCCATTGACCATAATGGGGTCCTTTGGGTGTCCATTTTTTTTAAATTAAAAGCAGCAGATGAAAAGCCATTTGTGCAGAACTTTTTTTTTTCGTCCGCCGACTTTAGTCGGACATTGCGACGGAGACTTATAATGACGGAAATGTGAATGGAACCTCCTTATATGACCGAACAGATTGATCCTTTGCCGCTGCATTTTCACTGTTGGTTAACCTGCAGCAAATTTACAACATGTAACCCCAGGCTGAGAGAACTTTTTCTGAAGAAGGGACAGACCCTTAAAGGGGTTGTCCAGTTATGGACACTGATCTCCTATCCACAGGACAGGGGATAAGTGTCTTATTACTGGGGGCGGGGCCAAATCACCGGGTCCCCCAGTGATCAGGAGGATGAGGGACTGGAAGTCCCCCTAAGGCCTCCTTGTGAATGTGCACTTGTGTGACCGGCGCTCCATTCACTTCTATGGGGATGTCAGGACTATAATCTCTGACAGAGCCCACATCGCATAGAAGTAAATGGAGCGCCAGTCACACAAGTGCACATTCCCAAGGAGGCTATAGGGAAAAATTTCGGTCCCCCCGAAGTGTCCATAAATTTCAATTGAAATGGCAAACTTGAATTGATCCCTTAGGTCCCCTCTTTAAAGGGAGTCTGTCAGCAGAACCCAGCCTATCAATCTACAAATAGATAAGGGTCATCTGACTCAAATGGTATTTTCCCCTTCTGAATCGGTGCCTTCGATGCCAAGGTATCACTGTTTTGACAATATCCAAATGAGCTTTTTGGAGCAACAAGGTTGTTGTGTTTACTTAATTGGAGCAATGACAATGCCCTTGTTGTTACAAAGAGCTCATTTGCATATTGACAAAAACAGTGATCTCTTGGCATCAATTCACAAGGGGAAAAAATCCATTCAGGTGATGCCAATCTGCATATCTGTTGGGCAGGGTTAGTAGGCTGAGTGCTGGTGACAGACTCCCTTAAAAAGACTTTCCAACACTCCATTGACTTTATAAGTCCTAGCGGTCAGCAATTAACTCTGCGAGGACGTGTTTGTAACAGGATGTACAGGCGCAGGGAGCCGGCTGTTATTAACCCTTTAGTGACCAGCCTGTTTTGGCCCATAATGATCAAACCATTTTTGCGTTTTCAGGACTCATAATTTTTCTATCAATAAAACTGTATGAGGGCTTGTTTTTTTGCAGGACAAGTTATAGTATTTAATGGTACCATTTTGGGGTACATACCATATATCTCATTGAATAACTTCTATTAACTCTTTTGGGAGGGAATGGAAAAAAAAAACAGTCATTTCCTCACTATCATTTCACACTATAAATTTTGCGCCATTCACTGCGCGGCTTAAATAACGCTAATACCAAACTTGTTCAGTGTTTTACTATTTTTGCACAGTAAAACCCTTTTCTCTCCTAAATTTTTTTTAATTTATTTACACAATTTTTAGTCCCAGTAGGGACTTGGACAAGTGATATTTTGATTGCTTATGTAATACATTGCACTGCTTATGCATTTTCACTTACGAATGTGCCAAGGCCTACTAAAGGAAGCACCTTCTAAAACCATTTAGATGCTGCAGTCAATAGGCTTAATGGCGCTGGATTGGCGGCCTCACCTCTCTTCCTTTCCTGCCACTGTATCTGTACTAGTGGCGGATAGTGAGAGGGGAGAGAAGAAAAGCCCTCGGCACTGGAATTGTGGGGGCATCTCAAACAAAGTTTTACATCGTAATGCCGAATTGACTCTGCAAATTCTGCGTAAAAAGACTGCACAGTAGGGGGAGAGGACCCCATTTACAGGAGAAAGTAGAAAAAAAGTAATGTTGAAATGTCCCCCAAAGGTCTATTATGACCTCATGGGGGGGGCACATGCATAAAAATAAATAAATAAATATTAAGTTAAAAAAAAATTTATAAAAAAAGCACCACACCACAGGATCTAGCCCCGCTCCCAGGGGCCACCGGGGCCATTTAACACATTGGTGAGCCCAGTGCAAAGGTGCCCCCCCATGATCACCACTTAGACATACCTGACACGCACAAACTATAATGGACCCTCAGTGGCCTCACATAGTATAAAGCCTCTTAGTGGCCTTACACAGTATAATGCCTGCTTAGTAACCCCAGACAATATAATGCCCCTGCAGTGGCCCAATATAATATAATATTATATATTATATATATATATCACACATTAACTTGTCCCCCTAGTGGCCCCTCCGACATTATATAACAATGTGCCCCTCCAGTTGCCCTCACAGTATATTTTTCCTTTCCTGATGCACCCACAATATAACGTCCCCCACCAGTTGCCACTCCAATGTCATTTTCCCCTCCAGTTGTGCCAAAAATTTAATTTCCCCCTCCAGTTGCCCCCACAATTTTATGTCCCGACCAGTTGCCCCCACAATTTCATGTCCCCTCCTGGTGCCCACAGTACAAAGGCTCAAACAAAGAAAAAAAAACCCTAACACTCAGCTTTCCTGTCTCTGATCAGGGAGTAATGGGCGCGATGTAAGTGATGTCACTACATAGTGCCTACTGCTCCCAAGTCACCGAGAGCAGAGAAGTGGCCAAATGGTGAAGCCGGATAGCTCACTGTTCACCATTGTGTTTAACTCATCTGTGCCCAGAGGATGCAAATGAGTTGGAGTGTGTACATACCGGGTGACATGGACTCACTGCCCGGAACAGGTTGTCAACACTCTAAATAATGAACTGTCCCAATGTCCCAAGGGGGCCCTGATACCATAGGGCCTGGTGCAAATGCACTGTTTGACCAATGGTTAAAGCGGTCTTGTTTGTCATCTACATGCAGGACTTTTCTCTCCACAATTTTTCTCATTTCAATCAGTTTTATTAAGATTTTTATAAGGTCATATTACAACATTCAAAAAAAAAAAAAAAAAAAAGCATTATCGGATATTCTACTGAAGTAGCTATAAGTCAAAATAAACATAGAATAAACAGGGTACTAATATGCAAGAAGATATGTTAGTTATCTAAGAGTTGTTGGGTTGTTAGGATAGAATAAAGAGGTTTATACGGGTATAAACAACAAGAAGTGACAGTAATATTAGTTATGATCTTCTGAGGGCGGCACAACCGGATTTACGGCCGATGCAGCTGGGTCTTTAATGTCCACGGAAGCCAGTTCTTTTGGAATTGGCTGTCCCCAAGGACGCCATGGGAAAGAACTCTTTCATGTTGGTAGGTCAGTTCCACCATGGTCACTAGGTCTCCTCTAGATGGGATGTTAGCAGACTTCCAGTTGCGTAGAAGAGCCAAGGACGCTGACAGTAAGGCATGGCCAATCAACACTCTATGTACCGCTGGGAAAGAGTCGATCTGCAGAAATAGGAGTGCCAAAGCTGGTGAGGGGGGTATGGAGTATCCCACCAGAGAAGAGATCCACCGGAAGACGTCTTGCCATTACGGCACCACTTGGGGACATGTCCACAATAAATGGAGTAGAGTTCCTTTCTCGCTACATCCCCTCCAACAGGAGTTCGAAGTCTGCGGAAATATTCGGTGTAGTCGCTCTGGGGTATAGTACCAGTGGAGGAGAATTTTGACAGTGGTTTCATAGTGAGTTGTACACCGGAATGTCTTTTTCGCGAAGGCCAGTGCTCTCTGCCATTGTACGACCAAGAATTGTTGATGAAGTTGCGTTTCCCAGCTGAGTAACGGAGTAGATTTGACCAGACGGTCTTTAGAGCCTATGGTGTTGTAGATGGAGCTGAGGGTCTTGGTGGCTGGGTTGGGAATTTTGAGGAGGTCCAACAGAGATTTGTTATACAGAATTTGTTTGTTGTGGTTGGAGGTTAGGAAGTGCTTGATTCTCAGGTATGTAAAGAAGCAAGTGGAGGGTAGGGAAAAGGTGGATTGCAGAGACTGGAATGGGATCAACGATTCTTCACTCCACATCTGTGAGATAGAGGTGATACCTGACGATTTCCAGATGGATAAATTGAGATCTAGAATTGCTAACTCCAAGAATTCAATCGGGGCCCTCTTAACGTTTAGTGACTGTTTCTTTCCTATAGAGTGGTGGATATGTCGCCAGCTGTCTATAAGGTGTTTTAGAATTGGAGATGTAAGTGAAGGTACCTCCTCAGTCCAGAGGGAGTAGAGAAGCCAAGATTGGAGGTTGTGATGTGGAATCATATAAGACTCGATACGTAACCAGGATTTGTGAGCGTTGTTGTGCCACCAGTCCTTTAGAGTAGAAAGGTGTGAGGCCATATAGTAATCATAGATGTTTGGTACTCCCAAACCTCCTACTCCCCGTTTCCTGTGCATAATAGAAGATGACAGTCTTGGTTTCTTGGAATTCCAGATAAGCTTGTTGAGCATAGCGTTAGTTTTCTGGAGGAATATAAGAGGGGGAGCTACAGGAATAGTTCTGAATAGGTATAAGATTTTTGGAAGCAGCATCATTTGAAAGGCAGATATCCTGCCTAGCCATGACAGGGTATGTTTTGAGTAAGATTGGAACTCTCTCTCTAGATCTATCAGTCGATACATGTAATTGGCTTTGGCCGCTTGTGTAATAGAGGGAGTGATCTATATTCCCAGGTAATCCAAGTCTGTCGACCTCCAATCATAAGGAAATTCCTCCTTAAGCCGTTCCAGAAGTGGCTTGGGGACTCCCAACGGGAGAATTTGCGTTTTAGACTCATTAATTTTATAAAAGGAGAGGGCTCCATATTCTTTGAGAATTCCGATAGCAGCTGACAGAGAGGATTCTGGGTGAGTCAGGGACAATATGATATCATCCGCGTAGAGGGAGATGAGATGAGATGAATCCAAGATTTTCACTCCTTGAACTCTGTCACTTTGCTTCAGGGTCTGTGCCAATGGCTCAATGGTGAGTATAAAAATCAAGGGAGAAAGGGGGCATCCCTGTCTCGTTCCATTCCTTATAGTAAAGCTATCCGACAGTGTACTGTTGGTAAACACTCTGGCCGATGGACAGGAATACAGATTGGATATAGCAGTGAGGATAGGGCCAGAGATTCGCATTCTCTGCAGGACAGAAAAGGCGAAGGACCAGTTAATCCGATCAAACGCCTTCTCGGCATCCAAGGCTACCATCAGGGCTGGAGTCCTCCTGCGTTCCAGAAGATCTATCAGATGGAGGACACGTCTGGTGTTATCTGGAGCCTGGCGGCCCTTGACGAAGCCCACTTGGTCTGCACCAACTAAATCTGGGAGAATGGGAGCCAGCCGAGCTGCTAAGATCTTCGCATAGAACTTGAGGTCCGAGTTTAGCAGCGAGATTGGCCTGAAATTCTGCGGTACATCAGCCGGTTTGCCTGGTTTAGGGAGGGTGATAATTAGTGCCGCCAGGGATTCGCGTGGAAGCGGTGCACCTGACATAGCGTGGTTGAAGAAGTTCATGAGATATGGGGCAAGTATTTGTTGAAAGTAAATTAGATACTCGTTAGAGAAACCATCTGGCCCTGGGGATTTGCTCTTAGGTAAGGACTGTATGGTTTTCAGAACTTCTGGGAGAGTAATAGGGGCGTTTAGGGCCGAGAGATGGTCATCTGTCAGGCCTGGTAATTTTAGGTTGCCCAAGAAGCCGGACACCAAAGTGGAAAGATCTGGCGGGAGAGGAGTATGTTCTTGTAGATTATAAAGCTGTGCGTAGTAATCTTTAAAGGAATTGGCGATGTCTCTCGGGTCTGTTAATTGTACTTTGGTTATAGGATGCTTGATGTATGGGATCCTTGATTTAGCTGCTCTTGCTCGTAGTTGTCTAGCCAACAATCTGCCGGCTTTGTTGCTTTGGGAGTAAAATCGAGCTTTAGATTTTTTCAGAGCTTTTTCGTAGTCTTGTAGCAGAAGCAAACGTAGATGTTGTCTAACCTGGTTGAGTTGTTCCGAAGTGGTCGGATTAGGGTTACTTTTGTTTGCAGCTTCCACAGTACGAAGTGTAGACATTGCCTCCTTAATTGCTTTCTGACGTTCTTTTTTATTCCCATGCGCTATTTTTATAAGTGTGCCACGGATGTACGCTTTATCAGCATTCCAGAGAGTATAGGGGTCATCGGTAGAGGTGGAGTTTGTCTGGAAATAATCCTGGAGGTCTTTTTCTATTATCGGGCGATAATTAGGATGACTCATGAGGTAAGTGTTATTTCTCCAGAGTCTAGTAGAGGAAGGTGGTGTCTTTTCTTCTATAGTGAGAGTAATAGCTGCGTGGTCAGACCACGTGATTGATTCAATTGTAGATTTTATGGAACTCATCAGGGTCGGAAGGTCTACCAAGAACATATCGATGCGGGAATAGGAGCCATGGACTGCTGAGAAATAGGTAAAGTTCCTTTCGCCCGCATGATGCGCGCGCCATATATCATGTAGATTTTCATTATGCGGAAATTGATGCAGGCAGGAGGTGCTCTCCCTACTGGTGTTAGTCGAATCCAGAGAAGGATCCATTATGTTGTTAAAGTCTCCACAAATTATTAATTCACCTTGTTGGATGTCTTGAATTTGTCGTTGGACTTTATGCAGAAATGCCAGGGTCTTTCGGTGCGGAGCGTATACATTGACTATTGTAAAGGGGGCATTGTTGAGGAGGCAAACAATGATGAGGAATCTGCCTTGGGGGTCTGCTCTTTGTGCTGTCAAAGAGAATGTCACGGAGTCTCTAAAGGCGACAAGGACTCCACGTTTTTTCGATTGGTGGTGTGCATGGCAGATTACAGGAAAGGAGGGATGTTTTAGCCTGAAGGCGTCCTTTTGTAGAAGGTGAGTTTCTTGCGCACAAAACACGTCCGCAGAAAGTGAGAGAGCCTCCTTCCAGATGTATGCACGCTTCTGTGGGCTATTGAGGCCTCGGACATTGAGAGAGGCCAATTTAAGCACCATATTGTCACTGTAAAGTGAGAACGTCCGGAGTGTGTTAGGTCCTCAGAAGAAGGGTAGGCAGTGTCGCAAGTGAGAAGATCAATAAACAAAATGAGTGAACAAACGGTTCAAAGACGAATACAGGTTGACTGTATGTTTGGGGGTATCTATTAGAGGCCTGCCGGTTAAGCCACTAGAGCAAAGGGAGGTTGTGCACCTAAGTATAGAGGTGTAGCCATCCTGGAAAATCATTTATGATTTGTAGGAGATCCTCGTCCTGCAGTTGAGGGATGGGAGGCACTTGCCGTATCTTGAGGAGATGATATTGGTATCCTCCAGGTCGATAGCAATGCTTTACCCTGATTCAGGTTGTGGATGGTGAAGGTGGTCCCTTCTTTCAGGATGATCAACTTCACAGGAAACCCCCATCTATATTGAATTTTATTTTTTCAGAGCGTTGTCGTGACCAGGAGCAATTCCCTGCGGAGGCGTAGGGTTGTAGCGGAGAGGTCTGTGTAGAGCTGTACATCTCTGAATTTGGGAGGCCAAGATTTCTGCTTGCGAGCTGCTTCTAATAATTTTTCTTTAACATGAAAGAAGTGAAATCTAGCCAATACGTCTCTTGGGATCTCATCTCCTAGGTGTCTGGGGCGAGGAAGCCTATGCGCTCTGTCAATAATGATATCCGTGTTTGAGGAGTCGGGCAGTAAAAATTTGATATATTCCTGTAGGTATGGAAACAGATCAGCTGTTTGAACCTGTTCTGAAATGCCTCTGAATTTGATGTTGTTTCTACGGGAACGGTCTTCCATATCGGCCATCTTCGCCTTGAGGTTTTCAACATCGTCTTCAAGGTCATTGTGTGCATCAATGATTTTGTTATGTGACGTAGCTAGGTCGCCCATCTTAGTCTCAATATGCGTTACTCGCTTATCCAGTGCACTGACCGAGGACTGGAGAGGCTGTAGCAGCTGTGTAAAGTCCGCTTGAAGGGAGCAGCGGAGGGCTAAGAGCATGTCTCTCAGCGTATGTTCAGAGGCGGGTCCGCTGGTGGTTGGGAAGCCGTCTAGGCCAATCGGTGGTACGGATGTAGAGGCCTCAAAGGAAGGTTGGTCTTTGGAATAATCTAGGTCTCCAGGAAGTTCCATCCGAGGCTTTTGTTTAAGTGGGCTAGTATTCGGAGACAGTGGCTGTCGCAGAAGAGAGCTCCGCTCCTTGGTGGATTGAGCCGATGTAGAGTAGTTTTGCTGTGTTGCATATCGGATATCGTCAGGGGTGGGAGGTAGATGAAGATCCATCAGTTCTTCGGCGTGGTTAAAGTCTGCCCCCTCTATGATTGTCGCAGTAATTCCTGCAGCAGTCGTGGGCATTGAGGGTATAAGCTCTATTTGGACAGTGGGTGGGAGGCCCGGTTCTCCGTCTACGCCACGGTCCCACTCAAAATAATTAGTCAGGTTATTGTCCGGTTTTTTGGCGGGTTTCCTACCCTTCACCATATTGGCAGGTAATTATCTCCAATAAATTCAACGTTTAGAGGTATGATATACCAGAACAGGCTATTTGTCGCTAATGGTTGCTAGAAGGTGCACTAAATCCCCAAAACTAGGTCGCCATCACCCAGAAGGTAGGAACCAGTGAGAATTCTGTGAGGAGGATGCGAGCTACGGCTCGGTGATATTGCAGCCAGAGATTGAGGTATGGAAGCCAATTGATAATCACAGAGCTGAAGTGGCGGTGTAGGCCTGTAGAGGGCAAGGATCCTGCAGAATAGGAGTGCCAGTGAGGGTCCGTTTAGGGCCTAGTTATGCCTAGATGGAAGGGAAGGCAGAGGACCAGGTCGGGGGTCTCCTTAATGCCTATGGAAGGCCTCAGCACTCCCCCTCCCCTTGCTGTCCGCAGTAGATCTCCTACCTGGGAGCCGAGTCACAGACCTGGGACAGGCGAAGTCGTCCAGGGATGTAGGCCGCCTCCGCTGAGTGTCTGGGTCTGATGCTTCCTGCTTCAGGCCTCAGCGCGGTGTCCCCCGCTCCACGCGAGTCACCGCTCCGCGCGGCGGCCCGCACCACACGGAGGTATCGCCGCCGCTGCTCTCCAATCCTGCAAAGACGCAACGTCGGCAGCGGCAGAAGAAGCAGGGAAGAGCGCGGTGTCCGGGCCGGCCGGTATGTCAGTCGAGGTGTGGAGCAGATGCTGTGTCAGGAGCCCGGCGGTAAGGTAGGCCTCAAGTCCCCGTGCTACTTTCTCCCCGTGAAGGTGTCCTCCAAACTGCCACCGGAGTGTACCCCAAGGTGTAGGGGAAAGCCCGGAGGCAGGGGCCCGATATTGATGCTAGGATGCTGGTACAATCCTTTGGATCACGGAGCTGCTGGCAGGAACTCACAGAAATGCGTCCATTAACGTCGCCGGCTAGCCACGCCCCCTTCTCTCCACAATTTTTAAGTGGATTCGGGGACAGAAACCCTGAACGTAGATTAGGTGCAAGTGTGAACCTAGCCTTAGTTCGATGTTTTTAGATTTTTTTCCTTTTGAGCTAGGGTTGAGTTGTTGGATGGGTTAGGTACTTGAGTATTGCATAAAGAGATATGATCTGTGCGTGTTCTTTTTGAGAGAAGATTATGTATTCTTGTAATATGTTTTGGATAATGATTTAATAAAAAATGTAACCAGTGCAAGTGAATAAGTAGGGTAAAAAATGTAGGGTAAAAAATCCACATAAATTTTTGTCTGCACCATGGGAAAAAATTCTGCAATAACAAATATGCTGATTCATTTTGTAGATTCTGTGCAGAAAGGTTGTGGATTAATCCCATTTGGATTAGCCCCATTGAATGAGACTAAATCCTCATACCGATCAGCAGCAGAAATCCAAGAGTTACACTGCGGATCCTCTTTAAGATACAGGTCGAATTTGTCATTGGCAAATCCAACACATGAACAAACCCTTACAAGCCAGTCCTTCAAATAAATGCCCAATAGTTTAAAATGCAGCATATAGTGCAATGTTTCTCACCATAGTATGCAATTTTTTTTGAGACAGGAATACCGATAATGACAATAGTTTTTTTCCAGCATGGGAAGAGTTAGTTAATTTCCTGTCAAGACAATATAGATTTCACTAAGGCAGAAAAATCTCAGAATATAACATTCTCCTACACTAAGGTTGTGTATGAAAGCGGTTGCATGTCTTTAGTATGCCTTTTGACTGATATGTGTTTTACCCGTGGCCCCAAAACTTGCTCTTCAATCAAGTGTAATTTTATATTTATATAATTTTATACTATTTTATAATCATTTTACTATATTGTTCAGTATCAAATAATTAGAAGAGTTCACTATATATATATATATATATATATATATATATATATATATATACACAGTGGCTTGCAAAAGTATTCATACCCTTGAACTTTTTCACATTTTGTCACCTTACAACCACAAACTTAAATCTATTTTATTGAGATTTTCAGTGATAGACCAACACAAAGTAGCAGATAATTGTGAAGTGGAAGGAAAATGATACATGGCTTTCAAACTTGTAATCAAATAAAAATCTGAACAGTGTGACGTGCAAAAGTATTCAGCCCCCTGTACTTTGACACCCCTAAATAAAATTCGGTGCACACAATTGCCTTCAGAAGTCACTTAATTAGTTAATAGAGTCCAGCTGTGTGTAATTTAGTCTGAGTATAAATACACCTGTTCTGTGAAGGCCTCAGTGGTTTGTTAGAGAACACTAGTGAACAAACAGCATCATGAAGACCAAGGAACAGGTCAGAACTAGTCAGAGTAAGTTGTGGAGAAGTTTAAAGCAGGGTTAGGTTATACAAACATATCCCAAGCTTTGAGCATCCCAAGGAGCAGTGTTCAATCCATCATCCAAAAATGGAAAAGTATTCTACAGCTGCAAACCTATCAAGACATGGCTGTCCACCTAAACTAACAGATTGAGCAAGGAGAGCACTGGCCAGAGAAGCAGCCAAGAGACCCATGCCGTGAGCAGGAGCGGGGATCGGAAAGTAAATAAGGCCCGTTACCTGCTGGGGTTATTCCAGCAGGTAACGACCTTTAAAAAAAAAAAAAAAAAAAAGCAGCAGAGGCCCAATGGGCCCCCTAAGGTCATAGTCCCTGTGGACTCCTGAGCACCTGCCATATTTAAAGTGGACCTTTCACGTCCTCATGTATATGCTGTTTTACATACCACTAGAAAGCCGACAGCGTGCTGAATTCAGTGCACTGCCGGCTTTCCCGGTATGTGCCCCGAGGCTGGAGATATCGGCGGTCTTATTTTCATGGTTCACAGTCAGAAGGGCGTTCCTGACAGTCTAGCTGCGCTGTGAGGAACGTCCTCCCTGATAGTACGCGTCCCATAGCACTGTACTAGGGGGCGTTCCTCACAGCTCAGTGTCATCACTGGGCTGTAAGGAACGCCCCCTCTCTCTGTACTCATCCCATAGCCGAGTACTGTCAGAGGGGGCGTTCCTTACAGCCCAGCGATGACGCTGAGCTGTGAGGAACGCCCCCCCAGTACAGGGCTATGGACGAGTAATGTCAGGGAGGGCGTTCCTCACAGCGCAGCTAGACTGTCAGGAACGCCCTTCTGACGTTGAACCGTGAAACTACGACACCCGATATCTCCAGCCCCGGGACACATAACGGGAAAGCCGGCAGTGTGCTGAATTCAGCGCGCTGTCGGCTTTCTAACGGTATGTAAAACAGCATATACATGAGGACGTGAAAGGTCCTCTTCAAATACCCGTACTATTACAGCGGATGTCGGGAAGGGGTTAAACAGTATATGCAGTATATGCATATGACCGCCAATCAGCGGCCTAAGGAAAGGGACACGGGACGTCACAGCCGTTGAGGACTTCCAGCAAAACAAGACAGCAGAGCAGCAGGACCGGACCATGCTGGGAGACACTGGAGCATCGGGGACTGGTGAGTGTTTTTTTATTAAAAAAAAAAGGGGTGGGGGAATAGGAATGAGGGTTGACAGTGGGGGAAGGAATGGAAGTTAACCTCAACTGGCCCTACAGAGACCTTAAGTCCCCATCAGAACATGGTAGTCCTATGTAACTTGAAATATGATCCAAGGAGTCCAGGCAGATATGAATGAGTCTTGTACATTTCTGAGGGATGCTGTCAGATCGTTCATTTTTAGAATGTCCTCCACCCTGTGTACCCAGTGTGCCAAAGTGGGTGGGGCAGTAGATTTCCAGAGGTCAGCAATGTAAGTTCTGGCTGCATTCCGAAAGTGTTTAAGGGAGGACTTGCGGTAAATTCTGAGGGAGAAGTCAGAAACATGTAGTAGAAAAAAGGCCGCGGAGGCCAATATAGAGACCTGAGTACACTGTGCACCCCGCCCCAGTAGGACCGCTAAAGCCGTCATGACCAGAAGATGTGAAGGAGAGAGCCCTCTGCCAATACGCATCTCCAACAAGGGGGAGAGGTGGCAGGAAAGATTTTATGTAACGTAAGTGCAACGTGGTACCACCAGGTCAAAAGTTTGTACCACGCTTCCTGGTATTTGCCAGCAATAGAGGATTTATGCGAAAATTCTAGAATTCTATTGCACTGGGAGGCGGAGAAAGACCTGCCTAGGTCCTCTTCCCACTTCGACAGAAAGGGCGGCTTATAGTCATGGGTGGGTCAGATTAAGAGGGTGTAGAATTCCAGAACAAGCCCTTTCAAAGAGGGTCAGTGGTCTATTGAAGTTCTCCGGAGACCAAGGAAGACAAAAAGGAGCACAGGAGGGTCAGATCCTGGATTCCCAATAATTTCATGTACAGTGGCTTGCAAAAGTATTCATACCCCTTGAACTTTTTCACATTTTGTCACCTTACAACCACAAACTTAAATGTATTTTATTGAGATTTTTAGTGATAGACCAACACAAAGTAGCAGATAATTGTGAAGTGGAAGGAAAAGGATACATGGTCTTCAACATTTTAATCAAATAAAAATCTGAAAAGTGTGACGTGCAAAAGTCTTCAGCCCCCCTACATCAATACTTTATAGCGCCACCTTTCGATGCAATTCCAGCTGCAAGTCTTTTGGGGTATGTCTCTACAAGCTTTGCACATCTAGATACTGAGATTTTTGCCCACTCTTCTTTGCAAAATAGCTCAAGATTGGATGGAAAGCGTCTGTGAACAGCAATTTTCATGTCTTGCCACAGATGCTCAATGGGATTTAGGTCTGGACTTTGACTGGGCCATTCTAACACATGAATATTCTTTGATCTAAACCCGTGATGGCAAACCTATGGCACGCGTGCCAGAGAGGGCACACAGAGCCCTCTCAGTTGGCACGCGCGCCGTCGCCATGATCGCTCACTAACATGGAATCTGGTACCGGATTCCCTGTTAGTGAGCGATCGCTTCTGCAAATGCACATACAGCTGAAAGTAGTCAGTGTAGGCCACGGTCCGCGGAACCGCGGTCTACACTGACAGCAGAGCGTGACCTCTGCCCCGACGCAGGCGCGATGACGTAAGTCATCAGCGCCTGCGAGCAGAAGAAGAAGGAGGACACGCTCCGTGGAACCGCAGCTCTTCGTGGGACAAGGTAAGTAACATAAACTACTGTGTGGGGGCCTACTGTGGTGCATATACTACTGTAGGGGGACACTGTGAAGCATCTAATACTGCATGGGGGACACTGAAGCATATACTACTGTGTGGGGGACACTGTGAAGCATATACTACTGTATGGGGCCCCACTGTGAAATATAAACTACTGTGTGGGGCCCCACTGCGAAGCATATACTACTGTGTGGGGGGGCTTATTGAGAAGCATATAATGTGGGTGGGGGCCCAAAGTGGAGCATATAATACTGTGCGGGGGCCCAAAGTGGAGCATATAATACTGTGCGGGGGCCTCTGTGGAGCATATAATACTGTGCGGGGGGCCTCTGTGGAGCATATAATACTGTGCGGGGGCCTCTGTGGAGCATATAATACTGAGTGGGGGCCACTCTGGAGCATATAATACTGTGTGGGGGCCATTCTGGAGCATATAATACTGTCTGGAGGCCACTTCAGAGCGAAATGTACTGTCTGGGGGCCACTTCGGAGCGCATTGTACTTTCTGGGGCTTTTCATTATTTATATCACACAGTATCTGTTTTATAGCAGACGTGATATTATTACAGGCTGTAATAACATTGCATGGGCACTATAAAACAGATCCTGGTTAATTTAAGGTTAAATTGGCGTGTTGGCACTTTGCGATAATTTAGTGGGTTTTGGGTTGCAGTTTGGGCACTCGGTCTCTAAAAGGTTCGCCATCACTGATCTAAACCATTCCACTGTAGCTCTGGCTGTATGTTTAGGGTCATTGTCTTGCTAGAAGGTAAATCTCCTTCCCAGTCTCAAGTCTTTTGCAGCCTCCAACAGGTTTTCTTCCAGGATTGTCCTGTATTTAGATCCATTTATCTTCCCATCAACTCTGACCAGTTTCCCTGTCCCTGCTGAAGAAAAGCTTCCCCCCAGCATGATGCTGCCACCACCATGTGTCACAGTGGGGATGGTGTGTTCAGGGGGATGAGCAATGCTACTTTTCCGCCACACCTAGCGCTTTGCATTTAGGCCGAAAAGTTCAACCTTGGTCTCATCTCGCCAGAGCACCTTCTTCCACGTCTGCTGCGTCTCCTATATGACTGGGGCAAACTGCAAACGGCACTTATTATGTCTTTCTTTCAACAATGGTTTACTTCTTGCTACTCTTTCATAAAGGCCAGATACGTGGAGAGCACGACTTATAGTTGTCCTGTGGACAGATTCTCCCACCTGAGCTGTGGATTTCTGCAGCTCCTCCAGAGTGACCATGGGCCTCTTGGCTGCTTCTCCGGCCAGTGCTCTCCTTGCTCAATCTGTTAGTTTAGGTGGAGGCTATGTCTTGGTAGGTTTGCAGTTGTAGAATACTTTTCCATTTTTGGATGATGGATTGAACACTGCTCCTTGGGATGCTCAAAGCTTGGGATATGTTTGCATAACCTAACCCTGCTTTAAACTTCTCCACAACTTACTCTGACTAGTTCTGACCTGTTCCTTGGTCTTCATGATGCTGTTTGTTCACTAGTGTTCTCTAACAAACTACTGAGGCCTTCACAGAATAGGTGTATTTATACTCAGACTAAATTACACACAGCTGGACTCTATTAACTAATTAAGTGACTTCTGAAGGCAATTGTGTACACTGGATTTTATTTAGGGGCGTCAGAGTACAGGAGGCTGAATACTTTTGCACGTCACACTATTCAGATTTTTATTTGATTACAAGTTTGAAAACCTTGTATTATTTTCCTTCCACTTCACAATTATCTGCTACTTTGTTTTGGTCTACCACTGAAAAGCTCAATAAAATGGTTGTAAGGTGACAAAATGTGAAAAAGTTCAAGGGTATGAATACTTTTGCAAGACACTGTAGAGTATCCAGGCCTAATTTGAGCAAACGTCCTTCAATTGCAACACATTTACATACCCGGGGCAAAGTCAGGATTCCCCAAGACGGGACCGACGTCCAGTCTTAATAAATTTGCCCCATTGAACTCAAGAACTAACAGTTTACTTGCTGTCTTATACTGTATATCCCACCCACTGACTAGTACTGTACTATTGTACAAATGATCAAGGTCATTCACGTTACCTGTCAGTGGTTTTAATGTTATGGCTGATTGATGTATATGACTACTAGAAGTGAAAGGGGGGTTTCTTTAGCTCATCACACATTCTTCAAGCTGTTACTTGACACCATCCTTCCTTTTTCTATCATAATGTGATCATAATGTGCTCTAAATGCACAATATTTACCAGCAGGACATTGTCAGGTGTCAACCTCTTATGTTTTCTTTGGAGTCCACTTGAAAAGCTCTGAGATAATGTATAGAAAGGATACGATGGAATGAATTAACAATCCATCTTAGTGTTTGAAACATATACTAGCAGGACCGGAATAACGCCTATGAAAGCAATCAAAGCTCGGAAAATATTTATTATCCCAGATAGTGTTGGTGCCATTTACATTATCTGATTATTTTTATTCCCAAACATGTACACTCCGCATAGCACTAGTTAGAAAAAGACTCTTCTCAGACCACACAGAGCCATATGGAGCTCTCCGCCAACATGTTATGTCTTAATACTAGTCCCAGTTTACATATACCATTTGTTCTTTCAACTATCACAATATAATATGGAAATATATTAAGGCTGGTGTTATGTATTCCAGTCTTGGGATAGGTTCACATCTGCGCTATAGTCTCCGTCTGCACGGAAGACTTTTCACTCCGCTGGTTTCAGTTTTGAAACAGCAGACACTCGACAGACGCGGCAGACCCCATTATAGTCAAACAGCGTTCTGGCTTTCCGTCGTTCGGGTCCCTGGACCCGAATGATGGAGGGATTAATGCTGGTGTTAACCTAGCATAAAGTGTCTGTGTGGTGCAAGATGCACCTGAATTATTAAGAGACTCAGACCTCTTAATAACTAAGGCTCATTCCCTTACACCAGAGTTGAAATTTACACTAGTCAGGGTCTGGCATAGATTTCAAGTATAACTCACGCCAGCTTGATTTATGGTAAATTTGTAGGGCTGAGGCATCCCTACCCTGGCTCGCCTTGGGCTCTGCCCGGCTTTGTCCACTCTTGTAAAAACTGATGTGCAGGGTGCAGAGGGAACAATGTGCTGCGAGTTTGGTGCAAGACGGGCTGTGCACCAAAGATGCAACACACTTACAGCCAATGTGTTATCTTCGTCTAGCTTTGTCCTGTCTATGTAGGCATCTATGGGAATTTTATACTAGCTGCATAGTTGTACGGAATATGGCTTCCCTGTAGTACTCCTGCATATGACCATATGTGATGATTCTGCCTAAATATGGCCATAACTCAGCTGTATTTTGGTCTCTGGGTATAGGATATCCCTTCTTGCTTGCTTGCATACTGTGCGCAGCTATAAGCCTAGGTGCATATTGGCAGTAGCGGCTAGGCTGGAACAATAGGGCTCCATTGTATTCCTATACAGCCCTGGCTGATCAAACAATAGTGCATTGTTCAAGCCTGGGCTGTTGACCAGATATGACTGATAACAGGGTATCAATTCACTTTGTCTCATCTACATACAAAGGGTCTGAACGTGATTGAATTAACTCATCAGACGTACTGTCGCCGGTGACCTCATTCTGGGAGGGGGCATAAAGGGTATAAAAGATGAGGTAAGAGGTCTGTGGGAGGAGACTAACACTAAGGAGATTATGCAGGAGACTATCACTAAGAGATCATGCTATGAAGACTGTGCTGGGATCATGCTACAGAGTTGTTACAGACAGACCATGAGGAGTTTTTTTGTGATTGACTATTGGACTAATGCTGAGAGACTGTTATGAGAGCATGCAGGCGGGCTTATCGTTTTAATGCCACAATCTGAAAAGCCTCCACTGGTGACTCACACATGCCATGTGTGAGTGTTGGACTATAGAACCACATCAAGGACATATGTGGTAAAGTAATTATTTCACCTTTAATCCCTTTTATTTTATTTGTACTGTATCTTGCAACTAGTAACTGTTAATGCTTGCATACATCTGCATATCTGTTCTGAACTGTATATGTTAGATTTTAATACCGACCCATTTAGGGGTTAATAAATATATAAAATTTAGAAAGCTTGTCTTGTATTTATCTGGTGAACCCGACATTCACTGGCGGTGAGTGTGGTTTTTTATATGAAAGAGGACTCAGGGTGTGGCCAAAGCGGTTTGGCGCACGGAGGATCTTTCACACCATATTACTGCTTTAGACAGTCTCCTACTGTAGTCCCTACTGTACCTCCTCATACAGTGCCATGTTACTGTGAGCACAGCCACAACTGCACACAGCCAACTGCATGAGGACTAAAGGTTCTTCTGGGTCTAATCAGCAGCGGAACGCTGTGACGGAATACCCTGCATCGGCAACCCGTCGTGGCTAGACTGCGAATTTGGCTGTGGAAAATGAAATTTCTATTAATTTTCCTCCATGTGAACGTACCCTGACACCTCTTTAAAGAGAACCTTTCATGTCCTCCTGCACATGTGGTTTTATATACCACTAGAAAGCCGACAGTGCGTTGTATTCAGTGTACTGTCGGCTTTCCCGTTATGTGCCCGGGGCTGGAGATATTGGTGCCGTTAGTTTCTGCACCGATCTCTGCCCACTGTCAGAAGGGCATTCCTAATAGTTTAGCTGGGCTGTGAGGAACGCCCCCGAGTACAGGGCTATGGACGAGTAGAGTCGGGGGGGTGTTCCTCAAAGCCCAGCTAGACTGTTAGGAACGCCCTTCTGATAGTGGGAAGAGATCGGTGCCGAAACTGATGGCACCGATATCTCCAACCCCGGGGCACATAAAACCACATGTGCAGGAGGACATGAAACGTCTTCTTTAAAGCAAGCTTGTCCAGGGATTTCAGCTGCCTTACTGGATATAAAGCAGAGAAGCTGAGTTTTGTGATATATAAGGTTATAAGCAGGGGTAGATTTGTCCAGAACACAACACACGCAATTGAGTGGGGCCCTGGAGATCATGGGGGCCCCGCAGCAGTGGATTTCATTATGGCATTTTTTATTTTCAATCAGTGGTTACCTATTGGTAACAGGTAGCGACTGATATTTTACACACCCATCCTCGCTCCTGTCCAGGCTCACCTCCACTTTGGCCTCCAGGACACACTGTACATTACTTGCCAATGGTGAAGAACGCCAGGACATAATGTTTGAGCGTTCTTCATTGTTGGAACATAATGTGCAGTGACCACCACCCTTCCTGGAGACTGAAGCAGAAGCAGGCTGGATAGGAGCTGGGATAGTTAAGTAGAATGTCATCTGCTACCTGTTGGAATTATCCAATTGGTGGTGACCTAACATGTCACTGTGTGGGAGCCAAAAAGACGGGGCAATATTATGTGTGGGGGCAAAAAAAAGAGATAATATACTTTGTGTGAGCCAGTAATGGGGGCAATATACAGTATGGGGCCAGTAAAGAGGGTAACATACTTGGAAGGTCAGTATACAATCTGTGGGGGCAAATAAAGGGGATTTTTTTAAAATCTGCAAATGGGGATGATGCTGGTAAAGAGAGGACATGACCTAATAATTTTGATTAGAAGGGGCCCCAAAATGACAAGTCCGACCCTAGTTATTTGATGGAGGGAGAGAAGCTGAGCTCTCTGATATATATAGGATTATATGAAACTGAGCTCTATATAATCCTATACATCACAGAGCTCAACTTCTCTCCCTCTATCATATAACCCTATATGTCACAGAGCTCAGGCCTTCTCCTCTATCATATAACCCTATATATCACAGAGCTCAGCTTCTCTCCTCTATCATATAATCCTATATATCACAGAGCTCAGCTTCTCTCCTCTATCATATAACCTATATATCACAGAGCTCAGCTTCTCTCCTCTATCATATAACCCTATATATCACAGGGCTCAGCTTCTCTCCTCTATCATATAACCCTATATATCACAGAGCTCAGCTTCTCTCCTTCTATCATATAACCCTATATATCACAGAGCTCAGCTTCTCTCCCTCTATCATATACCCCTATATATCACAGAGCTCAGCTTCTCTCCTCTATCATATAACCCTATATATCACTGAGCTCAGCTTCTCTCCTCTATCATATAACCCTATATATCACTGAGCTCAGCTTCTCTCCTCTATCATATAACCCTATATAATACAGAGCTCAGGTTCTCTCCCTCTATCATATAAACCTATATATCACAGAGCTCAGCTTCTCTCCTCTATCATATAATCCTATATATCACAGAGCTCAGCTTCTTTCTCTCTCTCTATCATATAACCCTATATGTCACAGAGCTCAGACCTTCTCCTCTATCATATAACCCTATATATCACAGAGCTCAGCTTCTCTCCCTGTATTATATAACCCTATATATCAGAGCTCAGCTTCTCTCCTCTATCATATAATCCTATATATCACAGAGCTCAGCTTCTCTCCCTGTATTATATAACCCTACATATCACAGAGCTCAGCTTCTCTCCTCTATCATATAATCCTATATATCACAGAGCTCAGCTTCTCTCCCTCTATCATATAACCCTATATATCACAGAGCTCAGCTTCTCTCCTCTATCATATAACTCTATATATCACAGAGCTCAGCTTCTCTCCTCTATCATATAATCCTATATTTCACAGAGCTCAGCTTCTCTCCTCTATCATATAACCTATATATCACAGAGCTCAGCTTCTCTCCTCTATCATATAACTCTATATATCACAGAGCTCAGCTTCTCTCCTCTATCATATATCCCTATATATCACAGAGCTCAGCTTCTCTCCTCTATCATATAAACCTATATATCACAGAGCTCAGCTTCTCTCCCTCTATCATATAACCCTATATATAACAGAGCTCAGCTTCTCTCCTCTATCATATAACCCTATATATCACAGAGCTCAGCTTCTCTCCCTCTATCATATAACCCTATATATCACAGAGCTCAGCTTCTCTCCAATATCATATAACCCTATATATCACTGAGCTCAGCTTCTCTCCCTCTATCATATAACCCTATATATCACAGAGCTCAGCTTCTCTCCCTCTATCATATAACCCTATATATCACACAGCTCAACTTCTCTCCCTGTATTATATAACCCTATATATCACAGAGCTCAGCTTCTCTCCCTCTATCATATAAAAACCTATATACCACAGAGCTCAGCTTCTCTCCCTCTATCATATAAACATATATATCATAGAGCTCAGCTTCTCTCCTCTATCATATAACCTATATATCACAGAGCTCAGCTTCTCTCCTCTATCATATAACCTATATATCACAGAGCTCAGCTTCTTTCCTCTATCATATCATCCTATATATTACAGAGCTCAGCTTCTCTCCCTCCACAATATTCTGCTCACAGATAGGGAAGTAAATTTTGGCCACTGGTCAGTTTTGCTTTAATGACTTTGGCTACATCTGTGCTGCTAATGAACATAATAACATAGGTGACACATACGGTAACATCTTAGAATAGATACATCAGAAAACACACGGTACATGGGCAGTGCTGGGATGAAATTGAGACAAGTTCCCTTCAAAATAAACCCTGTATTTACCAGAACTAAATGTACAATCAACATCTGGCACTGCCTCAACATACGTCTCCTGACAAAGTGTCAGTGCCTAGCTCCAACTGTTCATGTACTGTATGTGGTAGTTACAGGCTACTCTGTTGGCACTATTACCTCTGTTGCTGGTGAAGTGATGGTACGTACAGATGTAGCAGAGTTAACCCGTACTTCTAGAATTGGTTAAATCGCTGCAGCATGATATCTTATCACAGAAGGCAACAAAAACAATGAAAAATCATTGGAAAAAAAAACATTTTTCAATGACTTTGCTTTGGATTTTGTTGTCTTCTGTAAGATATCACGCTGTTTAACCAGTTCTAGAAGTACGGGTTAACTCTCCTACATCTGTATATGGACAACTTAGTTCTTAGTGTTACTGATAATTCTAATGCACAGGATATGAAAGTACTTTCTGCCCTGGGTTTGTTTTGGGGTCTGGGACAAGAAAGGTGACTGTTAAGTGTAAGATCCCAACTCAATGGGGTTATTTATCATCTGCCCCTTTTTGCACTTTTTTTTAGACTAGTTTTACTGTGGTATCTATTTATGATATAGACAGACCGCCTTGTTAACTGTTGTGCACATGTGTGACGATAGGTTCACACTAGCGTTCGGTTCTCTGTCGTTCGGGTCCATATGGGGACCCGAAATAATAATAATACATTTTTATTTATGTAGCGCCAACATATTCCGCAGCACTGTACAATTTGTAGGGTTCAAGTACTGACAAAAAAGATACATTACAAAGAAATAGTCAATTCACACACACTGGGACTGAGGGCCCTGCTCGCAAGAGCTTACAATCTATGAGGTAGAGGGGGTGACACAAGAGGTAGCAGGGGCGGCAACAGACGTAGCATTGCTTATACAATGGTAAGACAATTATGTAATAGAGGTTACTGTCATTACACATATATAAAGCTGTATGAGCCGTCACCAGTCGTGTCCTTTAATGTGCAGATGGTGCCCGGACATATAGAGTTAGTCTGATACGGCATCATATCCTGTGAGGTAATGTTGGAGCATAAACAGAGGAGGGTACGTTTTAGGGATTCTAACTACGGAAGGGTTTACATTAGGAGTTGTGATAGGCCTGTCTGAAAAGATATGTCTTTAGTTTACACTTGAAGCTGTGGAAATTGGAGGTTAATCTGATAGTCTGGGATAGAGCATTCCAGAGAAGTGGTGCAACTCGGGAGAAGTCTTGTATACAAGCGTGGGAGGTTCTGATAATAGAGGAGGTTAGTCTTAGGTCATTGAGTGAATGGAGAGTACGGGTTGGGCAATAGACAGAGATGATGGAGAAAATGTAGGGAGGTGCAGCATTATGGAGAGCCTTGTGAATGAGGGTGATAAGTTTATATTGTATTCTGTATTGAATAGGCAGCCAATGTAGTGACCGGCACAGACCGGAGGCATCGCTATAGCGTCTACACTGATAGATGAGCCTGGCCGCCGCATTCAGAATAGATTGTAGAGGGGAGAGTTTAGTAAGGGGAAGACCGATTAGTAAGGAGTTACAGTAGTCAAGGCGAGAGTGAATCAGGGCAAAAATAAGTGTCTTTAGTGTATTTGTGGTAAGGAAAGGGTGGATTCTGGAGATGTTTTTGAGGTGGAGATGACAAGAGCGTGCGAGTGATTGGATATGGGGGATGAAGGAAAGGTCTGAGTCAAACATAACCCCGAGGCAGCGGGCATACTGCCTAGGAGTTATGGTAAGGCCAGAGACTGCAATGGATATATCAGGAACAGATCTATTAGATGGTGGAAACAGCAGTAGTTCAGTCTTTGAGAGATTCAGTTTCAGATAGAGCGAAGACATGATATTTGAGACAGCAGAGACACAGTCACTGGTGTTCTGTATTAGTGCAGGGGTGATATCACGGGATGACGTATATAATTGGGTGTCATCAGCATAAAACTGGTACCGGAAGCCAAATCTAGTGATGGTTTGTCCAATGGGGGCTGTGTAGAGGGAGAAGAGCAGGGGACCGAAAGATGGTGAGCCTGTCTGCTTAAAAAGTGGTTACCCACGGACACCCATGGGCTCCATAGACTATAATGGGGTCTGGTGGTGTCCGTCGAGTTTCAGTATAAAACCAGTGGAGAGAAAAGTCCTCCTTGCAGGACCAAAATCGTTGCGGTTTTGGAAATTGCAGCATCTCAACTATACCTATGGAAACGCCGGCGGTTTCACTATAGGTATAATTGAAGCAGAAAGTCCGCAGAGGAAACCTCTATGAACTTTCTGTGCAAAGCACTGCGGGACGCCACGTGGGGCCTTAGCCTCAGGTATTCTGCACACAACCATATGCAGTGTACAGTTCTATAGAAACGGAGTGGATGGCAGACACATTGGCATCCGTGTGCTGGTTGTGGTTTTTATAGATCCATATGTTTGAATGTATGGAATGAGCTGCAAAAAACGGACAGGAATAGGATCTGCTCCATACTTTGCATCTCATTTCTAAGACCCAGACACTTATCCATGAAAACTATGGACATGTCTATGGCCATAGAAATGAATGGATCCATCTTCCTATCCATTTTCAGTGATCCATAAAAACTGGTAGCATACAAAGCAAAGCTATGGTCTTGTGCATGAAGCCTCTCTGCCCCGTTCAGACCACATAATCTGTTTTTATTTTCAGATTGTAGATTTTTTTTATTATGGGGCTGCCATAACGGGGGATGTGGCGCATCTTTGGCGCAAGAAAGGGCATTGTGCCAAAGATGTGCCACATTATCATGCTGATATATGCCAGAAAAGTGTCGAAGATGGGATAATAAATTCCCCTTTAGCTTTTTGCAGTACAGTAATACCTCGTACACTCACGTTTCCGAATTTGCGAATTCACAGATTCGCGATATTTTTTTGGCAACTAACATATATAGATTTTGCTCTTTTTTCTCAGATCTGTGAAATTTAAAAAAAAAAAAACACCTTCGCTATTGGGTAGTAGCGTCCTGTTCGTTACGTACCCGGTAATTAGTTTCATTTTACTGTGAATGTATAAGAAAAATGAATGAATGTATTAATATACAGTACTGTACAGTATACTTTAGTATACTGTACAGTACTGTAGGGTAAAGTTTATTGATATTTAGGGGTTAAACATTAGAAACTGGCATTGTAAGCGCTTCTAAGCGCTTGTACCAAACATTCGCGATTCCTCGCGATCCGCGACCTGTTCTGGACCCTAACCTCGCGAATGTACGAGGTATTACTGTATTTTTGTTGTGTTGTTAGTGGTGTTATTAGGCTTAGGCCCCATATTGCGGAACGCAGGTAAAAAGCGTTAGGGAAAAAAAATACAGCAGAAATGCATCGTTTCTCCACAGCATTTTTTTTTTCTCTGCAATGTGTGGCTGAATTGTATTCACTTTGCTGGTATTGTAAAACGCAGCATTTTTTTTTTTGCTGCGTTTCTGCAATGTGGGGCCTCAGTCTTAGTCTTAAGGTGTGTTTTTTCTAAATTTTTTGCCAAAAAATGTGCTGTGGCCAGATATTACAGGTTATTCAGTAGAATATTATGAATAGACTGACTTTTTTTGCTTCTTTAGGCTGAAGCCCCACGTGGCGTAAATGTCGCAGCTAAAACCGTTGCATTTTACAGTCCCTGCAAAGTGGATCACACACATTGCAGCAGAAATGCTGCGATTTACAAAACCGTTGCGTTTTTCAAATCGCAGCATATCAATTATACCTACGGAAACGCGGAAAATGTCCCATTAAAACCACAACCAGCGGTTTGCCTATAGGTATAATGGAAGCAGAAAGTCCACAGAGGAAACCTCTGCAGATTTTCTGTGAAAAGCGCTGCGGGAAAAACTGGAATGCGTTTCTGCTGCAGTTTTTCAAGCAGCGATTGCTAGCTGTGACCCGCTACGTGGGGTGTTAGCGTTTTTTGTAGGCGTGTTACTAAGAAAATGAGCGTAATTATTTGTGAACAAAAACACCAAACAAAAACCACAATGCTGGCAATACCAGTGCTATTTATGGATTTTTTCCCCTACATTGGACATGATGAATTCCATTCTACTACTATTACATATTATTGGCAACAATATAATACATCAGAACTGCTATGACACTGATATTATTTCTCACAGCACTGATCGTTGGTTGGATGATTTGACAAGATGGGATGGCCATGGAGGACTTAGGGCATATCATAAGGCCTTTATGGAGAAACAGAAATGCCCCTATAACACTTATTTGGTCTTTGCTAAGAATACATATTAGATTTACAGTCATCTATATCCTCAAGCTGAAGTATTGTATGATGCTCATGTACAACATGTCCGCTGCTCCTTTAATTCTTCAGAAGGAAGGCAATGAGATTTCTTGAGATAATCTGTATTTCCACTTGACATAAAGAGAGCAGTGTGCACAGTCTGTCTCACCTGTGATCTAACAACGACTGACACCCAAATCTAATCATTCCGCTAGGATGTTGGGAAATCCCATGGATGTTAAGAAACTACCTAGAGCATAGCCAATCCGTCGAATTATATACTGAAAGTAACAAGACAGACACATGAGGATACAAGGAGACGATCTCCTGTCCCGCATTATATTTGTGTGTCTGTCTGATATGATTTTTGAGGCTACTATGAATCTTCCATGAACAGGGCCAGGAATCTGAGTACATTAGGTTTGTGCTTTGTAAAGTTACAGCATGCATAGTTTTATTGACATTGTGCAGTGTGTGCAACATATAAATCTGTACTGATGGCCGCCTGTACAAGCTCATTACAAGAGGGCGCCATCTGGTGGTAAAGATAGAAAGCAGACTGTTACAGAAAGATGAACATTTTTTATTAAACATACTTAGGGCTTTATTCACAAATCCGCATTTCATGTACGTATGGCGTCCACATTTTTATGGATCCATTCTTTTCAACGTATGTATTCATAAGTCATTCTTTTTTTACAGATCATGGGCAATGTTCTCTGGGAAGAGATATGCAGATTAATTCCTTCCCGCTCAGAGATCATACAGAACATGATGTCATGGTAAAGGCCCATTGCAGATGACCGTGGGGTCTCGCCGCTGGCCGTGATTGAATGGCTCGGCTGGTGCACGGGCGGCACACGGATGTCATCTATGTGAAACCGTGGCACCAGCTCTGCTTCCGCGGCCCCATTCTTTCAATGAATAGGGGCAGCGGAAGCACAGGGTGCAAAATCGGACAGGAATAGGACGGCCCACACATGGCACCGTGTAATACACGGTCGTGCGCATGGCCCAACAAAAATGAATGGGTCGGTGTGCTATCTGGGAAAAACCCAGATAGCACGCTGAAATAGAAAACAGTTGTCTGCAAGGGGGCTAAGGGATAGAGCATCCTGAGATGCGACAGCACAATGATACTGACCAAGGTAAAGTAACAAAACATCTAGTTATAGTGATGTCGTAATGAAGGTATTACCAAACACTGACATCACAGTACAGTAATAATGGTCACAATGTATCAGAAAACAAGAAAAATGCTCAATGTGAGGAATAACAGTGATGTCACAAAACAGTGAGCAAACATAGTAATGGCACAATACAAAATAATAAACCTAGTGATGTCATAATAGAAAATAATAACTGAACCTAGCGATGTCACAAAATATGCAGCACTGAAGTCATAGTATAGGGTTATTGCACACGATGATGTCATAGTATAAAAATAATGAACAATGATGTGATTGCAGAGGGGTAATAAATGTAATGACAAAGCTAAAGGATAATGCACATTATAATAAACAAAAGAAAATAAATAAAAATATGAGCAGCACCCATGGCACAATACTATTGAAGGTGCTTGTATTCTGGGGTCCCTTCTTTTGGATTCTCTGGTCGTTTTAGTAAAGGGGTATATTAACGTAATGGCTAAGGCCCCATGTAGCGGGCCGCAACCAAAAACCACTGCGGGAACAAACGCAGCGGAAACGCATTGCGTTTTTTCCTGCATCACTTTTCACAGAAAGTCGACAGAGGTTTCCTCTGCGGACGTTCTGCTTCCATTATACCTATAGGGAAACTGCTGGTTGTGGTTTTAATGGCACATTTTAAGACGCAGAGGGAGAGAAAGGAATGGGAATACAAGTTAATGTAAAAATTTCAAACTCTGCAATTTGGACTTAATATTCATGCCAGCTTCTTGTCACACTATGTATGACCTGTGAGGGTCACAAATTTTCAGTTTCTTGTATAACACCATGTCTGAAGAAGAGAGCTAATACTCTCGAAAGCTTCCTATCAAATATACTCAGTTAGCCTCTAAAAGGTATCGACTGATTTCTTCACTCTTCCACTACTTTCTATGGCTAACACGGTACAACATTATACTACGTAGGTATAATTGACATGCTGCAATTTCCAAAAACACAACGGTTTTGTAAATCGCAGCATTTCCGCTGTGGGTATTTTTCTGCAATGTGTGGATGGGATTCGCTATGGATGGTTAAACGCAGTGGCAAAACCATGGTGTGTACGCCATGTGGGGCCCCCGGCCTATAATGGTATATTTATTGAATCCAAGTACGCCCATTTAAAGTGAAAACAATGGCGAGGTGGCCGTGTTTTCACTTATATGGGAGTTATAGTAAGAGTTGAGCAAGCAGCAGATGTGTTTACTATGATTTAGAATAATCTCTGCTTGTCCTGTTACCAATTACTCACAATTATACTTCTACTCCATAAGGGATATTCAGCAGCAAGGAGTAAGATGTCGGTGTGTTTTCTATTAGGAGAAAAGTAAAAGACCCCCTTGGTAATTTGCTGAATATTTTAAGAGCACAGTATATATGTAAACTGTAGAACGAGTCTCCGCAAACCAGAAAGTGCATATAATTAGACACAAATGTTCATTCCCAGGGGTTCTGCTCTCTGTCCCAGTACTGAACCGTATGCACATGTAAGGCATAGGATCTAACAAATACTCCTCTGCTCCTATGGCTGTCTGCAGTAATATTTGTAACACAATCCATGTAACATACATTCTCAGTGTTCACCATAATAATCCAACAGACATTGAGGCCCATGAACAAATGATGCGAAAAATATCATAATTTAGTTATGAAAAAGTGGTGCCATATGCAGAGAAGCAGTTTGTGACTTTTTTATATTGTCATTGTATTTTGGTCATTTTGCATAATATGCGTAATATCGTCTTTACTGTAGATGATGACCTTCTTTAATATAACCATGCCAGACAGACTCCTGGTTGTAACCCGCACTGGACTGGTGGTGCAGAATAGTCATGAAGAAAAAAAAACACCATATGGTCATTTATAGGTGCATCTCAATAAATTAGAATATGTTTGAAACGTTCATTCATTTCAGTAATTCAGTAATACAATCCATAATCAGCGTCTTCCATGATTGTGTGTCCTACTGAACCAGACTGAGGGACCATTTAAAGGCTTAGGAAGCCTTGGCAGGTGACACTGAATTTACAATACTGAACTTTTTTACAATATTCTAATTTTCTTAGATTTGGGTTTCCATTACCTGTAATCCATAATCAACATTTACAGAAATAAAACACTTGAAATAGAACACTCTGTGTGTAAAGAATCTAGAAAATATAGGAGGTCACTTTTTTAATTTAATTACTGAAAGAAATAAACGTTTCAAAGATATTCTAATTTATTAAGATGCACCTGTAGTAGGAGGAAACTACTGTACAAAGTACAGTAAAGTATAGTTAAGAGTATGTTCACACTACTGTTATTACAGTCCCTTGTTGTCATATGTCATAGGATGAGAGCAACGGACATTAGCAGTAATGGAGTAAGTATCCTTTCCTATTCACTATAATGTAAAAACATGAGGGACTCTGTCATCCATTATGTTTGCTTACTTATGTAATAGAAGAAAAAGCCCTGTATGCGGAACATTTTCTTCCATCAAAAGATTAAAAAACATGACAGAAAGAAACTTCAACCATCAAGTTTTTTACATAGGGGTGCAAATGGATACCTGATGGATGGGGCTCTGTCTGCATCTGTATTTAAGACTGGTGCCCAACGTTGCGAATACGCTGCTTATTACAGTACTTGCAAAGTGGAAGGGATTCTGGCTAATCCCATCCAGACATTGCAGAAAAATATCCGCAGTGGAAATACTGCGATTTCAAAAAACGTTGCGTTTTTGTAAATTGCAGCATGTCAATTATATCTACAATGGCGTTTTCCGCATAGGTATAATAGAGACAAAAAGTACGCAGAGGAAAACTTTCACACTTTTCATACTTTCTGTGAAAAACACTCCGTAAAAAAAAACATGATGCGTTTCTGCTGCGGTCTTTCCCACAGCGCTTTTTGGCTGTGGCTCGCTACATGGGGCCTTAGCCTTTCTGCTCCTTTCATCTTGTGACGGATGAGAGATATTAAATAACAGTAGTGTGAACCCACCCTTATATAGCATTGCAACACTCTTCACAAGGTGCCTATTCTCAAAGGTAAGACTCCCATTGGTACTGACGGACCAGGGCTCTAGTTCCGCATGGCTCAGTAACTGCTTTCCCGAACGATGCCAAGTGCAGGGAATATGAAGCAGCCAATCACTGGCCTCAATGGTGTATACTTCACTATCGCCTTGGCCAGTGATTTCCTGAAAAGGTCATGTGGCTGCGGCAACACATCATTACTGCGGTCAAGTAAACCAAGATGGTCTGGGAGCACCAGAGCAGCAGTGCTAGAACAACAAGGGATGTAATAGGAGAGTATAAGATCTAAGCTATTTTATGCCTGCTTTTGGCCCATTTTTTTTTACTATACAGTGTAAATGGCTGACTCCATAATACATGGCTAGGCTCGGTCTGTCAGAGCAAGAGCTCCACTTAAGCTGGCCATACACATTACATTTTGCCCATGAAAATATTGACTTTAGTCTTTGAAAAGAAGATTGGCCGTGTTGGATGTTTTCAGCTAGTGGCTAGCCAAAAATTATCAATGTTTTCCATGATCCGCCTCTTTTGGCTTTTTTTATTTTTTAATAGACAGTTTAGTTCTTAATGTTGGAATCGTTCATATGAATGATCCCAATATTGATCGGACAACCGCATGTTGACAAAGTCTAATGTGTATGGAAGGCTTTAGGCTGGAAATACACAGTAGATAAAATTTGGCCATAATTCAACAAAACTAACTAAATTGCCTGATAACAGTGAGGGGGAGTTAATTTTTATTTTATTTTGTTAATGCCATGCTTCTGTGTAGACTGAAGACACCGTTACAGAGTCTGCCTGAAAATTTGCAGAGGAACAAGCCCTGAATGGAGGACTTTTTCCTCTGCCGGTTTCAGTTTATAAAGAATGGACACCTGACGCACCCCATTATAGTCAATGGGATCTCTCAGACTCTGTGTATTAGCGGCTCGCCTCTCCATTGTTCAGATCCCCTGGTGGACCCGAACAACTGAGAGGTAATGCCTAGTAAAGCCTAGTTAATCTAGCATTAACCTAAATTTCGAACATGGCTGATTTTCGGCCATTGTGAATGGTTGTTCACCGTAACTTTCTGTAAACTATCAACTGAAATGATCAAAACTGACCATTTTGTCCATCCTTTATCTTATGTATATGGCCACCCTTTACTAAGCAGTTCCTCTGCTCTGGTTCATACATACGAGGTCAAAAATTAAAGGGCCAACCACTCCGACATGCATAAGTCCCAGCAGCCATACATATAGATAACTATAAAGCCAACCCCTTTAAATCCTTACATGTTAAATAGAAAACAATAGTTTTTTTGGACAATCAAGAAGTCACTATCATCAAGAGAGGACATCAAGTACTATAAAGACTCTCAGAGGACACGTAATATGACTACAGTCATCCTCACAAGTTCTCATCTGGACTGATGCCACTTCCAGGTCGCTTTTAGATATGCAACCTTTATTAATAGACATCTGGAATACTGAAAGTGTAGATTGTGAAACCTGCTGCACGTTCTCGTGTACAATAAATTTTTCTTCCTACAGAGTTGAAAATTATTTGACATTTTTGTTTCCTAATAGTATACGGTCATATCCATCATACAGATCCACAGACTTGCCGGTAATTACAGGAACATATGCTCCTCTGCTTATGTAACAACATTATGGAGGTGTCTGATATCTAGCAGCAGATGTTAAGTCTCAGATTGCATGGTCTGGCCTTAGAGAATGAGGCCCCATTATAAGATGATGGACATTACTAAGTGGTCACTAAATGTAACATCAGGAATTCAGCAATATGAATAATGACTATAATCAATGAACCTCATGGCCATGTATATTTATATACGGTCTTACATCATTTCCTGATAGATATAGAATAGTGATCTATGGTAAGGTCTTCCTAAGGGCAAATGCAGGTAGCCAGAATTTTATCATGTACTCACACGGAGATCCACTGAGATAAGGATTCTGGTTTGATTTGCTTAGAGGGGTTGTCCAGGCTTATTTTTTCTTTTATGGCCTATTCTAAGGAAAGGCCATAAATATCTGATCGGATGAGGGTCATCACCCGGCCCTAGGCCCAATCATCTGTGCAGAGTCGCTTCTGCAGCTCAGCTCCCATTGAAGTCAGTGGGAGAGGAACTGCAGTGAAGGCACCGGGCTGATATACAGCAGATGGAGATTATTGCTTAAGGCCCTGTATTGTTTAGAGGAGGGGCGCCAGAAGCGGCTCCATGCAGTTGATCGGTCCAGGCAAGTCCTTTAAGCTAAGGCTTCATGTAGCGGGCCACAGAAAAAAAGCGAGGTGGAAAGACATCACGGTTTTTCCCGCAGTGCTTTTCACAGAAAGTCCACCGAGTTTTCTTTGGCGGACTTTCTGCTTCAATTATACCTATAGGGAAACTGCTGGTGTTTCCATAGGTATAAATGACATGCTGCGAACCGTCGTGTTTTTGGAAATCGCAGCATTCCCGTTGCAGGTATTTTTCTGCAATATGAGGATGAGATTTGTGGCATTTAAGGCCCCATCCTTAAAGCGAACCTCTCATAAGGAACAGGCTTTTCTAGCTATTGGCAGCATGTTATAGAACAGGAGGAGCTGAGCAGACTGATAAATACATTTGTAATTTATCCACTTATATATTTATATATAAGTATTTCTTTATATAATATTATATATTTATTTATATATATATTTAATTTATCCATTTATCTTGTGCCAGACCTTTCGGAATTTGCACCCATTTGCCTTATAGGTTTTGTAGATGGTGCTGCTCTAGACTTCTTTTTCGAACTTCATTGCAGTAGTTAAGTGATAAATGTTAGATTACTAGCGATCTGACTGCTGGACTCTCCATTGATCTCTAGAATGATCAACATGCATGTTGGACCACTCCTCCATCTGAACTACTTGTACCAGTTGTGAGGCTGGGATTACACAAGTGTGCCGGTGACCCTTGATTTTAGTGATTGGTGGGGATTCCAGCAGTAAACCCCACTGATCTAAGACTTACTACCTATAGAATGGTAAAGGTTTTGTCTGGAATACACAGTTAGGGTGGGTTCACACCTGAGTTTGAGTCCGTCCGCTGTCCATCCGAGTGAAAATCTCGGGGAACGGGATAGGCATCGGATACCGACAGGTTAGCGACGTATTGGTTAAAAACCCATTCATTTGAATGAGTTTTTAAAGCAATGCGCGAGTGTCCGATTGCACCCTCTGCGCTGTGAATCCTTTTTTTTTGTCGTCGGAAACAAAGTCGGACATGCAGGACTTCGTGTCCGACGAAAAAAACCCGCTTCGCAGCGCAGAGGGTGTAAGCGCACACCCGCGCATTGCTTTAAAAACCTATTCAAATGAATGGGTTTTTAACCAATGCGTCGCTAACCTGTCGGTATCCGATGCCGATCCCGTTCCCCGAGATTTTCACTCGGATTGGCAGCGGACGGACTCAAACGCAGGTGTGAACCCACCCTTACAAACTGAGATGTATTTAGCATCTAGAATCCATCAAAACTATCTATAGTGTCATAAATCTGACCAATTATTTTTTTTTATATTTTATGCTTACTTATATAGCGCCATCATATTCCGCAGCACTTTACAGACATTGTCAGTCACTGTCCCATATTATCAGAATAGATATCAATAGATTTGATTTATGTGTTACGACTAACATAAGAACTAAATCATACAAATGTACTCAACAACAAAATAGCTGGTCTGGGTTTCATGTTTTTATTAAAAAGCACCATCTAAAATCAGAGAAAAATGATAAAAAGAGAAACTAAGAATAAAATCTAAAAACTCAACAATTGCTTTCTGTCTGGCTGAACATCAATGATGCCTAAACTCCATCCATATTAGTAACCCAGAACGTACACTTAAATGAACATATTAACTCACAGGTGGCAGCGACCATTACAATACCAAATAATCAACCATAATGTATAAAAGTACATTCTTCCAAATAAAAAGGACAAAGTCATCTCAGGTTATGTTGTCATTTCTGCCCTCGGTAATATTTTCATGAAATACATTAAAAGGGCTGTAAGATCACATGGTATCCAGCTTTAACTGTAATAGGTGGACAAGTATAATCACAAGTGTTCTATTCCGCTGCAGCGCCACCGCAGGCTAAGTAAAGCATTACAAAATTCTCAATGAGCTGTCTGTGTAATGCATGGCTATTTTGGGTCATCCAGAGTGAGAGATGCTCTTTGTATCTGCTTTCTGGCTAATAAATGAGAGTCCTGACAACCAGATGACCCCTTTAAACTGTTGGCTTATTTTTTTTTAGACTAGATGTTATATTCAATGAATCCGCCTCAGCCTTGCACTAAAGTAGTGAAGGTCATTTCATCTGATACAATGGAGCAGCCGATGCTGGATGTGGCACTTTGAAGTTTTATAAATGGTTCCATATTAAAAAGCTTCACTAAAACACCAAAAATGATCACACAAGACAACATTTCACAATGTGACTATAGACGGACAGGGCCCGGTAAGTTATCGCTAAACCACAACACCCACATCCACTCAGCTTGAAGCTGTCAGATGTTTGCTTCCCATGGTCCACTAGTGTGGTCAACGCTACATTTGTGATCCATTCCTCCAGATTACTACACCTTAGTCTCAGCTATAACTTGGATCTCCAGTTGCCATCTACAAGTCTATGAGCAGCAGGCCAGACCGCCACCTGGTATATAACATTTTTACAAGGGAAAAGTAAAAAATATTCATTTTCCGCACTTCTGCAGTGTGCAGAGTTTGTCACCAAGATATATAGAAGGTATTGATCATAACATAATCTGTAGTATTTGCTACAGGACAGAAAAGAACACAGAAAAAAATTATATCAATATCAGTGAATGAGCTAGACATAGAGGCGTTCTTCCTGAGCGGTGGGTTTGAGGTACAGCAGACCCCTAGATTTTGATGCCTTTTCTCTTCTTGTTCTTGGTTAAACATGCAATGTTTAGTTGAATGTATTGTTCCAGTGCTAAACCGAGGACATTTTTGTCTTGATGGTGGAGGGTGGGGGGTCAGGACAATGGGAATTAATGGAATTTGTTCTTTTCTATGCCAAAGCACCCATAGGGTCCCATGCTGGAAGCACAACTGGGTCCTGCTTCAGCACCTCCAAAATTTCCTCTGATACATGTTTCTTGTCCACAACAACTTCATAGACGTACTCCGAGAACCATTCATCAGTCATGACGAGGTAACCTAAGCAAGAGCAAAAGTATCTTAAATTAGTCATAAGACACGTATGGTAATTATTTTACGCTATGCAGAGGATGTATGTTTAACATGTTATAAACACTGTCATTTTACTCAAATATTACGCTATATATACACCCTAGACCCTGTATTCACATCTCAGGAATATACTGAAATTCTATAACATAGGGTTAAGACCAATAAACAACGAAAAGCACTAAACGGAGAGCCCATCTGTGGTACTGGGGCCTTGATCTTGGAACTTTCATTATATTCCTTATTCAAACACATGGGTTTCTGGAGATCTAAACACTCTTGAGCTTCTAGGCCGGGCTGACTCAAAGCAACTTCACGTCAGGTTTTTTCCAGCTACAAAAATAAAATCTTCAAGTTATTCCACAATCAGAGGGGATACGTTCCTCTGATAGGCAGAATGCCGGTCATTGTGCTAAGCTGCTTTTGTATACACTTCCTCTCAAATCCCACCCAAATTCCTGCACAATTTCACTATGCTGAAAACAAAATGTCTGGAATGTGAAAACTGTCCAGGGACTGTTAGAACATAACCAAGATTACATCCGAATTTGTTGTCATTTCTTGTAAGTGACCACATGTGCTGGTGGTCTTTAAAGGGGTTATCCACCTTTTACAATTTGAAGGCCATTCATTTTAGACTGTGAGGACCCCTGCAAATCAGCCGAGGGTCCTGTACGCAGAATGCCCTGCTTTTCAGAAAGTGGTGTGGGCTGTGAAAAAAATGCCAATTGCGACAATTTTTTCCCAACTGGCGTTTAAAAACGTCACAAACCCAATATTTGCAACTTTTTACCCCAGAAAACTGGTGTAGAAAATATAAATCTCCCCCTATAGCTCTAATTCACACTTTCTTAAGCTGGCCCTCTGCAGCACAGATACAGAAGGAGTCAGACGAATGCTACTTTAGCCAACAGTTATCTTGCCTGGGTCCCCCATACACACTTAGCTTGGCCAAGAATGCATGTGTTCTCTGCAGGAAGAAAGCTGCTGAAATCTCCCTAAATGCAAGGATTCAGTATTGGAAATTCGATTGCCCGTTCCTTACCTACTCCAACATCTGCTGTTGGGGAGGGTCAGGAGGACCTAATACAAGATACACGGTTGGCCTGTGAACCAAAATTGGAAGATTCAGCCGACATACAGATGTAGCTGAGTAAAATTGGACCTTTCCTATCCTCTGACATTGGCTTTTATCTCTGAAACTGGGGCAGAGGACATGAAAGGTCCTCCATAACCAGAACTTCTGCAACTGGTTATGCTGCTGCAGCATGATACCTGATCACAGAAGACAACAAAAACCAATGAAAAGTCAGTGAAAAGTGTTTGGTTTTTTTTTGCAATGACTTTTCACTGGTTTTGTTGTCTTCTGTGATAAGATATCGCACTGCAGCAGTTTAAATTGCAGAAGTTTGAGTTACCTCTGCTACATCTGTACATCCAATGTATATGGCCAGCTTTACGTGGCAGGCAACAGCTATCAGACAAGCCATGCAGAGGATGATGATGAGGCTTTAAGGATAGGATGAACACATTGTGAAGATTACAAAAATATTGCTAAAACAGTTCCTTCTCAGTATTCTTATATGGTGCATAAAATCACATTTAGCCAAGAAAAAATAGATGCAGTGCAACAAATGATATTGCTTCTTTCTTTTCCAGGCAGCCTCTGTAAAATGAGAGCTGGAATCTGACTTGTTTCTATAGACAACTCCACTTTGCTACCGTATGACAAATCTCACTCTCTATTTTTGCCAATTTTTTTATTTTTTATTTTTTTGGAAAGAGACAATAGGTACCTTAAAATGCCTTTAAAAACCCCATTTAGATGGGCAGAGAGTGGGCACCATAGTTGCTGGGTCTCCACTGTTTTAACAGCAAAGACACAGTAGCAATGCCCACAATCCTTCCTGATTGCGGGCATTAACCCTTTCAGATGCCTTGGTCAATAGCAGCAACACATAGGCACCACCGCGCTGCTATTATTACTATACTTCTATTACAGGTCTTCGTAGGTGGCCTCTAATAAAAGTCAATGTATTTTCAACATAGTGCAATACATTAGTACTACAGTATATTGTATGCATGATCAGACCCCCTAGGATTCAAGTCCCCTATGGGGTGTAAAAATAAAAGTAACATAAATAAATAAATAATAAAACAAACACAAAAACATAAAAAAATGGGTGTCAGAATTTTGCGACTTAAAGAAATTTCTTTATTTTTGAAAGTTTTGGATTTTTGTAACATAATAAAATTTATATAAATTTGGCATCACCCTAAAAGTACCAACCCACAGAACAAGAGGTAACATGTGAATTTGGCTGCACAGTGAACGCTGCAAAACCAAACCCATCAATGGATTTTTTGTTTTTTTTATCCACCTATTCATTTTTCCAACTTTCCAGTATATTGTACCAAATATTTAAGGATACAAAGTACTATTTGTCCCTTAAAAAATAAGCCCTATGAATGCCTTGGCTTTTTCACAAAAACAAAAATGCAAAAATAAAATGGCTGCAGTGGGAAGGAGTTAAAAACGCGGACCTTGGTATACATTGAATGCATGTTTTTTTGAAAGTGTAATATTACTATACAAGTATACGCATCACATTCTGTATATAGTAAGCGTGAATATTTTAACTGTTATAAAGCCTGCTTTGTAGAGTAGGAGGGCTTCAGGGTATCACCATCAGACTATTTTGAGGTGGGATTTCCTTTAATGCTCTTATCTTGTGTTTGTGGAAGGGTGCTGCTTGCAAAATATGGTCACCCAACTAATCAAAACTTCCGCACGTTGATAGCCTTCTATTTCCAGGTGGAGATGTCTAGAAATCATTATGGTTTTCCTCAGTTCCCAGTCCTATTTAAGAGGAAGTCGGTTCCCTTCTCCATTGTTACTGTGTTAGCAATGCATTTCAGCCTTGATTAATAAGGTTAGTATCGGCAGAAAACCGTGACTGATAAATGGAGGAAAAGAACTACTGCGAATAGCCTTGGAATAGACATCTGTAATGATAAGGGAGCTGGTAGAGTTCATATACTAAGTGACCTAAAGAACAAGCGGTTATTACTGCTGGGACTCACAGAGCAGAGGCCATGTAAGACAAAGTATATGATGAAGCTAGCTGGAACGGGAAGGTTTACTTAAGATTAATATCCCACATAGTGTCCAGCAGCAAATTATGCTTCAATTATACCTATAGGGAAACCGCTGGCGTTTCTGTAGGTATAATTGACATGCTGCAATTTCCAAAACCGCAATAGTTTTGGAAATCGCAGCATGTCCACTGTGCATATTTTACCACAGTTTGGGGATGGGATTCGCTAGAGCACAGGCAGGGAGATCAATATACTAAGCGCCTGCCTTCTTCATTCAATTCCAAACACACATACAGCACTGTGCATAAGTTTTTTGGTAGGCATGGAAAAAAATGTTGCAAATTAAGGCTACATTAGCATCGGTGTCAGAGTCTCTGTTCAGAGTCTCTGGCGCAGATTTGTCTGAAATTGACGATAAAGTGCTGCAAGCCCGACTTTTTCATCTGGCGATTTAAGTTAAAAAGTACCGACATACGACAGTCAATGGGGTAATTCGGCTCCGTTTGTATCATAGAATGGATCTGTTTTTGCCTGTTTTTTTTGGTTCTCCGTCGGAGATTTACTGAATGAACAAAAAAGAAATCTGAATCCCATCAATATCTGCACAGAAAGCCTGAAGGCACATCTGAGGGGCTCCCACCAAAATCTCTTCTCTGTAGAGTTAGTTATTAACACAGTGAAGATGACAATTTTGTGTTGAAAAGCAATGTTGCTGCAGAGAAAATCAACGTTCAATCTGTAGACAAAATGAGCTGTTCGGTGCACCCCGGAGTATGGCTGCGCCCAGAAGTATGGCTGCACCTGCCAGAACATCAGTTTTTGACTGTGGTCACAGCACATTGGGACCTGCCAACCTATACCCATTGACGAAAAAAATAACATACCAAGAAGGAATTGTTGGAATGGACTGAAGCTTTATGTGTGTGAATTCAATGATGATATATGTAAGAGATTTCAATATTACAGCAAAGGACAATTGAAAGGAGGTTCTAGTATCCTGCTAGGCCACCTCTAGCCTGGATACAGGAGGAGATACAGTTGGGCATGGAGACATTTAAGTTCCATATGGTATTCTACGGCACATCTGCTTACAGATGTCACAGCTGGGTCTGTAGATCCCTCTGTCAACTGGGCGGAATGTCTGAGTTCGTCATAGAGGGATGTCTAGCAGCCAACGATCTGTCAACAACAGGTACACTACCCAAAAGTAGCCTTTGAAAGCCTTTTTACAGGGCAGCTGTGGAGCAGTTTTACATAACTGCAAGCAGAGTTTTACAGCAATCCGACATTGCTATCTAGGTGAATTATTTTTCTTTGTAAATGAGTGTACAGATGTGCTAAAACGTTTACATAACCCCCGGCAGATTTTTTGGTTTTTTGGCCTTTTTTTCAGAGAATATGAATGACAACACAAAAACTTTTTCTCCACTCATGGTTAGTGGTTGGTTGAAGTCATTTATTGTCAAACTTCTGTGTTTTTTCTTTTTTTTTAACCAAAAACATCAAAATTACCCTGTTCAAAAGTTCACATACCCCAGTTCTTAATACCGTGTATTGCCGCCTCTAACATCAATGACAGCTTGAAGTCTTTTGTGGTAGTTGTGGATGAGGCTCTTTATTTTCTCAGATGGTAAAACTGCCCATTCTTCTTAGCAAAAAGTCTCCAGTTCCTGTAAATTCCTGGGCTGTCTTGCATGTACCGCGCGCTTGAGATCTCCCCAGAGTGGCTCAATGATATTGAGGTCAGGAGACTGAGATGGCCACTCCAGAACCTTCACTTTCTTCTGTTGTAGCCAATGACAGGTCAACTTGGACTTGTGTTTTGGATCGTTGTCATGTTGGAACGTCCAAGTACGTCCCATGCGCAGCTTCCTGGCTGATGAGTGCAAATTTGCCTCCAGTATTTGCTGATAACGTGCCGCATTCATCTTTCCTTCAACTTTGACCAAGTTTCCTGTGCGTTTGAAGCTCACACATCCCCACATCATCAGTGATCCACCTCCGTGCTTTACAGTAGGAATGGTGTTCCTTTCATCATAGGCCTTGTTGACACCTCTCCAGATGTAACATTTATGGTTGTGGCCAAAAAGTTAGATTTTTGTCTCATCACACCAAATGATCTTGTTCCAGAAGTTTTGAGGCTTGTCTCTGTGCTGTTTGGCATATTGAAGGCGAGATTCTTTGTGGCATTTGCACAGTAATGGCTTTCTTCTGACAACTCGACCATGCAGCCCATTTTTCTTCAAGTGCCTCCTTATTGTGCATCTTGAAACAGCCACACCGATAGTTTTCAGAGAGTCCTGTATTTCAGCTGATGTTATGTGTGGGTTTGTCTTTGCATCGCGAACAATTTTCCGGGCAGTTGTGGCCGAACTTTTGGTTGGTCTGCCTGACCGTGGTTTGGTTTCTGGCATGTTATCAGGCCAAAATCACCAGGGTATGTGAACTTTTGAACAGGGTCATTTTGAAGTTTTTGGTTGTCATTATGATTTAAAAAGAGAAAACACAGAAGTTTGACAATAAATGGCTTCAACCAACCACTAACCATGAGTGGAGACAAAAGTTTTTGTGTTATCATTTATATTCTCTGAAAAAAGGCCAAAAAAACAAAAAATCTGCCGGGGTATGTAAACTTTTTAGCACAACCGTATATGTTAGAGGAGGGTGCTGGGCGGTGACTACAGGCAAAAGCATATGAGGGGTATAGAAGCGAGTTTAGGGGTGATGGTCTCCCCTTAAATCTTCTACTCGACCTGTCTTAAAGGTGCTATCCAAAAACAGGTTCTTACTCATACTGTTATTTATGGTGCCTGCGGATACAGGGTTCTTACACAAGCATGTTACACTATAACACAGTCATCAAAATCACACTGTGTTTAATGCAGCGTGAGGGTTATAGAGAAGCTTTTCTTGTCATACAGCTTAAATATTACTTAGCAGAAACCATATCTTACTGTCCAAGATATTGCAAGTGTTTGGAACTGCTACAAAGTAACGTTCAGCTGCACATACGAGTATCCAGTAATAACTGCAGAATCTCTTCCTTTAATCTCTATGGCTCTTTGCTGAGGTCCTTTCCAGGCAGTCTGTGCTGCGTCCCTGGACCTTGCTCTACTAATTAATAAAGTTGTTAGCGATTGTAAGGATTTGAGGATTTAGCTCTGATTAGAACATATCCGGCTCTATATATAAATGTGCAGGCGGTTTCAGTTTCCCCTCCCCAGACACAAGCCGTGTATCCGCGATCTGCTATTCGTTACATACCTATCAGGACACTGTATCCTTGGTTTATAAAAACGCAGCTATCTAGCCAAATGTCTCGGGAGCCGAAATGTCAAAGCAATCAGGTTACATACATATAAACTTTTACATAAGGGACTGGAGGAAAACAGACATATGTTATTGCACACTGTTATACTAAATGAACGAGAAGCTTATTTTTTTTTTTTTTTTAAGGAGGAAGTTCCTTTATTTTAAGTCCAGACCTGAATGATCTTCATCATTTTCTCCAAAGAGTTCATAAATGTTTTCTATTCTTTTTTTAGTTATGGCAGCATTAAGATGGGTGTTTCATTGGCCAGTCTCAGACCCTATGCACATGGCCAAGTGTGCATCCAAGTTCGGGTTCCGATTTTGCTGCGGAATGCAGTCGGATTACACTCGGAGAGGCATCCAAGTGCATTTCGTTATGCTCTTACTTCTATGGGAGCTTCTGATCCGTTCCCGTTCTGATGAAATGGAGCAGGATAGGACATGATCTATTTTCATTGGAATGAAACAGACCCTTGAATGTCCACTGGACATGTGCATGAGTACCTTAGTGTATGTTCACACACCTGAATCTGCAGCTGACTTAGAGGTAGAATCCGTCTCAAATTAAGCTGCAAATTCTCGCCATAATCTGCCTCCTACTGTTTTCAATGGGAGGCAGCCACAGGTGCTTCTGTTTTTCTGGACGCTGAATACAGAAGCGTCATGCTCAATCTTGCTGCAGAGTCCACAGCTGATTAAGCCGCTGTGGAAAGCTGAAGTTGTGCTTCAATGTTCCCCTGCAGGATGCACAGGGTCAGAATCTGAAGAGGACTCTAAGGTGTAAGACGATCTCAAATTCCTCTTCACTATCAGCCATGTGAACGGCCTATTAATAAGCTGATGCACTAGCGTGACAGTCACCAATTTTGTTAAGAGGAGTATGACACTATGATGTTGGAACATCTCAGGATGTCTGTGTGCCAGAAACTGAAACCTACATCATGTAGGAGCTGAAGATTTCTGGTTTCATCTATGTCAGTAACGGTAAATGTGTCAGCCACAATGCCACACCTAGCTCTTTCTTGCTCACATTTTACTTTTATACAAAGTGGTATGATTGGTGGAAAATTAAAAATGTTGCAATTCTTGGAGAAAAAAAATGCCATGACAAAAATTGCGCCTTTTTTTACACCAGAAAACTAGTGTATATAGGCTGATAAATATCCTACCGTGTGTTTATAGCAACAGTAATGTCCCCGTGCAGGACAATTGCCTTGTAATATAAATGTTGCAATGTCATTAATAGGTTTCCAACATACGTTCCTTATAGAAATGCATTTATGTATTTTCTGATTATTCTTTTACTTACCGTTTTATATTTACCCAACAAATTTTTCTGGCGCACTGTTTTAGGTCTGTGTCTATGACATGTACACCTGTGCCATCTGCATTGCGGCTTTGTTGTTTCTGCACAGTGCTTGAGGTCTCATAACATACATCACAATGTTCTTCAATCACATGGCTAAGCCTCGCCAAGTAAAGCCAGACTTACCTTTATTGCCACGATCATCTCCCCAGGAGTTTTCCACTCGCCATTTCTCATATTCTCCTTCTTGACCATCCTAGAAATGTAGATAACATTATAAGTAAAGGGGATGATGTGAGATATTGTCAAAATTGCGTACCTCTCTGTCTACTATATACACTTGACATTAGTATTTAAGAGCAGGGTGTGAATCAAAGACTTAGGCCTTATTCACACATCAAGGTTTGTAAGCCAAAGCCAGGAGAGTCCCAAAAATCAATACAGGTGCAAAACTTTTCATTACGCCTTACCTCTGTGTAGCCTCCACATCTGGTTTTGACTTACAATATGTGAATAAGGCCTTATTCCAACCAGGGCATGTGACCATTGCAGTCAATCATTGGCTGTAATGGGTGACAGCTGTGGCCAGTGTAGCAGTTATGTGTCCATGTTGGGACACCATTGGTGCAGTAAGAAGTAGACGCAGGCAGAACTAGAAGTATCAGAACGGGCGGAATTGGTAAAGAGAGTGTCTTCTTTTATTATTTTATGCCATTCTAAACCCTTTACTTTGGCGATATTTAGGTCCTTGTCAATATCTGCCTGGCCCAGTCTGTCTAAAATTGGCCTTAAATGTACCACAAGCCTGACTTTCAGGGAAACCAATAACGTACTCCATTATAGTCAGATCCCTCAGAATCTGTTGCTGTCCATCATTTGACGGATCCATTTTATTGTTTAATCCTGTATAAAGTTACGCAGACGTGAACACGTCCATAGCTAGACAACACCTTTAAAGGTTTACATACTGACTAAATTATATAAGTAAATCCATGAGGTAAAACCAGTCAAGACTTGTCACCAGCAGCTTCCAAAGAGACTGTTTCTAGACAAGGCCATGGGACAACTTA
Organism: Leptodactylus fallax; assembly: GCA_947044405.1. Lineage (NCBI taxonomy): Eukaryota > Metazoa > Chordata > Amphibia > Anura > Leptodactylidae > Leptodactylus > Leptodactylus fallax. Next base: position 218,734 of record CAMRHE010000455.1, on the reverse strand, counting down.
GACCCCGTCACACAGGAGCGGCAGCTTATCCAGTGCCTTTGATGCTATTAGGTGAAGTACCGGACTTAACAAGGCAGTCACAAGGTAATCTCCTACCAGCAGCAAGAACAAGGTTTTAATGTAGCTCAAATGTAACTGCGGATTTCACTTTTCTCAATCCCTTACTATCCCTATTCTAGCAGCACACATTCCCAGCATGGTTTTCTTTTCTTTGGCCTTATGCTATTTTATTAGCTAATCCAGATAAGAACCGGAGGAGGACTGCATTCTGTAACTATCAGGGTGGGAAGAATAACAAGCCAGGGGGTCAGGGGAGAAAATTTGCTTTTAATGAATGTCCTCCCAGGGCTTTTTCTCAGTAGACAACACTCATTAGGTCACTGTCTTCACATAGCATTAGAGGTCTAATTTTTTCCTCTGTCATAATAACATAGACCACAGAGCAATGAGGGAGTGGGCGAAGTGTACAGAGGGGGACATGTCCCAAGATCAGGGCGGCTTAAAGCTTCTAAAGAAAACATAAGGAAGTTAGAAAAAGAAGCAAAATTATACACAAGAAAACAGATACAAAAGCCAAACACAACCTTTTTTAATCCAAAATTCTTGTGCAATAGAAAATTTGATAATTTAGTTTACTAAGAGAACTGCCTAATACAAGTTTTCCCCCCAGTCTGTGACTACATTATTTTCATAGCTCTTCCTCGGATATACTGGTTGCATCCCTATCCCCCCCAAGCACTGTCCAGAGCATTCTGTATCCCGCTACTTTAAAGGCAAAGATTAAAAGCGTTGTCTGGCATTATTAAATGAAATTAAAAATAAATAAATAAAATTCCGCAATTACGATGTTCTGCTGGTCACTACGTCCTGCTCCCATCTCGACCCAAACCACCTCAGGTTCACACTAACACTTGATTTCCGTTTGGGGTTTCCGTCCCTGAATCCGCTTAAAAAATGTGGAGAGTCCATGGATTTCTGCGGGTAACCGCTTTTTAAATGGGGTAACTTTTTGTTTTTCAGGTCCCCAAGTGGACCCGAAGAACGGAAAGCCGAACGCCAGTGTGAACCTAGCGTAGGCCAGTGATTGGGAGAGAGTGGACCAGAAAGTAGAGGTTATGGCGATGACAGTCTGAGACTTCACTCTCCATATATTACCCCTGCTGTGAATGCAGCTGTGGGAAAAGCGGCCGATAACCCCGGTGGATGCAGACACCCCCCCACTCCCATATACTTTAAAGGGGGCGCCAGAGATAGCCAAGTGCTGTACTTCAACTTTGTTTGGCATCCTTAGGAATGGTGGGGGTTCTCAGCAGTCAGAACCCCACTGATTTATCTTCTATCCTATGGGGAGAGGATACATAGGTTTGTAGCATAACTCCCTTCAAAAAGAAAATATTAGCCGGACAATCCCTTTAATCCACTCAAAGCTTGCAGTGCAAGAAGGGAGCACGGTGACCTGATCATACTATATTACACATTGTACAGGGTTAGAAACAGGATGATAATGAAGCTGACCCTTCCACAGTTTACAAAAACAGCTGCAGAGTCCGACATGAACAGGACTAAAGCAGTGCCTACAATTATCTTCTATGCAGTTTTCAGGGACTTTTTAGATAATTCTATGGGGCACCCAACTGAGCCTGTAGTGATACAGATCATGTAGGTATTTGTCCTAGTATGTAGACACCTATGTACATAATATGGTTATGGTGATCTGGTTTAGTGATGAATCAAAAATTTGTCGTCATACTCCACCTTCTCAGTGACTGCAGTCAGAGCCATGGCGTGTGTCATCAACGAGTCCCCAAAAATAAGTCTCTCTGCCTTGTTCAGGTTCTTGACAGAAACACCAAACACCAACTCATGGTCAAATCTGAAATAAAAGAACAGAGATGGCTGAAATACACTGAAAATGAGAGCTATGAAAATACAAAAATGTACAATAAAATGTCCTTAAAATTAGACGGGGTTCACACGGGGCATTTCTGATGAATTTTTTTTAGTTGTGTTGCCTTTTTCTATCAAGCATCTTGACTTTTTTTATTTTATTTCAGCAGTGACTAACGCATTTTTCCCTGCATTTCGGCTGTAACTACTAGCCATTAACCCGAAGACTTCTGGTTTCCAATGTACTGGTCATTGGCTGACAGCTGAAATGCATAGTATACATGTGCTAGCCATTACTGCAATAAAATAAAAAAAAATAGTTCTTAAGATGCTTTGATTGAAAAAGCAACAAAACTGTCTGGAGGTCTGATGGGCCAATCTGGTTTGGCCAGGAGAATGTTACTTGCCTGACTGCATTGCGCCAACTGTAAAGTTTGGTGGAGATGGGATAACGCTATGGCTTATTTTTCAGGGGCTGCCTTGGGCCTCTTAGTTACAACGAATGGAAATAATACTTCAGAATGGCAAGACATTTTAGACAATTATAAGCTTCCAACTTTGTGGGAACAGTTTGGGGTAGACCCTTTCTGTTCCATCATGAGCATGCCCCAGGTCACAAAGCAAGGTCCATAAGGACATGGTTGGGTGAGTTTAGTTTGGAAGAACTTGACTGGCCAGCACAGACCCCCGACCTCAACCAAGCACGTTTAGGATGAACTAAAACAAGAGATTGTGAGCCAGACCCTCTCGCCCTCCAGTTATAAAACCACTTTTCATAAATGAATAGTATAAGTATATATAAGAAACAATGTTTTATATATTAAAAGATGCATCTCTCTCTATATATCAGAATTCCTCCTTCCTCCCTATACTTAAACTGTTATCACGCATAGAACCTGTATCCAGGGAGAAGGAGGACTGTCAGCCGCACACACAGATCAAATTACAGCTAACACAGAAGTCTATGGAGAGGGGAAGGGGAGGAGGAAGTGAGGGAGAGAAGAGAACTACTTTTTCTTATATCAACATTTATCAATCCCGCATATTATTTAGGAATTTTTATCCCACTTACATGTTCATGTCGTTGATTCCTAATTTTCCTTGGAAGTGTTTTCCAACATCACATCCAAACCACACTGCCTGTTATAAAATAATAGAGAATAATGAGATAAAAGACAATACCTTAATACATAGACAGCGGAATAAAGTTTTTGAAGATACAATATAAAATATATAAGAATGCCACTACAAAAAGGGAAAGTTCACGTCCAGTCCCCCATAGTAAATTTAGCAAAGCTCAATAAATACCCAACTAAAGTGATAAATGGCCTATCAAGTATATGACCACCCAGGAAAAAGAGCTTCATAAAGGAATACACATCATGGCCTATTGTCAAGATAGGCTATCAATTTGTCGATTGTAAGGGGGTAACCCCAGCAGGATGCAGGTACTTGGTGGAACGCACCATTCCCTTCAGTTTCCCCACAGTAAGACATCAGTTTTTATTTAGGATTACCAAGGACAAACTTGTACCCACCTCGCTATCCTTTATGGAGGCTGCTGCCAGCTTTTTCAGCACATCAATAGACTGGTTATTATACAGTGTTCTCTTGCCTTCTACCATGTTTCCAAGAAACTGTACAGTATACAGTTTTCCAAAAGGATTTTGTGGTCGAGGATCATTCACAAGACAAATCTGCAGTGATAAAGGAACCGAGAAAGTCCAGATATAAAATATGCAACAAACAGACTAAAAAGTACAAAACAATGCTAAAAAGAACAGAACACTCCCATTATTTTAATATAATATTATAATATATCTTCAAAGCCTCACTATCTATTTAAGGGGTCGTCCATGACTAGATCTTGATGGTCTATGCTTAGGATAGGACAACAGTATCAGATTGGTACAAACACCTGGCACCGCCATCAGCCACCGCTGTTTCTGAACATTGCGGGGAATTTCTCACTGTGTATGCCAGTTTTCTGGAGCAGAAAAGTCACAAGTTTTTGCGCAAGCAACTGTTATTGCAAAAATTTGCAACATTTTGCCCATTTACATGACACTCATTGCTGGGCCAGGGCCTTGCAGTCCAGCAAATTTAATATCTGCATCAGAAAAAAAAAAAAGTGTCACTGAGAGGCACCAAAATTATTCACATATTAATAATTTTGGTATATCCCACTCTAAAGCGACTGACTACACGGCAGTCTTAATAAATCTGCCCTAACTGCATAAAGCTAGAAGTAGACAGGTCCATGCATTGTGTAGTAGCCATGCTTTGGCACTGCCACTTGGCTCCCATTAAAGTAAGGGTAGCAGAGCTGCAATAGTGCAACACGGCCACTACACAGTGTACATAGCTGTCTGCTACCAGCTCCGTACACAATTCAGAAACTGTGGATGCCCACTGATCCGATATTGATATCCTATCCTAAGAATAAATCATCAATATATAGTACCCCGTTAAGCTTTATCAAAAGGTAATTTCAGTGCCGAAGCCAGATCACTATGAACAAAAACACACATATATTATTACGTATGTGTTATAGGGACTTACACTGGAGATTTAAAGGGGCTATACGGCTTTTCAAAACTGGTGCCCAGCTGTAGTGCTCACTTGACATTGTGGCCATTTTGAGTACTGTAGTGGTTGTCCCATAGGTGTGAATAGGACAACCAGAGCAGTACTTACAGTCATGGCCAAAAGATTTGAGAATGACACAAATATTATATTTTCACATGATCTGCTGCCCTCTGGTTTTTATGTGTGTTTGTCAGATGTTTTTATCACATACAGAAATATAATTGCATTCATATTATGAGTAACAGAAGCTTATATTGACAGTTAGAATGAGTTAATGCAGCAAGTCAATATTTGCAGTGTTGACCCTTCTTCTTCAGGACCTCTGCAATTCTCCCTGGCATGCTCTCAATCAACTTCTGGACCAAATCCTGACTGATAGCAGTCCATTCTTGCAGAATCAATGCTTTAATTTTGTCTGAATTTGTTGGTTTTTGTTTGTCCACCCGTCTCTTGATGATTGACCACAAGTTCTCAATGGGATTAAGATCTGGGGAGTTTCCAGGCCATGGACCCAAAATCTCTAAGTTTTGTTCCCTGAGCCATTTAGTTATCACCTTTGCTTTATGGCAAGGTGCTCCATCATGCTGGAAAAGGCATTGTTGAGCGCCAAACTGCTCTTGGACGGTTGGGAGAAGTTGCTCTTGGAGGACATTCTGGTACCATTCTTTATTCATGGCTGTGTTTTTAGGCAAGACTGTGAGAGAGCCGATTCCCTTGGCTGAGAAGCAACCCCACACATGAATGGTTTCAGGATGCTTTACAGTTGGCATGAGACAAGACTGGTGGTAGCGCTGACCTCTTCTTCTCCGAATAAGCTGTTTTCCAGATGTTCCAAACAATCGAAAAGGGGATTCATCAGAGAAAATGACTTTACCCCAGTCCTCAGCAGTCCACTCCCTGTACCTTTTGCAGAATATCAGTCTGTCCCTGATGTTTTTTCTGGAGAGAAGTGGCTTCTTTGCTGCCCTCCTTGAGACCAGGCCTTGCTCCAAGAGTCTCCGCCTCACAGTGCGTGCAGATGCACTCACACCTGCCTGCTGCCATTCCTCAGCAAGCTCTGCACTGCTGGTAGCCCGATCCCGCAGCTGAAACACTTTTAAGAGACAGTCCTGCTGCTTGCTGGTCTTTCTTGGGCGCCCTGGAGCCTTTTTGGCACCAATGGAACCTCTCTCCTTGAAGTTCTTGATGATGCGATAGATTGTTGACTGAGGTGCAATCTTTCTAGCTGCAATACTCTTCCCAGTTAGGCCATTTTTGTGCAGTGCAATGATGACTGCACGTGTTTCTTTAGAGATAACCATGGTTAACAGAAGAGAAACAATGATGGCAAGCACCAGCCTCCTTTTAAAGTGTCCAGTGGTGTCATTCTTACTTAATCATGACAGATTGATCTCCAGCCCTGTCCTCATCAACACCCACACGTGTGTTAATGGAGCAATCACTGAAACGATGTTAGGTGGTCCTTTTAAGGCAGGGCTGCAATGATGTTGAAATGTGTTTTGGGGGATAAAGTTCATTTTCTAGGCAAATATTGACTTTGCAAGTAATTGCTGTTAAGTTGATCACTCTTTATAACATTCTGGAGTATATGCAAATTGCCATTAGAAAAACTGAAGCAGTAGACTTTGTAAAAATTAATATTTGTATCATTCTCAAAACTTTTGGCCATGACTGTACACTGCAGCTTGTGCCACCATGGTAATAAACAGCTGATTTTCAGGGGTCCTGGCTATCGGACCTCCACTGATCTAAAAGTGATATGGATATGGATAGAACACCAATTATATAAAGATGGATAACCCCTTACACTTCACAGTTCTGGATCCCTTGGTGAAAACCCACTTGCCTGTTACCTCCTATAACTCAATAAATTATGTTCCAGACAAGTGGCTTGTAAATGAAAAGTGTCTCACATATTTCGTGACAATGCAGAATCCCAATATGAGGGCCTGAGTGATGGCTCTGAGAGATATGTTGGAGAACAAACAACATAATGGGAAGTGGATGGGTGGGAGGGCTGTTTTCATAATCTCTGAGCCAGGAAGAACTGATAAAAACAAAGTGAATGCTGGATGTATTCAAGTCAGGATGCTGCATTCTCCGCTGGCTCCAACACATGCAAGAAACACAGTATCAGCTTTTATAAACATCCAGAAATAATAGAAACATAATACCGCCATTTCACAATTATTTAGACTGCTACGCAATATCAGCTACTTAATACGTACTGATATTTTACTGTGTATTTCTGATTAAAGTTAAAGGAACACTAAAAATAGAAAATTCATATCTATCTATCTATCTATCTATCTATCTATCTATCTATCTATCACTTCCCCTCTGTACTATTTTGTCATAAATTACAATTAAATCAGATAAATATCTAAGGCTCCATGCACATGTCAGAGTGTGCCATCCGAGGGGGTGTCTGATGGTCTAGTCCATTCCGATGAAAATCAAGCATCGAAACAGAACGGACCGGAAGCCCCCTGTGATGAACCGACCCTCAGTTGTACATCTTTCTTAGAAATGTACTTTTACTTGCTCATGTCCGTCCTCCCCCTACCTATTGGAATATTGTGTTTAACTTGGGTTTTACATTGCTGGACAATACGCTTCACTGGTTTTATGTGTGTTCATTGGAGATGGCTTGCTATAGCCAGGCACTTTTATTATCCCTGGCCAGATGGCGATGGGGGGATAGCAAGCCAGTGACCTTAAATTCACCCATCTCTCCGAGGGTTCTGCAAAGGAGGGAGAAGGGGGGCTGCCTGGGTGCAAGGGGTGGGTGGAGCACTAGCCATATGCTGTGGGCAGACCTGGATTCTGGGGTCGTTCAGCAAAGAGGCAGTAAGGAGCTCTGATCTGGGAGAAGATGAGAGGGCCTGCCCTACTGAGGAATACATTGAGGGCCTAGCAGTGAGGCCTGAAGCCTTTCACTTGTTCTGGACAACATGTAGAAGGATTGTTTAATGCAACTTGCTTAAGCTTGCGCCCTAGGCCCAAAACTCTGTGTGGCCTAGAGAAACGGACTACGAGCCTATGCCGGTATTTTCTCTATCTTTTAATTTCCCTGTTTATTTTTGTGTATTGTATCATCGCTCTTTTGCTTGTATGTTTATGCTTGATCATATTAATATTGTATATTTCTGTATATGCTATTAATTCATACCGACCCACTTGGGTTATTAAACATATAAAATTTATATCGCTCATTTCGTTTTATCCTATGACCCGGTCTACTCACGGTGTGTGAGTGGGAGGTTAAGAAAGAAGTTTGATCGCAGGCGTGCCAGGCGGCTGGGCGAGGCGATATTCTTCACGCCCCCATAGAGGTATGTGTATCAGATAATGCACTCAGATGACATTCAGATGTCATTACGAATGCATGCCGTTGCAAATTCAGTCCCACATCAAATGCACACTCGGTCATGTGCATAGGGTCTAAAGAATTATCTGTGTTCAGGAGTTCAGCCATGTCCTCCCCCTTCGCCTCACTGTCTTGTATCTGACTGTAAAACAATTGGGTGGAGCAGTAGCCTCCATGCTGTGCCCTGTCTGCAGCAGGCCAACAAGGTTGTTAAGCCCCGCCTCTTAGCTAAGCTCAGCCCCCTCAGTTGGTTTCCAAAGACAGAGCAGATCAATAGATTAACCCCGGTGTTCTCTGTAGAATTTCTATAAGACTGTTTCAGTTATGTGCAGAAAATACTTCAACAGGACTATGATCATGTCCTGTTCACCTTTATCCCCGATTTTTCGATGTAGTGTTCCTTTAAATGCCAAATCTAAAGTGATTTGTAATAATGACAATTACTAAAAAGAAGAAAAAAAAATTGAACACATAGATATGCAATACATCCAACTGAGCATTTAGTACGGGAACCTTTGGAAGCAATTACTGACTTGAGTATCCAAAAAAAAACAAGTCTATATGTCCTAAGGTAATGTATATATCTTTACTGTATGTGGATATACACATTACCTTTGAACATGGTGTCACTGCAATTTGTCCTCACCTTTGTTGGAGGGAGGGCTAATCCTCACTTGAGAAAAAAATGAATGGTGCTGAACTGCAATAAACCTAAGGACAACTGTGGCGTTGTTTTTGGAAAATGACATCAAATTCCTTTTTCTGATCCTGGACAATCCCTCTGACACTGTTTTTAAGTAATTCCTGCAAAGCTTTGTCTTTATGACTAGGTTTCTTGTAATCAGGGGCATAACATGAGAGGGGGCAGAGTGGGCTCATAAGGTGCCTCTTCCCAATATGAAATTATACATTATAGGTTGGGGATCCTGGTACAGAATTTCCATTGGAACCCAGGAGCTTAAAGAGGTTTTCTAAAAAAAACTGATAACATATCGTAAAGATAGGTAACTAACATCAGATTGGTGAGGTCTGACGCAAGGCACCCCCATTGATCAACTGTTCTCAGCAGATGATACACAGAGAATGGAGCAGGAATCAGACTGAACTGTTCTCTATGTAGTGGCCAGATCAGTTAAGCTAAGCTGCAGTTTCTTTGTTCTGCCACTACACAGAGAACAGCGCTGTCTGCTTCCTGTTCCATTCCCTTTGTATCAGATGTTAAGAGCAGATGATCAATGGGGGTGTCAAGGCCCCACTTATCTAATATTGATGATCTATTCTTACTATAGGTCATCAATATTTCTGGCCTGGAAAACCCCAATGTACCATAGATTTCATCCTCCACGTCAACAATGTGCTGCAGAGATCTATGCCCAATCTCTCCTCATGTCAGACAGAGAAGCTTGGTTGCTTTTGATAAAGCATGACTGCTTCTGTTTAGGCCTCATGCACACAACCGTGTGTACTGTTGGTGTGGTAGCCCAGTTTTTCACAGCTAGCACACTGATCCATTCATTTCTATGGCCCCACACGACTGTGTATTATCACAGGCCTGTGTATGGGCTGTGCGCCCAGGCCAAAACTCAGGACAGGCCCAATTCCTGTCTGCTTGGCAGTCCAGGCTCACTGATAGAAGTGAACGGGGCCGTGGAGGCACGGGTGGCACACAATTGTGACCCATGTGCCACCCATGCTGTTCAGTCATGGCCTGGCTACACGCAGACAGTCCAGCTGCATCATATATATATATTACACATGTATTCCAGTACATTTCCACAGAATCTCACCTTGTCTTCTACATTGTAAAGTGGTTTTACATGTTCCCTATAAAACTCCTGGGGTGTCACAGGTCCAATCTTGTGGTAAGTCTTCTCCTTGTCCCTAAATTCCCAGGTGAAGGTTTCTGGTGGGCTCCCAACACATATACTGACCACCCGGTACACCTGAAGAATAAAGAAGAAAATACATTACATACATGGTATATCACTCATAGATTGTAGGCCCTTGCGGGCAGGGCCCTCTATCCCACTGTGCCAGTCGGTCACTGTTTGTATTATCTGTTTTGTATATCTGGTGTACCGTATGTAAATCCGCAAATGTAAAGCACCATGGAATTAATGGTGCTATATATATAAATAAACAATAATAATAATAATAATAATAATAATAATAATCATCATCATTCAATAAAATCTATAAAGTATGACATTTAATTTACCAGTTTTATGTCAGCAGATCGGAACCCATGTAACTTTTTCATTCATTATAAAAGGAACAATGGTAGAATTAAAGAGGACCTTTCATGTCCTTAGAGATGGGCGGTATTATAAACTGCTAGAAAGCTGACAGTGCACTGAATTTAGCCCACTGTCAGCTTTGCCGGTATGCACCCTGGTGTCGAAGATATCGGTGCACCGATATCACTCCACTGTCAGAAGGCTGGGCCTCACAGCCTTGTGTCATCGCTGGACTGTGAGGGAACCAGGAGATGAGATACCATGGGAGAAATTTATCATCTTCCTCTATATCAGTTTCCTGGTATGAAAAAAGTTGCACTGTCCATGCCACTTTTCTGAAAAGTGATCGTAGTGTGGGCAGACTTTTGTGCTGGTGTGGACTTGAATTTCTGGTGCACAGAGGGCAAGAGATACATCTTATTTATTAACAGGCACATCCCATGCCAGTGCAGAAGGTTCCTGGTCTTCAAAAATCTCTAACATGAATAAGGCACTCGTGGACCAGAAAATGTTGCACTACATATAGTTCTTCTAAAGATGAGGCACAACTAAATTGAGTTTTCACTTTTAATTTTACTCTGCAAAATGTTTCACCACCTGTCAGGTTCTTATGAGGAGCCAGGACTGACCGCAGATTAACCATTCTTGGGATGTATAAGGTTGTATCTCATGCTGCCCTAGGCACTTACACCAAGCATGCACCAAATTTCGATAATAGAGGCAACAGACCCATTGCAAATTTTTAGACCCCTAAATTAATTGAGACCCCAGATTGGACCCCTAAATAATGATATTCCAGACTTGAAACAGACTTAAGACATAACTCCTAAATGAAATAAGATTCTAAAACCAGACCACCTCCATGAATCAGATGCCAGAGCAGACCCTGAAAAGAATTATACTCCAGACCAAACCACCTACTGTATGTGAATGAGACACCAGACCAGACCACCTCCATGAATCACACCGGACCACTTACATGAATGAGACACCAGACCACCTCCATGAATCAGATGCCAGAGTAGACCCCGAAAAGAATTAGATGTTAGACCAGACCATCTATGTGAATGAGACACCAGACCAGGCCACCTCCATGAATTAAACTGGATCACCTACATGAATGACACTCCAGACCAGACCACCTCCAAGAATCAGACCAGACCACCTATGTGAATGAGACACCAGACCATACCACCTCCATGAGTCAGACCAGACCACCTACATGAATGAGACTCCAGATCAGACCACCATCATGAATCAGATCGGACTACCTACATGAATGAGACACCAGACCACCTCCATGAATCAGACCAGACCACCTACATGGATGAGACTCCAGAACAGACCACCTCCATGAATCAGACCAGAGCACCTACATCAATGAGACGCCAGACCAGACCCCTAAGAGATTCAGATGTTAGACCACACCACCTACATGAATGAGACACCAGACCCCCTACATGAATCAGACACTAGACCAGACCACCTCCAATACTCAATCGCCAGACCAGGCTCTGAAATGAATCAGACTCCAGACCAGAACTGACTTCATAAATAAATCAGACCCCAAACTAAAGCCCTAAAGACCCCCTAAATTATTCAGATCCCAGGCTATAAATAAGATATATTTTACTATACGCCAAGCATTTTGTTCTTTTTTCCTGTGGAAACCTATTCCTGAATCCACAAAATGAAGTGTTCTCTTCCCTGTGACTCCTGGGACCATATACAGATTGTTGTATCAGGCCCCGTGCGGATTAGTAACTCAAGGGCTCCACACATGATGTAATGATCTGTTCAGCAAAGATTTGGGTGTGAATTCCCTAGCTGGCATACTGGGGACCCAGAAAGAGGAAATTAGTGCATTAAACTTTCTATAAACAGACAGAACACAGAATACACATCCAGATATGGAGTAACCTCTGAAGTGTATTGAAGTGCCATAAAAGCGGATGCTGGAGGACTGAGATTACTGCACATAAATATTGTGCTAACAAGGGTATACAGCTTGTTATGACATGATGGGAGGGCAGCAAGGGGACGGTATAACCTCCAGCACATCTGAAAGATGGAGCCTTAAATCACTGGTATCAACAAGCAGTCAGCAGCACCCTGCCAACTGTACCGACTATGGGGTGTATATTACCTACATAAACAGAGAAAGTGAAAAGGAAATGTCCAATTGTTACACAATGCATTTGGTAACTTTGCCTACTGATGTGGAGATGTGATATATTATTTATATACCAAGCTATAGTTATTAGCTGGTGCTCCAGCTGTCATGGTCACTTTCTGCATATACTAGAAAGAGGGTAAAACCCTTCTGGTGGAAATATATTAGATAGGAAAACAAAGTAATAGTAACACAATGTGGCACACATAGTAACGCTGTTGCAGACAGTTTTTATGGGTTAGTATAAGACACACACACAAATTGGGGAAGATTTAACAAGGGACAATGCTAAGAAAAGTGGCAGAGATGATTAGTAAATAAGTCATATGACAACTCATTGAGGAAATGGCAAGGGGCTTCATAAATATGACGTACGGCCAATATCCCACGTTTTTTAATGTGTTTATGACAAAATGTATGTAAATACACTGATACATCTGCCCCACTGCTTTAGAGCAGGGGTTGTGTATTAGAACCTGCACGACTAGAAACAAGTGGAATAGTTTGGCTCCGCCCATGAGGATCCTGAAGAATCTGAATTATTAAAGAAGCTAAACCAAGTGCAAAAATACAGTAGTTCTTAAGTAAAAGAAGAGCAAAGTTTTTCTGATGAGGTCTGAAGTATTACAAAATGTGATGTTTTACTAAATTATCTTTCTTACACGTGCACACCAATACTGTACTGGTACTGGGTAATGTGGTCTACAGCATAAATCCTCCCCTTGCTTCATCCACTAAACAGAATAAATCAGCATTTTTGTTATGGGGCATGGTTACTTGTTGCACACGCCTGTACAAAGCCAGATTTCTTAAAACAGATGAAACAAACAACTTGCATTCAACCAGTTTCTAACAATTTTTGTTTATTAATAGCCTGGAAACCAATCCCCATCACTGACTTATCTGTCACCTCTCCTCACATAACTGTATAGTGTATTCCCCATAATATACCAATTCTGGAGCATCTTTTCTTATGTTGTGACATTTGTATGTTATTTCTCTTAAAGTAAATTGACAACTGGGTGTTACCCACTAATGACACTCTCTAATCAGTGCTGACAGTATCAGACTGTATTGAGACACACCCCGTTGACAATTGGCAATTTATTCATACATTTCCAGGGCATACGGAAACAGCACAACCTAGAGTTATGAGGAAAGATGATCCAGAAGTGTTATCTCATGGGAAACACAAGAATACAGTAATACAGACATGTCAGGAGAGGTGACAGGTCTGCTTTAAATAATGATCGAAACATTGCCAAAAATGTGAACTTTCTTAGAATCAGAGCAGTGACCCAAGTGCCAGAGGAAGTACCGAGGCTATTTCGGAAATCTTGAAATTAGTAAGATGGCTTGTGATAGGGACAGGGCTCACAACAGGCGTCCTGTGTGACAAGGCCAGCTAAAAATGTCAACTTTAGACTTCATGTAGATTTATCCTAATATGTGACGTCAATGCAAACTGCTCAGATTTTGTGCCTATAGATTCTCCTCTAGAAATTGCTGTAGTAAGTAGTATGGCCGTAACTTGAGGGTGTGCAGTCGCATCCAGGCCCAGCAACCTTACGGGGCCCATAACACCTTATAAGTACTATAAACAATACAGTACATTATAGCTGATGGGACCGATACAGGTTTTGTACTGTAGCTCAGAAGCTTCATAATATGTCTCTGGTAAGTAGGAGAAAGGTTTGGTGTGGAATGAGATAGGTAAAAATTGTGTACTAAGGTTAAGTTTAAAGGGGGTGTCTTATCAGAGACAAGCCATTACAAAATATCAGACAATTGCCCCAGATCCCACTCCTGACACCCCCACCCAACAGCAGGGAAACCAAGGACAGCCAGGCATTTCCACTGCAGGACAAATGTAGTATTATATGGCCTTTGTAATACAAGGGTGGCTTGAGCAGATAAGAACAGGAGTCTCTCTTACTGAACAGCTCCACGTTCTGGTTCATAAAGGAGGGTCCCGAGCAGAAGGAATGTGAACAGCTGTTGTCTTCATAGGACAATTGTGTAATGGTAGCCTGTGCTGCATAAAAGCATCGATTGCTTAGAAAATTGCTGCCAGAAGTTGAAAATTGAATATTCAGGACAAAAGTCCATATACCTACTATTTCACAAACTGTTCACAACAGAAACCAAGACTATGATATATAGTATATACAGAAACTAATACTATGATCACATCTGCTTAAGACAAAAGCCAGATGTGTCTAGATTCAACATGACCAAATAAATACATTCTCTATAAGAAAAAGTCTCACTTTTTCATCTGGACCCCATATAACACCACCTCGGATTATTATTATTATCATGGGTCCAGATGTCTTTCACCACAATGAAATATGACATATGGTTGCATCATATAAGCCATATTAAATGTGCACCCATACAGACATTATAATAGGTTGTTGTATACTGGGGTAGCATTGTTACATCAGAGGTCACAATGTAATGTGAGAATATCACTAGGTATGTCGGCTTATCAATATATGCAGCGCTATGATCTGCATTTACATCTCTAATATCAAATGGGTGATTTGTTTTGTAGGAGATAAGGCTGGTTTCACATCTGCGCACAGAGGATTTTTCTCTCCACTGCTTTCAATGTGAAAAAGTGGACAACCAGTGCACCACAGAAAACACTATTTTAGCAGTCTGACGCAGATTTGAACCTAGCATAAGAAACATATCTCTCCAAGCAAAAAAACATACACAAAAAAACAGTGCAAACGTTCGAGGACCAGCGTATGGATGTTTACAAAGTATTGTTAGACACTCCAGGTAATAGTAAAGGGTCTAGATTTTTTTAGCCTCGGTTCATGGGATTATTACGAGATTAAAATGCTGTTGTAGGGGCGGTTAGTAATATAGTGGACATACCTTTGTTTGTGTCAATGTGCAGTCTCGCTGCCAAGAAAATCAACTTTGAGGCAAAGACCCCATGTTGCAGAAACGCAGCAGAAAAAAACACTGTATTTTACAGTACCAGCAATGTGAATGAGATTCTGGCGAATCCCATCCACACATTGCGGAAAAAAACTCTATGGAAAAGCTGCATTTTCAAAAACACTGCATGTCAATTTTACCTGTAGAAACGCTGGAGTTTTTCCTACAGTTATAATAAGGAAAGAAAACTGCTGAGAAAAACACAGCAAAAAATGCAACCAAAAAACGCCGGGGAAAAAAAATGTCGCATTTCTGCTGCGTTTTTTTCGCAGTGTTTTTTAGCTGCTTTCCGCAGCGTGAGGCCTTAGCCTTAATTTGTATACAAATAAGCTTTTTGGTGCACCCAGGGCGGGGCTGCACGTCCTGCCGCACCGTTTTTGTCTGTGGTCGCCACAGGTACTGTTGTGTCCTGGGTGAACCAAACAGTTCATTTTTATAGAGACTTGCAGCATTTTGGGCTCTTGTAGAAACCCAGCAGAAAAAAAAATACAGTCCCAGCAAAGTGAATGACATTTAATTTAATTTCATCAACACGTTGCAGAAAACAAAGAATTTTCACAAATTCAGGATGTTAATTTTATCTGTGGAAACGCTCACAGGCTTATAAGGAAGGAGGTAAAAATGCAGCGCTTTGCTATGTGCGGCATTAGCCTAAAAGTTGACTTCTCGGCAGAAAGACTGCACATGACACATAAAGGTATGTTCACTGTCACTAACCGCCCCTACAATACCATCTAAAGGCTTCAGAAGAGATTTTGGTGGTGATAGACTCCCTTTAACTACAAGCATTTCTAAATCTACATTCATAGCTGTGCAGATTATCCCATTTTGAAAGATCCATCAAAAAAAAAAATATATATATATAGATCAAAAACAGATGGACATTTAGCAATTACCTTCCATATCCGTCTGCCATTAACTACAATATGGAAATAAAAAAAATACATCAGATCTGACGCCTACCATTATGGATCTGTTTCTTTATGGGACGGAATAATCCACGGCCTCATATCCACAATGGAACGGACACAGAGATGACAAATGAGTGCTGTAAACACCAACTGGAATTGATGGGTGTCTAATGGATACATTTTTATCAGTTTTTTTTATCAGTGTTTGCCAAAAAAAAATTCCTTCTGCTATATTGCCCTCTTGTGGTTGTAACATATTGGATAAAAAAAAGTCAACAATGTGTTTTTTTTAATAAACTATGTATACTTCCTTAGATATACAGGTGCATCTCAATAAATTAGAATATTTTTGAAATATTCATTCATTTCAGTAGTACAATCCATAATCAGCGTCTTCCATGATTGTGTGTCCTACTGAACCAGACTGAGGGACCATTTAAAGTCTTAGGAAACCTTGGCAGGTGACACTGAATTTACAATACTGAACTTTTTTACAATATTCTAATTTTCTTTTGATTTGCGTTTTCATTACCTGTAATCCATAATCAACATTTACAGAAATAAAACACTTGAAATAGAAATTATAAAGAATCTAGAAAATATAGGAGGTCACTTTTTTAATTTAATGACTGAAATAAATAAACGTCGCAAGGATATTCTAATTTATTGAGATGCACCTGTAGAGCTCCATATCCTGTTCGCTCTCAGTCTTACACATTGAGAACTAGTCTACTGAATCTGGAGTTCTATAGACTTCAATACTAGGAGCTTAGCAGTGTAAATAGGTCTTTCGGGGACAACAAAATAAAGTAATAGAGCTTTGACTGCCCTCTTGTGGTTGTAAGTGCTAATCAACATTCAATGCAAATGGAATCAATCACTGAATATTGTGACATATATTAGTAAAGCAAGGCAGGCGATTTCTATGACTCCTCCTGACATCAAGACTACAGGCTAAAGCACAGCAAACAGCAGCACATCATGGAGATGAGGCTTTGAAGTAAGTACATATTACAGTAATTTTGGGCTGCATTTGCCACATTTTTATATGAAATTATATCATTCAAAGCGACCAAATAATCACCATAATAAGAGACACAAAAAACTGCTATAATGGTGCAGCACAAGTCATAGATGTCATCTAGTAGATAAATCTAACCGTGATCTAAGTGGCAAACAGGTTCAGGACTTTACAAATAGTATTACATCATAGATGTGTGAAATTTAGAGAGTTTTTCAGTGGTGCTCTCACCTCCTCTATCATTGTGTCCAAGGCTGCAGAGACTTCTTCTTTAGTACAGCCACTGGATACCATGTTTCTCAGCCTTAGACAATATTCCCTCATCTGCAAAAATACAAATCACACGTTATATTTCCATAAATATGGCATGAAACTGTATTTTATCTGGAGGATATCTGGACTAAAAATATTGATACCCTAACCTAAGAACAGGTTACCAATATCAGATCGGTGGAGGTTCATACTCATCTCCCATGATACACATTAGATCAGTGTTTCTCAACCTTTTCACGCCAAGTACCCCAATGGACACTGTGATGTCAGACATGTGAAAGAGTTAATAAACTCCCAGGTAGATTAGGTAAACCTGGTACCGGTGTATAAGCAAATAAGACAGAGATGACACAGATTTGTCAGTAACTGCTAAAGATCTGGTCCTTTATTTTATAGGGTATAAAACATCATCACAGAAGGTGATTGGGACACCACTTAAAGTAATCACAAATCACAGAACCAGGTACCCAAAACAAATATATATATATAATAAAGTATAACATTTATTTAAACATTAAAATATAACATCTTCTATTGGATCGCGTCAGACACATGAAAAAACAAATGATAATAGGTCCTTCCTAGGCATAAAAAGGTGTGCTTCCTAGGAATAGAAAAATGTACAAGGACCTATTAACCCCACCATTTAAGAAGTAAATATGCAGAGTCCCTAAGATCTAGATGGCAAAACATGCATGATTGTTAAGGGTGAATCACTGTCATACAATATAGAACTTCTGTGGGGAATACTGTAGATAAACTTGTATAGCAGAGACCGACTAAACACTGATAGGCTATATAGGGCTATGAGTAATAGCATTATCACTATACATAAATGCTGCAAACTCAACAGGATAAATCACTGTTAATAGATAATGCAACACACTACCCTAAGCAACACTCAAATAGATCCACCCTTATAGCCAAATAGTGAATACGGTCACTGTAATATATGACCATATGTGTAACATGCGATTGTGCTCAATAATTACAAAGATCCAGGTCTAATAGGGCTTGGGTGTGGATAATGAACTAGGTTGATACAGAGCTAAATAGGTAGGAGTAAATAAATAATAAGATCACTGCATGATAAGATCGGCAATAGCAGTCGACTAAATACATCAAACTTCCCCCTCACTCGTCATAGTCTGTGATAGCTACACCCATCATATCCACTATCCACTCCCTAGTTAGATCCTTTCAATACTCTATCTAAACGCGTTTCACTTGTTGTAAGCTCATCAGGAGTAATGTATATGTTAAAGTACACAATCAAAAGAAAGATGCGGTAAAAACCGCAGTTCCCGGAGCTCTGATGGTGAGCTCCGGTACTTAGAGTACTGTTGTGTACTTTAACATATACATTACTCCTGATGAGCTTACAACAAGTGAAACGCGTTTAGATAGAGTATTGAAAGGATCTAACTAGGGAGTGGATAGTGGATATGATGGGTGTAGCTATCACAGACTATGACGAGTGAGGGGGAAGTTTGATGTATTTAGTCGACTGCTATTGCCGATCTTATCATGCAGTGATCTTATTATTTATTTACTCCTACCTATTTAGCTCTGTATCAACCTAGTTCATTATCCACACCCAAGCCCTATTAGACCTGGATCTTTGTAATTATTGAGCACAATCGCATGTTACACATATGGTCATATATTACAGTGACCGTATTCACTATTTGGCTATAAGGGTGGATCTATTTGAGTGTTGCTTAGGGTAGTGTGTTGCATTATCTATTAACAGTGATTTATCCTGTTGAGTTTGCAGCATTTATATATAGTGATATGCTATTACTCATAGCCCTATATAGCCTATCAGTGTTTAGTCGGTCTCTGCTATACAAGTTTATCTATTCCCCACAGAAGTTCTATATTGTATGACAGTGATTCACCCTTAACAATCATGCATGTTTTGCCATCTAGATCTTAGGGACTCTGCATATTTACTTCTTAAATGGTGGGGTTAATAGGTCCTTGTACATTTTTCTATACCTAAGAAGCACACCTTTTTATGCCTAGGAAGGACCTATTATCATTTGTTTTTTTCATGTGTCTGACGTGACCCAATAGAAGGGGTTACATTTTAATGTTTGAATAAATGTTATATTTTATTATATATATTTTTGTTTTGGGTACCTGGTTCTGTGATTTGGTATAAAACAGTAGTAATCAATCATATTACGTAAATTAGGGATGGGTTATTGGCATACAAATATAGGATTTTACATAATCTCTGGGAATTCTTCTTAATTTCTGAGGATTTATATTTAACTATGTTGCACAATAGTTCTTACATCTCTTAACAATGATGGATGAAGTAATCTTGACTCCCTCACATTCTTCGCTCAATCTCAAGTGGGGAAGAAAAACTGGGACACGGGGTGCGCCAAGCAAATCCTTTTGTTTATGAGGGCATCTCTGGCAAACAGACACTAAAAGTTCAGAGGGTTTCTAGCTGCCAACCAGCTTTTCACACCATCAGATCATAGATAAGAAGTTACCTCTCTATTCATTACAGACTGCTGCTGTAGAGACCTGCCATATTAACCCGCACCAACCATCTTCTGACATCTACCTCTGCTTGGCAGCTGTTGTGCCTCAGTATTTGAAGGTGGCGGGTGGTTCGGTGTGGCACTAGCCCCCAGGAGCATCAGAACCTGAGCACTTGCTAAATCTGTAATTTGCAGACCACTGGTTCTCTGTTGTGGTGTGTATCCCCTGAGAATATATGGCGTATCCCATGGGGTACGTGTACCACAGGTTGAGAACCACTGCATTAGATGATAAAACAGACCCAATGAGATTTGTAGACCATTTGGCCAATGTACATTTAATGTGTAAGACCAGCTTAAAGCAGATATGTCAGGAGAACTGACAAGTCCTTCTTAGGGACCTATAGTATACAGAGCATCTCAAAAACTTGTGGGACCAGAGTGAAAGAACTCACAGACCTGGTATGTATCTCCATACCTATAGGAGACAAGGGATCAAAAGAAATCCAAACATTTACCTTGTGATTCAATATGTCGTTCATTCTACGAGTTGCCTCTGATGTGTGGGATTCTGGGAAACATTTCTTTGGGATAACACCATATTTTTCTAAAGGGATGCAAAGGAACAAAAATAAAGAAAAAGACAGACATAAAGATGACAGATTTTTTTTTTCTACTATTGTTAAATATTACACAGGTACATTCTTTTTCCATGATCGGACTGGCACCTACCCACTTATATTCCCCAAAATGATCACATGAAATGATGATGGAAAACTCCCTTACCAAATTGCTATACAATGTATAATGTAGTGTTGTGCTTGGTTTGCTTATTTCTACCCTCTTCAAACAGCTTATTGGTGGAGTTGGACCCCTATCGATCTGACCTTTCCCAAGGTTCGGTCATTGGTATCATTATCACGGAGAAAATTACATTTTTAACTGGTTTTGAAAAAATAGTCCACATCAGAGGGCATTTTTGTGCAGAACCGAAATTACCTATGGGCATAGTAGGTCAATGTCTGGGGATTTCTTGCCATTATGGACACTTATCCCATAGGATGGGATAAGTGTCCAATTGCTGGGGGCCCTCAGTGATCAGGAAGATGGGGGACTGAAAATAAGGGGCCCTCACTTTTATGGGGCTGCTGGGATTGTAATCTCCAACAATGCACACCACCCTATAGATGTGATTGGGATGCTGGTCACTCAAGCTCACTGATGCTCCATTCACAAGGAGATTTTCAGTCCTCTGTCTTCCTGATCACAGGGGGACTCCATAATTGGGTCCCCAGTGATCGGACACAGAGGATATGGCAGGACTCCTTTAAGTCATGAAAATAACTGAAAAGTTTCTGTTTTGGCCTGTATTCTTTCTACTGTCCACAAACCCACAGATCTGTATTCTGCAAAAAACATGTTCATGTCACATCTGTATGTCAACATGTAATCTTGCATCCACAAAGACTTGCATAATCCTATAGACCTGAACAGGTGGGTCCGTGTCACAAATACAGACAGGAAAAGGACATGTGTATGGGACTATAGAAATGAATAGGTCCATACACTAACCATAATTACAGATAATTTATGGAAAACAACTATGGTCGCATGCAGGGGTGGGACTGAAAGGAGGACACACAAAAAAGGAGCTAGGGAAAGGCTGTAGAAGGAGCTACATTTTCAGATAAGCGCACTACAAACGTCCACCTTAGTCATGTATGGCTTTTGGTCTGCTTACATAGAAAATAGATGGGAAAAGTCTAAGACACCAAATAGAGGAGTCTAAAAGTGCCCATACATCTAGAAAAGCTGTCGACCACATGCATGCTTAGCTTAAGTTAAGTGTGCATGCATTTTTAAGGTGGCAAGTAGAGTAAGCTGCTGCCAGGCCCTCAAGGTCTGATCCTTTTGTCCCCTGATATCATCTGTTTGGAGGAGAGTCGTGAGGCCACCATACACACAACACAGTCAGCCAGTCCCGCCGCAACTGGCCGGTTTGGACTTTTCTCCTAGGTGTCCTAATCGGTACTTACACGATTCAGAGATGTAAATCTGGTAGGGATAACCTTTCCAGGAGTATTCACCAGTGTGATCAGTTTCAGTGCAGGATTATGTGAAGAATAGTGGTGCAGTCCTTTCCTGCTCCACACTTCACCAAAAAGACGCAACAACCGCATACTATGTTGTTTTTTTTTTTTTTTTTTGTCAAGATGCACCAAAATGGCGTTGAAAAATTCTGGTACAAAATAAGTCAACTAAAGGTTGGTATAAATGCACCCTAGTCAGTCTAAAGATAAGCCAGATTTATCATCCAGTATCAGTCACTGTGATAAATCTGGTGTATTTTCTGACTACCTGTCTAAATTTGCACGATCCAGGGTGGGGTACTTATGATGATATAATTATGTTCTAATTATTATACATTTTACATGGCCAGAGTCTGCATCCCAGCCCTCTGAAAGTCTACTGTCCACCGGATACATAAAGTGGAGGACAGCCAACGTATGGAAGACATTACCACCTCCTTTAGGAAAACCCAGAACTCTCTTGTCGCTGCCTGGACTCTCTGGATTCTTTTTTATCTTACACTCATTTTTTTCCCCTTTTTCCTTCCTTTGTTTCTCCTTCATGTTTTGGTTCTTGTGATGTTATGTTGGCTGACCTATAGACGATCTAGTAAGTTATCTATGGCTATGACTGCTCTGTATTCTTGCTTTGTATTATTTTGCATTGTCTTAATGTCTTTGTAGACCTTCCTTTTGTGTTGGCAGGGTGATGTATTTCTCTTGTTATTGTGGGTCTATAAAAAAAAAAAAATCACTAAATAAAGAATTTAAAAAAAAAAATTAGTTAACATGTCTCCAAGCACTACTACCTTTAAGTAAATCCTTACCAATCAGGTTAACAAGCATGTCCCACTGGCCTCCATCATTGCTGGGGTTAGAGAGCAGAAACTGCATAAGCCTTCCATCAATTGGCTCGTTCTGGCGTGCCGTTTCGACAAAAGCATTTAGGAAATAATTGCAGCGCTCCACCTGTGAGGGTACAGATTATAATGGTAACCATAGGGGATAACGGAGGATTCTCAGACTACACATGTACATAGACATACACATGTTCACTTTCCAACATTAAAGGAGTTTTCATGAATTTCAGATGGGCATAGGTTCAACACCCAGCTCAGCATGTATAAAAATTATTGGGAATTGACCTGCCAGTACACAGAGAGAACAGAACTATATGCTTGTGGCTCTGTTCTCCATATAGCGGCTGGTGAGAACTGCTGATCGGCAGGGGCCCTGGGTGTCAGACCCTTGCCAATCTGATATTGACAACTGTAAGGATAAGTCATTATCACCTGCCTGGAAAATCCCTTTAATTTGTGCCAGAGCCTGTGGAGAGTATATGCTACATTTTATGTACCATCTATGTTCCAGAAATTTGCTTTACAGCAGTCATATGGGCATAAGAAACATTAGTCTAGAAACAACTCTTATTAACCTCTATATTAGTGTGTAGTGCATGCTATGTAATGTGTGGATCAAAGAGGGGCTGAGCTTTCCATATTACCTACTGTCAATTGTGTGACTTGTCAATACCACGCATATACTACTAGACTTCAGTGCTACAGTGCGTGTTATCAGCCATGTGTGCATGTGTTTCAGGTGCCTGCAATTTCTCCAAGTAGACCTCTAGCAGAGGAGGAGGAGGATAAATGTCATCTGCCGCAGCCTGGTTGTCCATATATACCATTATCACAATGTGTTTGGCACTGACCTAGTTCGGCAGACGGAAAAATGTATCCACTACTATAAGCAATTGTGCATGTAATGGGGCTCCTCTTATTTTAGAGGTGTTTTCCAAGATTTTAATATTAATGTCCTATTGTTAGGATAGCAAACCTATAAAGTACCTCAATGACAAAACAACAATCTCCCACAACTACATATATCAGAACCTACCACTAGAGAGATTATAATTAAAAAAAACTAATATACCATAATTAATATCCAATTCATATTTATTAATTCATAGAAAAACACATGGATGAATTACAGACAGTCAACAAAAATCACACAACTCAGGAGGGGCTAAGATACATATATCACTATACACAGACTTGAGACACAAGGGTACTAGAAATAGCTCATGCAAATAGGTAAATAACATATATTTAATTCATATACAGACATAAACAACATGTATATCAATTCACACAGAGACATAAAGACCAGTTCATAAATACAGATGGATACAAAGCCACTGTGTCAAGGTTATCAAAAATAGATAGATACATAAAGGCCACAATCCATAAGAGGACAATGAAGTCAGTAGATGCATCAATGTATAATAAGCATATTACCTAAAGACATGAGCATACAAGTTGAACCCCCAGACCCCCTGGGCGCAGACCATAATGAGCCTTTCACCCGCACAGGCTTCGTCAGGAGGTGCCATGGTGCACCCTTAGTCCCTCCTGAGTTGTGTTTTTTGTTGATGTCTGTACCTTATCCATGTATTTTTCTATGTCATGAATTAATAAATATAAATTGTATATTATTTATAGTATATTTGCCTATTGTTAGGATAGGCCATCTATCCGATCAGTGGCGGTCCAACTTCCAGCACCCACACTGATCAGCTCTTTGAAGGGTTTCTTTATTACTAGGCACAGAGACATACATTCTGTAGTGGTTGTGCCTGGTACTACACATAGCTATGTCATTTGCATTAAAGGGCATGTCCAACTTATATCTTAAAAGATTATTGGTGCTGGGGCCAATAACAAAAAAAAAATAAATAAAAATTACTCACCTCTGCCCAGTCCTACTTCTCCAGTTATGGCAGCTATGGTCTTACAGGCCCCCCAGCAGTGAGGTCCAATTTGTGTCAGGTGACCAGTACCGCAAATCACAGGCCTCAGCAGTGACCGCTTCACAAACCTCAAGTGACTGCTGCGATGTGCTGTCCGTGAAGAGGTCACCACTGAGGACTGTGACAGGCTGCAGTGGTCACCTGGCACAAAAAGGATGCCAGTGCTGAAATCAGCCTGGGGCTCTGTAAACAGAACACTAGAGATGATGATGCTGCAGGAATTGGTGGACCGGACAGAGATAATGTTTTTATATGTTATTGGAACCATCAGCAGCACTATTAAATCTTAAAAAACGAAAAAAAAAGTCAGATAACCCCTTTAAGCTTTAGCCGCTACACGACCTATGGCATTGTGACTGGTAAATAAAGAAAAGGTCACAGCCCTTCATTAGACCCTAATTAGTCTATATACTATATGAGATTGATGGCCTACCCTAAGGACAGATCATCAGTATTAAAATCCTGGAAAGCCCCTTTAAGTAAGACAACCATTATGATACCTGGTCAGTAAGTAAATATTTTAATACTTCAGTTTGACCTCTGATTCCAGATAAACCTCTAAGGAATCTTTTAGGTTTTTCTGTTAATACAACACTGCGGACAATTAATGGTCGGGGTCATCGTCCAACAGTCCAGGGAAGTGCGTCTGCAACCATGGACCGTTTAGAGGCTGGGTTATAGTACAGAAGGAGAAGTTGCATAATAAGGATTTATGGTATCTCAGCAAGTCAGAGCTGCAGACAAAGCAACTAAGTGAAATATCCTGAGCCGATCAAAGATCAATTGTATATTAGGGATAGCATAGAGAAGTGAATGCAATATGTTCTGTGAATATAAGTGATTATTCAGTACTATCAAAGTTTATACAAGCGTGAAAGAGAAACATAAATTCTCTAGGGAACTGCATATAATACTTAGAGGGAGTCTGTCACCAGGATAAAACAGATTAAACCAGAAAAACAGTTAGATAGGTCAGGCTCACCTGAATTTAACAACCTTTTTCCCCAGGAAAATTGGTATCTCAGTTGTCATGATATTCATTTATTTCTCAGTATGCAAATGAGCAGTCTGGAGCACTGAGGGCGGAGGCATGGCTCCAAATTGTTATGCCCCACACTACGCTGACGTGAATATGAAAACACAGGGCCAAGTGAGATCTCAGCTTAGCTCCATGGCCCTACTACTCAAAGAATGGAGGGAAGAAGTATAATAGAGCAGTGTGGGGTGTAGCACTTGGGAGCAACTGAGCAGCCCTCAATGCTCCAGCCCGCTCATTTGCATATTGTAAAATAAATGAACTTCTCGACAACGGAGGCACACATTTTCATGGGTAAAAAGCGTTACAGCCAGATAAGCCTGACCTATCTGTGTTGCTGGTTTAATGCCTCAGACTCCCTTTAAAGGAGTTGTGTAGGATTATAAAAACATGGCGGGTTTCTTCCTAAAAACAAACTCATACCGGTCCATGGGTTGTGTTAGAAATTGCACTTTGCCTTCATTAAAGGAGTTATGCCCTGAAGAGTATGTATATCTTATCCATAGCACTGATGATAAATTGCTGATGAGTAGGGGTCTGACCGCTGAGATCCCTGTTGATCCTGAGAACAGGGGTAATTTACCCACATTGTTATTGTAGCAGTGGATGCAGAATGTTAGCACTGAAGATACCCTAGCGCCATACTTCACTGTTTCCAGTGCTCCCATTGAAGTCAATATAGATACACATTCTCGGTCAACTGCTACAGTCACAATGGGGGCAAAACACCCCAGTTCTCAGGCTCGGCAGGGGTCTCAATGGTCTGAACATCACCATTCAGCAATTTATCCCCTGTCCTGTGGATAGGGGATAAATATTTTTTGTGGCATAACCCCTTAAAAGATAAAGGCTAAGGCCCCATGTGTCATCCCGCAGCAAAAAAGCGCTGCGGAAAAAAACGTGGAAAAAACCGCGATGGCAACACATCGTGGTTTTACCCACAGCACTTTCACAAAAAGTTTGCAGAGGTTTCCTCTGCGGACTTTCTGCTTCAATTATACCTATAGGGAAACCGCCGGCGCTCCGCAGGTATAATTGACAATCTGCAATTTTCAAAACCACAAACGTTTTAGATCCCGCAGGGTATCCGCTGCGCATATTTTACCTGATAGTGGGGATGGAATTCGTTAGAATCCCATCCACTTTGCTGTGACTGTAAAATGCCGTGTTTTTTTCCGTTTGCCAGTTTACGCCACGTGGAGCCCTGGCCAAAGGGGCTTAGCTGTAATACTACACAAATCTGGTGACCGGTGTGGTGCTGCTTCTCGAAGAAAGCAGCCATGTTACTCTAATCCTAAACACTTTTAATAAAAAACATAATATATGTGTATTTTTATATATATATTTTTATATATAGATCACGTACCTTATCCCAGAAAAACAGGTAGGGCTGACTGAATTCAAATTCTTCAAGATTAAATTTCTTTATAAAAGGTAATCTCATGACATTCAGACAAGAAAATATCCAGCACCTTCCTGAGAAAGCACACAAAGAGAAGATATCCTGTTATGTTATGAGGAATATTAACCAGTGTGGTTTATACAGACGTGTACAATCGCAATGATTACAACCAGAAATTTATCTCGGAAACTTTAAAACCTGCAAAACTTATTTGAGGTGACCACCGAAAACTGCATCGAGGAGTCGTCTTCTCCAAAGAAGATAGCCGGTATGTATAATATATGTGGAAGTGAATATCTGTCACAGGAAATCCTGTCTAGATAAGGGGTGGTCTCCACAAAGACCTCTGGCAGGAGATGCTGCCAGATAGACTCTCACCACAGGCTACTGCTCTGATCTACTAACACAATCAAACCTCTCAAAAAGGCCACCGCTTTGAGAAGACCATCCTTTTTTCACACCACTTCCTGTGACAGATTTTCAGTTCCACCATATATTACGTATACTGTCCACCTTCACAGACAGGACCACCTGTCTTGAAGAACACTTTACATGGTTTTAGAGCGAAATATGCTTTACGTTAGATTTCTATCCATATGTATATTTCCGAATATTATAAAATTAGGGCATATCGCAGGATATGACACAGGATCATGACGCTTGGTTCACACTAGTGGTGGTTCTCTGTCAGTCGGGTATGTTGGGGGACCAGAACAACGGAGAGGCGGAGTGCTAAAACACATGGAGCCCGGACTATAATGGGGTCCGTTGGGTTTCCTTTGTTTTGAAACTGAAAGCGGCGGAAATAAAAAGTCCTCCGTGCAGGACTTTTTCCTCCACCAATTTTCAGCGGACTCTTCAACAGACTCCGACGCAGATGTGAACTCAGCCTGATCTGTGTGGGTCAGACCTCAAGTATCCACCTAGCTAATCCTAAAAAGAAGAAGAACTGAGGTCAATTTCAATGGGGTTGTCCACCAATACAGCTTCTGTGAATAGGGGATAAGTTGTACTGGTGGGCAAATCCAAATTTGCTGTAGTGTCAAAGTGCAGGGGAAAGCGGTGACAGGACTTAACCAGCACTGCGGCCCCTTTATTCTAATGATACTAGAGGTATACCATAATATACATAAGGAAGATTCCCCCAACCTATACCTTGGAGGGAAGACCAAGCGGTATACATCTTTCACTATATTCCTCCGTATGTACCAGTGTAGTCTATTATATTATTCCACACAGAATTTTTAAAATGTATGTTGATGAATACTGGCCCGATGTATGCCAAAGGACATCTTTTTGGCCTATAGTGAGTGAAATGGACCCTATGGATACATTGGGGGATATTTATTAAGACTGACATTTTCAATGCCAGTCTTCACATCTCCAGCATGTGATAATAAACCCAATGTAATAATAAACCCAATGTACTGACTACACCATTCACGACTAAATATTGTGTGTTCTATGCTGTACTGTCATGGAATCTGAAATTCTGCCACTTTTGCCAGCAGCATATGTAGGAAACACACCTATGAACAAGAAGATTGCCTCAAAACATCAGACTATTTGTGTTGTGCATCATCTCCATGTTGTGCAATAGCTTCAGTCCCAAGGAATACATAGGTATAGCAAAAAAAAACAAACAAAAAAAAAAATATATATATATATATATATATATATATATATGTATAAGATATGTAAAATAAAAATAAAAAATAATATAAATAAAAAATAAACAAAAAATAATAAAAATAAAAAATATAAAAATAGATAAAATAAAATAAATAAATATATATAAACGCTACTTCCATTTAAAAACAATGGCTGTTGAAATATAGATCAATAAAAAAAAATAAAATAAAAAAAGCATAGTACAGTATACAGCTTGTATGCAAATTTCATGACAGCTACAGCTGAAACTGTTACAGGACAAAACGTCTGTGTGTAGCTCCGAGGGACACTAAATCTAAAAATAAACAAGACAAAATATTCCTATCCAGCAGATTTTTTTTTAGTTTTTTCCAACTCCTAAAACAGTCGTGTAAAAATCTGGCAAATTTGGGAAAACAGGAGTCCGTCTTCTATAAATCTTTCTAATTTCAGATGGATGCTAACAGAGAGAGTGGACCTTATTAAAGAAAGTTTAGAATATGCCATATTTGCACACAGCAGTGTAGGCAGGAGGAGGAGGTTTCTGCTACAGCAAGCCTCCCCTCCGCCAGAAATTAGCTTGACCCAAGTTTTGTGAAGGGACCCAAAATGGGTGCCTCCTGTGACAAAAGTTTTGGAAAAAAGTTTTAGTTTATAAACTATTATTCACATTATGACATGAGAGAGGGGATTCAAAGAAAATAAGTATTTCATTGAGGTTTTTCTTGAATTTGCACATTTTAAGGCTTTAATTGAAAAATTACAAAATAGGGAAGATACTCAGTACTCCAGATTCTCAAATCTATGCCAGCCATGAGCTATAATAACATCATTTTCTGGTGTATATTATAGTAAATCAGGAGGGCTGCAGTTGTCATGCACCATCCACTAAGACCAACCCACGTCATGTCCACATTTCGGGAAAGTGGTGAGCAGGGCACAAGTGCAAAATTTTGTCGCAAAAACAACTGTGCTGTGAAATTTGTTACTTTTATCACACATTTTTTTGCAATAAATTGGTGTAAAATGTATGAAAAATTCCCGCAATGTATTTTTGGAGTATCTATGATAAGGACAAGGGACAGTCAAGAGCTGACAGTCACTCTAAATCTTCTTGTGACACATGAGATATGCACATGAATATAAGAGCAAGACAAGAATACCTTCACCATATGTAAATTTCAGATTGGTTATTACAATACAGATCTAACACACATAACCAATCTAGGGCTGTGCTCACATCTGCTTTACGGCCGCCATAGCAAATCCCATAAAATAAATTGCTCAGCATATTTTGTCCAGTAAATTGATGGATGCCGTGATGGAAACCTGACAGCTCCCAATATACTGGGCTCCTTCAGGTGCTGCTGCTATCCATCATGTGCCAGACTCTTCACTCCTGTCATCTGAAGACTGCAGATGTGAACCACGCCTAAGCATATCTCTATTAATAGAGATGGCATACCTGAGTTTTTCTGGTTGGTGACTGGTTTGCCCTCGGCAGGAATGGTGTGCTGGAAGACATGTACGCTGTCCTGGACTGTCTGCCTTTGCAAGCACACCTCCAGCGGATCACTACATGTCGCCACATTCTGAGCCAGCACAAAGCGGGGCTCAGCCTTCAGCTTTTTCCTGAAAGCGGCTGTTTTATCCAAGCTCAAACCTGCAAACACACAAGATACAGATAAATGCGATAAACAGTCTGTAGAAAATACAACATCCAGGAACCCGCTATAAGCGGATATCACAAGAATCCATCCTATCAAAATTGTCCATGCACAGTCATCAAGTGGCCTGTAAAGGGACAGTATCACCTTTTTATAACTAATTAAAAATCTACACTGAAACAGTCATCCATCTTGCCTAAGTGGTGAATGGCATCCATGGAAATTAACTTTACTGTAGGCAACTAAGACCTGTTGACCTGTGTCTATCACCTATGGCATTAGTAGATACTGGGCTTCCGGTGTTAAAAAAAAAAACATTCAATGTCAGTGATTGGGGGCTATTCACATGACCGCTATTCTGATGGTCTGTTGTAATGGTCTGTCAAAATATAGGTCATGTTCTATTTTTGTCCGTTTTCACAGATCTCTCCATACAGTCAAACATAGCCTTATTCACACAACGTAAAACAGACGTGTGATGGCTGTTTTAACAACAAATTTAATTCAATGTGTCCATTCACGTGACTATTTTTTGCCGTTTTTCATGTTAAATGCCTATATGGAAATAGAAAACGTTACAAGCAGTGAGGTTTTTTTTCCCATAATACCTATTTCTGGCATAAATTTTAATGAATTTGTCAGGATATGAAGGCTGCACCCCTCCAAAATGGCTCCTCTTTTATAAAGAAATATAAATAAGAAAGACTTTAGGCCGGCACCCCACATAGCATAGATCGCAGTGTTTTACAGTCCTTGCAAAGTGGATGGGATTCTGGCTAATCCCATCCACACATTGCAGAAAAAAAAATCTGCAGCAGAAATGCGGCAATTTCAAAAACGCTTGTGTTTTTGTAAATCGCAGCATGTCACTTATACCTACAGTGTAATAGAAGCAGAAAGTCTGCAGAGGAAAACTCTGTGGACTTTATTTGAAAAGCACTGCGGGAATAGAGCAGGAAGAGCTGAGAAGACTGATATATAGGTTAGTGGAGGAAAATTCAGTAAAACCTGTCATTTATCCACTGAACCTCTGCTCTTTCTATGTTATAAAGTCCAGGAGGCGGTCCTAGCAGGGACTGACAACTATCACTGTATGTACAGTCATAGAGTTGTCAATCACTGATCAGTCCGCCTCTAGGACTTTACAACACAAAAGGAACAGAGAAGTCAGTTAACAAATGACAGGTTATACTGCTCAGTCTGCTCCGTTCCATCTGTTCTGTGCCATGATGCTTACAGACTGCACTGCATTTTTCATGGTAACAGGTTCCATTTAAGCTCCATGGTTTTGGATATATTTCAGCTTGTAACTTCCTTGTTCCTTCTAATATAAAGTAATAAGCCATCATGGGGAGGAGGCTGAATCACCTAAGGCTTTGTTCATGTACACGTCAACTATTTCTTGCAAAACGGCGGCACAGTGGCTCAGTGGTTAGTACTGTTGCCTTGCAGCGCTGGAGTCCTAGGTTCAAATCCTGCCAAGGACAACATCTGCAAGGAGTTTGTATGTTCTCCCTGTGTTTGTGTGGGTTTCTTCCCACACTCCAAAAAAAAAGACATACTGATAAGGAATTTAGATTGTGAGCCCTATATGGGATAGTGACCACAATGTCTGTAAAGTGCTGCGGAATATGATGGTGCTATACAAGTAAGCATTAAAAAAAAAAAAATGGATGCAAGTCCCTGGAGCACCACACTGTAGCCTTATCAATATACTCATTTGGTTATGGCCTGACCTTTCCTTGCAACACATATACCATACTGACCTCTCCTTGCAGTACATGTATCATACTGGTCTCTCCTCGTGCCACATGAGCCATACTGGTCTCTCCTTGTACCACATGTACCATACTAACCTCTCCTTGTCAGAGTCAAAACATGAAGCTCCAGGGCCCCAATGCAAAATCTTTACCAGACCCCACCCAACTATAATCTATCATTTATAATACTGGTCTCCTCATATTGCGAAGAGACACCTTATAGTCTCCTAGGCCTGGGTGTGACTGCACCCCCCTCAAGTTACATCCAGTCTCCATGTGCCGTACTGACCACAACCTGTGGCAGGATGAACTGCTCCCCTGGTCTCCATGTTACTGATAATACAGGAATAAATGATCCCCAGTGTACAGCAGCCATTTCTGTGTATGTAAGGCCTTGCTTTATATGCATTATATATACGTGCCTTAGATTTCTGGTACATATGTGACTAGACACCCTGCTTGATATTTCTGGTATATTAGGTGACTTATCCTGTCTTAGATTTCTGTTATATATGTGAACATATACCCTACCTTAGAATTCTGGTACATACGTGACTATATATCCTGCCTTAGACTTCTGTTATATATGTGACTATACACCCTGCCTGATATTTCTGTTATATATGTGACTATACACCCTGCCTTAGACTTCTGTTATATATGTGACTATACACCCTGCCTTAGACTTCTGTTATATATGTGACTATACACCCTGCCTGATATTTCTGTTATATATGTGACTATACACCCTGCCTGATATTTCTGGTACATACGTGACTATATATCCTACCTTAGACTTCTGTTATATATGTGACTATACACCCTGCCTGATATTTCTGTTATATATGTGACTAGACACCCTGCTTGATATTTCTGGTATATTAGGTGACTTATCCTGTCTTAGATTTCTGTTATATATGTGAACATATACCCTACCTTAGAATTCTGGTACATACGTGACAATATATCCTGCCTTAGACTTCTGTTATATATGTGACTATACACCCTGCCTGATATTTCTGTTATATATGTGACTATACACCCTGCCTGATATTTCTGGTACATACGTGACTATATATCCTACCTTAGACTTCTGTTATATATGTGACTATACACCCTGCCTGATATTTCTGTTATATATGTGACTATACACCCTGCCTTAGACTTCTGTTATATATGTGACTATACACCCTGCCTGATATTTCTGTTATATATGTGACTATACACCCTGCCTTAGACTTCTATTATATATGTGACTATACACCCTGCCTGATATTTCTGGTACATACGTGACTATACACACTACCTTAGACTTCTGTTATATATGTGACTATACACCCTGCCTGATATTTCTGTTATATATGTGACTATACACCCTGCCTGATATTTCTGGTACATACGTGACTATATATCCTACCTTAGACTTCTGTTATATATGTGACTATACACCCTGCCTGATATTTCTGTTATATATGTGACTATACACCCTGCCTTAGACTTCTGTTATATATGTGACTATACACCCTGCCTGATATTTCTGTTATATATGTGACTAGACACCCTGCCTTAGACTTCTGTTATATATGTGACTATACACCCTGCCTTAGACTTCTGTTATATATGTGACTATACACCCTGCCTGATATTTCTGTTATATATGTGACTATACACCCTGCCTGATAGTTCTGTTATATATGTGACTATACACCCTGCCTTAGACTTCTGTTATATATGTGACTATACACCCTGCCTGATATTTCTGTTATATATGTGACTATACACCCTGCCTGATAGTTCTGTTATATATGTGACTATACACCCTGCCTGATATTTCTGGTACATACGTGACTATACACCCTGCCTTAGACTTCTGTTATATATGTGACTATACACCCTGCCTGATATTTCTGTTATATATGTGACTATACACCCTGCCTGATATTTCTGGTACATACGTGACTATATATCCTACCTTAGACTTCTGTTATATATGTGACTATACACCCTGCCTGATATTTCTGTTATATATGTGACTATACACCCTGCCTGATATTTCTGGTACATACGTGACTATATATCCTACCTTAGACTTCTGTTATATATGTGACTATACACCCTGCCTGATATTTCTGTTATATATGTGACTAGACACCCTGCTTGATATTTCTGGTATATTAGGTGACTTATCCTGTCTTAGATTTCTGTTATATATGTGAACATATACCCTACCTTAGAATTCTGGTACATACGTGACAATATATCCTGCCTTAGACTTCTGTTATATATGTGACTATACACCCTGCCTGATATTTCTGTTATATATGTGACTATACACCCTGCCTGCTATTTCTGGTACATACGTGACTATATATCCTACCTTAGACTTCTGTTATATATGTGACTATACACCCTGCCTGATATTTCTGTTATATATGTGACTATACACCCTGCCTTAGACTTCTGTTATATATGTGACTATACACCCTGCCTGATATTTCTGTTATATATGTGACTATACACCCTGCCTTAGACTTCTGTTATATATGTGACTATACACCCTGCCTGATATTTCTGGTACATACGTGACTATACACCCTACCTTAGACTTCTGTTATATATGTGACTATACACCCTGCCTGATATTTCTGTTATATATGTGACTATACACCCTGCCTGATATTTCTGGTACATACGTGACTATATATCCTACCTTAGACTTCTGTTATATATGTGACTATACACCCTGCCTGATATTTCTGTTATATATGTGACTATACACCCTGCCTTAGACTTCTGTTATATATGTGACTATACACCCTGCCTGATATTTCTGTTATATATGTGACTAGACACCCTGCCTTAGACTTCTGTTATATATGTGACTATACACCCTGCCTTAGACTTCTGTTATATATGTGACTATACACCCTGCCTGATATTTCTGTTATATATGTGACTATACACCCTGCCTGATAGTTCTGTTATATATGTGACTATACACCCTGCCTTAGACTTCTGTTATATATGTGACTATACACCCTGCCTGATATTTCTGTTATATATGTGACTATACACCCTGCCTGATAGTTCTGTTATATATGTGACTATACACCCTGCCTGATATTTCTGGTACATACGTGACTATACACCCTGCCTTAGACTTCTGTTATATATGTGACTATACACCCTGCCTGATATTTCTGTTATATATGTGACTATACACCCTGCCTGATATTTCTGGTACATACGTGACTATACACCCTACCTTAGACTTCTGTTATATATGTGACTATACACCCTGCCTGATATTTCTGTTATATATGTGACTATACACCCTGCCTGATATTTCTGGTACATACGTGACTATATATCCTACCTTAGACTTCTGTTATATATGTGACTATACACCCTGCCTGATATTTCTGTTATATATGTGACTATACACCCTGCCTTAGACTTCTGTTATATATGTGACTATACACCCTGCCTGATATTTCTGTTATATATGTGACTAGACACCCTGCTTGATATTTCTGGTATATTAGGTGACTTATCCTGTCTTAGATTTCTGTTATATATGTGAACATATACCCTACCTTAGAATTCTGGTACATACGTGACTATATATCCTGCCTTAGACTTCTGTTATATATGTGACTATACACCCTGCCTGATATTTCTGTTATATATGTGACTATACACCCTGCCTTAGACTTCTGTTATATATGTGACTATACACCCTGCCTTAGACTTCTGTTATATATGTGACTATACACCCTGCCTGATATTTCTGTTATATATGTGACTATACACCCTGCCTGATAGTTCTGTTATATATGTGACTATACACCCTGCCTTAGACTTCTGTTATATATGTGACTATACACCCTGCCTGATATTTCTGTTATATATGTGACTATACACCCTGCCTGATATTTCTGGTACATACGTGACTATACACCCTGCCTTAGACTTCTGTTATATATGTGACTATACACCCTGCCTGATATTTCTGTTATATATGTGACTATACACCCTGCCTGATATTTCTGGTACATACGTGACTATATATCCTACCTTAGACTTCTGTTATATATGTGACTATACACCCTGCCTGATATTTCTGGTACATACGTGACTATACACCCTGCCTTAGACTTCTGTTATATATGTGACTATACACCCTGCCTTAGACTTCTGTTATATATGTGACTATACACCCTGCCTGATATTTCTGGTACATACGTGACTATACACCCTACCTTAGACTTCTGTTATATATGTGACTATACACCCTGCCTTAGATTTATGGCACATATGGGGCACATGGCAGCACCAATTTCGGCATGGTAAGGGACGCTGTTGCTTCCACAACACTGGAGGACCACTGACAAATTGCACTGTGGCGGCGGAGGATTTGAGATTTGTATTTTTTTATGTGTATTGTTTTTTATTTGCACCATTAGGTGCCAGTATTTTTCCACTCGGGTGAACACTCTGCAGACATCCAGTGTAAGTGATGCACTTCACTGTAATCTCTGCTGTAGCTGCACAGCTATGAGCCAGACAAGGTGTGCTGAGACTTGTGGTGCCACAGTACATGACTGGGTCTGCTGTGGTCAATTATGATACCCAGCAACAGGCAACAAAACCACGCCCATAAACAGCACCCCTACGCCAAACCCCGCCCCATAAAGCAATGCCCCGCCCATGACTCAGCAATAGCGTCCACGGCCCGAAACCAAAAAAAAAATCGGTTCCCCCATCGAGTCCGATGTCGTGGACAGCTCCCAAGCTGCGGTTTTACATGGCCTGTCTCCCCCCGTGGTACCTGTGCTCATGGTATCTTCCTGTGCTTATAAGAGCGGCGCAGTGCAAAGATTCTCCTCAATAGAGCCGGCAAGTCTCGTTGTGTCTGCTGGGCTTCCGGGGCTGGCGCAGGAAGTGGCCGGCACTGTAGAGTGTGTAGAATGAATCAGGCTCTATGGGGAGGGGTCTGGAGGACGTTTTGAGAGGGGTTGTGCTTTAGGCACGTGACAATGCACGATAAGTGAAAGGGAAAGTGAATATATTTGTGTGTGTGTGTGTGATAGGAGGTGAGCGCTAGAGGGCGCTGTGCCCTCTCAATCTGTTATAGAGACCAAATCCTTGTCAGTAGAGATGGGTGTGTTCCATCAGTGATATGTCAGACTCCAAGAGAAAACAGTCACACCTTCAGAGGCATCCACAATCTGATACAGAGCGTGGCTAAGGCTATACAGAAGCCTGATCTATAAGTGTCCATGGCTTCTTCACCATAGTTACTAAAGCCACCCTTAAATATTGGCCACATGACAAGCAGATCACCTATAGATGGTAGCCCATTAGTCTCCTGCCATGTCACCAAAGATGACTGGACTTCACTAATGTTAGTGATTGGAGTCACATTGCGACCCCTAGCGTGCCATGACTGTGAGTTCGCAAAAATAGAATACTGCTCTAAGTGTCGCAATGTGACTCCATTGACTAACATTAGTTACAGGGCATGATTTTGCAATGAAGTGGCCAATGTCACTGTAGCCTTAACCGTAAACCTTGTCCAGGACAATCCGTTTTTGGCAAGGAGGCCGGGGAAGGTGAAAAAAAAAAACCATACACACGTGGACAAAATTGTTGGTACCCCCCGTTTAATGAAAGAAAAACCCACAATGGTCACAGAAATAACTTGAATATGACAAAAGTAATAATATATAAAAATTCTATGAAAATGAACAAAGCTTCTGGAAGAATGTCCTATGGACAGATGAGACAAAAATCTAAATTTTTGACAAGGCACATCAGCTCTATGTTCACAGATGGAAAAATGAAGCATATCTTGAAAACATTGTCCCTACTGTGAAACATGGAGGAGGCTCTGTTATATTCTGGGGCTGCTTTGCTGTATCTGGCATAGGGTGTCTTGAATCTGTGCAGGGTACAATGAAATCTCAAGACTATCAAGAGATTCTAGAGAGAAATGTGCTGCCCAGTGTCAGGAAGCTTGGTCTCAGTCGCAGGTCATGGGTCTTGCAACAGGATAATGACCCAAAACACACAGCTAAAAACACCCAAGAATGGCTAAGAGGAAAACATTGGACTATTCTGAAGTGGCCTTCTATGAGCCCTGACCTAAATCCTATTGAGCATCTTTGGAAGGATCTGAAACATGCTGTCTGGAAAAGGCACCCTTCAAACCCGAGACAACTGGAGCAGTTTGCTCATGAGGAGAGGCCAAAATACCTGCTGAGAGGTGCAGAAGTCTCATTGACAGTTACAGGAATCGTTTGATTGCAGGGATTGCCTCAAAAGGTTGTGCAACAAAATATTAAGTTAAGGGAACCATCATTTCTGTCCAGGCCTGTTTCATGAGTTTTCTTTTTTTAAAAATTCTGTTGAAGCCTGGTTGGAAAGCAATGTCTGACTTTCATTTGTTCATTTTCATAGAATTTTTTTTTATATTACTTTTGTCAGATTCAAGTTATTTGTGTGACCATTGTGGGTTTTTAAACGAGGGGTACCAACAATTTTGTCCACGTATGTACTCCCTGTCCCCGATGCTCTGGTGTCTCCTGTTGCAGTCCGGTCCTGCTGCTCCGAGGTCTTATTAGGGCGGAAGTCCTTGCCACATGTGACCGCTGAGGCCAATCAGCGGCCCAAGTAAAGGAATCGGGACATTATTCGCATATGTCACCTGTGACCAGGTGCGTACATACCAGGGTAGCAGCGGGAGCGGCTGCCACAGGGCCTGGGACATTATGGGGCTCTGATGTTTTTTTTTTTTTTTGTTTTTTTTAATAGGCCGTTACCTGCTGGTGTAAAGGAGGCGGCTGTGAGCAGGAGCGGGGATCGGTAAGTAAGGCCGCGAGCCACGAACCCCACAAACACTGCTATCATTATACTCTGGGGTCTTTTTAGACCCCAGAGTATAATGATTGGAGACCCAGGGGAGGTGAGGGAACTTAAAAAACACTGTTACTTACCTCTCCTGTGATGTCCAGGCCGACGTCATTATGCGTCACAACGCCAGCCGTGACGTCTGGTCCAACATTGAAGAAGCGGGGAGTGCGCTGGAGCCAGGGACATATAAGTAACATTGTTTTTTATGTTTGTATCCTCCCCTGGGTCTCCGATCTTTATACTCTGGGGATTGAAAAGACCCCAGAGTATAATAATTGTTCATGGGTGGTCCACAATGGGGCATAATACTGTGTGCAGGGGCCACTATGGGGCATAATACTGTGCAGGGGCTGCTATGGGGCATAATACTATGTGCAGGGGCCACTATGGGGCATAATAGTATGTGCAGGGGCCACTATGGGGCATAATAGTGTGTGCAGGGGCCACTATGGGGCATAATAGTGTGTGCAGGGGCCACTATGGGGCATAATAGTGTGTGCAGGGGCCACTATGGGGCATAATACTGTGTGCAGGGGCCACTATGGGGCATAATAGTGTGTGCAGGAATGAAGGGAATGCGGTTTGTGCGGAGGGGGGGGTCGTTGCCGGGGTGGTCGTTGTCAAATGTTCGCCTTGGGACCCAGCCATTCCTAGTTACGCCACTGCCTGTGACGTCCCATGTCCTTTCCTTAGGCCGCTGATTGGCGGGGACTTCCACCAAAAGAAGACCTCAGAGCAGCAGGACCAGACACTGGTGGGAGACACCGGAGCACTAGGGCAAGTGAGTATTTATTTTTTTTTTTCACCTTCCCCGGCCTCCTTGCTGAAAATGGGATATCCTGGACAACCCCTTTATAGCTGA
The DNA here is from genome assembly GCA_947044405.1 of Leptodactylus fallax. NCBI lineage: Eukaryota > Metazoa > Chordata > Amphibia > Anura > Leptodactylidae > Leptodactylus > Leptodactylus fallax. The sequence continues at coordinate 178,647 of CAMRHE010000455.1, read as the reverse complement.
GACCCGTGTTGCTGAAAAGATGCTTTTTTTTGTTGCAAATTTTGCTGTGTTTTTTTGATCCAAACCTAGTATTGGCTACAGAAGGAATAAGAAATATATAGGAATCTCTTATACATCCCCCTTCTGCTCTATCTAGTCCTGGCTTTGGCTCCAAAAAAAAAAAAAAACGCAGCAAAATCTGCAACAGAAAAGCAGGTTTAACCCAATGCATGACCTTAGCCTATGGTCCCAAATGGATGACCTATCCACAGGACAGCCAGAAAAAATACGGGCAGGCACTACTCACTAATATACTATGGGGTTCATCTCATGTACTGTATGCCAAAGAATCATAATAATCAACCCAAGAAGAAGCAGCCTGCATATATATCTGAAAGAAACACTCACTCAATATACAAAATAATACCTTTATTAGTACACTATTAAAAACATTTAAAACCAGAGAAAACCCATATAGACATCTCCACATATCAAGGTGTCTGCCGTGTCTTAGGCTTTATTTACATGTCTGCATTTTGCGTACATATGTCTTCCATATTTTTCGCGGCCTTCATATGTACCCATTGAGTCTAATGTGTTTATTCAGACGTCAAGGTTTGAAGAACGAAGCACATCCTTTTTTTTTACGGATGCATTACACCAATGAAAGTGTGAAAACAAATCAGATGACATCTGTGAATCATCCGTTTGCCTCGGACTTGGAGACATGTGAAATATTAGAAAATGAAGAAAAAAAATATGAAAGTATGAAAAGCGGATCAACCATGGACAGCACACCATCCATGAAAAGGAGGGAGAGGTTCTGTCCATGAAAAACACGGACCGCAGATGAGGACGTGTGAATAAGTCCTTAATTCAATAAATGTGGAACAAATATTCAATGTCCATGATTGAAAAATAAATAAAGCAAAATTGCCCCTGGGGAAGCCTCCATGTGACTCTAAATTCACACTAGCGTTCGACTTTCCATTCTTTGGGTCCGCTTGGGGACCTGAAGAACAGATACCTAATCCGCATAAAAGCGGTTACCCGTCGACCCCAAAGAATATAATGGGGTCTGCCGGGTTTCCGCCCGAAAAATGCGGAAAAATGCAGAGAAAAAAGTCCTGCTTGCACTGTTATCTGTTATATATCTTGCTCTGTTTTGTCTATTTTTAGGTCAACACTGGTCACACATGATTCAGTATTAGATTAGGGACAGTGTTAGGGATAGCAATGACCATTGAGAGTGGTGCTTGTGTACAGTCATGGCCAAAAGTTTTGAGAATGACACAAATATTATATTTTCACATGATCTGCTGCCCTCTGGTTTTTATGTGTGTTTGTCAGATGTTTTTATCACATACAGAAATATAATTGCATTCATATTATGAGTAACAGAAGCTTATATTGACAGTTAGAATGAGTTAATGCAGCAAGTCAATATTTGCAGTGTTGACCCTTCTTCTTCAGGACCTCTGCAATTCTCCCTGGCATGCTCTCAATCAACTTCTGGACCAAATCCTGACTGATAGCAGTCCATTCTTGCAGAATCAATGCTTTAATTTTGTCTGAATTTGTTGGTTTTTGTTTGTCCACCCGTCTCTTGATGATTGACCACAAGTTCTCAATGGGATTAAGATCTGGGGAGTTTCCAGGCCATGGACCCAAAATCTCTGTGTTTTGTTCCCTGAGCCATTTAGTTATCACCTTTGCTTTATGGCAAGGTGCTTCATCATGCTGGAAAAGGCATTGTTGAGCGCCAAACTGCTCTTGGACGGTTGGGAGAAGTTGCTCTTGGAGGACATTCTGGTACCATTCTTTATTCATGGCTGTGTTTTTAGGCAAGACTGTGAGAGAGCCGATTCCCTTGGCTGAGAAGCAACCCCACACATGAATGGTTTCAGGATGCTTTACAGTTGGCATGAGACAAGACTGGTGGTAGCGCTCACCTCTTCTTCTCCGAATAAGCTGTTTTCCAGATGTTCCAAACAATCGAAAAGGGGATTCATCAGAGAAAATGACTTTACCCCAGTCCTCAGCAGTCCACTCCCTGTACCTTTTGCAGAATATCAGTCTGTCCCTGATGTTTTTTCTGGAGAGAAGTGGCTTCTTTGCTGCCCTCCTTGAGACCAGGCCTTGCTCCAAGAGTCTCCGCCTCACAGTGCCTGCAGATGCACTCACACCTGCCTGCTGCCATTCCTCAGCAAGCTGTGCACTGCTGGTAGCCCGATCCCGCAGCTGAAACACTTTTAAGAGACGGTCCTGCCGCTTGCTGGTCTTTCTTGGGCGCCCTGGAGCCTTTTTGGCACCAATGGAACCTCTCTCCTTGAAGTTCTTGATGATGCGATAGATTGTTGACTGAGGTGCAATCTTTCTAGCTGCAATACTCTTCCCAGTTAGGCCATTTTTGTGCAGTGCAATGATGACTGCACGTGTTTCTTTAGAGATAACCATGGTTAACAGAAGAGAAACAATGATGGCAAGCACCAGCCTCCTTTTAAAGTGTCCAGTGGTGTCATTCTTACTTAATCATGACAGATTGATCTCCAGCCCTGTCCTCATCAACACCCACACCTGTGTTAATGGAGCAATCACTGAAACGATGTTAGGTGGTCCTTTTAAGGCAGGGCTGCAATGATGTTGAAATGTGTTTTGGGGGATAAAGTTCATTTTCTAGGCAAATATTGACTTTGCAAGTAATTGCTGTTAAGCTGATCACTCTTTATAACATTCTGGAGTATATGCAAATTGCCATTAGAAAAACTGAAGCAGTAGACTTTGTAAAAATTAATATTTGTATCATTCTCAAAACTTTTGGCCATGACTGTACACTACATAGTTTGGCACATTATATTCATTTGGAAGATGTAAATATTTTGTATATATTATTGTATGTAACAAGGGCAATTTTGCTTTATTTGCTTTTCAATCCTTGACATTGAATATTTATTACACATTTATTGGATTAAAGGGGTTGTACAGTATAACCATTTTTTTTGCAAGGAGGCCGTAGAAGGTGCCAAAAAAACAACAACCCATACTCACCTGTCCCCGGCGTCTCCCACCGCAGTCTGATCCTGCTGCTCCGAAGTCTTATTTTGGCAGAAGTCCCTGCCACACCTGACCTCTGAGGCCAATCAGGGGCCTAAGGGAAGGAACTGGTTACAGGTTATCCTGGACAACCCCTTTAAGGCAGGATGAGCACCTTAATAGGTGATGGTGTCCATATGGGTTTTCTCTGGTTTTAAATGTTTTTAATAGTGTACTAATAAAGTTGTTTATTTTTGTTTATTGGATGAGCGTCTCGTTCATATGTATGCAAGCTTATTCTTCTTGGGTTGACTATCCACAGGATAGGTCATCAGTATGTGATCTGTGGGGTCCGACACCAGGACCCCACATAGATCTGCTGTTTTGGCAGCCCCTAGGTACTGGGACACTGGTGAAGTAGAAGGGGTTCATGTGCAGTTTTCTGCTATACATGCAATAGGAGTGGCTCTGCAATTCCCCAGTACCACCGCTATGTAGCAGATGGGCTGCTGTGCAGCTGCTATTACTTGAATAGGGGGAGACTGACTGCGCTCCCTGGTCACTGCAGAATCTTATGGTGTCCTAATAGCGAGCTGATCTGTGCACGGTCCAGGTGTCCTACCGCCACGGATCACATACTGTGGATAAGTCATTAGTATGAAAAATCCATTTGGGGCTGCAAAAGCCCATTAACATAAGCAGGTAGAAGTGCCCCTAGCAACAGTATCACTCATGGGTATTGCTACCAGGGTAGTAGGCAAAGCTGCAGCTATAGAGGTCAATAGCCAATGGCCTCATTCTAGAGGCGAGGTGTAGTGACTAGTCACCGTGGATGGGGGTGGTATGATAAGCAATGTAAGGGTAAAATCACACAGAGGACTTTGGAGCTGATTTAGAGGTGGATTGCACCTCAAAATCTCCAAATTCTGGCTGAAATCTGCCTCCTATTGTTTTCAATGGGAGACAGTGATGGACGCTTCTTTTTCAGCGCACAGAAATAGAAGTGTCCTGCTTAATCTTGCCGTAGCTTCTGATACTGAATCATTGCGGCAACTGTGGCACGAGTCCTCACGATTGTATATGAGGCTAATCAGCATGTAAACCTGCACCACAATGTCGAGGCACCGCAAAAAAAACACAAAAACATCAAAACACATGCTGTCTTTTTTATTTTTCAGCAATCAGCTAGCAATGTATCTGTGAAAAACGAATACCATAGACCCATGGACCTGAATAGCCAAGACAGGTAAAATAAAGAGAAAAAAAATAGTGCGTGCCACGATTATTTTCTCTGTGTCTCTCGGTATGTTAAAATCAACACGTGAATGGTCCCGTTTACTACAAGGCTGAGGCCCAACATTGCGGAAACCCAACTTTTTTAGTGAGCCAAAGCCAGAAATGGCTACTAAAGGAATGGGAAATGCTGTATATAGGAAATTCTTATACTTCTACCTTCTGCTCGATCCGCTCCTGGCTTTGGCTCAAAAAAATGCAGCCAAATCTGCAACTAAAAAAGCTATGTTTCTGCAACGTGTGGCCTCAGGCTAAAGGGTCTGTGAGGGTGGGTTCACAGTTTCGGCATCACTCCGTCCACCGCGAATCCGACCTAAATGTCGGAAAACTGGACAGGGAAAGGTTTGCAACGCTTTGCTTAAAAACCCATTCACTTGAATGGGTTTTTAAAGCAATGCGCGGGTGTGTGCGCTTACACCCTCTGTGCCGCAAACCATTTTTCTTTGCTGGAAACAAAGTCGGACATGCAGGACTTTGTTTCCAATGAAAAAAAAAGGCTTTGCGGCGCAGAGGGTGTAAGCGCACACCCACGCATTGCTTTAAAAACCCATTCAAGTGAATGGGTTTTTAAGCAAAGCATCGCAAACCTTTCCCTGTCCAGTTTTCCAACATTTAGGTCGGATTCGCCGTGGACAGAGTGTGAACCCACCCTGAGCTGTCCAATTTTTTCAGCAAAGTAGTTTGTGTTAAAGGGTCCTTATTCCTTCTAGAAAATTATGAATTGACAACTGGGTGTTACAATTCCTCTTGTCAAAGGGATGTGTTCCTTCAGAGTCAGACAAGATCATCACTTATTGGACAGTGTGCAGGGACAAGTCTCCAACTGGTAACACCCAGCTGTGCAATTTGCTCAGAAATTTCTAGAACGAATAACAGAAGAACAACATAATATAGGCTTATAAGAAGCAATGCTGTACAAACCAGACATAGCAGGAGAAATCTTGTTGTCTTGTTTTTAATATTAAGGCTGGGACCCCACGCAGAAAAAAATGCGGCGTTTTGCAGTTTCTGCAAAGTGAATCCCACTTTGCGAAAAAAATATGCGCAGCGGAAACGCTGCAATTTCCAAAACCTTTGCGGTTTTGGAAATTGAAGCTTGTCAATTATACCTACAGAAACACTGGCGGTTTCCCTATAGTTTAATCTGCGGACTTTCTGTGAAAAATGCTGCAGGAAAAACCGTAATGCATTGAGGTTTCCCTATAGTTTCCTCTGCGTACTTCCTCTGTGATAAATGTGCGTTGCCATCTCAGTTTTTCATGCAGTGCTTTTTTGCTGCGGCCCGCTACGTGGGGCCATAGCCTAAAGTGGTTTCCCCATGAACATAACCAGATTTAATTTTGTAGATAATTAAAACATTTTTATTATTATTTTATTATATCAATAATTAAAAATTTTTCAGAGTTTTAAGTTTTAATAAAGTTTTTAATAAAGTGGTGGCAGTCTGTTGTCTTGATCGGTTGCCAATGGATACGACCATGAAGGCAGGAACTTTCTATGGTCTGAAACCCAGGCCACAAGAAGGAAATCCTAGATGGATTTCAGAGTATAGAAAGTTCCTGTATTCATGGTCGTATCCATTGACAATTGATCAAAACAACAGACTGTTACCACTAATATGGTTCTAGAAAATCCCAATAATGATGGATGCAGATAGAATATGCACCATCTTCATCTGTCATTTTATTACCTTTCTGTCCATTGTTATGATCCTATAAGGATAAGGGAAGTGTGAAAATTAACCTGCCCTGCATATTTTTCAGTATTCAAAGACATTGGACCTGGAGGCAACACAGACTGAGGTTCCCAATGGCAGAAACAGGGATGCTGAAATAAACTATTCTAAGGGAAGTTTATCTGCCACTGAAGACTGGCCTGGAATACTAGTAAACTTAGTTCTACAGAATTATCCTTTATATTTGTCTGTGTGAATATATATATATATATATATATATATATATATATATATGTGTGTGTGCGCAGAGTGCTGCTGCAATTTTTGCATTTATATATATGTGTCAAATATATATACAGTATATATATATATATATATATATATATATATATATATATATATATTATAAAATATTATAAAGTCTCTTTTGGAATATTCATTTCTAAGATTTCTTTTTTTCTTCCTTTTAGGGGTTCTGCTATTTTTGAGCGTTCACAGGTTTCTTCATTTAAGATGTTCCTGAAGCTGTGATAAATTAATGAAAATGTTTGAGCATATAAACTTTTTATGCTTTTTGTGTTTATATGATTTTTGCAGTATAGCAGATGGACACAAATATTGTTTCAGACATACAGTACATTTTTTGATAGGAACCTTGGCTCTTTAAATGACTATAGTTAATCAAAAAAGTAAGATTCAAATTCCTATAATTATTATAAGACCCCCCCCCCCCAAATTAGGTCTACAGGTTGTGATGAGTCATGTACAGAGATAGCACTGTTTAATTTGACTTTCTACAGTGTGATAACTTTCTGTACCTTGATATCCTATCTCAGAAGACAACATAAGTAATTGAAAACGCATTTAACGAGTTGAGTCAACATTCACTGCCACATTGTTGTTAATGCTTGATGTTTACCTTTTCAGCATATGTATATGATGTGTCTAATTCTAACTTTTCTCTTGTCCTAGCTATGTGTGGGTTAGGTAAGTGCCTCTTTTGAATACGTTAATCTGCATACAGAATACACTGACATCCAGGTCATGAATTAGAACCAAGGTGTTAATTCAATTGCAAACTCAGGCATTGTCTTCTGCCTTGTTGTGTATGCAGTATTGAGAGCTGGTCCTTGTAATGACCCCAAGGGAAAGGCAGGCTGAAGACATACAAGCAGGCTTAGTAATGGTAAAAAAAAAAGTACAACACCTAGCATGGTCTAACAACAAACTGGACCCCAAAATTAATTTAGACTTTAGACTAGACCCTAAAATATCTACTTAGACACCAGACCATATATCTTCATTTACTTCCCACTCCTTGCTCCCTTGTCCTCTACATTTCAAGATGCCACTGCATACATGGTCCTAGCACCAGCCAGTTCCATGGTGTTATATTCGCTGCTAAACAAGTTCCTGAAGCTGGCTGGCATTAGGTATTATGACTGTGGCAATGTATGCTGAAACATATAGTGAAGAAAAGTATGTGAAAGTGGGCATGACTTATTGGGTTAATTCATATAGGTAATGGCCAGCGCGGGGTCCCCCTTGTAGTCACTGGTACTATAGCAGCCATAGGACTTAAACCTGGTTTCTATCTATATACCAGCTCCTAGTTATCAAAGGATTTATATATAGTATATCAGTATTTACTCTGCATATATAACAGTGTATCTATATACATGACTTATTTGAGGGATATATTTTTATTGCTTTGGACATGAATTGTAATAAGTGTGAATATATTGAAGGAGTAAGAGTTTATAAAAGTATGAAGAATCCCCTTACACATGGTTATAGATGGTTTCAACTGTATTGGATAAGATGGACTGTACCACTTCATATGGATCCTCACACTGATGACATCACAGGCCTTTGGGAGGGAGGGAGTTATTTAAGCAGCCCCCTACCTTGATTTCCATTGACAGTTACAGTTGGAAGGTGCTTTGGCTGTAAGTCTGGTCTTTTTGTCTTACTATTTACATTTTCTTTAGTCTTTCCCCATGTAATGATAGACTTTATGTGCTTCCATTTCCCTAAAAAGTTTGTGCACCAGTAATAATTTCTAATGTAAAAGGGAATACTAAAACCCATGTTTTGTGTCTACATTTTAGTTTATTGCACACTGTTTGCGGCAGAAGAATATTTTAGGAGAAGGAAGGACCTGGTCATGGACTATCCACTCTTCTTACCGGCTTACGTAAGTCAGGACTTTACATCTCATATTTACAGGGGGACGGTGGGGAGAAATTAGATTTTTTTTTAACAAGCAATAATTTATAGGTTTAGAGGATAAATTAGAGCCATGTCTACACTGTATAATACACTGGTTGTGTGGAGATCCATGTATATAGTATCTACAACATGTTCTCGGTGCTGGGGTCATATATAATTGTTATATTGATAATAAAAGTCTTCAGTGTTACATTATAGGAGACTAATATGGATAGGAGATGGGTTTTGTGAAATGGGGACATAAAAAATACTTTATATTGGTTATTTTCCATGCTGGATCTTACACAATTGCCATGTTTTTTTTCATATCTGCCCTATAATGGTAAGGGCTTACTTGGAGCATGAGTGTGTGCACCTGACAATTGACACCTGTACAGTGTAAGGTCTATGGCTGGCCTCATGCACTGTGTTTTCTATGTTATCTTCAGTTACATTTCTTAATATATCTTTTTCTAAATAAATAAAATCACATATCAAATATAGTGTCCAAAATTTCAAGTGAATTATCTGAGCTGCGACACCAAGCCGCTGCAAAAATGTATGTAATATTAGTGGTGATGCCGCAGCCTCTATCTGGGTAGGCTGTGGTGTTCTGGGGGAGGGTTCTCCAATGCAAAACCATGGCTCACCCTTTCAATTGAGTTGCAGAATCAAGAATGATATGTATAGCGGTCAGTAAGGCAATAGCACTTCAGCAAGGGTTGTAGTTTGTGTATACATGGGGAAGGCATGAAAATACAACAGGACAAGGCATAAGAATAGCAAGATAAGAACCAATGAATGGGGAGAAAAGGGGGAGGGAGGTACGCATAAAAGAGAAAACCCAGAAGACTTCAGCCTTCATTTGCAAAATAATGTACCTGAGAAGAGGAGTAAGCGCATATATAAATACAAAAAGGTGTGATGGTAGGAGCTAAAGAAACAAAGGTCACAGCTCCAATGCACAAGACAACTAATTTACATCAGTGCTAAAAGTTGATTTTCTTGGCAGCAAGATTGTAGGTTGGCACAAAAAGTTATGTTTACCCTGTCACTATCCGCCCCTACAACAGCATGTAATGATTTAAAGGAGAGATTTGGAGGTGGCAGACTGCCTTTTATCGTAATACGTTATGTATTATAGATTTTTATCAGTAATTACGCAAAAATAGCATTATATGTACCAATAACATAAAGTATACATTTTTATACACTTGTGAAAAGCTTAGAAACCGCAGCAAGACACTATCCAGCTGTGGCCAGCCAGACCTCCAGACTTACTACATATATGTGCCCCAACAACACAAATAACAAAATATATCAAATAATAAAAGAAAGATGTTTAACACTTGATACATTTAGGTTCATAAATATTTGGACATAGACAACATTTTTCTAATTTTGGTTCTGTACATTACCACAATGAATTTTGAACAAAACAATTCAGATGAAATATATATATATATCTTTTTTTTTCAGATGCAGTTGAAGTTCAGACTTTCAGCTTTAATTCAGTGGGTTGAACAAAATGGTTGCATAAAAATGTGAGGAACTATAAGGCATTTATTACACAAATTCCCTTCATTTCATGGGCTCAAAAGTAATTGGACAAATGAAATAGTTGTAAATAAAATGTTAATTTCTAATACTTGGTTGTTCACCCTTTGTTGGCAATGACTGCCTGAAGTCTTGACCTCATGGACATCACCAGACGCCGCCGCTGTGTTTCCTCCTTTTTAATGCTCTGCCAGGCCTTTACTGCTGCGGTTTTCAGTTGCTGTTTGTGGCCTTTCTGTCTGAAGTTTAGTCTTTAACAAGTGAAATGCTGCTCACTTGGGTTGAGATCAGGTGACTGACTTGGCCATTCAAGAATATTCCACTTCTTTGCTTTAATAAACTCCTGGGTTGCTTTGGCTTTATGTTTTGGGTCATTGTCCATCTGTATTATGTATCAGTTTGGCTGCATTTGGCTGGATTTGAGCACACAGAATGTCTCTGAATACCTCAGAATTCATCCTGCTGCTTCTGTCCTGTGTCACATCATCAATAAACACTAGTGACCCAGTGCCACTGGCTGCCATGCATGCCCAAGCCATCACACTGCCTCCTCCATGTTTTACAGATGATGTGGTATGCTTTGGATCATGAGCTGTACCACGCCTTCGCCATACTTTTTTCTTTCCATCATTCTGGTAGAGGTTGATCTTGGTTTCATCTGTCCAAAGAATGTTCTTCCAGAACTGTGCTGGCTTTTTTTAGATGTTTTTTTGTTTTGTTTTTTTTTTTTAGCAAATTCCAATCTAGCCTTCTCATTCTTGAGGCTTATGAGTGTCTTGCACCGTGCAGTGAACCCTCTGTATTAACTTCTATGCACTCTTCTCTTTAAGGTAGATTTGGATATTGATACACCTACATCCTAGAGACTGTTGTTCGCTTGGTTGGCTGTTGTGAAGGGGTTTCTCTTTACCATGGAAATTATTCTGTGATCATCCACCACTGTTGTCTTCTGTGGGCATCCAGGTCTTTTTGCATTGATGAGTTCACCAGTTCCTTCTTTCTTTCTTTCCTTCTTTCTTTCTTTCTTTCTCAGGATGTACTAAACTGTAGATTTTGCCACTTCTAATATTGTAGCAATGTCTCAGATGTTTTTTTTTTTCTGTTTAGCCAGCTTAAGGATAGCTTGTTTCACCTGCATGGAGAGCTCCTTTAACCACATGTTTTCTTCACAGCAAAATCTTCCAAATGCAAGCACCACATCTCAAATCACCTCCAGGCCTTTTATCTGATTAATTGAGAATGACATAAGGAAGGAATTGCCCACACCTGCCCATGAAACAGCCTTTGAGTCAATTGTCCAATTACTTTTGGTCCCTTTAAAAACAGGGTGGCATATGTTAAGGAGCTGAAATTCCTAAACCCTGCATCCAACTTTAATGTGGATACCTTCAAATGCTGAAAGTCTGGCCTTTATGTCCATGTCCATTATATAACTCTAACTTAAATATGTTTAAGTAAACAGTACACAGATAATATATTGTATTTTACATTTACAGGTTCCAGCATCCTTGTACTTCGAGGAGCTACAAACACCTCACTATGTAATGGTAAGTGTAAGATATAGGACAATATCATAAGTGAAAATGAATTGTGCCACTTTGTAGCTCTCCTGCTTACATCCTGTATTTTATTATTACAGATGGCAGAGGCGGCTGCATCTGGTGAGTATTACCACTTCATAACCTCTTCTCTTTGCCATATCCTGGATGTGAGTACTGCCCAATTGAAATTATTGGGTACATATGCAGTCCAAGTGTAGTCTGTTAGACTTGGTCAACACTCCGTCATCTGAATAGAGCCTTAAAAATACTTTCTGTAGTGGCAAACCATGTCACAGATGACTGATAAAGGGTGTCCGCTCACAAAAAAGCACTATTCCTATGGGTAAGATATTGGGGTGTAACAAGTAACCATGGGGCCCCATAGCAGAACTTATGTGACCCCACTCTACCACGACCTCATGTCCATCAAGACCTGCCCCCTCAGACAGGCTATATAGTGGTCAAAGCTAACCTTAAGAGGGGGTTAGCAGGAGAGTAGCAGGAAGCTCTCTTACGCCTGTCACGTGGTCCCATCCCTCCAGTGTCAGGCCATGTCCCCTAATGGTCATCTTTGTGTTACTCTCTTGCTCTCCCCACTACCCGCAGCCCCAGAATGTGATCAGCAAACGGAATGTCATGTTATTACAGAAACTTCTGTCTTCTTCCTGTCACATGCCAAAATGTGATATCAACTCATATGAGAATGTTACCCATGGGAATCTTTGCAAATCTGATTTGTAAGCAGACAACTTTAATCTCTGTTTGGTTTGCATCTAAAACTGTTGTTTACGCTAGGTTCACACTAGCGTTCGGATCTCCATTGTTCGGGTCTCATATAATTGATAAATTCTATGGGATCGGTAGTCTACCACTTGTGGCTCTCAGCTTTCGTGAAACTACAACTTCCAGCATGCCAGAGGCCATACACAACAGATAGAGAGTTGTAGAGACCACTGCATAAAATTATGTCCACCAATGTGCCTGAGAAAATAGGCTTATACTGTTGAAATCAAACTCTAAAATATTGTTTTTTTCTTTTCATTTTTCAGCTAAAGATAAAGATAAAAATGTGGTAGAGAAATTCAGGTAAATAAATTGCTTACCTAAATGTATCTAATCATAAATTATCCTTCTCTAGCTAATCCATAAAGATTAGTGCTGAAATAATACAAGTACGGGTGGGTTCACACTTGCGCCGGCACTCCGTCCGCCGCGAATCTGTCCTAAATGTCAGAAAACTGGATAGAGAAAGGTTTGCGACGCTTTGCTTAAAAACCCATTCACTTGAATGGGTTTTCAAAGAAAGTGCGGGTGTGCGCTTACACCCTCTACGCCATGAAGCCGTTTTTTTCGTAGGAAGCAAAGTCAGAGATACAGGACTTTGTGTCCGACGAAAAAAAACGGCTTCAGGTCGCACAGGATGTAAGTGCACACCCGCTCATTGCTTTAAAAATCCATTCAAGTGAATTGGTTTTTAAGCAAAGCGTCGCAAACCTTTCCCTATCCAGTTTTCCGACATTTAGGTCGGATTCGTGGCGGACGGAGTGTTGGCGCAAGTGTGAACCCACCCTACCTCAAGCACTGCTTATCTCAGGGAGGGAGCAAAGGATTAGACATGATAAAATACAATGGGGTAGATTAATCAAGACTGGTGTATTATAAACTGGTCTTGATGATCTCTGCCATGGTAGAGGATTCACTAGATTCATGACAAGAGAGTTGCCTCCCATTAGGTGTGGTGGGTGCTTCTGTTTTTTGAGACTACTGGTATATACGATCTACTGTATAGACTAGTGATACATTTTCCTGCTTACATGTAGGATACGATTAGGTTCATGAGTTTGAAAGCCGGAGGTGCCGAAGTGCCCCATGGAATGGTGACTACTGGGGTGCCTGAACTCACTGAGGATGGGAGCTCACTGATTCTGGGACACTGCACTTCCCTTTCACAGCTTGTGAGCACTTACCCTTTTTTTAGCTTGCTCTTCTGCCCTTGCAATAGAGGAATTTTAATAAATCTGGCGGGAAGACCAGGCCTTATATCACGGCACGCCTCCCACTTTTTTAATTTCTGTGTTTTTGCACCGTTTGTTTGTCATGTTTGTGTCTTGGATTGAGGGATGTGGTTGCCCTTTTGGGACCCTTCCGAGGTCAAGGGGGAGGATGTGTGTGACCATTAGGTTCCCTCTTCCCCTGCTCCCCGGCCCTCCTCTGCTTCGGTTGAGGTGGGTGCACCTAGTTGAAGGCTCCTGAAAGTGCACTAGGGTGAGAACCTATGTGGAATCCAGGAGCAAGTTTCCAGCCCCAGCAGATCTCACAGTCTTCCTAGGACACATTATATTAGGATCTTGCTGTGATGATATTTAGTAATACGTCACTTTATGTCTTATGTGACTTTATATCTCATGAACTTGTTCACTCTGTAATTTACAGGATTGAGGAAATTGAGGATGAAGATGTCCCAAATGACAAGTATGTATATCACAGTACAGTATAGTAATACATTACCAATTAAAGAGTTGTGTGACTCCTGGCACATGGACTGTAATATGTAATATTCTGCTCTATTTACTTAACAGTTGGCTGAAGAAAGTCATTCTCACACCTCACCTGTTCAGGTACTTATCTTACATTGTAGTTGTATTCCTTCCACGGGGATGTAGGTATGGAGTTGTAATAGTCAATATGGAGTAATAAAGCACAACATCCATGGTCTATGGAGGAATAGACATGTCTTGTGGTTTTTGTTTGTATCTGAGATACATGATATTACTTGACTTTAATTTGGCCAGAGGGTCATTGATCCTAACCTGTATTGTATTGTTTACTACAGGCCTTGCTTTTATTGGACGGGTGAATGTTATTTCAGAATGGACTCAATCCTGTAAGTAGAAGCAGCAGAATTGAATGTGTATTGCTGGTTGATACCTTTATGTTTTATGAAATTTGTGTAGTATATCTGTCTTATTTATCTATTTATTTTGAACATTTTGTCTTATATTATAGTGAAGTTAATGAAGACTTCGATGATACGGCGATACCCCCGTAAGTAACTAAAGGGTAAACATTCTATGGAGTTACATTCCGGTACTAGTCTACAGATATAGACTACAGTACCAGACTGGGGTCTAGGTAATACCAGTAAAATGTATTCAGCTACATGATAATATTAACCCCATGTGAAAATTCCTAAAATTACCAACACAGATTATTTTTCAATGGTAGTTTAGTACTGTACTTCAGACTGTTTCAGTTCTGGGGACCCTGTCTGTAACCTGCTGATTATCTCTTGGCTTGAACTAGGTCCCTCTTATGTTTGTATGACAGGAATACATGTTCACAAAGCAGAATGCCTGAGGCAACAGCAACATGCTCCAAGGAGACTAAGAACCCCAAAAGGACATTGACAAGTTCGGACCTGGCAAAACTGGAATCTGGATGGCCAATGTATGTTGTTAAATAATATACCCAGTTTATTATATGGACGCATAGGCTGGTTTTGATGCTGAATATTGCCTATCTGTATGTAATACAGTGAGTGTACTATGCCAGGCACCCCTCTTGTAGGGAATGGAGGGAGTCAGGGACCCACCAGGAGATTTACTAGCTCCTCTGTTGGCCAGTCTGAGCCTGCTTAAATGTATGTACCCCCTTCAATACTATTCATTGGGGAGCTATGGCAAAAACATGTTCACCATGCAGGTGGATATTACATTTTGTCAATGTTTAGAAATATTTGCCATGTAATAATAGAGTATTATACTGTATGTGTCGCTACAACGTAACTATAACCCTAGGAGCTAATACACATAAATGTACATGATATTGATGCTGCTGTTACAACCTTGTAGAGGCAATAAACTGACTACATATTTCTTTTTTTTCTTTTTTTTTTCTCTATACCAGAAACACTGTTTCCAAGCGGCGTCCAGCAAGGTAAATACCTGTATATTTAATGCATCTACACTTCCATCTGCAAACAAAAAATTCAGTCTCTATAAAATATTACCAATATTGCTGTGAAGTTATAGGGGAACAGACAATCCAAACTGCTCCACTACATCAGATACTAGTTCACCAAATAAGTACATAACATACTGTATACTTACCAACATTTTTGTTGGGAAATGGAGACCTTTAAATCCCTCCACATACTAGCCTTGGAAACTTCCTCCAAAACTGAGTGTGATCGACCATCTTTGGTTTCTCTAATCACTCAGCTTCTCCTCCCTCCTCTCCCTCTCCTCTCCACTGACTACTATGTAAACTGTAGTCTGATATCTCTGCTAGCTGTAATCCTGTCAGCAAGATAGACTGATTAAGAAGAAAGACACATTTTTCTTCTATAAAATATATTACACATTTTCTTATATTCATTTTTACTCTTGATTTATGCAAGGTTTGTTGAACAATATATGCAACAAATTACCCAGTTACACCGTGTGCTTAAACTGGGTCTCTTTTCTGCTGAAAGAAACATAATATATGCAGACACCTCAAAGCAAACATAGCAAATAACTTCAAAAATGCAAATGATGGAAGGGAAGTATTTATAGTAACCTCCACAATGGCTTACAATAGCACTTGTACCTAAAAGTCAGTCTCTCTGTATCCTTCACCCAACTCTACTGTGTCACTAGAAAACATGTCTGTTCTCATTTTTGTCTCTTTTCTTTTAGATGTTTGACAGTGCAACTCAGAAACTGGTGCTATCCAGAGAAACCCACAGACTGGAACCTATAAAAAGTGCGTATCTGCTCAGCAATTGCACATTCCCATAGAACTGAGTGGAGGGAACCATGAATCCTCAGAATACTTTCCATTCTCTATAGACATAGTTCTCAACATTGATACAGGTCCAAGACCTGAGACCCACATCTGTGAGCCATTTATGGAATCTCTTCTGTCTATGCCATAAACAACCCAAATAGCAATACCCCTTTAAAAGTTAAATGTTAATTGCCTGATGTAAAAGCAAAAAAAAAAAGATTAAGAATTGGGTTATCACTAGTTTTGGGCGAATCAGTTTGCAACCTCGGTTTACACCAAGGGAGATGTAAAAAATATTTATACTCACCTTCCGTTACCTCTTTTGTGCCTCCATGCAGCATCCGCCGATCTATGTCTACCTCCTCTGGGTGCTCTGGTGCTCTTCTGTGACGTCGTTCATCTGGGGTTACCACTGAGGCCTGTGATTGGGCCTCAGTGGTGACCCTGGGTACATGATGTCATAGAAGAGTGCTAGATGCTGGCTCTGGCACTCTTTTGTGACGTTACATGCCCGGAGGAGGAAGACACAGATCGCTGGACGCCACAAGGAAAGAGGTGAGGGAAGGTGACTATAATTGTTTTTTTATTTTTTACACCTCCCCTGGGCCTCCACCTATTATACTCTGAGGTCTTAGTTATCATTACGTGTTAGAAGGGTACATGTAAATGTTTAAATTAAAATACATTTACTGCAGGGGCATACATAAGGGAAGGTTTCACAGCTAAAAACATCATCTAGCTGACTCCAACCAGCCACCACTCTCTCGTGAATGATGGTGATGATACTTGAAAAATACTTTAAACCTAAGAGGTTTTTCCATTAATAACATTTCTCAATGTGAATAGAGCGTTGGTGAGCATGTATGACCACTGCTTATTCAGTTCTATGTGACCGCCGACCTGGAGATCTCCAGCAGTCCCATTGATGTGAACACCACCACCTTCATTGACATAGAATACTCCAGGGAACTTGCAGTCCTCCATTCTACTTATTTCTAGTACATATTTTTTATTTTTTTCATAACATTTTTTTTTTTGGTATATCTATAGGTTACTTCTGGTGAGGAGGAGGCGCAAATAACATCTAAAAGGGGAGGAAGCACCATGACACCTGGAAGAAGCGCCAATAACATGTGGAGGTGCTTATAACATCAAGAAATCGAAGCATTTAAACATACGGAACAGCAGCACTTAAAGTGTAACTAAATTTTCAGACAACTTTTGATTTTGTTGTCAGCATTTGTGTCATTGATAAATTTTAGATCATTAACAAACTTTAGATCCTTTCTGTGAAATCCTAGTGTCATATGAAAGAGGAGATTATCTGCAGTGTTATCTATATTATTTTCAGAGATATCACTGGTTGATAATACAGTCGAGATTAGGATTTTTATATCATATATTATACAGCTGCATTTAAATATCCTAATCCAGACTGTCATTTCAACCAGTGATATCTCTGGAAATAATATAGAAAGCACTACAGAGAATCTCCTCTTTTATATGACACTATAAGCAAGTTTGTACGTTTTATAATGTCCAAGATATAACTGTTTGGACTTACCCTCCACCCACCCTCATTTTCTCTACTACACAGCCCCGTACTCCATACACAGTAACCTTCAGTGAGAGGTAGGAACAGCTCTCAATACAGAAGCAAGGGAAAGAGTGGAAAAATGCAGGATTTCACAGAAAGTATCCAAAATTTGTTAATAAAGTATATTACAAAATTTATCAATGACACAAATACTACCAGAAAATCAAAAGTTGTCCGAAAGTTTAGTTACGCTTTAAAGAGGACCTTTCACCACCTCCACCAATTCTAGTTCTTAGCATCTGTTAATAGTCTCTGCTCCACTGATTCCAGCACAGTTGAAATTTTCTCTCTAGCCTCCACCATTTCTGGGCAACAAGCACAGTTAATTTTGGTGCCTGATGTGCTATTTAAAGGGGTTGTCTGGTATAAAATGTAATTCCTACTCTAATCTAAACACCCTTCCCCCACGTACTTTCTAAATTACATAATTTATCAAAAATGTATATTTACCCATATCATTGGGGTGGTCGTGTGACCGCCCCAGGGACATTTTCTGTTTATCCGGTGACGTACCGTTTCCCCGTTTCCGGAAACGGAACGTCACTAATACCTCCACCCCATCATACTTACCTTTCTTCCTTCCAGACTTCCTCCTGCGGGACGGCTCCTCCCTCTTTTCTGACTCTGCTGGTGCGGACAATAGTCCCTGCGCTACCGCCTGTGCAGTAGAGGTGGATTGCCGGCTGCAGCACAGGGACTATAGCGCGCACACCGGTAGAGTCAGAAAACAGGGAGGAGCCGGCTTAGAATCACATCCCTTGTCTGCTCCTTCCTGACAGCGCCCTCCTGACAGTACAGAGACTAAATAACATATAAGGCACTAAAACTAACAGCATAGATTGCTCAGGAATGGTGGGGGCTGGAGAAAAATTTTTTAACTATGTCCGAATCAGCAGAGTAGCGACTATTAACAGATGCTAAGAAATGGAAGTTGGTGGAGGTGTTGAAAGGTCCTCTTTAATATTTTGAGGAAGAGGAAGCACCATTAACATCTGTCAAAGGAGAGACCAATAACAATTTGGGCAAGAGGCACCCATAACACCTAGTACAGAAAGAGGCGCCCATAACATCTGTACGAGGAGGAGGTGCCCATAACACCTAGTAAAGATACTATTACATTTTGAGAAGGAAGAAAGGAAAAAGACACACCAGCAACATCTGGTCAAACATAAATAACTATCAACATCAAGAGGTGGAAAATTTATCTAATGAAAAAGGAGATGTCTCCTGCCTTTAACAGTTAATGAAGGAAGACACAACATGTAAAGGCGATGTCTATAGGAGTAAGGGGTGCCATTAATATCTTGAGGAAGAGATGCTATTATCTGGAGTAGGTGCTCATAACATATGGAGTAGGCAATGTGCACCCATAATTCCCGTAAAAAGAGATATGAATGAGGAGTAATGTGTAACATCATCATGAGTAGACATCTACTCCAACTGAAGAAGAAGGTATCTACACCATCAGCAGGACAAGGAGAGGGTATCTATACCATCAAGAAGAAAAGCCACCTAACCAGCATTAAGAGAAGTCACCTACACTATAAGTGAGATGACCTGCCATATACATACATATACCTTGCTGGTTGTAGTACTACTGTACTGTATATTAAAAGCCATGTTTGCATTCATATTAAAGAACATGTTGCCAATTCCTGGTGTCAACTGCTTTAATTTCTCCAACACATCATTATCTGTCAAAGAAATAGTGAGAGTATCTTCTTACCTGATGCAGGTAAAATGCCCCCCCATAATATAGAGGGTCCCTATTTAAGAGGCTGAAGGTGATGATACATTCCTTATGCGGCAGGGATATGTATCAGTGGGGGAGTCAACTTTACCACTTTAGTACAGTAGGGAAATTAATGGAAACTAAAGGGATTTTCTTGGACTTTATTGGAACAGTGGGGGTCTGATACCTGGCACCCCTGCCGATCAGCTGTTAAGAGTAGCTGTAGTGCATTAGAATTAGCAAAGCTCTGTATACCGCATAGGGGTCAGGAAAGGTACTGCAAGCTCAGTCCTATTTAAGCTGCAGTAACTGCAATACCAACAGTACTCCAGATTCAGTGACTGTCCACCCTTAAATATCCTTTTTCAATGAGTTCAACATTGTCTTCCATATGTCTTCCATATTTTTCGCGGCCTTCATATGTACCCATTGAGTCTAATGTGTTTATTCAGACGTCAAGGTTTGAAGAACGAAGCACATCCTTTTTTTCACGGATGCATCACACCAATGAAAGTGTGAAAACAAATCAGATGACATCTGTGAATCATCCGTTTGCCTCGGACTCAGAGACATGTGAAATATTAGAAAATGAAGAAAAAAATATGAAAGTATGAAAAGCGGATCAACCATGGACAGCACACCATCCGTGAAAAGGAGGGAGAGGTTCTGTCCATGAAAAACACGGACCGCAGATGAGGACGTGTGAATAAGTCCTTAATTCAATAAATGTGGAATAAATATTCAATGTCCATGATTGAAAAATAAATAAAGCAAAATTGCCCCTGGGGAAGCCTCCATGTGACTCTAGATTCACACTAGCGTTCAACTTTCCATTCTTTGGGTCCGCTTGGGGACCTGAAGAACAGATACCTAATCCGCATAAAAAGCGGTTACCCGTGGACCCCATAGAATATAATGGGGTCTGCCGGGTTTCCGCCCGAAAAATGCGGAAAAATACAGAGAAAAAAGTCCTGCTTGCACTGTTATCTGTTATATATCTTGCTCTGTTTTGTCTATTTTTAGGTCAACACTGGTCACACATGATTCACTATTAGATTAGGGACAGTGTTAGGGATAGCAATGACCATTGAGAGTGGTGCTTGTGTACACTACATAGTTTGGCACATTATATTCATTTGGAAGATGTAAATATTTTGTATATATTATTGTATGTAACAAGGGCAATTTTGCTTTATTTGTTTTTCAATCCTTGACATTGAATATTTATTCCACATTTATTGGATTAAAGGGGTTGTAAAGTACGGAGGCCGGAGAAGGTACAAAAAAAACAACAACCCATACTCACCTATCCCCAGCGTCTCCCACCGCAGTCTGATCCTGCTGCTCCGAAGTCTTATTTTGGCAGAAGTCCCTGCCACACCTGACCTCTGAGGCCAATCAGGGGCCTAAGGGAAGGAACTGGTTACAGGTTATCCTGGACAACCACTTTAAGGCAGGATGGGCACCCTAATAGGCGATGGTGTCCATATGGGTTTTCTCTGGTTTTAAATGTTTTTTATAGTGTACTAATAAAGTTGTTTATTTTTGTATATTGGATGAGCGTCTCGTTCATATGTATGCAAGCTTATTCTTCTTGGGTTGACTATCCACAGGATAGGTCATCAGTATGTGATCTGTGGGGTCCGACACCAGGACCCCACATAGATCTGCTGTTTTGGCAGCCCCTAGGTACTGGGACACTGGTGAAGTAGAAGGGGTTCATGTGCAGTTTTCTGCTATACATGCAATAGGAGTGGCTCTGCAATTCCCCAGTACCACCGCTATGTAGCAGATGGGCTGCTGTGCAGCTGCTATTACTTGAATAGGGGGAGACTGACTGCGCTCCCTGGTCACTGCAGAATCTTATGGTGTCCTAATAACGAGCTGATCTGTGCACGGTCCAGGTGTCCTACCGCCACGGATCACATACTGTGGATAAGTCATTAGTATGAAAAATCCATTAACATAAGCAGGTAGAAGTGCCCCTAGCAACAGTATCACTCATGGGTATTGCTACCAGGGTAGTAGGCAAAGCTGCAGCTATAGAGGTCAATAGCCAATGGCCTCATTCTAGAGGCGAGGTGTAGTGACTAGTCACCGTGGATGGGGGTGGTATGATAAGCAATGTAAGGGTAAAATCACACAGAGGACTTTGGAGCTGATTTAGAGGTGGATTGCACCTCAAAATCTCCAAATTCTGGCTGAAATCTGCCTCCTATTGTTTTCAATGGGAGACAGTGATGGACGCTTCTTTTTCAGCGCACAGAAATAGAAGTGTCCTGCTTAATCTTGCCGTAGCTTCTGATACTGAATCATTGCGGCAACTGTGGCACGAGTCCTCACGATTGTATATGAGGCTAATCAGCATGTAAACCTGCACCACAATGTCGAGGCACCGCAAAAAAAACACAAAAACATCAAAACACATGCTGTCTTTTTTATTTTTCAGCAATCAGCTAGCAATGTATCTGTGAAAAACGAATACCATAGACCCATGGACCTGAATAGCCAAGACAGGTAAAATAAAGAGAAAAAAAATTGTGCGTGCCACGATTATTTTCTCTGTGTCTCTCGGTATGTTAAAATCAACACGTGAATGGTCCCGTTTACTACAAGGCTGAGGCCCAACATTGCGGAAACCCAACTTTTTTAGTTGCAGATTTTGCTGCGTTTTTTGTGAGCCAAAGCCAGAAATGGCTACTAAAGGAATGGGAAATGCTGGATATAGGAAATTCTTATACTTCTACCTTCTGCTCGATCCGCTCCTGGCTTTGGCTCAAAAAAATGCAGCCAAATCTGCAACTAAAAAAGCTATGTTTCTGCAACGTGTGGCCTCACAGGATCTGTGAGGGTGGGTTCACAGTTGCGGCGTCACTCCGTCCACCACGAATCCGACCTAAATGTCGGAAAACTGGATAGGGAAAGGTTTGCAATGCTTTGCTTAAAAACCCATTCACTTGAATGGGTTTTTAAAGCAATGCGCGGGTGTGCGCTTACACCCTCTGCACTGCAAACCGTTTTTCTTCGCTGGAAACAAGTCGGACATGCAGGACTTTGTTTCCAATGCAAAAAAACGGCTTCGCGGCGCAGAGGGTGTAAGCGCACACCCACGCATTGCTTTAAAAACCCATTCAAGTGAATGGGTTTTTAAGCAAAGCGTCGCAAACCTTTCCCTGTCCAGTTTTCCGACATTTAGGTCGGTTTCGCAGTGGACGGAGTGTGAACCCACCCTGAGCTGTCCAATTTTTTCAGCAAAGTAGTTTGTGTTAAAGGGTCCTTATTCCTTCTAGAAAATTATGAATTGACAACTGGGTGTTACAATTCCTCTTGTCAAAGGGATGTGTTCCTTCAGAGTCAGACAAGATCATCACTTATTGGACAGTGTGCAGGGACAAGTCTCCAACTGGTAACACCCAGCTGTGCAATTTGCTCAGAAATTTCTAGAACGAATAACAGAAGAACAACATAATATAGGCTTATAAGAAGCAATGCTGTACAAACCAGACATAGCAGGAGAAATCTTGTTGTCTTGTTTTTAATATTAAGGCTGGGACCCCACGCAGAAAAAAATGCGGCATTTTGCAGTTTCTGCAAAGTGAATCCCACTTTGCGAAAAAAATATGCGCAGCGGAAACGCTGCAATTTCCAAAACCTTTGCGGTTTTGGTAATTGAAGCTTGTCAATTATACCTACGGAAACACTGGCGGTTTCCCTATAGTTTAATCTGCGGACTTTCTGTGAAAAACACTGCAGGAAAAACCGTAATGCATTGAGGTTTCCCTATAGTTTCCTCTGCGTACTTCCTCTGTGATAAATGTGCGTTGCCATCTCAGTTTTTCACGCAGTGCTTTTTTGCTGCGGCCCGCTACGTGGGGCCATAGCCTAAAGCGGTTTCCCCATGAACATAACCAGATTTAATTTTGTAGATAATTATAACATTTTTATTATTATTTTATTATATCAATAATGAAAAATTTTCAGAGTTTTACATTTTAATAAAGATTTTCTCTAACTATCTCAGTGGTGGCAGTCTGTTGTCTTGATCGGTTGCCAATGGATACGACCATGAAGGCAGGAACTTTCTATGGTCTGAAACCCAGGCCCCAAGAAGATAATCCTAGATGGATTTCAGAGTATAGAAAGTTCCTGTATTCATGGTCGTATCCATTGACAATTGATCAAAACAACAGACTGTTACCACTAATATGGTTATAGAAAATCCCAATAATGATGGATGCAGATAGAATATGCACCATCTTCATCTGTCATTTTATTACCTTTCTGTCCATTGTTATGATCCTATAAGGATAAGGAAAGTGTGAAAATTAACCTGTCCTGCATATTTTTCAGTATTCAAAGACATTGGACCTGGAGGCAACACAGACTGAGGTTCCCAATGGCAGAAACAGGGATGCTGAAATAAACTATTCTAAGGGAAGTTTATCTGCCACTGAAGACTGGCATGGAATACTAGTAAACTTAGTTCTACAGAATTATCCTTTATATTTGTCTGTGTGAATATATATATATATATATATATATATATATATATATATATATATATATATATATATATATATATATATATATATATGTGTGTGTGTGCGCAGAGTGCTGCTGCAATTTTTGCATTTATATATATGTGTCAAATATATATATATATATATATATATATATATATATATATATTATAAAATATTATAAAGTCTCTTTTGGAATATTAATTTCCAAGATTTTTTTTTCCTTCCTTTTAGGGGTTCTGCTATTTTTGAGCGTTCACAGGTTTCTTCATTTAAGATGTTCCTGTAGCTGTGATAAATGAATGAAAATGTTTGAGCATATAAGCTTTTTATGCTTTTTGTGTTTATATGATTTTTGCAGTATGGACACAAATATTGTTTCAGACATACAGTACATTTTTTGATAGGAACCTCGGCTCTTTAAATGACTATAGTTAATCAAAAAAGTAAGATTCAAATTCCTATAATTATTATAAGATTCCCCCCCCCCCCAAATTAGGTCTACAGGTTGTGATGAGTCATGTACAGAGATAGCACTGTTTAATTTGACTTTCTACAGTGTGATAACCTTCTGTCCATTGATATCCTATCTCAGAAGACAACATAAGTAATTGAAAACGCATTTAACGAGTTGAGTCAACATTCACTGCCACATTGTTGTTAATGCTTGATGTTTACCTTTTCAGCATATGTATATGATGTGTCTAGTTCTAACTTTTCTCTTGTCCTAGCTATGTGTGGGTTAGGTAAGTGCCTCTTTTGAATACGTTAATCTGCATACAGAATACACTGACATCCAGGTCATGAATTGGAACCAAGGTGTTAATTCAATTGCAAACTCAGGCATTGTCTTCTGCCTTGTTGTGTATGCAGTATTGAGAGCTGGTCCTTGTAATGACCCCAAGGGAAAGGCAGGCTGAAGACATACAAGCAGGCTTAGTAATGGTAAAAAAAAAAAAGTACAACACCTAGCATGGTCTAACAACAAACTGGACCCCAAAATTAATTTAGACTTTAGACTAGACCCAAAAATATCTACTTAGACACCAGACCATATATCTTCATTTACTTCCCACTCCTTGCTCCCTTGTCCTCTACATTTCAAGATGCCACTGCATACATGGTCCTAGCACCAGCCAGTTTCATGGTGTTATATTCGCTGCTAAACAAGTTCCTGAAGCTGGCTGGCATTAGGGTATTATGACTGTGCCAATGTATGCTGAAACATATAGTGAAGAAAAGTATGTGAAAGTGGGCATGACTTATTGGTTTAATTCATATAGGTAATGGCCAGCGCGGGGTACCCCTTATAGTCACTGGTACTATAGCAGCCATAGGACTTAAACCCTGTTTTCTATCTATATACCAGTCCCTATTTATCAAAGGATTTATATATAGTATATCAGTATTTACTCTGCATATATAACAGTGTATCTATATACATGACATATTTGAGGGATATATTTTTATTGCCTTGGACATGAATTGTAATAAGTGTGAATATATTGAAGCGTAAGAGTTTCTAAAAGTATGACGACTCCCCATACACATGGTTATACATGGTTTCAACTGTATTGGATAAGATGGACTGTACCACTTCATATGGATCCTCACACTGATGACATCACAGGCCTTTGGGAGGGAGGGAGTTATTTAAGCAGCCCCCTACCTTGATTTCCATTGACAGTTACAGTTGGAAGGTGCTTTGGCTGTAAGTCTGGTCTTTTTGTCTTACTATTTACATTTTCTTTAGTCTTTCCCCATGTAATGATAGACTTTATGTGCTTCCATTTCCCTAAAAAGTTTGTGAACCAGTAATAATTTCTAATGTAAAAGGGAATACTAAAACCCATGTTTTTGTCTACTTTTTAGGAGTTTATTGCACACTGTTTGCGGCAGAGGAGTATTTTAGGAGAAGGAAGGACCTGGTCATGGACTATCCACTCTTCTTACCGGGTTACGTAAGTCAGGACTTTACATCTCATATTTACAGGGGGACGGTGGGGAGAAATTAGATTTTTTATTTTTTTTAACAAGTAATAATTTATAGGTTTAGAAGATAAATTAGAGCCATGTCTACACTGTATAATACACTGGTTGTGTGGAGATCCATGTATATAGTATCTACAACATGTTCTCGATGCTGGGGTCATATATAATTGTTATATTGATAATAAAAGTCTTCAGTGTTACATTATAGGAGACTAATATGGATAGGAGATGGGTTTTGTGAAATGGGGACATAAAAAATACTTTATATTGATTATTTTCCATGCTGGATCTTACACAATTGCCATGTTGTTTTTTTTTTTTCATATCTGCCCTAGAGTTGTAAGGGCTTACTTGGAGCATGAGTGTGTGCACCTGACAATTGACACCTGTACAGTGTAAGGTCTATGGCTGGCCTCATGCACTGTGTTTTCTATGTTATCTTCAGTTACATTTCCTAATATATCTTTTTCTAAATAAATAAAATCACATATCAAATATAGTGTCCGACATTTCAAGTGAATTATCTGAGCTGCGACACCAAGCCGCTGCAAAAATGTATGTAATATTAGTGGTGATGCCGCAGCCTCTATCTGGGTAGGCTGTGGTGTTCTGGGGGAGGGTTCTCCAATGCAAAACCATGGCTCACCCTTTCAATTGAGTTGCAGAATCAAGTATGATATGTATAGCGGTCAGTAAGGCAATAGCACTTCAGCAAGGGTTGTAGTTTGTGTATATATGGGGAAGGCATGAAAATACAACAGGACAAGGCATAAGAATAGCAAGATAAGAACCAATGAATGGGGAGAAAAGGGGGAGGGAGGTACGCATAAAAGAGAAAACCCAGAAGACTTCAGCCTTCATTTGCAAAATAATGTACCTGAGAAGAGGAGTAAGCGCATATATAAATACACAAAGGTGTGATGGTAGGAGCTAAAGAAACAAAGGTCACAGCTCCAATGCACAAGACAGCTAATTTACATCAGTGCTAAAAGTTGATTTTCTTGGCAGCAAGATTGTAGGTTGGCACAAAAAGTTATGTTTACCCTGTCACTATCCGCCCCTACAACAGCATGTAATGATTTAAAAGAGAGATTTGGAGGTGGCAGACTGCCTTTTATCGTCATACGTTATGTATTATAGATTTTTATCAGTAATTAAGCAAAAATAGCATTATATGTACCAATAACATAAAGTATACATTTTTATACACTAGTGAAAAGCTTAGAAACCGCAGCAAGACACTATCCAGCTGTGGCCAGCCAGACCTCCAGACTTACTACATATATGTGCCCCAACAACACAAATAACAAAATATATCAAATAATAAAAGAAAGATGTTTAACACTTGATACATTTAGGTTCATAAATATTTGAACATAGACAACATTTTTCTAATTTTGGTTCTGTACATTACCACAATGAATTTTGAACAAAACAATTCAGATGAAATATACATATATGTATATATATATACAGTATATATATATATATATATATATATATATATATATATATCTTTTTTTTTCAGATGCAGTTGAAGTTCAGACTTTCAGCTTTAATTCAGTGGGTTGAATAAAATGGTTGCATAAAAATGTGAGGAACTATAAGGCATTTATTACACACATTCCCTTCATTTCATGGGCTCAAAAGTAATTGGACAAATGAAATAGTTGTAAATAAAATGTTAATTTCTAATACTTGGTTGTTCACCCTTTGTTGGCAATGACTGCCTGAAGTCTTGACCTCATGGACATCACCAGACGCCGCCGCTGTGTTTCCTCCTTTTTAATGCTCTGCCAGGCCTTTAACTGCTGCGGTTTTCAGTTGCTGTTTGTGGCCTTTCTGTCTGAAGTTTAGTCTTTAACAAGTGAAATGCTGCTCACTTGGGTTGAGATCAGGTGACTGACTTGGCCATTCAAGAATATTCCACTTCTTTGCTTTAATAAACTCCTGGGTTGCTTTGGCTTTATGTTTTGGGTCATTGTCCATCTGTATTATGTATCAGTTTGGCTGCATTTGAGCACACAGTATGTCTCTGAATACCTCAGAATTCATCCGGCTGCTTCTGTCCTGTGTCACATCATCATTAAACACTAGTGACCCAGTGCCAGTGGCAGCCATGCATGCCCAAGCCATCACACTGCCTCCGCCATGTTTTACAGATGATGTGGTATGCTTTGGATCATGAGCTGTACCACGCCTTCGCCATACTTTTTTCTTTCCATCATTCTGGTAAAGGTTGATCTTGGTTTCATCTGTCCAAAGAATGTTCTTCCAGAACTGTGCTGGCTTTTTTAGATGTTTTTTTTTTTTTTTTTTTTTTTTTAGCAAAGTCCAATCTAGCCTTCTCATTCTTGAGGCTTATGAGTGGCTTGCACCGTGCAGTGAACACTCTGTATTTACTTTCATGCACTCTTCTCTTTATGGTAGATTTGGATATTGATACACCTACATCCTAGAGACTGTTGTTCGCTTGGTTGGCTGTTGTGAAGGGGTTTCTCTTCACCATGGAAATTATTCTGTGATCATCCATCACTGTTGTCTTCTGTGGGCATCCAGGTCTTTTTGCATTGATGAGTTCACCAGTTCTTTCTTTCTTTCTTTCTAGATTTTGCCACTTCTAATATTGTAGCAATGTCTCAGATGTTTTTTTTTTCTGTTTAGCCAGCTTAAGGATGGCTTGTTTCACCTGCATGGAGAGCTCCTTTGACCACATGTTTTCTTCACAGCAAAATCTTCCAAAAGCAAGCACCACACCTCAAATCAACTCCAGGTCTTTTATCTGATTAATTGAGAATGACATAAGGAAGGAATTGCCCACACCTGCCCCATGAAACAGCCTTTGAGTCAATTGTCCAATTACTTTTGGTCCCTTTAAAAACAGGGTGGCATATGTTAAGGAGCTGAAACTCCTAAACCCTGCATCCAACTTTAATGTGGATACCCTCAAATGAAAGCTGAAAGTCTGTCCATTATATAACTATAACTTAAAGGGGTATTCCCATGAGCATAATCATATCTATATTTGTAGATAATTAAAAGTTAAACATTTTTGCAAATATAAGTAGTTAAAAATTCCTCAGTGTTTTAAAGATTTTCTCTATCCATCTTAGTGGTGACAGTCTGTTTTCTTGATCGGTTGCCAATGGATACGACCACAAATACTGAAACTTTCTATGGTCTGGTACTTGTCAGGTACCCAGCAATGATTTTCTTATTGTAGCTGGGTTATCAGGCAGGGACACTACATGTATCAGAGGATATCACGGCCACCATAAGGACATCATGGCTGATTTTCTGACCTTAGAAAGTTCCTGCATTCATGGTCGTATCCACTGGCAACTGATCAAGACAACAACTTGTGACTACAAGATATTTAGAGAAAATCTTTAACACTTAGCAAAATGTTTAATTACTTATATTTGCAAAAATGTTTAACTTTTAACTATCTACAAATTTAAAAATGATCATGGTCATGGGAATACCCCTTTAAATATGTTTACGTAAACAGGTAAAAAAGACAAAATTAGTGTCACATGTCCAAATATATACTGTATGGACCTAACTGTACACAGATAATATATTGTATTTTACATTTACAGGTTCCAGCATCCTTGTACTTCGAGGAGCTACAAACACCTTACTATGTAAAGGTAAGTGTAAGATATAGGACAATATGATAAGTGAAAATGAATTGTGCCACTTTGTAGCTCTCCTGCTTACATCCTGTATTTTATTATTACAGATGGCAGAGGCGGCTGCATCTGGTGAGTATTACCACTTCATAACCTCTTCTCTTTGCCATATCCTGGATGTGAGTACTGCCCAATTGAAATTATTGGGTACATATGCAGTCCAAGTGTAGTCTGTTAGACTTGGTCAACACTCCGTCATCTGAATAGAGCCTTAAAAATACTTTCTGTAGTGGCAAACCATGTCACAGATGACTGATAAAGGGTGTCCGCTCACAAAAAAGCACTATTCCTATGGGTAAGATATTGGGGTGTAACAAGTAACCATGGGGCCCCATAGCAGAACTTGTTATGTGACCCCACTCTACCACGACCTCATGTCCATGAAGACCTGCCCCCTCAGACAGGCTATATAGTGGTCAAAGCTAACCTTAAGAGGGGGTTAGCAGGAGAGTAGCAGGAAGCTCTCTTACGCCTGTCACGTGGTCCCATCCCTCCAGTGTCAGGCCATGTCCCCTCATGGTCATCTTTGTGTTACTCTCTTGCTCTCCCCACTACCCGCAGCCCCAGAATGTGATCAGCAAACGGAATGTCATGTTATTACAGAAACTTCTGTCTTCTTCCTGTCACATGCCAAAATGTGATATCAACTCATATGAGAATGTTACCCATGGGAATCTTTACAAATCTGATTTGTAAGCAGACAACTTTAATCCCTCTTTGGTTTGCATCTAAAACTGTTGTTTACGCTAGGTTCACACTAGCGTTTGGATCTCCATTGTTCGGGTCTCATATAATTGATAAATTCTATGGGATCGGTAGTCTACCACTTGTGGCTCTCAGCTTTCGTGAAACTACAACTTCCAGCATGCCAGAGGCCATACACAACAGATAGAGAGTTGTAGAGACCACTGCATCAAATTATGTCCACCAATGTGCCTGAGAAAATAGGCTTATACTGTTGAAATCAAACTCTAAAATATTGTTTTTTTCTTTTCATTTTTCAGATAAAGATAAAGATAAAAATGTGGTAGAGAAATTCAGGTAAATAAATTACTTACCTAAATGTATCTAATCATAAATTATCCTTCTCTAGCTAACCCATAAAGATAAGTGCTGAAATAATACAAGTACGGGTGGGTTCACACTTGCGCCAACACCCCGTCCGCCGCGAATCTGTCCTAAATGTCAGAAAACTGGATAGAGAAAGGTTTGCGACGCTTTGCTTAAAAACCCATTCACTTCAAAGAAAAGTGCGGGTGTGCGCTTACACCCTCTACGCCATGAAGCCGTTTTTTTCGTAGGAAACAAAGTTGGAGATGCAGGACTTTGTGTCCGATGAAAAAAAACGGTTTCGCGCCGCAGAGGGTGTAAGTGCACACCCGCTCATTGCTTTAACAACCCATTCAAGTGAATTTGTTTTTAAGCAAAGCGTCGCAAACCTTTTCCTATCCAGTTTTCCGACATTTAGGTCGGATTCGTGGCGGACGGAGTGTTGGCGCAAGTGTGAACCCACCCTACCTCAAGCACTGCTTATCTCAGGGAGGGAGCAAAGGATTAGACATGATAAAATACAATGGGGTAGATTACTCAAGACTGGTGTATTATAAACTGGTCGTGATGATCTCTGCCATGGTAGAGGATTCACTAGATTCATGACAAGAGAGTTGCCTCCCATTAGGTGTGGTGGGTGCTTCTGGTTTTTGAGACTACTGGTATATACGATCTATAGACTAGTGATACATTTTACTGCTTACATGTAGGATACGATTGAGGGATTGAGGGATGTGGTTGCCCTTTTGGGACCCTTCCGAGGTCAAGTGGGAGGATGTGTGTGACCATTAGGTTCCCTCTTCCCCTGCTCCCCGGCCCTCCTCTGCTTCGGTTGAGGTGGGTGCACCTAGTTGATGGCTCCTGAAAGTGCACTAGGGTGAGAACCTATGTGGAATCCAGGAGCAAGTTTCCAGCCCCAGCAGACCTCACAGTCTTCCTAGGACACATTATATTAGGATCTTGCTGTGATGATATTTAGTAATACGTCACTTTATGTCTTATGTGACTTTATATCTCATGAACTTGTTCACTCTGTAATTTACAGGATTGAGGAAATTGAGGATGAAGATGTCCCAAATTGCAAGTATGTATATCACTGTATAGTAATACATTACCAATGAAAGTGTTGTGTGACTCCTGGCACATGGACTGTTAACCCCTTGTAATATGTAATATTCTGCTCTATTTACTTAACGGTTGGCTGAAGAAAGTCATTCTCACACCTCACCTGTTCAGGTACTTATCTTACATTGTAGTTGTATTCCTTCCTGGGGGATGTAGGTATGGAGTTGTAATAGTCAATATGGAGTAATAAAGCACAACATCCATGGTCTATGGAGGAATAGACGTGTCTTGTGGTTTTTGTTTGTATCTGAGATACGTGATATTACTTGACTTTAACTTGGCCAGAGGGTCATTGATCCTAACCTGTATTGTATTGTTTACTACAGGCCTTACTTTTGTTGGACGGGTGAATATTATTTCAGAATGGACTCAATCCCTTAAGTAGAAGCAGCAGAATTGAATGTGTATTGCTGGTTGATACATGATAATATTAACCCCATGTACAAATTCCTAAAATTACCAACACAGATTATTTTTCGGTGGTAGTTTACTACTGTACTTCAGACTGTTTCAGTTCTGGGGACCCTGTCTGTAACCTGCTGATTATCTCTTGGCTTGAACTAGGTCCCTCTTATGTTTGTATGACAGGAATACATGCTCACAAAGCAGAATGCCTGAGGCAACAGCAACATGCTCCAAGGAGACTAAGACCCCCAAAAGGACATTGACAAGTTCGGACCTGGCACAATTGGAATCTGGATGGCCATTGTATGTTGTTAAATAATATACCCAGTTTATTATATGGACGCATAGGCTGGTTTTGATGCTGAATATTGCCTATCTGTATGTAATACAGTGAGTGTACTATGCCAGGCACCCCTCTTGTAGGGAATGGAGGGAGTCAGGGACCCACCAGGAGATTTACTAGCTCCTCTGTTGGCCAGTTTGAGCCTGCTTAAATGTATGTACCCCCTTCAATACTATTCATTGGGGAGCTATGGCAAAAACATGTTCACCATGCAGGTGGATATTACATTTTGTCAATGTTTAGAAATATTTGCCATGTAATAATAGAGTATTATACTGTATGTGTCGCTACAACGTAACTATAACCCTAGGAGCTAATACACATAAATGTACATGATATTGATGCTGCTGTTACAACCTTGTAGAGGCAATAAACTGACTACATATTTCTTTTTTTCTTTTTTTTTCTCTCTATACCAGAAACACTGTTTCCAAGTGGCGTCCAGAAAGGTAAATACCTGTTTATTTAATGCATCTACACTTCCATCTGCAAACAAAAAATTAAGTCTCTATAAAATATTACCAATATTGCTGTGAAGTTATAGGGGAACAGACAATCCAAACTGCTCCACTACATCAGATACTAGTTCACCAAATAAGTACATAACATATACTTACCAACATTTTTGTTGGGAAATGGAGACCTTTAAATCCCTCCACAGACTAGCCTTGGAAACTTCCTCCAAAACTGAGTGTGATCGACCATCTTTGGTTTCTCTAATCACTCAGCTTCTCCTCCCTCCTCTCCCTCTCCTCTCCACTGACTACTATGTAAACTGTAGTCTGATATCTCTGCTAGCTGTAATCCTGTCAGCAAGATAGACTGATTAAGAAGAAAGACACATTTTTCTTCTATAAAATATATTACACATTTTCTTATATTCATTCTTACTCTTGATTTATGCAAGGTTTGTTGAACAATATATGCAACAAATTACCCAGTTACACCGTGTGCATAAATTGGGTCTCTTTTCTGCTGAAAGAAACATAATATATGCAGACACCTCGAAGCAAACATAGCAAATAACTTAAAAATGCAAATGATGGAAGGGAAGTATTTATAGTAACCTCCACAATGGCTTACAATAGCACTTGTACCTAAAAGTCAGTCTCTCTGTATCCTTCACCCAACTCTACTGTGTCACTAGAAAACATGTCTGTTCTCATTTTTGTCTCTTTTCTTTTAGATGTTTGACAGTGCAACTCAGAAACTGGTGCTATCCAGAGAAACCAACAGACTGGAACCTATAAAAAGTGCGTATCTGCTCAGCAATTGCACATTCCCATAGAACTGAGTGGAGGGAACCATGAATCCTCAGAATACTTTCCATTCTCTATAGACATAGTTCTCAACATTGATACAGGTCCAAGACCTGAGACCCACATCTGTGAGCCATTTATGGAATCTCTTCTGTCTATGCCATAAACAACCCAAATAGCAATACCCCTTTAAAAGTTAAATGTTAATTGCCTGATGTAAAAGCAAAAAAAAAAAGATTAAGAATTGGGTTATCACTAGTTTTGGGCGAATCAGTTTGCAACCTCGGTTTACACCAAGGGAGATGTAAAAAATATTTATACTCACCTTCCGTTACCTCTTTTGTGCCTCCATGCAGCATCCGCCGATCTATGTCTACCTCCTCTGGGTGCTCTGGTGCTCTTCTGTGACGTCGTTCATCTGGGGTTACCACTGAGGCCTGTGATTGGGCCTCAGTGGTGACCCTGGGTACATGATGTCATAGAAGAGTGCTAGATGCTGGCTCTGGCACTCTTTTGTGACGTTACATGCCCGGAGGAGGAAGACACAGATCGCTGGACGCCACAAGGAAAGAGGTGAGGGAAGGTGACTATAATTGTTTTTTTATTTTTTACACCTCCCCTGGGCCTCCACCTATTATACTCTGAGGTCTTAGTTATCATTACGTGTTAGAAGGGTACATGTAAATGTTTAAATTAAAATACATTTACTGCAGGGGCATACATAAGGGAAGGTTTCACAGCTAAAAACATCATCTAGCTGACTCCAACCAGCCACCACTCTCTCGTGAATAATGGTGATGATACTTGAAAAATACTTTAAACCTAAGAGGTTTTTCCATTAATAACATTTCTCAATGTGAATAGAGCGTTGGTGAGCATGTATGACCACTGCTTATTCAGTTCTATGGGACCGCCGACCTGGAGATCTCCAGCAGTCCCATTGATGTGAACACCACCACCTTCATTGACATAGAATACTCCAGGGAACTTGCAGTCCTCCATTCTACTTATTTCTAGTACATATTTTTTATTTTTTTCATAACTTTTTTTTTTTTGGTATATCTATAGGTTACTTCTGGTGAGGAGGAGGCGCAAATAACATCTAAAAGGGGAGGAAGCACCATGACACCTGGAAGAAGCGCCAATAACATGTGGAGGTGCTTATAACATCAAGAAATCGAAGCATTTAAACATACGGAACAGCAGCACTTAAAGTGTAACTAAATTTTCAGACAACTTTTGATTTTGTTGTCAGCATTTGTGTCATTGATAAATTTTAGATCATTAACAAACTTTAGATCCTTTCTGTGAAATCCTAGTGTCATATGAAAGAGGAGATTATCTGCAGTGTTATCTATATTATTTTCAGAGATATCACTGGTTGATAATACAGTCGAGATTAGGATTTTTATATCATATATTATACAGCTGCATTTAAATATCCTAATCCAGACTGTCATTTCAACCAGTGATATCTCTGGAAATAATATAGAAAGCACTACAGAGAATCTCCTCTTTTATATGACACTATAAGCAAGTTTGTACGTTTTATAATGTCCAAGATATAACTGTTTGGACTTACCCTCCACCCACCCTCATTTTCTCTACTACACAGCCCCGTACTCCATACACAGTAACCTTCAGTGAGAGGTAGGAACAGCTCTCAATACAGAAGCAAGGGAAAGAGTGGAAAAATGCAGGATTTCACAGAAAGTATCCAAAATTTGTTAATAAAGTATATTACAAAATTTATCAATGACACAAATACTACCAGAAAATCAAAAGTTGTCCGAAAGTTTAGTTACGCTTTAAAGAGGACCTTTCACCACCTCCACCAATTCTAGTTCTTAGCATCTGTTAATAGTCTCTGCTCCACTGATTTCAGCACAGTTGAAATTTTCTCTCTAGCCTCCACCATTTCTGGGCAACAAGCACAGTTAATTTTGGTGCCTGATGTGCTATTTAAAGGGGTTGTCTGGTATAAAATGTAATTCCTACACTAATCTAAACACCCTTCCCCCACGTGCTTTCTAAATTACATAATTTATCAAAAATGTATATTTACCCATATCATTGGGGTGGTCATGTGACCACCCCAGGGACATTTTCTGGTTATTCGGTGACGTTCCGTTTCCCCGTTTCCGGAAACGGAACGTCACTAATACTTCCCCCCTCCACCCCATCATACTTACCTTTCTTCCTTCCAGACTTCCTCCTGCGGGACGGCTCCTCCCTCTTTTCTGACTCTGCTGGTGCGGACAATAGTCCCTGCGCTACCGCCTGTGCAGTAGAGGTGGATTGCCGGCTGCAGCACAGGGACTATAGCGCGCACACCGGTAGAGTCAGAAAACAGGGAGGAGCCGGCTTAGAATCACATCCCTTGTCTGCTCCTTCCTGACAGCGCCCTCCTGACAGTACAGAGACTAAATAACATATAAGGCACTAAAACTAACAGCATAGATTGCTCAGGAATGGTGGGGGCTAAAGAAAAATTTTTTAACTATGTCCGAATCAGCAGAGTAGCGACTATTAACAGATGCTAAGAAATGGAAGTTGGTGGAGGTGTTGAAAGGTCCTCTTTAATATTTGGAGGAAGAGGAAGCGCCATTAACATCTGTCAAAGGAGAGACCAATAACAATTTGGGCAAGAGGCACCCATAACACCTAGTACAGAAAGAGGCGCCCATAACATTTGTACGAGGAGGAGGTGCCCATAACACCTAGTAAAGATACTATTACATTTTGAGAAGGAAGAAGACACACCAGCAACATCTGGTCAAACATAAATAATTATCAACATCTAGAGGTGGAAAAGTGAGATGACCTGCCATATACATACATATACCTTGCTGGTTGTAGTACTACTGTACTGTATATTAAAAGCCATGTTTGCATTCATATTAAAGAACATGTTGCCAATTCCTGGTGTCAACTGCTTTAATTTCTCCAACACATCATTATCTGTCAAAGAAATAGTGAGAGTATCTTCTTACCTGATGCAGGTAAAATGCCCCCCCATAATATAGAGGGTCCCTATTTAAGAGGCTGAAGGTGATGATACATTCCTTATGCGGCAGGGATATGTATCAGTGGGGGAGTCAACTTTACCACTTTAGTACAGTAGGGAAATTAATGGAAACTAAAGGGATTTTCTTGGACTTTATTGGATCAGTGGGGGTCTGATACCTGGCGCCCCTGCCGATCAGCTGTTAAAAGAGTAGCTGTAGTGCATTAGAATTAGCAAAGCTCTGTATACCGCATAGGGGTCAGGAAAGGTACTGCAAGCTCAGTCCTATTTAAGCTGCAGTAACTGCAATACCAACAGTACTCCAGATTCAGTGACTGTCCACCCTTAAATATCCTTTTTCAATGAGTTCAACATTGTCTTCCATATGTCTTCCATATTTTTCGCGGCCTTCATATGTACCCATTGAGTCTAATGTGTTTATTCAGACGTCAAGGTTTGAAGAACGAAGCACATCCTTTTTTTCACGGATGCATCACACCAATGAAAGTGTGAAAACAAATCAGATGACATCTGTGAATCATCCGTTTGCCTCGGACTCAGAGACATGTGAAATATTAGAAAATGAAGAAAAAAATATGAAAGTATGAAAAGCGGATCAACCATGGACAGCACACCATCCGTGAAAAGGAGGGAGAGGTTCTGTCCATGAAAAACACGGACCGCAGATGAGGACGTGTGAATAAGTCCTTAATTCAATAAATGTGGAATAAATATTCAATGTCCATGATTGAAAAATAAATAAAGCAAAATTGCCCCTGGGGAAGCCTCCATGTGACTCTAGATTCACACTAGCGTTCAACTTTCCATTCTTTGGGTCCGCTTGGGGACCTGAAGAACAGATACCTAATCCGCATAAAAAGCGGTTACCCGTGGACCCCATAGAATATAATGGGGTCTGCCGGGTTTCCGCCCGAAAAATGCGGAAAAATACAGAGAAAAAAGTCCTGCTTGCACTGTTATCTGTTATATATCTTGCTCTGTTTTGTCTATTTTTAGGTCAACACTGGTCACACATGATTCACTATTAGATTAGGGACAGTGTTAGGGATAGCAATGACCATTGAGAGTGGTGCTTGTGTACACTGCGGTGACCAGATGGAAGGTAACGCTGCAGTTGGGATTGCGGGGTGCAAACAGCGCAGACTTGTCACGGTCTCTGGGCACGAGGGCGCAGCGCTGGTGCTGTCCCACGTTACCACCACTGGTACCGGTGATGAGGGGGCTGCACAAATGTTGGTGGTGATTGTTCCCCCGGGGCGCTTCCCCTATACTGTGCCGACTGGTGGTGTTTGGGGCGCCCTGATGTTGTCGGTGCAGAGTCAGACACAGAAACGGTTGTAAAGTTGAACTTTTACTTCCATGGGTGTGGAGGCACAAATGCTTAAACAGTTTCTTCAATACAAAACAACGGGGTACGCCTGGTGACACAGCAAAGTCCTGGGGTGCAGGGTAGACTTGATAAAAGGTGTTCCTAGCCCCTTATACTTCAGTGTTACAGCCCTAAGGTGCGTCTGGGATCCTATTTGGCACATAGGAGGATGCCCACCATGATACTAGTACATAATATTCCCCACTCACGTTATGTGGTCCTGATAGCTCAGAGTTTCGGGGTGCAATATTCAGGGTGGCAGGATATTCCACAGGTCTGGCCTTGGCCCCTGGATCCTGTGATACTTGCTATGGAGCACGTGTTCCAGAATGTTCTTTCCACAGTCTCATGCTGACAAGATAATGATGCTTGACTTCCTTCAGGGCGATGGCTAGGCAGACAGGGGACAGGATCTTCTGAATAGCTGGAGTATGTCAGCTCTCCAACCTTCCTGGGCCTGTCTAGGACTTGAGATTCCTGCACTAAACTCACTGCTTTCTTCACAGGACATCACACTTATCTCCTCACCTCCTCCTCCTAACACTCCACACTTCTCACTCCTCACACGCAGGACCTTCCTGCTATGTCACACAGGCTATGAAGCAACAGGAAATAATACAATGCACAGAGATCACCCTCAGCCCAGCCATAGCCAGCTCTGGGATGCCACATACTCCCCCTCTTTCACTGAGCCGACCTCGGCGACGGGCTGGGGTGAAGGTGAGAAATGTAACATAACGTTAATAAATACGAATAAAGTGCAAATGTCACTAACAGTTTAGAAAAATATAATACTTAGAAACTTGAGGTAAGACCTCCCGGCATAGTCCTGGAATGTCCATGAGAAGTCTGAAGGGTAACGGAGAGATAATTAAACTCAGACTTATGGAACCTTTTGGCGGTACCATCAGACAGTCCATATAGAAACGACAGTAGTGCAAATGGGTCCAGAGGCTCTCTGGCACAAATTGTGTGAGTGTCCATTATCATGAGAGTCTCTCTGAGAAACAATAAACAGTCCTTTCTGTAAGGAAGAGTAGGCACTCTAGCACGAATGTCCATACCGCAATGGGGTAACAGAACTTCCTTGGCTCGGTGAGCCAGGAACTATGGCTTGGATTGTTGCATATAAATGTAAATACTATATTACATGGCAAGATATTATATATATACTGTATATACACACAGGAAAAACATTAATGTAATCAGAGCAGGAATAACATATATACAGAAGCAGAGACAGTTAACCTCTTTTACCCAAGGACAGCCATGGCATCACTATAGCGTGTTGGAGGTATGCCTTTTGTGGTACGCTCAGAACGCCTAAGTGGAACGAGATTTGAATCAGGAACAGAGTCACTGAAATCAATTAAATCATCTGTCGAAGGGTTCTCTTGCACTAGAGCAATTGGTGGATAGCAGCTAAATGGTAGTAGTTTAGGCGCCCACATAAGCTCAGTTAACGTTGGGGATCTCTCTTTTGCTTCAGAAGGTGACAAGATCTCTGTACTCGTTGTCTCAGCTGGGGTCACCTCTGTGGGTAGTCCTTCTTTAAGGCACAGCTTCAGACGGTTTCGGTGTACTACTTGGGGCTGTCTCCCAGGTTTAGAGATCTCGTACACGTCGGATTCAGGATATGGTATGGAGATGACACTGTATGGTTCTTTCTCCCAGAATGGATCCAATTTCCCATTCCGATGGTTATTCCTTAACCATACACGGTCGCCAACTTTCAGGGGCGCTGCATGGGCGTGATGGTTGTAATCCTCCTGTTGTCTCCTACGAACCTCATCCATGCGCGTTTCAACTATCTCTTTAGCTTCCTCCATACGTCGGCGGTGTTCAACAACCCAGTCTGTTATGGGTAGTGGATTGATGGTGTCAGGGACCTTCACACCAAGGGTTAAGTCTGAAGGAAGTTGACCTTGTCTTCCAAACATTAGATAAAATGGTGCGTATCCCGTAGATGTTTGGGGTGTGTTGTTGTAAATATAGGCCAAGTCCTTGATACGCTCAGGCCACTCAACACCAGGTGTAACTGCGGCTGTTCTTAGCATGCCGATGATCACTTGATTTGCCTTCTCGCACATACCATTCCCTTGAGGGTGATACGCTGTGGTTCGCAACTTCTTGCAGTCTTGGAACTGACACAGCTCACGGAACAATTGGGATTCAAACGCCGATCCACGGTCGGTGAGGATATGCTCAGGACAACCGTAATGGCGGACAAACTCTGCGTAGAAGGTCTCAGCCGTAGTTCTTGCTGTAAGATCTCTGACAGGCACGATGACAAGGAACTTGGAGTAATGATCCACCATTGTCAGAGCGTAGCTGTAGCCGGAACGTGTGGGACCCAACTTCACATGGTCCAGAGCAACAATTTCACACGGCTTTTGAGTCTTAATTGGATGTAGAGGGGCCTTCTGCTCTCTTCGACCTTCCTTGGTGATACTACAGGCGGGACACTCTCGGCACCAACTCTCAATGTCACTCCTCATCCCAACCCAATAGAAGCGACGACGGATGGAGGCTTCGGTCTTTTGTACCCCGAAGTGACCGGATCTGTCATGATACGCCTCAAGTATCATCTGTGCGTCTCTTCTTGGTACGAGGATCTGATGAAGCCTTTCACCTGTGACAGGATCAAAAGTGTTTCTAAGTAGAGGACCTCGTTGGACAAACAGGCGCTTCCTCTGTCGCCAAAGGCGTTTTAATTCCACGTCATGAAGACCTCTCTTTACACGGGTTGGTATTCTTCCTGTAAGCAGGAAATCTGACAATTCTCCTAAAACTCTGCTCTCTTCTTGGAACGTTTTCCACAGAGATGGCTCCTGGAGGGATTTGGCAGCTGTTTTCGCCAGAGATTCTCCTTCTACAGGGACACCAATAGCAACCTGTTGGGCAAACTTGTTGTAGAATGGTGGCATCTCCACCTCTTCCCAGATGTCTTCTCGGGGTGGTTCTTCTCCCACAGGCAACCTTGAGAGTGCATCAGCGTTAGCGTTGGACTTGCCACTGCGATACTTGACAGAGAACTTGTAATTCGCGAGTCTTGAGGCCCACCGTTGTTCAAGGGCTCCCAGTCGAGCAGTGTCCAGATGCGCCAACGGATTGTTATCTGTGTACACGGTAAAGGGTGTGGCAGCCAGGTAGTCTTTAAACTTCTCTGTCACGGCCCAGACAAGCGCCAGAAGTTCGAGTTTGAAAGAACTATAGTTCTGGTCGTTCTTCTCCGCGCCTCTCAGACTCCTGCTGGCGTAGGCGATGACTCGCTCTTTGTTGTCCTGAACCTGGGACAACACTGCACCCAAACCTTGGTGACTTGCATCTGTGTACAAGCGGAATGGCTGACTGTAGTCGGGATAGGCTAGAATTGGTGGTTGCGTCAGAAGTGCTTTAAGCGCTTGAAAGGCTTCCTCTTGATGCGCTGTCCAGTCTACCGGAAGCTTTCGGTTGTAGTTTTCTCTGGGACAACCGCGCAACAACTCGTTCAGAGGCTCGGCTACTTGGGCGAAGTGTGGTATGAAACGCCGGTAGTAACCTGCGAATCCAAGGAAGCTTCGGACTTCTTTGACGGTAGTTGGTCTTCGCCAGTTCTGGACTACAGTGATCTTTTCAGGATCAGGTTGGACGCCTTGTGCGCTCACGACATGCCCAAGGTAGTGAACTTGGGGTTTCAACAGGTAGCACTTGGAGGGCTTCAACTTTAGGCCGTGCTGTATAAGTACCTTGAATACCTCGGACAGGTGACGAAGGTGTTCTTGGTATGTCCGGCAGAATACAATAACATCGTCCAGGTACAGTAGCACACTCTGGAAATTCTCATGGCCGAGGCACCTCTCCATAAGCCTTTGGAATGTGGCTGGGGCATTACATAGCCCAAATGGCATACTATTGAATTCAAAGAGTCCCATCGGGGTCGTAAACGCAGTCTTTTCACGATCTTCAGGCGCCATAGGGACTTGCCAGTATCCACTGGTTAAGTCCAGGGTCGAGAAACAGGTAGCTGATCCCAAAGCCGTTAGAGATTCCTCAATCCGGGGCAATGGGTATGCGTCTTTGTGCGTGACGTTGTTGAGTTTACGATAGTCCACACAAAATCGTAGGGTTCCGTCTTTCTTCTTGACAAGGACTAGCGGGGCTGCCCAGGGGCTATTACTCTCCCGGATGACATCAGCATCTCGCATCTCTTGGATCAACTTTTTCACCGGTTGGTACATCGCGGGTGGTATTGGACGGTGACGCTCCTTGATTGGATGGTGGTCGCCAGTCAGAATGCGATGTTGTATGGTCGTGGTCTTACCAAAGTCCAATGGGTGTTTGCTGAATGCCTGTTGGTAACGCTTGGCCACATTGCGAACCCCATTGATGTGCTCTATAGGGGTATTGGCGTCTCCCACGTTCAATTCATCCCACCAGGACTTCGTGGCTCCATTCTGAATGTTCTCAGCAGCTTGGGTGGAACGCTGTGTGGCGGTAGAATCACCAGAGAGAATGTCTTCTGGTGCTAACCGGTGTAGCAGGGCCACAGAGTGGAACTTGTGGAGGTTCACGGGAGCATCGCCCAAGTTGACTAAGCGGACAGGAACATGTCCATTGGAAACTGTGACAAGGCTGCGGGCAGCCATGACAAGTGGTTGGCCATCTACCTGTATGGGTTGTAGCAAGGCCTCGTAGTCCTGATTTTCTATGCCCGGACGGGCACGGCACCACACCATAGTTTCTGTTCCAGGCTGTAGGGTTACTGGACGGGTATCTTGGATCCGGACTTGACCAATTTCACCTTGTTTGTTGGCGAACTTGTGCTGGGCATTGAGTACACGAATGGCCCGCTGAATGTTCTGCTGGTCACTGGGAGAAGCTGTAAGGAGAGAGGCATGCAAGGCATCCAACACTTCTGCAAAGCAATGGCGTAAAACATTCATGCCTAATATTACAACTGCAAACCTATCATCCTCTACATCCGTGACAATTACACCCTGTCTAGGCAGTTTCAAGTCCCCAATCTGGATAGTGGGTTCCCAATAACCCTGCTGTGGTATGGGCTGTCCATTGCTGCCACACAGATTTATCCATGTGTCAGGTGTTCTATTCAACACACCTAAGTCCCAATGTTCAAGGAACACCTGCTTGCGCAGGGTTGTTACCTGAGATCCAGTGTCCACCAACGCTGTCAGAGGGACGCCGTTCACCCGGATTGTGATGTGTGGGCAGGCTGAGACGAAGCGTGACAATGGCACTGAAGATTCACCTGGGCCCTTCTTCTTTCCTCCCGAGGGGCGGCCCGCTGCCTCGGGGGTGGCCCGTTTAACTGAAAACACTGAGGCCTGGTGTGTCCATATCTATGGCAATAGGTACAGTATGGCCTCTCACTCTGCGGAGGTTTCACTGAAGACGGACGTCTGGGTGGCGACTCAGGTGAGATGTTGAGACTTCGCAAAGGATCACTGGACGATGAAGACGGCTGGGTCAGACGATCTAGACGGACGGTGATCTGTTCCATGGCACGGGTCAGATGATCCACTCGGGCCAGAAGGTCATCTCTGGAGTCTGCTGGTGTAGTCTGCGCAGTTTGGGCAGCAGGTGAGGTACCCAGAGGTAGTGGCAGGACAACTGGAGCAATGCTTGTTGAGGGTCCAGGTGAGGGAGCACAGATGACTGGGCTCGGCTGGGGCTGCTCCTGTCCCAAGACCTGGATGGCAAGGGCCTTGAAGTCAGCAAACATGATGCTGGGATGTTGTGCAGCAAGCATTCGCAACTGACTCTGGAGCAATGTGGTACCCGCCCCTTCTATGAAGCGGTCAAGCAAGATTTTATCAGAGTCCACATTTTCACGTGGATCCACTTGCACCACAGCTCTGAACGCCTCTTGGAGGGATAAAGCATAGTCCCGCAGGGTCTCACCAGGTAGTTGTCGTCTGGAAAAGAAGCGCATCTTTACCTCGG
This sequence comes from Leptodactylus fallax, assembly GCA_947044405.1. Lineage (NCBI taxonomy): Eukaryota > Metazoa > Chordata > Amphibia > Anura > Leptodactylidae > Leptodactylus > Leptodactylus fallax. The sequence continues at coordinate 134,527 of CAMRHE010000455.1, read as the reverse complement.
AGACAGATCGCACGTCAAAGTTCACCTGGAGTTTGTCCAGAATTTGCCCAGGGGTTCTTTTGTCAGAGGCAGGCCAGGATTTGACCTCCCTAGCTGCAGCATCCTCAAGCTGGCCCAGCAGGATCTGTATCTGCTGTTCTGTATTCAGAGGATAGAACTGGAAGAGAGACAGCATCTTCTCACGAAAGTCCCTGAGGGTATGCGCCTCCCCTTTGTAGCACGGCAGCCATGGTGCGCCAGGGTAAAATGGCATGGAGAATGGTAGGCTGCTCGCCATGGGCACTGCTGGATCACTAGAAACAGATGGCACAATGTCACTTTGCTCAGTCATGTTGTTTGCAGGTATGACTGAAATTAGGTCGCCGTCTCTTTAAGAAACTCAACTGCTTGCTGGAAGGGAATGGAGACTACAACTTGGAATGCTGTCCCTTTAAGAATGCTGTAGCTATTAACAGAGTCACTGTGATGCAGGCTGACGGTGTGCTCCCCCTCTTTAATGGTGGCACTCCCCACGGACACTGTACACGGAAAACACTCGCTGGGGCCGTGGGAGGACTGAAGACAAGGACAGGGAGGCACAGTACTCACTGACAGCAACTGCAGCGTGGACCAGAGATCAGCGGTGCACAGCAGGGACGGTGATGCGGCACCGGAGAGTCAGAAATGGTGCTGGCACATTCGCCTTTCACTTTCTTGTATGGGTGCGCTGGAGCATTGCGCTCAGCATTCTGGGCTCTCCTAAGATGGCGGCAGATGGGTCTCCTGGCCTCATGGGCAGTGCTAAAAATCTCCCGCACTTTTGCAAGGTACAGTTAACCCTTTGTGGGCGTTCTTACACAGCGATGTGGCGCAGCAAACAAGTCCTGGGCGTTTTAACTCTTCCAGGGCTGTAACACACTGAGAGGACAGTCTTTAGGGCTTACTTCAGGGGTTTAGGGCTCCCCCTCTTTGTGGCAAGCACTCTCAGGGAATAAACTTGATCTTAGCAAAGTCCACAATAAAGACCGATGCTCTGGAGACAATTTGGCGCACTTTTCGTGGCGACTTTCTCAAAATGGCACACACCCGTATCCTGTTCGTGACGCCAGTTTTTCTTGCGGTGACCAGATGGAAGGTAACGCTGCAGTTGGGATTGCGGGGGTGCAAACAGCGCAGACTTGTCACGGTCTCTGGGCACGAGGGCGCAGCGCTGGTGCTGTCCCACGTTACCACCACTGGTACCGGTGATGAGGGGGCTGCACAAATGTTGGTGGTGATTGTTCCCCCGGGGCGCTTCCCCTATACTGTGCCGACTGGTGGTGTTTGGGGCGCCCTGATGTTGTCGGTGCAGAGTCAGACACAGAAACGGTTGTAAAGTTGAACTTTTACTTCCATGGGTGTGGAGGCACAAATGCTTAAACAGTTTCTTCAATACAAAACAACGGGGTACGCCTGGTGACACAGCAAAGTCCTGGGGTGCAGGGTAGACTTGATAAAAGGTGTTCCTAGCCCCTTATACTTCAGTGTTACAGCCCTAAGGTGCGTCTGGGATCCTATTTGGCACATAGGAGGATGCCCACCATGATACTAGTACATAATATTCCCCACTCACGTTATGTGGTCCTGATAGCTCAGAGTTTCGGGGTGCAATATTCAGGGTGGCAGGATATTCCACAGGTCTGGCCTTGGCCCCTGGATCCTGTGATACTTGCTATGGAGCACGTGTTCCAGAATGTTCTTTCCACAGTCTCATGCTGACAAGATAATGATGCTTGACTTCCTTCAGGGCGATGGCTAGGCAGACAGGGGACAGGATCTTCTGAATAGCTGGAGTATGTCAGCTCTCCAACCTTCCTGGGCCTGTCTAGGACTTGAGATTCCTGCACTAAACTCACTGCTTTCTTCACAGGACATCACACTTATCTCCTCACCTCCTCCTCCTAACACTCCACACTTCTCACTCCTCACACGCAGGACCTTCCTGCTATGTCACACAGGCTATGAAGCAACAGGAAATAATACAATGCACAGAGATCACCCTCAGCCCAGCCATAGCCAGCTCTGGGATGCCACACACTACATAGTTTGGCACATTATATTCATTTGGAAGATGTAAATATTTTGTATATATTATTGTATGTAACAAGGGCAATTTTGCTTTATTTGTTTTTCAATCCTTGACATTGAATATTTATTCCACATTTATTGGATTAAAGGGGTTGTACAGTACGGAGGCCGGAGAAGGTGCAAAAAAAACAACAACCCATACTCACCTATCCCCAGCGTCTCCCACCGCAGTCTGATCCTGCTGCTCCGAAGTCTTATTTTGGCAGAAGTCCCTGCCACACCTGACCTCTGAGGCCAATCAGGGGCCTAAGGGAAGGAACTGGTTACAGGTTATCCTGGACAACCACTTTAAGGCAGGATGGGCACCCTAATAGGCGATGGTGTCCATATGGGTTTTCTCTGGTTTTAAATGTTTTTTATAGTGTAATAATAAAGTTGTTTATTTTTGTATATTGGATGAGCGTCTCGTTCATATGTATGCAAGCTTATTCTTCTTGGGTTGACTATCCACAGGATAGGTCATCAGTATGTGATCTGTGGGGTCCGACACCAGGACCCCACATAGATCTGCTGTTTTGGCAGCCCCTAGGTACTGGGACACTGGTGAAGTAGAAGGGGTTCATGTGCAGTTTTCTGCTATACATGCAATAGGAGTGGCTCTGCAATTCCCCAGTACCACCGCTATGTAGCAGATGGGCTGCTGTGCAGCTGCTATTACTTGAATAGGGGGAGACTGACTGCAGCTCCCTGGTCACTGCAGAATCTTATGGTGTCCTAATAGCGAGCTGATCTGTACACGGTCCAGGTGTCCTACCGCCACGGATCACATACTGTGGATAAGTCATTAGTATGAAAAATCCATTTGGGGCTGTAAAAGCCCATTAACATAAGCAGGTAGAAGTGCCCCTAGCAACAGTATCACTCATGGGTATTGCTACCAGGGTAGTAGGCAAAGCTGCAGCTATAGAGGTCAATAGCCAATGGCCTCATTCTAGAGGCGAGGTGTAGTGACTAGTCACCGTGGATGGGGGTGGTATGATAAGCAATGTAAGGGTAAAATCACACAGAGGACTTTGGAGCTGATTTAGAGGTGGATTGCACCTCAAAATCTCCAAATTCTGGCTGAAATCTGCCTCCTATTGTTTTCAATGGGAGACAGTGATGGACGCTTCTTTTTCAGCGCACAGAAATAGAAGTGTCCTGCTTAATCTTGCCGTAGCTTCTGATACTGAATCATTGCGGCAACTGTGGCACGAGTCCTCACGATTGTATATGAGGCTAATCAGCATGTAAACCTGCACCACAATGTCGAGGCACCGCAAAAAAAACACAAAAACATCAAAACACATGCTGTCTTTTTTATTTTTCAGCAATCAGCTAGCAATGTATCTGTGAAAAACGAATACCATAGACCCATGGACCTGAATAGCCAAGACAGGTAAAATAAAGAGAAAAAAAATTGTGCGTGCCACGATTATTTTCTCTGTGTCTCTCGGTATGTTAAAATCAACACGTGAATGGTCCCGTTTACTACAAGGCTGAGGCCCAACGTTGCAGCAACCCAACTTTTTTAGTTGCAGATTTTGCTGCGTTTTTTGTGAGCCAAAGCCAGAAATGGCTACTAAAGGAATGGGAAATGCTGGATATAGGAAATTCTTATACTTCTACCTTCTGCTCGATCCGCTCCTGGCTTTGGCTCAAAAAAATGCAGCCAAATCTGCAACTAAAAAAGCTATGTTTCTGCAACGTGTGGCCTCACAGGATCTGTGAGGGTGGGTTCACAGTTGCGGCGTCACTCCGTCCACCACGAATCCGACCTAAATGTCGGAAAACTGGATAGGGACTGGATAGGGAAAGGTTTGCAATGCTTTGCTTAAAAACCCATTCACTTGAATGGGTTTTTAAAGCAATGCGCGGGTGTGCGCTTACACCCTCTGCACTGCAAACCGTTTTTCTTCGCTGGAAACAAGTCGGACATGCAGGACTTTGTTTCCAATGCAAAAAAACGGCTTCGCGGCGCAGAGGGTGTAAGCGCACACCCACGCATTGCTTTAAAAACCCATTCAAGTGAATGGGTTTTTGAGCAAAGCGTCACAAACCTTTCCCTGTCCAGTTTTCCGACATTTAGGTCGGTTTCGCAGTGGACAGAGTGTGAACCCACCCTGAGCTGTCCAATTTTTTCAGCAAAGTAGTTTGTGTTAAAGGGTCCTTATTCCTTCTAGAAAATTATGAATTGACAACTGGGTGTTACAATTCCTCTTGTCAAAGGGATGTGTTCCTTCAGAGTCAGACAAGATCATCACTTATTGGACAGTGTGCAGGGACAAGTCTCCAACTGGTAACACCCAGCTGTGCAATTTGCTCAGAAATTTCTAGAACGAATAACAGAAGAACAACATAATATAGGCTTATAAGAAGCAATGCTGTACAAACCAGACATAGCAGGAGAAATCTTGTTGTCTTGTTTTTAATATTAAGGCTGGGACCCCACGCAGAAAAAAATGCGGCGTTTTGCAGTTTCTGCAAAGTGAATCCCACTTTGCGAAAAAAATATGCGCAGCGGAAACGCTGCAATTTCCAAAACCTTTGCGGTTTTGGAAATTGAAGCTTGTCAATTATACCTACAGAAACACTGGCGGTTTCCCTATAGTTTAATCTGCGGACTTTCTGTGAAAAATGCTGCAGGAAAAACCGTAATGCATTGAGGTTTCCCTATAGTTTCCTCTGCGTACTTCCTCTGTGATAAATGTGCGTTGCCATCTCAGTTTTTCATGCAGTGCTTTTTTGCTGCGGCCCGCTACGTGGGGCCATAGCCTAAAGTGGTTTCCCCATGAACATAACCAGATTTAATTTTGTAGATAATTAAAACATTTTTATTATTATTTTATTATATCAATAATTAAAAATTTTTCAGAGTTTTAAGTTTTAATAAAGTTTTTAATAAAGTGGTGGCAGTCTGTTGTCTTGATCGGTTGCCAATGGATACGACCATGAAGGCAGGAACTTTCTATGGTCTGAAACCCAGGCCACAAGAAGGAAATCCTAGATGGATTTCAGAGTTTAGAAAGTTCCTGTATTCATGGTCGTATCCATTGACAATTGATCAAAACAACAGACTGTTACCACTAATATGGTTATAGAAAATCCCAATAATGATGGATGCAGATAGAATATGCACCATCTTCATCTGTCATTTTATTACCTTTCTGTCCATTGTTATGATCCTATAAGGATAAGGGAAGTGTGAAAATTAACCTGCCCTGCATATTTTTCAGTATTCAAAGACATTGGACCTGGAGGCAACACAGACTGAGGTTCCCAATGGCAGAAACAGGGATGCTGAAATAAACTATTCTAAGGGAAGTTTATCTGCCACTGAAGACTGGCATGGAATACTAGTAAACTTAGTTCTACAGAATTATCCTTTATATTTGTCTGTGTGAATATATATATATATATATATATACATATATATATATATATATATATATGTGTGTGTGTGTGCGCAGAGTGCTGCTGCAATTTTTGCATTTATATATATGTGTCAAATATATATATATATATATATATATATATATATATATTTTATAAAATATTATAAAGTCTCTTTTGTAATATTAATTTCTAAGATTTTTTTTTTCTTCCTTTTAGGGGTTCTGCTATTTTTGAGCGTTCACAGGTTTCTTCATTTAAGATGTTCCTGTAGCTGTGATAAATGAATGAAAATGTTTGAGCATATAAGCTTTTTATGCTTTTTGTGTTTATATGATTTTTGCAGTATGGACACAAATATTGTTTCAGACATACAGTACATTTTTTGATAGGAACCTCGGCTCTTTAAATGACTATAGTTAATCAAAAAAGTAAGATTCAAATTCCTATAATTATTATAAGATTCCCCCCCCCCCCCCAAATTAGGTCTACAGGTTGTGATGAGTCATGTACAGAGATAGCACTGTTTAATTTGACTTTCTACAGTGTGATAACCTTCTGTCCATTGATATCCTATCTCAGAAGACAACATAAGTAATTGAAAAGGCATTTAACGAGTTGAGTCAACATTCACTGCCACATTGTTGTTAATGCTTGATGTTTACCTTTTCAGCATATGTATATGATGTGTCTAGTTCTAACTTTTCTCTTGTCCTAGCTATGTGTGGGTTAGGTAAGTGCCTCTTTTGAATACGTTAATCTGCATACAGAATACACTGACATCCAGGTCATGAATTGGAACCAAGGTGTTAATTCAATTGCAAACTCAGGCATTGTCTTCTGCCTTGTTGTGTATGCAGTATTGAGAGCTGGTCCTTGTAATGACCCCAAGGGAAAGGCAGGCTGAAGACATACAAGCAGGCTTAGTAATGGTAAAAAAAAAAAGTACAACACCTAGCATGGTTTAACAACAAACTGGACCCCAAAATTAATTTAGACTTTAGACTAGACCCAAAAATATCTACTTAGACACCAGACCATATATCTTCATTTACTTCCCACTCCTTGCTCCCTTGTCCTCTACATTTCAAGATGCCACTGCATACATGGTCCTAGCACCAGCCAGTTTCATGGTGTTGTATTCGCTGCTAAACAAGTTCCTGAAGCTGGCTGGCATTAGGGTATTATGACTGTGCCAATATATGCTGAAACATATAGTGAAGAAAAGTATGTGAAAGTGGGCATGACTTATTGGGTTAATTCATATAGGTAATGGCCAGCGCGGGGTACCCCTTATAGTCACTGGTACTATAGCAGCCATAGGACTTAAATCCTGGTTTCTATCTATATACCAGTCCCAATTTATCAAAGGATTTATATATAGTATACCAGTATTTACTCTGCATATATAACAGTGTATCTATATACATGACTTATTTGAGGGATATATTTTTATTGCCTTGGACATGAATTGTAATAAGTGTGAATATATTGAAGGAGTAAGAGTTTATAAAAGTATGACGACTCCCCTTACACATGGTTATAGATGGTTTCAACTGTATTGGATAAGATGGACTGTACCACTTCATATGGATCCTCACACTGATGACATCACAGGCCTTTGGGAGGGAGGGAGTTATTTAAGCAGCCCCCTACCTTGATTTCCATTGACAGTTACAGTTGGAAGGTGCTTTGGCTGTAAGTCTGGTCTTTTTGTCTTACTATTTACATTTTCTTTAGTCTTTCCCCATGTAATGATAGACTTTATGTGCTTCCATTTCCCTAAAAAGTTTGTGAACCAGTAATAATTTCTAATGTAAAAGGGAATACTAAAACCCATGTTTTTGTCTACTTTTTAGGAGTTTATTGCACACTGTTTGCGGCAGAGGAGAATTTTAGAAGAAGGAATTTGCTGGTCATGGATAATTCAATCTTCTCACCGGGTTACGTAAGTCAGAACTTTACATCTCATATTTACAGGGGGACGGTGGGGAGAAATTAGATTTTTTTTTTTTAACAAGCAATAATTTATAGGTTTAGAGGATAAATTAGAGCCATGTCTACACTGTATAATACACTGGTTGTGTGGAGATCCATGTATATAGTATCTACAACATGTTCTTGGTGCTGGGGTCATATATAATTGTTATATTGATAATAAAAGTCTTCCGTGTTACATTATAGGAGACTAATATGGATAGGAGATGGGTTTTGTGAAATGGGGACATAAAAAATACTTTATATTGGTTATTTCCCATGCTGGATCTTACACAATTGACATGTTTTTTTTTCATATTTTCCCTAGAGTTGTAAGGGCTTACTTGGAGCATGAGTGTGTGCACCTGACAATTGACACCTGTACAGTATAAGGTCTATGGCTGGCCTCATGCACTGTGTTTTCTATGTTATCTTCTGTTACATTTCCTAATATATCTTTTTCTAAATAAATAAAATCATATATCAAATATAGTGTCCGAAATTTCAAGTGAATTACCTGAGCTGCGACACCAAGCCGCTGCAAAAATGTATGTAATATTAGCAATGCCACAGTCTCTATCTGGGTAGGCTGTGGTGTTCTGGGAGAGGATTCTCCAATGCAAAACCATGGCTCACCCTTTCAATTGAGTTGCAGAATCAAGTATGATATGTATAGCGGTCAGTAAGGCAATAGCACTTCAGCAAGGGTTGTAGTTTGTGTATACATGGGGAAGGCATGAAAATACAACCGGACAACAGTGGGAAATTGACCAAAAAGTGGCCAGGGGGAAGGGAAGCAGGTAAAAACCAAACAAGAGTGGAAGAATACAGAAGCGAGAGCAAGACGAATAGAGCATAAGGCATAAGAATAGCAAAATAAGATCCAATGAATGGGGAGAAAAGGGGGAGGGAGGTACGCATAAAAGCCCAGAGAAAACCCAGAAGACTTCAGCCTTCATTAGCAAAATAATGTACCTGGGAAGAGGAGAAAGCGCATATATAAATACACAAAGGTGTCATGGTAGGAGCTAAAGAAACAAAGGTCACAGCTCTAATGCACAAGACAGCTAATTTACATCAGTGCTAAAAGTTGATTTTCTTGGCAGCAAGATTGTAGGTTGGCAAAAAAAGTGATGTTTACCCTGTCACTATCCGCCCCTACAACAGCATGTAATGATTTAAAGGAGAGATTTGGAGGTGGCAGACAGCCTTTTATCGTCATATGTTATGTATTATAGATTTTTATCAGTAATTAAGCAAAAATAGCATTATATGTACCAATAACATAAAGTATACATTTTTATACACTTGTGAAAAGCTTAGAAACCGCAGCAAGACACTATCCAGCTGTGGCCAGCCAGACTTCCAGACTTACTACATATATGTGCCCCAACAACACAAATAACAAAATATATCAAATAATAAAAGAAAGATGTTTAACACTTGATACAGTTAGGTCCATAAATATTTGAACATAGACAACATTTTTCTAATTTTGGTTCTGTACATTACCTCAATTAATTTTGAACAAAACAATTCAGATGCAATATATATATATATATATATATATATATATATATATATACACTGTGTATATATATACAGTACCGACCAAAAGTTTGGACACACCTTCTCATTCCAAGAGTTTTCTGTATTTTCATGACTATAAAAATTGTAGATTCCCACTGAAAGCATCAAAACTATGAATTAACACATGTGGAATTATATACTTAACAAAAAAGTGTGAAACAACTGAAAATATGTCTTATATTCTAGGTTCTTCAAAGTAGCCACCTTTTGCTTTGATTACTGCTTTGCACACTCTTGGCATTCTCTTGATGAGCTTCAAGAGGTAGTCACCTGAAATGGTCTTCCAACAGTCTTGAAGGAGTTCCCAGAGATTCTTAGCACTTGTTGGCACTTTTGCCTTCACTCTGCGGTCCAGCTCACCCCAAACCATCTCGATTGGGTTCAGGTCTGGTGACTGTGGAGGCCAGGTCATCTGGCGTAGCACCCCATCACTCTCCTTCTTGGTCAAATAGCCCTTACACAGTCTGGAGATGTGTTTGGGGTCATTGTCCTGTTGAAAAATAAATGATGGTCCAACTAAACGCAAACCGGATGGAATAGCATGCCGCTGCAAGATGCTGTGGTAACCATGCTGGTTCAGTATTCCTGTAATTTTGAATAAATCCCCAACAGTGTCACCAGCAAAGCACCCCCACACCATCACACCTCCTCCTCCATGCGTAACGGTGGGAACCAGGCATGTAGAGTCCATTCGTTCACCTTTTCTGCGTGGCACAAAGACACGATGGTTGGAACCAAAGATCTCAAATTTGGACTCATCAGACCAAAGCACAGATTTCCACAGGTCTAATGTCCATTCCTTGTGTTCTTTAGCCCAAACAAGTCTCTTCTGCTTGTTGCCTGTCCTTAGCAGTGGTTTCCTAGCAGCTATTTTACCATGAAGGCCTGCTGCACACAGTCTCCTCTTAACAGTTGTTGTAGAGATGTGTCTGCTGCTAGAACTCTGTGTGGCATTGACCTGGTCTCTAATCTGAGCTGCTTTTAACCTGTGATTTCTGAGGCTGGTGACTCAGATGAACTTATCCTCCGCAGCAGAGGTGACTCTTGGTCTTCCTTTCCTGGGGCGGTCCTCATGTGAGCCAGTTTCTTTGTAGCGCTTGATGGTTTTGGCCACTGCACTTGGGGACACTTTCAAAGTTTTCCCAATTTTTCGGACTGACTGATCTTCATTTCTTAAAGTAATGATAGCCACTCGTTTTTTCTTTACTTAGCTGCTTTTTTCTTGCCATAATACAAATTCTAACACTCCATTCAGTAGGACTATCAGCTGTGTATCCACCTGACTTCTGAACAACACAACTGATGGTCCCAACCCCATTTATAAGGCAAGAAATCCCACTTATTAAACCTGACAGGGCACACCTGTGAAGTGAAAACCATTTCAGGTGACTACCTCTTGAAGCTCATCAAGAGAATGCCAAGAGTGTGCAAAGCAGTAATCAAAGCAAAAGGTGGCTACTTTGAAGAACCTAGAATATAAGATATATTTTCAGTTGTTTCACACTTTTTTGTTAAGTATATAATTTCACATGTGTTAATTCATAGTTTTGATGCCTTCAGTGTGAATCTACAATTTTTATAGTCATGAAAATACAGAAAACTCTTGGAATGAGAAGGTGTGTCCAAAGTTTTGGTCTGTACTGTATATCTTTTTTTTTCAGATGCAGTTGAAGTTCAGACTTTCAGCTTTAATTCAGTGGGTTGAACAAAATGGTTGCATAAAAATGTGAGGAACTATAAAGCATTTATTACACACATTCCCTTCATTTCATGGGCTCAAAAGTAATTGGACAAATGAAATAGTTGTAAATAAAATGTTAATTTCTAATACTTGGTTGTTCACCCTTTGTTGGCAATGACTGCCTGAAGTCTTGACCTCATGGACATCACCAGACGCCGCCGCTGTGTTTCCTCCTTTTTAATGCTCTGCCAGGCCTTTACTGCTGCGGTTTTCAGTTGCTGTTTGTGACCTTTCTGTCTGAAGTTTAGTCTTTAACAAGTGAAATGCTGCTCACTTGGGTTGAGATCAGGTGACTGACTTGGCCATTCAAGAATATTCCACTTCTTTGCTTTAATAAACTCCTGGGTTGCTTTGGCTTTATGTTTTGGGTCATTGTCCATCTGTATTATGTATCAGTTTGGCTACATTTGGCTGCATTTGAGCACACAGTAGGTCTCTGGATACCTCAGAATTCATCCGGCTGCTTCTGTCCTGTGTCACATCATCAATAAACACTAGTGACCCAGTGCCAGTGGCAGCCATGCATGCCCACGCCATCACACTGCCTCCGCCATGTTTTACAGATGATGTGGTATGCTTTGGATCATGAGCTGTACCACGCCTTCGCCATACTTTTTTCTTTCCATCGTTCTGGTAGAGGTTGATCTTGGTTTCATCTGTCCAAAGAATGTTCTTCCAGAACTGTGCTGGCTTTTTTAGATGTTTTTTTTTTTTTTTTTTTTTTTTTTAGCAAAGTCCAATCTAGCCTTCTCATTCTTGAGGCTTATGAGTGGCTTGCACCGTGCAGTGAACCCTCTGTATTTACTTTCATGCACTCTTCTCTTTATGGTAGATTTGGATATTGATACACCTACATCCTAGAGACTGTTGTTCGCTTGGTTGGCTGTTGTGAAGGGACTTTCTCTTCACCATGGAAATTATTCTATGATCATCCACCACTGTTGTCTTCTGTGGGCATCCAGGTCTTTTTGCATTGATGAGTTTGCGGTGACCAGATGGAAGGTAACGCTGCAGTTGGGATTGCGGGGTGCAAACAGCGCAGACTTGTCACGGTCTCTGGGCACGAGGGCGCAGCGCTGGTGCTGTCCCACGTTACCACCACTGGTACCGGTGATGAGGGGGCTGCACAAATGTTGGTGGTGATTGTTCCCCCGGGGCGCTTCCCCTATACTGTGCCGACTGGTGGTGTTTGGGGCGCCCTGATGTTGTCGGTGCAGAGTCAGACACAGAAACGGTTGTAAAGTTGAACTTTTACTTCCATGGGTGTGGAGGCACAAATGCTTAAACAGTTTCTTCAATACAAAACAACGGGGTACGCCTGGTGACACAGCAAAGTCCTGGGGTGCAGGGTAGACTTGATGAAAGGTGTTCCTAGCCCCTTATACTTCAGTGTTACAGCCCTAAGGTGCGTCTGGGCTCCTATTTGGCTCATAGGAGGATGCCCACCATGATACTAGTACATAATATTCCCCACTCACGTTATGTGGTCCTGATAGCTCAGAGTTTCGGGGTGCAATAGTCAGGGTGGCAGGATATTCCACAGGTCTGGCCTTGGCCCCTGGATCCTGTGATACTTGCTATGGAGCACGTGTTCCAGAATGTTCTCTCCACAGTCTCATGCTGACAAGATAATGATGCCTGACTTCCTTCAGGGCGATGGCTAGGCAGCCAGGGGACAGGATCTACTGAATAGCTGGAGTATGTCAGCTCTCCAACCTTCCTGGGCCTGTCTAGGACTTGAGATTCCTGCACTAAACTCACTGCTTTCTTCACAGGACATCACACTTATCTCCTCACCTCCTCCTCCTAACACTCCACACTTCTAACTCCTCACACGCAGGTCCTTCCTGCAGGGGTGTTACCATGGGGACCCAGTGATCAGCTGACTCCTCCCCTTTTCCCAGGCGATGTCCTCCCATTGGACATTTGGTTACTATTCAATCCCATGGGAGGTGTAATGCATGTGTGAGGCTCACTAGGTGGCGCTGTGTTGTGTGAGACTCAGGACCCCCTGCTATGTCACACAGGCTATGAAGCAACAGGAAATAATACAATGCACAGAGATCACCCTCAGCCCAGCCATAGCCAGCTCTGGGATGCCACATACTCCCCCTCTTTCACTGAGCCGACCTCGGCGACGGGCTGGGGTGAAGGTGAGAAATGTAACATAACGTTAATAAATACGAATAAAGTGCAAATGTCACTAACAGTTTAGAAAAATATAATACCTAGAAACTTGAGGTAAGACCTCCTGGCATAGTCCTGGAATGTCCATGAGAAGTCTGAAGGGTAACGGAGAGATAATTAAACTCAGACTTATGGAACCTTTTGGCGGTACCATCAGACAGTCCATATAGAAACAACAGTAGTGCAAATGGGTCCAGAGGCTCTCTGGCACAATTTCGTGAGTGTCCATTATCATGAGAGTCTCTCTGAGAAACAATAAACAGTCCTTTCTGTAAGGAAGAGTAGGCACTCTAGCACGAATGTCCATACCGCAATGGGGTAACAGAACTTCCTTGGCTCGGTGAGCCAGGCACTATGGCTTGGATTGTTGCATATAAATGTAAATACTATATTACATGGCAAGATATTATATATATATTGTATATACACACAGGAAAAACATTAATGTAATCAGAGCAGGAATAACATATATACAGAAGCAGAGACAGTTAACCTCTTTTACCCAAGGACAGCCATGGCATCACTATAGCGTGTTGGAGGTATGCCTTTTGTGGTACGCTCAGAACGCCTAAGTGGAACGAGATTTGGATCAGGAACAGAGTCACTGAAATCAATTAAATCATCTGTCGAAGGGTTCTCTTGCACTAGAGCAATTGGTGGATAGCAGCTAAATGGTAGTAGTTTAGGCGCCCACATAAGCTCAGTTAACGTTGGGGGTCTCTCTTTCGCTTCAGAAGGTGACAAGATCTCTGTACTCGTTGTCTCAGCTGGGGGCACCTCTGTGGGTAGTCCTTCTTTAAGGCACAGCTTCAGACGGTTTCGGTGTACTACTTGGGGCTGTCTCCCAGGTTTAGAGATCTCATACACGTCGGATTCAGGATATGGTATGGAGATGACACTGTATGGTTCTTTCTCCCAGAATGGATCCAATTTCCCATTCCGATGGTTATTCCTTAACCATACACGGTCGCCAACTTTCAGGGGCGCTGCATGGGCGCGATGGTTGTAATCCTCCTGTTGTCTCCTACGAACCTCATCCATGCGCGTTTCAACTATCTCTTTAGCTTCCTCCATACGTCGGCAGTGTTCAACAACCCAGTCTGTTATGGGTAGTGGATTGATGGTGTCATGGACCTTCACACCAAGGGTTAAGTCTGAAGGAAGTTGACCTTGTCTTCCAAACATTAGATAAAATGGTGCGTATCCCGTAGATGTTTGGGGTGTGTTGTTGTAAATATAGGCCAAGTCCTTGATACGCTCAGGCCACTCAACACCAGGTGTAACTGCGGCTGTTCTTAGCATGCTGATGATCACTTGATTTGCCTTCTCGCACATACCATTCCCTTGAGGGTGATACGCTGTGGTTCGCAACTTCTTGCAGTCTTGGAACTGACACAGCTCACGGAACAATTGGGATTCAAACGCCGATCCACGGTCGGTGAGGATATGCTCAGGACAACCGTAATGGCGGACAAACTCTGCGTAGAAGGTCTCAGCCGCAGTTCTTGCTGTAAGATCTCTGACAGGCACGATGACAAGGAACTTGGAGTAATGATCCACCATTGTCAGAGCGTAGCTGTAGCCGGAACGTGTGGGACCCAACTTCACATGGTCCAGAGCAACAATTTCACACGGCTTTTGAGTCTTAATTGGATGTAGAGGGGCCTTCTGATCTCTTCGACCTTCCTTGGTGATACTACAGGCGGGACACTCTCGGCACCAACTCTCAATGTCACTCCTCATCCCAACCCAATAGAAGCGACGACGGATGGTAGCTTCGGTCTTTTGTACCCCGAAGTGACCGGATCTGTCATGATACGCCTCAAGTATCATCTGTGCGTCTCTTCTTGGTACGAGGATCTGATGAAGCCTTTCACCTGTGACAGGATCAAGAGTGTTTCTATGTAGAAGGCCTCGTTGGACAAACAGGCGCTTCCTCTGTCGCCAAAGGCGTTTTAATTCCACGTCATGAAGACCTCTCTTTACACGGGTTGGTATTCTTCCTGTAAGAAGGAAATCTGACAATTCTCCTAAAACTCTGCTCTCTTCTTGGAACGTTTTCCACAGAGATGGCTCCTGGAGGGATTCGGCAGCTGTTTTCGCCAGAGATTCTCCTTCTACAGGGACACCAATAGCAACCTGTTGGGCAAACTTGTTGTAGAATGGTGGCATCTCCACCTCTTCCCAGATGTCTTCTCGGGGTGGTTCTTCTCCCACAGGCAACCTTGAGAGTGCATCAGCGTTAGCGTTGGACTTGCTACTGCGATACTTGACAGAGAACTTGTAATTCGCGAGTCTTGAGGCCCACCGTTGTTCAAGGGCTCCCAGTCGAGCAGTGTCCAGATGCGCCAACGGATTGTTATCTGTGTACACGGTAAAGGGTGTGGCAGCCAGGTAGTCTTTAAACTTCTCTGTCACGGCCCAGACAAGCGCCAGAAGTTCGAGTTTGAAAGAACTATAGTTCTGGTCGTTCTTCTCCGCGCCTCTCAGACTCCTGCTGGCGTAGGCGATGACTCGCTCTTTGTTGTCCTGAACCTGGGACAACACTGCACCCAAACCTTGGTGACTTGCATCTGTGTACAAGCGGAATGGCTGACTGTAGTCGGGATAGGCTAGAATTGGTGGTTGCGTCAGAAGTGCTTTAAGCGCTTGAAAGGCTTCCTCTTGACGCGCTGTCCAGTCTACCGGAAGTTTTCGGTTGTAGTTTTCTCTGGGACAACCGCGCAACAACTCGTTCAGAGGCTCGGCTACTTGGGCGAAGTGTGGTATGAAACGCCGGTAGTAACCTGCGAATCCAAGGAAGCTTCGGACTTCTTTGACGGTAGTTGGTCTTCGCCAGTTCTGGACTGCAGTGATCTTTTCAGGATCAGGTTGGACGCCTTGTGCGCTCACGACATGCCCAAGGTAGTGAACGTGGGGTTTCAACAGGTAGCACTTGGAGGGCTTCAACTTTAGGCTGTGCTGTATAAGTACCTTGAATACCTCGGACAGGTGACGAAGGTGTTCTTGGTATGTCCGGGAGAATACAATAACATCGTCCAGGTAAAGTAGCACACTCTGGAAATTCTCATGGCCGAGGCACCTCTCCATAAGCCTTTGGAATGTGGCTGGGGCATTACATAGCCCAAATGGCATACTATTGAATTCAAAGAGTCCCATCGGGGTCGTAAACGCAGTCTTTTCACGATCTTCAGGCGCCATAGGGACTTGCCAGTATCCACTGGTTAAGTCCAGGGTCGAGAAACAGGTAGCTGATCCCAAAGCCGTTAGAGATTCCTCAATCCGCGGCAATGGGTATGCGTCTTTGTGCGTGACGTTGTTGAGTTTACGATAGTCCACACAAAATCGTAGGGTTCCGTCTTTCTTCTTGACAAGGACTAGCGGGGCTGCCCAGGGGCTGTTACTCTCCCGGATGACATCAGCATCTCGCATCTCTTGGATCAACTTTTTCACCGGTTGGTACATCGCTGGTGGTATTGGACGGTGACGCTCCTTGATTGGATGGTGGTCGCCAGTCAGAATGCGATGTTGTATGGTCGTGGTCTTACCAAAGTCCAATGGGTGTTTGCTGAATGCCTGTTGGTAACGCTTGGCCACATTGCGAACCCCATTGATGTGCTCTATAGGGGTATTGGCGTCTCCCACTTTCAATTCATCCCACCAGGACTTCGTGGCTCCATTCTGAATGTTCTCAACAGCTTGGGTGGAACGCTGTGTGGCGGTAGAATCACCAGAGAGAATGTCTTCTGGTGCTAACCGGTGTAGCAGGGCCACAGAGTGGAACTTGTGGAGGTTCACGGGAGCATCGCCCAAGTTGACTAAGCGGACAGGAACACGTCCATTGGAAACTGTAACAAGGCTGCGGGCAGCCATGACAAGTGGTTGGCCATCTACCTGTATGGGTTGTAGCAAGGCCTCGTAGTCCTGATTTTCTATACCCGGACGGGCACGGCACCACACCATAGTTTCTGTTCCAGGCTGTAGGGTTACTGGACGGGTATCTTGGATCCGGACTCGACCAATTTCACCTTGTTTGTTGGCGAACTTGTGCTGGGCATTGAGTACACGAATGGCCCGCTGAATGGTCTGCTGGTCACTGGGAGAAGCTGTAAGGAGAGAGGCATGCAAGGCATCCAACACTTCTGCAAAGCAATGGCGTAAAACATTCATGCCTAATATTACAACTGCAAACCTATCATCCTCTACATCAGTGACAATTACACCCTGTCTAGGCAGTTTCAAGTCCCCAATCTGGATAGTGGGTTCCCAATAACCCTGCTGTGGTATGGGCTGTCCATTGCTGGCACACAGATTTATCCATGTGTCAGGTGTTCTATTCAACACACCTAAGTCCCAATGTTCAAGGAACACCTGCTTGCGCAGGGTTGTTACCTGAGATCCAGTGTCCACCAACGCTGTCAGAGGGACGCCGTTCACCCGGATTGTGATGTGTGGGCAGGCTGAGACGAAGCGTGACAATGGCACTGAAGATTCACCTGGGCCCTTCTTCTTTCCTCCCGAGGGGCGGCCCGCTGCCTCGGGGGTGGCCCGTTTAACTGAAAACACTGAGGCCTGGTGTGTCCATATCTATGGCAATAGGTACAGTATGGCCTCTCACTCTGCGGAGGTTTCACTGACGACGGACGTCTGGGTGGCAACTCAGGTGAGATGTTGTGACTTCGCAAAGGATCACTGGACGATGAAGACGGCTGGGTCAGACGATCTAGACGGACGGTGATCTGTTCCATGGCACGGGTCAGATGATCCACTCGGGCCAGAAGGTCATCTCTGGAGTCTGCTGGTGTAGTCTGCGCAGTTTGGGCAGCAGGTGAGGTACCCAGAGGTAGTGGCAGGACAACTGGAGCAATGCTTGTTGAGGGTCCAGGTGAGGGAGCACAGATGACTGGGCTCGGCTGGGGCTGCTCCTGTCCCAAGACCTGGATGGCAAGGGCCTTGAAGTCAGCAAACGTGATGCTGGGATGTTGTGCAGCAAGCATTCGCAACTGACTCTGGAGCAATGTGGTACCCGCCCCTTCTATGAAGCGGTCAAGCAAGATTTTATCAGAGTCCACATTTTCACGTGGATCCACTTGCACCACAGCTCTGAACGCCTCTTGGAGGGATAAAGCATAGTCCCGCAGGGTCTCACCAGGTAGTTGTCGTCTGGAAAAGAAGCGCATCTTTACCTCGGAGACAGATCGCACGTCAAAGTTCACCTGGAGTTTGTCCAGAATTTGCCCAGGGGTTCTTTTGTCAGAGGCAGGCCAGGATTTGACCTCCCTAGCTGCAGCACCCTCAAGCTGGCCCAGCAGGATCTGTATCTGCTGTTCTGTATTCAGAGGATAGAACTGGAAGAGAGACAGCATCTTCTCACGAAAGTCCCTGAGGGTATGCGCCTCCCCTTTGTAGCGCGGCAGCCATGGTGCGCCAGGGTAAAATGGCATGGAGAATGGTAGGCTGCTCACCATGGGCACTGCTGGATCACTAGAAACAGATGGCACAATGTCACTTTGCTCAGTCATGTTGTTTGCAGGTATAACTGAAATTAGGTCGCCGTCTCTTTAAGAAACTCAACTGCTTGCTGGCAGGGAATGGAGACTACAACTTGGAATGCTGTAGCTATTAACAGAGTCACTGTGATGCAGGCTGACGGTGTGCTCCCCCTCTTTAATGGTGGCACTCCCCACGGACACGGTACACGGAAAACACTCGCTGGGGCCGTGGGAGGACTGAAGACAAGGACAGGGAGGCACAGTACTCACTGACAGCAACTGCAGCGTGGACCAGAGATCAGCGGTGCACAGCAGGGACGGTGATGCGGCACCGGAGAGTCAGAAATGGCGCCGGCACGTTCGCCTTTCACTTTCTTGTATGGGTGCGCTGGAGCATTGCGCTCAGCATTCTGGGCTCTCCTAAGATGGCGGCAGATGGGTCTCCTGGCCTCATGGGCAGTGCTAAAAATCTCCCGCACTTTTGCAAGGTACAGTTAACCCTTTGTGGGCGTTCTTACACAGCGATGTGGCGCAGCAAACAAGTCCTGGGCGTTTTAACTCTTCCAGGGCTGTAACACACTGAGAGGACAGTCTTTAGGGCTTACTTCAGGGGTTTAGGGCTCCCCCTCTTTGTGGCAAGCACTCTCAGGGAATAAACTTGATCTTAGCAAAGTCCACAATAAAGACCGATGCTCTGGAGACAATTTGGCGCACTTTTCGTGGCGACTTTCTCAAAATGGCACACACCCGTATCCTGTTCGTGACGCCAGTTTTTCTTGCGGTGACCAGATGGAAGGTAACGCTGCAGTTGGGATTGCGGGGTGCAAACAGCGCAGACTTGTCACGGTCTCTGGGCACGAGGGCGCAGCGCTGGTGCTGTCCCACGTTACCACCACTGGTACCGGTGATGAGGGGGCTGCACAAATGTTGGTGGTGATTGTTCCCCCGGGGCGCTTCCCCTATACTGTGCCGACTGGTGGTGTTTGGGGCGCCCTGATGTTGTCGGTGCAGAGTCAGACACAGAAACGGTTGTAAAGTTGAACTTTTACTTCCATGGGTGTGGAGGCACAAATGCTTAAACAGTTTCTTCAATACAAAACAACGGGGTACGCCTGGTGACACAGCAAAGTCCTGGGGTGCAGGGTAGACTTGATGAAAGGTGTTCCTAGCCCCTTATACTTCAGTGTTACAGCCCTAAGGTGCGTCTGGGCTCCTATTTGGCTCATAGGAGGATGCCCACCATGATACTAGTACATAATATTCCCCACTCACGTTATGTGGTCCTGATAGCTCAGAGTTTCGGGGTGCAATAGTCAGGGTGGCAGGATATTCCACAGGTCTGGCCTTGGCCCCTGGATCCTGTGATACTTGCTATGGAGCACGTGTTCCAGAATGTTCTCTCCACAGTCTCATGCTGACAAGATAATGATGCCTGACTTCCTTCAGGGCGATGGCTAGGCAGCCAGGGGACAGGATCTACTGAATAGCTGGAGTATGTCAGCTCTCCAACCTTCCTGGGCCTGTCTAGGACTTGAGATTCCTGCACTAAACTCACTGCTTTCTTCACAGGACATCACACTTATCTCCTCACCTCCTCCTCCTAACACTCCACACTTCTAACTCCTCACACGCAGGTCCTTCCTGCAGGGGTGTTACCATGGGGACCCAGTGATCAGCTGACTCCTCCCCTTTTCCCAGGCGATGTCCTCCCATTGGACATTTGGTTACTATTCAATCCCATGGGAGGTGTAATGCATGTGTGAGGCTCACTAGGTGGCGCTGTGTTGTGTGAGACTCAGGACCCCCTGCTATGTCACACAGGCTATGAAGCAACAGGAAATAATACAATGCACAGAGATCACCCTCAGCCCAGCCATAGCCAGCTCTGGGATGCCACAAGTTCACCAGTTCCTTCCTTCTTTCTTTCTTTCTTTCTTTCTTTCTTTCTTTCTTTCTTTCTTTCTTTCTCAGGATGTACTAAACTGTAGATTTTGCCACTTCTAATATTGTAGCAATGTCTCAGATGTTTTTTTTTCTGTTTAGCCAGCTTAAGGATGGCTTGTTTCACCTGCATGGAGAGCTCCTTTGACCACATGTTTTCTTCACAGCAAAATCTTCCAAAAGCAAGCACCACACCTCAAATCAACTCCAGGTCTTTTATCTGATTAATTGAGAATGACATAAGGAAGGAATTGCCCACACCTGCCCCATGAAACAGCCTTTGAGTCAATTGTCCAATTACTTTTGGTCCCTTTAAAAACAGGGTGGCATATGTTAAGGAGCTGAAACTCCTAAACCCTGCATCCAACTTTAATGAAAGCTGAAAGTCTGTCCATTATATAACTATAACTTAAAGGGGTATTCCCATGAGCATAATCATATCTATATTTGTAGATAATTAAAAGTTAAACATTTTTGCAAATATAAGTAGTTAAAAATTCCTCAGTGTTTTAAAGATTTTCTCTATCCATCTTAGTGGTGACAGTCTGTTTTCTTGATCGGTTGCCAATGGATACGACCACAAATACTGAAACTTTCTATGGTCTGGGACTTGTCAGGTACCCAGCAATGATTTTCTTATTGTAGCTGGGTTATCAGGCAGGGACACTACATGTATCAGAGGGTATCACGGCCACCATAAGGACATCATGGCTGATTTTCTGACCTTAGAAAGTTCCTGCATTCATGGTCGTATCCACTGGCAACTGATCAAGACAACAACTTGTGACTACAAGATATTTAGAGAAAATCTTTAACACTTAGCAAAATGTTTAATTACTTATATTTGCAAAAATGTTTAACTTTTAACTATCTACAAATTTAAAAATGATCATGGTCATGGGAATACCCCTTTAAATATGTTTACGTAAACAGGTAACAAAGACAAAATTTGTGTGACATGTCCAAATATATACTGTATGGACCTAACTGTACACAGATAATATATTGTATTTTACATTTACAGTTTCCAGCATTCTTGTATTTCGAGGAGCCACAAACACCTAACTATGTAATGGTAAGTGTAAGATATAGGACAATATGATAAGTGAAAATGAATTGTGCCACTTTGTAGCTCTCCTGCTTACATCCTGTATTTTATTATTACAGATGGCAGAGGCGGCTGCATCTGGTGAGTATTACCACTTCATAACCTCTTCTCTTTGCCATATCCTGGATGTGAGTACTGCCCAATTGAAATTATTGGGTACATATGCAGTCCAAGTGTAGTCTGTTAGACTTGATCAACACTCCGTCATCTCAATAGAGCCTTAAAAATACTTTCTGTAGTGGCAAACCATGTCACAGATGACTGATAAAGGGTGTCCGCTCACAAAAAAGCACTATTCCTATGGGTAAGATATTGGGGTATAACAAGTAACCATGGGGCCCCATAGCAGAACTTGTTATGTGACCCCACTCTACCACGACCTCATGTCCATCAAGACCTGCCCCCTCAGACAGGCTATATAGTGGTCAAAGCTAACCTTAAGAGGGGGTTAGCAGGAGAGTAGCAGGAAGCTCTCTTACGCCTGTCACGTGGTCCCATCCCTCCAGTGTCAGGCCATGTCCCCTCATGGTCATCTTTGTGTTACTCTCCTGCTCTCCCCAGTACCCGCAGCCCCAGAATGTGATCAGCAAATGGAATGTCATGTTATTACAGAAACTTCTGTCTTCTTCCTGTCACATGCCAAAATGTGATATCAACTCATATGAGAATGTTACCCATGGGAATCTTTACAAATCTGATTTGTAAGCAGACAACTTTAATCCCTCTTTGGTTTGCATCTAAAACTGTTGTTTACGCTAGGTTCACACTAGCGTTTGGATCTCCATTGTTCGGGTCTCATATAATTGATAAATTCTATGGGATCGGTAGTCTACCACTTGTGGCTCTCAGCTTTCGTGAAACTACAACTTCCAGCATGCCAGAGGCCATACACAACAGATAGAGAGTTGTAGAGACCACTGCATCAAATTATGTCCACCAATGTGCCTGAGAAAATAGGCTTATACTGTTGAAATCAAACTCTAAAATATTGTTTTTTTCTTTTCATTTTTCAGATGAAGATATAAATGTGGTAGAGAAATTCAGGTAAATAAATTGCTTACCTAAATGTATCTAATCATAAATTATCCTTCTCTAGCTAATCCATAAAGATTAGTGCTGAAATAATACAAGTATGGGTGGGTTCACACTTGCGCCGGCACTCCGTCCGCCGCGAATCTGTCCTAAATGTCAGAAAACTGGATAGAGAAAGGTTTGCGACGCTTTGCTTAAAAACCCATTCACTTGAATGGGTTTTCAAAGAAAAGTGCGGGTGTGCGCTTACACCCTCTACGCCATGAAGCCGTTTTTTTCGTAGGAAACAAAGTCGGAGATACAGGACTTTGTGTCTGATGAAAAAAAACGGCTTCGGGTCGCAGAGGATGTAAGTGCACACCCGCTCATTGCTTTAAAAACCCATTCAAGTGAATTTGTTTTTAAGCAAAGCATCGCAAACCTTTCCCTATCCAGTTTTCCGACATTTAGGTCAGATTCGTGGCGGACGGAGTGCCGGCGCAAGTGTGAACCCACCCTACCTCAAGCACTGCTTATCTCAGGGAGGGAGCAAAGGACTAGACATGATAAAATACAATGGGGTAGATTAATCAAGACTGGTGTATTATAAACTGGTCTTGATGATCTCTGCCATGGTAGAGGATTCACTAGATTCATGACAAGAGAGTTGCCTCCCATTAGGTGTGGTGGGTGCTTCTGTTTTTTGAGACTACTGGTATATACGATCTATAGACTAGTGATACATTTTCCTGCTTACATGTAGGATACGATTAGGTTCATGAGTTTGAAAGCCGGAGGTGACGAAGTGCCCCATGGAATGGTGACTACTGGGGTGCCTGAACTCACTGAGGATGGGAGCTCACTGATTCTGGGACACTGCACTTCCCTTTCACAGCTTGTGAGCACTTACCCTTTTTTTTAGCTTGCTCTTCTGCCCTTGCAATAGAGGAATTTTAATAAATCTGGCGGGAAGACCAGGCCTTATATCACGGCACGCCTCCCACTTTTTAATTTCTGTGTTTTTGCACCGTTTGTTTGTCATGTTTGTGTCTTGGATTGAGGGATGTGGTTGCCCTTTTGGGACCCTTCCGAGGTCAAGGGGGAGGAGGTGTGTGACCATTAGGTTCCCTCTTCCCCTGCTCCCCGGCCCTCCTCTGCTTCGGTTAAGGTGGGTGCACCTAGTTGAAGGCTCCTGAAAGTGCACTAGGGTGAGAACCTATGTGGAATCCAGGAGCAAGTTTCCAGCCCCAGCAGATCTCACAGTCTTCCTAGGACACATTATATTAGGATCTTGCTGTGATGATATTTAGTAATACGTCACTTTATGTCTTATGTGACTTTATATCTCATGAACTTGTTCACTCTGTAATTTACAGGATTGAGGATATCGAGGATGAAGATGTCCCAAATTGCAAGTATGTATATCACTGTACAGTATAGTAATACATTACCAATTAAAGAGTTGTGTGACTCCTGACACATGGACTGTTAACCCCTTGTAATATGTAATATTCTGCTCTATTTACTTAACAGTTGGCTGAAGAAAGTGATTCTCACACCTCGCATGTTCAGGTACTTATCTTACATTGTAGTTGTATTCCTTCCTGGGGGATGTAGGTATGGAGTTGTAATAGTCAATATGGAGTAATAAAGCACAACATCCATGGTCTATGGAGGAATAGACATGTCTTGTGGTTTTTGTTTGTATCTGAGATACATGATATTACTTGACTTTAATTTGGCCAGAGGGTCATTGATCCTAACCTGTATCGTATTGTTTACTACAGGCCTAACCTTTATTGGACGGATGGATATTATTTAGAATTGGACTCAATCCTGTAAGTAGAAGCAGCAGAACTGAATGTGTATTGCTGGTTGATACCTTTATGTTTTATGAAATTTGTGTAGTATATCTGTCTCATTTATTTATCTATTTATTTTGAACATTTTGTCTTATATTATAGTGAAGTTAATGAAGACTTTGATGATACGGCGATACCCCCGTAAGTAACTAAAGGGTAAACATTCTATGGAGTTTTTGAGACTACTGGTATATACGATCTATAGACTAGTGATACATTTTCCTGCTTACATGTAGGATACGATTAGGTTCATGAGTATGAAAGCCGGAGGTGCCAAAGTGCCCCATGGAATGGTGACTACTGGGGTGCCTGAACTCACTGAGGATGGGAGCTCACTGATTCTGGGACACTGCTCTTTCCTTTCACAGTTTGTGAGCACTTACCCTTTTTTTAGCTTTCTCTTCTGCCCTTGCAATAGAGGAATTTTTTAATAAATCTGGCGGGAAGACCAGGCCTTATATCACAGCACGCCTCCCACTTTTTTAATTTCTGTGTTTTTGCACCGTTTGTTTGTCATGTTTGTGTCTTGGATTGAGGGATATGGTTGCCCTTTTGGGAACCTTCCGAGGTCAAGGGGGAGGAGGTGTGTGACCATTAGGTTCCCTCTTCCCCTGCTCCCCGGCCCTCCTCTGCTTCGGTTGAGGTGGGTGCACCTAGTTGAAGGCTCCTGAAAGTGCACTAGGGTGAGAACCTATGTGGAATCCAGGAGCTAGTTTCCAGCCCCAGCAGATATCACAGTCTTCCTAGGACACATTATATTAGGATCTTGCTGTGATGATATTTAGTAATACGTCACTTTATGTCTTATGTGACTTTATATCTCATGAACTTGTTCACTCTGTAATTTACAGGATTGAGGAAATTGAGGCTGAAGATGTCCCAAATGACAAGTATGTATATCACAATACAGTATAGTAATACATTACCAATTAAAGAGTTGTGTGACTCCTGGCACATGGACTGTAATATGTAATATTCTGCTCTATTTACTTAACAGTTGGCTGAAGAAAGTCATTCTCACACCTCGCATGTTCAGGTACTTATCTTACATTGTAGTTGTATTCCTTCCAGGGGGATGTAGGTATGGAGATGTAATAGTCAATATGGAGTAATAAAGCACAACTTCCATGGTCTATGGAGGAATAGACATGTCTTGTGGTTTTTGTTTGTATCTGAGATACATGATATTACTTGATTTTAATTTGGCCAGAGGGTCATTGATCCTAACCTGTATTGTATTGTTTACTACAGGCCTAACCTTTATTGGACGGATGAATTTTATTTAGAAATGGACTCAATCCTGTAAGTAGAAGCAGCAGAATTGAATGTGTATTGCTGGTTGATACCTTTATGTTTTATGAAATTTGTGTAGTATATCTGTCTTATTTATCTATTTATTTTGAACATTTTGTCTTATATTATAGTGAAGTTAATGAAGACTTTGATGATACGGCGATACCCCCGTAAGTAACTAAAGGGTAAACATTCTATGGAGTTACATTCCGGTACTAGTCTACAGATATAGACTACAGTACCAGATTGGGGTCTAGGTAATACCAGTAAAATGTATTCAGCTACATGATAATATTAACCCCATGTGCAAATTCCTAAAATTACCAACACAGATTATTTTTCGGTGGTAGTTTACTACTGTACTTCAGACTGTTTCAGTTCTGGGGACCCTGTCTGTAACCTGCTGATTATCTTTTTGTCAATGTTTAGAAATATTTGCCATGTAAAAATAGAGTATTATACTGTATGTGTCGCTACAACGTAACTATAACCCTAGGAGCTAATACACATAAATATACATGATATTGATGCTGCTGTTACAACCTTGTAGAGGCAATAAACTGACTACATATTTCTTTTTTTTTTTTCTTCTCTATACCAGAAACACTGGTTCCAAGTGATCCTAATCCAGACTGTGTTTTCAACCAGTGATATCTCTGGAAATAATATAGATAGCACTGCAGAGAATCTCCTCTTTTATATGACACTATAAGCAAGTTTGTACGTTTTATAATGTCCAAGATATAACTGTTTGGACTTACCCTCCACCCACCCTCATTTTCTCTACTACACAGCCCCGTACTCCATACACAGTAACCTTCAGTGAGAGGTAGGAACAGCTCTCAATACAGAAGCAAGGGAAAGAGTGGAAAAATGCAGGATTTCATAGAAAGTATCCAAAATTTGTTAATAAAGTATATTACAAAATTTATCAATGACAAAAATACTACCAGAAAATCAAAAGTTGTCCGAACGTTTAGTTACGCTTTAAAGAGGACCTTTCACCACCTCCACCAATTCTAGTTCTTAGCATCTGTTAATAGTCTCTGCTCCACTGATTCCAGCACAGTTGAAATTTTCTCTCTAGCCTCCACCATTTCTGGGCAACAAGCACAGTTAATTTTGGTGCCTGATGTGCTATTTAAAGGGGTTGTCTGGTATAAAATGTAATTCCTACACTAATCTAAACACCCTTCCCCCACGTACTTTCTAAATTACATAATTTATCAAAAATGTATATTTACCCATATCATTGGGGTGGTCATGTGACCGCCCCAGGGACATTTTCTGGTTATCCGGTGACGTTCCGTTTCCCCGTTTCCGGAAACGAAACGTCACTAATACTTCCCCCCTCCACCCCATCATACTTACCTTTCTTCCTTCCAGACTTCCTCCTGCGGGACGGCTCCTCCCTCTTTTCTGACTCTGCTGGTGCGGACAATAGTCCCTGCACTACCGCCTGTGCAGTAGAGGTGGATTGCCGGCTGCAGCACAGGGACTATAGTGCGCACACCGGTAGAGTCAGAAAACAGGGAGGAGCCGGCTTAGAATCACATCCCTTGTCTGCTCCTTCCTGACAGCGCCCTCCTGACAGTACAGAGACTAAATAACATATAAGGCACTAAAACTAATAGCATAGATTGCTCAGGAATGGTGGGGGCTAGAGAAAAAAAATTTCAACTATGTCCGAATCAGCAGAGTAGCGACTATTAACAGATGCTAAGAAATGGAAGTTGGTGGAGGTGTTGAAAGGTCCTCTTTAATATTTGGAGGAAGAGGAAGTGCCATTAACATCTGTCAAAGGAGAGACCAATAACAATTCGGGCAAGAGGCACCCATAACACCTAGTACATAAAGAGGCGCCCATAACATCTGTACGAGGAGGAGGCGCCCATAACACCTAGTAAAGATACTATTACATTTTGAGAAGGAAGAAAGGAAGAAGACACACCAGCAACATCTGGTCAAACATAAATAACTATCAACATCAAGAGGTGGAAAATTTATCTAATGAAAAAGAAGATGTCTCCTGCCTTTAACAGTTGATGAAGGAAGACACAACATGTAAAGGCGATGTCTATAGGAGTAAGGGGTGCCATTAATATCTTGAGGAAGAGATGCTATTATCTGGAGTAGGTGCTCATAACATATGGAGTAGGCAATGTGCACCCATAATTCCCGTAAAAAGAGATATGAATGAGGAGTAATGTGTAACATCATCATGAGTAGACATCTACTCCAACTGAAGAAGAAGGTATCTACACCATCAGCAGGACAAGGAGAGGGTATCTATACCATCAAGAAGAAAAGCCACCTAACCAGCATTAAGAGAAGTCACCTACACTATAAGTGAGATGACCTGCCATATACATACATATACCTTGCTGGTTGTAGTACTACTGTACTGTATATTAAAAGCCATGTTTGCATTCATATTAAAGAACATGTTGCCAATTCCTGGTGTCAACTGCTTTAATTTCTCCAACACATCATTATCTGTCAAACAAATAGTGAGAGTATCTTCTTACCTGATGCAGGTAAAATGCCCCCCATAATATAGAGGGTCCCTATTTAAGAGGCTGAAGGTGATGATACATTCCTTATGTGGCAGGGATATATATCAGTGGGGGAGTCAACTTTACCACTTTAGTACAGTAGGGAAATTAATGGAAACTAAAGGGATTTTCTTGGACTTTATTGGATCAGTGGGGGTCTGATACCTGGCGCCCCTGCCGATCAGCTGTTAAGAGTAGCTGTAGTGCATTAGAATTAGCAAAGCTCTGTATACCGCATAGGGGTCAGGAAAGGTACTGCAAGCTCAGTCCTATTTAAGCTGCAGTAACTGCAATACCAACAGCACTCCAGATTCAGTGACTGTCCACCCTTAAATATCCTTTTTCAATGGGTTCAACATTCTAGGAGTTCGATCACAGTTTTTCTGATAAAGGCCTGCAATACACCGAAATATTAGTTACCTGCAGCCACCATTAGGGGATAATTTTTATTGGTTGCAACGTAGAAAGGATATGGTAATGCGATCTTGATTTCTGCAGCAGCTAGGCCACAACATAAATAGGTTTGGGCAAGTACTGTATAGGTTTGGTCCAGTTTTCTGGTCAGTATTTTGCAGAAATATTTTATAACCAAAACCAGGAGTGGGTCCAAGACACATAAATACATATCTTTCCACCATTTTTACCATTTCTTTTTGTGTTTACCACTCCTGGTTTTGACTTACAAATACTGATGCAAAATACTGACCAAATACTGAATGTGTGAAAGTGGCCTAATACTTTTAGAGAGCCACATTCTTGTGCAAATCTGGATGTGCAGGGACTTCAGACAGCAGCAGGGGAGCGAGGAGAGATGAGTACCAATTGTTGAATTGAAGGGGGGTAGCTGGACGGGGACATTAAACTGGGGGCAACTGGAGGAGGACATTAGGGTGTTAGGGTGATTTTAGGGGCATTTTACTGTGTGGGGGCACAAAGAGAAATGGATGGGAATGGAGTCAAAGTGGGTGGAGCTAAAGTTGCCACAGCGCGCCATGTGTGCCTCATATTCTGTCTCTCTTTCTGTCCTTTGAACGTTGGGAGGTATGATGATATATCCTCAAGATAGGTCCTCAATATCAAATTGGTGGGCGATCTGACACCCAACACCCCGGTGTCAGCTGTTCACAGCAGCCTCCTATGCCAGTACTACACAGTGGACAGAGCTGGAAACAGATGGCTCTATCCATTGTGTAGTAGCTGTTTGAGGGTACTACAGTTTAGCTGTAATTCAAGGGAGTTGGGACAGCCAGGTGGCAGGGAGTGCTATCGTGCAGGTAAAAACAGTATAGGGACTGCCGCTTAGAAAACCAAATCCCCCCCACCGACAATACACTTCTATAGTCCTGTACTGTCAGGGGAGCTGTCCTTACTGTCCAGCGATGACACTGAGCTGTGAAGCCGGCCCCTCTGACAGTACAGGGATATTGATACCAAAACTAACCACACCTGGGCAGATACCGGAAAACCTGACAGTGCGCTGAATATAGAAGTTACATGAGGTCAGTCGGGTGTCCGTTGTTTTAAAATTGACACTGGTGAACTAAAAAGCTGTGCGTGCTGGACATTTTCGTTCGACAATTTCAGGCAAACAATGTAGCCTTACTTGACAAACTAACCTGATCTGCATATTTTTTTTTTTTTTTAGAATTGTAATTTTTGTTTTGACATTTTTCAAAATTTACAAAACAATGGAATATGGGAAAAAAACGTATAATCCAAATAGGCAGAAACAGTAACCAATAAAGAAAGAGAAGAGCAAAATGACAACAGACAAGGGTAGGAAAAAGGGGGCGAAGGGGAGGGGGAAAGAAATATTTTTAGTCTTCAAAAACACCGGACCTGGAGGCAGCGCAGACTGAGGTGTTTGGTGGTAAAGACAGTGATGCAGTATCAAGCTATTCTATGAAAAGCTGCTCTGCCAGGGTGACCACTGAAGAAACTGGCATGGTAACAATCAAGTACTGCTAAACATAATTCTAGAAAATCATTCTTTTTATTGTCATATATATATATATGTTTTGGAACTTGTATTTCTAAGAATAAATTGGGTTGTTTTCTTGCTTCCTTTTAGAGGTCCTGTGTTCGCAGGTTTCTTCATTTCAGATGTTCTTGTAGCTGTGGAGAGAACATATTGAAATAATGACAATGAGTCTCCAAAGACATACTGATAGGGAATGTAGATTGTGAGCCCTATATGGGACAGTGACTGACAATGTCTGTAAAGTGCTGCGGAATATGATGACGCTATATAAGGAGGCATAATAAATAAATAAATGCAATGATATGTACGAGAATATAAAAAAGGTGAGTGTTTTCCAGGTTTACCTGGTCCCTGTGTCCATCTGTCCAGACCTGAATAGGACTTCCTTTAAAAATATCAGAACATGGGAAGACACTCAGCTTACACGTTCGTGTGTGCACAAAGCCTAAGTCGTCATTGCACACTACTATATTAAGGCTCCATTTTATATAAAGCCATAATATAACTTAGATTTTTACATGGAGCCTATACTTCTGAATATGGAGATATGCAGAGTTTTTTTCTGCTAGAATCTGTATGAATCCAACAAAAAATGTGTGGTATTCTCCATATGATGCTATATTTACAGAGGGGTTCTCCTCTAGAAGCATAAGGGCAAATTTATTAGGAAAATCATGTCATTTTTTTGGCATTAAAGAGACACATTTTTGGGCACAAGGCAGTTTTGTGACAAAACTGCGACTTTGTCAATTTTGTGAATCCTGTACCAATTTTGTGAAAAATACATGGAGCGGGGATGCCTCAGCCTGTCTGACTTACTATTACGCACACCGCTGGTGTGAGTTAGAGCTGAAATCTGTGCTGGAGATATATGATGCATGAGCCGAAGCCTCTTCTGTGCACTTTAATAGCACATTTTGAGGAAAGATTTATCAAGATTGGTGTCTCAAACCAGTCTTGATCTCTTCTTCTAGTTTCTATTGGAGATTCTATTACATTTGTTGGACATAAGAGGCCATGCCTCTCCCACTTACACCCTGTCTGCCTTCCAGAAAAGTGGTGTGAATGTCAGAAAATGGTAAAGTCTAAAAGTTTTCGACCATAACAGGTTTGCACAAAAATTGGTGAACTTTTAACATCACAAAACTGACAGAGAGGGATGATTCTCTCCAGTAAGTTAACAGAAGCTGTAAACACATTGGTTATTAGCATGTATGTAAAACAAAAAAGCATAAAAATAAAAATAAAATATATAATCTAAAATAATAATTCTAATATATTTCTATAAGAGCCTTCTAAAATTAGGTGCACATAATCTGTATTCAAGTAAAGGTCCATACACATAGCATTGTGTATATAGTGGTCTCTACAGTAGTGTATGAAGCCAATATATAACACACAGATACACTGCGGGGATTTATAAAAACCGACATTTACAATAGTCCTCTATCTATATACTGGTATCTATTTATCAAAGCATCTGTATATACCAGTATCTATTTATTAAAACGTGATTTATTTGAGCTATATATTTGTATGGCCTTGAATATAAATTGAAATAAAAGTGAATTATTAAAGCAGAAGAGTTTATAAAAGTATGACGTCTCCTCTTATACATGGTTATAGATGGTTTCAACTGTATTGGATAAGATGGTCTGTACCACTTTAAATGGAACCTGATGACATCATGGCCATTGTGACAACATGGAGGGAGGCTATATAAGCAGCCCCCCGACTGGATGGCAGTTGAGGGTTTCAGTTGGAAGGCGTTTTGGTTGTAAGTCTGGTCTTTTTCCTATTATTGACTTTTTTTCTTTAGCCTTTCCCCACGTAATGATAGACTTCCAGTGCTCCCCATTTCCCAAAAAAGTTTGTGCACCAGTAATAATTTCCAATGTAAAAGGGAATATTAAAAACTATGTATTTGCCTCATTTTCAGGTGTTTATTGCGTGTTACTTGCGACAGAGGAGCATTTTAGGAGGCGGAGGAGCATTTTAGGAGGCGGAGGAGGAGAATTAGAAGAGGCGGTCATGGACTATCCACTCTTCTTACCGGGTTACGTAAGTCAGAACTTAACATCTCCTATATGTACAGGAGGCGGATGGGGAGAATCTTGATTTTTTTTCTTTAATAAACAGTAATTTATAGCCATGTCTACACTGTATAATACACTGGTTGTATGGAGATCCATGTATATAGTATCTACAACATGTTATCTGTGCTGGGGTCATATATAATTGTTATATTGATAATAAAAGTCTCCAATTTTACTTTATAGGAGAATAATATGGATAGGGGATGGAATTTGGGGACATAAAAATACCTTATGTCAGTTATTTCCCTTGATACATCTTTTACAACTGCCTTTTTTTTTTTCAAATCCGCCCTGTAGTGGGAGGAGCTTAGTCGGAGCATGAGTGTGTGCACCTGACAGCTGACACCTGTCCAGTGTAAGGTCTATGGCTGGCCTCATGCACTGTGTTTTCTATGTTATTTTCAATTATGTTTCTTAATATATATCTACTTTTTATAAAAGATATTAAAAAATCAGATACAGTGGATGGAACTGACATAAAATTTCACAGTTACAAGTAATCTAGAGTGAATAAAGCCTAAAATACATTGGGCAAAGATGTGTCATAGAGCCGCCCGCTGCTACATACTGTAATAGCGAATACAGAGGTGCAAGCAGGGAACACATACAGCACTATGTGATGGCCGGGTATATCTAACCCTAGTATACACTGCTATAGATGTCAGAAAACACTTTTTGCTGCATTATACAGCACATATTATCCATTGCCTGGATAGTTACAGGCAAGGTGTTACTTTCTGATATCAGTCATGACTAGTGTCATGTAGAGTAGCTGACATTCCCAGTTTCATCATAAATATAGGATCTGCAGTGGTCCCCCATGAACATAGCCATATACAGATTTGTAGAGAATTAAAAGATAAACATTTTTGCTAATATACATAAATAGAAATTTTGCAGTTTTAGGCTGAGGCCCCCACGTAGTGTAGGTGCTGCGGTAAAAAAATGCAACGTTTTACAGTCCCTGCAAAGTGGATGGGATTCTGGCTAATCCCATCCACACATTGCAGAAAAATATCCGCAGCGGAATTGCTGCAATTTCATGATTTTTGGAAATCGCAGCATGTCAATTATACCTACGGAAACGCTGGTGATTTCTGTATAGGTATAATGGAAGCAGAATGTCCGCAGAGGAAACCTCTCAGACTTTCTCTGAAAAGCGCTGCGAGAAAAACTGCAATGTGTTTTTCCTGCAGAGTTTTTTGGCTGCGGCTCGCTACGTGGGGCCTTAGCCTTAAAGATTTTCACTATCCATCTTAGTGGTGACATCTGTTGTCTTGATCGGTTGTCACTGGATACAACCATAAATGCAGGAACTTTCTATGGCCTGGTACTTGTCAGAATTCCAGCCATGATTTCCTAATTGTGGTCAAATTACGAGGCAGGGACACTACATGTATGAGAAGATAACCCGGACACAATAAGGAAATTATGGCTGGGTTTCAGACCTTAGAAAGTTCCCACATTCATGGTCATGTCCTTTGGTAATCGATCAACACAACAGCCTGTCACTAGTAAGATGGTTAGAGAAAATCTTTGAAGCTAAGACCCCACGTAGTGGGCCGTGGCAAAAAAGCGCTGCAGGAAAAAAACGCAGCGGTAACACATCGCGGTTTTTCCCGCAGCACTTTTCATGGAAAGTCAGCAGAGGTTTCTTGTTCGGACTTTCTGCTTCCATTATACCTATAGGGAAACCGGCATCGTTTCTGTAGGCATAATTGACATGCCGCAATTGTTTAGGAAATCGCAGCGTATCCGCTGCGCTTATTTTTCTACAAAAAAATACTCCTAAAGGGAGTCTACTGTCACCAGAATCTATTCTTAAACACTTGTAGACTATATTAGTGCCGGTTAGTGACACACGGAACGTACTTTTTATTGTGTCAAAGTGCAATCTTGTTGCTGAGAAATCAACTTTTATTATATCTTGTATATGAATGAACTGTTTGGTGCACCCAGGGAGTGGCTGTGTCTGCCCGGGCACTCGTTTTCACCTGTGGTTGCCACCCAGCGCCATTCCCTAACATAAAGATTGACAGGTCTTGATGAGCACCAAACATGGGTGACAATGGGTGCTCTAACCAACAAGCTCACACCTCAGTCCACTTGCATACGGATTAAAAGTTGATTTTCTTGGCAGTAAGATAGCGATTTGGCACATAAAGGTAGGTTAACCATAGCATGTTAGTGGTTTAGAAGAGATTTGGTTGGGGTAGACTTCATTTCATCTTCATACAGTATGTATTGTTGATTTCTATAAGTAACTGAGCAAAAATAGAATTATATATACCAATATAAAGTATAAATTCTCCTGCACATGTGAAAAGCTCAGAAACTGCGTAAGACACTATCCAGCTGTAGCCAGACAAGATATATGCCCTGTGATGGGGTAGATAGCGTACAGCACACAGGGATGGGAGACTGGAGAGTTATAATGCAAACTTTTTAATAACTACCACGGTCCGAGCACAACATTCCAACACATCTGCAAGTAAAACAAATCTGGGGGCGCCCCGATATTTTGATGCCAGGCAAATTTAGAATCTCAAATCCTTATTGGGGCAACAGACATTTTTTTGTCTCTGGATTTCCTTTCTCCATGTGACCAGGACCTGCATCAGCATCAGATCCTGTTTCTTCTTCAATAGTCAAACACCCAGGAACTCAGATTCAGCAGGCCAGATTCTGGGTGCTGTCCAATTGTCCCAGTCTCAACTTATCTGCGTCCAAAGGATGCAGATGAGTTGAGTACAATGGTGAAGCAGGGAGCCCTGTCTCTGCTCCGGGCGCAGTAGGCGCAATGTAGTGACATCACCTAGACTGTGTCTGCTGCTCCATGAAGCCTCCGGCGAGCAGGACAAGGTGAGTAAGTTTTTTATGTTTGTTTGATACCGTGGGTGAACCAGGAGAGGGACATAATACTGTGGGTGCAACTGCAGGTGACATTAAACTGTATGGGAGGCTGGACGGGGACATTAAACTGGGGGCAATTGGATTGGGACATTAATCTGTGGGGGACACTGGAAGGCGACTTTATACTGTAGGGGCAGCTTGAGGGGGACATTATGCTATGAGGGCAACTAGAGGGGGACCTCAAATGTAAGGGTAACTTCAGGGCGTTATACTGTGTTGGGGCAAAGTGAAATGGATGGGAATGAGTGGAGTCAAAGTGGAAATGGGTGGAGATAAAAAAAGTTGGCAGGAATCCCTTGTCATTATATCCTATAGTAAGATGATTTGGACAGTTTCAGCCCCCCAGCAGAGAAGTAAGTAGGCTCTGCAGGGGGCGACTCCAGCATATTGCTTTCGGATGAGTCACTGACTTGCAGTCCAGAGTGCGACCTCAAGTCTCCACAGGGGATCATCAAGAGGGGCCATTGAGTAGATTTAATTATCTTCCTGCATTGTGTGCTTAGTCTGGCTAGGATAGACAACAGCAAGCCAAAGAGACAGATTTAACCTCAAATCTAATGCAAATACCACAGAAATTGATTTGTTGATAACACATTGTTACATGCCCCAACAACACAAACAGTGCAATATATCATATAATAAAATAAGGACATTTAACACTGCCCTGCTCACAAGAGCTTACAATCTATGAGAAAGAGGGGGTGACACAAGAGATAGCAGGGGCTGCATAGGATGTAGCATTGCTTATACAGTGGTCCAGCCGGTTTTATGTTAAATTATGTTAAATTACACATATAGATAAAGCTGTATGCACCAGTCCGTTTATGTGCAGATCCAAAGCACCTGGGTGTACAAGGTTACAGTCCTGCATCATGTCCTGTGAGATAATAGGGGTGTGTGAACAGTGGAGGAATAGTTTTAGGGAGCCTGACTGCAAAAGAATTTACATTAGGAATTGTAATAGGCTTATCTGAAGAGATGTGTCTTTAGGATGCGCTTGAAGCTATAGAGCAGTGGTAGGCAACCTTTTTTGTTCGGCGTGCCGATTTTAATATAAAAAAAAATCAAAGATGAGGTACTCGGAGTGCTGGTTAATAATTGTAAGTCTGACGACCCCTAAACTAAAGTCATATACCACAAACCATAACACAGAAGTGCTGCCACCAGATGCTTTAGGACACATGCACTTACTACTATTTCCTGGGACTCACCTGTACTTTCTGATTAGAAGCAATGAAAGTCCATGTGCAGCCCCCAATTAGTGGTAAATGTGTCCAGGAGCACAGTATGGCAGCACCCTTATGGTGAAAATACATTATGTATCTGGATGCAGCTATATTCTTAGGCCACTGGAACTTTTACGTCGATGTAAAACTGCGTTCAAATGGTGCATTTTTGCACAAAAAAAAAAATGCTTGAGTTTTCTGTGCAAAAACACATCCTTAATACAGAAAACACACCGTTATACAGAATAATGTCCCATAGTGGTCCCTACACACAGTAGTATGTCTCATAGTGGCTCCTGCACACGGTATTATGTCCCATAGTGGCTCCTGCATATGGTATTATGTCGCATAGCGGCCTCTGCACACGGTATTATGTCCCAGCTGCCCCTGCACACGGTATTATGTCCCATAGCGGCCCCTGCACACAGTATTATATCCAATAGCGGCCCCTGCACACGGTATTATGTCCCGGCGGCCCCTGCACACGGTATTATGTCCCATAGCGGCCCCTGCACACAGTATTATATCCAATAGCGGCTCCTGCACACGGTTTTTGTATCCCATAGCGGCCTCTGCACACGGTATATGTCCTATAGCTGCCCCTGCACGTGGTATTATGTCCCATAGCTGCCTCTGCACACGGTATTATGTCCCATAGTGGCTCCTGCATATGGTATTATGTCTCGTATCGACCTCTGCACACTGTATTATGTCCCATAGCAGTTCCTGCACATGGTATTATGTCGCATAATGGCCCCTGCACACGGTATTATGTCCCATAGTGGCCCCTGCACAAGGTATTATGCATAATGACGACGAACGTGACCCCTGAGGCCCTGTCAGCGGTCTCTTACGTCAGGCAGAAGCGCCTGCAGTACACAGAGTGGCTGCGGAGCGCAGAAAAGGCAAGTAACATTGTTTTTTTATGTCTGATCACCTTCCCGGGGGCTCCGCTTATTATACTGTGGGGTCTGAAGAGACCCCACAGTATAATAATAGCAGTTTCGTTTCGGCCATGTTTGGTCCAATCGAAACTGCTGGGTGAGGACTTGGACTGCCCGTGCCAGGAAAGTAAGCCAGGTTGCCGACCCCTGCTGTAGAGGTTGTGAGTGAAAGGGAGTCTATCAGCAGGAAAATCAGTATCAAGCTAATGACAGTACCTTGTAGGGCAGCTTCTGCATTTTCCAAAGATGTCTTTCTTATTCTGCATTGCAGCTCCATGTTCATGAAAATCAGGATTTTATTCCTATACAAATTAGCTGAAAATGACTTTAGGAGTGTTTCTTCTCCTGGCTTCTCTCTCCACTCTAGATAAGTGGACCTAACTGCAGAGAAAGTGTGATGAAGTGGGAGATGTCACTCAAGTGATGGTGGGGCCAAGCTGGGCAGCAGTTAGGGGCTATTATCTAGAGCAGAGAGTGAAGCCACATGAGAAGAAACGCCTCTAAAGCCCTTTTCAGACTAATATGATGATTTTCATGAAAATGGAGCCGCAATGCAAAATAAAAAAGACTTCTTAGGAAAGTGTAGAAGCCGCTCTACAAGGTATTGTCATTAGTTTGATACTGATTTTCCTAAAGACTCCCTGTAATCTGATGTACAAGCTGTCTTGAGGTAGCGCATTCCAGAGAACTGGTGCAACTCAGGAGAAGCCTTGGATACGGGAGTGGGAGGTTCTGATAATAGATACATGGATAATATATTGTATTTTATATTTACAGGTTCCAGCATCCTTGTACTTCAAGGAGCGACAAACACCTTACTATGTAAAGGTAAGTGTTCGATATAGGACAATGTGACAAGTGAAAATGACTTGTGCCACTTTGTATCTCTCCTGCTTACATCCTGTATTTTATTATTACAGATGGCAGAGGCGGCTGCATCTGGTGAGTTCCACCATTCTATACCCACATCTCTCAGTACTTGTCATATCATCTCCTGGCACAATTGCATCATTGTAAATATTCTACACTGAAGTCCACAAAGCTTTTACACTAGTTATGATGATTCCGTTTTCTAATATATTTTATGGTAGGAAAACCCTTTGCTGGATTTGTACATTCCTGCTTGAAAGTGACTGCAGATGTACGACAGTCACGGCCTTAGGTCCTATTCACATGACCAATATTTACTATGAGAGTCACGGACAATAAAATAAAAACATGTCAGTCCATGTGTCCTCAGTGTGCAGTCTGCAGAAATCTAGGACTACACATGGCAATGATTTATTGTCATCTGGTAAACCAAGCCAGAGTTTTTTTTTTTATCACAAGGACCGAGGATATGAGTAAATACATTGACAGGACTATGGCCCCATTAAAATCAGTGGTTACACGTGCAGTCAATGTCTAGTCTGTCACACCAGTCATCTGAATAGAGCCTTAGAAATACTTTCTGTAGCATCACACCATGTCATAGATGACTACTAGAGGGGTTGTCTGCTCACAAAAATGAATTGTTCCTATGGGTAAGACGCAGGGACATAACAAGTAACCATGGTGCCCCATAGCAAAAATTTGTAATAGGACCCTAACCCAGTATGACCATCTTAAAAGGGGTTTCCAAGAAAGAGTTTTTTTCCTGGAATCTGGGGAAGATCCCCACGCTCCGATGTCTGTCCGGCCCCCTGGCACCCCGGGGCTTCTTCCGGCGGAAGTTCTCTGCACGTGACTGCTGAGACCAGCAGCCTAAGGAAAGGACCCGGGACGTCACAGGTGATGTATGTGAGTGACATCCTGGGTCCTTTCCTTAGGCTGCTGATTGGCCTAAGTGGTCACGTGTGGCGAGGACTTCTGCCTGAAGAATCCATGGGGCGCTGCAGGACTGGACAGAGGTGAGGGGGACACTGAAGAGCTGGGGACAGGTGAGCATATATATATATATTTTTTTCACCTTCCCCTTTCCTGGTGTAGCCCTATTTGGGGGGGGGGGGTATGAGTATTATCCCTCCCGCAACAGACTCTGGCGCTGACCTGTGTGTATAATGGGACCTGAAGCCTTCGCTGAAGGGAAGAGTGGGAACATATATGAAATATATCAGTGCCTCCACCCAGGATAGAGCCTCTGTATTACAGGGAGGATCTCTTCCTGGGACTTACCCATGAGGTACAGTTAGTAGCCTTAACAAGGATCACTGTACTAATCTCACAGTCTGAAGAATACATACAGATACCACATAAGGTTATAACAGTAGCTTTATAAGAATCAACAGGGTAATAATACATACATACATACAATATACTCAGAACACAGCAATACTACAACAACCAGCAAGTCCTCAACCGTCTTAGGTTATATACCCGGGTATATATATAGATATATAGCAAGAGTCCAGTGCACAATACCTCCAGGCAACAGAAGAGATGCAGGGGCCCCTGTGGATGACTGTGGATCCTCGGATTCTTCCAGGAGATGACAGACAGCCGATCAGGAGATGATGATGATGATGGTGAGATTCTTCACAGGCAGCAAACAGGGCGACGGTGACGGCAGTAGATGCAGGCCTGACTACCCTAACACTGAGTCCTTA
Organism: Leptodactylus fallax; assembly: GCA_947044405.1. Taxonomy (NCBI): domain Eukaryota; kingdom Metazoa; phylum Chordata; class Amphibia; order Anura; family Leptodactylidae; genus Leptodactylus; species Leptodactylus fallax. The sequence goes on along the minus strand of CAMRHE010000455.1, from coordinate 94,547 downwards.
ACCTGCCAGCTAAACTACTAGTGCCACCGGGCCTCTAACTAGCTAGTTGGCCTTCGGAAGCCTAACCTATCACTGCCCTGAACTATATATATATATATATGGATCCCTAACTACGGTTACTAGCTAGGTCCTGTGAGTATATAGGGGGTAACACATACCTAACTATATACTGTGAAGTAAAGAGGAACAAGTGGCTCTTAGACTCCCCCAGACATAACATGTCTGTCTCAGCAGCTCTGCTCACATCTCTCCCCCCAGCAGCTCTGCCTCACATGTGTCTGACTCACTGTATTTACAAAACAAAACTTGCACTAAATGCCTGGGGTCTCTGAAGCCAAACTGCAGGGGCAAAGAAGCCATATACATTATATACTAGTAGAAATGGCAGTTCCCTACACTCTCCCTCTGGTGAAATCTTTACGTCACGTCAAAGACATACAAAGTCATAGTATACAGTCAACATTACCAATGACAATATCAATATGGTTGCTTTTGCATTTACAGAGTCACAACAGGTTAATAGGTATACATGCCAGCAGGAGCGAAAATTGGTAACATATTGACCAAAGTGGACACTGCACCCACCCAAGCATGGTATAAATGAGGCTGAGTAGTAAATCTGGGGTCCCCCAAACTATGATATGTCAGCATAGGTGGAGGGTGTCTAATTCTCTCTCCTCTCCGTACCTCTCTCTGAGGTAAACTAGCATGTCCAGGCCCTAAACTAGGGTTGTCTGCCATGGGAGGGGATGGTGCTGGTAGCGTAGGAGAGCTAGATCCCTGCTCATCTGTAGACACAGATCTAGGTACGAATTCTGGAGTTTGAGGGTTCATAGGTCTCCCTGAAGGAGAAGATACTGGTGATCTAGGAACTTCAGGAGCCACAGTCCAATCACTCTCAGGAGTTTCAGGAAGGTCAGGTGGAATATCAGCTAAGGACTGTGGAGAATCGCAGGCCGAGCCATCATTGGAGATATCCATACCATCAATCTGAGGTACAGGCAACAAATGATTTCTATGCCAAGTCCTGATCCTCCCGTCCCGTCCTTTTATCTTGTAGACTGGTATTCCAGGCAACCGATCTACCACTGTAAAGAGTTCACTCCGCCATCGATCAGCCAGCTTATGTTTTGCAGATGCTCCCAAATTCCGTAGCAGAACATGGTCCCCAGGGTTCAATTCTCGGTATCTTACTCGAAGATCAAATCTCCTTTTATTTCCTTCATTCACTTTGGCCGCATTTTCCTCAGCCAGCTGATAAGCACTCTTAAGCGTTTCTTTCAAACGTGCCACGTATCGGTAATGATCTCGATGACTGATACCATCGGTAGAGACTCCCAACAAGATGTCAATAGGTAGCCTAGGCTCTCTTCCAAACATCAGAAAGTATGGTGAATATCCTGTGCTCTCGTGCCTTGTACTATTATAGGCATGCACCATAGCCTCCACTTTTCGACTCCAGGATCGCTTATCCTCAATTCGTAAGGTACCAAGCATATCAAGTAAAGTCCTGTTAAATCTTTCAGGAAGGGCATCTCCCTCTGGATGGTAAGGCGTCGTCCGACTTTTGCGGATGTTCAACAACTGAAGTAACTCTTTGATCAGGTTACTCTCAAAATCCCGGCCTTGATCAGAATGCAACCGGTGTGGTAAGCCATAATGGATAAAATACTTTTCCCAAAGCACTCTTGCAACAGTGACTGCTTTTTGATCCTTAGTCGGAAAGGCTTGAGCATATCGTGTGAAGTGATCAGTCACCACCAATACATTTCCAAATCCTCTGGAGTCGTTGTCAATACAAAGGAAGTCTATGCAGACAAGATCCATGGGGCCCGAACTCTTCAAGTGTCCCATGAAGGCCGCTCGAACCGGGACAGTCTTCCTCTGCAAACATCTGCGACAGCACCTACACAGACGAGTCACGGTATCTCTCATTTTGGGCCAGTAGAATCGGTCTTGTATTAGGCCATAAGTCTTCTCAGGTCCCAAATGACCATGATAATCATGCAGACTTCGGAAAATCATCTTCTGAAAGCAGCTTGGAATAACTAGTTGGCGCCTTCCAGGGTGATCATGATACAGCACCACACGATAAAGTAGGCCATTGTCTATTTCAAACTTCTCCCAATCTCGTAGAAGTTGACTGCATTCAGAGGGTAGGGATGTCTTTAACATTTCTCTGTCTTGAGAACTCACTGCTTGATAAAGAGGTCCAATTAAAGGATCAGTCTTTTGACTCCAGATCATTCGCTTTGAAGATATAGAAGAACTCTCAAAGGATCCTAAAGCGGCAGGGTAGGCAAACATGTCTGGTACAGCTTCGGGACCTCCCCCAATAGAGTCAATAAGCCGAGTTTCAGAAAAGGCTACTCGGTCTTCAACTACAGCAGCCATGGCACACAAAGCTCCTACTCCAGGACTTGGCACTTCTTCCCATTCATCCACTACTTCCGGACTAGGTAATCCAGGCCGTCTTGATAGAGCATCTGCCCCAATGTTCTTAGGCCCCGATTTATACTTGAGTGTGAATTGGTAGTTGGATAAAGCTGCCAACCAGCGATGTCCTGTAGCATCGAGTTTAGCGGTTGACAAAACGTATGTCAGTGGATTGTTGTCTGTTCTTACTTCAAACGTGGCTCCGTATAAATAGTCATGTAATTTATCAACAATGGCCCACTTGAGCGCCAAAAACTCCAATTTATGTACTGGATAATTTTTCTCGCTGGGAGAAAGACTTCGACTTATGAAAGCTATGGGCCGTAACCCGGCCGGGTATTCTTGGTGCAGCACGCCACCTAATCCTTCAAAGCTGGCATCTACATGTAGCACATATGGCTTCTGTGCATCAGCATAAGCCAGAACGGGAGCTTCTGTCAATTTCTTCTTCAACAACTTAAATGCTTCTTCACAATCCGCAGTCCACCTATCGCCAAAAAGGCTTTTGGAAGACCCTTTCTTCTTTCCCGGATCTCCTGCATCACTCTTCAACAGGTCGAGGAGGGCTCGAGCAATTTTTGAATATCCTTCCACAAATCGTCGATAGAATCCACAAAACCCCAAGAAAGATTGCAACTCCGTAATATTTTGCGGTCGGGGCCAATTCACCACAGCTTCAATCTTACCAGGATCGGTAGCAACTCCTTCAGCAGAAACAATATGACCTACATAAGTGACCGAAGATCTACAAAATTTGCATTTGTCAGCCGACAACTTCAGCCCCTCTTCTTTTAAGCGATGGAGTACTCTCATGAGTCGTTCTTCATGTTCTTCCAGCGTCTTTCCAAACACAATAATGTCATCAAGATATACAAGGCATTCCCGGGGCACTAAATCACCTAACACTCTTTCCATCAACCTTTGGAACGTTGCTGGCGCACCTTTTGTACCTTGCGGCATACGAGTGAACTGAAAGAAACCCAAGGGGCATATGAAGGCTGTCTTTTCCTGATCCTCAGGTGCCATTGGGACTTGATAGTATCCCGATCTTAGGTCCAGCACTGTGAACCAACAGTTTCCATTCAGAGCTTCCAGAGCTTCTTCAATTCTCGGCAGTGTATACTGATCAGGTAAGGTTCTCCGGTTCAGAGTTCTGTAATCCACACATAGGCGAATTGCTCCATATTTTTTTCTTACCACCACAATAGGTGAGGCATAGGGGCTCTTACTGTCCACAATGATCCCCTGACCTTTCATTTGCTGTAGAGTCTGTCTTAACTCATCAACATCCTTTGGAGCAACTCTCCGTGGTCGCTCCCGGAAGGGAGTAGAATCGGTCAATCGGAAAGTGTGTTGAGCACTTTTAGCACAACCTACATCCATATCATCCATGGAGAACACTTCCGATAATTCAGACAACTTCTGTGTCAGTCGCTGATTCCAGGCCTCTGGTAAATGTGGATCACTCAAGTCAAGATTGAGATTAGGGATTGCATCTCGGATTTGAATCCTGCACACTTCAGCGTATGGATTTACTCCAAGCACAGGGTAGCAGTGGGCCACATTCTGGTATGGTCCAATTACAATCGGATGCGGTGAACAGTTCCTCACTGTCACACAGGTAGATAACTCCACTTTATTTCTCCAGTCCTTTCTCTCTGGGATCACCATCCAGCCATTCTGGTTAATCATTTCTTCAGGGGTTTCCATAAGGACATAACTCCCCCCTTCAAGCAAATCGGGAGCAATGCTGGAGGCTACTCTCAGAATTCTCTCCCCGCCGGCAGGAACTTCCACGGTTCTCTCACCGATATGATATACCATTCCATGTCGATAGCCAGTAGACAGGGCATCACAGAGTTCTCTAAGATCAGAAGATATATTCACCGGCTGAGCTGCAGGGTTCCAATCTCTTCCAAGAAACTTCTGAAAAGCATAATGCACTGCGGGACAATTAGTGCCAAGTATCACAGGAGCTGCACAAGAATCCCCTGTATCAGGACAGACAAGAGCCGTAATCTTCATGGGAGCGACACTCTGATCTTCTAATTCAGGGACAGCTATAACTACTTGTAGGCTGCCATCTACAGGATATGATCCTGAATTAAGCCCCCACAATTTCATTTGTCCCATAGACTGAAGAGGTATATCCCTCAGATACTTTTGGTAGAACGAGCGATAAATCAGGGTCACTTGAGATCCTGTATCAAACAGGGCAGGAGCGGCATGACCATTGACAGTGACTTTGACAACGGACCTGGAGCCCGCGATAGCGCCTCTGGTATTTACTCGGCCCGCCTTCCTTCGGTGTCTTTGATTCTGAATAGAGAAGACAGCACTGTGTCTCAATCCCTCACTGTCCTCCGTACACTGTCTGGCACTATGGCCCGTCTGACCACATTTATAACAGGTTCTAGCATCCTTCCTCCATTGAGTGGCAGTGGGTGGAGTGGCGGACTGTCTAAGTTCTGACCGCTCCGCTGGTTTGTCCTTGTTTGAATTAGGAACAACATCTTCTTTAGAGATGCTTTTCGCTTTCTTAGGGGTACTAAAACTAATGTCAGCTTCTTGTTTCTTCACTAACTTCATTAAGTCAGGAAATGGAAGGACTCTATCAGATAGGAAGACCTTGAGTACTTGAGCAAGAGGATGATGAGGTTGTAACCCTCTCACCAACTGACTGGTTCTCATAGCGTCTACCTCTGAAGTAGATATAGCTGCGTGGTACACCAGACGTGAAAGAAGTAGCTGTAAACGGTTAATAAAAGTAGAGACATTTTCCCCTTCTTTTTGACGAACCATTCGGTAATCAGCAACCATCTGGGCAAGGTCATAGTATGGCTCAAAGTGATCAGACAGTACTTGTATATAGTCCAATGCACTCACTCCTTCATGAGAGTCTCTGTACAAGCGGATCAATTCTGCAGCAGGAGACCGCAAACTTTCACTGATACGCTGCCGCTTGCCTTCTTCAGAGCAAGACCATTCCTTCAGGCATTGGAGAGTATGTTCTTTCCATATCTCAAAGTTTTCCTCCCCTTGTGGTACTGGGACATTACCAGAGAATACCTTTAGTTTCTTGTAGTGAGTGGCCTGCAGGCCCTGAGCTAACATTTCAGTCAGCCTGGCTAAAGTGCTAATAGCACTGTCACTAGAGGAACTGCTAGCGACGGCCATACTGGGGGGGTAACTGGCTGAGCGGGGTTCTTCCTTTACCTGAACCAGGGGAGGAACAGGAGGTCGGTAATCCCATGTAGTAGCTAGTGGGAGGTTCCCCTCTGAGCTATATCGCTTCTCCATATCAATGACTATTCCCACTTCTAAATCTCAGCAGTGCCTCCAAATGTAGCCCTATTTGGGGGGGGGGTATGAGTATTATCCCTCCCGCAACAGACTCTGGCGCTGACCTGTGTGTATAATGGGACCTGAAGCCTTCGCTGAAGGGAAGAGTGGGAACATATATGAAATATATCAGTGCCTCCACCCAGGATAGAGCCTCTGTATTACAGGGAGGATCTCTTCCTGGGACTTACCCATGAGGTACAGTTAGTAGCCTTAACAAGGATCACTGTACTAATCTCACAGTCTGAAGAATACATACAGATACCACATAAGGTTATAACAGTAGCTTTATAAGAATCAACAGGGTAATAATACATACATACATACAATATACTCAGAACACAGCAATACTACAACAACCAGCAAGTCCTCAACCGTCTTAGGTTATATACCCGGGTATATATATAGATATATAGCAAGAGTCCAGTGCACAATACCTCCAGGCAACAGAAGAGATGCAGGGGCCCCTGTGGATGACTGTGGATCCTCGGATTCTTCCAGGAGATGACAGACAGCCGATCAGGAGATGATGATGATGATGGTGAGATTCTTCACAGGCAGCAAACAGGGCGACGGTGACGGCAGTAGATGCAGGCCTGACTACCCTAACACTGAGTCCTTAACCTGCCAGCTAAACTACTAGTGCCACCGGGCCTCTAACTAGCTAGTTGGCCTTCGGAAGCCTAACCTATCACTGCCCTGAACTATATATATATATATATATGGATCCCTAACTACGGTTACTAGCTAGGTCCTGTGAGTATATAGGGGGTAACACATACCTAACTATATACTGTGAAGTAAAGAGGAACAAGTGGCTCTTAGACTCCCCCAGACATAACATGTCTGTCTCAGCAGCTCTGCTCACATCTCTCCCCCCAGCAGCTCTGCCTCACATGTGTCTGACTCACTGTATTTACAAAACAAAACTTGCACTAAATGCCTGGGGTCTCTGAAGCCAAACTGCAGGGGCAAAGAAGCCAGATACATTATATACTAGTAGAAATGGCAGTTCCCTACACTGGCTTTCAGGAAAAAACTGTATTTCTTGGACAATCCCTTTAAGCAGAAAGTTCAGGACTTGTTGGGCCCTATAGCAGCTACTATGTCTGCTACCCTGGTAATTACGCCCATAGTAACATGTATTGTAACCAAAGGTCTCTATTTCAGTTTTTAGCTTTTTGCTCTGTTTTGTTACCATCACGTTCTGTTACTCTACTTCTCTCCCCGCCACCTGCAACCTCATAATGTGAGCATCAAACAGAACCTCATCCCCTTCACAGAAAGTTCTGCCTTGTTCCTGGCATGTGACGGGGGAATAAAGCAGATCTTACAGACAAAATGTGAAATGAATTCCTATGGGAACTTTTATAAATCTCATTTGTAAGAGGACGGCGCCTGTTCAGTTTTGCATCTAAAACTGTTGTTTACCTGCAAAATCTTGTGGCCATTAACTATCAATCTGACAATTGCACTGACCGCATGTTAGCACCTGTAACCGCCACTAGATGGAGCTATAACGTAAGGAAGTCACTAATCATTTATATTGGAGCTCTCAGCCGGAGACCACTGCTCAGATTATATTCACCAATGTGCCTGAGTAATGTGTTTTATAGTGTGGAAATCTCACTCTAAGTTATTGTTGTTGTTTTTTCGTTTTTCAGTCACAGACCTGAATTTCAGGTAAATAAATTGTTTATCTAAATGTATCTAATCATAAATGATCCTTCTCAAGTTATCCCATAAAGATAAGTGCTGAAATAATACAAGTATTAGGAAGCTGGGGATAAACTGGGGACCGTCTAGCGCGGTATCCCTTCTATAGCTGTATATCAGGTCACCAGCAGATCTCACAGTCTTCCTAGGACACATTATATTAGGATCTTGCTGTGATGATATTTAGTAATACGTCACTTTATGTCTTATGTGACTTTATATCTCATGGACTTGTTCACTCTGTAATTTACAGGATTGAGGAAATTGAGGATGAAGATGTCCCAAATTGGAGGTATGTATATCACTGTATAGTAATACATTACCAATTAAAGTGTGTGACTCCTGGAACATGGACTGTTAACCCCTTGTAATATGTAATATTCTGCTCTATTTACTTAACAGATGGCTGAAGAAAGTGACTTCCACACCTCACTTGTTCAGGTACTTATCTTACATTGTAGATGTCTTCATTCCAGGGGGATGTAGGTATTGAGTTGTAATAGTCTTGAGATAGGCAATATGGAGTAATAAAGCACAACATCCATAGTCTTTGGAGGAATAAACACGTCTAAGGGTTTTTGTTTGTATCTGAGACAGGATCACAATAAATGATATTACTTGACTTTTATTTGTCCAGATGGTCATTGATCTTATCCTGTACTGTGTTGTTCACTACAGGCCTTGTCTTTATGGGAGGACTATACTTCATCCCAGACTGGACTCCATCCTGTAAGTAGAAGTAGCAGAAATGAATGTGTATTGCTAGCTGATATCATTATGTTTTAAGAAATCTGAATATTATATCTATTTATTTTGGACATTTTATGTTATGTTATAGTGAGGATGAGGAATACAAAAAGATAGAGGATGAGATACCCCGGTGAGTAACTAAAGGGTAAATATTCTATGGGGTTACATTCCTGTACTAGTCTGCAGATATAGAAGTGACTGAGTATAGTGCTAGATCGGAGTTCCCACACCTAATATTTATTCTAGAGGCTCACTGTACAACTATATGAAAATATTATCTCCATTTGCAAATTCCAAAAACTGCACCAATGCACATTTCAGTAGTTTTTTCAGTAGTAGTTTGCTGCCTAATCTTTGCCTTAGACTGTTTATCGCGATCCCCGCAGTTCTGCTGTTTAGGGACAGCGTGGCTCCTGGTAAGGTTTTCGTTGCTGGCCATACAATTGTAGCTGGGGTTTTGGTACTGCAGAGCTGTCCCATTGAAGTGTATAGGCCTTCAATATTAGGCACTGGATAACCCCTATATTAATAATTATAGTGATAATAATGATCATAGTAAACATAGTAATAATAATAATATTATAACCAGTTTATTATATGGACACATAGGCTGGTTGAGATACTGTATGCAGATGCTGACTATCTGTACGTAATATAGTGAGTACACTGTTCCATGCACTGCTTTTGAAAGTGGAGGGGGATCAGGGCTCACTGGAAGATTCACCAGCTCTACTGTGTGCCAGTCTAAGCCTGCATGTATGTACCTCCTACTATTAAAGAGGTTTGCGGCCCCAAATCCAGATTTCCTATTGATGACCTTTCCACTGGAACCTGAGCCTGTGGATATGTCATCAGTAAGATCTGGACCCTGATCCTGTGGATAGGTCATCAGTAAGATCTGGACCCTGATCCTGTTGATAGGTCATCAGTAAGATCTGGACCCTGATCCTGTGGATAGGTCATCTGTATGACCTGGACCCTGATCCTGTGGATAGGTCATCAGTAAGACCTGGACCCTGATCCTGTGGATAGGTCATCAGTAAGACCTGGACCCTGATCCTGTGGATAGGTCATCAGTAAGACCTGGACCCTGATCCTGTGGATAGGTCATCAGTAAGACCTGGACCCTGATCCTGTGGATAGGTCATCAGTAAGACCTGGACCCTGATCCTGTTGATAGGTCATCAGTAAGATCTGGACCCTGATCCTGTGGATAGGTCATCTGTATGACCTGGACCCTGATCCTGTGGATAGGTCATCAGTAAGACCTGGACCCTGATCCTGTGGATAGGTCATCAGTAAGACCTGGACCCTGATCCTGTGGATAGGTCATCAGTAAGATCTGGACCCTGATCCTGTGGATAGGTCATCTGTATGACCTGGAACCTGATCCTGTGGATAGGTCATCTGTATGATATGGACCCTGATCCTGTGGATAGGTCATCTGTATGATCTGGACACTGATCCTATATACATATACAGTTTCCTTGCCCCACAATAGTAGCAGTGGAGAGCTATGGCTGAAATATGTGGATTTTATATTTCGTCACTGTGTAGAAATATTTTGCTACGTAATAATAAAGTACTATATGTGTTACCAGAATGTGCTGTAACTATAACCCTAGGACATAAGATACTTAAATGTGCATGATATTGATGATCTAGTTACAACCTTGTTTCTCGGAGGGTCAATAACCTGACTACATAAGTCTTTTTGGTTTCCTTTTCTCTATAGCAGAAGCAGTGCTAAGAAGACTAAACGTCGATCAAGGTGAATACTTGTGTGTAATGCATTTACACCTCCACCTGCAAACACAAAATTCAGTCTCTGTAAAATAAGGAAGGGAAATGATGGAAGGCAAGCATTTATAGTAACCTCCACAGTGGCTTACAATATAAGGCTAGGTTCACACTTGCACCGTGCTCCCCGTCATTCGTTTCTGCTGTAAGACCTGAACGACGGAGAGTCCGCCCGCTAAAAACAGCGGTTGCCCGCGGACACCCACAGACCCCATGGACTATAATCTCCCTGCAGGACTTTTCTCTCCACTAATTTTTGGCACAATCTGCGACGGAGTCTCTTACGGAGACTCCGATGCAGCTGTGAACGATGCCTTACTTGTAGCTAAACTCTTCTAAAAGTCAGAGTCTCTCTGTACCCCTTTACCTCCACTTCTCACTAAATGTCTTGTCCCCCTCTCCAGTCTAATGGCCATTCACCCTACTTCACTGTGTCACTAGAAGACATGTCTGTTCTCATGTAAGTCATGTATATTTGTCTCTTTTCTTTCAGACTAATGTCACTGCTGTTCTGCTGCTGGGGCAAGTAAAAAGTGAGTATCTGCTCAGCCATTCTTGGAAGTCCCATGAAAGTGAATGGAAAGGGTTGTGAATGTGCAGAATAGCCATGACACAAGGTTCTCCAGATACAGTAGGTGCAGGTCCCAGACATGAGATGCACATCTATGGGACATTTATAGTATATCCTGTGGCTATGCCATAAATATCCCAAATTGGAACACCCTTTAAGAGCTAAATGATAACTGTCTGATGTAAAAGCACCAAAACAAAAGGATTGGGTTATTGCTAATAAGTGTTAGGAGAGAACCGCAATGTGTAAATGAGTAAGTTTATGCTAAATTGCATTGACCACCGGGTATACACAAGGGGCAGTTTTAAGGTTGAAAACACCCCTATGCTGACCCTAGCCAGCCACTGCTCTTCTGATTTTGAATAATGATGATAAAAATATTTTAGACTTAAAGGATTTTTCCATTTATAACATTTATCAATGTGAATAGAGTGGTGGTGCACACTGAGGGAGTAGTTGAGGCTTGGAATATATTTCCAGCAGATGTGGTTGGGAAATCTACAATAAGTGAATTTATACGTCTGGGATACACACATGTCTAGCCTATGATCAAATACAAGTAATATAAGGGTAGCCTAAATGGACTATGTGGACTTTTTCAGGCACTGTTTAGTCACTTCTATGGTACTGCTAACCTTGAGATCTGCACCAGTCCTACTGAAGTGAATAGAACAGTGACCAAGCATGTGGACCACCACTCCATTGACATGGAATAATACTCCAGGGAACTTGCAGTTCCCCATTCTCCTCGTTTCTTGGACGTACTTTTTATAACTTTTTTGGTATTTCCGTAGGTTGTTGCTGCTGAGGAGGAGGCGCTAATAACATCTGAAAGAGGAGGAAGCACCACAACCCCGGGAAGAAGCGCCAATAACATATGGAGGTGCTTATGTCATCAAGGGATGGAAACATCTGGAACAGCAGCTCTTAATATCTGGAGGAGGCGCCAGGGGGAGGCACCAATTCGAGCAACAGGAACCAATAACAACTGGTACAGGAATAGGCGCCCATAACATCTTGCAGAAGAGGAGGTGCCCATAACACCTAGGCAAGATACATTTAGGAAAATTACATTTCGATGAGGAACAAGACACATCAGCAGCGTCTGGCACAAAATAAGTACCTAAGAATGTCCAGAGGTAGCAATATCATCTAATGGAAGAGAAGACGCCAGTTCTATCTACAGGGAGAGAAGCACTAAATATAGTATCTATTAACGGAGAATGTGCCCAAAACATGTGGAGGAATAGCCCTGGATATTAAACCTGCCATAACAACTGGAAGTGGGGCAGGAGGCACCATATTATCTGGGGTAGAAGAAAGCACTTAAGAAATTAGGAACAGCTGCCTTTAACATTTGGCGGAGGAAGCACCTACAAGATGTCAAGGCGATGTCTATAGGAATAAGGGGTGCCATCAACATCTTGAAGAGGTGCTATCATATGGAGTAGGTGCTCCTAACATATTACGGAGGTAAAATGCACCTATAAAGCCTGTAAAAGACAGAGGTTCGCCAAAGATATGGCTGAGTAGGGGGCACTTGTAATATCAGAAGGAGTAATATGTCACACCATGAAGAGTAGAAGGTGTTGAAGGTATCTATATCATCTGAAAGACAAGAAGGAGGTACCTGTACCATCAAGAAGGAAAGTCACCTCAAAGACATTAAGAAGGCCCCTATACCATGACTGAGATGAGCAGCCATACAGATACAAATATTATATTAGTATAAGTATATTAGTATAAGTATATCATTATATTAGTAACTATTATTTCGTTCATATTAAAAAATACGTTCCCAGTTCTTGGTGTCCATTGCTTTAATTTCTCAAGCACATCATTGTCTGTCACAGAAACCTGATGGTATCCTCTCCTTACCTGATGCAGATAGTATTATACAGGGTCCATGATTAAGAGGCCAAAGATGGCTATACATTTCTTATGAGGGACACGGATTTGTATTGAACACTGAGGTGGAGTCCACTTCACCACTTTAGTACAGTAGGGTAAGTAAAGGGGGACTTTTCTGGGACTTTACACAGCTCCAGACACTGTGTAGTGGTCATCAGCAGTACTGCAAGCTCAGTCCCATTCAAGCTGCTGCCACTGCAATACCATCACCATTGATCAATACCATTTTTATGTTTTATCTCAAAAATCCAAAATTCAGTGATGACTAATTTCATAATATCTTTTTCTAAGGGTTCGAGCACAGTTTTTCTCATACAGGCCAAAAGTACAAATCCTCTACATTTCCTCTAAACAATGAAATTTTGGCTACCTGCAGCCACCAATAGAAGGAAATTGCCATTTTTATTGGTTGCAACTTGCATGGGGTATGGTAATTCGACCCTGATTTTTGGGCAGGTTGGGCATGCTTTTGCTCAGGCCCTTGGGGAGGATGGCGCGAACAGCATGCCGTGAAAATTTCTGAGTGAAGCTGTACCCTGATTGGACATGACCAGCATATAGAGTGCCCAAGTCACCTATAAAGTGACAGCTACCACAGCGGCCTGGGAGAGTGTCCGGCTCTTCTGGAAGTCCCCCGTTTTTTGGGAGTCTCCTGGAGCTTTTAGGAGAGTTGGCAAGAATAGGTTTGCGGCTTTATATTGTTGGTGGCTCATTCACAAGTCAGTGTTTTACAGAAATATTTCATAACCAAAACCAGGAATGGATTCAAGACACAGAAGATGGCCAAATCTTTCCATTATACTATTTCTCTGTGTGGCTGCCACTCCTGGGTATGGCTTACAAATACTGACCAAATACTGACAGTGTGAAAGCGGCCTAATGCTTTTAGAGTGCCAAATTCTTGTGAACCTCTAGATGTGCCTCCAGCCACAGTGTAATAAAATACTAGAAGCATATTATATATGCCGTTCCACTCCAGCACCAGAGAGGGAGCAAGAAGGCCACTGCAGGATTATAATGCTAAAGTAAGCATGCTATGCCCTGCAATGTCCACCAGGGAGCGATATACTATAAGTTTACAGAGAATGTATTTTACTATATAGTGGTCCCCCAAGTAATATTATTAACAATAATCAGATATCTTATACATAGAAAACAAGGTCTTACATATAATAATCAGAAATATCTACAGGAAGGTGTAAATCACTTTCTATGATAGAGACAAGAGAATTTTTAGTGCCTTTTAAGTGTAATAAAATGGAGCCGTCCTCACCTGGTGTCTGAAGGTGAGGTCCTTCGTTAGTTCACCCCAGATATAACATATGGAGTGGCCTCCTTAATGGGGCTGTCCTAATCTTTAATATTGAAGACCTATCCTTAAGACAGAACATCAGTATCAAATTGGTGGGGGCTCTGATACTCAGCATCAATAAGCTTTTCATAGGAGTCTCCTATGGCAGTACTATACAGTGGACAGAGCTGGAAGCAGATGGCTCTGTCCATTGTGTAGTCGCTATGCCGCGGTACTGCAACTTAGCTCCTGTTCAAGTGAATTGGGTCAGCTGAAGTTTCTTGAATAGCCAGGTGGCAGAGGGTGTATTGTGCAGGTAAATCACAAAGTAATGGCTGCCGTCACTTTATGTGATCAGAATACCTTTTTAATATACAGTCATATGAAAAAGTTTGGGCACCCCTATTAATCTTAATCATTTTTAGTTCTAAATATTTGGGTGTTTGCAACAGCCATTTCAATTTGATATATCTAATAACTGATGGACACAGTAATATTTCAGGATTGAAATGAGGTTTATTGTACTAACTGAAAATGTGCAATATGCATTAAACCAAAATTTGACCGCTGCAAAAATTTGGGTACCCTTATCATTTTATTGATTTGAATACTCCTAACTACTTTTTACTGACTTACTGAAGCACAAAATTGGTTTTGTAACCTCACTGAGCTTTGAACTTCATAGCCAGGTGTATCCAATCATGAGAAAAGGTATTTAAGGTGGCCAATTGCAAGTTGTTCTCCTATTTGAATCTCCTCTGAAGAGTGGTATCATGGGCTCCTCAAAACAACTCTCAAATGATCTGAAAACAAAGATTGTTCAACATAGTTGTTCAGGGGAAGGATACAAAAAGTTGTCTCAGAGATTTAACCTGTCAGTTTCCACTGTGAGGAACATAGTAAGGAAATGGAAGACCACAGGGACAGTTCTTGTTAAGCCCAGAAGTGGCAGGCCAAGAAAAATATCAGAAAGGCAGAGAAGAAGAATGGTGAGAACAGTCAAGGACAATCCACAGACCACCTCCAAAGAGCTGCAGCATCATCTTGCTGCAGATGGTGTCACTGTGCATCGGTCAACAATACAGCACACTTTGCACAAGGAGAAGCTGTATGGGAGAGTGATGCGAAAGAAGCCGTTTCTGAAAGCATGCCACAAACAGAGTCGCCTGAGGTATGCAAAAGCACATTTGGACAATCCAGCTTCATTTTGGAAGAAGGTCCTGTGGACTGATGAAACAAAGATTGAGTTGTTTGGTCATACAAAAAGGCGTTATGCATGGCGTCAAAAAAACACAGCATTCCAAGAAAAACACTTGCTACCCACTGTAAAATTTGGTGGAGGTTCCATCATGCTTTGGGGCTGTGTGGCCAATGCCGGCACCGGGAATCTTGTTAAAGTTGAGGGTCGCATGGATTCAACTCAGTATCAGCAGATTCTTGAGAATAATGTACAAGAATCAGTGACGAATTTGAAGTTACGCCGGGGATGGATATTTCAGCAAGACAATGCTCCAAAACACAGCTCCAAATCTACTCAGGCATTCATGCAGAGGAACAATTACAATGTTCTGGAATGGCCATCCCAGTCCCCAGACCTGAATATCATTGAACATCTGTGGGATAATTTGAAGCGGGCTGTCCATGCTCGGCGACCATCAAACTTAACTGAACTGGAATTGTTTTGTAAAGAGGAATGGTCAAAAATACCTTCATCCAGGATCCAGGAACTGATTAAAAGCTACAGGAAGCGACTAGAGGCTGTTATTTTTGCAAAAGGAGGATCTACTAAATATTAATGTCACTTTTCTGTTGAGGTGCCCATACTTTTTCACCGGTCAAATTTTGGTTTAATGCATATTGCACATTTTCTGTTAGTACAATAAACCTCATTTCAATCCTGAAATATTACTGTGTCCATCAGTTATTAGATATATCAAATTGAAATGGCTGTTGCAAACACCCAAATATTTAGAACTAAAAATGATTAAGATTAATAGGGGTGCCCAAACTTTTTCATATGACTGTACATGTTAAATACTAAATCCAGTCTCAGATGGTCAGAATGTGGTTGCAATTTAATGTCCGTATTATGGGCACCATAATGGGCAGAATGGTGGCTCGGTGGTTAGCACTGTTACCTTGCAGCGCTGGAGTCCTGGGTTCATTTCCAGCCTAAGACAACATCTAATGGAGTTTGTATGTTCTCCTCATGTTTGCATGAGTTTCCTCCCACCTTCCAAAGACATACTGGTAGGGAGTGTAGATTGTAAACCCCATATGGGACAGTAATGACAATATCTGTAAAGAGCTGCGGAATATGTTGGTGCTATATAAATAAGGAAACTAAATATCTTTCTAGAACAATCAGGTTCAAGGTGATCTACAGTATATTGATGCGGTAAAGCCATGATCCCTGTGTCTGTACATAATATCTCTGGTGGTCTAGGGAACTTCATTGGGCACTATGTGGTACCATCAATATCAAGAATGAGAATGAAGGCAGCAAAAAAGTCTAGTAGTTAAAACTGTTAGACATCTCTATACATTACACCAACTCTTTATATCTACTATCTGACAGACTATGAGCTATCTAAAGGTATCAGAAATGCTATAAACATCCACATCTAGTTGTCCTATATGATGCCATATGTAGTGTGAAATGTTATCCCATAAGATCTGCAACTACAGGTTTACAGAGAATCCGTATCTCTCATTATGATGGCCCCACATTGCAATACGCTGCATTTTACAGTAAAAACAAAGTTTGTTCAATCTCATCCGCACATTTCAGAAAAAAAAGCTATGGAAAAGCTAGCAATCCTATAGATTTAATACGGGAAGTAAAAACACAAAAGAAAAATGCAGCAAAAACTAAACTTTTCTGCAGTTTTTTTGCTACGTGGGGCCTTAGCATTAAAGAGGTATATTCCTCTTAGACTTGTGTGGCATTTTGCCATAATCATCTTATATATGCAGGTACTATCTCTGGAACCAGCACACATCTCCATAACAGGAGTCCCTTGACCTACGTATTAGCCGGTTAGGTGACCGCTAGTCACTGCATCCAGAGAATGAGTAAAGTGGTGACATGACTCTCTCCTTTCACATCTATGGGATTCATGGAAACAGCCGAGCATGCAAGCTCAGCTCTATAAACTCTTATAGAAGAGCATGAATGGCCATCTCTCCAGTCATTCACTGGATGCAGTGGCCACGTCACCAGGTGGGACTGTGTGCAACCTCTATCTGTACTGTGGATATGCCATAAATGTCTGGTTAGCACTGTAAGCTTGCAGCACTGGGGTCCAAGGTCGAATTCAGCCAAGGAAAATATCTGCAAGGAGTTTGTATGTTCTCCCTGTGTTTGTGTGGTAGATTGTGAGCCCTATATGGGACTGTGTTGAAACTTCCTGTAAAGTGCTATGGAATAAGATGGTGCTATGTAAGTAAGCTAAATAAATAATAAATGTCTAAGATGGGAAAATCCATTTAAGGCTAAGGCCCCACATAGTGGGCCGCAGCAAAAAAAGCTCTGCGGGAAAAAACGTGGCGTCAACGCATCACAGTTTTTCCCGCAGCGCTTTCCTGTTCTTCTTCCATTATACCTATAGGGAAACCTCCAGGGTTTCTATAGGTATTATTGACATTCTGCAATTTCCAAAACCGCAATGATTTTGGAAATCGCAGCGTAACTGCTGCGTGTATTTTTCTACAATGTGTTGATGAAATTTACTAGAATCCCATCCACTTTGCAATGACTATGTATATGTATATATTCAAATAAAATATACTATATCCTTTGAAAGCAGCAGTAAATAGATCCTCACAATTTGTGAATATTCAGGCTAAATGTTGTAGTGACCGCAATGTTGGGTTAGGACACCAGCGATAGTATGGATTCTGTATATTTGTCAAACAACATGGAGTGGAAACTGGGCGGAACCCATTATAGTCTATGGGATCCACGGGTTTCCGTGTGTAACTGCTTTTTAAGTGGACAAGGTTTACATCTTTCGGGTACCCATGCGGGGAACGCTAGTGTAAACCTAGCGTAAGCGTGTGATCTCTATACTACATCTGCACAACTCCTCCTCAGTAAACTTCCCATACTTATAGTGGCTTTGGGCAATAGTTGTGAGGACCTGAGGACCATGTGATCCCATACAATCTGGACACCAGTTAAAGCAGCAAATGATTTGAAAACCTCTTTGGTTTGGTATTCTAAAGGAAGACTGGACAAATACAGTATTGTGCAAAAGTTTTAGGCAAGCGTGGAAAAAATGCTGCAAAGTTTTCACAAATAAAAGTGTTAATAGTTTATTTTTAAAGATTAACATAAGGAAGTGAATGAACAAAAGAGGAATCTAAATCACATCAATATTTGGTATGACCCCCTCTTTGCCTTCCATCAGTTCTATGGGAATGAAAAGGATGACATAATGTTCCGGCAGGACAAAGACCCAAAGCATACATTGCGATTAGCAGAGTGAAGGTTCAATGACAATGAAGTAGAGGTGCTGGATTGGCCCCCACAGTCTCCAGACCTCAACCCAATCCAACATGTGTGCTTAGAGTTGAAGAAAAAGCTGTATTTGTACCCAAGTGAGTCGACCAGTATGCACCAACATTGGGAATGTGTAGAAGAGACCTGGGATCAAATTTCGGTCGAGACATGCTTGACTCTGATCCAGAACATGCCCAGAAGGATTCAGGCAGTGTTGAAAGCCAAAGGTGGATTTACAAAATAATAAAAATTTAAATTTAGATTTTAGGAGCAAAACAGTAACAATCCAGTTACAGTCATGGCCAAAAGTTTTGAGAATGATACAAATATTAATTTTTACAAAGTCTACTGCTTCAGTTTTTCTAATGGCAATTTGCACATACTCCAGAATGTTATAAAGAGTGATCAGCTTAACAGCAATTACTTGCAAAGTCAATATTTGCCTAGAAAATGAACTTTATCCCCCAAAACACATTTCAACATCATTGCAGCCCTGCCTTAAAAGGACCACCTAACATCGTTTCAGTGATTGCTCCATTAACACAGGTGTGGGTGTTGATGAGGACAGGGCTGGAGATCAATCTGTCATGATTAAGTAAGAATGACACCACTGGACACTTTAAAAGGAGGCTGGTGCTTGCCATCATTGTTTCTCTTCTGTTAACCATGGTTATCTCTAAAGAAACACGTGCAGTCATCATTGCACTGCACAAAAATGGCCTAACTGGGAAGAGTATTGCAGCTAGAAAGATTGCACCTCAGTCAACAATCTATCGCATCATCAAGAACTTCAAGGAGAGAGGTTCCATTGGTGCCAAAAAGGCTCCAGGGCGCCCAAGAGAGACCAGCAAGCGGCAGGACCGTCTCTTAAAAGTGTTTCAGCTGCGGGATCGGGCTACCAGCAGTGCAGAGCTTGCTGAGGAATGGCAGCAGGCAGGTGTGAGTGCATCTGCACGCACTGTGAGGCGGAGACTCTTGGAGCAAGGCCTGGTCTCAAGGAGGGCAGCAAAGAAGCCACTTCTCTCCAGAAAAAACATCAGGGACAGACTGATATTCTGCAAAAGGTACAGGGAGTGGACTGCTGAGGACTGGGGTAAAGTCATTTTCTCTGATGAATCCCCTTTTCGATTGTTTGGAACATCTGGAAAACAGCTTATTCGGAGAAGAAGAGGTGAGCGCTACCACCAGTCTTGTCTCATGCCAACTGTAAAGCATCCTGAAACCATTCATGTGTGGGGTTGCTTCTCAGCCAAGGGAATCGGCTCTCTCACAGTCTTGCCTAAAAACACAGCCATGAATAAAGAATGGTACCAGAATGTCCTCCAAGAGCAACTTCTCCCAACCGTCCAAGAGCAGTTTGGCGCTCAGCAATGCCTTTTCCAGCATGATGGAGCACCTTGCCATAAAGCAAAGGTGATAACTAAATGGCTCAGGGAACAAAACATAGAGATTTTGGGTCCATGGCCTGGAAACTCCCCAGATCTTAATCCCATTGAGAACTTGTGGTCAATCATCAAGAGACGGGTGGACAAACAAAAACCAACAAATTCAGACAAAATTAAAGCATTGATTCTGCAAGAATGGACTGCTATCAGTCAGGATTTGGTCCAGAAGTTGATTGAGAGCATGCCAGGGAGAATTGCAGAGGTCCTGAAGAAGAAGGGTCAACACTGCAAATATTGACTTGCTGCATTAACTCATTCTAACTGTCAATATAAGCTTCTGTTACTCATAATATGAATGCAATTATATTTCTGTATGTGATAAAAACATCTGACAAACACACATAAAAACCAGAGGGCAGCAGATCATGTGAAAATAGAATATTTGGGTCATTCTCAAAACTTTTGGCCATGACTGTACATGACAGAAATCTGCATAACTAACCATATGCTAAATAGTTACAAGTCAAATTTATGTACAGTATGAGATAGCCAAGATGATTGTCTATAATATGATGGTAGTCTCACATTGGAAGCGGTAGAGGATGGTGACATATGGAACCTGAAAGTTAAAAGATCAGAACATTGTTACCCTTTTGCTCATCAGTTTATTTAGTTTTGCTTATTTATTATATTACTTAGAATGTTCAGAATTCACTTTTACAATTTGTATATAAAAATTGTAGCTGTGATTTGTAGCAAATTAGTCCCAAAAAACATTGCCAACCCCAGGGGCATACCGTATAGATAAACAAGCATGTTAAATGTTACACCGCCCTTCATAGCATGTGGTGACCACCTTCCAGAGAATCTATGGCATGTCATGCTGATGTATAGGACCCCGCTATTCAGAAGCAAAGTTTTATGAGTCTGCAGTGTGGCAGAGCATGGGCTGGTACAGTATGAAGTCACAGCAGCTATGCCAGTGCTATCTTATCTGTAGCATGTGTTAGGCTTGTAAAGAAATATTTGAGGGGACAATACAGCCAGTCATAGAGGAAGAGGCACTACTCCTCCCTTTGTTGAACATTTCCCCTCCTCACCCCATCATTCTGCCTTTCAGCTGTTGGGTGTTGAGTTATTTTGCCTGAATGTTGATAGCAGCAGCTGTTACTGCAGCAGAAGCCTCCTGCAACACACACACCAGTGAGGAGGACTGGGAGCAGGCAGCTCAGCACTGGACAGAGGGAGTGCATGCCTAGCAGTGCCCAGAGCCACACACAGGCGAGAGGAGCTCACAGCCACCAGGATATCCAAAAGGACATACGACCACTTATATACTAGGTGCCTTATCATCAGCAGCTGTGATCAAGGTAAGATAGATGTCATTTACTTACCTGGCAGGCAGTGCCAGGCTACGCTGTGCCATCCTGCCATCAGGAAGGTGCAGAAATGTCATAATGTGTGGCGTCAGGATGTGTCGTAGGAGTCTCACCACTATCATCAATTCATCTTTTCGTGCTAAACTCTTTTTCCATGTACAATGGATCAGTTTTTGCTCAGTTTTTTCTGCCTCATTGGTCATAGGACCTGAAAGGGAATGCTTATTGCTATATTTGGAAAGTGACCTCTTCTCTGCAGCAAGCAGTCAGTCTCCTTCTTTAGCTGCTGCAACATTCTTCCATACAAAATCTTATTTTATTGCATTAAAGGCACATGTACCTGAACCTTTACATTATGTTTTTTTTAACTGTATTAATAGATATTTGTTTCACTCTGTAAAGTTTGTGCCCCGACCCGTTACTTTGATATAACTATTACTCTAACAAATACAATATTACTCTTTTCCTTTGGGAAAAAGACCTATAAAAGAATGACTATACAATCTGCCTGTATAGGGTGACTGTCACACTTTGAAAGCAGCCATCTTGTCCTGTCAATGACACATGTACTCTGGTGGGGGCTGGTTGGAAATATAAGTAATTCCATTTCCTGACATGCACAATGCTGACAGGGTTTTGATCTGATTTGTGCAGGTCCGCCGTATATAGGAAATTCATCCTTGGCGTGGGGATCTGCACTGTAATCCGGCTGAGTGCACAGTTTACAAAAATTATAGACTGCAATAAAGTGAAGGTAGTAAAACTGTTAGCGTGAAGGATCTTGGTGTCTTAGGAAAGTATAAATTACAGAAAAATTACAAGAGTGAGGTTTTCAATGGCCAAAAATGTTCATGGATCTTTCTAGGGGCAAAGGATTACCCTTTTGGGGCATATATTGTAACATTAAAGTGCCCACAATAATCTGCTCCGTCTGCTCAAGTTGTAGGTTTACTATGTTGGCACGTCAGTCCGATCTGAAGAACTGGTACATGGCTGTACTGCTGTCACACAGGTTCTTGCATTGTTTTCTATCACCTTTTGTTTCAGCAGAAAGACCACAGTGACCATTGTAAATGTACCAATCCAGGGGTATAAAACATAGCCATGAGACCACATAGCAAACATGTGGTGTGGGCTCACTCCACCATGACCACCATCTGCAGCAAGTAGTAAATATTAAAAGAGTCTCATTAATACATAGGGATAATGCACACAGTAATGTTGCAGTACAGGGTTAATACACACAGTGATGTCACATAATAGGGATAATGTCCTCAATGATATCACAGTACAGGTATAGGGGACACAGTGATGTCATAGTAGAAGGATAGTATATCATGTGATGTCACATAACAAGGATAAAGTGCTCAGTGATGCCACAATATAGGAATAAGCAAACATGGATGTCATATAACAGGGATAATGTACCCAGTGATGTCACAGTACATTTATAAGGCACACAGTGATGTCATAGTAGAAGGATAGTATACCATGTGATGTCATATAACAAGGATAATGTGTTCAGTGATGCCACAGTATAGGCATAAGCAAAAAGGGATGTCATATAACAGGGATAATGTACACAGTGATATAACAGCACATCTATTAGGCACACAGTGATGTAACAGATCAGGAATAATGTAGTCAGTGACGTCACAGTCATAAGGCACACAGTTATGTTATAGTACAAGAACAGTGTATACAGTGAGGTCACATGGCACAGAAATAACCTGCACAGAAACGGTTGGCAAGTACCTGTGACCTCACAGCATAGGAAAAAGAAACATATGATGTCACAGTACGGGGACAGTGCAACAATGTAAAAGCAGGGGAATAATGCAAATACTAATGCGGCAAGGAAGGGTCTTCCCTAGGTTTTGCATGCCCCCTTTCATAGTCTTTGCTAACTGCACCTTATGAGTATAAATGGGCTCACTTAGTTGTCACTACACTTGCACCCTGATAATGATGTCGTTGCATGGAGTTCACCTTCTAAAAGACAATAAATAAAAGAACGACTAGGGGTACAAAGTTTGCCCAGGACACGAGAGACTGTTATGGTTCAGACCACAGGTAATTTAACATATTGCCTTGTGGCATGATATATATATATATATTTATATGTGTAGTTCATACATCTTAAACAAAAAAAAGAAAAGTTTGTACCTGATGGTACTCCTCATGACTGAAGACAGACAACACTGTGACAAGCTTATCTTCCTACAGTACCCGTGGACTTCTTTTCAGGCTGACTCTGCCTTTCATACTTGGCTGGGATCTGCCTCTTAAGACATCTTGTTCAACAGTCTCAGATGTGCCCACCTGAGTTCCCTTCCTTCCCACCGCACTCCTCTCCTTCCTCCCTATCCATACTTTACTTTCCTCCTCTTTGCCTCTTGCACTTCCATGCTCCTCCGCAACTGTCTGGAACACTCTTTGTTCCCCCTTATTATGCTGTTTTCGGCACTATATGCAACCATTTACTGGTATATATGTGATCTGATCATGCATTTGCCTAGTATCCACCTTATGTCTTGTGCGCTGTTTGGCGCCTTGTATGGTGCTATTTTCACTTTCATTTGTAATCTCTTTTTCATTCTGAAAATTCAATAAAAATGTGTCCCAAATATGATGTGTACACAGGTCGGGGTATGCAGCCCGCTTGCTTTCTGCGTATCTTGTTACAAGCAACTTTTAAAGGATTTTTTTCTGCTTCAGAAATTGATAGTGTATTGGTATTGTTCGTTCCATCAGTCAATGGAAATTCCCACAGATGCATAGAAAGTAGGAGCTAAAGAGAACAACGGCTGATGCAGTTTCATGCAGTAAGCCCCTAAGGCCTTATCTTAAAGGGAGTATGTCACCAGAACCCAGCATATCGACCCACAGTGTTCCCATTGCTCCAAAGAGGTAAGCGGCAACACCCTTGGTGCTCCAAAGAACTCATTTGCATATTGACAAAAACAGTGATATTTCAGCAACAGAGGCACCAATTCACAAAGTGAAAATGCTGTATAATTCAGGTGTCCCTAACCTATCTGTCTGTGGGGCTGGCTTGATATGCTGGGTTGTGGTCACGGACTCCCTTTAATACAGTGCCACTCCGGACTCTCTGCTGTTTAGGAATTTCTGCTTTATATAGGATTTGCAATACAGCCCCTGACATTTCACTGCACAGTGCCTGGTCTGGATTTTCATTGTATTGGACGGAAGATAAGACAACCTTTTCATTCCTGGGATTGATGAGGGTCGCAGTAGTTGGACCCCTGTTGGTCAGACATTGCTAGCATATTGTATGGAATTAATATATATTAATAAGCCTTCTGAGATTAAAATATGGATGACCTACCCATAGATCACCGGGGTCCAACACTCAAAAGTCCCACAGATCAGCTGATCAATGTGGAGTGCCGCTTCCACTTCACGGGCCATGCAACATCACCTTCATTGGTTACATGGACTGTTTGCAGACTAGTCCCATTCAAGTGAATAGAGCCAAGGTGCCATACCAAGCACAACCATTATATCACTATACCACTATACCACCAATCTAATATCCTAAGGATGGGTCATTAATATTTTAGCACTGGAAAAACCCTTCAATAAAATTCCAGGTCCCAAATGAATCACCATTTTATTGAAAGCTTTGTATGAAATATGATCCATAAACTCCTGTAAATCTCTAAACTTCTGATTCTGAATGGCGATGATTTCCTGTAGACTTTAGCCCTGGTATTAAGTCTGCTAGAACACGTACAACCTGTGCTGGATGGATTGTGTGGCGTTCACTACTTACTTCCAGGTGTCATCAGATGTCATAATATTATGGTCTGGATTTACTAAGTGATCCATGGACACGGCGGAGCCCAGTATAAAGCACTTTACATGTAATTTTAGACCTAGTTAATGGGCCATGGGAACGTATGTCACTCCATGTTGCTAAATGTGGTGTGCTATTCCATCTGACAAACACAGGCAGATACTGAGTATCTAGAAACCTACATCTTTGCATTGCTATTAGTTTTTTACGTATTTATATTGAATGTGGACAATTAAGTTGGTTATAGCTGTTTTTGTGTGAATAAAATGAATTGAGAACAATTATTAACTGTGAAGCTGCCACGGCCAAATATGATCAATATACTGGCGTATGGTGGGCTGGAATAATAGTTACTTCTAGAAGCTTTGCTACTATTCCCAACCAAGTAGTGTTATTGGTGCGTTCCGAGTATGGATACTACTCATATATTATAGTCTATCTAAGGGCACATCTATCACATATCATTCATATAAACAGTCTCCTTTACTAGATATTCACTATTGATAAAATGTATGATCTGTAATAGCCATTTTTTAAGTGTAAAGAATCTTGAAAAAAAGTTGGAAAATGAATCTTTTTGAAAAAAGCAGATTTCTTTCTGAGCAATGACATTTAATTTAGGAAAAATTGGTGACCATATTTTTTTATATTTCTTCTAAGTGTAATAAGAAGTATGGAATTTATCAGTGTTTTTACCCAAATACCTCCATACCCCCAAGGCTACGACTGTATACTGTGCTGTGGCTATTAAATACCCCCACATGTAAAGAACTGATGTGCATCTAGGGCAGTGTTACCCATCATGCAACACAAACAATTGGATGGGGTCCCAGAGATTAGAGGGGCTCCCTGCTGACAACATAGTGACCAGCAATCGTTTCATTTATTTTTAATTAACCATTACTTATTGGTAATACTCGATATTAACTACAATTCACCTCTCCTTGTCCCTCCTCTCCAGCCCAACTTGCCCCTGCACATGACATCTTAGTACTGTCAGCGTCCGAACATAATGTGCAACAATTTTTGAAGCCATTTCATAATGGTGCTGGGGATCACCATGGGGGCATTATGTTGTATGTGGAGGCACTAAGGGGGCAGTATTAGGGAGTCCCCCAGACATAACTTTGCTTGGGCCTCAGAAATGCCCAATGTTAGCTGTCATCTGCATCTATTTTAATGCAGTCCTATTGCATGGATTTTATGGAGATGCTACAGTTCACAAGCATCTTGCATGATATACACTGTACATTATAAATATACAGAGCAATCTCACATTTCTTGACTTCACCTGTGGAAAATGTTAATGTTAAAGGCGTGGCAGAATCATTTAAGCCATTAAATGTTAAGGAGTTGTCCAAAACTGGATATTGATCGACTATCCTACTAATGTCAGACTGGTGGCTGTCCAAAACCCAAAATCTCCACCAATCATCTGTTCTCAGCACCAGAAACAGATGGCTCCATACACTGTGCAGTGGCCATGTCACATTACTGCAGCTCAGCTCACATTTTCAGATCAGAATAGCCTCTACCCAGTGTATAGAGCCATTTGCTTCCAATTCTGTATACTGTACAGCTGATCAGTGGGGGTTCCAGGTATCAGACTCACACAGATCTGATATTGATGACCTATCCTAAGGACAACCCCTTTAAGATTCCAATGTGCTGTATTTGGCATGAAACTGAGCTCACATTTGCTCTGTAAATTCTATTTTCTGTTCTGTCCTCCTGTAATAGCAGAAAAATTGAATTCATGAGTCACATGACAGACTCTCACAATATCCGAATGATGCCATTGATTTGTAATAAGGTCCATTGGGTTCCATCATGGTGTCCGTCACTTTCCTTCAAATGTGACAGAATCTGCAGCAGAGGCTCCTGACAGAGCTCCACGCAGATGTGAACAGAGCTTACACGTTGCGATAGAACATTATGACATAGCATTACTGACGAAATTGTCCCCAGCATTAGAATGTCTGTATCTTAATAGCTTTCAAGCTAATGTTAGGCTATGTTTACAATGAAGCCATGACAACTATGAATCCCAACAGATGCCATTGACGTTGATGGATCTGTCTGGATTCTGTCAGGGATCTGGTATTTTTGACAGCAAAACCAGTGCTGCAGACTACTCTATTCTCGCTGTCAACATTAATGGAAGGGGCCAACAGAAACATCACCAGTGGCTTTTAGCACAAATGTGAACAGAGTCTGAACTCTAATTTATTTTGTTAGATAGTTTTTCATTGTCAGGAACCCAGTGGGTAGATTTACTATGGAAAATACAACAGAATTCTGCAGTAATATTTGCCCAAAAATTTTTATATTGGTGGCACTTTTTAGACAATTTTACAACTTGCACGAAAAGAGGTGTGGCTTTGTGGAAAAGGGGTACAGCCTTGTGGAAAGTGAGTGTGTCCTAAATTGTGACACTGGCCAAGATTTACTAATAGTTGCAAAAGTGCAAACTTAGGGTGGGTTCACACTTGCACCCAGACTCCGTCCGCCGTGAATCCGACCTAAATGTTGGAAAAAAAGGATTGGGAAAGGATAAGAAAAGGTTTGAGACGGTTTGCTTAAAAACCCATTCACTTCAATGGTTTTTTAAAACAATGCGCAGGTTTGTGATTGCACCTTCTGCGCCGCAAAGCCGTTTTTTTCATCGGACACAAAGTCCTGCATGTCTGACTTTGTTTCTGACGAAAAAAACCCGCAGTGCTTTTCACAGAAAGTCTATCTATCTGCTTCCATTAAACCGTTGGCATTCCCGTAGGTATAATTGACATGCTGCAATTTCCAAAACCGTCACGGTTTTTGAAAGCACAGCGTGTCCGCTGCAAGTATTTTTTGCAAGGTGTGGATGAGATTCGCTAGAATCCCATCCACCTTGCAATGATTGTAAAACGCCATGTTTTTTTTAGGTTTAAGGCTGAGGCCCCACGTTGTGGAAAAGCTGCTTTTTTATTGCAGAGTTTTTTTGAGCCAAACTCTGGAGTGAATTGAGCAGGAGAGATAAATATAAGAACTTCCCATTCCTATTGAAACCATTCTTGGCTTTGGCTCAAAACCCACAAATCTGCAACAAAAAAAGCAGCTTTTCCACAACGTGGGGCCTCATCCTAAATCTATAGGGAAAACTCTTGTGTTTTCGAAAGTAAAATTGACATGCTGCGTTTTTCAAAAATGCATGCAGACATAGATGCCATGTGAATAGACCCATTAAAATTCATGGATTCTATCACCATGTGATGGCTGGAGATGTAGACTCACTTGTAAAATAAAAATAATAAAAAGTAAAGAAAATGACAGTAAAAAAGTAAAATTTAGACACATGGTGGTAAATAAAATAAAAGAAAAAAAAAACAAAATATATGATAGGAAAGGCTAAAGATCCTAAAAGCACATGTGCATGTTCATATAGCAGCCTCCTATGTGTTAGTCAATGTCAGTATAGAATTCTTCCCTCCCAGATTTAGAACATGTGCTCATTCCAGAAGCTTGTGTGGCTGAATTTGGTGTGAAGCACTGGCCAGGGACCAGTTTTGTCTGCCCTTTGGAAATCAAGTGCTATTACTACGTCTCTATGATTCTTAAATGAGTTACGTAATTTGTAACGAGTTGTAAGAATCATTCAATAATGACAGTCCACAACAATGCCCCTTGAGGATGGAGGACACAACAATTGTACAATTTGTATCTGTCATTCAACTCAAAATCCCTAAACCACAAGCATGCAACAAATTTAGAAGTGTAGATAAAGGCAATCGGAGTAGTGCTATTTCTGTATGCATCAATACACGCATTTCCAAGTCCTCTAGGCGCAAATATAGAGGGAGATAGAGATTAGTCACTGCACAGGATTTAATAATAATGATGTAATATTTTACAGAATTACCATATCTGTCTGATTAATATTTCAATACCCTGTCCTACAGGATGAAAGCAGCTTCAGAGTGTCTGTAATGGCTCCAAATGACTAGACTTTGGCCGCAGACTATAAAGCGCCACATCTTTAGTTACTTCTACTCCTTAATAATAAAAAAGGTAATGTCTGGAATGAATATTGTAACTTGCTCTTTGGATTGCATTTTGGTCATACAACTTTTATAGTTTTTATTATTTACCAATCCTGGTTGTTGTTTTCTTCTGGGCTGAGCATCTTCAGGGACTTGGTCTTGTACTGCAGGACATTAGTGCTGGAAGCATTTCCTTCAAAAACTAAAAGGGTTTTAAAGTCTTAGACATATATTATATGTATACATGAACTCCATCCAGAGCCGTTTTAATGCATTGGGGGGCCCTGTGCAAACTTTTTGAAAGTGGGCCCCCCAATTCCCCCCCCCCATAACTTAGCTTAATTTCCCCTGCCCCCCTCAACCACCAATGTTACATAAAAAAAATAAAAAATACTCACCAAACTGCGTTCCCGCAGACCTGCAGGCTCCGACTACAATGTCCGCGGATTGGCGCTCATTGCGCCTCCCTGCCACAGACATTATCAGCTAAAGGCTGAATAATGGAGCACAGAGCTAATAGTTCCGTGCTCCACTATTGTATTTAACCTCTGTGTCCTAAGGACACAAATAGAGGTGAAATCACTGCCTGCTGCCCGGAACAGCGGGCTATTACCCGAAATGTGGGACTTCCCCGCTCGAACCGGGGTGGTTGAAAGGGCCCCCACAACCATAGGGTCCATTGCAGCTGCACTGTTGCACCTATGGTTAAAGCGGCCCTAATTCCATCTATAGGAAGTTCCCTTACTTATCCCACCATTCCCCCAGATAACACAGCTGACAGCTGATACATTCATGTACCCATTGAATGGAAGGGTGGGCACTCCAGTAAAATTCATTTTTGGGCCTACTATACAGATACTTGCACATTTTACCTGATTGATTGTTTCTATATTGGGACCTGGCTCTTGCCTTGAACTAGGACACTTTTACCTTTGTGAGCCAGGCATATGTGCCCAGGCAACATCAGGTGTCAGAAGGCAGCAAGATGCTGAAAAGTGATTGATAATTGGGGCCCCTGCTGTGTGATGCAGAAGGCAGGGTCTATGGAGGAGGGATACTGGTTGGCCTGGCTCTGCGTCTAGATATCATCTCACAGTAAATAAAAATAAAAATGGGTAGTTTCTTAAAAAATGTACTCAGTATATTATACTGATGCATAGCCTGGATGAGATGCTTTATGAAGAGTATATGTATGAAGTGCAAAAAGTGTATTGTGCCATGTCAGGGTGAGCTGGTGGCCCACCTGTCTCAGGGGCCCGCTGGGGGGAATCATCTGTTCACCTATGGGCCATTCCTAGCCTGTGCACATGTATGTCTCCACTGAAGTCTGGCACAGTTACAGAAACACAGGCTTGCACATCCATCGCTCCTTCTGCCATCTTTTATATTGGAAGGAAGTCAATTGTTTTCATGACACTTGGGGGTCCAAACGTAAAATTAGAATGGAGATAAATTTCAATATCAGACACAGCCCATGAACAGGTATGCCAATGTCTCTGGGGAAAAAAAATCCCTGATTAGGATCACCCACTGGACTCCTAAGCTCAGAGCCAGCAGAGATATACAGTAAATGAATAAATGACAAGTTACACCAAATCTTTTCTCTCAAAACTATGTCATTCTGCTCAGCTCCTCCTGCACTATAATAGGATGTTTGCTACTAGACAGATACATTGTATTGCATATTCATTTTCATGTGACAGGACTCCTTTAATTTGAAGGGGTTGTTCAGCCCCATGAATTTTCTACCAACAGCCTCCAATGCTATAAAATAACACACTACTGACTCCCAATCTCCTGCCAATGCTTCCCCAGTCACCCATCAGTCTCAGTTCACTGGTCACCAGTAATGATGTACCAGCACCACATATGTGCACTGCAGCCCTTAGTAGTGGTCCCATGCCTACACATTGTCATTACGGGATCCCAATGAACAGACCCCGGGAAGGAAGGAGGAACAAAGAAGTGTCAGCACAGGAACATCAGGCAGGGCAAAGTGTGAAATGACAAATATTTGTAATGCTCTTTTCTGACCTAGAGACTCAAAGCACAGGGATTGTCATGGAGTAGGGGAGTTAGCGGCTGCTATACAGGCGCTCATCCCCAACACCAACAAGAGTCAGTTGTTTTTACAGGTAGCCAGTTTACCTATCAGTATACTTTTGGCATGTGGGGTACCTGGAGGAAACCCATACAAAAATAGGGAGAACATACAAACTCCATGTAGATGTCGCCCAAGGTTGGATTTGAACCCAGGACGGCAAGGCAACAGTGCTAACCACTATGTAAGTATGACTTCTTTTGTTACTTTATAGCATTGGGTACAGCCTATCATGGAGTTGGAAAACCCCTTTAAAAGTACCAAAAAAATCACTACTAGTGCTCAGGCAATTGTAGATGTACTGTATATTAATAATCTGTCATGCACTCAAAAATATTGTGTTAAACCTGCATATTCTAAGTCTCTGTCCTTGCCTCTGTTCAGTTTCTTTGTACTTGCTGTAGGAGGGATCTCTTACTGGAGTGTGATCTGAGCCAATCAGATGTCTTATAGCGACTGTCCAGTCATGACCGCAAAAATGTCTATGTGTCTATGGCCTACTAGTAAAATTTTGGTGATCCACTGAACAGCTACATGCATTGTCAATTGTTTTTCTCTAGTAGCTTGCTGCCTGCCTTGGCTGTTGCCTCATATTATGTCCCTCTTTACTCTATGAGCCAGAGATACGTGCTCATACAGCAGCATCTTTGGGATAAGGAGGATACTGGTTGGCCTGACTTTGTACCTAGATGTCATGTCAGACACCTGGTATAATAATAAGCTTGGTACTTTGCTATATAATCTACCCAGTTTATTATATGGATGTATAGGTTGCTTGAGACACTGCGTATCTGTATGTACTGTAATTCCATCAGTGTACTGTGCTGTGCGCTGCTCATGCAGGGGTTGGTATGTTTGGGGCCAACTCTGGGGCAGAGGTCCACCGGGAGAATTTACTTACACCCATGTAGGCCAGGTCATGCCTGCCTATAGGGGACAATTATCTGCTATTTGTTTTCCTCAGTTCTAGCTGCTTGGCTGCTTTTTTCTCACTTCTATTAGGGCAGCGCCATTATCTGATATTACAGCTCAGCTACAGAACCAACAGGGAGTTAGAGGTAGACTGAGATATACCTACTTTCTTATCATTGGTTCAGGCTGCTCTCTTATGTATAAACAAAATACAATCACAGACTTAAAGGGGTTTTCCCATCTCCCTCTTTCACCAGCTTTGCTTGCTGTCTCTTCTTCTCACTTCCTGTATTCTTGCACAAGCTGGGGGAGGCGGCTTTGACTATTTGATGAACAGCACACCATGAAGTATCACAATATAGACTTTGCCTTTACCATGAGATATTATTTATTATGATTACTAGAAATCTAATATAAATGCTGATCAAATAATATGCACAGTAAATGTATATTACATTACACAGGTTTGTATAGAACACTTACCATGCTTCTAGAGAACGGACTCAGTGTTATCATTGTGTTTACATAGAGAGATACCTTGCTCCCAGAGCCTTTATCAGCAAATTGCAATTAGCTGACCTAATTGTCCTGCTGGCAGAGCTGTACATAACAGTGAGAGCACTCAGCCCCCCAAGAGAGCAGTGACTCACGTCATCTGTCCTGTCTTATCACATAGGCCGTGCTCCATGGAAACGATGTGTAAACAATGGTAGGGATAATTTCACATAGCAGGCGAACAAAGCAGCATTGCTAAAGCAATGTATTTAGGAAAACTCTTGAATTTACATAAGCTAGCTGTATAGATCCTGTATCCTTGAGATGGGAATACCCCTTTAACAGAAGATAGGTGCATGGAGAACTGATATCTATAACAGTAAAGCCAGGTCCCTTCCCCTTGTGCTGCTTCACTGATACACCGGGAGACTGTGACTGTAGCCCCCTCCATATTTTCTGTTTGATATTTTTACCCTAGGCAGAGTATTTAAAGGGGTTGTCCACAATATTTTAGTATAGTGACCGGAGGCCGGGGAAGGTGAAAAAAAAATTTGTCACTGGTGTTCCGGTGTTTGAGGCCCCTGTCTGGTCCCCGCGGTGCCCTGGGACTTTTCTGGTGGAAGTCCTCGCCGCAGGTGACCACTGAGGCCAATCAGAGGTCATGTGCAGCGGGGACTTCCGCCAGAAAATATCCAGGACGCCGCAGGGACTGGACATCAGCCTCGGACGCAGGTGAGTTTTTTTTTAATTTTATTTTTATTTTTCACCTTCCCCAGCCTCCTGTTGCAATACTAAAATTCATGGACATCCCCTTTAATTACTGTTTTTGAGAAATGGGGGATATGAGCTGCTACTAAGGTTATGAAAATGCCCATTGTCCCCGATAGTATATATTATAAGGTTTTATATTCACGTTCACATTCAGTCACCTTTGCATGACTATTCTGGA
The DNA here is from genome assembly GCA_947044405.1 of Leptodactylus fallax. NCBI lineage: Eukaryota > Metazoa > Chordata > Amphibia > Anura > Leptodactylidae > Leptodactylus > Leptodactylus fallax. The sequence continues at coordinate 61,166 of CAMRHE010000455.1, read as the reverse complement.
AGTTGCAACTTCCAGGAAGTTCTAGTTCCCTTAAGTCTGACAGCATGTTAACCAAGCAGCTCAGCACTCTAGAAAGCAATTAATCACACATAGTGCTGGTCCAGCAGATGTCAGAGTAAAGTAATTTCACCCTCTTATGTTCACACCATGTACAGTAGCACACCTTCCAGGCACTGGTGCATTGGACCAGAATATCCTTCTTAGGGTGTATTCACACAGAATATACAATATAACTGACCTGTATGAATACACACATAGGTATGGTCACATGTAACATATTTGTTGCAGAATTTCCAGAATCTATTCCATTCATCTGAATACTGGTGGCAGAATTCGACACACATAATGCAGAAAGAAAAAAAAAAACTGTAAAGTATGGAGCAGATTTTTCACTTGCAGAAGTGTCTGCAATGAGCCTGCCATGTGAGAGCATACACTAACAGGCAAGAAAACAGCAGTATTATCAGTGTGCATACTGTTATAGATTTGCAATAAGCCCTTAAAGTGTACTGAAGCTTTTATATTTTATTTCATAAATCATTAATATAGGTGAAAATATGAAACTTTGTAAATTTTTTCCCTCCACTTATTTCCTAACACCCTGCTCTTGTATGGACTGCTGTCTCTCGATTCACTGATCAAATCTGTACGTGGAAGTCCATACACAGAGACCTCAGTTTACAGCTCTAATCCATTGAAGACTGGAGAGAGAATGTGGAAGAAGGAGAAAGAAATACTGTGGTACACAGAGGGCAGAGAGGCACAAGACACTGCTGCAGCATCTAGTGAAGGTTTTATCTCATCACAGAGTTGGATAATATTACACTTGATCATCCAGCTTTGTCATGAGATAATGCCCTCACTAGAAGCTGCAGCTCCATCTCATTGTCTCTTTCTGTCCTGTCTGAGCTGGAGCTGTAAGATAAGCTATCTGAGCTCATATTTGATCAAAAAATTTACACTGGGGGGAATTTATTATCCCTTCTATGATAGTTTTCGGGGGGTAGATGGGTAACAATGTGGCGCATTTTTGGCAAAAGACCTTTACTTGCACCAAGGATGCAACACATCTCCTATTCTGCATCTCGGTCGCCACTTTCTGTGGATGTGCGTGGAACGGTGCAGAGCTCAGGTCAGGGTGGCAGTGCCTCTGCCCAGCATATTTATTGTAATATATGCTGGAGCTTCTTGATAAATCATGTGTGCCTTGAACATGTCCAGGCTTCTTTTAAGACTGACGTACGAAATGCCAGTCTTAATAAATCTGTCCCAATGATTAGTGCAGGGAAAGGGGGAGGGAAGTAATTTGAGAAACCATCATTTTTCTTTAATAAAATGTATTAGAAAGTTTCTAATTTGACCTGGACTATAAGAAATAAAAGTTAAAGGGGTTATCCAGTTTCAAAAATTTATATAATTGAAGTCTATGAGGCAGCTCTGCAGTCCCTAAAATCACCGCTATAGTTTGTAGGGCAAGTGAGCAGTATGAGTCTCAGCATGTAAACATTACAGGGAGCTGCACAACAATGGGAAAGCTGGTCAGCGGGGGTTCCGGGTGTGGGACCTCCACAGGTATAATATTGATGGCCCATCCTAAGGATAGGCCATCAATAATAGAATCTGGATAACCCCTTTAAGGTATGCTGTAAAACTACAACCATGCGGAAGCACAAGAATGATATCCATCCTTCAGAATATAATACATAATACATTTAATTGGATCTTTCATCCAATTGGCCAATTGACTTACGCTAGGGTCACACTAGCGTTGGGGTTTCTGTTCTTCAAGTCCGCATGGGGACCCAAAAAATGGAAACTCAATCCGCTTAAAAAGTGGTTACCCCTGGAAACCTGCGGACCCCCTAGACCCGTGATGGCAAACCTAGGGCACGCGTGGCAGAGAGGGCATGTAGAGCCCTCTCAGTTGACACGCGTTCCTTCGCCATGATCGCTCACTAACGGGGAATCCGGTCCGTTAGTGAATGATCGCTTCTTTCAGCTGTATGTGCACTGAAACAGTATCGCGGCTTGACTGCAGATTGTAACCTATGCCCCGATGTAGGCACGATGATGTAAGTCATCAGCGCCTGCGATCAGAAGAAGAAGGAGGACACTCTTCATGGGACTGCAGCCATACTCGGTAAGTAGCATAAACTACTGTGTGGGGGCCCACTATGAAGCATATACTACTGTGTGGGGGCCCACTGTGAAGCATATAATACTGTGGAGGAGACCAAAGTGGAGCATAGCATATAGTACTGTGAAGCATATAATACTCTGGGGGGGGGGCCCAAAGTGAAACATACAATACTGTGTGGGGGGCCTACTGTGGTGCATATACTGTAATACTGTGTGGGGGCCCACTGAGGAGCATATAATACTGTGTGGGGTCACTATGGAGCATATAATACTGTGCAGGGGCCACTGTGGAGCATATAATACTGTGCGGGGGGCCACTGTGGAGCGTATAATACTGTGTGGGAGCCACTGTGGGCATATACTACTGTGTGGGGGCCCACTGTGGAACATATAATACTGTGTGGGGCCCACTGAGGAGCATATAATACTGTGTGGGGGTCACTATGGAGCATATAATACTGTGCAGGGGCCACTGTTGAGCATATAATATTGTGCGGGAGCCACTGTGGAGCGTATAATACTGTGTGGGAGCCACTGTGGGCATATACTACTGTGTGGGGGCCACTCTGGAGCATATAATACTGAGTGGGGGCCACTCTGGAGCATATAATACTGTCTGGGGGATACTGTGAACTGCATTGTACTGTGTTGGGGCCCTTCACTATTTATATCACACAGTATCTGTTTTATAGCAGACATGTAATATTATTACAGGCTGTAATAACATTGCACGGTCACTTTAAAACAGATCCTGGTTAATTTAAGGTTAAATTGCTGTGTTGGCACTTTGCGATAAATTTAGTGGGTTTTGGGTTGAAGTTTGGGCACTCGGTGTCTAAAAGGTTCGCCATCACTGCCCTAGACTATAATGGGGTCTGATGGGTTTCTGCCTGAAAAATGCTTGCAGGACTTTTCTCTATGATTTTTTCAAGCGAAATGAAGGACAGAATCCCAGAATGGTCACCCAACACAGGTGTGACCACAGCCTAAGACAAGCAAACAAAGAATACATGGCAGTTTTTTGCTGCGATTGTTTTGCTAGTATTTGTTAGACTACTATTATTTTGAGGTAAAAGCTGCGGCAAAACCCGTGAGAAAAGGAATGTGAAAAAAAATAAATTTACATAAGAACAGACTCATGTGGACCATTTGATCCATAACCTCCCTATTTATGTAAAACTTCTGAACCTTTATTTATTGCAGGAATCTAGGAGCATTGCCCAGGAATATACAATCATTGTGACTTCTAATATTACACCAAGTCTCAAAAAGTATTGCCCTTGTCGATATCACCTTTCATTTTCTTCCAGGCTCTAAGTTTCTAAGTGCATAAGACAGGTAATTCAGGGAATGACAAGCCTGTCTACATGAGCATCAAGTATCATCATACTTGACATCTTAATCCTTCGATGATATTAATAAGTTACATTGATAAAAGTGCCAGACAGTATTAAGGTTTAGTCAAGTGCTTGAAAAAATTGTATTAAGTGACAAAATAAGAAAGTTTTCCATCACAGGAAATATGAAAATATTAGGCTATTGGTCAGCAACACTTTCCATGCAACAGCATGCATGTAAATGAAGCAATTTTTGTTCATCTATCCATAAATAGGACCTGACACTGCAACTGAAATGACTATTTAGTATATAATTATATTTTCCATAAAATAACAATTCTTAATCTTCGTTCTTTAGAACTCTATTTTGTGCCGTTCTCTGTTACTTCTCCTAGAAAACTTTGAATCAATCGACAACTGGATGTTACCATTTTCCTTGTCAGAGTAGCTACGTCCCTATATAGTCTGATACTGTCAGCTCTGATTGGACAGAATCAGCATTTGTAGGGACATACCCCCAACTGGTCACACCCAGGTGTCAATTTACTCATGAATTTCTAGTAGAAATGGTAGAAGAATGACACAATATAGAGATCTAAGTAGATATGCTGCAAAATTGTAATTTTATGGGGAACACAGTTACTAAAACAAACGTCAGTATATTGACAAACCCTCTTTAAAGACCTACTTGCCTAAGACCCCATTACCACGACCAAGTGTGCATCCAATGTGGGGCCGAGTTTACAACGGAATACACTCAGAGTGACATCTGAGTGCATTCAATGATGCACTCACCTCTATAGGGGCTTTCAATCCATTCCATTCTGGAAGCCCCCATAGAGGTGAGTGCATTACAGAATGCACTCGGATGTCACTCTGAGTGTATTCTGCTGCAAACTCGGCCCTACATCGGATGCACACTCAGTCGTGGACATGTGGCCTAAGTAAGGATTCTTCTGTTTGCCCTCATACATTATCTAAAGATGAAAGATAAATTCACAGTAGCCCCTAGCACTGAAGTGTTGACAAGTTGGGTACTTTTATTACTGTGGGCATCTTGTTGCAGAGGAAATTACATTAATATTGCCACTAAACCTACTTAGGACTGAGTGACAAGGCCAAGAGTGACTTGAAAAGGAATGGAAAATAGAAGGGAAGCACTTATACTTCCTCCGTCTTCTGAATCCATTTTTGGCTCTAGCTAAAAGCACAAGGAAGACTTTGAAAGGGTTGTGAGTGTTGCAGCCTTGTCAAACAGCTAATGGGAGGGGTCCCAGGTGTCGGACCACCATTCTGATATGTATGACTTATGTTAAGCATAGGCCATTAATATTTTAGTTCCAAAAAACCCTTTAAATTGAGGAGCAATTCAGGTAATAAAGGGAATGTTCTAGACATGGGTTACCAAAATGGTTTAAAAGGGTATTCCTATCTTGGACACTGCCCTGTAGATGTGCCGTAGATGTCTCATACATGTCTGCTCAGCGACACTGTGGCTGCATTATCAATTGGGATGAGGGTGGGGACACCTGTTCTGGATGGGTGTAGGTCCCAGAGGTTGGACCCATATGTATCTGAAATGGATATGCCATAAAAGTCTGAGATGGGATTATTGCTTAGAGGTTGTCCAGCCCATGAAATATTATATTATATTATATTATATTACAGCTGACATTACTATAAAGTAATAAAAGGAGTAATCTTGACCTTATCGATCCCTTGCAGCAACCCTGCTGATGCTTCTAGGCTTGACATTTTAGTACCCATTATATATAGCATATGAACAGGGTGAGTATAACAATAGTTTGCTTTTTGCATGGGCAACATTTTTTTTTTCTCTGCTGTGACAGGGGAAAGGAGCTTTAAAGCCCAGGGCCAAGCTCCATACAAATATGTGGTTAGGAAGGGGCATGTATACTGTTCTTGCACAGGGGTCCTCTACTCTCTATTTCTTTGCTTTATGCATTTTGGAAATTGCTTGACTCGTAAGAATTTTCCAAGATATAGGCAGAAATGAGAAAACTTGTTCTTGTTTGAGCTGTCACTATTAAATGATAAGCTGCATTTACACAGGTTTGATGATAGTGTAAGGGGCTTTACACAGGGACATTGGATTGGTAATGCGTCTTTTGATGATGGGTGCAGTAGTGGATATTATATATACCAATGCTTCTCAAGGTACTGTAAAGTTTCCATTCCGCAGAGGATGCATTGTGCGATTTATGTCTTCTGGAGTGTGCTTCGGCAGTCATTTCATTGGCACCAGATACGGGTTTATTTAAGGTGAACAAATGGATAAGGAAGTGTCTGTCAGTATCAGCGTTCTGGGGCTGTGTCAGCGATCCACCGGACTGCTCTCTCATTGCTATACAGCATGACATCATACTGTAGATCTTTTCACTATGGATCATTCCCCTAGGTGCATTCACTTGTTCAACGGCGCTGTTCGACCTTAAATGTTGATCAGTTGGCACAATGTACCTGAGACTACAGGCTGATATCTAAGTTGATGGTTTTCCCTGCCAGTAAGTAGCATGACAGTCACATAAATACTCATAGCAAACCAGTACAACTATATATATATAAGGTGATGTACACAAGGGAATATAGAGTAACCTATATATAATACATGCATAACTTTAGAAAAAGGGTCTGCTTTAGAATCAGTGCCACTCTGTTCTATGGGCTGTGTCTGTTGCCTATTCATCTGAAAGAAATTCTGCTGCAGTACCTGACACAGCCCATGAACAAGGGTGGCACTGTTTCTGGAATAAAAGTAGAACCATTTTTATCTAATGTAATTCTTATATTCAAAAGATGTCAATTCACAAGAATAATATTGAAAACGACAGTAGACTAAGAGTAGATAGTAGACAGTAGAATAAGAGTAGACAGACGGTTTATTAATGGGGTTCTTCAAGACTTCAAATTGGTGACCTATCTTTTGGATAGGTCATTAGTATGAGGTTGGTGGAGCTCTGTCGCCTTGCACCCCCACCAATCAGCTGAATTCTGCACAGTGTATAGAGCTAGAAGCAGATGGCGTTGGGTAGTGCCCATGCCACACTATTACAGCTCAGCTCCCATTCAAGTAAATGTCCAAGACTTCAGATTTATGGTCTATTCTGAAAACACCTCATCAATATGAGATCCGTGAAGGTCTGATGCACCCCCACCAATCTTATATTGGTGACCTATCCTAAAATTAGGCCATCAATGGGAAGTCTTGGAGAAATCCTTTAATTTCGAACCTTTGCAGAGAGAAATGACTGTTTAAGCCTTTACGTTTCTGAATAAAAAGGGGAATTTTTAGTAGTATAATGTTGTACCGTGTTAGCCATAGAAAGTAGTGGAAGAGTGAAGAATTCGGGCGATACCTTTTAGAGGCTAACTGAGTATATTTGATAGTAAGCTTTCGAGAGTGCTAGCTCTCTTCATCAGACATTGTGTTATACAAGAAACTGAAAATTCACACACTCTTTATACACACAAGACATGGATTTTCAAAGGATCTTAGAATCTTTAAAGAAAACAAAATGCAATATAAGAAGAGAAGTTATTTACAACAGGTCAAGAAATAAACAATCTGGAAACTTGTGGTGCGTGACGGAGGGATCATTGATTCTTGCTGTTATCTGTTTGCAATCAGGTGGTGATTTGTGACCCTCACAGTTCATACATAGTGTGACCTGAAACTGGCATGAATATTAAGTCCAAATTGCAGAGTTTGAAATTTTTTTCATTAACTTATATTCCCATTCCTTTCTCTCCCTCTGCGTCTTAACCGGTTGACGACCACCAGCCGTAAATTTACGGCCTGCGGACCTGGTCTCTGAAGTCCGGCCAATAGTAAATTTACGGCCTGCACTTCAGAGACCCTGTGACTGGGATCGGGAGCAGGTGTTAGCTGTAACTGACAGCTAACACCCTGCTCCATTACCCCTGGTCGGAACTGAGTTCCGATTGGAGGCTTTAACCCCTTGGATGCCGCGGTCAAACATGACCGCGGCATCCAAGGGGTTCCGCCATGTTACCGCCCCCACCGGCAACCCCCGCGGCGAGATTGGGGGTTGCCGATGTCTATTTTCTGTAGCCCGGGGTCTGACCCCAGGCTACCTGAAGCCTCCACTACCTGGCTGATCCTGCCGGGATGTAAAGAAGTCAGCCGATGCGTCTACATCGGCTGACATTCTTGTATAGACTGCAATACAAGAGTATGCTCATGTATTGCAGTCTATAATACTGAGCCAGGATCAGAGCATCACTGGCTCAGGTGTCCTTATAGGACAAGTTAAAAATGTAAAAAAAAGTAAAAAAAAAAAAATAAAGTGTGTAAAAAAAAAAAATTAATAAAGTTATAAAGCCTCCAAAAATCCCTTTTCCTATATAAAATGAATTATATAAAAAAAAAAAAAATTAATAAAAACAACACATATTTGGTATCGCCGCGTCTGTAACAACCTATACAATAAAGCTGAAACAATATTTAACATACACGGTGAACGTCGAAAAAAAAAAACGGAAAAAAAATGCTGGAAGTAATGATTTTTGACTATCTCGCTTACAAAAAAATACTATAAAAAGTGATCAAAAACTCATATGTACCTCAAAACAATACCAATAAAAAGCGCATGTCCTCCCGCAAAAAATAAGCCCTAAACCAAGTCTGTCAACCAAAAAATAAAAATGTTACGCCTCTCAGGAGATGGTGATGCAAAAACAATTGATTTATGTCCACAAATGGGTTTTTGTTCTGCAGAATTAGTAACGCATAAAAAAACAATATAAATGAGGTATCGCCATAATCGTACCGACCTGCAGAATAAAGGTAACATGTGACTTATGCTGTACGCCACACGGCAAAAAAATTAAAAGGTAAAAACCAATTCCAGAATTGATATTTTTTTTTAATCCACCCAGAAAGAGTTAATATAATTTATTCAATAAGCTATAGACACCCCCAAAAATGGTGTCATTAAAAAATGCATATCATACCGCAAAAAATCAGCCCTCATATGGCTACATCATCCGAAAAATAAAGAATATAGCTTGTACAATGTGAAGACAAAAAACCCAAAAATCACCAAATCATTAGAACACAACTGGCTGCGACAGGAAGGGAATGTATAAGCTGTGCGAGCGTATATCAGGGTACAAACCAGATTTAGAGCTTACAAGGGATAATAAACCAGAAGTGACCCCCAGAGTGACCCCCTCCCCCAATCATAGGAGCTACTGGGGATATAGTAGGGAATTTCGTGTTCCCCATGTACTCCGCACAGCTTACCTATTCACTCTTCACCATCCGCTGTGCAGTCACGTCTTGTATACTAATGCTTATTATACCCTCTGATAAATTCTTTGAGGGGTGCAGTTTTCAAAATGGGGTCACTCCCTAGGAGATTCCACTTTTCTGGTACATTAGAGGCTCTGCAAACATGACATGGCGTCCAGATACCAAACATCTGAATCTGCACTCCAAAAGCCACATAGCGCTCTTTCCCTTTTGTGCCCTGCTGTGTGCCCAAACTGCAGATTATACCCACATGTATGACACTGGTGTACCCAGAATAACGTACTTAATGTCATATGTGGGTATAAACTGCTATTTGGGCACAGCCGGGCACAGAAGGGAAGGAGCGCTATTAGGTTTTTGGAGCACAGATTTAGACAGTTTAGCTTTTGGACACCATGACGCTTTTGCAGAGCTCCTGAAATGCCAGTAAAGTGGAATCCCCTGATACGTGACCCTATTTTGGAAACTGCACCCCTGAAGGAATTTATCCAGAGGTACAGTGAGCATTTTTTACCTCCAAGTGTTGCTATAATTTATTTTCCAGAAATGAATACGCAGATGATTGTGAAAGGTGAAAATGACAATTTTTCCAGGAATATTTTATTTCAATGCATAATACGTTGTGTCCGGCTTGTATCAGATGTAAACGCTCCAAAAGATGTTGTGCCCGGGATACCCACTTAACAGTTTTTAGAGTGTTTGTGCCTGCTGACATAAGCTGGGTACAAAATATTGGGCACTGAAATGGCGTATCTCTGGAAAAATTGCAATTTTCCCTTTTCATTATCAGCTGCGCATTCATTTATTGAAATTAAATGAATGCAACACTTAAGGCTTAAGAATACTTGCTACCCCACTTGATAAATCCCTTCAGGGGTATAGTTCCCAAAATGGGGTCACAAGTCTGCGGATTCCACTTTACTGGCAATCCAGGGGCTCTGTAAAAGTGGCATGGTGTCCAAAAACCAAACTGTGCTTCAAAAACCAAAATAGCGCTCCTTCCCTTCTGTGCCCGGCTGTGCCCAAGCAGCAGTTTATACCAAGTACGTTATCCTGGGTACAACAGTGTCATACATGTGGGCGTAAACTGCAGTTTGGGTACACAGCAGGGGGCAGAGATGAAGGAATGCTATGTGGCTTTTGGAGCATAGATTTAGATTGTTGGATTTTGGACACCATGTCAAATTGGCAAAAACCCTAAAATTGCCCCTACAAAATGGGGTCACTTCTTGGGGAATTCCAATTTACTGGCACCTCTGCAAAAACAACATGGCGTCCAGAAAGTCCCTCTAGATCTGTACTCCAAAAGCTAAAAAGCGCAGTGCTCCTTCCTGTCTGAGCCCTGCTGTTTGCCCAAGTAGCAGGTTACACCCACATATATAATTTTTTTTCCCCCAGGATAGCCCACATTATAGTTTTAGGAGTGCATGTGTCTGATGCCACAAAGTGGGTACAATGTATTGGGCACCAAAATGGCATATTTATTTAAAATTGTCAATTTTCACTTTGTATATTAATTTTTGGGAAGCATTTTTAGGCTCAAAATGATAATATCCCTTGATACATTCCTTGAGGGGTGTAGTTTCTAAAATGGTGTCACTTTTGAGGGGTTTACATTATATTGGTACTTTAGGGGCTCTGCAAATGCGACATGGTACCTGAAAACTATTCCAGCAAAATGTGCCCTCCAAAAGCCAAATAGCGCTCTTTCCATTCTGAGCCCCACCATGTACCCATACAGCAGTTTACGACCACATATGGGGCATTTCTGTGTTCAGGAGAAATTGTGTAACAAGCTGTGGGGTTTTTTCTTCTTTATCCCCTTGTAAAAATTAAAAATATGTCGCTAAATGGACGGTTTATTGGAAAAAAAAAGTAATTTTTAATTTTTACATTCCAATGTTAATAGAATCTGTGAAACAACTGTAGGGTCAAAATGCTCACCATACCCCTTGAGAAATTCCTTGAGGGGTGTAGTTTCCAAAATGGGGTCACTTTTGAGGGGTTTCCATTGTACTGGTACTTTAGGGGCTCTGCAAATGCGACATGGCACCCGAAAAATATTCCAGCAAAATCTGCCCTCCAAAAGCTAAATAGCGCTCTTTCCATTCTGAGCTCCACCATGTACCCATACAGCAGATTACAACCACATATGGGGTATTGCTGTGTTCAGGAGCAATTGTGTAACAAACTGTGGGCGGCTTTTTCTCCTTTAACCCCTTGTGAAAATGAAAACTTTGGGGATAAAGTGATGTTTTAGTAATTTTTCATTTACACATCCCAATGTTAATAAAATCTGTGAAACAGCTGTGGGGTCAAAATGCTCAGTATACCCCTTGATAAATTCTGTCAGGGGTGTAGTTTCCAAAATGGGGTCACTTTTAGGGGGTTTCCATTGTTTTGGTACTCTAGGGGCTCTGCAAATGAGACATGGCACCTGAAAACTATTCCAGCAAAATCTTCTTTTCAAATGCCAAGTGTCGCTCTTTCTTTTCCGTGCACTGCCGTGTGCCCAAAAATCATTTTACACCCACATGTGGGGTATTTCTGTGCTCGGGAGAAATTGCACAACAAACTGTGAGATGCATTTTCTCCTTTAACCCTTTGTGAATGTGTTAATTTTAGGGATAAATTAATGTATTATTGGATAAAAATGAAATGTCTAAATTTCACCTCCATATTGTCTTAATTCTTGTGAAATGCTTAAAGGGTTAACAAACTTCCCAAATGCTGTTTTGAATTATTTGAGGGGTGCAGTTTTGAAAATGGGGTGATTTATGTGGGTTTCTAATATATAGGCCTTTATAATCCCCTTCAGAACTGAAGTGGTCCCTAAGAAATGAGTTTGGGAAATTTTCTTGTAAATCTGGAAAATCGCTGTTACACTTGTAAACCTTCTAACATCCAAAATAAATTAAAGGATGATTAAAAGATGATGCCGATATAAAGCAGAGATATGGTAGATAATATTTATTCATGTATTTGGGTGGTATGACTATCTGTCTGAAAAGCAGAGAATTTTACATTTTGAAAATTGCAATTTTTTTCCAAATTTCCCTCAAATTTCCTAATTTTTTATAAATAAATACAAAAATATTGATCAATGTTTACCACTAACATGAAGTACAATGTGTCATGAAAAAACAATCTCAAAATCACTTGTGTAAGTTATAGCATCTCAAAGGTATTGCCATACAAAGTGACACATGTCAGTTTTGAAAAATGAGGCCTGGTCCATAAGGCACTTTTAGGCCTGGTCCTTAACCGGTTAAAATGTCCCATTAAAACCACAACCCGTAAATCTTCAATAGAGAGGTCTTCTCCGGAGAAATGTGCGGCCACTGGGAGATCTGTTCTGCTGTTATTAATGGTGGATCTGTGTGAGCTTATGCGCTGACTAAGTCTCTGCCCTGTTTCCCCCACATAGAGGCCTGTGGTAGGACATTGCACACACATTATGAGGTACACCACATTGGAAGACCTGCAGGAAAATGTCCCCCTGTTGCACCAGTTGTGACTGTGAGACAGGTACACTGTCAGCGGTGTGGATGTGCCTGCAGGTCATGCACCTTTTATGTAGGCAAGGTGAGGTGCCATTTTCAGTTGGGGCCTTCAGGGCACTCCGGACAATAATACGCCTCAGGTTTGGTGGTTGTCAAAAGGAAAGGAGAGGGGGGACTGGAAATATGTCCTTGAGTCTCTTGTCCCTATGCAGCACAGGTTGGAGCTTCTTGGCAATCCTTTGTAGGATCTCCAGCTGTGGGTTGTAGGTGACAACTAGGGGCACTCGGGCTTCTTTCTGGGTCTCTTTATATGTGAGCAGACTGTCTCTGTTAATGGCTGCTGCTTTGTTTAATTGGTTGTCCGTCACTTTTTGTGTTTTGCCTTTGTATTTTGCGTTTGTATCCCAATTGGAGAAATTTCGTTCTCAGATCCAGGAGGTGCTTGTCCAGGTCTGCTTTGCCGGAGGGGAATTTTTGTAATTTCTGAAGTTGAAGATCTTGGGCTCCACTGCAAAATCTGTAATGGGGCCACATTCCTACTTTGTGCCATTTGGGATAGTATTATATTTTCTGTGGCCGAGAAACTTTTGGGGACCCCCAGGGTCCCCTATAGCTATGCTCCTGATCAGTAGTAAATTGGTCACATGACCTCTATGAGATCTGAAAGGTTACAGTAGTTGAATAATGGCGCTAATCTCTTATCTTGCAGTATATGGTGTTATATTTAGGTATAGTCTTACTGACAAAAATATTGGTTTCAACTTCTGCTTACAGTATAAATTTGTATAGGATAAATGAATAGCAATGCAATGTATGAGATCATGTTTAATTTATTGTCATTTTGATTTATACAATTTTTATTAATGGAGAAATGCAGTAGAAAAACAGTTCCTCCAAAAATGGCAGTGCACACTGGTGTCCCGTTCACACTAGGTTCATTGCCGTGATCACATTTTTGTAATGGTTTAAATACTGCATGCACTTAACACTAGTGTAGATGTAAATCGACCACAGTTGACCCCTCCCTTGAGAAGTGATGGGAATTCCAATTCAGCCTGGGGCCACATATGGTGAGCCCACCACAAGTTAGCTGCTGTGAATAACATTAACTGTGAAGTGGATAGGATGTAACCTCTTCCCGCTAGAGGAATTTTTTCGATTTTCATTTTTGACTCCCCGCCTTACAAATCCTTTGTTATTTTTCCGTTCCCAGAACCATATGAGAGCTTAATGTTTTAGGGACAAATTGTTCTTCATAATGGAACCATATATTATTCTGTACAATACACTGGGAAGCTGGAAAAAAATTCAGAATGGGGTGGAATTGGAGAAAAAAATGCATTTGTGCGACTTTCTTATGGGCTTCATTTTTACAGACTTCACTCTGCAGCCAAAATGACATGTCACCTGTATTCTATGTTTGGGTACTATTCCAGAGATACCAAATTTATATAGTTTTATTTACATTTTAATCCCTTAACAAAAATCTAAAACTTTGCAAAACTTTTTTTTTCTAAAAGTTACCATTTTCTGACACCCGTAACTTTTTTATATTTCCGTGTACGGGGATGTATAGGGCGTCTTTTTTTGCGGGACCAGGTGTACTTTTTAGTTTTAGTATTTTGGGGAATGTCTATTGGTTTGATCACTTTTTATGAAATTTTTTTTATCAGATGCGAAACAGCGAAAAAATGTTGGTTCGGCACTTTTGATTTTTTTTTTCCTGCTACAGCATTCACCGTACAGAAAAAATATTTTTATAAGTTTGCAGACCGAGCATTTTCACACAGGGATACCTAATGTGTATGTGCTTCACCATCATTTTTAACTTTTAAATGTATTCTAGAGAAAGGGGGGTGATTTGAACTTTTAATACTTTATTTTTTTTTTTATATTTTTTTACTGCATTTATTAGACCTCCTAGGGGTCTTGAACCCCAGGGGTCTGATCACTAATGCAATGCATTACACAAAATGGTGCCTAGGTCAAAGGTGGTGACGGGGGCTTTAATGCCTGGAAGAGACCAGGTGACTATGGCGGCCGCCATATTTAAATACCCAAAATCCGCTGTACTATTACAGTGGATGTCAAGAAGGGGTCTTTCACCACCTTCGCCAACTCCAACTCTTTACATCCTTCTTCAGGTTCTGCGCCACTGCCTCTGAGGCAAATGCAGTTTTTTTTTCTCTCGCCCCTACCTTTTCTAAGCAATTACTTCTGTTAGTTTCAGCACAATTATTCTCTCTGCTGTCAGGTGGGCGTTACAATCTTTCTGCTCCACCCCAGGACCTCCCACCTGACAGTAAAGAGGGAAATTGTACTGAAACTTTCAGAACTTATTGCTCAGGAACAGTTTGGGCTAAAGAAAAAATTCCAACTGCACCAGAATAAGTGGAGCGGGATCTATTGAAAGATGGAAAGTATTTTGCACTGCAGGTTTGGAACCTGCAAGACGTCAATTATTGCTGTGTATTCTCCTCTAGGCACAGGTAATTTTTGCTGCAGATGGGGCTGCTGAAGGATACCCCTAAGTATATTACATTTGCCACCTATTGTGCCTGTAAACGCTTTCTACACTCTTCCTTTGGTTATATTTGTTTTTTTGTAAAACAGAAAAATATTTGACACGGATTTTGTGTGGATAAACTTTTTTCCCATGAAGATTTTATAATAATACTACACGCTTTTAACATTTTTTCTTTGATTTTATTGCAAACATTAGACAAGTATTTTATGACATTTAACTTTATGTGAGTATAAGTGTATACCATTATATGGTTTTTGGCAAGCACAAGGCTACTTAACCTCAGAGTCTAGTATATCCTGCAGTGTAACCTTGGTGAGCTGTATAAACATGTAACACCATTTATCAGAATGTTAAAACAATCAGGCTTTAGGCTATGGGTAGAGGGGTTTCTATGAGTACCAGGGTCTTTTTGTTGATTTTTGCTCAAACTTGAGCTGTCTAATCAATTCAGAATGGTATTTATTGGATTGTTGGTAGTGAAGGGGTTAATGAGAACAGATCTGAGTCCAGTACTTAAGGCTCCAATGCTATCTTGGCCCCAATCACTGATCCACAAGGCTGGCAGGAGCATAAAATACAGGGGTCCTTCCATTCAGACAGCCAGGGGCAGGTGACTAAGACTGTCATGGACAGTCAGGCTTATACTCTCATATACACCCACACAAACTCCCACACAATACTTTGACTGCGAACATAAGGGAAATTCCAAGAAGTGGTCTGATAAGTGAAGCATAGAAGTTTCAAATCATAAGTCATGGAAATACCCCCAAAATGCATTTAGAATCAAGACCCCAAAATAAATACAGACCCCCTAAGCTCAAAATTAATACAGTCCTCTGAGATCAAAATACAGGTGCATCTCAATAAATTAGAATATCTTTGAAACGTTCATTCATTTCAGTAATTCAGTAATACAATCCATAATCAGCGTCTTCCATGACTGTGTGTCCTACTGAACCAGACTGAGGGACCATTTAAAGGCTTAGGAAACCTTGGCAGGTGACACTGAATTTACAATACTGAACTTTTTTACAATATTCAAATTTTCTTAGATTTGGGTTTTCATTACCTGTAATCCATAATCAACATTTACAGAAATAAAACACCTGAAATAGAAAACTCTGTGTGTAAAGAAACTAGAAAATATAGGAGGTTACTTTTTTAATTTAATTACTGAAAGAAATAAACGTTTCAAAGATATTCTAATTTATTGAGATGCATCTGTATACACAGAATCCAGAGAAGACCCTAAAATAATCCTAAATACATACTTCAGACTAAACTGCAGAATAAATACAGGCACAAGAATAAATGCAGATCCTATACCAGACCCCCTAAATACAGACACACACCTTTATTGCTGCAATGATTTCTGCTATGTGTAGGTGGGATTAGTCAGAATCCCATTCATTTTGCAGGTACTGTAATACGCAGTGTTTTTGCAACACCTTAGGCTAAGACCCCACGTTGCGGAAACATAGCTTTTTTGTTGTTGCAGATTTTCCTGTAGTTTTTTGAGCCAAAGTCAAGACTAGATTGAATCATGCTCAAAAGGCTCAGGACAATAAAGGAGGTACTCTGGTGAATGTGTGTCATCTGCATGTCTGTCTTCTTGGCCTTGTCATGATGCTAGGTTCACTTCTGGCTGAGCTTTGTCTTCTGCCAGAGCATATCTTATTATCCTCAAGCAACCTTTGGTTGACTCTATGATCATGGGCTGTCCAGGCCCAGATCCAGCAAAGCAGCTCCGATCATACTGTTATACATTAGCTTAGCAGTATATTGTATGGATAATCAGATTGCTTAGTTTTCAAGTCCCCTAGGGTGTCTAAAAATAAAATAAAAAGTAAATTAATTTTTTTTTAAATAATAATATAAAATTTCATATTATCCCCATTTTCCTAGATCACATCTAAGCAAACATAAACACATGAGTTATCCCCCCCCCCTCCATCCCAAACTAGAAATGTATAAAATCATTTATTCACTGAACGCTGTAGCAGGAAAAAAATCTAAGTGGTTAAATCGACGTTTTTTTCCACACAAAAAAAAAAATTATAAAGTGATCAAATTGTCAGACAACCCCTAAAATGGTATAAATAAAAATGACAACTTGCCCCCCCCCAAAAAAAAGACACCTTACACAGCTCTGTACATAGAAATATAAAAATGTACAGTTGTCAGAATATGGCAAATTGTTTTTTTTTGGTTTTTTTTCAAAGTTTTGGATTTTTGTAAAGGTATTAAATTTTAACAAAAACTATATAATTTTGGTATTGTACTGACCCTCAGAACATAGGTCACATATCATTTTTGCTGCACAGTGTACGCTGTAAAAACAAAACCTATAAGAAAATGGCGCAAATGCATCCAGACCATTCTGAATTTTTTCCAGCTTCCCAGTACATTGTACAGAATATTAACACAATTTGTCCCGTAAACAATAAGCCCTCATAAGGCTCTGAGAATGGAAAATAAAAAAGTTATGGGAAATAAAAAGTTATGGGGAATAAAAAACGAAAAATGACTGCCGCGTGAAGGCGGTAGTAGTATAATGTTGTACCGTGTTAGCCATAGAAAATAGTGGAAGAGTGAAGAAATCAGGTGATACCTTTTAGAGGCTAACTGAGTATATTTGACAGTAAGCTTTCGAGAGTCTAGCTCTCTTCTTCAGACATGGCGTGAAGGGAGTGTCGCTCTATGGTGTGCAGAGGTAACAGTATTGTCTGTTCCCTAAGACAGTGGGAGCCACATAAGAGATTATTAATGGCATATGGCTTGCAGGGGGCCCCAAATTTTGCATTGGCCTTAGTATTTTAGCATTGCATTTAGCTTTTGCACGATTCTTATTAGTCAGTGATTGCTTCTCCAAGATAATGTGGCTTGTGGTATGCATAGTAGTACTGGTGTGTTATAGCAGCAATTCACATTGAGACATGCAGTGGCGTAACTAGGAATGGCTGAGCCCCAAGGCAAACATTTGACATGGGCCCCCCCTGGACCGCCACCCCCAACCCCTGCAGACTGCCTCCTCCAACCACCCCCCGGTCAAACCGCATTCCTGCGCACACTATTATGCGCCTTAGTGACCCCTATACACACTATTATGCCCCATAGTGGCCCTTGCACACAGTATTATGCCCCATAGTGGCCCCTGCACACACTATTATGCCCCATAGTGGCCCCTGCACACACTATTATGCCCCATTGTGGACCACCCATGAACGATTATTATACTATGGGGTCTTTTCAGACCCCAGAGTATAATGATCGGAGACCCAGGGGAGGATACAAACAATAAAAAAAAAATGTTACTTACCCCTCCCTGGCTCCGGTGCACTCAGGTGCGCTACTTTGGCCATCTTCAATGTTGGACCAGATCTCGCGTGATCCAGGCTGGCGTCGCGATGCATAATGACGTTAGCTGACGTCGGGGACGTCACCTAACAGGCCCGAAGCCTGCGGAGCGTAGGAGAGGTTAGTTACAGTGTTTTTTATGTACTCTCACCTCCCCTGGGCCCCCGATCGTTATACTAGGGGGTTTAAAAAGACCCTCGAGTATAATGATAGCAGTGATTGTGGGGTTCGCGGTAGTGGCTGCCACACGGCTTCGGGCCTCGGGCCCCGTATTGTTCCGGGCCCTGTGGCAGCCGCTACCGCTGCTACAGCGGTATTTACGCTCCTGGAGACATGTATTAATGTAATCTTATGCTGAGTAGTTTTCCTAATATATATGAGGTCAGTGTCCCGTATATCATCTGCTTGTCCCATGTAAACATTCCATATATATATATATTAGACCTATTTGTTTTATTTTGTTTTATTTTAAAGTGTCTTCGAGGTTCTCTAGGAGAACATTAAATAATGTTAAAGTACAAGACATGCTGAAGACAAGTCCTACAATATTTTATGTTATATACTCGGTATCCAGATGCTAATCTCAGGGATTAAGGCTGCAGGATGCTTTGCATTGCTCATTCATCTTTTCTGCAAGGCTTCAGACAAAGGATGCAAATCTAGTAAACTATGGAATTTGCCCATACATAGTGCTGCCATACATACAGGGGTGATGCCCCCCCCCCCAAAAAAAAAAATATGCCCACCTGGCTATCTTTGGTTGTGTGATAATTAGAAACAAAAAATCCCCTTATGTGGCCCCCACATAGTATATAGTATAACACCCCCTTTTTTGGCCCCCACACAATATACAACCCCGTTTTTTTGGCACACCACACGATAGATGACCCCCCCTTTTTTTTTGCCAAAAACACGATACATGATCTCTTTTTTCTGGCCCGCCATATGGTATATGACCCCCTTTTTCTGGTTCTCCACACAGTATATAATTACTTTTTTCTGGCCCACTATAGAGTCTATGACCTCCTTTTCTTCCCACACAAAATATGACCACCTTTTTTGCCCCCACACGGCATATAACCCCTTTTTATGGCCCCCACACAGTATATGATAGTATATTCATAAATAACGGATTGATGTTCATTTGACATCTGTTAAAAATGGATCAGTGGGTTGGGTCAAAAAAAGAAAGACCAATGAAATTTATCCGTTCTTTTTAACTGACAGCTAAAAATTGATGGAAAACGGATGGCCATCAAATCAGGAAAACAGAATGGATGCAAAACAGATGAAAAACGGACATGTACGTCCATTTTTAACAGCCATTAGATCCATCAAAAACATTGCTGTCATGTGCATAAAACCTAGAAAGCGCCTTTGTGCCGGGGTCCCACATGGCATAAACCGTTGCGGTTTTGGAAATCACAGCATGTCAATTATACCTATGGAAACACTGGCAGTTTGCCTATAGGTATAATGGAAGCAGAAAGTCCACAGAGGAAACCTCTGCGGACTTTCTGTGAAAAGCGCTGCGGGATAAACCGCGATGTGTTACCGCCGCGGTTTTTCCTGCAGAGCTTTTTTGCTGTGGCCCACTACGTGTGGCATCAGCCTTAATGTCTATGGATTTAGAATGGGATGTCATGCAAGGTCCAGGCAATGAATGATCCTGGCTAGTTCTGCATTGATGAGCTCCTGGTAATGTGGCGGCGCTCCATTATGGCACATTACAAGGTCTTCTCAGTAGGGACCCCTCTATGACGTCAGCATACTCTAATAGGGCATATGGAAGCGGTTTGTTTTTTTGACTCAGCTTTACCCTTTGGTTGGTTGTAACATGTAACATAACACATATCAATACTAACATATATTTATATTGTCACTAATACAGGCATAACGTGTTACCACGTAAAAGTATAAAGACTAATTCCTTACCTCTCTTTCCCTTGATTTTACAGCATTTCCACAATGAGCCGCAGAGTGGTGCGCCAGAGCAAATTCAGGCACATTTTTGGCCAGCCTGTGAAGGCAGATCAAATGTATGAAGATATCCGGGTATCTAAGTTAACTTGGGACAGCTCTTTCTGTGCTGTAAATGCAAAATTCTTGGCCATCATTGTGGAATCCAGCGGTGGAGGGGCCTTTATAGTGTTACCACTAGCTAAGGTAAGTTACATTATAAAAACACAATACATTACTGTATTATAGCAATGCAAGCAAAAAACCCTATAACAAATTATTATTGATGCAATTCTGACAGGTTTTATTGAATAATATATGTAATTACTGTATTATATTTTATAATTAAGGGGTTGTACTGGATTAGATAAGGTGTTTATTTCACCCTAGTCCATGTATGCACAGCTCTTTTAAAGTGACTGAGGCTGAGCTGCAGTACCACACACAACCTGTGAACCAGTGTGGCACTGTTTTACAAACAAAGGCATGTTTCTCTAATCCTGTATAACCCCTGGAATAGTTATCATGTTATTTTTATCTTTATTTTATATGTGGTGCTAGAAAGGGCTGGCTTGCGGAAGTTAACTGATAAACCTTTATTTTCTTCACAGCAAGTAACAATGACTAATATTGCTTCTAAGCACCATATTCACATATCTTATATATTTGTTACTATGTAACTCATATACAGATGACCTGTATGGATCAATATTGATTGGTGATTGTATATATGTGCAATAGTTCATACCAATGCATAAAGTATGTAAATCAGGTTGCTACAAAGTCAATTCTGCATCATACCTTCCACCTGTCATGGATTTTGGGTGCTGTACTGCTGTCCTGTGCAACAAGAGGCATGTCCCAGTCTCATCTCTATCTGTATCTTCCAAATTGTCCCTTCCCTGCTTCACCATTCAGTCCTTGTCTCTGTTACCAGCGGCCTGGAAGCAGGTAGGGGCGATGTAGTGACATCACTGCACTGCAGCTACTGATCCAGACCACTGGGCAGCATGCTACTGTGTGAAGGCCACACGGGGGACAATCTACTGTGTGGGGGCCACAAAAGGGACAATCTACTGTGTGGGAGCCGCAAGGGGGTCATTACTGTATACTCTGTGAAGGCCACACGGGGGTCATTACTGTATACTGTGTGAAGGCCACACGGGGACAATCTACTGTGTGGGGACCACAAAAGGGACAATCTACTGTGTGGGAGCCACAAGGGAGTCTTTACTATATTCTGTGTGGGACCCACAAGGGGGTCATTACTGTATACTGTGTGAAGGCCACACGGGGACAATCTACTGTGTGGGGACCACAAAAGGGACAATCTACTGTGTGGGAGCCACAAGGGGGTCATTACTGTATACTCTGTGAAGGCCACACGGGGGACAATCTACTATGTGGGAGCCACAAGGCGGTCTTTACTGTATTCTGTGTGGGACCCACAAGGGGGTCATTACTGTATACTGTGTGACGGCCATACGGGGACAGTCTACTGTGAGGGGGCCACAAAAGGGACAATCTACTGTGTGGGGACACTGGGAGGATGTTGGATTGTGTAGGACCACAAAAGGGTATCATGTTGTGTCAAGGGCCACAAGAGGGTTTGATACTGTATGTAGGCGTTTAAGGGGCTGGGTTAGAATGGACAGGGACAAAGAGACATGGGTAGGGTTAGCAGTATACAGTATATCACACATAAATTTGATGGTTGTGCGGTGTGTATGTACAGTATGTAGGTGTTACAGTATCCATACAGCAACCTGTATGACATGTAACCTCCACCATTCTCCCATTTACCCCAAAGCAGCTGAGATGTCCATGACCAATATTTTACTATTGTATGTATTAGGGAAGCTTTATTCACTAAAATGCATAAAAATTTAATAATCATATACTAGGTAAAGATTGTTGGTATTTGATGAAATGGATGTCCATTTGGGCATTTAGACAATGTCATCAGTAGGGAACACAGCATGGTCTGGGCCCGGGCCAACAATGTACACTATTATCCAGGACGTAGATCGCTTTCAGTTCTCCCTGTTGATGACCCAAGAGCATTGTGGGGACCTATCTATTAACCTTCTACTAGGACACACTATCAGAAATGTTAGCCTCACTAATGCAGTTCCTTCCATATATCAGGTTCTCCTTCAAAGGCTAGATTGCATGGAAGTCATTTCAACTTGGAACTTGAACTATTTATAGAGAGAGTACTTGAGAAGATCATAATGTCATAATGTAAAGCTGACTTTTGGGTTAGTGTTGCTGTAGGTCCCCTGGCATTTATTGGACCTGCTGTTCTGTTTGAGTGGCAGTACACTTAGTGTTAAACCAGATAATACAAATACCTGGCCTTACACTATACGTACAGTATGTGTCTGTAGCTCTGTATACATTCACTTCCTGGCAACAGGCGAACAATTGTATTTCACATACAAACTAGTGCTGATATATAAGAATCCAGTTAACCTATGTAAAATTGTGGAGTGTGAAAAGACCCTCCAAAAAATGCAGACAAAGAGAAAACACACATGGTTCTTACAGGTGTCGCCTAATAGGGCAATTTCCAGGAGCCAGGTTGCCTGCTCACTGAACTTACTGATCTGCTGACACCAAGCCTTTTGGTAAATTCTTCCATTGTTGTCTATGGTAGGTCTTAATATAAACACAAACAGTGAGCCACATGCTTAACTGTTGTATATGGTAGGATATTCTGTACTAAAAAATCTTAATAGAAGTCAAAGTCAGATAATGCTTCTAAAAATGATGTATTTTTTGTACTACACACATATTATTTTATGTAGGTTATTAAGTTATATTCCCATATTGACATGTATGACTATATCTATAGGATATACCATAAATGCCTGATATACAGTGGGGGGAAAAAGTATTGTCAGCCACCAATTGTGCAAGTTCTCCCACTTAAAAAGATGAGGCCGGCCTGTAATTGTCATCATAGGTAGACCTCAACTATGAGAGACAAAATTAGAAAACAAATCCAGAAAATCACATTGTCTGATTTTTAAAGAATTTATTTGCAAATTATGGAGGAAAATAAGTATTTGGTCACCTACAAACAAGCAAGATTTCTGGCTCTCACAGACCTGTAACTTCTTCTTTAAGAGGCTCATTTTGTCTCTCATAGTTGAGGTCTACCTATGATGACAATTACAGGCCTCTCTCTCATCTTTTTAAGTGGGAGAACTTGCACAATTGGCGGCTGACTAAATACTTTTTTTCCCCACTGTATGAGGGTCAGATCTCTGGGACCTGAATCTGTCTCGAAAGTGGCGTCCCATTTGTGGCCACATGTGAGACACTGAGACATTGCACAAGTCTCTCCATTCACTTGTATGAGAGTTTCCTAAAATTTCCGAAACTGCTTGCTTGGTGGAACCTGCATCTGTTAGGCATTTATGGCATATCCTATTGATGCCAGGATGGGAACACAACTTTGAAGGGAAGCACAGCCTAGTGAGCATGCTTATTCAATAAGAAGAGGGAGACCTTTATATAATATATATGGTCAGCTTAAAACCCCTATAATAACACAGGATGGCAAAATTGATGAAGCACAATCTTCTTCTTCCTGTATCTACAAAACAACCACTCTACATGCCACCGAGCATGACCACAACAGTTTTCCATGCAGGGACACTGCAGAGTCAGTACAAGGCAGGTCAGGCAAGTACTACCACGCATGGGAGAAAGGGGTGCCTCTTGCTGCTCACTGCATACTTGTGTAGAAGAATCTACTCAACAGACTGCTATGAGTTCAGTGTTGATTTTCCTCCGACGCAGGGCAGTGAGGGACTGGATTCAGGAGGTACTTCAATATATTTAATTAGTTCTAATTAAACTCTTTTTGTTCTTTGTTCCTGCCAGGACTAAGGGAGGCATAAACACAAAGAACCACAGGCTTGACTGTTGTATATGGTAGGATATTCTCTGCTAAAAAAAACTTCAATAGTATTCATCTTCATAGGCGTAATGTAATGTTATCAGTAGAAAAAAAAGCTGAAAAGTAAGAGTATTTTTTTTTTTGTAAAGTATCTAAAAAATAGACAACAAACATATCTTTAATATCACCCATATTTAATACGGTTTGTTAAATACATGTCACAACATACTCAGGGCATGTTCACATTAGAGTTTTATCAATCAGTTGGCAGACCTGTTCAACATATATGCTAAAACAGATACCAACAGCTGCGAGAGTTCAATGTTAAAAAGAAACTTGTATCTGTTGCTGTTTTTTTTTTTGATGGACAGAATAGCACAGTCTACCATGCTTTTACATAAAACAGATGTCCTTCCATTTTTTTTTTTTTTTTTTTTGACAGACATCCAAACACATGTTGCCATCCATTGCAACCATTGTTAGTATATGTGAAATGCATGATGGAAATATGATGAGAACTCACCCTAAATAACAGATATTTGTGGTATCTTCATATCTAAACTTCTGGAAATCCTATATTAGAGAGAAAGTGATATTTATAATGCAATTTTTTTTTTCCTGCTTTTAACCCATGATAAACATTAATACAAATTAAATGCTTATTTCTTTGAATGGAAGATCCATGGGGGTCCAACACTCAGGAACCCCTGTAGATCAGCGCACTGTCGGCTTTCTAGCGGTATATAAAACCGCATATGCATGAGGACATGAAAGATCCTCTTTAAGTGGCAGACTATGTGATGTCACGTTCATCAGCCACATGGCCTTATTGCAGCTCAGTCCCATTCACGTGAATTGGTTGAGCAGTGATACCAAGCATAGCAGCTGCACAAATGTAGGCTGCTGTGCTTGCTGAGTACTGAAGGGTGTCAGACGCCTGATGATCTTTAAAGGGGTTTTCTGTGCAAAAAATCATGTTTCAAAAAAGGTCTGTTAGTGCTATTAATAGGTTAATAAGTTCAACCAAATATCTTTAGCAGTGTTTTGAGTGATTTCTGGGTTTCTCTGGGAGCTCCTGGCATCTCCTGCATTTCTCACTCACACCCCCTCCCTGTTTCCCTAGCTAACCTGTCCACTATTAGCCCTTCCTAACTAACTCACCACTCCCCACCCCATCAAACTTACCTGTCTTCGAGGCAGGACCTTCTGAGCACGGGACTTCACTTGTTCTAGGCGGCCAGCACCTCCTTGAGGTCTGCCGGCCGCCCACACCTGCGCAATAGAGCCAGATTTCCTGTAGTGCCCAGAAGTGATGTCCTGTGCCCAGAAGATCCGAACAGGAAGGCAGGTAAGTATGATGGGGTGGTATGGGTTAGTATTGGTAATGTTAAATCGGAAAATGTGCCTGGGGCGATGTAGGTAAATATAGCTTATTGGTACAGTTAGTAAATTAGAAGGTGGGTGGGTGGGGAAGGGAGGACCAGGACTTACCTTACATTATAAAGATTGCTTTATCCTGGACAATAACTTTCAGTTATGAACTGTCCTAAGGATAGGTCATCAATTATTTATCCTGGTACAAAATTCAGTATTTGGAACATAATTTAGCTTTATTCTGAACCTTTAGATATAGGCATCACATTTATCAAAGTGTCTGATGATGTTTGATAAATCTGGTGTATTCTTAGACTGTCTAGTCTAAGTTTACACCTCCTATTAGTTGGCTTAAAATTTCTTGGTACATTTGTGGCGCATTTTTGTTGCACAGAGGCGCCAGTTAGGCCACGCCCCTTACTCGTGAGGCCATGCCACTATTCGGTCAAGTTTGAAAAGTGTCTTAAACACTTGATAAATGTGGCACACATCATGCTAAACAGTTTTTTGGTGCAAAATAGGCCAGAGTTCTGCTTAATGAATCCCCTCCCCCCCCCCCCCGACAGTAAAGAGCATATGTTCAAATTTTGCTTTCACTGGATTTAGTGTCAGAAAATATCCAGACATTTCTCGAAGAACTTTCATTACAGTGCAGATCTTACTGATATCAGTAGACAGAAGTCGGCTTTATAAGGCCACTCTAGCAAAATAAGAGATAATAATCTTTTTCTCCATTTTACATTAGATTTCATCTTGTGGCCTGGAACAGGAAACTAATAATACTGGACCTCATTATGTTCCATGTTGGGTCCATTTATTTTTCATTGTTTTCCCAGATACTTCCAAGAAGCATAAACCAAAAATCTAAGCTTTCTGTATAATAACATAAGGCTTTATGGGATAAAAGCTCTGGCAGCATTTGTGTGCAGAAGATATTTTATGTAGATACAAGATAACATTTCCTTGCTGACTAATGACATTCAAGTTAAAGGCCATATTTTGTGTGCTATTACATGTGCATATACTGTATGTACTGTACTTATGTTTTCTACATATATTATATATAGTTTCATTTTTATGTCCTTTTCAGCCAGCCATTCCTAAAAATCTTGTTGGTTCCAGTTGAAAACAATCTGCCATCTATCCATTTTCTAAAACCCACATTTTACAGTCCCTGCAAAGGGGATGGGATTCTGGCTAATCCCATTCACACATCGCAGAAAAAAAATCCACTGCGGAAATGCTGCGATTTCAAAAACACTTTCTGTGATAAACGTTGCGGAAAAAAACACAATACGTTTCCGCTGCAGTCCTGTCCCAGAGCATTTTTAGGCTGCGGCTCGCTACGTGGGGCCTTAGCCTCAGGCATTTTTCGATTTTTGTTTTTGTCTTCCCGCCTTCCAAAAGCCATAACTTTTTCATTTTTCCATTCACAGGGACAAACTGTACTTAATAGTGGCATCATTTAATATTCCATACGATGTACTGGGAAGATGGAAAAAAAATCAGAATAAGGTGGAATTGTAGAAGCTTTCTTACAGGCTTTTTATGGCATTTACTGTGCAGCCAAAATGAGATGTCACCTGTACTCTATGGGTCGGTACAATTCCAAAGATACCCAATTTATATAGTTTTTTTTTAATCTTTTTTTTTTTTTTTTAGCTTTTAACCCCTTAAAAAAAAATCCAAAACTTTACAAAAAAAATAAAAAATTCTTAGAGTCATTATATTCTAACACCTGTAACTTCTTTATATTTTCGTGTACAGGGATGCATAAGGCATCTTTTTTTTGTGGGGCCAGATGTACTTTTTATTTATACCAATTTGAGGAATGTCTATTGCTTTGATCACTTTTTATTAAAATTTTTATGGGAAACGAAGCAGGAAAAAAATGTCGGCTTGGCCCTTTTGATTTTTTTCCCACTACGGTGTTCACCATTTCCTTAACTTTTTTTGTATTGTAATTATCAGACCCCTTAGGGGTCTTGAACCCCAGGGGCCACTGATTGCAGCATTGCCAGCGGGTTTATGATGCATAATAGGAGCAGAGTGGCTGCCATATTTAAGGGTTAAATGAAAATTACCTATACATATTCAAGTTTTTAAAGATTTTTTTGTGATTTTTATTGTATATTACAGACATTCTAAGATCTTGCAGTTTTCACTCTGACCACTAATAGTCTGACACTTCATTGTTCTGTAGCTGATTTCTTTGCAGCAGTCACCCCTTCATGAGTACACTCAGGATTACAGTGACTGGTATTATCTATATATAAATAACACCATTCACAATAAATGATGGACACAGTTTATCTATTCCCCCTCCCTGCACAATGACCTCTGCACGGGTCACAGAGCATGTAAGCAACTCCTCTGGACCACCAATGGATCATACCTGATAAAGTTCGCTTCTTAGAACGAACGTTGCACGTTATTTCTGATCCTTCTATAATTTATGTCCTAAACCACATGGCGTTGTGATATATGGAATAAATCACCCATACTGTGTGAAAATAAATGTTACACTTTTTTCACTAAAAAAAACCCTACGCTGTGTGCAGTGATTTGGAAATACTTTACAATAGTGGCAGGCAAGGA
The DNA here is from genome assembly GCA_947044405.1 of Leptodactylus fallax. Classification (NCBI taxonomy): domain Eukaryota; kingdom Metazoa; phylum Chordata; class Amphibia; order Anura; family Leptodactylidae; genus Leptodactylus; species Leptodactylus fallax. The sequence goes on along the minus strand of CAMRHE010000455.1, from coordinate 33,166 downwards.
CCCCATATCCCTGCCATCCATAGTGTCCCATGGCTCCATGCAAACTTCTGTGCACTTTTATACTGCCTTGTGAATTATGTATTCACAGCTGCCCTCACAGTTTATTGTCCCCCCTCCAGTTGATCCCAGTTTAATGCCCCTTTCCAGCTGCCCCAACAGTATTTAGTTCCCCCTCCAATTGTCCCCACAGTTTAATGTCCCCCTCCAGCTGCCAAACAGTTTAATTGCTCCTCCAGCTGCCCCCACAGTATTCAGTCCCCATCCAGCTGCCCAAACGTTTTAATATCCGCCTCCAGTTACCCCACAGTATAAATTCCCCCTCCAGTTGCCCACACAGTATTATGTCTCACTCCTAGTGCCGTCAAAGTATCAAACGAACATAAAAAACCCACTAATACTCACCTCGCCCTGTTCCCCTGCTTTATTTCTTTTTTTTTCCTTTGGTCCTGGAGGCTTCAGGGAGCTGCAGGTAGTATGTAAATGGTGTCACTATATTGAGCCTACTGTTGCCGGAGCAGAGACAGGGACCAAATAGTAAGGTGGGGAGCAGGCGGCTCCCTGCATCACCATTGTATTTCATGTAGATGAGTTGAAGCTGGGAACATATCTCCCGCTAGCGGGGACAGCGGAACAGCACCCGGAATCCGTGACTGTCCTGCTGAATCTGGGACAGTTGGGAGGTTGCATGGGCAAATCTGAAAGCCACACGTCTGTTAATAGAATAATGTATTATGGTCATAAATGTTTTAATTGATAAGTAAAACACTAGCAGTATGGACAGGTGTACAACCAGTGCTACGTTGTGTCTTGAACCTAACTTGGAATGGAGCCCTTTTCTGTAATAACCACTTTTATCTTTCAATCATGCAAAGGGATAATGCACACATTAATGTTACAGTACAAGGATGTACCCAGTGATATCACAATACAGGGATAATACAAACAGTGATGTCATAGTACAGAGATAATATAAATGGTGATGTCATAATACAGGGATATGCACACAGTGATGTACAGGAATAATGCATGCAGTGATGTCACAGAACAGAGATAATACACACGATGATGTCACAGTACAGTGATAATACAGTGATGTCACAGTAAAGGGATAATATATACAGCGATGTCACAGAACAGAGATAAGGCACACAGAGATATCACAATACAGAGATAATACACACAATGATGTCACAGTACAGAGATAATGCACACACTGATGTAAGAGAACAGAGATAATGCACACAGTGATGTCATAGCATAGCAATGATGTTGTGAGCGATATTTCCAATAATGCAAGCCTAATCATAATCATAGTACATGAATAATGCACATGATCAATAATACATAGCACAGGAATAATCAACACAAAAATATTACTATGCACACTGTGACATCACAGCACAGAAATGCTGCAAAAAGTGATGCTGAAAACCAGGGGGTTCGATATGTAGAAGCACAACCTGAAGATTTTGGCTCCCCATGTGTCGGTAAATGATTATCAATCTTAAGGTTGTATAAGATGGAAATGGTCTTTTTTATTGAGCAGTGATCAGCGACATAACGTGCCGATCAGCGCTCATTCTGCATCAGACTATTACATAGGCTAATGCAGAACACATGCAGATTTAACAATTGCTAATGCAGTCATTCCCATGGCATATCCATTCATTGTTTGCTGGCAGTACAGCAGATCGAACAATGATTTGTTGCCTTGCTGAAAGCAAGCAATCGCCTGATGAATGAGCATGGATATGGGGGGTCCCAAACAACAGTCTCGGCCAAAAGTGGGTCCAGGCATGAGAAAGTTTGGAAACTACTGATCTAAACCAATATTGATGCAATACAATTATCTCCTTTCTTACATTACGGTAACTCATGATGGTTAAGACAAAGTATTGTAATGTATGTCCTATAGCTAGGAACTAGGAGTTATCATATTGATCCGCAGGGCTCAGGTAAGCCACATGCAATCCTTGTATCTGAGCAAATCATAAATATAACATTCAATGTGCTAAGGTCTATAAACAGTCTGTGAATATTTTCATGGGCTCAGTGCAGTAAATCTGTATCCTAGGGTGAAGGGTTTAACGTGGATCAATGTGTTGAGATGTAAATGGAATGAAAAAGTGAGTAAGTATGACCATAGCCCGCCCTCCCATGAACGCTGATCTTTATTTAGCTCAAGAATGTATTATCATTAAGTCCCCAGGTCACTGGCGATGTCCTTGACCCACTCATTATCCTACATTCCACCTCTCGGGAAGGATTGGAGAGCTTCTCTGTACAGACTGTGGGACTGCTGATCCTGTACTTCCAATATGTGTGACCTCATGCAGCAAACAATAGAAATATGTCAGGAAGTCCTAGCAGGGCTATTGGAGAGCTCACTTTTTCCAGAGTCTGAATCTGGAGATTGTTTTGCTCAGTTTAGAGCCTTTACTAGGGCACCACCCTTCCAACCCCTGCATGTCCTGGAACATTTTCTGTGCCCGGTGACACTTCTGCCTTCCTATTTCCTCTTCATTCCTGTTACTCCTTTGAACTCTGGCGGCCCTGTTGTTGTGGCTCATCTACCGTAATTGGGTGACACCCTTGTTTTCTTTTACCAAGTACTGCAGGTGCTTGTACCAGCCATATATATCACAAATGCATATACAGAAAATGTAACTGGACCTTTTTAGAAAAATATTCTATGAGACCCAGTAAAATGTGTGTCCACTGTATTACTTCAACTTACTTGTTTTGGTGCCCTCCCACAATTTATACAGGATTTACCAATTTTGGAGGGAACTATACCATTGTAGAGCAGTCATGGATACGCAGGGGAAATGTAAAGAATCTTAAAGTAGAACTTCAAAAAATATTTTTATCCTGAGGCCCATTAGAAGGATGCCTGATGTTAATTGTGATGATGCCTGTACTTGTGAATTTTCCAGTCTTGTTTGGTCCTTGGCTGTGTCATGTGACCAGCCATAAGACTTTCCAGCTAACACACAGTGTTATGTGTAGACAGGAAATTGGTTTCTATGAGACTCACACTAAGGATCTCATAGTAACGAATAACAAAACTGACTTCCTGTCCACACATAAGACTCTGTGTCAGCTGATGGTCACATGACACAGCTAAGGACCAGATAGAGGTACAGCTACCAGTAAGGCCCCATGCACTCGACCAAGTGCGCTTCCAAGTGCATTCCATTATGCATTCACGTACAGTACAGACCAAAAGTTTGGACACACCTTCTCATTCCAAGAGTTTTCTGTATTTTCATGACTATAAAAATTGTAGATTCACGCTGAAGGCATCAAAACTATGAATTAACACATGTGGAATTATATACTTAACAAAAAAGTGTGAAACAACTGAAAATATGTCTTATATTCTAGGTTCTTCAAAGTAGCCACCTTTTGCTTTGATTACTGCTTTGCACACTCTTGGCATTCTCTTGATGAGCTTCAAGAGGTAGTCACCTGAAATGGTCTTCCAACAGTCTTGAAGGAGTTCCCAGAGATGCTTAGCACTTGTTGGCCCTTTTGCCTTCACTCTGCGGTCCAGCTCACCCCAAACCATCTCGATTGGGTTCAGGACTGGTGACTATGGAGGCCAGGATATCTGGCGTAGCACCCCATCACTCTCCTTCTTGGTCAAATAGCCCTTACACAGTCTGGAGATGTGTTTGGGGTCATTGTCCTGTTGAAAAATAAATGATGGTTCAACTAAACGCAAACCGGATGGAATAGCATGCCGCTGCAAGATGCTGTGGTAACCGTGCTGGTTCAGTATTTCTTCAATTTTGAATAAATCCCCAACAGTGTCACCAGCAAAGCACCCCCACACCATCACACCTCCTCCTCCATGCTTCACGGTGGGAACCAGGCATGTAGAGTCCATTCGTTCACCTTTTCTGCGTGGCACAAAGACACGGTGGTTGGAACCAAAGATCTCAAATTTGGACTCATCAGACCAAAGCACAGATTTCCACAGGTCTAATGTCCATTCCTTGTGTTCTTTAGCCCAAACAAGTCTCTTCTGCTTGTTGCCTGTCCTTAGCAGTGGTTTCCTAGCAGCTATTTTACCATGAAGGCCTGCTGCACACAGTCTCCTCTTAACAGTTGTTGTAGAGATGTGTCTGCTGCTAGAACTCTGTGTGGCATTGACCTGGTCTCTAATCTGAGCTGCTGTTAACCTGCGATTTCTGAGGCTGGTGACTCGGATGAACTTATCCTCCGCAGCAGAGGTGACTCTTGGTCTTCCTTTCCTGGGGCGGTCCTCATGTGAGCCAGTTTGTTTGCAGCGCTTGATGGTTTTAGCCACTACACTTGGGGACACTTTCAAAGTTTTCCCAATTTTTCGGACTGACTGACCTTCATTTCTTAAAGTAATGATGGCCACTCGTTTTTCTTTACTTAGCTGCTTTTTTCTTGCCATAATACAAATTCTAACACTCCATTCAGTAGGACTATCAGCTGTGTATCCACCTGACTTCTGTACAACACAACTGATGGTCCCAACCCCATTTATAAGGCAAGAAATCCCACTTATTAAACCTGACAGGGCACACCTGTGAAGTGAAAACCATTTCAGGTGACTACCTCTTGAAGCTCATCAAGAGAATGCCAAGAGTGTGCAAAGCAGTAATCAAAGCAAAAGGTGGCTACTTTGAAGAACCTAGAATGTAAGACATATTTTCAGTTGTTTCACATTTTTTTGTTAAGTATATAATTCCACAAGTGTTAATTCATAGTTTTGATGCCTTCAGTGTGAATCTACAATTTTTATAGTCATGAAAATACAGAAAACTCTTGGAATGAGAAGGTGTGTCCAAACTTTTGGTCTGTACTGTATATGGGGGCTTCCAATGACATGGAACAGGATAGGAAGCCCCCATAGACGTAAATGCATTATGGAATGCACTCAGATGACACTTCACTGAAGATTACCTTCACTGCAACGTACATCATGTACCTTGCTAATGGGCCTAATGGGTTTCTAATGGGCCAGATAATTAAATGTTTGTAGGAATTCTACTTTATCAAGGCTGGTTGAATCATCATTATGGCCGATTTCAGATAGCTATAATGCTCCTAAATATCTAAACACTCCCATATGTCCCAGGTTCCTTATCAGTATCCGCAACTGTGCTCCCTTATGTGAAGGCATCACAGTACTAATAAGAGTAATTCACTGTGAATTCTACAGTGTTCTTATACAGTAAGAGGAGTGACTGTATAAGTGCCAGCCATAGTGACCCTATAAGTTGCGGCTAGTAGTTAAATGGGTTCCAGTACATTCCTTTATGTGCCACAGAGACCCCATAAATGATGCTCAAGCTTTGAAATAATCCCATTTAAATGTAAATTCAATGATTAGTCATAGATATTGGTGAGAATATTGGATTGGCAAAGTCTATGATCTTGGATCACTAGTGATTTCCAGTGCTCTATACATTGCACAGAGAATTCTGTTACTGACACAAGTTGGAAATTGACACTGAATTTGTCAGGCAATATACAGTCATATGAAAAAGTTTGGGCACCCCTATTAATCTTAATCATTTTTAGTTCTAAATATTTGGGTGTTTGCAACAGCCATTTCAATTTGATATATCTAATAACTGATGGACACAGTAATATTTCAGGATTGAAATGAGGTTTATTGTACTAACAGAAAATGTGCAATATGCATTAAACCAAAATTTGACCTGTGCAAAAATTTGGGTACCCTTATCATTTTATTGATTTGAATACTCCTAACTACTTTTTACTGACTTACTGAAGCACAAAATTGGTTTTGTAACCTCACTGAGCTTTGAACTTCATAGCCAGGTGTATCCAATCATGAGAAAAGGTATTTAAGGTGGCCAATTGCAAGTTGTTCTCCTATTTGAATCTCCTCTGAAGAGTGGCATCATGGGCTCCTCAAAACAACTCTCAAATGATCTGAAAACAAAGATTGTTCAACATAGTTTTTCAGGGGAAGGATACAAAAAGTTGTCTCAGAGATTTAACCTGTCAGTTTCCACTGTGAGGAACATAGTAAGGAAATGGAAGACCACAGGGACAGTTCTTGTTAAGCCCAGAAGTGGCAGGCCAAGAAAAATATTAGAAAGGCAGAGAAGAAGAATGGTGAGAACAGTCAAGGACAATCCACAGACCACCTCCAAAGAGCTGCAGCATCATCTTGCTGCAGATGGTGTCACTGTGCATCGGTCAACAATACAGCACACTTTGCACAAGGAGAAGCTGTATGGGAGAGTGATGCGAAAGAAGCCGTTTCTGAAAGCACGCCACAAACAGAGTCGCCTGAGGTATGCAAAAGCACATTTGGACAAGCCAGCTTCATTTTGGAAGAAGGTCCTGTGGACTGATGAAACAAAGATTGAGTTGTTTGGTCATACAAAAAGGCGTTATGCATGGCGTCAAAAAAACACAGCATTCCAAGAAAAACACTTGCTACCCACTGTAAAATTTGGTGGAGGTTCCATCATGCTTTGGGGCTGTGTGGCCAATGCCGGCACCGGGAATCTTGTTAAAGTTGAGGGTCGCATGGATTCAACTCAGTATCAGCAGATTCTTGAGAATAATGTACAAGAATCAGTGACGAATTTGAAGTTACGCCGGGGATGGATATTTCAGCAAGACAATGATCCAAAACACAGCTCCAAATCTACTCAGGCATTCATGCAGAGGAACAATTACAATGTTCTGGAATGGCCATCCCAGTCCCCAGACCTGAATATCATTGAACATCTGTGGGATAATTTGAAGCGGGCTGTCCATGCTCGGCGACCATCAAACTTAACTGAACTGGAATTGTTTTGTAAAGAGGAATGGTCAAAAATACCTTCATCCAGGATCCAGGAACTGATTAAAAAGCTACAGGAAGCGACTAGAGGCTGTTATTTTTGCAAAAGGAGGATCTACTAAATATTAATGTCACTTTTCTGTTGAGGTGCCCATACTTTTGCACCGGTCAAATTTTGGTTTAATGCATATTGCACATTTTCTGTTAGTACAATAAACCTCATTTCAATCCTGAAATATTACTGTGTCCATCAGTTATTAGATATATCAAATTGAAATGGCTGTTACCCAAATATTTAGAACTAAAAATGATTAAGATTAATAGGGGTGCCCAAACTTTTTCATATGACTGTATTTCTGCTTCAAGAACTTGATGCAGATTTTGGAAGCTGATTTTGATGCTGATTCTCAAAATCTGCTCCAAACCTCCCATTTTAGGCAGAATCCACCTGAAGAATGAGCAGAGCACTTCTTTTTTTCAAGCGGAATTTGGAGCTGATTTTGAGGCAAATACAGCCTTAAAATGAGCTTCAAATTCCTCCTGGAATCTACCTCCATCATCTTCAGGAGCCTGAAAAAAGAATTGTCCTCCCTGATCTTCCAATGGATTCCATGGATTCGAGACTACTGCTGTGTTTGAGGCTAGTCATCCACAGGGCTGGAATCCACAAGCAGTCATCCACAGGGCTGGAATTTGTCGAGGAATCTGAGGCAGAAGACTGCCTCAAATTCCTCTTCAAATTCCGTCATGTGAATCTACCCTAATAGAACATTGTAAGTAGACTATGATTGATTCCAATGGTCCTTTGCTTAGAATGTCGCACAATTCCACACTGAATAATCAAATTGAGGTTAGATTGTACTGTCTCCTTAATATACTGTATCTATTTTACATAAATTTGCTCTGTTTAATAATATTTCATTTTTGGTTTAGACAGGACGTGTGGATAAGAATCATCCCACAGTCAGTGGCCATACAGCACCAGTACTGGATATAGATTGGTGTCCCCACAATGATAATGTCATTGCCAGTGCATCAGATGACACTACAATCATGGTAAGTGTTACTCATAGATATTTTTATAAGCCCACTGATCACATAAGATATCCACATTTTCACTTTTTTGGACTTGTTAGTGTAAGTCCCTATTTTATAAGTTTTGACAGCTGGTAAAACTTTCATGTGTATAACATTTTTGGAATTCACCTGTGTGAAATGCCAGTTCCTTTGCTGGCCCATCTGTGCATTCTTCATGACTATGGCATAATTGAAGTGCGGTGTATAGTCCTGGTCATGTCACAGCACATGACACGACCAGACAAACCTTATGGGCATGGAAATATGAATCATTTATATACTGTATATCAACTACACATCTTTCTATCTGAATATTTAGACTTAAGGTATATTTCTATCATATTGTAGATACATATGAGATTAGATGAGAAATAGATTTTTGGATAGATTTTAGATTCTGTCCTCTAGAGATTAGTTATCCCTCGGTTGAATCTGTGAGATACTGTAAACAGTATAGGTCAGACCTATCTCACAATGAGAGAAATATACTGTGGATGGATACATTAGATAGACATTGTACATAAAAAAAACATACAACAAATCTATCTATCTCTGTTCTAATTTCTATCTATTCCTATCTATTTAGGCCATATCACAATGATAGTGATAGATAGATAGATAGATAGATAGATAGATAGATAGATAGATAGAAAAAAAACCGTTCTAAAAAAAAAATTTAGATGATTAATTTTAATGGTGGTTTTTTTTTTTTTTTTTTTTTTTTGTTTTTTTTGGTCTTTCCTATCACAATGATAGATAGATCGATAGATAGATAGTGATTTGTTTCTTCTATCTATCTTGACTGGGCATTGCTGATAACGGGGTCCCCCTAAGAACCCCCCACCACCTTTGATACCCAAACTGCTGGGCCTAAATGCCTTCCCCCTCTTTTCCAGCCTCGACCCCTGCCCCCCAGCTCTCAAACCCCCCACCCCCTTAGAAATAAACCAAGACCAAAGGGTTGGATTAAATCGGCCACAGCAGCCGTATTTATTAACAAACCACAAATAAATAACAACAAGTATAACTTATTATAATTTGCATAACTTAAAATAATTTAACAATAAACGCTTAACCTGGGTAAGAGTCCTTGGAGCTACAAAAAACTATCAATCCCCCGGCCTGGCGCTAACATAACCACACCATAAATTTACCACCAGCCGCGACCACCGGCTCGGCGGCACCATGAATAAAGACGAACTCCTTCTTCCATGTACCAGCTCCCAGGGCCAATTTACCCTGTAACCGTTCACCGTGCGCCAGGCCATCCACCAAAATGTGCAATTACCACCAAATGTATAGGTGGAGCCTACCTTTGACTCCACCCTTTTAGCCAATTGACCACCAACTCCAAGGACCCCACCCGCCAAGGCCACCGTGACACCACCTGCAAAAAGATAAACAAGTTAAAATAGCCCAAGAAAGAGAAAAAAAAACGGGGAGGGAGGGAGGGACTGCTCGTTAGCATGCCGCGCAGCTCCGGAATGGCCGCTTCCCGGGCTGCGCGGCATAGTCAATTCGAACGGGGTTAAGCCCCCGCCCCCCAATTCTTCGCGCCCTAGCGCGTTATTGGTCCCCCTACAGCCCGCCCCCAGTCAAGATCCCTGCGCTTTACTGCGCAGCGCTCCGGTCTCCCCTGACTAGGCATTGCTGATAACGGGGTCCCCCTAAGAACCCCCCACCACCTTTGATACCCAAACTGCTGGGCCTAAATGCCTTCCCCCTCTTTTCCAGCCTCGACCCCTGCCCCCCAGCTCTCAAACCCCCCACCCCCTTAGAAATAAACCAAGACCAAAGGGTTGGATTAAATCGGCCACAGCAGCCGTATTTATTAACAAACCACAAATAAATAACAACAAGTATAACTTATTATAATTTGCATAACTTAAAATAATTTAACAATAAACGCTTAACCTGGGTAAGAGTCCTTGGAGCTACAAAAAACTATCAATCCCCCGGCCTGGCGCTAACATAACCACACCATAAATTTACCACCAGCCGCGACCACCGGCTCGGCGGCACCATGAATAAAGACGAACTCCTTCTTCCATGTACCAGCTCCCAGGGCCAATTTACCCTGTAACCGTTCACCGTGCGCCAGGCCATCCACCAAAATGTGCAATTACCACCAAATGTATAGGTGGAGCCTACCTTTGACTCCACCCTTTTAGCCAATTGACCACCAACTCCAAGGACCCCACCCGCCACTGCGAGCACGCCTTAATCCCTTAAGCGTGAGAGACCCGCCACACTTCCAGGGCCCTCTCAACACCCTCCTGGATACCTAGTGTCCACAAATCTATACCCACCGCATTCAGATGGACCCCGTCCCGCAACCAAAACTCCCCCTCCCCAGACTCCAACTCCTTGTGCCGCACGCACACACCGCCGTTCCTGGACAAAAACCCCGCAACAGCCCGGTTAACCTTAATCCTGGCCTTGTTGAGCCTTTCAACAGACCTAGCCTCCCGCCATGTTTTTCTCGGTACAATATCGGACCACACGGTAACAATCCCCGGAAACATGGACCACAACCTCAACAGGTCATACTTTATGTCCCTCACTAAATCGCGAAAGGGACGAACCCCCAGGTCATTGCCACCAGCATGTATCACGATAATGTCCGGAGACCGATCCAACCTCGTGCACCTGTGGATTTCGGGCATGACCCGACTCCACACCATACCTCGGACTCCAATCCAACGTACAACGACCGCAGCCCTGTCGAACCCCAGCTGCCGACCATTCCGCCGCACGCCGGCCCTCTCCGCGCCCCAGAACACAAAAGAATGGCCGAAGATCCAGACTAACCGAGCAGAAGGGCCTACGAAAGAAGAAATAAAGTAGGGGGAGGGCGGAGAAAATACCCAACAACACAATGATTCACATTTGGGCAAGGTGTGGACGTATGTATGATCTATACCTCTGCGATTCCCACCTACCGATACGTCGGACCACCTCCGAGCTCAACCCCCAACTAGCTGCTTCTGTCGCTGCGCCAATGCGAAAAGAGTGTGGAGCATATCGAGAGGCGTCAAGGCCCAGCGAGTCCAAACAACCCCTAAAAACAGCCGAGAACTGATAACGGGAAAGGAACGAACCATCCTCATGACGCAGGAGGGGACCGCCCGCAGAAGCTGGAACCAACCCCCCGAAAAACAAGCAAACAACGCACCGGGCACATATCTGACCCTACAACCGCACCCAGGCGCAGATACTTCCCTGCCCCCGCCTGATCCGTCTTAGACCTGCGAACCCTGACCACTAGGACCCCTTCCTCCATGTACACATCATCCACCTGTAAACCACCCGGCCGCTTAGTCGACACGGACACCAACTCACCCACCCTGAGAGCCCCGAAAAAGGCTAGAGAAAAAGCCAGGTGAAACAAAACGCATTCATAGTGCGAAGAACAAAAACGGCCCAGTTCCAACCCCAAACGCTCCAAAAGCTGAAATGTAACCGGGCGCCGTGTGTCACTACTTCCCCTGCCCCTGCGGAACCCCTTAAGCGCACGTTGAACCAAGAAATGTTTGGTAAAGTCCGCCAAACCCCTCAACTTGAAACCAAATGCCAACGCCGCTACCGCACCATTAACTTTCGCCACGGACCATCCATCTGAAGACCAACGGCTTAACAAGAACAATAAAGCCCCAACCCTATCCTCATCAGTATGTACCTGACCTAAATCTCCCACCCAATCCTCCCAAAGCTGCCAAGCCCTTGAATACTTATCCCAGGTGCCGGGGGCCAACGATGCCTGAATCAATGTCCCTGCTTTTCGCAAACCAAGTCCCATAATTCTGGAGGACATGGAATCCCTTCCACTTCCGCCCCCGGAGCCAGGGCACGAAACCGCTCCCACTGGAAACGAGACAAAGAATCAGCAACGTCATTTTTAACCCCCGGAACATGCACTGCCACCACCCATGCATTCAGGCACAAGCAACGCAATACTAAACGCTGAAGCAACTTGATAACTGGAGGAGAAGACGCAGTCACATTATTAATGGCCGACACAACTGACATGTTATCACAATGAAACCTAACTTTTTTATCCTGGAACGCCCCACCCCATATGGACACTGCGACTAAAATCGGGAATAACTCAAGTACAGTCAAATTCCGCGTCAGACCTTGTTCACGCCACGACGCAGGCCAAGGAGCGGCGCACCACTGCCCCCTGTAATAGGCCCCAAAACCGTGGCCCCCTGCCGCATCCGTAAAGAGGTCACAATCGAACACATCGATCACTGCTGACTGGACCAGTGATCTACCATTGAACTGGTCTAAAAAAGTGTCCCATACTGCCAGGTCCTCCCGATGTATCACCCCCAGCCGAATAAAGTGTCGTGGATTTGACACCCCTTTCATGGCCCCTGCCAGCCGGCGACAAAAAATCCTACCCATGGGGATAATGCGGCAGGCAAAATTTAAACTGCCTAACAATGACTGGAGGTCGCGCAACGTAATTTTTCGCATGTGACGAGCACGCCTCACCCTCTCTCTAAGATCAACCAGCTTGTCACCAGGCAACCGGAACTCCATTGCCACAGTGTCAAGCTCTATGCCCAAGAAACTCAATCTAGTGCACGGACCCTCAGTCTTTTCCGGTGACAACGGTACCCCAAACTTACTGGCGACCCACCGCGCGGTTGCCAGCAAAACCACGCATACATCGGAGCCCGCCGGACCTATACAGAGGAAATCATCGAGGTAGTGTATCACTGACTCAACCCCCCGCCACATCCCGAATTACCGACTCTAAAAAGGTGCTGAACGCCTCAAAGTATGCGCACGATATTGAGCAACCCATAGGGAGGCAACGATCCACGTAATACCCGCCGTCCCAGTAGCAGCCCAGTAACCTAACGCTGTCAGGGTGTACCGGCAGTAACCTGAACGCCGCCTCCACATCCGTCTTAGCTAAGAGGGCCCCTGGACCGCAACGCCGTACCCAATGCACAGCTGCATCAAACGAGGTATATACTACCGAACAAAGCTCGGATGCAATACCATCGTTGACCGACGCTCCTTTGGGATAAGACAAATGATGTATGAGCCGAAACTGATTCGGCTCCTTCTTCGGCACCACCCCCAAAGGAGATACAATTAAACCTTCCAAAGGGGGTGATGCGAAGGGGCCCGCCATGCGCCCCAAGGCCACCTCCTTCCTCAGTTTTTTGGACACCACCCCCGAGTGTTCCGCTGCCGACCTCAAGTTAGTTATACAAAAGGGGACTGTGTGCGTCGGCAGGGGAATCCTAAAACCCTCCCTAAAACCTTCTACCAGAAACTTTGCACTCTCCCTGTTAACATAACTATTTAGGTACGGAAGCATGGCTTCCAGCTTCACCGGCGTCTGCCCCTTGTCCACTATTAGGCAAGGCCTTGGTCCTTTGTTTGCGCAAGCAACGTGCCGCACCATGGGACACCCCTCCGCAGAATGAACAGGCATGTTTGAATCTACAGTTGAAGCCGAATTTACATTGGGCTTCATTGAACTGCCAACACAGCCCGTAACGTTGCTGGGCCTGTGCACCTGCCCCCCCTGAGCCGTAACTGAGACCACCATGGCCGGTTCCACCGGCCGCCCCAGGAAAGGGCTGGCCAAAGCGAGCTGGCGCCATAACCCGAAGCCACAAACCTATATCTTTCTGGTCCCACCGTATGCTGGGCCGAACCGCCTTACGCTGACGGAACTGCTCATCATACCGCAGCCATGTCTGACCCCCATACACCCGATACGCCTCACCTATAGAGTCCTGATAGCAAAAAAGCCCCGAACAGTTGTCAGGAGCCTTTTCACCAATGACACTCGCTAAAATGGCAAAGGCCTGAAGCCAATTAGCAAAAGTCTGTGGAATCAGGCGCCACCTACGTTTTTCTTCCTCCTCTTTTTTGCTATCCTCCTTCTTACTCTTGTCTAAGTTAAATTTAGCTAAAGGGAGCAAGGAAAAGATTTCGACGTACTCGTCCTTCCAAATCTTCTCCCTCACTTCCTTTTTTAAATGCGCCCCTAGAGGACCCTCAAAACACACATAAACCTCCCCCCGAGCCCTGTCGTCTAGCCTCACCGAATCAACCTTCTCTTTATCTGTCTGGACAGACACTGTGACACCCTCCGGAGCCCCTACCACCGGCGCACTCTGTGACGCTACTGACTGAACCGCAGGAGGGACCCACGCCGCCACCGGGGAACCGCTAACACTCTGTTCGCAGCGCGACAGTAGCTCCCTCACGCTACCCAATAGCTCCCTAATCCCCTCAGAAGCTACACCACCACCCACTGGGGACTCCGGCCTATCTATCCCTAACCCCTGGGACATTAGAATAGGAGGAAACGGACACGACAATGAATGGTACTCACCAGACTGCGTAGGTGCTGTGGGCCCACCAGTCGACGGTCCTGCATCCTGCTGACCTGGGTCGCTGTACAGGAGGACGCTGGCGCCTGTTGATTGTTGAGAACCATCCCGCTGACAGCTGCAGCACGACCGACATCCCTGGGAAGGTTGACCTGCACCCGCGTATGCACTTGAAACCACTGGATGCACCTCGGACCGGGGCTGTGGTGCCGTGAAGGAGGGGCCAGCGCCGTGCTGCTCGTCGTTCAGAATTTCCCGCTGCTGTACCGAGGGCACTTGGAAAGCCGGAACCGACGGGACTTGAAGACACAGTCCCCCTCCCGCTGGAGCATCACAGGAGGGGACCGCTGCACCACGTGCTGTAGCCATATGGAGACTGGATGTGGAGGTCCCCCCACTGAGGCCAGTGGCAGGGATCTCCACCTCCGCAGGGGCCAGGCGACTGGCAGGATTCCTCCCAGACCGGGACCTCCGCGCCTGAGCAGTGGAGCGGGGTGCCCGGCCTGGAGGGGCCCGAGAGGGACTCCTATGTCGCCGGGCCCTAGGGGGCTCATCAGGGCTCAAACGTGCCGGCGGGCGAGTCCTGCGCGGCCGCCGCCGCTCAGACGCCTCCGGGGGTAGTGAAGGGTTAATGGGGGGGCGGCAGGCTGCATAATGTCAGCCAGCCGCTCCTGCAGCCAGGCCTCACCATGGACGCCGGCAGCAGCTCTGATCTGCTCCAGGATGGTATCGAGGGATGCCATTACAGTGAAAAGGTGGGGGGGGGAGGGAGCTGACCGCTCGTTAGCATGCCGCGCAGCTCCGGAATGGCCGCTTCCCGGGCTGCGCGGCATAGTCAATTCGAACGGGGTTAAGCCCCGCCCCCCAATTCTTCGCGCCCTAGCGCGTTATTGGTCCCCCTACAGCCCGCCCCCAGTCAAGATCCCTGCGCTTTACTGCGCAGCGCTCCGGTCTCCCCCACCAAATAAATAAAAAAAAAAAAAAAAAAAAATAAAATAAAATTTATATATATAAATATATAAATATATATATATATATATATTTTTTTTTTTATATATATTATATATTTTTTTATATATATATATATATATATAGATTAAAAAAAAAAATAAAAAAATATTTTTTGTCCATCTATCTATCATCTATCTCTTTTTTATTTTTTTTTTTTTATTTAATTTATTTTTTTTTTTTTGGGCCTGGCTTTTTCACAATGATAGATAGACAGAATGATATAAATGAGTCTATCTATCTATCTATCTATCTATCTATCTATCTATCTATCTAATCTATCTATCTATCTATCTATCTATCTATCATCTATATCTATCTCATATCTATCTATCTAGTTATCTATCTATCATCTATATCTATCTCATATCTATCTATCTATCTATCTATCTATCTATCTATCTATCTATCTATCTATCTATGATCTATCTATCTATGATCTATCTGTCAATCAATCAATCAATCAACTATCTATCTCCTATCTATCTATCTATCTATCTATCTATCTATCTATCTATCTCATTTTTGCTTTTTAGGTGATTCCTATGACAATGATAGAGAGATAGATAATGCTTAGTTTTTCTTTTTGTACATATATCTATATGTACAGAGATAGGCCATGCCTATTTCACAATGATAGACAGACCTAAATATAAAAATATTTTTAGGTGATCCCTGTCTCACAATGATGATATATATATATATATATATATAGATAGATAGATAGATAGATAGATAGATAGATAATGTTTAGTTTATTCTATCGACCTACCTATCAGAATCATATTTTCTTAAATCCCTTTCATAGACTATTAGAGGAATGTGCCCTTCATAAAGGATATTCATCTACTTGTCAGTATCACACCAGACTATTTCCTTGGACTGTTCTCCTGTAGTGTTCTAATGCTGAATTGATACACTTGATACAAGTAATGCTGGAGCCGCTGGAACATTTTCTGGAATGATGTTTGCACATTATTACCTTGGGCCTTAAGTATTAGGTTATATATAGCCCCTGCAGCCATGTGCCCTGCTCTGTAGTCTGAATCCCACACTGTGATACAGCAGTTCTAATAATACCTCACTCACTAGAAGGAGATGGGGACAGGGAAGCGGCTGACCAGATGCCAAAAACAGAGGCCAGCTTGTGGCGGGCGACGGGGGATTCCAGTAAGCTGTTATTCAGTCATTACCACGTGGTGATTTTTATTTTTCAAGATTCAGGAAGAGCGGCGTCTCCTTTAGAGTTCATGATGTAAATGACTATGGGATGGAAGCCAATGCAACACAATCCTTCTAAGCATCAAATCCACCCAACTTTTTACTGCAGTTTGTTAGGTGACACAATAAAAAGTTGTGTGATTGAATTAAGAGGATTCTGCTGTATGTAATACATATGATAACAAAATTATTAAAACAATCAGGTTTCTATTTCTTGATGCAGCGTGCAGCAGCCGTCCTTGGTATTGCAGCTCTGCCCTTTTCCCTTGAATGGGTCTGAGCTATAAACAGGGCATGTGACAAATACATGTGACACAACTGGCCTGTAATGTGGAAGTGGCGCTTAGCTGATCTGTGGGTGTCTGTGGACCTCAAACTGTTCTGATATTGATGATCTATCCTTAGGATAGGTTGATAAAATGTAATTCTCCAAGAACCACTTTAAGGAGGACCTTTCATAGGCGCAGCTCCACTGATTCTGGCGCCAATTTTTTTTCTCTAACCCCTATGGTTCCTAAGCAGTGATTTCTGTAAATTTCAGTACTGAATAAACTAATGAGGCTCCACACTGTCAGGTGGGCGGTCCTAATCTGGATTACACATTATGGGACCACCCACCTGACAGTTGAAGCCTAATTAGCCTATTGGGAGCTGAAACTTCCTGAAATGATTGCTCGGGAATAGAGATGAGCGAAGTATTGAAAAATTCAATTCGGCAACTTCGCCGAATTTCGCAATATGATTCTATTCGATCCGAATTAAATCGCGGCGAATCGCGTACCAAAAACAGCTATTTATTGGCTGCAGAGAGCCCGGGGTGGGCAGGTGGGCGGCAAAATGGCGGAACCCCTTGGATGCCACGGTCATGTTTGACCACAGCAATCAAGTTGTTAAAACCCTGGATCTGTTATGGAGCAGGATGTTAGCTGTCAGTTACAGCTAACACCCTGCTCCATAACCGATTGGGGGATTTAACACCTTGGATGCAGCGGTCAAACATGCTGTGTTCGCTTGCGAAAGGGTTAAAGGGATGTGATTGGCTGCACGCATGACATTGTGGGTGATCCCGCGTTCCCAGAGTTCCTTGCCCCATGTAGAGCAGCCATTGTGAAGCGTGAGGAAATTCGTATTCGATGCGAATCGAATATTTCCTGAAATTCGGATTGAATTCCACTTCTGCAGTTTCGATTCGCTCATCTCTACTCGGGAATGGTGGGGGCTAGAGAAAAAATTCCAGCTGCGCAGGAATCAGTGGAGCAGCGCCTGTTAAAGGATGCAAAGAGTTGGAGCTAGTGAAATGTATTTAATAAACCCCACTGAAATCAATGAGTTTAATGAACATATTTTTTATCGTTTTTCTAATCCTCTGATGGATCAGAATAGAAAATAAAATACATTTTGTCAATATCATTTGATATCTCAGCAGATTTTGAGTCAATAAAAAAATGAATAATTTGGATGTAGAACTAAATATTCCAGTCACACACCTGCAGTACTATGATGGTCGTACCTGCTGAGTATCAGTGATCATCTATCCTTAATAATTATACAAGTCCAGGAAACAGAAACCAATTTACAACAAGTGACAGATATTGATTTGAGTCTGAGCAATGACATTTGTCTACATGTACAAACTACTGATCGTACTCATACCCAAGTAATCACATGTAATTCATCTAGGCTAACAATTATATCTCTGTATTAGAGTCTGTATTAGAGTGTATTCACACATTCCATTTTTTTCTCCAGGTTTTTTTTTTTATGATATCAATACGTGGCGTTGTATGGTTCATTTTATTGTAAATTATATCACTACCTATATTAGACTTTACCTGTCATTTCATTTGATTTCTCAGAATAATGTGGGTACATGTGGAATAACACTATGTGTGGTCATCATTATAAGACTCTGTATGCTATATCTATAGTTTGCATTCCTCTCTGAGCTAGTGGGCAGAGAATAGCTTCCATACAAGGCACACATTGAGTAGAGGAGTAATCTGCTCTATAACTGTCTCTCTCTCACTCAGAAACAGTTCCAGGACCATACAGGACATATATAGAGATGCACTGAATTGTACTGATGTCAATAAAGTACTTTGGTTGTGATGGAAGCCCTCTATTCATCTCTAGTATCAGTCTATTCCTGGGTTTCTTCTGTTATGTCCTGCATTTGCTGTTCACCCCTCCCCTTCACCTCTTCATAGACTTCTATAGACATGAATCATCTGAGTCATGTGACCTGCAGTCCACTTTGAGAAGGAAAGAGTAATAATTTTCAGAGAGAAAGTTCTTGTAGCAGAGGAAAGGGGGACATAGAAATAGTCTGATAGGAGCAGAAAGAAGCATTTCTTTCTGATAAGATATATTACAAAGTGTTTGCTGGCAGCACAGCTCTTTTTACACAGGGCGATGTATTGCTGGCAAACACTGGTGGGAATGTATTAAGACTGGTGTTTTCTATGCCATTCTTAACAAGTCCTCAACTTGTAGAGGTGTGACTGAATTATTAAAAGAAACTCCGGCCTCTTAATAAATTAGAAACACTTTCATGCGTTGGAATGAAGGAAATGGCGTAGATTTCCTATGTAACTCACATCAGTTTTCTAAATTTGTCCTTGCCTGCCCCGCTCTCTGTCCTGCTCATCCCACTCCTTCATTGGGTGATCAATGCCACAATTAGAGAAGATGACTAGAATCCCATCCACTTTGGAGGGACTGTAAAATGCCGTGATTTTTGCCGTGGCGTTTACAATGCTGCCAAACCGCGGCATATACGCCACACCCCAGCCTAAAGGAGTTGTCCAGGACCTAAAGGTAATTGATACTGATGACTTATCCACAGGATTAAAGTGAATGGAATTATTTAAGTGAATGGAAGCAGAATGCCATTCCAGGCACCACTTCTTCAGTGTACAGACCTACATTGTACCGTACACTGTATACAGTTTCCAGTCTGTACAGTGTAGCGGTGACGCATGGAACTTCAGCACTTGAATAGAAGCAGGACTGCATCTGGCTGTATACCTAGTATATGGCTTCCGGCATCCAACACAGAGTATTGGGAAAGTGTCTGAGTGATGGTCCCAATTGATCTGATACTGATGACCTATCCTGTGGATAGGTCATTAGTATCAATTACCTTCAGGTCCTGGAATCCTGGACAGTCCCTTTAATAGACTTTATGCTTTGGTTGATCCGTGAATTAGAACATTCTAGTTTACATTTTGAAGCAATAAACCTCTACATAGCTAGTGCTTCTTTTAGCTGAGAAGTGGACACAATTATACAGACAATGCTCTGTGTGAACAACCTAGACTACTGATACTACAATGGTGAGAGATGAACTACAAGAGCTGCTGATGTATTTACATTGATAGACCAGGTATTATAACAAACTCAGGGGTGGTACAGGGTAGGTGTAAAACAAACATTGAAAAAAATACCACTTATCTCTAACGTTCTATTGTACAGTCCTGATCCCCTTTCACCCCCATGACTGGGCTCACTGGGCCAGAAGCAGAGCGGTTCACATGACTGCTGAAACGAATCAGTGGCCTCAGTGGTCCCTGGTAAGGAATCGGTGATGTATGTGAGTGACATCCCTCTCCAGTGACCACTGAGCCAGTAATTGGTCTCTGCGGTCATTTGAGCCTTTTAATCTTAAACAGCTTAAATTAGCTGTTTGGCGCACCTGAGGTGTGGCCACATCTCCCAGAATACCTGTGTAGCGCTATCCTCTAGCATAACAATTGACAAGTCCCAATGTGTGGTCACAGCAGGCACAACGGGTGCTGCGGCGGATGCGATCACACCCAGGGTGCACTAAACAGCTCATCTGCATACAGATTAAGGCTAAGGCCCCATGTAGCGTCCAGCAGGAAAAAAACGAAAAACACTGTGGAAAAAAAAACGTGGTGGCAACGCATCATGTTTTTTCTGCAGCACTTTTCACAGACTTTCTGCTTCAATTATACCTATAGGAAAACCGCCGGCGTTTCCATAGGTATAATTGACATGCTGTGATTTCCAAAACTGCGACTGTGTGTTTTCTGCAAAGTGGGGATTGGATTCACTAGACTCCCATCCACTTTGCTGTGACTGTAAAACGCGTTTTCTTTCACGGGCAAACTGTGGCATTTACACCATGTGGAGCCCCGGCCTAAAAGTAGATTTTTTTTCAACAGTAAGATTTCAAGAAAGGTATGTTCACTATGAATGTAACCGCCCCTACAACAGCATATAAGTGGTTTACAAGAGATTTCGGTGGTGGTAGACTCACTTTAACCACTTCCGGACCACCCATAGACTATATGCGTCCAGAAGGTGGTTATCTATTTCTGCAAGGACGTACCGGTACGTCCAAGGAGAGCTCAGCAGCTGCACAAAATCGTGTAACTTCAGCCGGAGCTCCTAGAGAGAAGGCAGGGAAGGTTTATTACCTTCCCTGCCTTCCCGATTGCTGTGTACACAGCTATGGGTGCCGCCATCTTGCGGCTCCCCTCTGACCCGGCGGTCACGTGATCCGCCGGGATCAGCGTGTATTAGTGTTAGTGTATGTCCTACAGGACCCAGATCAGCTCTGTAGTAAGGTGCAGTAACGTGCAGGAGGCTGTATTCCTCCTGCAACTGGGGCTAAATGTACCTGCTCCAGGTAAACAGGAGGAATCAGCCTCCCCCCAAAAAAGAAAAGTGATCAAATGTCCCTAAAGGTCTATTATGACCATATGTGAACACAATGTAAAAAGTAAAAAAAAAATGTAAATAAAATAATAAAAAAAATATAATAATAATAATAATATGGCAATAAGACGGCATTATTAAAGGTTATAGCCCCACCCCCGACAACACCATACAAAATAAAAATTACCATAACGGAGAGTGAAAACTATTTAAAAAAGTTTTTAGTAGCACTTTCTGTTATTAAATTAAAAAAAAAAATGAAAAGTGGAAAACAGACACATTTTCCCTCCTCTTTTGTGTGTATTTTCCCGGATATAAAAAAAATTAAAACACATGCAAAAATAAAAACAACATAAATATAAAGTCCTATGTGTCACCGAAAAAAAGACACAGAAATTAGTTGAATAACGCATATGATAAAAATGTTACAGCCCTCAAAACCGCACATTCAAAAAAACCTGAAAATGTGTCTGGTCTGGAAGGGGGGGTAAAGCATCTGGTATGGAAGTGGTTAAAGGAACATTCTTTGTATCTATGTCTCATATGAAGCTTAATTGTGGCTTACACTATGGTGTCATCTTTGCACAGAGCGCCACTGTGTTGATGGATGAGAATATGCTTAAATATAACATTTAGTTAAAAATAGTATTATAGTGTTCTCATCTACACACTATTCACTATCAAAAGATGCAATAGAGCCGTAATGAGTGTCAGACAGCTTAGTGCTCATTGTTGTGGCATGTCTTGTATGTGCTTTCCTCATTCATTAACCATAGAAGGACAATTGTGATGATCATGATAGGATCTTATGTCACTTAACCCCCAAGAAAGAGTTATTAAATGTTTTATATAGTTCGGATTGTACTAGAACTAAACACTGGCTAGGAGGAACCATAAAAATGTCACAATGAAGTAAGGACTGAGACAAATCAAAAGTGGATCATTCCATAAAGTCTTCTAAAAGGTACGTAACTGCAGTAAATTAATAAAGACATAAAACTCTCCACCGTTCTTCAAGGACAAGATATACAGCCAGTGATACTCCATGGGGCCTCTGCTGCATGCTGGAATCCTGTGAAACACATCTCACTCTGGTTACCTTGTATCTTAACAAGCTTTGAGTCCTAGACTACATTTACACACCACTTTCAGGTTTTTGCTTTGGTCTTATGGAGTTATAGATTTACAGATGTGCCCTTCCTTACCTACCTTCTTGGATGGACTTATCCCGTGATGTGTGACACAAGATGGCCAGCTTTGAAAAAAAACAAAAAACACATGATTTAACAATACTCTGTCATGAGATGTCTATGCATTGTGTGTCTGTGTGTGGTCATCCAGTGGCTTTTGATGATAAATGCAGCCTGTTAAGGGTTTTGCTAGCATGATACAATATCGTATTAAATTTGTTTAATGGATCCTTAAAAGAGTTTCCACCATTGCAACTTATTCTGTATTCTCAGGATTAAGGTTTAATTGCACATTAGTCGAAGTCCACCAAAGATAGCTGAGACTGGCTATCTCTTGCACTCCCAGCCAAAGAATGTCTGCACGACGATTGCTCAATTCAGACCGGGGTGCAAGGCACCCAGATTATCATGATCAGTGGGTTTCCCAGCAGTTGGACCCCCACAGATCTGCAACGTATCCCCTACCCTGAGAGACGGGATGACTTGCATTTCCAGGCAAACCCCTTTAACCAACAATCAGTGGGTTGTGGTCTTATAGCATCAACAAACCCATTTAACTTTGTGTCAATCCTATTGGTGTTGTGTAAGTAGGCTCTCTGATCTGTATGCTGCATACAACTCACTGGAGGGAATATGAGGATGGGAGTAGTAGTTATAATGTTTTCAACAGTAGGCAAGGACACGCAACTGACTCCTCCAGCCCACCTTCCAAGTTGGGGCAATGGTGAGAAGTGGTGAAAGTTCCCCTTAGGGCACTTCCAGTTGTGAGGAGTCTTCTCCTGAGCCCAATGATGGTGGTTGGAAGGGCCCTTGATAGTGATTGCAGGAAAAACTCAGGAGAGAGTAGATGCAGTTGAACCAAATGATGTAGCTTTAATGAGAAAACATCAACCAATGGGGGTGCCAGTACATCGGGCGTAAAGAGCCTGGCAGTGGTTTCTCCCAGCAACGGGATACACAATAATGAATGTTAAATCCAGTGCCTGATAACTCTACTCCATAGTAACTATACTCCTGCCTCTCCCACTAGATGTATGGGGGCTGATATGAGCAAGTCTCAATTGGTACCCTTTCTACTTGTCTACTGGAGGGTCCAGGCTGTGAGGCTCTGCTAAACCTCAACTTCTCCTCTAACTTGGCACTTTCTTCCCTACCAGGGTTGTAGCAAGCTGCCTTGCCCGCTACCTCTTTGTGACAGCTATCCTAGGGTCAAAAGGTGCCAGTGGTGCAAAGCACCAGGGGAGAGGCAAGAGAGCAGTCTAGGTACAGGCCAAGGTCTGGGCAGCCGAAGTTAATGCGTGGTCTAGGAACAGATGTGGGTGGGCAGCACAGGTGTGGTGATCAGGGATGAGCTGAGATCAGACACAGGTATCAAGCAAGGTATAACAGTAGGCAGGGACATAGGTAATAAGCCAAGGTCAATATACAGGTCAGGTCAGTTCAGCAGAGAATATGTCTTAGGCAGGAAACTAGTGAACTAGAACTTTTGATAATGTGCCGTGCAGTGGGTGTTATACAAATACATAGACGGGGAAAGGCTGGGATTGGATGGGGTCAGTATAGTGGGTGCATTGCTGGCCTTTTAAGAAATAGCAAGCGTTGACATGTCTACCATATGGGAAGAGAAAGCAGAGGCAAAGTAGGAGGAGTATGTAAGGCAGTATGGAGGGAGCAGAGCAATGCAGATAGAGCAAGTAACCTGGCGGCCATGACCACCAGAAGGAGTGGGGAGGTGCCAGCGTTACACAAACTAAGGTAAGAGTGGAAATATCTGTATAAGAATCCATTTTAAGACTCAGTGACATTATGCTGAGTTTTCACTGTAATATTATCTACATTTTGTATTATATTTAATAATTGGTTAACCTAAAACATAACTTTGATTTTCTTTTCAGGTTTGGCAAATCCCAGATTACACACCAGTGCGATCAATAACTGAACCTATTGTAACGTTAGAAGGTCACTCAAAGAGAGTGGGAATTATCACATGGCATCCCTCAGCTCGCAACGTGTTACTGAGTGCAGGTAACCATCTTATAACTTGAATGCATATAGTACTGAGAACTGTCTGACTCTACTGGGTGGACCAGCATGCTTATGTACTGGGACTTACAAGGATAACCCAGTGGCATACAAACCAGAGAATCAGACCATGCCACCTTTATAGATCTTCTGGTCTTACTGCTTCCTTCACTTTAAAGAGGACCTTTCACCACCTCCTCCAGCTCTAGTTCTTTGCACACTTCAACAGCTGCTGCTCCTCTGACACTGGCACAGAATTTTTTTCTTTATGCCCCACCATTCCTGAGCAGTCGGTTCTGTTAGCTTCAGCACCCAATATGATTATTGTGCTCTCTAATGTCAGGTGGGTGGTCCTGTACTGGAGAAGATTGTTTGGGACAACCCACCTGACAGCAGAGAGCCTAATAAACATACTGGATGTTGAAAGTAACAGAAATGATTGCTCAGGAATGGTGGAAGCTGGAGAAAAATTTACAGCTCTTCCAGAGTCAGTGGAAAAACACCTGTTAATGATGGAAAGACCTGGAATTGGTGGAGGTGATGAAAGGTCCTCTTTAAAGAAAATCAGCGGAGAGAAAAGTTCTGCTTGGCGGAAACTGGGCAGAAACTCGGCAAACCCCATTATAATCTATGGGGTCTGCGGGTTTCTGCGGGTAACCACTTTTTTTAACCGAGAGCTAGTGCGAACCCAGTCTGAGTGGAGCACAGTGAAATCAGAATTACATGAGTTAAAGGGATTCTATCAAATATTTTGCACCCTTCAAACCACCCCTTGTTCCTGACAGTACTGCTAATGGGGTCTCCAGTGCTGTGCTCCTTATGCCTTAAGGCTATCTCATATTGTAAGAAAATGAAATGTAGTATATTGCAAATGACCTGTTTCAGGTCAAGGAGGTTGAAAGTTAGCACCAAAAGTCAAGTTTTCCACACCCTTAGCTTAAATTTCCTGCCTTGATTAAATTTTGTGCATGCGCCATAATGCTTATGTTCTGACATATGCACAGTAAAGAAAGGTGCACTTGTTCTACAGTAGCTTCAGCGGTGCACTGGTCTGGACAGGTATACCTGGTTTACTCTGCATGTCCCAGAGAATAAGCCTTATGGCGCATGTAGAAGCTTTCATCAATGCTCGAAGTGATGTTTTTGGGTGTAAATAAAGATATACAGTGGGGAAAAAAGTATTTATTCAGCCACCAATTGTGCAAGTTCTCCCACTTAAAAAGATGAGTCCGGCCTGTAATTGACATCATAGGTAGACCTCAACTATGAGAGACAAAATGAGAAAACATATCTAGAAAATCACATTGTCTGATTTTTTAAGAATTTATTTGCAAATTATGGTGGAAAATAAGTATTAGGTCAATAACAAAAGTTCATCTCAATACTTTGTTATATATCCTTTGTTGGCAATGACAGAGGTCAAACGTTTTCTGTAAGTCTTCACAAGGTTGGCACACACTGTTGCTGGTATGTTGGCCCATTCCTCCATGCAGATCTCCTCTAGATCAGTGATGTTTTGGGGCTGTTGCTGGGCAACACGGACTTTCAACTCCCTCCATTGGTTTTCTATGGTGTTGAGATCTGGAGACTGGCTAGGTCACTCCAGGACCTTGAAATACTTCTTACAAAGCTACTGTGAACCGAGAGCAAGGCAGGTGGTTTGGACTCCGCAACCAGAAATGAACGCACACGCGGTAGTTCAAGAAAAAAAATATATATTTACTATAAGTTAATAAAGGCTAGTTAAAGGTAAAATGACAGGGCTAAAGACAAGCAAAATATACAATATAGCATGAACAATTTCAAGGCAAATTCTGCAATGGTTTCTACTTTTACTCTGTCCACTTCTGCAGTATGGACACTGAATGAACAATATACTCAAAACTATCCCTAACTGACCCTGACTTCACATTTGGGTGCACCCCTTTTCCCCAGTGGTCCAGGTGGACCGCTTACAGTCCGTAGAAGCGCGCGGTGGGGCCCAAAGTCGGTCCTTTCTTTTATAGTGAAGCGTCCTCTCCTCACGGTTATCAGGATCTTGGGAGAAATGAAGTCCTCTTTAACAGACAGGGAAACCAACTGAATGCAATGTAATCCAACAGCAGATTCCACTCAGCACACTGACAGTCCTGCCGAATCCATACACTGAGCTGGGATGTAAGCCGGGATTTAGCAGGTGCCGTCCAGTACATCAACAGCACTGCGAGTCTCTATCTGTGGTATCCATATACACAGTCACAATGTCAGTCTCACTGATCAGCCACTGAGCACAGTTCCTTTCACGTGGACTCACTAGTCCTGTTGTCTCTTTACACTCTGTTTGTCTCTGGACCAAGATACAGCTTAGCTGTACAGAAAAATCTCCACACCAGTTCAATACAACACTTGCTAAGATGGCTGCTGCTCTCTCTCTCGTCACTTCCTGCTTCTCTGCTCACACTCTGTCTGCAGAACAGGCAAGCTGACATAAAAGGGGGGGGGGGGTCTCACTCCAGCATCATGTCACAATTACAATGGCTGCTGTCTTAAAGGAACAGAATCACAGAAATACATTCAACATTAACAGTTTATACAGACAAATGAAGCTTAAGACAACATTGGCTGTCTCTTACATATTCCCCCCCCACTTTAAGATTGGCAGTCCCTGCCTATGACTGTATATCCAGAGGGTTGTACTTTTATGCACAGGGTGGTAGTATACCGATGTATGGCAGGCCAAACAAACTCATCCTGCGCATACCGAACAGGGGGAATACCAGCATTTGGCCTAGTGGTCCGTCTGAGGACCGGTGGTATATTATGGGGTGCTGCAGCTATGGGCTGAGAAGGACCAGCGGATTCCGCACCAGAGGGGGCACAGGCCGGAGATACAGTAGTCACAGGTGGAACATCCCCAGGAGCAGGGATCGGCCAACAATCATCCTCCTCGTCGGAGGCCCATTCCGCACCTCCATTCTCTGACTGTGGGAGCTCATTCACATTGGCAGGCCCATCGTGATTTGTCCCTTCAGAATGACACAGGCGCAACATATTTCGGTGAAGTACTCGAACACAATCAGTTCCTTCTTTCTGGACCTGGTACACTGGCCCATTCGCATACTTGCGGCCAACAACACGATACGGCAAAGCCTCCCATCTGCTTTCCAATTTCCCTTGGGGTTTCTTGACACGAACTAGCACCAGGTCGCCTGGTTGCAATGGTGCTTCTTGCACTGGGGTCTTATCAGGATGGGGATGTTCTTGCAGGCGCTGCCGCACCAATCGATGGATCGTCTCAAGTCTCTGCCGATGCGCCCGCACCCAAGAGGTTGGATCCCTCGGAGGGAACCCATCCACATCATTCAACTGTAATTCTCCTATACTTCGCCCAGACCGCCCAAAGAGAAGTGTATAAGGAGAGTACCCCGTTGTAGAATGGACCTGATTGTTATAGGCCCACACCATTTCAGACAAGAACTGAGGCCACTGTAACTTCTTGTCTTCCTCCAGAGTCCGCAGCATCTGTAGCAGAGTTCTGTTGAATCTTTCACAGGCCCCATTTCCCTGAGGGTGGTATGGAGTCGTGTGCGACTTCTTTATCCCGTAGATACGTTGAACTTCTTTCATTACGTGTCCCTCAAAGCAGGCGCCCTGGTCGGAGTGGATGCGTTGGGGGCACCCATATACTCGAATGAAATCTTGGCACAGAGCACGAGCTGCTGACTCAGCTGTCTGGTCCTTGGTGGCGGTTACCACCGCAAATTTGGTGAAGTGATCCACCATTACGAGGCAATACTGGTGTCCGCTATTGGATGGGCCCACCATTAGATAGTCTATCATGACGATTTCTAAAGGTTCCTGGGTCACGATGGTTTGTAGGGGGAGCTCTCTGTTCTATTGCCTTATGGATCTCACAAGTTCGACAGCTGCGGCATACTTCTTCGACCATTTGACGAAGACCAGGGCAGTAAATCAGTCGCTGTAACCAACGAAAGGTCTTCTCATGACCAAAATGTCCATTCTTATTATGAGCCTCAACTGCCAACGAGCGAGCCAGTTCACTAGGCACCACAATTTGGTATAGAATGTCGATCTCAGAAGGTAAATAGACCTTTCGGCATAGCACTCCATTTTTCATCTCCAACTTTTCCCACTGACTCAAAACAGATAATATCTCACGTGTCAGTCGTTCTCTTTCCTCTCTACAGGGCTTCTGGCCTTTCTCAACACACTTGATCATCTGCGCCAGCCCCTCATGGGTCTGTTGTATCTGTGCCCATTCCTGTCGTGAGGGACCAAAGAAAGGAGCCATTTCAGTCCCCTCCATCTCAAACTGATTAGTGGCGGTCAAGGCCTGTGAAAATCTGCTGAAATCGGGCACCTCCACATGCTCCAACTCATGATCCACGTCTTCTGTGGGGGTCTGGGCAGTTACCCTAGAAAGTCCGTCAGCATTCTGGTTCTCTGTCTTGGACCGATACTTAATGCGGTAATTGAATGTAGACATTCGGGCTATCCACCTCTGCTCTAACGCCCCGAGCTTGGCATTTTCCAGGTGAGCTAGTGGGTTGTTGTCAGTCAGTACTAAAACTTCAGCACCGGTCAAATATTCAGAGAATTTCTCGGTCATGGCCCATACCAGTGCCAACAGCTCCAATTTAAATGAACTATAATTCTCGGGGTTTCTTTCAGAATCTCTCAAAGACCGGCTGCCGTACGCTATGACCCTCTCCTGGCCATCCTGAAGCTGGGAAAGCACTGCTCCAAGACCATACAGGCTTGCATCTGTATATAGCTGGAACGGCAAGTGGTAATCAGCATATGCCAAGATTGGGGCTGTTGTCAGTGCATCCTTCAATGCCTGGAAGGCTTGTTCCTGTTCAGGTCCCCACTTCACGGACCGGTTCTTTGGACCACCGGATGTGCCTCGTAGGAGAGCATTAAGTGGTGCTGCTACCTTGGCGAAATCCTTAATAAACCGTCGATAGTAACCGGCTACTCCAAGGAACGCCCTCACTTCTCGCAGGGTAGTCGGTATCGGCCAATCTTGAACAGCCGCTATCTTGTCTCTTGATGGTCTCACCCCTTCTCCTGATACGCGGTGACCCAAGTAATCAATTTCAGATTGGAACAACCGACATTTACTGGGTTTCAATTTGAGCCCATGTTCCCGCAATCTTCGAAATACTTGCCCCAACTGGTGGAGATGGTCTTCAAAGGTCGCAGAATACACTATAATGTCATCCAAGTAGATGAGAGTGAACTCAAAGTTGAAGTCACCGAGACATTTCTCCATCAACCGCTGAAACGTTCCGGGTGCATTTGTCAACCCGAAGGGCATCCGGTTAAATTCGTATAGTCCCATGGGCAAGATGAATGCCGTCTTCTCCTTGTCTTTTGTGGCCATCGGCACCTGCCAATACCCACTAGCCAGATCTAGTGAGGAGAAGTACCGGGCTCTCCCTAGCGCTGAGAGGGACTCCTCAATCCGTGGCAAGGGGTAGGAATCTCGTACGGTGCAAGCGTTTAACTTCCGATAGTCTACGCAAAATCGGATGGACCCATCTTTTTTTCTTACTAACACCACAGGAGCCGCCCAGGGACTCTGGCTTTCTTGGATGATCCCACCCTGTAGCATCTTAGCTAACAGTTCTTTCACTTCCTGATACAACTGTGGAGGAATTTGTCAGTAGCGCTCTCTATATAGGGGGGGGCCCCCTGGGGGAATTTTTGGTAAATTCTTTGGGTAATACCAAAAATTTAAAACAAACCGGGCAAAGGTGGTTTGGTTCTCCCACAACAGCTCATCTACCTTCTGCACCCATTCCAGAGAACATGAACTTACATCCATCTTCATCTGTTCTCGAATTGCACAGCCATTCCATTCAGAGGTGGGTTCCTCATCTTCTCCCATGGACACAGTTACGGTCCACTCATCCCTTTCAGTCGGCTTCAGCTGCATTGGAGTTACTTTCCTTACTTCCTCCGGAGTCACATAGATGTTAGCCAGCAGCCTCCCTGGGGTCAGGTCCACACTCTGGTCCTGAGTGTTTACACATCGAAGTGGTACTCTTCCATTGCGAACTATTGCCAAGGAACGGGCCACTAGCGGATCAACACCTCCTTCGGCTGCCTGCAGTGGTTCTACCAACACAGCTATGCCCTCTAGTTTCCGACAGGTGCCTACGGGCATGGACACTATTGTCTCCCGACTGGGTGGCAGTGTAACTTTTGTATGCAAAGGAACTGAAATTCGAGCCAGAGGACGCTGTGCATCTGAACTTTTCTGTAAGCCACATGTCCGGATCAGCCGCTGGAAAGCTGTTTGAGTAGGCCGATGGGTGGTGGTTTCTTTCCAATAACCGTGACCTTTCTTTTCAAAGAGGATCTGATCTAATTCTTTTAACACATTCATCCCCAAAATGACAGGGACCTTTACTTCATGTGACTCCTGTACCACCACAATGCCTTTCCTACCTAGATCTTGGCCACATACCCGGACATTCATCCAGGCCACTCCCACGACCGGAACTGGTAACTGGTTAGCTGCGACCACTCGTACGAATGTATGGGGATCATATTTCACATGTTGCCGGAAGTACCGTTCATAACAGTCTCTACTCAAGGTCGTTACTTGGGAACCCGTGTCAATCATCCCGGTAACCGGAATACCCTCCATTTCCACCTGTATGACAGGACTTGCAGCGATCAGGTCATCATCAGGGCATTCTCCCCACATAGTCTCCTTGTCAGTCTCCCCTACTACACGCCCTTCAGCAGCAGGGGACTTCAGTTTAACGGCGGTCTCTCATAAGTTTGTCGCTGCTCTGGACATCTAGCAGCAACGTGGCCCATCCGTCCACACTCCCAGCAGCGTATCCCCCCGTCGTTCTGGCCATCTGTTTGGGCCCCTTCGGTAAGCCCCTTCGATTTCTCCTGAGCACTGCACTAAATGATTTGGACCCCTTCGGTAGGTCCTATCCTCACCCCTCCAGCGGGGTGGTGGGTGATTCTGACTTGCTGGGTGTGGATGGCTCACCCTTTCATCTCCAGTCTTCTGGAAGTCTGCAATTTTCATAGACTGCTCATCACAACGAGTGTGCAAGTGTTCCATTTGTTCTTGCAGTTTCTGCATTACTGTGAGAATTTCTTTAACCGTCCCTTTTTCTACTGTCTCTGAGCCAGAACTAGCCCCCCTGTGACAAAGTAACTCCAACTGCGGTCTGCGGCCTCGGGACCATACTATTGGCACGGGAGATGGCCTCTACCTGTACATCATGGAATTTAGCATCAGTCTCTCGTCGTATAAAATCCTGCATAGTCACAGTTAAACTGCCGTCACGTATCCCCAGGACAAACTGGTCACGGAGAGTCCGATCAGGGTTACAGAAGGCTGGCGAGCCCCCTCTTTCCTTCCTTTGAATATCTCGGAGCAGTTCTTGTAGGGCATTTGCATATTGGGGAAGGCTTTCATTCTCCTGTTGTACCCTCTGGAAGAACCGAGCCTGCAGAGACCCCAGCAATGCAGTTTCTCCATAGATGGTTTCTAGAATCTGGACTACTTGCTCAAATGTCTGCCTTTGTTCAAATGGCCTCAGTATCACCGTGGTCTTAGCATCCCCTTGTAATGTCAATATTGCTAGCTCTACTAGTACTTCTGGTGCGGTCTGGTACATTCGCTGTATCATTCGTATCTGTTCCACCCACATACTCACTGACATATTATTGCCATCAAATTTAGCTAACTGACTCATTATAGCCCCTGCTGGCATTCTTCCTCCAGCACCATTCTCCCGAACGGGTGCGTCACCGTCCATTCTGGTAAGCGGATCCTGCCGACTACGCCAATTTGTGAACCGAGAGCAAGGCAGGTGGTTTGGACTCCGCAACCAGAAATGAACGCACACGCGGTAGTTCAAGAAAAAAATATATATTTACTATAAGTTAATAAAGGCTAGTTAAAGGTAAAATGACAGGGCTAAAGACAAGCAAAATATACAATATAGCATGAACAATTTCAAGGCAAATTCTGCAATGGTTTCTACTTTTACTCTGTCCACTTCTGCAGTATGGACACTGAATGAACAATATACTCAAAACTATCCCTAACTGACCCTGACTTCACATTTGGGTGCACCCCCTTTTCCCCAGTGGTCCAGGTGGACCGCTTACAGTCCGTAGAAGCGCGCGGTGGGGCCCAAAGTCGGTCCTTTCTTTTATAGTGAAGCGTCCTCTCCTCACGGTTATCAGGATCTTGGGAGAAATGAAGTCCTCTTTAACAGACAGGGAAACCAACTGAATGCAATGTAATCCAACAGCAGATTCCACTCAGCACACTGACAGTCCTGCCGAATCCATACACTGAGCTGGGATGTAAGCCGGGATTTAGCAGGTGCCGTCCAGTACATCAACAGCACTGCGAGTCTCTATCTGTGGTATCCATATACACAGTCACAATGTCAGTCTCACTGATCAGCCACTGAGCACAGTTCCTTTCACGTGGACTCACTAGTCCTGTTGTCTCTTTACACTCTGTTTGTCTCTGGACCAAGATACAGCTTAGCTGTACAGAAAAATCTCCACACCAGTTCAATACAACACTTGCTAAGATGGCTGCTGCTCTCTGTCTCGTCACTTCCTGCTTCTCTGCTCACATTCTGTCTGCAGAACAGGCAAGCTGACATAAAAGGGGGGGGGGTCTCACTCCAGCATCATGTCACAATTACAATGGCTGCTGTCTTAAAGGAACAGAATCACAGAAATACATTCAACATTAACAGTTTATACAGACAAATGAAGCTTAAGACAACATT